>JBAPLH010000155.1:3077500-4516458 GCA_037897445.1 Ceriops zippeliana
TGTTTAAAGTAAATAAGACATAACTATTATAACTTATACTATATAATTTATCATATTATAATATTATGATGAAATTTATTGTCATTTATGCATAATAATCAATGTAATAGATTATAATTTGAACAAGTATAAGAATGTTAAAATTTTCTAATTAGTCATATTAGAATAATTTTAAATAATATTCTTTTTAAGGAATCAATCATAATTTAACTTGATTAATAAGGAATAATTTTGTTTATTATTTTACTATTAAAAATTATAATCTCAAATTTAATTTAGACATTAATAGATATGTTTAATTTGAGTTATGTAATTGTATATGTTTGTGTGTGTGTGTGTGTGTGTGTGTGTGTGTGTGTGGGTGTATATATATATAGTTGGTTCTCTCACTTCTTAAGACAAATAAAAATTATATTTAAAAGCACATAATTATAGTAAATATCAAAAGAGAAAATTTGATTATTATATTAAGATAAAATTTTCAAATGATATTATTTATATAAATATATTTAATTTTAAAATTTAAAATATCAACATTTAAGAATCAATTTGTTTAGAACATTTAAGAGAGGCATTTTTATCCACTTGAATTGCCCCTTATCATCACTTATTTCTTTTTATGGTTTGCCTTAATATACAATGATGGCACACATATGGGAATAGGACTGAATTGACTTCTAGGCACAGCACCAAAATCATTCAATTACATTATTAACATGCCAAATTGCTCAGGATTCCACAGCCCGTCCAGGGGAGCCATGGGCCTACAGTTTCATGACAGGCACGTTCGCCAATAGCCCCACCAAGGAGTAACAACACCCAAACGCAAAAGAAAAAAATATAAAGTAAACCAGCATTATTGTAACAACCTAAAAGAAAAAGATAAAGTGAAAAGGCAGGGTATGAATGGCTATGGACTATAACCAACATAAAGACACTTGGTTCAGCAATTAGATATACATTCTGTTCTTCTTCTTTGTTCTTATAATAATTAGTGTCCCTTGGTATCCCAAACGCAGGAGATGGGCAAGACAGGAGCAAGGCTGCCAGGCTTCTGCTTAAACAGAATTAAGCCTCATGCTAGAGTACGTTCACCAATTACCCAATCCAAACCAAGTGCGAATGGAAAGAAAGATGATCAAGAGACTGAGAATCTTGGCAGCGGTGGAGAAGCCAAGTGCAGCCAACCGGGGCCGAAACCCGTGCTGGTAATTGGCAGGAAAATCATGATAGTGGTTGACTCTAGCATTGAGGCAAAGGGAGCATTACAATGGGCACTCTCGCACTCGGTTCAAAGTCAGGATCTTGTTATTCTTCTTCATGTAATCAAACCATCTGGGAAAGGTCAGCAGTGCCCTTTTCCATTTTTTTGTATTTTCTTCTCATTTGATCTTTATATATGGCTTGGTGATTAATTATTAGAGAAAGAAAAATGTCGGTAGAGATGTCAATTTTCTTGCTATGACAGACACAACATCAACTACAAGTGAAGAGTCCACCAAGGAGAAAGCTCCAAGAGCTTATGAACTTGTAAACTCTTTGAAGAAAATGTGCCAGTTGAAGAGACCTGAGGTGGGTTTGTAACAAATTTGGTCCATTTATTTATTTATTGGCACACTTATGAAGCTTAGCAAATGATTAGGCCTATATATCACCACAAGATAAACAGTGTGAAGCAGCTGGCACACAAAATTGTTCTCTTTTTTTGAACACATGTAAATATAGGTATGGAAGGAGAAACCAAATAAAAAAAAAAAAAGTGAAACCATTTTTCCTGCAGATACAAATTGATGCTGCAGTGGTAGGAGGAAAAGAGAAAGGTCCACTAATAGTGGAAGAGGCCAGAAAACAAGGGGCAGCCCTTCTGGTACTGGGCCAGAAGAAGCGATCAATGACATGGCGACTGATCATGATGTGGGCAAGCAACAGGGTCACCGGTGGCACAGTGGAATACTGCATTCAAAATGCTAACTGTATGGCCATTGCAGTGAGAAGGAAAAGCAAGAAACATGGTGGCTATTTGATCACCACCAAGCGTCACAAAGATTTCTGGCTCTTAGCTTAATAAAAAGCTACATATATATATATATATATTGGATGCTCTTTCTTTCATTCTTCGTTTGATTTGAAGTGCATGTGATTAATGTTTTTTCCGTAGCAATCTTGTAAATGGTAAAGTACAATGAGATATGTGAAAGCAACTTGTGTTCTGTAAAGCCCAAATGTGTTTTGTTTCTCTTTCTCTGCGACAAAATTCAATGCACTCTCAGCTGTGACTGGGAGGTTATGACTCCAAGGGGAGACATGGGAGACCTCAGATATTTGGGGCCTCTTCTTCCCTACGGCGGCCCAGTAAGTAAGCCAGTGGTTCAGGTTCCGGACATCTATTTGTATTCTTCGCCAAAATAATAATCCCAGCGAAAGAAAGCCAGGATCATATGTGATGTGTTCACAGGGCTTGCTTACGCTTTAACTTTCCAGGACGGTGTAATTTTAGTGAACAACATAATTTCGTGAACTCCAATTGGCAGTAGGGGGACGACAAAAAATATTATAAAGAAAGAAGCATTTTCAGATATTGAGTTTGCCATAACAACGAAAAGAAAATTTTCATAAATTCAGTATCTTCAAAGCAAAGTGTTAGTGAACACACCCTGGGATCAAGCTGGCTTGGTGGGCTTGTTATGGGCACTCCGATTTCCCAGCATAAGACACGGATTCTTTTTCTTTGATGGAGTGGGGGAATTCTGAAAGAATTGAATAGTCTTATATCATGGATGTTTTTATATGTACACTAATCTTATGATACCACAGTATGCTAAGTGTCATTCTTTTTTTTTTTTTTTAATTTTCTTCTCTTTTTGCTTCATTCTCTGTCAAATCATCAACTTCTAATTTTCTTTTGATTCCACTAATTAAGTATTATATTCCACACTATCTGAGGGATCAAACTTAATGAGACTATTTATAATAATTGTTAAGAGGAAGAGACAGTTCAACAATTATGAATTCACCCTTCATATTATTTGGTAGCAATCTCTCAAATTTCCCAAGACAAAATTATTTTTTTGAATGTATTATTTGGTAGAGGAAAAAACCATTTTAATAAAGAAGTTCAGCTGAATCATTCTTTTAGTAATGCCATGCCAATCGGAGGTTGAGAGAAAAAGGTAGAGGTGGAGAACATAAGGAGACCAATGGGAAAAACACAAATTAATCAAAGCATCGAATAGTGTTGGAGGAAAATTTCTCTCTCTTTCGGCTCTCTTTCTGCTATGCTCACACAATGGTTGCTAACATTATTGACACATATTAAAGAAATAATTATTATGAATTTTTAAAGAAATAATTTATTTTTAAAATAATTAAAAAATAAGATTAAATGATAGTTCTTGTTAGCTAGTATGCAACATGTTATACTCTTTAATTGGTTGGTAAAACATAAAGTTAGAATAACCTTTTTGACTTTAGTTAAGTTCTTCACGTTTTATCTTATTAATAGTAATTATCATGTGCATTAATGGTTTATCCCACATCAAATTAGCCAAATAGGTATTATATTTCATTTACTTACTTGCCTAGAGAGTGCACTACAAGGTGAAATTTTGACACATATCATAATTTAATCTCTTTAATTCATTAATGTGGTTGGTTTTAAAAAATTACATATAAAATGTATGTTTGAAAAACCATATAAACACATGATAATAAAAATCATTTTGAAAATTTTTCATATTTTTCTTAAAATTTTAAATTCGACTTAGAACTTTGAAATTAATTACTCTTAATTGGCACATCCAAAATTGACAAATAATATATAGTTAAAAAGCCTACAACAAATACTTTTTATATGTGTAATTTTTGTGTTATGATATTGTGTTTTCAATATTAATTTTGAAAAATATCATATGACAATAATTTTTTTTTCACAAAATAAATAATTAAAAATTATGAAATTTTATAGCATGTTACATTATTTAGTATTTCATTACATCTAAAATTTTATAAAAAAATAACAATGTATGTCAGAGAAACAAATTTCTAAACATATTAACCCACAATATGCATGTATGAACATTGCATAAAAAACTTAAATAACAATTTTCATACTCTTTTTTCATGTTAAAATTAGTTTAATAAGACAATAATACTAATGTTAGAAATAAAAGTTAGGATCATAAATGCCTTTAAAAATCTCTAGAAGTTAGTAATAGTAAAGTGATCACTTATAAATCAATATTTTCTTGTGATCAAGTTGATATCATTATATTGAATAATACCTTATTCATTGTCCAAGAGTCTTTTATCACGAGAATTAATGAAAAATATGTATTTTCTTGTAACAAAATGTAAGAAATCGATCAATTTTTTATTGCTTTTTGGAAACATTGAAATTATTTTATTAATGCAAGTACTATAATTTTTAATATATTTTCTACAATGTATATATACAATAAGAATAGGGTTTTAACTTTCTTCAACTTCCCTTTAATAAGTTAGTATGTCATGAGCCAATCCAACCCAATATAAATAACAAGATACAACATCATTGCAAAAAATATTTGTCAAAATATAATAAAGAATTTTAATCCTCAATGTTATTTTTAAAAAACTTATAATAAATAACAAAAAATAAAAAAAATATTATTCTTATTATAAAATATAAAAAAATTTAAGTTTAATAAATTTAAAAATTTTAAATTTTATTAATTTAATAAATATATGCGTTCATTTATTAACCTATAAGTCAAAATCTTTTAACTAGGACTAGGGATGGTTCAGCCTCCAACCATTAATTTGGTGGTGGGACTAATAGATTAATTTTACTTTTAAAAAATTATCAATATTTTTATCATATAAAAATAAATAAAATGTTATTAAAATAATATATGAGTATAATTTATAAGTATTTTCAATAGAACAATGTAATTATACATAATTTTTTTTTTTTTTAAAAGAACCAGACAACTTTCCCCCCGAGTTACTTCATTATTTGCACAAATGAAAGAATTCAACTAATTTATACCAGATATCCACCAATTCACCCATGTAACAATCAGACTAATCCAATTTTTATAACCATACCATCAACGCCATGTCACAAGTGATACCAAGGAAGGCATGTAAAACGACGCCGTTCTCAAATGAAACAAAAACAAAAAACAAAAAACCCTCGTCCTTCCCCAAAACCCTCCTCGATGAGTTGCGGTGTTCTTCAATTTGTAGCCTAAATTTCTACTTGCTGCAGAGTTCAAAACCCATAAACCCTACAACGACCCGCCAACGTACTTTTCTATATATCAATTTTGGGCATTCGAGAGGTAAGCCTTTATGGATTTCTGTGCTGTATCTCTCTCTCTCTCTTCTTCTTCGTCTCCCCGTCTCTGCAAAGGTTTAAGCGTTTGTTTATGTAGTTTTGATTTTTTTTTCTTTTTGATTTTTTGAGCTAAGATATGAATAAGTTTACCTTCACACCCTAATCAATTTTCTCTTTGCTTTTCTTGCAAAGAATCGAGGAGCTTTTCTTGATCTTGAAGGCCACTTCTTCTTCTTGTTCTTCAAGCTATCTCGTATTTTTTTTTTAATCTTTAACTAGGAATTTGGTGTCATTCGATTGAATTCTTGGTTTCATCTGTGGCGTTCAAGTAAATTAGGGGAATTTTCGTTGTGGGTTTTGGTTAATTTTGCCTCTTCTACTTGTTTTTTGTTATTTTGTTTTTTTGAGGTGTTCATAGTAGAATTAGGGTTTGGTTATGATTGTGATGTTTCTTCAATTCATTTGAGAATTACCGAGTCTTTGAGTATGGTTTTTTTTTTTTTAAAAAAAAAAATCTTTTTGCCTTCATCCTAGGGGATTGTTTTCGTTTCTTTGTCCTGGGGCTTTTGATTGTTTTTTTTTTTTTTTTGGCCCAAATGATGATAAATAAGGATATTTACTTTGCTACTCAATTAGCTGTGACTCAAAGTTTCCATCTCCTTACTTCTCAAGAAAAGGGGGACAGAAGAGAAGCCCCTAAAACCTTTTTAAGAGAAACTTCTTGTCAACTTTGGGGAGTGCAGTTTTGGCTTCATCACTTGGCTCTTTACAAGACAAGCAACTTGCAGTCAATGGCCAAGACAACAATAAGAAATAATTCTGTCACAAAATTGAAGAAGAAGAAGAAGAACAAGAAATTGGGCCCAAAAGTGGTTGCAGCCATGAAGCCCAATGTTCCACGAGGCAACCCTTTCGAGACAATATGGTCACGGCGCAAATTTGACATTCTTGGCAAGAAGCACAAGGGTGAACAGCATCATGTTGGCCTTGCCCGCTCCCGTGCTATTGACAAGGCAAGCAACTTTCCAAATTCCAACCAACTTCCGTTTCTATTTCCATGTATGCTTGTTGATGGAAGGTGTTTGAGTTGTTTGTTTTGGGGGTGGGCAGAGGAAGAAGACACTGCTGAAGGAGTACGAGCAGAGCAGCAAGTCGTCAGTCTTCAAGGACAAGCGCATTGGAGAGAATAATGATGAGCTTGCCGAGTTTGATAAGGCTATTATGAGATCCCAGCGTCAGCACAAGGTTTTCCAATTCTTTTGATTTATTATTTTGCTGTGTGTTTGTTTGCTTAAAAGGCCTTGTAAAATTGAAGGTATTTTGAGTTTG
The DNA here is from genome assembly GCA_037897445.1 of Ceriops zippeliana. NCBI lineage: Eukaryota > Viridiplantae > Streptophyta > Magnoliopsida > Malpighiales > Rhizophoraceae > Ceriops > Ceriops zippeliana. The sequence continues at coordinate 3,084,147 of JBAPLH010000155.1, forward strand.
TGTGTGTGTGCGCGTGTTCTTTTTTTTTTTTTTTTTTGGGAACATTTGTGGCATATGTGAGAGGCAGTGTAAGTTACTGTTTTCATATTGTGAACAGGGTGCCTCAATATTGTTTCTGCTAAAAAAACATTAAATAATCTTATTTTGTGGTAGCTGCACAATTTTTGTTTTTTTGGCTGTTTTGGTTCTTTGAAGTACTGAAACAGTCTACTCATACCTTCCCTTTGCATCCTAGGAATTTATGGGGAACTAAGTTTAAAATTTCGATATGTTGTTTGTGGAATAACACAGTGTATACTTCACTTGATTTCAATGAAGTTGTTATCTTTTTAACAGTATAACACAGTATATACTCCCCTTGTAATGTCTATTTAACAGTGTGTGTGCGCTGGTCTTGTGTGTACTGTAATATCTTTTTTTTTTTTTTTTTTGAATTTCATAGTTGAAATTAAACAAAAAGAGCAAGTATAACTTATCAGATGGAGAAGAAGATGACTTAGGAGTTCCGGGTCTCGGTTCCATTTCAGAAAGAGATGATTTTGAGGATGAAATGCTGTCTGATGATGATGAAGCTGATGCAGATGGACCAAGCAGTATGTTTGAAATTTGTATCTTTTACAAAATGCTGAGTTTTTTATTACTTTATGATTTCAGTGCAAGTTTCACAGTTAAGTTTGCATGTGCATAGTTTATGACAATAGCAAGTGCATAACATCTTAATATCATTTGGTAGTCATTATTGCATATAGCTGTGTATTTTTTCCTTTTTAAGTTGCGGGCTTTGAGTCAAATCAAAGGCTGTCCTTCTGAGGTCAAGATGACTGAACTTCTTGAGCTTTAACTCAATTCTTGTTACATTAGTACTTCTGTTATTGCCAATCTTTGATACCATCTAAATTGCCTGTGTCCTGAAAACTCTTTTCTTCATCATTTTTCAATATTTCCAATTAACAGAGAGTATGACTACCAACAAATCTTTATATTCCTGTCAATGCAAATTGTTTACTCAGTTTAAATTTGGTTTCTTGCAACCTGATGAGAATTCAGTAAGTACAATGAATGATTATATGCCTATATTTCTCTGTTTTCTTCCCATGTAAATGCACCAGATATACTGTTAGTTGAAACTTACTGAAAATTGCCTTTGTTGGTTGAAATCATCTCTTTGTTATTTCATTGCATTTGGGCCTATATATTATTTTCACCATTTTCTTTCTGTTAACGAGTTTTAAGTGTACCAAGGCACTAAATGCTGGTATATTTTTCTGTTGACATTCAAAATATTTTAATGCATTGAAAATAATTATTTATATTTTGATGCTGCTGTCTAATGGCAGAATTTGCTGCTGGTTGTTTGTATTATGGTGTTGTTGCTCTGAACTGGTCCATTCTCAACTGATTTGTATAATGAAAAGATTGCAGCAACTTTGTATGCCTTACTGATCTATTGGGATTCTGTTAATGATTTAACCCTTTTGTCTTTTTCTTTTGCTTCACAGAGAAGTCAGCTTTTTTAAAGCAAATGTATGAACCTGATAGAATAAATCCAGAGGTGGGAGAGGAAAATGTAAGACATCCTTCATTACCTTATCTTTTGGCCAACAGCAATGATTTTATTCACCTGCAGAAGATTGCTTTTGACTCACAGAACTAGATTAGACATATGAGATTGTTGATTATTGTATCCCTGCCTGTGGAAAATTTTCCTTTTCATATAAAAGTTTTCTAGTACATAAAATGAAAAATTTGTAATGAAAACCTTATTTTGCTTTTCTGAATCTGAATATACTTCAAAAAAATATGTGTTTTGTCTGTAAAGTAAAATATCCAATAATGATATATTCTTATGTGAAGCATGATTTTCTTGTTGCAGAAACACAAAACCAAAAAGGAAGTAATGGAGGAGGTTATCTTAAAGAGCAAGTTTTTCAAGGTACTGATTTTTTTGCACACAAGGAATTAATCTGTGTCTATCTCTTGGTTTGTCTCGGCCTTAATATTTGATTTGTTCCTTACCAGGCTCAAAAGTCAAGAGAGAAGGGAGAAAATGAACAGTTGATGGAAGAATTGGATAAAAGCTTCACATCTTTGGTACAGTCTCAGGTCTTACAATCTTTGACTGAACCTGGCAAGCTGAATGCCTTGAAAGCTCTTGTGAATACAGGAGCTCCTAATGAGCATGTGAAGAAGGACAGGCTATCAGTTAACCAGACAGAGAGAATCTCAGCAGGTATATTGGACCTGATAGCTGTGTTGGGTCATTTTTTCAATGGTTTTCTTTGAGTTCACTATTTTTTAGATGCCAGCCTTTGGTGTTCTGAAGGTATTGATTTGTGTTTATTTATGAGTTTTTAGATCTCCATGTTAGTGTGATGAGTTTTTATTCTGTTTGAAGCATCACCTACAAGACTTTTACACCTTTTTTTGATGGTTAAAGAGTTGTTTTTACCTTTGTTATGTGCTCTGTAATAACCAGCATATTGATCAATTGAATTCATTGAATAGATGGTATTGACTATATCAAATATAATATTTATATTTATCAAGTCTATTTGATGAATATGTTAGTAGCATACTGATTATGTTTGTTAAAATGTGAAAAATTAAATACTTGGTCTCTCTCTCTCTCTCTCTCTCTCTCTCTCTCTCTATCTATCTATATATATATATAGATATATTAGAACATGAAAAACTTGGTTGGATTTTCTGCTAGGAAGAACGTGATGACTACAATAAACTTGTTGGAGAGATGATATTGGATATGCGTGCTCGCCCGTCAGACAGGACAAAGACACCAGAAGAGATTGCCCAGGAAGAACTAGAACGACTGGAGCGGCTAGAGGTATCTTTCTAGCTCAACAAGAGTGAATTCCCTTTAATGCAATGTCTCATTATGACAATGTTTTATCTGGCATGATGGACTCTTGTTGTTACTGCTGCTGATTCAGAGCTATATGTTATCAATTGTAATGTGTCACATTTGTTATCAAACTGGTATTTGAAAAGACCTCTTGTCTAAGAACATATCCTTTGCAGCTTGACTCATCTGTATTATTGGACTGCTTTTTGTGCAAAAATTGACAATTCTGTCTTCAACTTTAGGATTTTGAGCATGTTGTAAGTAGAAATGCTCTTTGAAAACTTCCAACTGTTACATTGAGAAAATTTTAATCTCTATCTATGGGGGAGGTTAAATTGTTCAAAACAAGGAAATTCTTGTGAATTGATTGCATAATCTACTTGCTTTCACACTACAAAAAGGTTAATTTTTTTTTTCACTTGAGTTAGAATTGAATCTCTTTAAGAGAATTGAGGTGGCCATCTGGCCAAAACCTGATGGTTTATGTTAGAAACTGTTGCTATTATCAAGGTTTGTTGCACTGGAACACGAGAGAAAGAAAAGATTCAGGAGAAGCTGAAAAACATTGTTGGCAACTATTTATTCTTCTAAGCTGAAGGATTCTCTTTTCTTGACAGTACCTTAGTTTTTTTTTTTTTCTCTTACTTTCTCTGAATTGAGAAGATCTTTGTTTCCTGTTGTATATATTTTCCACCCATAAACATTCAGATAATGTGTCATAGTATTAACTAGCTGTGTTATTCTTTACAATTTCAGGAAGAGCGCAAAAAACGGATGGTTGCAGCTGATGACTCCAGTGATGAAGAGAATGATGATGCTGGGAAGTCATTGACCCAGAGGCTAAGGTCAATATCTGGAGATGCTCTTGGTGATTCCTTTTCTTTTGATGAAGAGCCTAAAACTAGGAAGGGTTGGGTTGATGAGGTTCTTGCAAGAAGGGAGGCAGGTGAGTCAGAAAATGAAGTTGATTCTTCTGAGGATTTGGAACATGCTGAAGATGATGGTAATAGTGAAGAATCTGAGGATGATGATGTTAGTCATGACAACAATGAAGATGGGAATCTATCTTTGACAGACTGGGAACAAAGTGATGAAGAAAATCTTGGCACAGATTTGGAGGATAGACATAGTGATAGTAGTGATGATCATGAGGAAGAAATAGGGCCAAAATATCAAAAGAGTTCAAAGAAAGGCAATATTGTTGAATCTAGTGAAGGTGGAGAATCTTTGTGTGCAAAAAAATTGAAAGTAATCTCTGAACAGCATTCGACCCAAGACATTCCCTTTCTAATAGAAGCCCCAAAGAGCTTGGAAGAACTGTGTACTCTGGTGGATAAATGCTCTAACGAGAATGTTATTGAGGCAATCCACCGAATTCGAGTCAAGGCATCTGATGCAAAAAACCTGCTGCAGAAAATCGGAAGAAAATTCAAGTGTGTAAATTTGATTTCCTTTTTTCTCTCTACCCCCATTATTCTTTCTTGCTATTTGTTTACATATTGGACAAGAATGAAAATTTTGTTGCTGCATCACACATAAAAGGTATAATATGTTGACCATTAAGACAATTAATGTTTACCGTATGATATTGCAAGAAAGCTGACAAATAGTTAAAGTAATCTGTTCGTCTTCATAACTTGATATTTTTGAATGCTCTGATACTAATTGGTTAATGAACAGAAAATGCATGGATTTTACTTTTTTGTAAATTTAAATTTGAATTTTAACTTCTCTTGATATGGGCTTTGAGCTAATTTTTGGGTTGGATTTTATTATACTGCAAGGTTTCATTTTTGTATAACATGCAATTAAAATGATTAACCTAAAATTAATAAATTCAGTTTTTATCTCATAACTGTATTTATATGATGTTTTCTTCCATGTCCATACTAATGTAGTACTGTGGGATATTGTGCTTTTTTCAGGTATTTTATGGTATACTATTGCAGTATTTTGCTGTCCTAGCAAGTAAGAGGCCATTGAATTTTGAGTTATTGAATTTGCTGGTCAAGCCTCTAATGGAGTTGAGTGCGGAGATTCCATACTTTTCTGCAATATGTGCTCGTCAAAGAATATTACAGACTCGAGCCCAATTTTGTGAGACTGTTAAGAATTCAGGTTAGTAGTGATAATTTGTCAGTGTCATTTCCTCCACATTTCTCAAGTTGCTGAATGTTGTTATGGGCACTTTAATTTGATGACATTTTCCCTGCAGAGAGTGGCTGTTGGCCTTCTTTCAAAACTTTGTGTTTCTTGAGGCTCTGGTCCATGATTTTCCCATGCTCGGACTTCCGTCATGCCGTCATGACACCAGCAATATTATTAATGTCAGAATATCTGATGCGTTGTCACATCTTATCTGGCCGTGATATAGCAATTGGTTCTTTCCTGTGTGCCTTACTTCTCTCTGTATGTATAATATGCTCCATTATTTATTTCCAAGTCCAATAAATAAACTCCATTTTTTTTTCCTAATTTGCGGTTGGCTTTAGTAGGCATATCCTTCTGGGGCATACTTTGAATTGTCTTTGATTTATTAGGAACAACTTTTATTTTGCATGCCTCTCTGCTCTTTTCTTCCTTCGCCTTGGTCTGGTGCTAACTTGAGCATACACTCCTACTAGTCAATATGTATAATTTTCACCCTTTAATGCTATGGTCACCTAATTGTATTGCCCCAATAAGCTTGGGTTTTGGTGCGTCGTGTCCCAATGGGGGAATTTCCTTTTTCAATATTCATTTTTGGTGTTAATATGTTCTCTTTATGATCAAGGTCATTAGACAGTCTGAGAAGTTCTGTCCTGAAGCCATAGTGTTTATTAGAACTATGCTGATGGCGGCTACTGGAAGGAAACAAGCATCTTCTCAGGAATCTCAGGTACAATGCCATCGTGCATAATGTGTATTGGCAAAGTAGCATGCAATTGTCTCTATGTTCTTTTGATATCCCTTGTATGTGGTCTTAAATCTATTAATGAAGGCCTTGCTATTTTATAGTAGCAGTGATGGAATGACTCATTAGTTCATCTGGTGGCAGATTTATCATCTTATGGAACTAAAAGCACTTGAAAATCTTCTGCACGTACGTAATCATGTAAATGAGATTGGTCCTCTGAATTTCCTTGTGCTAATGGACATGCCAGATGATTCTTCTTATTTTAGTACCGATAATTTCAGGTTGGTGAATGATTTTCCACTTGTTCTTAATGCACGGTGGACTGCATTGTGTTTTGTTTATGTCTATGTTGAATAGGAAGGCCTGGCCTGTGTCTATAGTATTGACCTAATAGCTTAAGCTCTAAGGTCATCATAGGCTTTCATACCATATTATTAGAGCCTGGTTCGCCTTCCCATGTCTGATTTAGCCCGCATGTAGTTCAAGTTCAGTTTAGGCACGTGCTGGTGGGGTAGTAGTTCAACCCCCTTCATGTGATTAGGCAAATTTTGTTGCTCCATCATGTTCAGTTGTGCTACTTGCTAGTCAGGTCTAACATGTCATTTGTAGAGTTGTCCTAAGCTTCTTTGTGGGTATGAGGTTTCGTAACGTTGCAGAGTTTAGCAATCCTAGCCACATCTAGTGGGGCCTTGTTGAGCCAGCTTTCAGTCCAAGTTCAGTTGTGTTTCACACAGCGGCTTAGCCCATGCCAAACAATGCATATATCCCACTGATATGACACAAGAACGTAGCCTTGTTTTCGGTGGCTTACAAATTAATATCATGGCATACATAATTATGTGCAACTTATTTCTCTTACTAATTAGTTGTCATGGTCATAAGGAATGTCTGGTCAAGTTGTCATGTCATTGATATGTACACTATTGGGATTGACATCCTATAACGGTGGGTTCAATGATGTTGGCACGGAGACACTGTAGTTACCAATGCTTGGTCCATGTCATGTCAGTTCATTCGCTAAATTTTGGCAAAAATCTTTCTTGTGCAGGGCTAGTGTGCTAGCTACCGTGATAGGCACTCTCCGAGGATTTGTTGACATCTACAACAAATTTAGTTCCTTTCCTGAAATATTCTTGCCTATTTCCACATTATTACTTGAACTGGCACAACAGGATAACTTGCCTGGGGCACTACAAGATAAATCCAAAGATCTTGCTCAACTCATTAACGGGAAGGCTGTTGAACATCATATGCTGCGGCAACCACTACAGATGCGGAGGCAGAAGCCAGTGCCTATCAAATTACTTAATCCAAAATTTGAGGAGAAGTAAGTAACCTTTTCCTTTGCCCACTTCTTAATTTTGTGTTTGAAATTGCTAGTAGAAATTAAAACTCGTAAATGCGGTGTTCTGCAGCTATGTTAAGGGTAGAGATTATGATCCAGATAGTGAGCGAGTTGAGAGAAGAAAGTTGAAGAAACTCCTAAAACAAGAAGCTAAAGGGGCTGCTCGCGAACTACGCAAGGACAATCACTTCATACTTGAGACGAAAGAAAAGGAAAGGGCATTACAGGAAGAAGAGAGAGTTGAGAAGTATGGAAAGGCACGAGCTTTCCTTCAAGAACAGGAACATGCATTCAAATCCGGCCAGCTAGGAAAAGGCCGGAAGAGAAGAAGATGAAAGCTGAAATTTTGATGATTTTATTGTTTGCACAATTTTTTCCGGACTGTGGGAGAGAGCTTTTCAAGTATACCGGGGCGCATTAATTGCATATTAACGGTTAGCAATCTGCGGTGTCCATCATCAAATTTAGCACGGCTGTTCTTTAATGAAATGGTCCTGCACAGTGTTAAAAGTTTTCCTCTGCAAAATTTTATTAACGTTATGTTGAGTTACTGATGTTCAATCGGCATCCATTTGCATTTTAATTGTGTTGAATTGTTGGATGCATATTTGAGTCCCATTGAAAGCCTAATTACATTTCTCCTGACCTTGATTGATATTTTACCATAAATTCCAATGACAAAAGGGAGAATTATGAATGGACGTACCCTGCGAAAAGAATGAATTCCTGCAATGAGGTATATTGTTAAAACATTTTTCTCACTCGTTAAAACAAAGCCAAGGCGAAAACAGAAATTTTGATGTGAACAAAGTATGCGTAGGTTAGGCAACTTCTTCTCTGGTTCAGTCAAGCAGCTCCAAATCAGCATCTAGTTCAGGCTTTGATCGCCTAGTTACATGGGTTGATCGACAATTTGCATGTGCAAATCTTGGACAAATAAGTTTCCACAAAAATGCATTTTACGCATGCCAATATGTTGACGACGGGTTTCTGGGATAGGGACTTTGGCGGACCATCGATGGATGAGGCACGGCGTTCGGCCTCTGAGGATATCGGGGATCTGAGGCAGCGGGAGGGCATTGACATGCACGTATATTGACTTTGATGTATATTACCAATTATTTTAGTTGCAATTCAAATACTATGAATTTACTTAACTTAAAAGCCTTTTTTATTAGATTTGAGAGTTTGGGGAGCACAATTTGCTTTATTAGAACTTTTTGAGATTTTGGAGTATAGTTGAGTTTAGTAGAAGTTTCAATTAACTCAAATGTCTATTGTTGTGTATGAAATACCCCTAAATTAATGCAGACTAAAAGAAAAAAAAAAATAAAAGGCTATAACACTGTTGAACGATTTCGCCCATTGGCTCTTGTATCAATTCCGTAGATGGTTTAATACTCGCTGATAATATTTACCAGGAAGCCTTACATTAGCAAGATAAGTAGACATGGATACATGATCAAAGCTGATGTAGAAATTCACCAGATCAGACCTCAACTGATAATAGAGAATACATCACGACAAAATATTCCGAAATTACTGTTACCACATCACCAATCTTTCATTACACGAACATCAAAAGCAGGAAGCAGGAGCCTTACCTATATATATTGAAATTATTTTCTTTCGCAGTTGCAACTCCCTTACCCGCTGCGCAGGTTGCGAAAATAGCCACTCGGGTCTCTCTCAAAAACAGACCTGAAGATGCGGTAATCTCTGCCAGGTGCTTTCATCGTCTTTCCGTTGGTGCAACAACATCTCGAAGAACAAATGCCAACTATCACCAGAGCTATACCAACCACAGCCGCAACTACCACAGCTGTGGACATTCTTTGCGTCTCAACAGGGACTTGCTAAACCAAAAAGCAGATCTATCTTGCTCGAATACTTGGGGCCTTGGATGGTGGTGATTATAGCGCGCAATGCTGTCCACTTGGGAGTCCGTCGCTCAGCTCTTAAGCCACTCTTTCTTGGTGGGTCCAGTGCAGTGGAAAGAGAAAAGTTGATGCTGGGTCCAGTGCAGTGGAAAGAGAAAAGTTGATGCTTGTGAGTAATTACTTCGACCTGTTCGAATTTGGAACCACTGGTAATTACTTCGAACCTTCCCACTTTCCTTGTGAGTAAGTCTTCATTAAGGTACAATTTTTTAAATTTGAAATAAGCTACCTAAAGCAACGTCATTAGTTATTTAAACTTGAACTTAATCTAGCTATTAACTTAATAATTACAAGATAAATAGTCACATCCCTTGGCTCAATTTGGAATTAGAACTATTTTTATAGCAAAATGTAATCAGAGGTGTCTAGGCAATTCTAATTGACTTGCGACAAGAGAATAAAACGATTATTTCCTTCAGCTTGAAGCGACTCATTTCCCGACCATACAAAATCCACTACTTCTAGTTGTGTATCTTTTGAATTGCCAATATGGTAAGTAATACTGCAGCACCATAACTTTCGGCTTGAGTCTTAAGCTTCAATAATGTCTTTGTAATAACAACAATTGTACTCATTAATTCTTTGAAATTCCAGGTGCACGTCTCTTTGGCCTTTTTAATCATCTCGTATGCCCAAAGTTAGACGCCATTCTTCTGAACTTAGGACAGAAACTACTGGATATTGGCCTGTGGAAGAGCCCCCAAGGTGCAGGCGGAGGGCATAATTTCGCTTGGGTTGCTTCTGGAGTCACCGATTTCTGCCAAGTTCAAGGTCCTGGCTGACCGAGTTTCTTGGCCATGTGAATTGTAATGCTTTTCTTTGGCTGTTTCGGTAAAAAAAAAAAAAAAAAAAAAGTTGTACTTTGACCGCTGATTGTGGCGCGTATGGGTTTCGGCTTCTACGGAGCCCAGCGATGCCGACAAGGAACACGGAAGAGTGGATGACATAATCAGGCTGACGCGCCTGGCAAGGTCTATTCAACCTGACAAGATGTATTATTTTTTCAGATATTTTGCAGTCTAACAGTAACAAGGTTTCCCCCAAACTTTCTCACCGTTTTGGTGAGAAGGAAAAAAGAAGTGATCCTTACCAGAAATTTTTATGCGATTTTTCTATAATTTTCTTTTCCAAGTTCTATTAAAACAAAAACACACACAAAAAAAAAAAGTGTAGTTGGATTCTCATTTATTTTTTGTCCCAAGCTTTTTCTTTTAATCCAAACAAGGAGTAAAACTCTCCCCAAAGTAGTGATAGAATAGGCTCCAGAAGCAAAGGAGCCATGTTATATGGAAAGTCTTTGTTAAAATTGGTAAAGGCACGGAAAGGGATGGGCCTTGTGAGGTTGAACCAATGAGAATATCGAACCCCACAAAACAATTCAACATATGTATACATCAAGGTCGGTGGGGGGGGTGGGGGGGGGGGTGGAAGGGACATCCTATTAATTTGAGTAGTTGCGGAGGTAACCATATTAATTGTGGAATCATCGTGTCATTTGATCTTTTCTCTATTCCTCCTATCACAAGTTCCCACGTTGGTTTGCTATAAGTGGATATATGTGGATCAAGTGATTTACGTGTCACGCGTTATGGTCTTCTCTTAAAAAAAAAAAACAAAAATTTATTAAGTGTGGTGTTCTACCGAACATCTTTCTACCAAAATATACACTCGTTACATATAATTGACATACCAAAATATGAAAAACACTTGTCGTGCTTCTAGACCAATCTATCTTTGACGAGGGGCGGAATGACTAGAATTTTATGTACTACACTACGAATCAAACTGTGGTTCCAACGAACAAGAACAAAATCAAGGAGAGGTAAATCAAATATTATTATATGTTAAAAGTATATTAGCAGCACCATTTTACCAAAGAAGGTATAAATTAAGCGGTGTAAAGCAAATATCTGAACGAGATCATATGACAAAGCCTTGTGAAACACACCCATCTTTGTTTCTTTGTCATTTGTAGACTTCGGACTTGTTGCCTATATTTTATAGGCAGTAGAATAAACTATCTAAAATATTAAAGATGTCATGCCTAACCAGCTATTAAAAATTACGTTTTGTATCTGACTGTAAATTGCATGACAATTATTTATAAATTGACCTCACTAGCTTACACATTATATGATTCAAAAAACATTTTTTAACAACTGGGGCTGCGTGGTTTCTCTCCTTCCATCTCGTCCTTGCCTAACTATTCTTTGTCCAAACTGATCAAGATGTCATCTCTAACCTGTTACTCATCTCCAGGGGCAGAACGGTGCGACAAGCAGTATCAACTGTAGAATGTAAATTCAAAAAAACCTGTGGAGGTGGTTTTGGGTAATGAGCAATATGATCCTCATCAAAACAAGCAAGATAGAAATAAAAATATTGGTGACTTGATTCAATTTACCACTACTGTTCACGACAGGTATGGTTCTCTAACATCGAGAAGGGTTGCCTTCAGAAAAGGAAAAAGAAAAAGGAATGATTACTTGGTGTCATTAAAGTTCCTCGCTTTATATTTTTAACATCCACTTTTGGTTTGGGAATTATCAACGCCACTTTCTATGACCACTTCCACCATTTTTTAAGCGACAATAAAGACGGGAACCGCGAGCCGCCCATCAGACAACTACCTTGGCTCTCATTGAAACAGCCGAACAACTCCAAATCAGCACTTAATTCAATCTTTGACCACTTACAGGTTAATAATTAACAATTAAATGTGCATTCTTGGCCAGATAATCCATGCATGTCATTGAATCCATTTCGCCCATTGGTTAGCTTTTTTTTATCTCAATTCTGTTAATGGTTTAATAGTTGCTGATAATGCTAACATGACGCCTTGTGTTGGCAAGACAAGTAGACATGAGTACATTAGCATATTTGATACAATCATTTAGCAGATCATATGTTAACTGATAAGCGAGAAAATACGAAGAAAAGTGCAAATTACTCAGAAATCACGGCTACCCCTTCGCTAAATTTTTATTACACGAGCAACGAATACACGAAAAAATTGATATTGAAAGGTTTGTTTGGAACTTGCTGTTTAGTTTTGTTATTTTGTCGACAAATTAACATTGGTAAAACCTGCTGTTAGTAAGCTTAGTTGACTATTTAGTGCTTGTATGTAGTATTTTGAAAGAAAAATAAAATTTTTTTGGTAAAAGAAAAAATAATCATAAAAGAAACTCTTTTATTTATTTAAAGTATAATTATTTTGTATAATAATGAAGAATGTTCTTTTAAAAATAATTAAATTGTAGTGTACTTTTCTCATTTTTTTCACTATATTAAAATATAGTTATTTCAAAACACGGTTTTAAATTGTGATACACTACTATTTAATATATATTTTATAATTTACTAAATATTAATAAAATTTTATTTAACTTAAAAGTAAGTTTTTAAATTTCAACTATAATTTAAATATATTGTAAATATGTTTAATATTAAGAGTGTTTAACATTTAAGATTTTCAAACTATTGCTAATATGGCTAGAACTTTCCTACTTCCTTAATTTGGATTGTTAATTGAAATGGTCAATTAGTTGTTTTATGATCATTAGACTAACCGTTTTATGATTGTTAAATTAGTATTTTTATAATTATTAAATTACTTGTTATTAATTATAATAATGTCAATCATTTATTGCTATTAAGACTTGTGTTTAACATTATTACACTTAATAAAGTACTAGGTTATTATTAATATAACTTAATCTTATCATCTTATTCTTAGTAGATAGTAGACAATATTTTTCAACAATCTATAATTTACTATTAGATTAATCAAAAGATTGAATTATTTATGTAGTTTGGCTATTTGAAATACACATTAGTAAGAAAATTAATTGTATCTTAAAAGAATAGCTCCTATAACCTGCCATATAAGGATAATTTTTTTTATAAGGAGTAAAAAAATATCTTTAACAATAGTGCCTAACATAATTTAGATACAATTTTTTTGTTTAATTTACTTTTGTTACATTATTATATTATTTTATTAATTATTTTTTCAACAATCTTAAGGATATTATGTTATTTATGTCATATGCATATTTAAGGATTGTTAATCAAATCTTTCAACTCGTATGTAACATTGTAAAGGTGAGATGACTATATACCTTTTATACTTTTTTGCATTAAAGTATTTAAATTATACAACCATAACAAATGAAGCATGATATTATTGGTGACAAGGATTTTTAGGTTTTGAATGAAATTAATAAATAGAATCATTTATTTTGTTTGTAAAATACTGATAAATATGACTATTTAAAGAAAATATAAGAGACATATAAGTGTCAGTTGTTTAAGCTAGAATTATTTTGCTTGAAAAATATCTGTTGGTACCTCTTAAGGTTTATTTCTCTTTAATCTTTATCTTTTTTTTTTTAGTGCTCTTATTATTAAACATACAATACTATTCAAAATGTTTTAAAAAATTTGTTGGTAGCTTTTTAGAGCTTTTATGGAAGATACCCTTATCATATTTAAACATTTCCATAATACTTTTACCTTAATTTATTAGCTATTCACTATGATAAGAATATTGTACTGGTTAATTTGAAAGTAAATAAAAGATAATTAAGTTTGTATTGGGATAAATCAGTTGGTGACAACAAAAGAGATATTGATTATGATGAAGTGCCATTAGGAAAATCTCTCTTGGTATAATGAAATACTTGGAATGCATAAGGATGCAAGAAATCAAAATAATTCTAATGCATACAGTTAAAATATGACTACTAAGAAATAATAAAGTTAGGAAATCTTTTAGGTATTGATATTCATGTGAGAATTGTAATTGCTTAGATGTTAATGCATTGTTGTCTTTTAGTTAAAGGCCATGGAACATATTTGAGCTATATATGTTCTTACCTTTATCACTACATATCTTACCATCATGTACTATTTGCAACCAAGACAAACATTGTATCTTCCTCATAATCTAGCATAAGTCTTCATGAGTTTAGTCAAAGAGGTAGCATTTATATCTCTAATGTGACATTTATGATTTTCTATGATAAAGCAAACATATGGTAATATGACAATTTATTTACAAATAACATTACCTTATTTCATCATTTTATTTACTTACTTAAATTTTGTTGTTCTTGTCACTTTAGAATCTTAAAAAAAAAAAACATGAAAATATGATAAACATTGGTTTAAATATTATTAAAATTAAAACTATTGATAATTGATGTAATGTCTTTAATGAATTCTTATATATAAGCCTTTGGCTCTTTATATTTTATTAGTAATTTACATATGACTTAGAACATTAAACCCTTCAAAATATTAGCCAAGTTTAAGGTATGAAATGTTTTATACATATTTTTATGTGCTTTAAGGTATACAAGTTTAAGGGTTTAATTCAATTTAAGCAAAGATGTTTCATTGTTATATGGTAAATAAATAACAAATTTTCTTAACATTGATGTATTATTGGCATTTGCTTGCTTAATGAAGTCATGAAAAGTAGGAGAATATTTACGTATTTTGATGAGATGAGTCATAATTATACAATTTTATCTTTGTTATTAATTATACTTTTCTTGTAAAAGGGTCTAATGAGGATTTGCACGAAATTTTACTTTTAACTTTTAATGAGGTATTCTTTGATTGCTAACAATTCCTACACCATATAATAATATTTATATTGATAAATCTTATATTTTAGCCATAAGTTTTATGCATTGATATGAATTTTGTTATATTTAGGTTGTATTATGAACTATTGTATATTTTATAGTGCATTTCCTATTTATAGAGGGGTATAATGATAATAACTAAATCTTTAATTGAGATGAGATAAAATCCATAAATAACTAGTTTTTTTTTACCTTTTAAGGTGGAATAATAGTTTGTAAGTTTACCAAGTAAACAATTATTACTTATTTTATTATGGAATCTAAATTTATAACTTTATAGATGACTAGTGTAAAGGTATATTAGCTAAGGAATCTCCCGATGGACATTTCATCATGGATCCATCAGCATCGATGTTTTGTGATAGTTAAGTGATTATTATTCATGCAAAAAACAAGTCATATAATGGAAAAAAATAAATATATTTATCTAAGTATGAATTAGTAAAATAGTTATTGAATAATGGAATAATATCACTTGACATTATAAGGTCAAAGATGAATCTAGTTAAGCCATTAGGTAAAAAGCTATTGAAAAATACATTAAAGGGAATAAGACTTATATCTAAAGAGTATATTTAAGAGTAATAAGAACTTAACCTATCTAATAGAAGATTCCTTGAAGTAAGTATATATAGGTAATAACAAATTATTAATTGACCTTATACGTACTATCAAAATTGTAAAGTTTTTTTTTCTATAATATAAACAATGCAAAAATTTTAATGCCTGAAGTTGAATTATACCCTTAATGAATTTTATAGTACTTATGAATAAGGTGTTACTAAGATGCACATTTGATAGATTTAATTATATGAGAATAGAATGATATCACTTTTATAAGATCCTATCTAAATCTCCAAAACTCTTATAAAAATATATTAGATGAGTGTAGGGGTTAATAACATTAAACAGTGTGAAATAATATAAACTCAAAGGATATGATATGAAGACAAGTTTATTCTTATTCACTAAAAAGTTAGTTTATAAAAATATTTAAATTTATCATACTTTTAAATATTAAAAGTTATATATTTTAATCTTTAATCCATAAATTTAAAACACTAAAAATGATGTGTTATTTTTCATTGATTAACTCAATAAAATTAGCATTTAAAAATGTTAAGAAATTATTGTAAATTAATGTATTTTTGAAAATTAATTACCATGTTTTAAAACTTGGTTAACTAGTTGTTTCATAATTGATAGGCTAGTCATTTTATCATTGTTAGATTAATCATTTTATGAACATTAAACTAGTCATTATATGTTTGTTACTAATTATTAGACATTATAATAATACTTACTATTTATTACTGATAAAATTTATATTCAATATTATTACACTTTATGAATTATTAAATTATAACTAATATATTTAACAATTTATAATTTGTTGTTAAATTAATCAAAAAATTAAGTTATTTTTATATTATCATTATTTAAAGTACATATTAATTAAAAATCTATTGTATTTGTAGAAAATAACCATTATAAATTACTAAATTCAAATAATTTATTTACATAAACAAAAACTATCTTTAAATACAATGTCTATCATACATTAGATATAATTTTTTTATTAATTTATTTTTATTTCAATAATATATTATTTTATTAATTATTTTTTCAACACCCCCTACACAAACACCAATTATAACTTGACAATTCCATTGAAAAATGAACTCCAGGAAGTTTCATGTACACCTGCAGTCCACCGTTGATACAATTATCCGATAAAATTACTAGGCCACCCGACTTCCAGATTTCCAATCTATTTAAGGGGCCTTTCCGTAAACCTATGATCAGTGAAGAAACTCGTGATCTGATGGCTACAATGTTTCTAATTTTGGTCCCTAATGATGTTTTTTTTTTTTTTATAGTTACTGGAGGGGCCGAAAAAGACTAAGAATGAAAAAAGAAAAGAGTCTCTGAAACTCAAATATAAAATAAAAATTTTAATAAAAATATTGCGATCTATTGTGATTAAAGCACAAGACTTTTAACGATGCTCTGTGTACAATGCATAGCCATATATGCCTGGCACAAATTCTTGTGGGACACACCCATCTCCTTTGCATTAGAACGACTTTGGACATCTTATTTCCTATATTATAGGTGGTAGAATAAACTAGATAAAACATTAAGGATCCTGGGTTCTATGATCTCATCCAATTGTTTAATTTTTTTTTAAAAAAATCATTAAACTCAAAAGTTTAATTATTTTTCTTGATATAACTTTTATCTTGTTGCATGCTTATGAGTTTTTACAAACAAAAAGTATTTGTGTTCTATATATGATTTCAGTCTGATAGATTATATAAAACAAAACATATCAAAATTTAACATGCAATTTATTATTAGATCTCACTTGAAAATATAAGGCAATTGAATATGGAACACAGAATATGAGATCCCAAAACCGCCTTGTCATCTCCAAGCTACTACTCACTCAATGTTTATGTAACCTAGAAAGGAAAGCCAAGTCGTGAGAGGGTGGTTTTAGGTGATGAAGAAGAATGGGCAATACAAGAAGTGGCCCCAAAAGAAGGCGGCAATGTGCCTTTGGAATTATTTGGTGGGGTGTGGGAAAAGGAACTATCGAGTATGCCCTACTGCCATGATCACTAATAAACATAAAGACTCTCAGAGATTGTTCATCTGCTGCCATTTTATTTGCTTTCCAGGCCTATTGCCACTGAAGTTGAAATGGAAAAACCGAGGACATTTATCTCCATGTGGATCCTTGCCATAAGAAACAATAGCACAATGAGCTTTGGAGCTTCAACTTCAGCACACTTGACATTGAAACTGATAGCCTCCTTGTGGTCCAAGCATTACTTGCTCCAACTGACTGCGGAGGACTTGCATCTGCTCTCCATAAAATTCCTCAGCTTCACCATTCAAGCGGCATCTTAACAAAGTAGCCCACGAGGCAGCCAAGTTAGCTTCGTTAGAGCAGGGAGAACTTGTAAAGCTAAAAGCTCACTTAGGTCAATTTTCTCACCTCATTCAAAATGATGCCAGATGTTCCCATGATTAAATAAAATGGTCATCATTCCCCTTTGAAAAACACAACAGAAAGTTGGAGAGATTGTAAATAGTAACCAATTTTCCTGTTTTTTTTTTTTCTTCTCTACTTGAAACACAAAAACAGTTCCTTTCTTATCTCTTTCTGTTTTTTTTTTTCTCTTTTTATTTACAATTCTTTCCTCCAACATGTTTTGAATTCAAACAAGGTATTACAAACATATTAATGAGTATTCACAATTATATTAAGAAACAAAAGAGGTGTAAAAGCGTTTCATTATCTGTAGCCTTGACAAGTCAGAAGTTATACTATTATAATCATTGGTTGTATATTTGTAGACTTTATAATGAATTGTAATTTATGTTAAATTATTAAAATGTATAATCAATAATGATGATAGTATAAGATGACACTTTTTGAAAATTTATGTTTATATTATACCAATAAACTTGCATTTAAGTACAATCTCAATACAAAAAATTGTTTCCAAATAGGAAGGAATGTATTTTATATCATAACATCAATAGCACCCACTGCAAATCAATCTAAATTCTTTAAATTTAAGATTGAAACTTTGGTTCTTGATTAAAAATAAGAAAAGGGGAATGTTACATAAATATATAATTTGACGTATGAATAATGTAGATCCACTAAAAGTATAATTATGATTTTTAAATTGCATATTAGAATTCTTATATTTGTGCAACCTACCATCTTGATTACAATTTTGTGGATTTACACTACTTTTTACTAAAAATTTATGCCTATGTAATGGAGCACTAAAACAAGAAAATAACCATTGGGACATATAAGTGAATAATACATTGGAAATTTTTAAAAATTAATATCTATTCTTTTCAAAATTAATTTCTATTTTTAAATTTTTTGTCTTTTCAAAATGAATTTATAATTTATTTATATTTTTAAAAATTAATTTCAATTTTTTCATAATTTTCAAAATTTATTTATATTTTTAAAAATAATGTAGAATTTTTTTTATAATTTTTAAAATTGAAATATAATTTTTATATTAATTTTATTTTTGAATTTTTTCTATTTTTAAAAATTTTAAGATTTTTTCCCAATTTTATTAAATTAATTTCTAATTTTTAAAAATTTTAAAAGAAATTTATTGTCACAATATTATAAACTTGATGACATGATTTTTAACTTGACAAAATATAACAATATATCACGCTATATGACCTATTACATGATAAAGATAATCAATAATCGTCAAAAATAATGTAGAAAATTGATAAAAAAAAATGATATGCATAATCCCAAAAAAAAAAAAACAAAGACACTAAGGGTTTAACTTAGAAAAAAGCATTATGGGCAAATTTTTATTTTTATTTTTATTTATACCTTTATACATTTATATATAATATATGTAACAGACATATTTTACAGTTATACCCATAGCATATTTATGTATTAATTTTTCAAAAGTTTTATGTATTTTTGTGCTTGCACTGTGATGTATCAGTATTTTTGTACGCGTCCATGAATCGTAGGCGTGAGGTCAACTATGCCTAACTTCATTTCTGATTGTCGACATCTCTGCCCCCACTTCAGAGATTGTCTTTTGACGTTCGGAGATTCCTGAGTTAGTCTTCGCCGCGCCTCGTTGTTGCGTTTAAGTTTTGTGCAGAGATCAGACGATAATAGCAAGAAAAATGAACTCTGTTCTGGGAATCCCTATGCTCATTCTTGCAAGCTTTATATGCCTTTACCTTCTCTTAGCTTTCCTGAGGTTCCTCCACAAAGTATTTTGGACGCCAATCCGCGTGCAACGCTTGATGCGTTCACAGGGGATTGAAGGCCCTCCCTTCAGATTCATCTATGGAAACACCAAAGAGCTTCTCAAGATGAGAAATGAGGCTCTAAGTAAGCCCATGTCCGATATATCGCATGACATAGTTTGCAGGATCCAGCCTTTTATACGCTCAGGGATCGACAAATATGGTAGCAAGCCTCTGAACCCAGATTCATTTTTCCCATTCATTTATAGTTCTCAACACAATGATACGTAATGCGCTTTGGCAAATTGTTCATTAACTTTTTGAAGTGGAATGAATTTTCTGTTGACTTTTAATTAACTTTGGGACTGTTCATCATTTTTTTTTAGTACTGTTCGTCATTTGTTTTTGGTTTTTGGAACAGGTAAGAGTTTCCTGTTCTGGTTTGGTCCTCGAGCTCAATTGGTTGCTTCGGAGCCAGATATGATCAAAGAGATTTTGAATGATAGAGAGAAAGTTTACCGGAAAGCAGAGCCCCAAGGTTTTTTGAAGAAGATATCAGGAGATGGTCTTGCCACATCTGAAGGTGAAAAATGGTCTAAGATGCGGAAATTGGCCAATTATGCTTTCCATGGTGAAAGCTTGAAGGTAATATAACATATTTATATCACTATTATGATGAGAACCCGCAACTAAAAGAAAAGAGTTAGCAAAAAATAAAGATATGGGTCCTTTTGAGATAATCGGTCATTCATGTTTTTTTTAAGGTAATCAATTTTCAACAAATTGAAAAATTCTTAATTGTATTTGATTTTTTGAATTAAAAAAAATGTATTATATATTTATAAGTTCAAGGATCTGACTTAATAATTAAGGTAAAATTTATTTTTATAAAGACTGTATCAATTTTATTTATTAATATATAAATAATAAAATATAAATATTAAATAACATAATTAATAATATCCTGTTAATTAAGACCCTCTTATCTTATCACCAAGTGATTACGCTCCCATCAATGGTTGCTAATTTCAAGATAGAATTATTTTGCAGAATATGGTCCCAGCAATGGTGGCTAGTGTTGAGATGATGCTAGCAAAGTGGGAAAAACTTTGTGGAAATGAGATCGATGTTTACGAAGAATTTAGGTTCCTGACTTCAGAAGTGATCTCCAGGACAGCTTTTGGAAGTAGTTATCTTGAAGGAGTAGATATTTTTGACAAGTTAACCAAATTGCAAACGTTGTCAGCGACAAATGCTTTCAAGGTTAGGCTGCCCGGTATCAGGTAGCTTTAAGTCTCTCCCTCTTACTTTCCTGCCATTGAATAGATGTATGTATTATGTAATTAACTTCATCAAGAACATATACTAAGGTGCATTCATCTTATCCTTTCCCATACTTTATGACGTGAGAGTCTAGTGAATTGAGCTGCCCTTCTCTTTAAGAACATATATAGTAGATACAACCCACCTCCTATTGCCGCAATGCACTGATTGATGCTTGCTAAGATCATTTGTTCAGCAACAACAGCAATGACAAGAACTAAAAGAATACTATGATGAACAAGCTAAGTGTAGATAGGTAAATTGACTTCATACAGAATATAATGAACAAAATAAAAGTTCCTTTAGCCCTCTTTCGGAGATTTCTGCATGATAGATACTGCCTCTTTTCTTGAGAATCCTTGATCAGAATCCTGTAGTGTTCTTGTCAAGTAGCTGAATGCTTAAGCTTTGTGTGCACAGCTTACTCTAGACTCCTTTTCTTTTCAGTTGGATTGTAAGAAATAGAGATGAAATGGAAGCAGAGAAGCTAGAGAAAGGAATACATCAATCTATTTTAAAGTTGGTTCAAAAGAGAGAGGAGAATGCGTTGAGCGAAGGAGCAGACAATTATGGAAATGATTTTCTGGGATTGCTCACAAAGGCTTATCACGATGACGATGGATCCAAGAGGATTTCACTACAGGACATTATGGATGAATGCAAGACATTCTATGTTGCCGGACAAGAAACGACCAACACATTACTTGCATGGAGCATGTTACTTCTAGCAGTTCATTCAGATTGGCAAGAGAAAGCGAGGAATGAGGTTCTCAAAACTTTCGGCCAGCAAACTCCCAGTGCAGATGGCATATCAAAACTAAGGATTGTAAGGAAGTTAAAAATTCTGAATCAAGTAAACTGTGACATTAGCCCTATTTTTTCTAGAAATGATACTCTAATTTGACTTCTTCAAATGCAGGTGAGCATGATCATCAATGAAACTCTAAGACTATATCCTCCCGTAAATGTAGTTGCAAGAAAAGTTGGCCGGGAAGTTCGACTTGGGAAGCTCACTCTGCCACCTGATATGAGTGGTTTCATGTCAATTCTAGTGGCTCACCATGACCCTGACACCTGGGGAGAGGATGTGCATCATTTCAAACCGGAGAGATTTGAAGAAGGTGTAGCTAAAGCTACCGATGGCAATCCAGCTGCATATTTTCCGTTTGGCTTGGGACCCAGAACTTGTGTTGGCTTCAACTTCGCAATAACTGAAGCTAAGATAGCACTTTCAATGATCCTACAACGATACATCTTCACCCTCTCACCTGCTTATGTTCACTCACCCGCTGCAATTCTCACCCTTCGTCCGCAGTACGGAATTCAAGTGATGCTTAGCCCATTGCAAAGTCAAAGCCAAAGCTTCTGGTAAAATGTGCATTTTATGGGCAACTAGAATATTTCCAGACACGTATCTGTTAGACCTCACAGTCCACAGAAACTGCAGCCATTAATTGCCAAAGCTGGTTTAATGTTAGTAATCTTATGTTTATATTGCCAATCAAATGGATAATCTATGAATACAAGCACCACATGCCAATGCTCCTTGCTCTATCCTTTTTCTGCCTAGACTAATGGATAATATAAGTTATGTTTTGCTCTTATTGTACATCACATTCTAGCTTCCAGTTAGCAAATGCGTTGTTTCCTTGTAATTAAATTCAATAAGACAATTTCTCAAAGAGAATACAATAATCAACTAAACACAGTATGGTTTTATGTATCATGCCTGGGTTAGTTCTGGATTATCGAGGGGCCTGAAAGACAAATTGACAAGCTGAAAGTCATTGTTTCAAAACGAGTTGATAGACGTTAGTACTCAAAGCTCCTGTTTTGAGAGTTAAACTCCACCGGTTTAGATTTTTTATGACAAGCAAAAATCCAAGAACAACCATGACCTCAAGTTTCTGCCTGTGCAATGCTCTTTGATTTTTGTCATAATGATGGCAAAAGGTTTCCGCCAGAGTGTCTCTGCCATTGTGCTACAAATACATAAAGACACGATTCCCAATAGCGGCTGACCATATTGCCCGTGCTGATTTCATTTTCGTTTTCTCGTTCTTTCTGAAAGGCAGCTTTCCTTATCACTAAAATTCCCACATCAGTCCCATTGTTTTATAGATTAGGTCCGCCAATTACCAATGAATTCATACAAGAACGGTCGTAACTTTTGCTAAGAAATTGCTCTGGATTACAAACTGAGGTGAGTTGAAAAGTTGAAAACATTTTTAGTGTACTACAGCTGTTCATTAATTTTAAGATTGGTGCGGATTGTGCAACGAAAAGTTTCTGTTCGGTTGCTCTATTTTGAACTTGGCCTCGAGTTGCTTATTCAGAATTTCTAGAAGACGGACAAAACTCCAATTATGTTGGAGCCAAAATGCCGGACCAAAATGGCATATTATGTTTTCTTACTACCAAGTTATGCATGTCCCCTGTTATATAAAATCCAGTGTCACCCTTAGCTTTTACCAAGGAAAAACGAGTGCAATAGGTGGCCCAGTAGTCATTTTTTTAGTTTCTCTATGTCTATACCTTCTCTTAGCCATCTTCAAGTTCCTCAACAGTGTCTGTGGAGGCCAATCCTGAAGATTATGGTGCTCTTCCCTTGCCTTTGCAATTATACTTTCAAACCCTATCCAACTACATTTTTTGGCCAAAACCAATGATAATTGGTAGTTAATAGTTATAACATTTAGTGCAAATGAGTGTAATGGCTTCTTCAGTAATTTTTTTCTATGTATGCTCTTAATATGTAATGATGTAGTTAATTTAAATTCAAAATATTTTGAATTTAAACCAATATAATCATATAACATTAGGTTTATATTCAAATTATGAATTTTAAATTTGTAAACCTAATAATGTAATACAACCTATATATAAAAATGCAAAAAAGACACTTGGAATTTGCAATCCTTTTTGTCCAGCCTACCTTGCTTTTTAATTTCTATCTTTTTCTTCATCTCCTTTCATTCCCTTCTAGTTTACTCAAACACTTAGGTTGTAACTTACATTCCTTGTAACAAAAAACAAGCACTTAAACTACAACAAACTAACAAATATCTTAGTTGCAGCACACTAACTTTCATTCCAAACCACTCCAATATTTGGTATCAAGAACCTATCATAACCATTCAAGAAGGAAGGAAAGAAGAAACAAGTTAGCACTTGTGTTAAAAGGGAGAAATCTTACAAAAACCAACCAATAAACCAAGTCAAATTTCTACAAATGGCTTCCTTTAACTTTTCACCACTTTCACCTTCCAAGTTTACTGGGGAAAACTATCCCTAGCGGATAGTAATGATGAAAGTTTACCTGAGAACATTTGACTTATGAGAAGCTATTGAAAAAGGCATACAATAACCTCCCTTGCTTGCCAATCCCTCTTTTACACCAATCAAACAACACAATGAGCAAACAACGAAGGAATATAAAGCACTTACCTATATTTATTTAGCTATGTTAAAGACCATTTTCAATAGAACCATGACCTGTAAAACAACTAAGGATACTTGGGAAAGGTTAAATAAAGAGTTTTTTTAGCAATGAAAAGACCAGAATTATGCAACTTCTCAATCTTAAAAGAAAATTTGAACTTTTACATATGAAAAAGGTAGAAACTATAAAGAAAGATGTTGACAAGTTTATGAAGATGGTTAATCAAATTAAAGTATTGGGAGAGGACTTTCTAGACAAAAGCATTATTCAAAAGGTCTTGTAAGTATTTTAAAAAGATTTGAAGCAAAGATCTCTTTCTTAAAAGAATCTAAAGACCTTAATTCCATAAGTTTAACAAAATTACTCACCTATCTTCAAGCTTAAGAGCAGAGAATGCTCCTAAGATAAAAAGAGGGCACAGAAGGTATCTTTGCCATGAAGCAATAGCTTTGGACTTAAAGTAAGGAAGAGGCAACAAGGGAAGCAATAAAAGAAGCCAGAGGAATAAACTAAGTTTGAAGGTAAAAAATAGTATCCTTTATGTAAACACTGTAAAGAGATAAACCATCTCTTTAAAAATTACTGGAAAAGACTTAATCTTGTGTGTAAAATTTGTAATAGGAAAGGACATGTAAAAAGGATTTATTGGCATAAAGGGAAGTAGCAACAACAATAACAAAATTCATAACAAGCACAAGTAATTGATGAAGAACAAATAATGAAGGAGTAGCTATTTGTTGCAATAATACCTTTTAATTAAAAACAAATAAGGTATAACATCTTGCAATTTCTATAAAAATACAAGATGTTATAACTTGGCATAAAAGATTGGGGCATTTTAACTTTATTAGTCTTAGAAGGATACAAAAAAAAAAAAAAAGGGCTAGTGTAGGGTATACCTTAAGTGATAGAGTTCAAGTTTGTTTACTAGACTTGTTAATTTGGTAAACAAGTTAGGTCGCCATTCTTATCTACAATGTCATTTAAGGCAAAAGAAAAGCTGAAACTCATCCATAATGGCCTCTATGGACCAATGAATCATGAATCCTTATAAGACAGTAGGTTTTACATCATCTTTATAAATAATTTAACCAAGTTTACTTGGATTTTCTTTCTCAAATAATAGTATGAAGTTTTAAGTATTTTCTAACATTATAAGGCATGGATTAAGAAACAATCAAGCTATTGCATCAAGGCTATTAAGTCTGATAATGACTTAGAATATATATTTGTTGTTCCTATAACTTTGTATGTGTTGTAATTGTTGTCAACTAGATTTAATGTGCAAGTAATTTGAAGTCACATAAAAGGGCAAGAAAGTTAAGCCACATAGAGGGGCAAGAGAGTAATTTAAAGTTATATAGAAAGAGAGTAATTTGAAGCTACATGAAGGGGCAAGGAAGTAAAACCACACAGCAAACCCTACATGGAACATATATAATTGAGTGGATGAAGAAGAGAAAAAAATTGTTGGTAAAAATAGAGACAATAGGAGACGGTTGAAGGGGTCGGATGAATGGATGGTAGACCAGAAGAGCGAAACGGTAAAATCTTATTCGGCCAAATAAGTGAGTCGACGACAGAATAGGGGAAGGAGAGAAAATTTGACATGGCCAAAGAAGAGAGTGGATGGCAAAGGAACGACACACCAGCGGTTGGCAATAAGATGACCAAAGGTGAGAAGGGATGACACATACTACTGAGAGAGAAAACACGACCAAATCGGGGAAAAGGAGAGAAAATCTGGCACAGCCAAAGAAAGGTGGATGAAGAGAGAGAGACCGTCGGCAAAACAGAGGAAATTTGGCTGGACAGTGAGAGAGAGATCCAGCTAGATAGGAAAAAGAGTAACAAAAATACACAACAAAACAAAAAGTAACACGACAAAACAACACAGGATGTGAGACCACCAATTGGAAGAAAACCAAAAATGGACAGGTAAGGCGTGAGGTGTGAGACCACCGGTTAGAAGAAAACCAAAAACAGACGGGTGACTAGGCCATGAGACCAGTAACAGGTGACAAGAATAGGGAGACCAGAAATTAGTGACCTGAAAAGCGAGATCAGCAAAGCTAAAACGAGAGACTAGCGAAGCTGAAACAAGAGACCAGCAAAGCTGTGACGGGAGTGTAGCAGAAGTGTGGGTGTACGTCAGGAGACGATATGAGACCAGAACGTGTGGCAGCGTGATAGACCACAAGTGTGAGGGCCGTGAAACAGAAAGACCATAGAGCTAGGAGACGGGTGTGACTGTGAGACGGTGAAAGTAAGAGTCATATGAAACAACGTAGAAAAGGAATTCGGCAAAACATTGAAAGAACTCAATGTATTTCTAGATTTCTTTAAGTGAGGTTAGAGGGTGTTGTGGTGAACTTCTAAACGGTAGTGAAGTAACCATTCAATTCAACAGAGGTAGGACAAGTTAGAAGAAGGATAGACACAATAAGTGACACTTTTTTTATTATACTTGCTTAGTATTTGCAATAGTGAAATGAGCAGAGGATTAAGACATCCATTGTAATTGGTATTTTTAAGTATAATAGATTGTCTCGGTAAAGGGAGAGTTCTTACCACCATGGATGTGCATCACGTTGATGGAACCACGTAAATCTTATGTGTCCTTACTTTGTTTTACGTTCTATGTTTTGAATTGAATTGTGTGAACACAGCAAAAGTATCAACCAACCCATACCCTAATGAAGACCTAATAGGCAAGGTGTTTGAAAGGTGACTTTGGAAACTATTGTGATTAGTAGGCAGTAATAGATCTACCTCAGTCGAATCTAAAAAAGGTTCACTTTTGAGAAGAGTTTAAAGTTGTTCATATATCCATAAATTATGGTGATACTAATTCACCCCTCTTCTCAGTATCACAAATTAGTAGATTTTAGGGTGAAGTTAGGAACTTCAATTGGTATCAGAGCTTGGTTCACCAATTTGAAACTTAATAACTTGGTATACTAGTTCGAAGGGTTTCAGAATTTTTAACTTGTTCAGCATACTAAGAAATAGATGTTGGTACCAGCATTAGCATTACTTATAGTAAAAAGGTTCCAATCTTTAATGGAACCAACTATCATATGTGGAGAGCAAGAATGTAGGTGCTTTTTGCAACCATAGGCATGAACGTGGTGAAAGTCGTCCAAGAGGGTTTTGTGACCCCAAAAGAAGGTAAAGATCCAACCCTAGAGGAATTAAAGTAGTTTGAGATAAATGGAAGGCCTCAAATGTCATCATTTCAGAAGTGACAGATGTTGAGTATGCTAAAGTTATAAATTACAAATCTGCTGAGGAGATATGAGACATATTACAGAAAGTCTATGAAGGTGATGACAGAATGAAGGAGGCTAAGCTTTAAGTGTTCAAGGAGAGATATGAATCTCTCAAAATGCAGAAAAATGAGACATTCCAAGAATTCTTCACTAGTGTTATTGATGCTGTAAATAACCTTAGAAGTCATAAAAAGAACAAGAAGGACTCATCTATTGTGAAGAAAATTTTGAGAATTTTGCTTAAAAGGTTTGCCTTAAAGGTGGTAGCCATAAAGGAGAGTAGAGATCTTAATTCTATGTCTTTACATGATTTCCAGTGAAATCTCATTGCATATGAGATTAGAATAAAGTTAATTGAGAACTCCTCAACATCAAAGGTATTAAAGGAGGTAGCTTTCAAAGCTATGAGACATTTGAAGATAAAAGAAGAGGAAAAATCATCCAGTGAGGTTGATGATGATGATGAGGAAAAAAGTAAAGGTAAAGTGTTGGCTTACTTCATAAGAAAATTCAAGAAGGGGTCTAACAAAGGAAAAGGATAGTTGTCCTTAAGATGTTATTGTTGTGGGCAGATTGGACACTTTACTTCTCAGTGCAAAGTGAAACTTGATGATGAAGATGAGGATTGTGATGATAATTTGAATCAAAATGGAGAAGACTATCTTTCAAATAAAAAAAGTCTAACAAGAAGACTATTAACCCACAGAAGAAGAAGAGAGGCTCATTCATGAGTTATGTGAGTCAAACAAAAGAAGCTGATAAGGAGGAAGATGAAGACTCATTAGATGAGTATACCTTTATGGCATTAGCTCAAAGTGGTAGTTCAACCTCTGAAGAAGAAAATGAGGTTGATGGAGAAGAACCAGATCTTGAAGCTGAGTTGGAAGTAGCTTCAAAGAAGGTAATCATAAGGGGCAGAACTATAAGAAGGTTGAAGGCCCATATAAAACAACTTAAAGCAAAGTATGAGGAAGCTGAAAGTTAAAAGGATGAAATAAAGGCTTAAAATATTGACTTAAAGAGAAGATTTGAAGAATAGATCAAAATATGTGAAGACCTTATAATAGAGGTTGACTCAAGGACTTCAAAAATTAAAGGAATGGAGAAAGAATTGATGAGACTTCAACAACAACTTAAAAGGAGTGAAGAGAACGTGTAAAAGTTTGAAATGATAGGAGAAATAAGTTCTGCAAGAGAAAATAAGAATGAAGAGAAAGTATAGCAATCTGAGGCTGCATTGCCTAAAGATAATAATAATGTGCCACAGAAGTTGAAAGAGAGGGTTGTGACTTAGGAGAAGATAGCTAAGAATAAAGAGGATTTGATGAAGCAACCTAGGGTGGCAAACAAAAATGAAGAAAAGAAGGTCAGCTAGCAAAGGGCTACGATTGAACAGAAGAAGGAGAAGAAGGTGACTGAAATGAAAGTCACACAAGCAAAGAAGCTAGCTACTTTGCCTACACAGTAAGTAATGAACAAAAGAAAATAAGCTATGATTAGATCCAAGAAGAGGTAGTTTCAAGGTCACTATTTTTATTGTGGAGTTTGGGGTCATAAGGCGAGTAATTGCTGGTGGAGAAGGCCAGTATATATCTCTAACTTGAGAAGGTATGATGCTACATACAAGGGGAGACAATACAAAATTTAGAAGAGAACAACTATCATGAGTTCTTATACATATTGTAAAAGGCAAGGACACACTAACAAGAATTGTTGGTAGAAGCCCAAACTAGTGGTTTGAAAGAACAAGTTTGTTATATTGGCAGACTTGGAGCATTGTGAAAGGTGCGGATAGGATGACCATAATGCCAAGAGATGCATAACATTTCTCTCTGAGGAAGAGAAGGTACTCAATGGCACAGTAAAAACAAGTGGTGCAGTCAAACTGAGAAAAAGGAGAAAGCTATCTTCTAATCAGTTTAAAAGAAGGAACATAAAGCTAAAAAGGAGATGACTAATATAGTTGAAATTGCACTTAAAGTTGACTACAAGGATAAGCAGTGGATCGTTGACAGTGGATGTACTTCACACATGACGGGAGACAAAAGTAAATTGTCACAGTGTAGTTCTTATCAAGAAAATCAGATCAAAAGTGACCTATCAACAGGAGTTACAACAAGAAGAAGAATTATGAGAGCTACTACTTTACTCTCACAAGTTAAACCTAAATCTGTAAAAAGGCTACATAAGATCTAACTAAATCTCTGTCCACAGAGCTATTTGAAAAGCACAGAATGAATCTATCTGTGTGAATGCCTCATCAAGCTTGAAGTTCAAGTGAATCCTTCATCTATACTTTGTGAGTTTTTCAGATTTGTAATTGGTTAGCAAAGGGGGAGAGAAGCAATAATGAAGGAGAAACTGTTAAGAAAGGGGGAGTTGAAATTGCTGCATAATGACTTTTATTATAAGTGTTGCCAATAATTACAAAGGGGGAGATTGTTGTTTCCATAGCTTTATATGAGTTGTAATTGTTGTCAACTAGATTTAAACGTACAAGTAATTTGAAACCACATGGAGGGGTAAGAAAGTAAAGCCATATGGAGGGGTAAGAGAGTAATTTAAAACTACATAGTAAAAAAGTAATTTGAAACTACATAGAGGGATAAGGAAGTAAAACCACATGAGAAACCCTACACAGAACATATATAATCAAGTGGATGAAGAAGAGAAAAAAATTGTCAACAAAAATAGAGAAAAGAGGAGATGGCTGAAGGGACTGGACAATTGGATGACAGACCGAAAGAGCGAAATGACAAAATCCTATTTAGCCAACCAAGTGAGCCAATGGTAGAACAGGGGAAGGAGAGAAAATCTGACACGACCAAAAAGGAGAGTAGACAGCAAAAGAACGACACATACCACAGAGAGAGAAAACATGGCCAAATAGGTGAAAAGGAGAGAAAATCTAAAACGACCAAAGAGGGATGGACGAAGAGAAAGAGACTGTTGGTAGAATAGAGGAAATCCAGTTGAACTGTAAAAGAGAGATCTAGTTGGACGGTGAGAGAGATCCAGTTAGATGATGAAAGAGATTTGGCTGGATAGGAAGAAGATAAATGAACCTACAAGGCAAAACAAAGAGCAACACAGTAAAACAACACACGACGTGAGACCACCAACTAGAAGAAAACTAGAAACAGACAAGTGAGATGTGAGGTGTAAGACCACTAGTTGGAAGAAAACCAGAAATGGATAGGTGACTGGGTCGTGAGACTAGTAACAGGTGACCAGAAAAGGGAGACCAGAAACTAGTGACCTAAAACGCGAGATCAGCAAAGTTGAAACGGGAGACCGTCAAAGTTGAAACACGAAACTAGCAAAGTTGTGACGGGAGCGCAGCAGAAGTGTGGGTGTATATTAGGAGATGGCATGAGACTAGAATGTGTGATGGTGTGATAGACCAGAAGAGTGAGAACAAGCTATGAAATAGTAAGACCATGGAACCAAGAGATGGGTGAGACTGTGAGACAGTGAAAGCAGAAGTTGTGTGAAACAACATAGAGAAGGAATTCGACAAAGCATTGAAAGAACTCAACATATTTCCAAATTTCTTCAAGAGAGGTTAGAGAGCATTGTGGTGAACTTCTAAGCAGCAGTGAAACAGCCATTCAATTCAATAGAGGCATGACAAGTTAGAAGAAGGGTAGACACAGTATGTGTCACTCTTTGTATTGTACTTGCTTAGTATTTGCAATAATGAAAGGGGTAGAGGATTAAGACATCCATTGTAACTGGTATTCTTAAGTATAGTGGATTATCTTTGTAAAGGGAGAGTCCCTACCACTATGGATGTATGTCACATTAATGGAACTACATAAATCTCATGTGTCCTTACTTTGTTTTACGTTCTGTGTTTTGAATTGAGTTGTGTGAACTCAGCAAAAGTATCAACCAACCCATAACCTAACAAAGACCTAATAGGCAAGGTGTTTAAAAGGTAACTTTAGGGACTATTATGATTAGTAGAAAGCAATAGATCTACCTTAGTCGAATATGAGAAAGAGTTGACTTTTGAAAAAAGGTTGAAGTTATTCACATATCTGCGAATTGTGATGATACTAATTCATCCCTCTTCTCAGTATTACAAACTAGTAGATCCTAAGGTGAAGTCGGGAACTTTAATATCTACGTCATTTTAACAATTTTTTGTAAATGTTAGAATTCAGCAACAACTGACCCTACTTATCTTAATAAAACCAAGTGAGTGAAAGGCATAATAGGTCCATTGTTGCTATAACTAAATGTTTGATAACTAAAAAAGGCCTCCCTAAATTTTTTTGATTAAAGGCAGCAATTACTTTAATCTATTTACACAGTAAGGTTGCCCACTAACACTCTTTCAAATTCTACACCTTATAAGTGCTGGTTTGGCACCAAACCTTCCTTAGCACATCTAAAGGTACTTGAAATTTTGTTTTATACTTATAAGGTGCCATAAGAAAAAAGGGTTAAACTTGATCCTAAAGTAAAAATGTTTGTATTTATTGGTTATACAAATGCAATACATATTTTTAGGGTGTATAACCTTCCTTAAGGTTTGATGAGGCCTTAAGATGGAAATGGGAGTAAGCAACCCTTGAGCAAGATAAAAACTCAACTTTATTTTTTAATTAACCTATATATTTTACACATTAGGAGTCCAACTCATCCAATGAGAATCATATTGATAATTATCTTGTTAGAAGAACTAAATCTTTCATTGATATTTATGAAAGATGTAATGGAGCCCTTCTTAAACCAACAAAAGCTTTAATGAAGCTGCAAAGCATCTTAAGTGGAAAGTTGTAATGTAGAAGGATTTGGATTTTGGTCTTGAGGCTTAAAACTAGAAAAATAATTAGAGTGAAATGGATTTATAAAGTGAAAATGAATACAAATGGAAGCCTACATAAACTTAAAGGCAAACTGGTTATTAAAAGTTTCTTTCAATAAGCTGGAATTGATTTCTTGGAAACCTTTGCTCTTATGGCAAGGCTAAATACTATTAAGCTTCTTCTAGCAATAGTGGCTTGCAACCATTGGATAGTACGTCAAATGGATATGAAGTTTGTCTTCCTATATGGAGAGTTACAAGATGAAAATTTTCTTGATCAACTACTTGGTTTTATTCTTCTTGGAGAAAAAGACAAGGTGTATTTACTCAAAAAGGTTATATAAATTGAATTTGATACCTTAGTCTAGTTTTCCTTGTCCTTCAGTTGTATTTTAAGAAATGGAGATAAATTTGAAATAGAGAAGCTCAAGAAAGGAATACATCCATTAGTTTTAAAGTTTGTTAAAAAGGGATAAAGAAGTCATTGACCGTTAGAACAGACAACTTCAGCAGTAATTTTTTTGGATTGCTTAATAAGGCTTATGATGATGATGATTATGAATCTATAAGGATTTTAATACAAGATATTATTGATGAATGCAATACATTCTATATTGTTGGACAAGAAAATACTAATACATTATATATTACAAGTAATGGCTCCCATAAAGTATGCTACATTTGGCAGTTTATAAGGATTGGTAAAAGAAGGTAAGGAATAATGTTTTCAAGACTTTTGGCTAGCAAACCACTAGTGCATGCTATTAGATTTCTTAATAAATTTATTATTATAAATATTAAGTTTTTAAATTTTAAAGTTAAATATATTTATACAAATAATATTATAAATAACATACTTAAATTTACAAAAATTAAAATTATTGATACTTATAGAGGATTTGTCTCAATCTCTTTTTTGATTTTTATTCTAATCATATACTTTTAAATAAAATTTTTGTATGTATTAGAAAGAAAAAAAAACTACATATATATATATATATATATATAATTTAAATTTGATATATTTATCAATGCTCAAATCAAAATTTAGATTATAATCTTTTAATAGTGTAATAATATGTTATATTATGATTGAATTCTTAATAAGAGTATTATTAAAAAATATTTTAATACGACTAATCCAAATACAATTAATACTTTTTAAGTTCAAAAATATATTACATGAGATTATATTAATCACTTTTTTTATATGGAAATAACCTTAGGTAAACACATACTCATATTTTTAGAATTTGCTTGATATTGTTATTTTATGATAATTTTTATTTATTGTAATCTATAATAGAATATGTCTATTTCTATTACACAAAATATATTTTATCTATCTTTCATTATAAAATTCTTTTAAAGAAAATTTTTAACCTTATACAATATTTTAAAAATATTTACAACAAGTAGCATAACATCAACATATAAGAATAAAAAACATACTTACTCCTATTAATCTTTTGATATACATTGATCAAATGTATTCTTGAATTCAAAAAACACTATGATATTGTTGAACTTAATATATCATTATACGAAAACTTGTTTTAGTTCATATCTTAACCTTTCTTAATTTATACACTATATAATCCTTATCTTCTATGAAAAAACAAAACCATTTAAGTTGATTCATATAAATTTCAATTGTGAGATTTTCATTAAGAAAAGAAATTTTTACATATATCTAGTACAACTTTAAATCATATTGAGCCAATAATGTTATAATTGCTTTTAATTAATAATCTTTATAATATATGAAAATAAAACTAGATCTTTATTGATTTTGTTATGAAAATTTTGAATTTTACAAATAAATTGCATAATTATTTCAAATATCTTTTTTCACTTGAGATCTTTTTAATATTATATCTTCTGGTTTATTTATATTAATTAGTTATGAGTTAGTTTGTTTTAGATAATATATTTTTATCGAAATATTCATCAATTTCTTTAACAACATTTGATATTGTAGTCAATGAAAAAATTGTTAAGGGTAAGGAAATATTTATCCTAATTTTTTTTATATCTATAATTTGATATTCATTTCTTTCACTAACTTCACCATTCTTAATAAGTTTTACATTATCAGTTTTTACAATTCTCTAATTATGATTATATATTCTTTAGACTTTTTTTAGTAACCAATAAAGTAATTATAAATCATTTAAGAGTATAATTTCCTTTCATGTGAATTCTTACTTCCACTAGGCAACCTTAAATATCTAATTACCTTAAATTAAATTTCTTTTTTATCCATAGTTCAATAGGTGTACTTTGAACTATTTTACTAAGGATCTTATTTAACAAATAGTTTGTTATTTTAAGTAATACATCCACAAAAATTTAGGTAAATAAAAGTTATTTATTTGCTCTTAACTAGATTCATTAATATCTAATCATGCTTTTTTGTCATACCTTTTATTAAGGTGCATTTAATATAATTCATTATATACATATGTCATAACTTCCAAGGAATTTTATAATTAACTTAAACATTGCCTTAAATCCTTATATTTTTTTATAATAATCATAACTTTTATTTGATTTTACAATTTTTACCTTTTATCTAATTATTGTTAACCTCTTTTATTTATACTTCAAAAGTATCCAATAATTGAGATTTTTACGAAGCAATAGACATAACTATAATATGGAAAATAAATTTATAAAAATGATACAATATAATTTTTCATTAAAGGTAAAGTGTCAAAAGATCCATAAATATCAATGTGTATAATTTCAAAAAACTGGTGCTTCTTGTGGCTTCTTTCATGTTATGTTTAGTTTGCATATGCTTAATGAAATTCATATAATTTCTCATATCAGTAAAATCTAAATTTAAAAGAATATCATTATTAGCAAATGATCCTAAATTTTCACCTATCGTACTATGCTTAATTCTAATATTATGATACATGGTAATTAAGGATTCTTATAAACTTTATTAACTTTTAAATGATATAAAACATTAGTAAAAATACATTAATTTTTTTTTGTATTTTTATATCAATTAAAACAATTAAATCCTTACATTATTATGAATGTATAAATAGTATCATTAGAATAAAACCATTAAGAATATACTAAGGTATTTAACTTACCTTTTTTTTTTTGAACCAAACCTTACATTTTGGATAATTTTTCTGATAGCATTTAACATTTTTCAAAGAAATAACACTTATCATCCTTTTATTTCTTCCTTTCAATCCAAGTAATATAAGTAAGCTCTTTCTTTCCTTTAATTGGTTGACTTTTATTTTCATTTCTTTCCTAACTTTCTTGCCTATACGAATAATAAAGTAGCAAACATAATTTTTCTTTGTTGTTTCCTCTAAATTTATTAACTTTTCACCTTTGCCTTTTATAATGTTATAATGAATCTAAATTAATTCATACTCAAAAGATCATGATTTTAAAATAAACTACACCAAAATGAGTTATCTATTATTAATCCTAAATTTTTAACTTTCATTGTAAAATTGGTTATCTCAATTATGTACTCTTACATAATTCATGACACAATAAACTTTATAGTTATGAGTTTTGTTATAAAAGCATAAGTGAATGGCTTATTTGCAAATGGAATTGTCTTTTCTCAAATTGTAAATATTCTTTTACATTTTTGGTTTGTAAAATATTTTTCTTAATGTTGTTGTTAACAATTACTTAACAGAAGGGTCAACATATTATTTCATTTTTACATTTATAGTGTAACTTCAATTCCTTACTACTTGAATTTGTAATACTAGTAAGTTTACTCATTAATAGTATAAGTCAACATTTATAACACATAAGTAAATATTGACTTGTTCATGTCATTTTAAAAAGTTAATCCTAGAAAGAAATAATAATTGTAATATGTAAGTGAATTACAATAGTATAAATGCTCATAATTAATTATAAGTTGAAAAAAGTAATCAGAATATATCATAGATTTCCTTTGGAAAATTCTATGATATACTATTATCAGCAATACTATTAATATAATAGGTAATTAAATATATTTCAATCAAATATATGTGATATCTTTGGATAAATAAATATATTTAACCAAAATATTAATTTACCATAATTATGTTATTAATCACAGAATAATAATTTACTTTTAGATAAATTTTGATGTTTCAATGATCAATAACATCATTTTATCTAATTATTCTTCATTCATAAGTATTTCATTAAAATTATGGATAAATGACTTATTTAAATATGTTATTCAATATACTTGTTTAGTCATTTTGGTAACTAACAAACAACAATCTTAATACATGCATATAAAAATATACATTTTTTTATCATAAACAAAAAATATTTAATTTCAAAACACTTGCTCTGATAGACTTATTATATTTTTTAATAAATTTATTATCATAAATATTAATCTTTTGGATTTTGAAACTAAATATATTCTTGTAAATAATACACTTGAATTTACAAAAGTTGAAACTATTAATTTTTTTAGAGAGTTAGCCTTAGTTTGATATTTGATTTCTTTTTGCTAACTTATATTGTTTTTGTATAGGTTAAAAAGAGAGAAAACAAGTTATACATACACACATATACTCTCTCTCACACATAATTATATAGTTTAAATTAAACATATCTATTAATACTTGAATTAAACTTGAAATTATAGTTTTTAATAACATAATAACATATAGAATTATTCTTCACTAATTTATTCACATTATAATTAAGTCTTTAATAAAAACATCATTTAAGAATATTTTAACATGACTAATTGAAAAATTCTACTATAAAATACATGATAAAACCAAGAATTATTAGGAAGTTTTGAGTTTTGAAACAAGTATAAACAAGTTACATAATATGTATTTTTGTGCAAAAATGGTACATTAATTTTACTTCTCAAAATGTGGAAGAGTAAGATCATTAATTAAACTCTAAGATTAAATCCTCTGGCA
The DNA here is from genome assembly GCA_037897445.1 of Ceriops zippeliana. NCBI lineage: Eukaryota > Viridiplantae > Streptophyta > Magnoliopsida > Malpighiales > Rhizophoraceae > Ceriops > Ceriops zippeliana. The sequence continues at coordinate 3,121,405 of JBAPLH010000155.1, forward strand.
ACCAAACTTGGAAGACAAGTTATTAATAAATAAGTTTGATTAGGAAAGATAACTCTACTACTAAATATTAACCTTATCCTTTCAAATTTGGCAACTTATAGTGATTATTTTAATATATTCACAATTGATGCATTTAAAGAGTATATCTCAACTTAATAACAATTTTTTTCTCCTAATTTTTATTGTAATCACCTTTTTTATAATAAAATTTTCATAGACATTAAAAAGAGAGAATTGATTATATTTATATAGCATAATTATTTTTTACTAATTTAATTGCATTATAAGTCAATATTTAATAAGAGTATTCTAATATGATTAATGAAAAAAAAAAAAACTCTAACACCTCTTGTTAAAGGCAAAGATGTACATCTTTTCTGATTAGAGAGCAATTTGGTTGTATATTTTTCATTTGGCTTTAGACCTAAAAGTTGCGTAGGCATTGGCTTTGCCATAATTGAAGCTAACACTTTCCATGATTTTACAATATTATGCCTTTATCCTCTACCTTATGTATGTTTAATCATTATCTTTGCTTTTTATATTTTGACCACAGTATGGACCTTAAGTGATAATTTGCTTATTGAATTATCACAATTAATATTGTTGGAGTTTCTAATTCTAATTCTTTCTCATCTCTAATTATCACAACTCTCTATAATAAAAGTATCAAACTAATAAGTGTACCTCTATTTCTTTGTTCTAATATCTTCATTAAACAAACTTTCTTTTACTAAAGGCATTGAGTGCTTGCCCTTTGATGTTGAAATTTTAAGTGTTAATGCTAATGTCTTTTAGGTACCAAGTTATGTACCTAAAAGAATTCAAGTTTGTAATTCATCATCTAATACAATCTTTATTTTTATCAACTAATTCATATTATCCAAAACATTATTCATATGTTTTGTCATATTATTGTCATTCTTATACCTTATATTAACATGCTTTTTAATAATAAAGACTTTATTCTAAGCCTTTTTTTTTATACAAACTATCTAATTTTTCCCACAAAAATTTAACATTAGTCTCATAAGCCACATATTAAACACATTATTATCAATTTATTTTTAAATCATATTGATTATTTTTCAATTCATTTCTCTAATTCCTTATCATTTGTCATTCAATTTGGCTTTTGCCATCTTTTATAGGATCATATAAATTTTTACGTAAGAGTATATACTCTATTCTTGACTCATATATGGAATAATTAGTGGTAATCAATTTAAACATACTGATGCTACTTTTTCTCATTTAGTTAACCCAAAGTATACAAACAAAAGCTTTGATACTACTATTGAAAAGGGATTTACTTGATAAAACAACAAAACATAATGTGCAACAATATATTTTAAAACTATAGTCTTTCTTATCAACTTAACCAAATAGGCAAAATAATAATCCTTTCAAATCAATGCACCAAATCAAACAACAATAATTAGTAAGTACCTATGAAACAAAATTTTAATGTGGAAAACTTTTTAATATGGAGTGAAAAATTATAAAATTGTAATCTATAAACAAACTTTCACTATTATTTGGTTTATTGTACAATCTTCTAGTACAAATACCAAAGCTAACCAATCAATTTTATAATCCTTCAAAAATATGAAATCTTGGCTTATAATTGTCAATAAGATCAAAAAATGAATGAATTATAGCAAGATAATAAAATTAATATCACTAAATGATGGAAATGAAAGTAAAATGCAAGGAAACAAATAGAGAATTAGAACCATCAAATGTGTATAGGTTCTTAAGATTTATCAACTAAAATCTTAATTTGAACAACCAAATCTACTATTAGATCTTCCAAGATTAACAACCCTACTTTCCTTTTTCTTCTTCATTCTTTACACCACACTCTTTGCTTCTTGTTTGTTTTTCTTTTTCTCATTTAATAACTACAACACACACTCTTTCTCACATTAAAATGCTTATAGCAAAAATCTTTCTCTTTTCTTCTCTTTCTCATCATTAACGTGTGTGGCATATGTACACACACATTTACTTTTCTCATTTTTCTTTCTTACTTACATGACACACATAAGTGCACACATTGTTGCATTTTCTTTTTCTTTTCTTTAATTTGGAACTAACCCCAAAGTAAACATTTAGCTAGTATAATTTATTTACTACTTTAACCTTTCCAAATATAAAAATCTTATGCACTTATATTCACTTTTCTAGTTAGTTTACTTATATAAATTCCAAGATATTTAAAAAAACGTAATTTTTTTCAATTTGTATGGTTATGAGTTAACTAAAATATGCAAAAACGTTTGAGTCAAATGTCTTCTATATAAATTAATGAGAGTTTATATTTTTTTTAGCTTAAATTGAATTTCTGGTTCTATAATTTTCTTTTTTGCTTCTGTAATTTCTAGTTATGCATTTTTTAATTTTGTAATTTTTATTTCTTTAAAAGCTTTTAGTATAACTTTTAATAGAAATGGTGTAAACCAAATTATGGTTTGTTGAAAAGTGTGCCTTGTGTTTATTGTAGTCAAGATAAGGTTTTATTCTCCAAGCAAAAAGCTACCTATACTAAGGCCATTATCAAGGAAAATTAATGCCTACCACATTATTTACTCAATAGTATAAAGAAAAAAAATTAAAGACATTAATAATGCATTATAACTATTAAGAAGATAATAACATATAATTTCATTGGTTTATACAAGCATGCATTAGTAGCCTTTTGAAATAGGGAATTATATGGCTATTAAAGGCCATAAGTTAGAAAAGCTTTCATTCATTTGAGAAGGAAAAAGAAAACTAAGTATTTTTTGAGTGAAAAATACAAAAAGTTTAGTATCATCGAGTATGACTAAATTCAATAGAGTTAAAGAAGTGGATGACAAAATAATTTGTTGAGAAATAAGCAAACAACTTGATTGTCAAGGGAGATCAATTCAAAAGGAGTCTAGTAATAGAGGCAAATCTAAGTCTAAATCAAGGCATAATAGAGTGATATGTTATCATTGTCATGAAAAGGGACATATCTAATACAAATTTTTTAAGTGCAAAGATATAAGTAAAAAGAAATATGATAATTATGCTAATATAACAAATATAGCCAATGAAAGAGAAAGATTTAATAATGATAATGCTCTTTGATGGTGTAAACTAATAACGTAAATGATGACTAGATCCTTAATTTAGGCTATACACACAAATCAATTAATAATGGAATAATCTTATTAATGAAAGCCATTACTTATTGTTAGTATAAGTACTAGTGAAATCAATAGGCATGATGCAATTATCATAACATTGTAAGTCTAGAATGTCTATAAAATCTCATATCATTAAGTATTCTTAACTATCATGGCTATTAATTCTCAGCTAAAGGTAAAATATTTAAAGTCTATGAAGGCATATTGATTGTGATAAAAGGAAAGTTGGAAAAATGGCCTTTAATGTCTTAAAAAGGTCACGAATACTTCAATAATAAATTCACGTTTTATGTCTATTTAGTTTTAACAAATAAAACTATGTCACCAAAGTGAGTGAGGCATGACTGAGTTGAGCAAATGTGATTTGCTTGAAGGTAAAAAAATAAGTAAACTAGAGTTTTATAAACACTATACCTTTAGCAAATAGAGTAGAGTAAAGTTTAGTACAATGGTCCAAAAAACTAAAATAATGGTGGATTATATTCACTTTAATTTATTGAAACCCACTTCTATTCCATTTAATGATTGTAAATAATATTTGTTGACTTTCATTGATAATTTTTCAAGTATAAGTGCATTTTCTTAAATAGAAGAGTGAAATATTTAACAAATTTAAATAATAAAACATCTTAATTGAGAAGCAAGTTGGTAAGATCTAGCACCTGAGAACTTACAATGGTTTGGAATAATGATCTAGTGAGTTGATGAATTTTGTAAAAATAAAGTTATCATTTGATATTGCATAATTAAACATAAACCACATCAAAATAAAGTTGCAAAATAAATAAATATAACACTTAAGAAGATGACTTGTTAGGTGCTCTTACAAGTGAAACTACCTAAAGTTTTTTATGTTGAAGCTATCAATATGGCTTATTATTTAGTTAACTAGTATTTGCCAATAGCTATTGAGATGGAGACTTTAGAGGAGGTACGATTCATTTCTCCTATTAATTACTATAATCTTAAATTAGTTGGTTGTTTTGCTTATGCCCATAATAAAGAAGACAAGGTTACATCAATGGTAAACAAGTATATATTCCTAAACTGTGTATAAGGGATCAAAAGATACAAGTTATGTTGTATTAATCAAACATCATATATTTATGATTCGTAAAATATGACCTTTAATGAATCTACTATGCTTTTAGAGGAAATGAGTATATAATGGGTGATGATGACCATGAAGTCAATGAACAAGTAGAGCTATAGGTGAAAGTTCTAGCTTTAATGTAAGAACATAGCAAAGTCTAAGTAGTGAATGGGGATGAAAAGTAAGATATTCAATTGAAAATTTGAAACCTAAGATTTAGAGGTCAAATCAAAAGCTATATAATATAAGAAAGATTCTTAAAATATCACAACAAGTAAAGGAAAAAGTAAAATTAGATTGCCTATGCGGTATATAGGTAAAGTAGCATTTTTCTTATTTGTAGATAAAGTGATTAATGATTCAAAGCTCAAATCTTGTCAAGAGGTTATTTCTAATTTTGAATCCTCTAAATGGCTCATTGTCACAAAAGAGAAAGTTGAATCTTTGCATAACAATCAAATTCAAAGTTGGTGAATTGCTAAAGTGCTATAAGATCATTAAGTGCAAAAAGCTTACAAATGGAAGGAAGGAATTCCAAAAATTGAGATTGCACAATATACAACACATTAAGTTGCAAAGGACTTTACATAACAATAAGATATTAACTTCTATGAAATGTTTTCTCTTGTAATATAGTAGAAATTTATTCAGGTGTTACTTATAAGTTACCATGTTTAACTTAAAGTTGGAGAAAGTCAATGTCAAGACAACATTTTTATGTGAAAATCTTAATAAGAAGATTTACATGAACTAGCCAAAAGGTTTTGTAAATTTAAGAAAGGGGGACCTTCTGTGTTTGCCAAAAAGTTATTTTATGGTTTTAAAGAGTCATTAGGTAGTGGTACAAGTAGTATGATAATTTTATGATCAACAATGATTATTGTAAGAGTAACTATAGTAGCTATGTCTATTATAAAAAAAAAAAAACATTTGATGATTCATTCATCTACTTATTGCTTTACATTAATGATTTGCTAATTGCTAAATTGAGTGGCAAGTTTGAAATAAAAGATTTTGGAAGTGAACAATAAAATATTAGGCAAAATATTCACTGAACTTAAGGCATTGAGACCTAGCAGTTATCATAGAATAAGTACTTGGAAAAGTTTCTAGAACAAATTAGAATGTAGAATTGCAAACTTATAAGCATTCTAGTTGTAAGTCATTTCAAATTATTTGCATTACAAACACCTTAAACAAAAGAGGAAATGAGACATATGGTTAGAGTTTCAAATTTTAGTGAAGTCGGTAGTATTATGTACATTATGGTCTATGCTTGTCCTGATATTTCCCACACTATCAATGTTTTATCTAGATTTATGAAAAATCCTTGGTTAAACATACTGGGAGGTGGTGAAATATATCCTACGATATCTCAAAGGAACAAATGATTTTATTTTGGTGTATGGTAGGAATAGTAACACCGGTAGCAATATAATTGAATATGTCAATTCGAACTAAGCAAGTGATTTGGACAAGAGAAGGTCCCTGACCAATTATGTTCTCACATTTTTTGATTGTGCCATAAGCTGGTCAAGCTCTAGGCAGTGAAATGAATCATATGATGTCTAAGAAGAACCATAAATGTTGCTTTGGTGTTCGGCAATAATAACAACATTGGTGGTAATATACTTGGATGTTGATTCTGATTGTGTCGGTGATTTCGATAAGAGAAGGTCTCAAGAATGTTATATTTCACATTTTCTAATTTTACCATTTGTTAGAAGGTAATTTTGCAGTCTACAATTATCTCGTCCACAACAAAAACTGAATGCATGATAATTACCCAAAAAGGTGAAAGAAATATTATGGTTACAAGGTCTTATTGCAATTTGGGTCTACAATCAGATCGTACCATTACACATTGTGATGACAAAAGCTCTATACCTTTGATCAAAAATCAAATTTAATAGGACATGATCAAACACATCAATAGAAGGTATCTTTTTTTTTTCTCCTTAAATTGTATTACAAGATGACGTCTCAATAGAAAAAATCGATACAATTGGCGATCCTGCAAATATAATGATAAATTCTATTCCTATAATTTATTTGAGTTTGATTGGAATTCAGAGTAATTGAGAAATGAGAATAGACAATTGGAGAATAAATTATGATCATCTTGAGACAATCCAAGTCAAATATTGTAGGAATAAATAAGATTTTATTTTCCAAAGAATACATCGTCAATGCGTTTAAGAAAACTCGTGTCTACACCCACTTTGCCCGCAGCCAATATTGAATGGCTTAAGAAGAGAACAAAGACAATAATATTATCTTATAGTTGCGGAAAGGATAAAAGAAATTTAAATGTTTTTGACTCCTAAAATCATGGGCTGACAGATTTTGGAATTGGGAATTACAAGGCTCTAGAAGGCCTTAATTTTTAAGAAGCTTTTCATTTATTCGAGAAAGAAAAAGAAAATTAGGTATCTTTTTTAGTGTAAAATATTGAGAGCGAGTGTCATCAGCTGTATGTAAGATTTTGGACAATGATGCATATTAATTTGTAAATTTAATGTTATGTCATAGACGAATCGCCAACCATAACACATATTCTATGCCTTTCCTACCTTAAATACATCTCCATGCCAAATGCAAGACACTTCCAACGGTTCGAGGCGATCAACGGCGCCCCTGCATGAATGACTAACCAGAATCAGCCGTTTTTAACTGCAGTCGCGTCCTGTTTCAAGGGCTGTCAGAAATGAAGCCGTATTCCAGTACAGGGGCTGCGGAAAATGCAGTACAATTAGAGAGTAGAATGACGAACTCAAAATAGTTTACTTCACAAATGCAAAATGCATATGGCAGGTACGACAGAAAGGATCTAAACTTATTTTATTATCTTTCATTTTACTGGGTATGCTTATTTTGACGATAAGTCAATCTTGTATTAGTTATTGGACTCAATCAAAAGGTTTGAAACAAAAAATTAAATAGACTAAACATTTAAAACTATATTAAAAAAAAAAACGTAAGAAGAAAAATGTGGTTGTTCTGATGTCCATCTCTACCGCGAAGAATTGACTTTTCATTAAAGTACTATAGCATAGGAGTATGTGCCGGTCATCCCAATCTAATCGACATGGGCTCTCCGGTCCAGGTTGTTTGCTTGAACAACCATTTACATTCAAATATAACAACATAGATGGTGTAATGGAATCCGCATTTTCAAAGTGTGCCCACAAGGATACGTTTTTTTTTTGTCAAACTGCATCCGTCATCCATGGCGCGTATGATATTGACTCCTCCTGTCATTCTCAAGCAACCAGAATTTGATTCATATGAGCCAGAGTCAGAATTTATAAGTTTCGGCCGTCCCTGACAATTATTGATCCCAAGCCCTCCACATCATAGGCACTATCAGTTAGACGTATTGAGTTTACTGTTGATTGTCCGTCGTTGTTTGACCCGAGATGGAGATGGAAAACCTAGTAACCTATGCTTCAAGTTTCGTGTGTTTATGTTTTCTCTATGTTCTCTTGAAGTTCTTGAACAAAGTATGGCTGGCTCCGATTTGTATGCAGTCTATGATGAGATCACAAAGAATACGAGGCCCGTCCTACAGATTCCTCCATGGAAACATCAGGGAAATCACCAACTTAAGGAAGGCAATCATGAGCAATCCAATGGAATTGTCCTATGAAATGTTTCCGAGGATTCTGCCACACATTTATTCGTGGATCAAGCTCTATGGTGCAGTAATCATTTAGTTGAATTGCATTAGTCCTGGATGATGAACCAGCGGATTTTAAAGCTAACGTGAATTTTTATTGTTATCTGTTGTAGGAATGAACTTCCTCTATTGGTATGGTACTCGACCCCAAATGGTGATCACCGAACCCGAACTGGTCAGAAGTACTGAACAATAAAGACGAAACGTATTGCAAGACGACCTTGCTGGATAGCAGCAGAAAATTACTGGGGGATGGACTTGCGTTATCAAGAGGTGAAAAATGGTTTAAGATTCGTAAACTAGCAAATCACGCTTTCCATGCAGAGAGCTTGAAAGTAAGTTTTGTTTACGTTGCTGTTAACATATCTGAATTCTCAAGTATGAGTGATGAAACTATAATAAAATATTAATCCCCCAAGTCGAACTACAAAATAAATGTTTTTGCAGAAAATGCGTCCTGCTATGATTGTAAGTGTAGAGGCAATGATCAAAAGATGGAGGCACCATGAAGGCAAAGAGATTGAAGTACTCCATGAATTCAAGGTTTTAACATCAGAAATTATTTCAAGAACAGCATTTGGAAGCAGCTATCAGGAAGGGGAGCAAATATTTAGTATGTTGAATAGGATGATCGAAATAATTGGGAGAAGCCATTTCAAATCTGGAATTCCATTAATTAGGTGAACCTTCTTCAACCTCTCCAATAACGAAAGATTCTATTACTTTTGTACTTTAGTAAGCACGGCTTTTTCTGCACAGAAACCTCATTAAAGCAAATGATGATGTCGAATTTGACCAACTGCAACAAGGGATACGAGATGCCATAATAGATATTGTAAACAAAAGAGTGGAAGCAATGAAAAGTAAAGTGGATGGCCCTGGAAATGACTTTCTTGGATTACTTGTAAGGGCTTATAAAGATCCAGACAGGACTAAGAAGATCTCATTAGACGAATTGATCGACGAGTGCAAAGTTTTTTATGTTGCTGGTCAAGAAACCACCACGAATGCACTATCTTGGACCGTTCTTCTGCTAGCCATTCACACAGATTGGCAAGACAAAGCAAGGAATGAGGTCCTTCAACTCTTTGGCCAGCACAACCCAAAAGCAGATGGCATAGCAAGAATGAAAATAGTAAAACAAAAGAAATTCTTACTCTGTCCTTGATTCAGTTTGTTTATATCTTTTCTTTTCAGTTACCGACTTAGCATCTGAATTTTCTCCTCTTCTGAACTTGCAGATGAGCTTGATAATCAATGAATCACTGAGGCTATTTTCTCCATTTGTTAATTTGATAAGAAAAGCTGAAAGAAAAGCCCGATTGGGAAAGCTGATTATACCTGGAGGGATGGATATCTTCATTCCTAACCTGGCATGCCACATTGACCCTCAAATATGGGGAGATGATGCTCATCTTTTCAAACCAGAAAGATTTGCAGAAGGGTTGGCTAAGGCTACTAACAATAATGTCTCGGCATTTCTTCCATTTGGTTTGGGACCCCGAACTTGTGTGGGCATGGACTTTGCTACTACAGAAATGAAGATTGCGCTCTCAATGATTCTGCAATGCTACAGATTTACACTTTCGCATAATTACATCCATTCCCCGGTTCAATTTATGGCACTGCGCCCGCAACATGGAGTTCCAATCAGGCTGGAGGCACTGTAAAATTAGAATTGTAAGATGTCTAATGTTATCTTATTTTTAACGTACCTCTTCTCCCGAGTGATTTTCAAAACCAACCTCAATGATGTACTGTCCTTGTATTGTGACAAAAATAAAAGAAAAACATAGATACCTAGTGAAATATCTGATAAGGCAGGGTTTATGGACAATTGAATGTAATCGCTAATTTCATTATTAACCATTTTCAATATGAGAGGGCGAAGTTCCAGTGATGCTCTCATTTTATGGGTCCATGGAAGCTGCTGTTGACATGTTATCTCCCCTCCAAAATTTGGAAAACTGTTATGGCAGTTGCAATCTTTGAATTTTTGGAGTTGGATTGATTTTGTTGTTGTTTTTTGCATTGCAATTTGTATTTGAATGATAAATTTTGTATGTCAAATATTCTCCTTACAAGTACTTTGATCAATTATTGATTGATTCAATGTTTAGTTTAAATTTTAATTTGAAATTTAAAAAGTTGTCAAAGTAATAGCTATATATTCAAATTTTGTAATCGTTGCATATAACGAGGATACAAGTTTGACAAAAAGCTAATCAAATTAATATTACAGAGATCTCTTGCTATTCTCTTCGAATGCTTCTCCTTATGCCATTTATTCATTGTTTATCCTTGCTATTAGCCTTGCACCTCAATCGAAAGCACAATTTTGCACTTAAATCTTTTAGACAGGAACCAACAAAGTAGCGTTAGAGCAGCAAGATCCCTTTTAGTGATGTGTTGAGTAAGGGGTAGAGAGAGTCTAAACACAAGTAAGGGAGAGTAAACACCTATATGATAAAATTTATAAATAAGATAGTTTACCTTACATGGCCTTAGCAAACTTTTCTTCTCCCTTTTCTCTATTAAGTTTAATAGTGACAATTATCCACAATGAAAAATGGTGATAAAGGCTTATTTAAGAGCTTTTGATCTCTAGGAGATTATAAAGGAGATTGAACAACTCTTTTACCACTAAACTCAACCATGGTTTAACTAAAGTACCATAATTAATAAGTCTTTAAACAATATAGAGCACTTACTTACACATACATAATAATCATTAAGTTCATTTTAATAAGATCATAACCTATGAAACATTTAAAGAAGCTTGGGATAGACTAAAGGAGGAATATTGTAGAAGCCAAAAAACCATAACCATGTAACTACTTAATCTCAAAAGAGAACTTAAGTTTTTAAACAAAAATAGTTAAATACTATAATGAAAAATTACTAAAAGTTGTACACTAGATTAAAGTGCATAAGAAAGATTTTCCAAATAAAAATATGATTTAAAAAGTGCTTGTGAATATTCCAGAGAGGTATGAAGCCAAGATATTTTTTTAAAAGACTTAAAGGATTTATAGGCCATTTTTTTTTTTTGGGTGAATTGACCAATACATTTCAAACTTAAAAGCAAAAAAGACTTTTAAGGCAAAAAGATACCACAAAAGATGCTCTACAAGTCATTTACAAAAAGAAAAGTCAACAAAAAAGAAAGCAAGCAATATAAAAAGAACAATTAATCTAACAAAACTAATGGCAAAAAGTAATATGCTAGTTATGAGCATTATAAACAAACAAGCCATTTGTCTAAGTATTATCAAAAAATGCTTGACCTTGTTTGTAAAGTATGTAACCCAAAAGACACTATAAAAGAATTTGCTAGCATAAGACAAGCAATAATAACAAAAATCTTAACAAACTAAACAAGAGGCTTGGCTAGCTAATAAAGATCAACTTACAAATAACTAATTCTTTGTAGATACAAACTACACTAACACTCTGAACCTTGGAATTTAATTGGTTGACAATGATTATACTAATTACATGTCACTAAATCCAAATGTCTTCAAAACCTTTGACAAAACCTTTAATTATAGAATGAGAATAAGCAACAAATAGCTTCTATAAGTCTAAAGAAAAAGAAAAACATTGATTCACACAACCATAGATATTAAAATTATCTTTAATGTTTTGTTTATTCCTCATTTCAGTTAAAATTTGCTAAGTGTTAGTCGACGTCTTGAAAAATGATTCTCTATACTATTTAAAAATAGCTCATGTCTTATTTGTGATCTTATAAGTATTTAGTTAATTTTTGTTCTAATTAATGGAAAAGGCTTCCATTTAGACACAAATAAAGTGCAATATCTAACCTTAGTACCCACCACAAATGACTCTACCTTGTGGCATAAGAATCTAGGTTACTTTTATAATATGGGTATTCTAACTTGTAAAAAAGGAATTTGGCTTATAGATTACCTATTTTAGACCAAACTGATAATGTTCACAAATCTTATCAATTCTTATTAATTGGGAAAACAAACAAAACTCCATTTTCATACAAACCAATCTAAAAGAGCCCAAAAGAAGCTTCAATTGACTCATTCAAAGTTTTGTAGTTCCTTGAGAATAAGCTTTTCTAATGGTATTAAATAATTTTTATCTTCTTAATTTTCTCCATGCTTGGTTGACCACAAGCATTAGTCTAGTTAACTAACTAAAATCCTCTATTTTTTTCTTCTCTTTATAGTTTCTTTAATGCTTAGTTAACTATAAACAAGAGTTTAGTTGACTAACTCAAATTTTTATAACTTTTCTTTTTATCTTTTCTTATCTACTATTTAATTGGCTAATGCTATAAATTAACCTATCTCAAGTTTTTATTAACTTTATATCTAAATGATTATTTCCATCTTTCATCAAGACCACTTAAAATCTCATTTAATATCTTTTTATAAATAAAAATTTGATAGGAAATAAGATCTTTATACTATTATTAACTTAAATCAAATTTGAAATTCAAAATTTTTTTATATTAAGTCAAAATCAAAATAATAACTATTTTAATAATGATAATACTTATCTAACAAATAACTAGGGAATAATCAGCATCCTCGTTTGAAGCATTTGAATTGGGACTTTATAGCATATAATTTTTCACTTCTTTTTCCTAAGATTGTTCAATTATATACCTCTTCCAATTTTATTTTTCTTCTTCATGAAATTTGAGGCTTTTACTGACTAAAACCTTATAAGAATTGATATCAATGATCCTATAATTACAAAAGTGTTAATATAACTAATGAAAAGTGCAATTAAAGTCTTATGATCAAGCTTACTCCATTTAGAATTTGCTATATAAACATTACAAATTCATCTAAATACTTTTAGAATAGATGGCTTGGCATGAAACCAAACCTTATAAAGAATAGAGTTTGGTAAAACTTTGGAGAGCAATCTATTTAGTAAATAAATTGTAATTGTAATAACTTTTACTTAGAATAGTTTCTACTAATAGGAACCTAGCCATCTTTATGGTGGTTTGTTTTTCTTCTCACTTATTCTATTTGATTAAGGTAATAAGGTGTCATTAGATATTGTTGTATACTAAAAGATGAAATAAGTGTTTCGTTAACACTCTTAACTTTTGTAATACTAATATACATTAGTATTAAACTCTTGTGATTCATAATTTTATTATATTTATTGAAAAAATATTTTTATTTGTATTTTATTTAAATGAGAAAAAACAAATTAAGACTTAAAAATATATGTTTCTTTTTTAAAATAATAAATAAATTTAAAAATACTTTTTTTTATTTTTAAGAAAAAAAGAAAAATAAAAAAGAGTTAAATTATAAGCATATTTAAAAATATAATTTTAAAAATATTTTTTATCTTAAAAAAAAGGAATTTAAGATTTTTTTTCTTTTTTTAGAAATTATATTTTTTAATTTTTTAATAATGAGTGTTTATCTTGCACAAATTTTAGATATATATAAAAATTGTTAATATGAATTAGATAAATTATAATATATGTTAAATTATAATTGAATAAACTGATTAAATCAAAAGAGCTAATAGCCTTATTAACATCTATAAAAGGAATTTCAAACAAAATTTCAACCCACCAACTACTAAGAAACCTCATAGCATATAACTTAAAGAAATATGACGCAAGATAAAATAAAAGCAATAGAAAAGAACTAAACTTAGATCTTAATTTCTAAATCTTTTAATAAGAAACCAAATGTAATCAAATGGATTTATAAGACTATAAAGGCTAGGTTAGTGGCAAAAGACTTGCTCAATAATTGGGGGTGGACTATATAGAGACATTTGCATTTGTAACCAAATTTAACACCATAAAAGTTTTTTGGCAATTGCTACCTATAAACATTAACTAGTATATCAATTAGATGTTAAGTTAGTTTCTTTGAATGGTGAATTTCAAGAACAAATCTATATTAATTAGCCAAAAGGTTTTATAAAGCTTGGAAAAGATAACAAAATCTACCTTTTAAAAAAAGGCACTTTATAGATTAAAGTATGCACTTAGGGCCTAGTATTCAAAGATCTATGAGTACTTGATTAGTTTGGACTTAATAAGAGTAACAGTGAAGCTACCCTTTTTATAAGCATAGATGAAACTTATTTTCTATATGTTAGTCTATGTAAGTGATCTTATGATCATTGGCAACTCACTTAATCAAATTTCCAAGTTTGAGAAGGCAATGAAAACTCAATTTGAAATGACAAACCCTAGCAATATGAGCTATTTATTTGGCTTGAATATCTAGTAATCTAAAGAATTCTTATACATCAAACTAAGTATGCCAAGTAATTGTTGCAAAGTTCAAAATGATAAAATGTAAGATCTCTACCACACCCTTGACTCTTAAAACAAAGTTCCTTAAACAAGATGAATCAAGTAAAAGTAAATAATGGTTTGTGTAGAAATCTTATTGGTTACTTATTTTATCTATTTGCTATAAGACCAAATATCATGTATTCAATAAATTTACTATTAAGGTTCATGCATTTTTCTAGTGAAACTCACTTTAAGGCAACCCAAAAATTTTTTAGATGTGTTAAGGGACCATTGAACTTGTTGTGATGTTTGATGGCAACAAAGAGATCAATCTAATTGGGTTTATTGGGAATGGCTAGGCAAGATCTTTGGAAGACATGAGAAACACATTTTGTTATGTGTTTTCTCTTGGTTCTAAAGTTTTTAATTGAATCTCTAAGAACTAATCCACTAGGGCACAGTTTGAAGTTGAATATATTACAATAACATTAATGGTGAATTATGCCATTTGGATCAGAAAAAAAAAATTGTTGGCTTGAAGCTAAAATGAACTATAGCAACCATCATTTTCTATAATAATCAATCGATCGTAGCAATTCCCATAAATTCAATGTAATATTGAAGAACAAATATTTTTATGTTAAATTGCATTTCATAAGGGAGACATAAGAGAATAGTGAAGTCAAACTAATGTATTAAAACTAAATTTATCTATATATATATATTAAGTAAGAATCTACATAAATCAAGATTTGTAGAATTAAGAAAAGCCTTGGGAATGCAAAATAAAAGTATCAAGGAGGAGTGAAGTTCTAGTGGTATTCTCATTTTGTAGGTTCATTGAAGCTATCTTCCCTCCAAAATCTAAAAAATTGTTGTGACAGTTTCAATCTTTGAAGTTTTGGAGTTAAAATTGATATGTACATTTTGTATTTTAAATATTCTCCTTTGTAAGTATATTGATTAATCATTGATTGATTCAATGTTTAGTTTAAATTTTAATTTTAAATATAAAAAACTGTTAAAATAACAACTATTTATTCAAATTTTGTAATGTTCGTATATAACGACGATGCAAATTATGAAAAAACTAATCCAAGTTAATATTAAAAGGATCTCTTGCCGTTCTCTTTGAATGCTTCTCCTAGTGCCATTTCTTCATTGTTTATCCTTGCTGTTACCTTGCACCTAAACCAGAAGCACAATTCTGCACTTGAATCTTCTGGACGGGAGCCAACAGAGGGGTAACTGATTGGACCAATTGCTTTTGCAGCTCTAATAGTTTCTAAAAGGTGAAGCTTACTAATACCAAAACCAAATATAAATAATGGTGCAGTCTCCATCGCTCTTTCTTGCAAATGACTTAATTTATCAAATTTTACAGTCACCCTCATGGCGACATAAGGAATAACTGTAATTTGTTCTGGGTTGCATCTACTTTGAATGCATATAACATTTTTTTACATGCAAAAAATGACAATAAACATAGAAGAAAAATGCATTATTTTTATAAATGAAAAAAATATATCTTTACTGAAAGGATCACTACTGCCTCTGTAGATAGATTTTATAATCAGAATCTTTAATGGTCAATGAGAAAAAAAAAAAAAAAAAAACCCTTGAGCGTTAGAGTAGAAAGCACTCGATGATAATTCTGTAAGCAAAAATGGAGCCGAGGTCTGAATGGCCCTGACAATTTTTTATTTTAGGTCCGCTTGTATCTGTATTTACCACTGAATCCCACCAAGTTATTCAACAGAGTATGGTGGACCCCAATCCACATACGCTCTGCAATGAGATCAAACGGGCATCGAGGCACTTCCTACAGATTCCCGCATGAAAATACTGAAGAGATCACCAAGATGAGAACTGAAGAAACAAGCAGCCCCATGGAGTTGTCACATCACATGCCCCTCTGAGTCCAATCTATTTTGCTAAGTTTCAATATTCAGGAGTTTTAGGGGCTAAGAAATAGGGATGAACTTTATTATTTGGTATGGTACTCGAGTTCGAGTGGTGATCACTGAACCAGAGCTTGTCAAAGAGGTGCTGAACAATAAAGTTGGAACATACCCCAAAACAGCCATCCAAGGTTGTGCAGACAAGTTGCTGGGCAATGGACTCCAGAGATCCCAACGTGCAAAATGGTATAAGATGCGTAAATTTGCAAATCATTCTTTTCATGGAGAAAGCTTGAAAGTAGGTTTTTGTGTTTGTTCTTCATTTTGCTGCCAAAGATCCCTGCAAAGTCTTTGTACAAGAGTGAAGAATTTACAGTGATTATCGGCAGCAAACAAGTGCTATTGTTTGTAGGGTATAATCTAAGCAATGATTGGTAAGTGTGGAAACGATGCTAGGAAGATGGAGACTTTGTGGAGCCAAGGAGATCGAGGTATCCCACGAATTCAGGGTCCTGGCACCAGAACTATGTCAAGGACAGTTTTGGAAGCGGTTAATTAAAAAAATAGGACCATCTGATTTGCAGACAAAGATGGGTGAAATTGTTTCCAGAAACAATTTCAAAGTTGCAATCCCGGGACAAGCTATAATTTTTCCCTCTCTTTAACAAATTAAAAGGGTTGGTTACGTATACCAGTAAACACTTCAAAAGGATTAGTAATGCATGCCAGTAAAGAATCAATTGAAGGAGATGAACTAGCACGTCAACCTGAAATTGGGCTCTTTTCTAGTTTCCATCTTTTAAAACTCCCTTATTTATAACTCTCCCTTTCCACACGAGGGTTACTTTATGCTCCTTTAAGTATCACCTTCTTTGGCAGGAAATTTCTGAAAACGTAGATGATATGGCATGGGAGGGACAGTCAAGAAAAGAGAGGAGGAGGCAACAAGAATTGAACTTGATGTTTATGGAAACGACATGCTTGGACTACTTATGAAGGCATAACATGACAATGATTAAATGAAGAAGATAATAATTGATGCTCTGATTGACGAATGCAGCTCTTTTTAAGCTGCTCGTCATGTAATAGTCACAAGCTCACTTACCTGGAATGTTTCCCTGGCAGAGCACTTCACACTGATTGGCAGGACAGGGAAAAGGAAGGAGTACCTGAATTAATCAGTATTTCTGTCGTGGAATGAATAACAATTGATCGATGAATTGACATCTTTAGATTTGTTTCTCTCACTAAGATTCTTCCTCTCTAACGTTTTGTTCCCAATCTTCTCAATTCTCTGCTCCTTTTTCTTCTAGTTATCTCTCTCGCATTCCTTGCATAAACCCCCAAAATTGACTTTCGGGTAATGCTCCAGATATTGAGAATTAGATTTATATATGCATACACTGTGTACGCTAGTACTATGATAAACAAAGTTAATCCTTAGACTTTCAGGCAAAAATGAATTTCTCCAGTGCTTCATCAGCTCAGAGGCTCCCCATTGACACGAATTACCTTGTTATGTCAGTGCCTATCGATTGGTCAAAGGATAAAAAACACATGGCACGAATTTTTTTTGTTCTATGCTTGTATACGCACATTTTTCACTGTGTTGCCTTACATCATTGCCAACATTGAAAATATTAACCAAATTCCATCATCACGTACATGAAACAACATTATAACAATAATTTTTCACTAGCTAGCAGTATACACAATTTAAAAATAGTCCATCTTGTCTGACAAGTTAAAAACAGCAAACATTACATTTCCCCTCAACCTTCTATTGAAAGTGTCAGAGAATGGGGAAAAGAAAATTTCTGCAGTAAAAATTGTTCTCATAAACGAAGACCTAAAAACCCAAAAAACAAAAAAGGGGGGGGGGGGGCGGGGATTGTATTGAGTATTGACCATTTAGTCGTCAGGGTCAAGAGGACAAAAACTTTTCCTTCATGCGAGAAATAAGCTTAAATTTTTCCTCAGCCTCAACCTGCTGTCGAATGTCAGTCCTTGATGCTCGGTCAGGATGAAATTTCAGTAAGGCTCGTTTATAGGCTGCCTGCACCTGAATATAGAATATCATCATTAATAAAAACAATAGAAAATTCTGTGGCTTAACAACATGAAATTTTACCCAACCAATAGAATATAATAGGCCAATGGGTAATAAGACTGTAAGGTAACATTTAAGCTAAGGCGCATAGCATACAAGTCAGTACTTGCATAGGCATATTCATACAGTTGTATAGATGGATACTGGGACAACAAGATTGAATTCCTTAATTGGGAAAAGCCAAGAACCATTGTAGGTAGGTCACAATAGACATTCTCAGGACTCAATCAACTTATGTAGCATTAACACAAATTAATAATAAAGACTCACAACCAAGCTGCAATAGTTAGTAACTCACCTCAGGCAATAAGGGATGGAACCCACCTCCCACATGGATTCCCAGGCCACGAAGCAATGAAGCCATATCAAAGCATGTCATTTCCAACCTGTGCAGCTCCTTTATTACTTCACCACGAAGTCTCCTTCATGCTCAAGTTCTCCTCGTCCTAAATATAGCATAGAGAGATCAATTACAGTAATGTTAGTAAATTTCCAGAGTATATTGATAGAAGAAGGGATAAAACACACACCAACACACACACACAGAGGGGGGGCAATTTTGCAAGGAAGTTATGTAGATGGTGGGGAAGGCAGAGGGGGAACCAAAAATAAACACACCATCTTTTGAGTTGCTCTCAC
Source organism: Ceriops zippeliana (assembly GCA_037897445.1). NCBI lineage: Eukaryota > Viridiplantae > Streptophyta > Magnoliopsida > Malpighiales > Rhizophoraceae > Ceriops > Ceriops zippeliana. Next base: position 3,140,271 of record JBAPLH010000155.1, read on the forward strand.
TTCTTCCACTCGCTGCTTTTGCCTTTTCTGCATGTCCAGAATACGCAAGCATTCAGCTTTTCTTCTTCTCCGCAATCGTTGAGCCTCTTCAGCCTGCAAAAGATCAAAAGAATTGCCGAAGTATTATTATGAGAAAACAATCATGTAGACATGCACAGAACACATGGGGATGCTAGGTCACAAGCAGACACAAATCAGCTTCACTGCTTATCCAGTATATTTTTGTTAACACTGCATTTAAAGAAGAAACTAATCAAGGAACAGATAGGTATATTACTGCACCTGGAGTTTTAGTTGTAGCTGCCTGGCTGCCCACTCTTCTTCTACTGCTCGCTTGTATTCATCAGTCTTCTTGAGCTCTTCCCGCTCATTGATTATATCTCTTTGCATATCTGGCACGCTATCAGTAGAAGGAGCACATACCAAATCACTTTCATCACAATTTTTAATATTAGGCATAGCATCAGTAGAAGACTCATTTCTCTCTGGCAAAGCTGAAGTCCCAGGCTTACTCAGTGTTTCATGGCATTGACTCCCACAAAAGGACCTTTCCCATGAATTTATTCTCTCCACAAATTGCTGACCAGCTTTCTCATGAGTGTCCCCCCAGGAGGGAGTCCTAAATGATTCTTCAGGAACAGCTGTAACATCATCCATAGAATTCCTAACCACTGTATATTCAGAGGATGAAACGTCTGATGCAAACTTTTCTCCAGATGCTGTTTTTCCACTCTCCACAGAACTGGCACTTTTAAATTGAGCTTTATTTACAGATGAACAATGGAACTTGTACAGAAACACATCTTCATCTTGAAAGCTGGCTTTCTCACCAACAGAATGTATATTGTGCCTTAGCTCAGAAACAAAATTGTGATCAGTACTTCTATGGGTAGACTGACGCTCTGGACCACTTTGAGCCCTATTGACATTAGAGTTTCTTTTCAGACGAGCCTTTTTCCAGTGTTCACTAAGCTCCCCAAAAGACCCTTCCATATATTCACAATCAGAAAAATCACTTTGGGATGAATAACTATCAAATTCAGAGTCCAACCTATTATAATTTCCCGAGGAAGTTTCAATGGGAGAATGTCTCTGGCATTTTGACAACTTGAATGCCATTCTTTCTTTGTTGATATGCCGACATCCACTAGCATCTGCATCAACACAATCACACTTATCCTCTGAGGCAAAAGGACAGCTTGAGCTTGAAGTGCCATCACTATCTATGTCTCCACCACTCTCTGAATTACTTTCATGGAAATCAACATTATCAATTTCATCGTCATCAATGCATATTATTCCAGGAAATGAAAATCTTTTGCCTTTTCTAAGGACACCAGGACTTCTTAATTTCTGCTGCAAAGACTCGGGAACATCAATGATGATAACATTATCAAACCCATCACTATCAACATCAATAAGCACAATGTTATCAAGATTTTTCCGTGCAGTGCAGCCCATTGAAGTTTTCTTCCCTGAACAGGTTCTATGTCGAGAATAATCCCTCGACACTCCCATTCCTGTCATTTACTTTTATTCTCTGCCAAAGAAAAAAAAAGGTATGCAAATAATAGATTAGTGAACTATCACTAGAAGAACAAACAAACACTCAAATACAATATTAACATTAATAACATCCAATATACGAAAAACACAGCCCAGAGACGTCCCCAAAAATATTTGACTCCCCGGATGCCAAATAGAATTAATTCAGAGTTATAAAAAGAATCTCCAAAAAATTCATGTCTAAGTAAAGGTCCAAAAACAAAAACCCCGTTCCCAATAAGATTCGAATGCCTCTTGAGTCACAGCTAATTAAGTAGCAAAGTAATTATGCTTATTTACCATCCTTTGGGGCAAAAAAAAAATTTCAAAAGGCCCAGGACAAAGCAACGAACACAAAGTCCCCAGGATAAAGGCAAAAGGAATTAATAAATAAATAAATAAATGAAACCATACCCAAAGACTCGATCGTCCTCAAATGAATTAAGAAACATCACAATCATAGCCAAACCCTAATTCTACTCTGAACGCCTCAAGTAAAAAAAAAAAAAAACAACAAAAAGCCAAAATTAACCAAAACCCACAACGGAAATTCCCCTAATGAGCTGGAAAGCCATATATGAAACCAAGAATTCAATCAAATGACGCCCAATTTCAAGTTCCATATTTAAAAGAAGAAGAAGCAAAATTAAACACAACCCACAATGAAAATTCCCCCAATTAACTCGAACGCCCAATTCCAAGTCCCATATTAAAGAAAAAAGGGGGAGGGAGGTGGGGGATCCAAGGGTTGCCATACCTTAAAACCTCACTATGCGGACAAAAGTAATACCTGCTTTCCGCAATCAACACCCGAATTGGAAAAGTGAGAGAGAGAGAGAGAGAGAGAGAGAGAGAGGAGAATAGTGATGAGAATATTTTACAAGGCGTCGTGCTTGAAACGGCTTTGTAAAACTCAAGACAAAAAACAAACAAGGATTAAGACCTTTCGCCTTCTTTCACCCCCTTTTATTATTATTATTATTATTATTTTAAAAAATATATTTTTTTTTTAATTGAAAAAACGTAATCACCAAAAACCAATTATTTAATCAAAAAATACCCCCCAAAAAAATTATAAACACCAATAAATTATACTTCAATTATTATTAAAATTAAAATTTTCAAATTTAAATTCCGATAAAAACTTTATTAAAAAAATAAAACTAAATGTAAAGTCAACAAAAAAAAAGAAAAAAAAAAAATATATATATATATATATATAGATAGGAAGCTTCCCTAGCCCTAGTACGTGTCTCTGTAGTGGGATACGACGTCGTGCGCACTACAGACGTGGCGGGGCCAACGAAAATGTAATTTTATGAGCCCCTTGTAGCAAGTCTTCTTATTTGTGTGTCACATCACATCGCAGGTTATTGTGGCATGTAAGGGAGATTTTCAATTTTATTATTATAAAATGTAGTTGTTGTATATTTTAATAATTTTTTTTTTAAAAAATAAAAATAATAATTTTATAATAATTAGTTATCTGAGTGAAACGGACCCTGACTCTAAAATTCACTAACTTAAAATTTAATTGCATTCAAGCCCACAAAAATATTGGAGACAAAAATACAGCACTAATACCATACCATACCATACCATACAGGAATATTGAATAGAAACACGATCAACCTCAAATAGGTTAAATGAAGATGGTTAAGTAATTTCTTTTATATTTAGATTAAAGCTTTTTGTTTTTATTTATTTATTTATTTTACTACAAAATTTTGACAAGTTCCACGTTATTTGTAAAATACAAATTAAGTATTTCTTTTTCTGCAGTTAATTGTTAAATACCGATCCCCATAAAAGTGCAATATAACTATGAAATTCTGCATCATTTTTGTTCCGAACAAAATAGGACAGCAATGTTGTGTGTCTAAGAATTAAAATGACCCAAATTGTGCAATTAAAATAATACTCTATGACAAATTCCCCCATTTGATCCAAACGGAATACACCAAAAAAATAAAAAAAAAATACACTAATTGTTTTGTCTATTTGGATCTTAAAATCAATTTTCTTAATGTAATCTGATGTTTTCTTTTTTTGAGTCAAAATAACCCAAATGCGACTTAAGACCTCAAAAAATAAAGAATAAAAAAAGAAAAAAGGCAAACACAAAAAATATTACTAACTAAAATGTTGGGGCAAAAGAATAGCATTTTTTTTTTTTTTTTGACATGTAGAAAACGGGTTCTTCAATGATATTGGGAGATTTCTTGGCTTTTTTTATTATTATTTTAGTTCAAAAATAATCATAGACTATGACTGATCGAAAGTCTTGACTAGTCGGATGGTAAAGATGACTTTAATGGCTATGACAACTGCTAGATTGAATAGAAATTTAATGAGTGAACAAAAGATAATTCAAAGGTGAATTAGTCAAAAAGAAATTTAAAATTTTTTAACTATTTTGACCAGCAAAAATATTATAGGACTACATCCAAAAAAATATTTGCAAGTTTAAAATTAAAAAGATCTTTATATATATATATATATATATATATATATATATTCTATTTGATTCAAATACAAATTCTCATCCATTAATTTGTGTTCATAAAAATTATGATACTACATTAAAAAGTTCATAAAAATTAAAAATTAAAATAGAAATTGTTCCATGTTCTCCTCGGTATTAAGATATTTTTAAAACTTTGATGTACGTGTCAAAATTTGACTTTGTTCGTTTCATTTCATATTCTTGATACACTTGGTGACAATTAATCATACTAGCAACAAAAAAATATTGATCAACTTTACTAGATAAAATATCAAATTCTTAAAAATTGGAGTTATGAGACAACACATTTGAATTCAATTTAAACAAACATTTTATCACATTTTTCACATTCTTGTTCACTACTTTTGACATGTTTTTGTTAACAAAAAATACAAAAAAGGATTGAAATTCATATATAAAAGAAATTAAATATATATAGAAAAAGGATATTAATAGGAAGTGTGGAGAAATATTGTCGTTAAAGATAATTTTATCTCTTCAATAAATTATCATAATGCAACAAATTACTATAACTATCCCTCCTAAATATAATAGTTCTTTTCATTAGTGTGCATTCTATGAGATAACAAAAATAATACAAACTTATTAAATTCAATAATTTTAGTATTCAAGGTAGAAGAAAAAGGTAAAAATACTTAATTTATACTATTTTTTAAAAAAAGAAAAAAGAATTTTATTTAAAGTATTTCTAGTTTAATTATTTCATAAATATAAATATTAGAATTAAAAATAATGATTGATAGTTATAATTAATGAGTTTTCAATAAGAAGATAATCATTATAACATTTTAATTCTCAATAATTAAAAATGGCTAATTTGACTAATACAATTTAAAATGTCTTTAAAAGGTTGTATTAAACTTCTCATATTAAGCCCATATTTAGGCTCTTCATATATATGTAAGTTTTTTTTTTTTTTTAAGTTTTTGCTTTTAAAAGGTATATTGTCTTATAAGTTTGTGAAATAAGAAATTCATTTCTAATATGAGATTACAATATTTAAAAATACCCTTATTTCTAACATTCTCTTACATATTTTAAAAGACTAAACTTTGTTGAGTTTTAGTAACAATATAGCGCATTATTGGTGCCTTTTGGACTATGAACTAAAGGTTAGGACATATAAATTTTGATATTAAAAGTATAGTGAGATAAGGATTTCTAAGAACCATAATTCTTAATGAATATAAATGAACTTATCTCTATGTCATATTTTTAAGACAATGCTAGTTAATGTAGTTGGACGTTATAAGGCCATTTACATATTTAGTTTATTTTCATGAAATTTTTAAAGATCTTACCTAGGATCTCATAGTAGCAACTTCATTCCACTCTGATATAGCCAAATCTATCAAGTGTGCATTCTAATAACACACCACCCATTGGAATTATAAAATTTATTAAAAGTATAACTTAACCTTAAATATTAAAATCATTGCATTATATACACTATAAAAAGGAACTTATAATTTAATAATGCACACAATGTCAATTAGTAACTTGTTATTAAGCATATAAACTTACTTTAAGGGATCTCTTATCACATAAGTTAGGTTATTATCACTTTTAACTATATTCTATAAACATTAGTTTCATTCCATTTGATATAACTTCCATTAACTTTTTATTTAATGGTTTAGTTAAAGGATTAGACAAATTCATCTATGACATTATAAAGTCAAATGATATTACTTTTTTATTTAATAGCTATTATATTAATTCATGTCTCAAATGGATATATTTATTTTTCCTATTAAATGACTTGCTTTTTGCTTAAGTAATAGTGGCTTAGCCATCATAATGCATTGAAATTGATGGTGTTTGTTTCACCCATAAAGGAATATCCATCAGAAATTTCCTTAATAAGTTTGCCTTTATATTAGTCATCTTTAAGGTTATAAATTCATATTTCATGGTTGACTAAGCAATAATTGTTTACTTAATAGATTTTTAAGTCACTACTTCACATCTAAGGGTAAATAAATAACCACTTTTGAATTTTATTTCATTTAAATTAGAGATCCTGTTAGTATTACTATACTTTTCTAATATAGTGAAAAATTCATTATAAAATATACCATGATTCATGATAGCTTTTAAATATTTCAAAATTTTTATCAAACTATTCTAATGATCATAGTTTTTTTTATATTATGTATATATTTACTACATAAGCAATATTGAGATGTGCGTAATTCATTAAATAGATCAAATTGTCAATAATTTATGCATGCCTAGACTAATATACACTTTTACTAGTAATTTTCAATAGGTTTAAAGATGCATCATAAAAAGTGGAGATAGTTATAACATCAAAATATCTAATTTTTTAAAAAATTTTGTCTATGTAATGCTTTTATGATAGAAAATTACCATTATAAACTATAATGATCTTTACTTGTAGAATGATATTTACTTCTTTTAAATTTTTTATGCTAAAATATGGTACAAACAATAATTTTGTAATGGTTATCAATTGCATACTAAATTTAAATATGAGCATATCATTAACATTCAAACATAGTATAAAAAAAATATCATTTTTAACTTCTATATAAATGTATTTGTCAACACCAACAATCATAAAACCATTAGAAATCAAAACATTATCAAAATTTTTATACTATTGTTTAAATGTTTATTTCAACCTATATAAAGATTTAACATGCTTATAAAGTTTTTTCTTTTATCAAGGAACTACACAACATTTAAGTTGTAACAAGTAAATCTTTTTATTAAGATCATCATAAAAAAATGTGGTTTTAACATCCATTTGATTAAAAAATAAATTATAAATAGATGCAAATACAATTAACATTCTAATAGATGCAATTCTAGCAATAAGAATAAAAGTATCAAAGTCATTAATATTATTTTTTTGTATATACCCTTTTGCCATAAATTTAGTTTTGTACTTGTCAATAAATTCGTGTAGTCTATATTTCTTTTTAAAGATCCGTTTGTACCTTATAGGTTTGGCATTTGTAGGTAAATTTACTAGTATTCATGTGTCATTTTATTTAAAAAACCAATCTCTCTCTTTATAACCTTTAGTTACAAATTGGCATCACAAGAAAATATTACTTTAATATATATCAAAGGATCATTATTCACTGTAAAAGTGTAAAAATCATCCCCAAACATTTTTTCTTTCCTTTTGTCTCTTGTTTTTCCTCAATTTAGGTGTAAAAGAAGTGCTATTAGACATTTTCTATATCTCAATTTGATGGGTAAATGATAATATTAAGGAGGTGGAACTACTATAAATACCCCCACCCCTCTCATTTGTAAATCACCTCTTCATTCATTCAATACAAGTTCACTTGCAAAGTTCTTGTGCTCTCTCTCTCTCTGGCTCTCTCAAGTTCTTCTTGTCCGGCTACTTGCCTCCCACAAGTCTTCCGCTAGTTCGTTCGAACTCTTCAAGGCTTACTTAGCATCTTCTCTTGCAAGATCGACTAAGTGCCGCACGGGTTAGCACGTCCGAAGCACGTCCAAGCCTAACTCTGTGACAGGTGGTATCAGAGAAAGGTAATCCTAGTCCCTACTTTTTTCTTGTTTGAGTTGCGAATATGACAGGTGAGGAAGGATTTGTTGAGACCGTTTTTGAGGAGCAACCAATGGAGCAAGAAGCTCGTGGATGTGAGGAGCAACGTGCTCCAGCCAAACGTGGCAAGTCCAAGGTTCCAGCCAAGGAGACCTTAGACTCACGTGTGGGTACCCTAGAGAGGAGTGTCCTCGACATAAACTCTCTTGTGGGGGATCTCAGTGATCAAGTTGATAACTTGGTCCATGATAATGCGGAGGTCACTCAGGCTGCCAAACTCATGATCAATCAAGGTATGTCTAAACTTCGTGAGTTTGTTGAAGGAGAGATTCATGCCCTTCGTAGGGAGATGGAGTCCTTTCGTCGAAACAGTTCACTTGCTAGTACGGCTGCCACTGCTAGCACTTCCACTGTGGTACATGGCTTGAAGGTCCCAAAACCTGCCATGTACAACAACACACGGAACGCCACTACCGTGGAGAACTTCTTGTTCAGCCTGGAGCAATACTTCGAGGCCATGGGGGTTGTTGACGATCTGGCCAAGATAGGCAACGCCCCAATCTTTCTAAGAGATACCGCCCAACTCTGGTGGAGAAGGAAGCACTCTGAACGGGAGAAAGGCTTATGCATCATCGACACTTGGGAACAATTCAAGGCTGAAGTACGTAGGTACTTCGTCCCTCACAATGCAGACGGTAAGGCGATAAGGAAGTTGCATCACCTTTGTCAGACAGGTAGTATTTCTAACTACATCAAAGAATTTACTACCCTCATGCTTGAAATCGAAATGTCCGATAGGGAACTACTCTTTTACTTCAAAGACGGTTTGAAGGACTGGGCAAGACTCGAGTTAGAGAGGCGTAATATGCAGACCCTAGATGCTGCCATTGCCGCTGCGGAAACCTTCGTCGACTACTTTGGTCACTCCAAGAGTAAGAAGCCGAACTCTGGCAAAAGGGGGGGAGAGAAGGTCGGGCAAAAGAAGTAGGATTCTGGTCGCCATGAGGGTGGACAACAAAGGCCCTCAAATGACCGTCCCAAGCATGAGAAGAAGTCTGGAGGTAAACACAACTCGACTAACCCTCCTAAACCTTGTTTTATTTGTGATGGACCACACTGGGCGAAGGACTGCCCCAAACGCAAAGCCATGAATGCGATGATGGCGGCACTCGATCCAGAAAAGGCCGAGAAGAAGCCCAAGCGGACATGGGATCTATCCAACAATTGGGTAATCTCTCAAAGCGTTCCTCCCCAACAGTCGCCAAGGAGAAGGGACTGCTGTATGTTGATCTTGCCATCGAGGGCAAATCAGCTAGTGCGATGCTGGATATGGGAGCAATGCACAACTTCATGGATGTTGAAGAGGCCAAACGTCTAGACCTCAAACTGACGAAGGGAAGTGGCACCATCAAATCGGTAAACTCGGGAGCAAAGCCTATCCAAGGCATGGCACACGGAGTTGCTGTCCAAATCGGCGAACGGACGGGTAAGTTAGACTTTACCGTTGTTCCCATGGATGATTTTAAAGTAGTGCTAGGTCTTGCATTCTTTTGCGGAGCTTTGGCTTTCCCTGTTCCTGCTACACGTTCTCTTGTGGTTGTTGACAACCATAAGATCCGCGTAGTCCCCTTGAAGCGTAAGGAGAGATCTCAACCATCAACGATCTCGGCCTTGCAATTCAAGCGGGGTTTCAAGTCGGGTCCTGGCTACGTTGCTACCATAAGAGAACTAAACGATGGGGAAGACGTAGCAACACCAACTCCTATCTTGCCGCAACCAGTTCAGGCCGTCCTCAACAGGTTCAAGGACGTCATGCCTTCCAAGCTGCCCAAGAAGCTTCCACTAAAGCGAGATGTGGATCACCACATTGAGCTAGAAGTCGGTGCCAAACCCCCTGCCATGGCTCCTTATCGTATGGCACCTCCGGAGCTCGCTGAATTGAGGAAGCAGCTCCACGACTTGATCGACTCGGGCTACATTCAACCATCGAAAGCCCCATTCGGTGCTCCAGTCCTCTTCCAAAAGAAGAAGGACGGATCCCTACGGATGTGTATTGACTACCGAGCATTGAACAAAGTCACTATCAAGAACAAGTATCCCATACCCTTGATAGCTGATCTTTTTGACCAACTCGGGAAGGCGAGGTACTTCACCAAGCTGGACTTAAATCCTTTTTGCATTAGAAATACATTATCAAAAAACTCAACATTCTTAGTTTCAATAATAATTTTAGACTCATTAACACTACTCTTAATTACAAGAAAATGATATGTAACATTATGTTCTACATAACCAATAAACATGCAATCTAAAGTTTTAGAACATATTTTTCTTTTCTTTGATTCAAGTAAAAGAACCTTTTGCAAAATACTTTCACACTTTCAAATAACTTAAATTAGGAGTGTATCCCTTTTACAGTTATATAGAGTTTTCTAGTTTTTTTATAAGGCATTTTATTTTATAAATAGCATGCAAAAAGTATTGTCTCTTCTTATAAATTATTAAGTGCCCTTAAACTAATATAACATTCATCATATTTTTCAAAGTTTTATTATTTCTTTTTACTATTTAATTTGATTTGGGTGAATAAGTAAGTGTTACTTCATGTATAATAACCACTTTTTCACAAACATCTAACAACTATAAATTATACTCTCCTTTTTTATTTGACTTAAGTTTGTTAAATTTTTTAATTGATTTTATATTTCACTCTTATATTTGATAAATATATCACATACCCTATCCTTGTCACTTAATAAAATACTTTGGTATATCTAGAATAAATAAAAGTCATATAATAATTTTTGCCTAATCTAGACATGATATTCTTTAAATCACCTAAAATTGAATACACTTAGTTAAGAAGTTTTATTTTTTAATAAACTAATTTGTAACTCTTTTTAACTAATTTAATATCAACACGGACTTCACACTTACTCATATTACCATGTATATTTTTAATCAAACAAAGTTATTTCATTTTCTAAATATAAGGATCACATATCCTAATCTAACATGTCACACATAATAAGAATTAATAATATAAGTTAAAAAGGTAGATGTATTTCCATTATTGATAATATTAAGTACATTCAAAATAAAAAGTCTCTAGTTATAGTAGACCTTTCCTAAAAATATGTCATTTTTAGATATGATAATTTTGTCAAACTTAAAAGTGACCTTTACTTTAACCTTTCTTAATAGGGACATAGAAACCAAATTGAACCATATATCTAAGACATAGAGTGCATTATTCAAGGACAACATATTTTTAGATATGAATTAGATAAAGACTTTACCCTTATTCAAAATAGGTATTGTTCTTGAGTCTCCCGTAAAAACATTTCCTTCTTTATCCTTTATTACTGTACAAGAGGTGAATACACTTTTATCCACATAAATGTATCTTGTAGTGGTAAAATCTATTACCTATTCTTTTGAATTAGTGGCAACATTAATTTGGGTAATGATAGCAACAATAACATTTGTGTTCACCAAATTGGCATTAGGTTTAGTAGATATGTGATTCCCTTTTTTATGCTTGCATTAAAAGTTATAATGCCCTAATTTCCCATATATATAACAAATGCCTCTTGTCTTTAAGGTTGAATTATTGGTTTTGGGATTATTATACCTTTACAACATATTATTATACTTCTTTTTATTATGATAGTAATGATGATCATGATAACACTTATCTTATTTCTTTTATTCCACCATATTTGCCATTAATGTCATCTCTTTGTCTTGTCTTCCCTTATTTAGATTCTATTCTTGTCCTCAATCATGATATGCACAATTATATTCTCTAATGGCATGTGCTTTCTTATGTATTTGAGTTGTTATTTATATTTATTCCAAAATTATGGAAATTTTTAGTAAGTGTTGTTCCCATAGCCTTATATGGGTAGTAATTGTTGTCAACTAGGTTTAAGTGTGCAAGAAAGTAAAGCCACATGAAAGGGCAAGACAAGAAATTTACCCTATTAGGTTTTTATGGAGGAGTATATAAAGGAACATAAAAGAGTATAGTAGACAAGCCATTAGAAAAAGAGAACAATATATATATATATATATATATATATATACGGCCAAATCGGAGCCATATGTGGTTAAAGAGCAGCAACTCATAGCTACTACACCTCAGAAAGAAAAGAAAGTCAGCTAGTAGAGGGTTACGACTGAACAGGAGAAGGAAAAGAAGGTAACTGAAATAAAAGTCACACAAGCAAAGAAGCCAACTACTTTGCCTATACAGCAAGTGATGAATAGAAGAAGACAAGCTGTGATCAGACCTAAGAAGAGGCAATTTCAAGGTCATTGCCTTTATTATGGAGTCTAGTATATGTCTCCAACTCGAGAAGATACAATGTTGCATACAGAGGGAGATAATACAAAACTCAGATGAGAACACTTGTTGTGAGTTCTTGCATATACTGTAAAAGGCAAGGACACACTGACGAGGATTGTTGGTGGAAGCCCAAACTAGTAGTTTCAAAGAACAAGTTTGCTATATTGGTAGACTTGGAACAGTGTGAAAGGTGCGGGCAAGATGGCCATAATGCCAAGAGATGCATGACACTTCTCCCTGAGCAAGAGAAGGCACTTAATGGCATAGTGAAAACAAGCGGTGCAATCAAAGCTGAGAAAAAGGAGAAAGTTATCTTCCAACCAGTTCAAAAGAAGGAATATAAAGGTAAAAGGGAGATGACTAATATAGTTGAAATTACACTCAAAGTTGACTACAAGGATAAGCAGTGGATCCTTGATAGTGGATCACTTCACACATAGTAGGAGACAAGAGTAAATTGTCAAAATTAAACAAGTCAAAAGAAGGCAAAGTCAAGTTTAGAAATGATGATTCACTCAACATCAATAGTCAAGAGTCAGTAAACATTGGAAGAGGAAAGCTAAAAGATGTTCTGCATGTTGAAGGACTCAGATATAATCTAGCATGTATCAGCAAGCTAAGCAATGAAGACCATAAGTTAATATTCACAAAAATAAGTTGCCAGGTAAAGAGTAAAGAAGGCAATACTATTGCAGCCAAGAAGACAACAGTTGGAAATTTGTATATGATTGATGAAGAAAGAGATCCTCTTGCAACTAAGACTGTGTAAGAAAGAAAGTCAAAAAAAAAAAAAACGTGGACCAGTGCTCATCAAGAAAATCAAATCATAAGTGACCCATCAGCAAGAGCTACAACAAGAAGAAGAATTATGAGAGCTACTATGTTACTCTCACAAGTTGAACCTAAATCTATTGAAAAGGCTATACAAGATTTAATTAAATTTCTGTCCATAGAGATGTTTGAAAAGTACAGAATAAGTTTGTTTGTGAGAATGCCTCCTTAAGCTTAAAAATCATGTGAATCCTCCATCTCTACTTTGCAAGTTTTTTTCAGATTTGTAATTAGTTGGCAAAGGGGGAGAGAAGCAACAGTGCAAAGGAAGCTGTTAAGAAAGGGGAAGTTAAAACTGCTGCTAGTGGCTTTTGTTATGAGTGTTGCCAACAATTACAAAAATAGGAGATTGTTGTTTCCATAGCCTTGTATGGGTTGTAATTGTTGTCAACTAGGTTTAAGTGTGCAAGAAAGTAAAGCCACATGAAAGGGTAAGAAGGTAAAAGCCACATAAAAGGGTAAGAAGGTAAAAGCCACATAGAAGGGTAAGAACATAAAAGCTACATGGAAGGGTAAGACAGGAAATTCGCCCTATTAGGTTTTTATGGTGGAGTATATAAAGGAATATAAGAGAGTATAGTAGACAAGCTGTTGGAAAAAGAAAAATATATATATATAGCCAAATCAAAACTGTCGTTGAAAGAACAGAGGTAGTTAGCCAAAATATAAGAGAGAGAAAACACAGCCGTTGGAAGAGAGAGAAAATACAGTTGTCGACGGGAAAAGAGGAAAGGTCAGCAAATTTAGTAAATCGGAGCAAACCGACGGAAGGAAAGAGAAACCCGATGGTCAAAAACAGAAGGTCGGGAGAATCGAGAGAAAGAGAGAGACACCACCGGAAGAGTAAACAACAAATCTGTAATAGCGTGAGACAAATGAACGACATGACAAGGAGAGAACCGTGAAACAGATGAAGAGAGAGACACCACCAAAAGAGCAGATAGTAGATCTGTAATGGCATGAGACAAATGGATGACATGCCAAAGGAGAGAAAATTGGATGAAAGAGAGAAAACCAAAGACGGAAAAAGAAAGAGCCAACGGTAGAACAGGGGTGGACAAAGAAAAATAGACCACCGGCGGGAAGAAAACCAGAAATGAACAGGTGAGGGCAGGCCGTGAAACAGTAAGACCGTGGAATAAAGAGATGGGTGAGATTATGAAACGGTGAAAATAGGAGCTGTGTGAAACAACGCAGAGAAGAAATTCTGTGAAATATTGAAAGAACTCAACGTATTTCCAGATTTCTTCAAAAGAGGTTAGAAAGCGTTGCGGTGAACTTTTAAGTGGTAGTGGAGCAACCTATCAATTTAATAGAAGCAAGACAAGTTAGAAGAAGGGTAGACATAATAAGTGATACTCTTTGTATTGTACTTGCTTAGTAATTGCAATATTAAGAGGAACAGAGGATTAAGACATCCATTGTAACTGGAATTCTCAAGTATAGTGGATAGTCTCGGTAAGGGAGAGTCCCTACCACCATAGATGTACATCACGTTGATGGAACCATATAAATCTCATGTGTCCTTAATTTTCTTTACATTCTGTGATTTGAATTGAATTGTGAACGCAGCTAAAGTATCAGCTAACTCATAACCTAACAAAGACCTAAACAAGAATATATGAATTGTCTGTTAGGCAAGGTGTCAAAAAGGTGACTTTGGGGACTATTGTAATTAGTAGGTAGGAATAGATCCACCTTAATCGATTCTGAGAAAGAGTTCGCTTTTAAGAAGAGGTTGAAGTTGTTCACTTACCTACAAATTACGAATTGTGGTGATACTAATTCACACCCCTCTTAGTATCACAAACTAATAGATCTTAGGGAGAAGTCGGGAACTTTAGTAAGATAACCTATTATATACTTCTCTAGTAGCTTGATGTTCTCATTCTTCAAGTCATCCAAAAACTTATGATATTCATTGATTTGATTTTAAACCCTTTTTTCATTAAACATCTAAAAATTTAAATAATTAGCAATAACAAAATTTTGTGTATTAGCACTCTCTATCATATATTTTTTGTTCATTTTTTTTCCATATTTCTTTTTCTTCTTTTGAAGAACAACAAATATCAAACAAATCATTGGATAATGTGCTAAAAAAATGGTGTGATGATAAGCTTTATTATCTTATTCCTAAATAAGAAACATTTTACCATAATTTTTAGAACTAGACATTGATTTGAGTTTAAAGAGAGCAAAAGCAAAATCTAAAACATCTAGAGCTGAAAAAATATGTTCTTACAAGTGCTTAAAACAGGAAACTAGCAAACATTTCAATCTTGAAAGTATTTAACAAAAATTTAGGAGGAACTAAAATCAACTAAGTTTGAGAAAGAATAAAAAAATAAATTAATTAATAGCAATAATAGTAGTAGATTGACTTGTATTTGCATTCATGATAGCAAAAACAAAAAAATTAACCTTAAGATTGTTAGCAAAAGATACAAAAATAGATTAAAATTTAGATACAAAAGAAATATGCATACAAAAAAAAAATATTAGTATGAAACATGTAGAAGCATTGTCCTTAAAAATAACTTTGCCCAATAGGTTACAACAACTATCATTCTAAGATATAACAACATATGCACACTTCCCACTAGTATATACCCCATAAGTGAGATAATATAAATAACACAAACTTATTAACTTAACAATTATAGTATTTAAGGTGCAAAAGGAAGGAAAGAATGCTTATTCTATGTCACTTTTTTTGAAAAGAAAAAAACCAACTTTATTTATAATGCTTTGAGAGTTTGTTTTTTAATAGCTAATTTTCCAATAGTCAAAAGTGACTAGCTTAATCAACATAATTTGAAATGTTTCAAAAATGTTTTGGGTTGATCCATTACATGGGTTTATATTGTACCTTTTATATCATATATATATATATTTGGTTCTTTGTATATAGGTAAGGCATTCTTTGGGTTTTCACTTTTACAAGGTATAAGATAAGTATTATTTTATAATCATATAAACAAGGTTTTTATTTCCAATATAGAATTGAAATGCTTTAAAATATCCTTATTTCCAATAATTTTTGCTTTAAGGATTTGGTCACCCTTTTAGTTGACATATGTTTACAGTTTAACTATCTGCTTAAATATACTTTTACGTCTTACTATGTTTTTTGGTATTGGTATTTGATATTGTGCTATAATTGTTGCATTTTTGCATTTAGTTGAATTTTGTCATGATTTTATTGTTATACTATATTAGTTGTATGAGTTTTTAAATATATTTTATTTCTTTTCTTAATAAAAATGCTCATAAATTTATCAAAAGAAAAAATAGATCATTATAACACTAAAAACCATTAAGCAAACAAAGAGATCTAATCCTTTCACAGAATCATTAAAATGTAAAAATAAAATTATCCATAAACTTATGGAAATAAGAATTAAAAGAAACATATAATGATCCTACATTATTTTTATTAGTTTATAAAAATTCTTAAGAAAATTGGCCAAAATGGTGGACTTCTAAATTAAGAAATTTGGCTAAAGAAGAAGAATTTTGCCAAATTTCTCAATTTCAAAGTCCATCATGCTATGTAATTAAGAAAGCTTGTTCATTATGATTATCATTTTAGCAAAAGGGGCATAACTTTGACTAAATCAAATTATTATGAACCAAGAGTACCATCATCTCCACAAAAACACTCTTATATAATGAAAGCTTTTGTCTCTTATCAATGTTATAAGGACATTTAGTGTAAGTTTTTATTTGTTTTTATATATTTAAAGTACCTATTATACATCCTATTAATAAATATTGGCACAATAACAACACTTTATTTTATTACTTTCTTTCTTTTATCATATGATTATTTTTTCAAAATGATCTAAAACCTCAATTTGGCCGAGGGTTTATTAGACAAAAAGAAATATACTTGACTTATTAGTAATACCTTGGCCAACCTTTTAACTCTTGATTATAGATTTTAAAAAGAATAAATATTGTGATAACATCATAATTTTTTAAAAAATAAGTAATATCATATTACAAAAGAGAGACGAGAGAGACATATAAAAATATTAAAATGATGAAATGTAAATCATAAAGCACAAAGATTAATTATTGCTTATGTTTGAGATTTGATATTAATAGTTGCTTACCATTTAATTGTCTTTAACTTTAATTTAGTAAATACCAATATTAAGTTGTATATTTACATTAAATCCACTTTGAATTATCATTCAAAGCTAAATAAGAGGAGCTTGTAATAATTTTACCATAATTTCAGTTTAAGTCTAAATAATGGTGAAGTAGTTTGACTATGATTCTTCCTCTTCAAAAATTAAAATCAAAATTAGTTTACCAAAAAGATACCATGTATAAAAATTCACAAAAATTATTGCATTACACATTAAAAATAATGATATATTTTTTAAAAAATTTATTTTATTATAGAAATAAAAATATTGTTTCATATATTTAAAAGATAATGCTCATTTTATACCTTATAAAAACATAAACTCAAAAAAAGTTTTGAACATATGTGAATGACCCAAATGTAAACTTGATATGGAAAGCTTAATGCAATCCCAAGACAACCTTGGCTACTCCACTTTAACCCATAATTTTTAAAACCTTTTAGATTGTATTAATCAAACTAACCATTTTAATTAGCTGTTTTTAATTGTTAAAGCTATTATCTTTATCTTTAAGAGTCATTTATATATATAAAGCTTATTCTTTTCAAAAAACAAGAATAAGCATTCTTTTTTTTTCTTGTACCTTGATTATTGAAAATTATTAGGTTTAATATACTTATGTTGTTTATATTAACTCATTTATAGGATGCATATTAAGGGGAAATGGTATAAAAATAGTTGTTGTAACCTACTATATTATGACTATTTATATACAAGAACAAAATTATCTTTAAAAATAATGCATTGATATACTTCAAATTGATATCTTTTTTTGCATACTTATTTCTTTTATGTTTATTTATAATCTATTTTTGTATATGTGCTAACACTGTAATCCTCTACTTGTAATAAATCAAAACAAAAAGCGTTATGGTTATGAGGTCTGATTAGTAATTTAGGTTTGTAACAAAAGCAAATTGTGATATGTTATGATAGTTTAAGTGTTATACATTGGCTAAAAATCAAATAAATCATAAGAAAACTAAAATGATTGATGTCATGTAACACTTTTCTCGTGAAATCATATCATAAGGAAATATATTAATGAAAAAGATTAATAATGCCAATAATAATACAAGTATGCTAATGAAGCCTATTTCTAAAATCAAATTTAAATACTATTTTGATTTAATTAATGTTCGTGGTAATTAAGATATGACAAAGACAATTAAAAAAGAACTTTAATGGTCATTATGCAAATAAAACCAAGGTACATATTTGTAAGTATTAAGGGTTATAATTGGTTAAAGCTCATAAATTTTGTTGACCTATTACCCATTTAACTGTTCTCACCCTTATGACTCTTAACTTTGCTTTGTTAATAGATGAATGTCCAACTAAGTAAATACATTTTATTTTGGATATAATTATATTAATTTTCTTTTTACATTACTCATTTATATGATTTTATAAATAAGGCATGTTGCATTGCAAAGAAAACATTAAAGAGCAAAGAAAAATTAAGGCTTATAAGTCTTCATTAAGGTTATGAGAGAAAAAAAGATTCATAATAGATAACTATGAGTATTGTGGATTTTAGGCTATAAAGATGAAAATTTAAATGTAGTTTATAAATCTCTTATTTTGCTTTAGAATCAATATTCTTTGTTTGTTTTTCTCATGGATTTAGTATCTTTGAGATTTGAGTAAACTGTTATTTTAAAATTTTAATATTCTTTTATTTTGGTTAAAGAAGGGGGACAAAGACATAATATAAACTAGTTACAAAGTGAATAATACAAACTCTTGCAATATCACCTAACAAAATTTGTAAAAGACTTAAGGATACTTGATCCAAGAAAACTAAATCTTGTTTAATAAGGTCTAATGTTGCCTTACATAAATATTTGCACAATAAAAACAAATTGGTCTATTTATTTCTTTCTTTCTTTTATTATAAGTCTATATCTTTAAATGATTTTTCTCATAAAATATTTTATTTATTATTTAGTGTTTTTACTACCAAGGATGCATGCTAGGATCCCTTTCGTGCTATGCCCAGCTTGACACGCCCATTAAAAACCTAAATTAGTGAATTAATTAAGTCTAACTTTATACTTTTATTATACTTCTATTAGCTCTAAAATAGGGGATGGAAAATAATGGTATTTTCTAATAACTTGTAAAGAGTTTTCTATCTATCACAATTCTTTTTTTATTATTTATTTTTTTGTTATCACTACTTCCTCATTAGATCATTGCATTAATGGGATTCTCAATGGTAGTAAAAAACATGTAATTCTTTGTGGTTATGATTCTAAAATATGAAAACCAACACAAGAAATTTATATAAGTGTTTAGAATAAAGAGTTACCAACTCTACAAAAAAGTTTTTGAAACCTTGATATTTATTATTCACTAACATTATGGAAGGATCTACAAGCTTGTTGTGCTTCAATCATTTTTTGGTTTATAGAATTCTACACCAACCTTATGCTATTATAAATAAATTATGTGTTTATGTTGTAAAAACACAATAATAATGAGAGAAAAATTAAAAAACTAGTTAAGTAAGTTATGTGACCTTTTAAGTGTAGTCTATATGGTGTGACAGTTAAGTGATGAGTTTGTAAGGAAGTGCAATATATTAGTAATTATGTTGATATAAAAAGTTCTATTTAAGTCTTACTCTCTACCTTAAGAGTGTCCATCTAAATACAACAATTTGATATCAGAGCTTACGGTCTAAGACAATAATTATTATGTCATTGATTTATAGTTGAGTTCATAAAGTGTTCATGAATTACTTGTATGCAATCTAAAATTGTAAGTATCTTGGTCTGAGACCATGTGGTAAGATAGATGTCATCAATATAGGGAGGATCAAGAAACTTAACAAAATTATGGTGTATGGAAAATATGCATGGAATTATACCTCTAAAGACATGATCTTTGGAAAATTGTCAACAATAGCAACACCACACTACTAGAAGACACTATAACACTAAAGAAACAAAATGTAAAGGTTAGAAAAGCAATGTTTATAATAAAGACAATAATAAATGAAGACATGTCTAAGCATATCAAGCACAGTATGATGCTAAAAGCTACATAAAACATTCTAACTTCATAATTTGCTAAAAGGAATGATATGTTGCTTTAACTATTAGATAATGAGCTAATATTTACCACACATTGTAATATGACAATTAGCTAGTTCTTTACAAAAATTAAATCAATTTGCTATAAAACTTTGAAATTTGATTCTAAATTTAAAATAAGTGAGGCTAAAATGAGAATAATAATTATTCATAACTTGTACTAAAAAAATAAAAATTTTATTACTATAGTTAAAGGTTAGCTTACCCAACCTTTAATTAAGGAATTAGAAAATTTACTGTTAGTCAAAAAATTTTGATAAAGCAAATGATAGGATTTTTAATTAAAGCTAAAAATGAGGTTGTCTCTACTAGCTAAAGGAAAAGACATTTTAGAGCTAGTACTTCTACAAAAACAAAGAATGGTGAAGAGGAAAAATAAAAAAGACTATAAGAAAGAAGTCCCTAACCACGAGGAGTTTAATCTCATCGAAATCAAGATTTGTCACAAAATGAAGATATAAAAAGCATAATAATGAGTGTTATAATTATGATAAGAAAAGACATTATACATTTGAATGCTAGTTAAAGAATAAAATGGTGCAAAGGAATTTTGTAACCTCTAGTAATGGTTATAAGGCGCCTAATAATAAAGATGAGTAGGATTTAAAAGCATTATTTGCTGTTATGGAACCCAAAAAAAAAAAAATGTTTCAATAATTTTTATCATAAAAAAGAAGGGATCACCTTGAATGCCATAATAAAGGAGGAAATTAAGAGCATGCAATTACAACACCAAACTCTAATAAAATGGACTATAGCAAGAATTGGATCTTGCTTCTCTAACTATATGAATGTTAATAAAGAAAGATTGTAAGAGTTATTAGAATATAAAGGTTGAGGTGCTATAATAACTCTAAATAATTTCAAGCTATTAATCATTTATGTTGGCAAGGTAAGGGTTACATTATGCGTAGATTTGATGAAGTCTAATTGAAGGACATTTATCATTCCCCCAGAATAAGGAAAAAATCTTTTGTTAATAACATAACTTACTACTTCAAACAATTTTGTAATGTTTAGGCCCAACAATGTAAAGTTTGTAAATATTTAAAAATAATTAGCCACCATTCCTATAGGCAAAGAAGCATGATTTGATCTACATAATGTCTACCAAATCAGCATATGTAGATAAGACAATGAAAAATCAGATGTTAAATCTTTAATATATATGTATGGGACATATGAGCTATCATAAGTTAAAGGTAATGATAAAGAGATTAATGCTTAAAAGCCTCCCTTAACCTAAGGTTAGAAGAGATATGGTTTGTGCAAGATGCTAATATAGAAAGACACATCAACTATCATATAAGGATTCATAATTCAAAATTGTATAATCTTTAGAACTTATTCACTCAAACATATTTAGTTGAGTAAAACACCTATCTATAAATGGTTACCATTATATAGTGACATTTATAAATGACTATTTAAGATATGTTTAGGGGTACTTTATGAAAGAAAAATAAAAAACACTAAGAAAATTCAAAGAATTCTAAGAAAAATATTAAAAATAAAGTAGGTAAACAACTCCAATACCTATGCATAAATAACAGGGAAGAGAACACCTCAAAGGAATTCACAAAATACTTGAACAAGTATAAGAGATAAAGATAATTAACATGTCCTAACATGCCACAACAAAATAGTGCATCCAAAAGGAAAAACGAACGTCTTATATGGGTATACATAAGCATATTATATGCTAAGAATATACCAAGGACATTTCAATTGAGTGTATGAGAACTATAACTCACTTGATTAATAAACTTCCTTAAGCAAAGCTAAGATTTATCTCTCCTTTCAAGAAGCTTTGGAAAATGAAACCTATAATAAGTCACTTTTAAGTATTTGGTGGTGTTTACTAGGTATTCATGCCTAATCACCTTCGTAGCAAGTTTGATAAGAAAGTTGTGTGATATATCTTTGTTGGATATGATAGCAAAAGGAAAGGTTAGAGATATAATCCTATAACAAATTGAACCTATGTATTATACAATGTCATGTTCAATGAATCATCATTATAATGGTCACCTTATTGGGGTTACTTCCTAATTTAGAAAAAAAAAAGAGAAAATTACAAAAGAATGGTGATGACTAAGGAACTCCATCACAATAAGCTTTGTAAAGATGGATAAAAAGGAGTCAGAATAAAACCATGGAAAATTGATGTATATAAGAAGTCTTTAATAAATGACGAATAAGAACATGTGCAAAAGGAAGTTAGATAAAGGGTTTTAGAGGTAAAGGGATTAAAATGAATATAAAGACCAAATCCAAAATGTGTAAATGTAACTTTAACTATAAAAGGCATTATGAAAGAGCCATTTCCTTTTAAAGAAGCTATTAAGAGTGGCTAATGACAAAAGGCAATAAAAGAAGAAATTTGAGCCTTAGAGGAGAATCAAACTTGGGATTTGGTGCCTAGGCTGAAAGGGTTGAAACCCATATCTTGTAAATAGGTGTACAAGATAAAATAAAACCTAATGGATTAATAGAAAGGTACAAGGCTTACCTAATTGCCTATGGATTTTTATAAAAATATGGCATGTATTATGATGAAACTTTTAATTTAGTTACATAAATCACAACCATACAAGTATTGCTTGCTCTTGCAACAATCAAGTCTTAAAAGCTATGGTAGATAGATATGAAGAATGCTTTCCTCCATAAAGAACTAGATTAAAAAATTTATATGTGATAACCATTAGAGCATAAAGATGATATCCATTCATAATACAAAAAAAAAGCCAAGGAAAGTACTTTATAAACCAAAATAAGCACTAAGTGCACAGTATAGTAAGATTGTTCAATTCTTAGTATAGAGTAGATATTTAGTACCACATGTGGACTTAAACCTATTTGTTAAAGTTTGTGCTAATAAATTTATCATTATACTGATGTATGGTGACGATCCAGTCATCATTAGAGATGACGAAGTTAAAGTTAGTCAAATTAAGGAAAATCTCTTAATCTAATTCCATATGAAAGAGTTTGGAGAGTTAAAGTATTTTCTTAGATCAAAAGTGGATTAAACAAAAGAAAGATTATTGATGTGCAATATAAATATGCAAGTAATTTGCTCAATAAGTTTGGGATGCTTAAATGCAAGCTAATCTTAACTCCTATTAAAGCTAATGTCAAGCTATATGCCTCAGAAGGAAAAGAGTTATAAAATCTAATAATGTACAAACAATTAGTTGGGAGCTTAATTTATTTGACTCTAACATAAATAAACATTGCTTTTAAAGTAGGAGTTGTAACTTGGTACATGCACCAAGATATGTTAAAGGAATATTAGATTATGGAATTCTTTACAAGAAATGAAAAGAGTGCTGGAGGCAATCATAATACTTGATGGTCAACTACTAAGTATGTGTTCAAATTAGGCTCAAAGCAGTAAGAGACAATCAACCACTTTATTATCAATTACTAAAAAAGAGTATAAAGCAACAACAGTAGCAATAACAACATAAGAAAGTACTTTGTTAGTACTTGTCTTAAAGGATCTTTACCAATAAGTTGATTATATAGTACCTTTACATTGTGACAATCAATTAACTATACAATTGGTCAAAAATTCTATGTTTCATATAAAGACAAAGCATGTGGAGATCCATTATCACTTTATCAGAGAAAAAGTCTTGCAAGGTGAGATTAAAATGAAAAAGATCAATATAAACAACTAAGTGATTCATATTTTTACTTATGGACTTAATAGAAGCAAATTTAATGATTTCACTTGTAACTTGGAGCGACTACAAGAAAAAAAACTTATGTTAAGGGAGAGAATTGAAAATCAACATAAGAACTTTGTATAAGTGTTTAAACTAAAGAGTTACTAACTTTACAATAAGGTTTTTAAAGCCTTAATATTCATTGTTCAACATTATCAAAGGATTTACAAGCTTGTTATGTGCCAATCAGTTCTTGGCTTAGAGAATTCTATACCAAACTTATGCTATTTTAAATAAGTTGTTTGTGTGTATATGCCCTTAAAGCATAAAAACAATAATAATAAGAACAAGTGAGAAATTAAAAAGCTAGTTAAGTGAGTTGAGTGGCTTTGTAAGAGTAGTTTGTGAAGTGTAAGTGTTGAGTAACAAGAATTTGTGAGTAAGTGCAAGTATTAACACTTGTGTTGATAATAAAAAAATTATTTTAAGTCTTAATATATACTTTAAAATTGTATATATGAATACAACAAAGAACAATCATGTAATGACTACTTAATTGTTTCTACCAAAACACTTTAGTACTTCTATATTCTAAAATGCCAACTAAGAATTGGTTCTTTAATTGACCACAAAAAACAAAAAAAAAAAAAACACAACAATAGTTATAAATCACATCTATGATCTACTACAATTAGATTTAAAGTTGCACATGTGACTAGAAATTATTGTAAGGCCTAAACTACTTTGAAACTAAACTTTAGTGGATCAAAAGTATTTTATAAGATATTGGCTAGTCATTAAGAAATACACCCAATGGATACTTTTTTCTGTGCGAACAACCATGAGAAAGTGAGTTTCATTAGTAGTAAAGACAACCTGTACTGTCTTTATTGTCAATCTCTAGGTTTTACTATGTGTTCTAATCTAAGGCCAAAGACTACTTCCAACCATATGGTAAAAGAACTTAATATGGGAGAGTAAAGACCGAACAAAAATAAAAATAAAAATAAATAAAATAAAAGCGACATAAAATACAATTGATTTGTTATAACTATGATAGAGATATAGTTGCCTAGATACTCTACTTCAATATGCCTTTTGATGTATCATAAAATATATTCATTTGATATATAAAACCTTATTTCCTCATTAACATCTCTTGCTCCTCTCAAATCTTATTCTTCAATCTCCCTAAAAAGGATGAATAATTGGTAAAAGTTAAAAATTAAGCATAAAGTGACATGTCGTCAATAAAAATTCCATTATTTTTACTAATTTGTATACATAGCGTTTAAGCTATCTTGTTGTCCACAATGACATGCTCTAAGCTATCTTGTTTAATTTATTTTTTTTTTTATTTTAATTAACATTAATATTATTGAAATTATATTAATTTGTTTATATATTATATTATATTTTTATTTATTATAGTTATTTTCGTTTTATCTTTTTATTATATGTATTACTTACTGGATGCATTATTATTTTATGTTTTTGGATAACATAATTCATCCCTCTTAAATGATTTTAGGACCATCAATTGCCCTTAGGGAAAGAGTCCCGCACGTATCATTGAAAGCAGGCATTAGAAGCATCGCACAAATAGAGAAAATGGGCGATCTATTGCCCTGGATTTTTGGCACATATGCAAAGGAGAAGCAGGAATGGATTTTAGAGGGCAAACAAATGAGTACGTTTATGAGAGAAAGGTGAGAGCTTTGGTAAAAGAGAACCATAGCTTACACACACATAGAGTTACAGAGCAGCAGACCAGAGTTTCAGGTTGCAAAAGCTCTCTCCAACCATCCGATCTGGATATAAACTGTGCCATTTTTTCTCCCATTATGGATCCTCTAATGCTACTTCTCCACCCGTATTCCAAAATAAATTATATTGGGAATGTAGTACCCACATGCAGCTGGCAGAAAAAGGACGTGCAAATTGGACGAAAACTGATCGAAGTTGGACCACTTCATCATATGGTTCGTATTTTATCTTTAGCTTGAACCCTCTTCTCAAAGTCCGATTAGATAGATTCGAACTACCACGGGTAACAGCCCCCTATTGAAATTAATCAGGCTTTCAGACCGGAAAACCAAGTTTATTGGTGATTCATATCAACTTCTCGTGTACCTGTTACGGATAGGCTGGAAGAACCCACCATTCGGCCTCGGATAAAAGCACCACCCCGCGCCACACACACCCCCCCCCCCCCCCCCAAAAAAAAATACTAAAAATCTAGCAAAAGAAGCATCCGCCGAATGGGATTACCATTTTTCGGCCCAAATTGTATTGCAGTTTTTTGAGGCCGGGTGGGTCCAAACTGGCTTTATCTGACTATATATAAGGTGTGATTTAGGTCAGTTAGGTCACATCTATGCACATATAAATTAATATGATTTCACAAACCGAAAAATATTAATAAACAATTAATATGATTTCCTATAAGCTGACTTAGGTGATTTAGCAAATTTTTAGTTCTAACAGTAACATAGGGATGGTACGTATATTTAATAGAGTCAAAAATAATAATAATTAGCACAACATTCACAATTAATAAATATCTTTTTTGTCCAATAAGATTAGGAAGAACAGTTATGACCAAATTCTAGAAATCGAAACTTAAATCTAACCAACGATAAAGTAGTTTGGTGGACATAGACTAGACCAAAGTGATTATAATTACTTTGACTTTTAAACTACTTTAGATTCATATGGGTGTAATAGTTGACCAAAAACAAAGTGACATTTCGGCAATTAATAAGATTACAAAATAACAAAGAAAACATTTTTCACATACTCATTAATAAGATATTAATTAAGGATGATGGAAGTCATCGATGTAAATTACTAAAATCTTAAGCTACATAAACTGGAACACACACTCGCATAATATTTTTAAACAGAAACACCAAATGACCAATTATTGATCACAACACATGGATGTGAAAAAGAAAAAAACAATTCCACTCAGAAGTCAAAGCCACTTGTCACCATGACGTACATGGTCACAACAAACTACAATTTGAAGCACCCAACGGCTTAAAAATGTCAACAAAGCTCATGCGGGAGGAGGATTAATGGGAGGGAAAAGGAAGGGAGGCAAAGGGAAGGTAGGAAAATGTGAAAGGACGTGGCAATGGAAATACTTGAGGGATTCCGGGAAACGGTGGTGCGAATGGGATTCCCCGAAATGGTGGTGCAAATGGAAAGTTCTTCATATCTCCCATGTATGACCTTGTCTCGACTATGCCATCATTATTATTTCCGCAATTCCCATTTCCTTCTTTTGGTTCAATTCTCTCGAGTTGGCGAGCATCATTCCCTGCAGGTGCGAGACCCCATACTACAATTAGGCATGCTAAAACTGTGAATATGAAGAACGCCCTTGAAGGAATTTGAGGAAAAAAGGCCATTGATCAAGTAAGAATGACAACTCTCTTCCAAGTTCTTAACGTTTGACCTGGCTAGAGATGCATGTTTTGGTGTGTGTGTGTGTGTATGTATGGATACGTAGAGAGGGCGAGAGAGAGAGAGAGAGAGAGAGAGAGAGAGCTGCGAATGGCATTGTTGTAATTAATGTAACAAAAGGTTACTGGAACTCAAAGCCTCTTGGTGGTCATGCCAACCTCCACCCAAAGAAGCGTTGGGGAGAGCAAAAGGCCTGGCTGGGACGCACATTCATTCCGGCCTGCTTGCTAGTTACCACCAAGAGATAGGGATTGAATGCTACAATTGAAACTAGCGCCAGCAGCCTAATGCTTAATCAAACTTTATATATATATATATATATATAAGCAAATATTTATCGAGAACTATCTAATATTTTTATTTTATTAGGATAATAAAATTTTATTAATTATTTAATTATTTATATATAATTCATATCATGTTGCGTATCTTTAATTAAAAAAATTCAAAGGTTAAATCAAAAGCATAATAATTCTTATGCAAAATACCTTAACGATCTTAAATCGAATGCTCTCCCATCATTATTTCAAGACAATAATTTTTTTATTAATTATTTAACTATTTTCAATGTAAGCTATCATGTGTGATCTTGATTAGAACAATTTAAAAATCAAATCAAAGTATAATAATCATTATGCAATATATTTTAATGATTTAAAGTCTGAGAATTATATACATAATAATCATATGAGTAATTTTACAAATATGCAAGTAATATTTAATATAGAAGTATTTTTAATAAATTAATTTAATCCTCTTATTAATCTAATAAAAATTAAAATGTCCATTAGTATTTTTATACTCCAATATAGGAGATCCATTGTTTTTTTTCTCTTTTTCACAAGAAATAAACATAATATGTTTTAGTCTCGCAATAATATTGACATCTCATTCCAATAACACATTAATTAAGAATATTTATGAATAGTACTTTAATATAATAAGTACTGGTTTTTATAATTTGGTAATAATAATATCATGAATATAAATAAATACTGAGGATAAATATTATCTTTATTAATAAATTACATACATTAAATATTCAATATATATACATATAATTAAATCTAAGAGAAAGTTTAAGATGTTATTTATTTTGCCACGTGATGACTTCTCCTTTATTCATGAATTAAAGAAAAAGAAAATAATTATTTTTGTTTTCTTATGAAAAGAAAACAATATTAAAGATTTTAGTCTTTTTTTTTTCTTTTTACTTTTGTCTTTAAAAGGAAAACAATTAAGCACTTTCATTTTCTCCTAAAGGAAAAAAAAATTTAAATATAATCCATAATAAATTAATTGTTGGAATTGTTAAGAGGGTTTGCCTCTTTAACAATAAAACTTATTTAGGTGATTCTTAATAATCTAATATCTTATAAATTCTTCTCTTTAAAAAAATTAAATAAAAGCTCATTTAAGTCCTCTTAATAATTTAAAATCCCTTATATTCTTCTCTTTAAGAAATGAGATAAAGAACTAACCGATCTAAACATTCATAAATTCTCCTCTTTAAAAAATTAAATGAAGGTCTATTTAGGTTCCTTTAATAATCTAAAGTCTTATAAAGTCTTCTCTTTAAGAAATTAAATAGAGATTTATTCAATTTACTAACAAAGTTGAAGTAATAAAAACAAGACTTTTTATTTACAAATAGTTTTATTTACATGACATTATGTACCTTATAACCTTATATCAATAGTTTTCTTTACATGGCATTATTTTACATAAAATAATTAATATCAAATAAATAATAATGCTTGATATAAACTCTTGTGTGCACTAATTTTAGTTTTCTCTCTTTAATATCCACCCATAATAAAAATCTTATACTAATTTAAAACTTTAAAATAGATTAGAAAAATCAACACAATAAAAAACTTCTTATTAGTTGACTTTAGATATCTGTCAACTCAAGAAATGAGAACAATTCCATTTGTATTAATATGATTTTAGCTGATAAAGATGTACTACTCACAACCTCAAAAAATATTTGTATTGAATAATATCTACTAAAAATACGACTTATGCAATTCCTAGGAAAGGATGATGCTCGAGAATATCCCTAGTGAGAGAAATGTTTATATTTTCCATAAGTTTATTTATGGTGAAGGATACTTTCCATAGACTAGTGGGCAGTAGAAAAAGAATGCTTGTACAACAAATCTTTTGAAGAATTTATTATAATGAAAACACACCTATTCACAGGAATTTATTCCCATTAAATTGATTTTTTTTTTTTACTAATTATGATTATCAATTTTTTAGATGCCATCGGAAAGCTTACATCCATCGGAGACAATGAAACAATTCAATAAAACGAAACAGAAACACCCACAAGGCTCAAAAGTCTCAAAAGGAAAATTTACTTAACACCAATGGTAAACGAAAACGAGCTCCCAATCAACAATCCCCATGCAGAGAAATTTTTGAAAGAAATGGCACGCGATGACAATAAGGAGACATGCTACGTAGGAGGAGCAGCTGATTATTACCTCTTTCACCGCAGTGACTACAAAAAGGTGCCCACGGTACTTCGCTAAAGCTACGAAGAGGTTATATCAGCTCGCGACCTATATGCAATTTTTGCAGGCAATTCTTGAGTGGCATGATAACAAAGCTCCCATCATCGAATTACGGGAAATAATTCGTCCAATTTTGCAGCTGCAAATATCAAGCAATTCATAATGTGGAAAAAGGTAGGAAATGGTCCTTGGAGGAAGAACTATTACGAAGCTGAAGGCATGACAGACATACACAATTCACTTGTGTCAAGTGTTCCACTGAATTTGACCTAATTCTACATTCACATATTTTTCTTAAAAAAAAAAAAAACTATTTCCAAGTTACTAATTTTATTTTCTTAAAAAGGAAAAAGGGAAAAAAATTCCCAAATTTATCTTTTTTTTATTAAAAATACAAGTTTATTTTGTTTTTCTTGTTTTATTTTTCAAAAAGAAATAAAAAAAACTTAAAATATAAGTTTTTTAATGATTTCCGTTAAATTTCATCTTTTATTAGAATAAAAAAAGAAAATAATTCTCTAGAATTATTGATATTTCAGTAACTTTTTTTCTCAATTTAAATTAATTATAAAGCAAATTTAATTTAAACTAAATTTAATTAATCTTAAAATTTTAAATTTATAATTTTGATACTTTTTATTAAATATCTAAAACTTGTGCAAATGCTCATTTTTATATCTAGAGTATGTGTGTGTATATACATATATAATTAACAATAAAACCATTGATTAATAAAACATATATAATTAACAATAAAACCATTGATTAGTAAAACATACAATATATGGTCAACTCTTCATGAATTATTTAATAATATTCACATCCAAGCCTCCCATCCTCACCCCCGGCCAAAAAAAAAAAAAAAAAAAAAAAAAAGAAGGGAAAAAGGAGTTGGATGATCTTTTAATTGCAAGAATTGGCAGTCTTTTTTCTTTCTTTTTTTTTTTTTTTTTTTTTTCTCTATGATTGGCAGCCTAGCCGCTTTTTGGAAATTTTGCCTCGTTGCCACGCTACAAATAAGGCATCATCTATCGTAGAATTGCTATTTTTTATGGCACATTTAAAGCGCTGACCGCTGACGAGTCCAAGATAACACATTAACCGATGCGCTTCTACATTCATTTCATTTTGCCTCGTTGCATTTTCTTGCAGGGTTCATGTACGTATCTGAAATCTCTAACTTCGTCAACAAAAAAAAAAAAAAAAAAAAAGAGTTTGGCCCATCAACTGACAGATCGAGGGGATTAGGAAAGTAACATGCTGAAAAGAAGACGGAATAAGTCTTTGAAAAAAAAAAAAAAAAAGCAAAAAGCAGAGATTTTGTGATGGGCATATCTTCTGGTTGTATCCAAATTCATCATGCGAAGTTGACGTGGATAATGAAAATACTAGACGACAAGAACAATGTCTCACAAAGTGGGCAACGGTTGCCATCCACCGGAGAAGGTCTAAGCTTTGCATTATTGATTCAAGCACAACCTAAGCTTCAATGTCTTGCGTCCGCTTCACTCAAATCTCAATAGGTTGGAATTGTTCCCGTTGGAGGCCGTATTTTAGGCTCTTTTCCACCCTCATTCCAATTCATTAAATCTAATCTAATCTAATCTAATCTTCATGACACGTTTGAAACTGAAGAGGCTAGGAAACTAGAATATGGCCAATTTACCCCCCGCCCTCGTGATCCAACGGTGAGTTCTAATTCAAACAAGGGTTTTTATTACATGGACGCGTTCATGTTCATTTGGGATGCCAATGTATACTTGTGATCGTTAACGGGATTGCAATATCACGTCACAAACTTCCAGGAGTAGTGTCTCTGCCCAACCTTTTGAGCTAAGCTTTTGTAGTTGGGTTAGTAGCTTTTCCGGCTTTTTCTCTCTGGTCCAACAAGATTATGCATCCAAAATGTAAACAGGCCACCACTGGATCAAGCGTCAAGTAGCAACTTAATTTCCATCCAAGCCTTTAAAACACTGGTCTTGACAAGGACAGACAAGTCAAACCACCACAAATTGAAGCCACATGGACCAAATTATGTGTCCTCCTTTTTTGGATTCGCATAATGTGTCTTTGAAACTTCTGGGGGTGGGATGACCTCAGTAGAGTGAGGGCAGCCACGTGGCGACACCCCGCAGAACTGTGACAGAGGAAGCAATAAGAACAGCAGCACCACCAATTTCTGTTGGGGGACGACTTTAGGAATAATTGCGCATACAACTCAACAAAAAGGAGATGCATTCCGTTTCTCCCCCCTTGCTTTGTTCATCCACATTTTGTTGAATTGTCCACTCTTAAAGCTCTCTCACCCTCTTTACGGATAGAATCTTGGTCAAAAAGAACATTCAAAAGGGATGGGTCAATTGTACACGAAGGATTTCACTGGACCATTACAACATAGAAACAGAAAATAAGTACTCTCTAGTTGATCAAGAAGTCTGGCCCTTGTTTAGAAACGTATGCCCCTTTTCCAAAGCAGTCTATTTTTACCTATTCCAGTAGGACAAAAGCCAAAATGAAATTCAATCTATATTTCATTCATATTCGAGATGACACAGATCAAAGGGCTAGAGGATGGACCACATTAGAAAGACTCAAAAAAGAAAGAGAGAGAAAAAAAAAAACAAACAAACAAAAAAGTTTTCCGTGGATCTTGACAATAGTACCATGTTCAAACCGCGTCACATGGGATGTTCAAAAAAAAAAAAAAAAATCATCACATGGGATTTTGACAAAACCAAACCCATCTCTGTTATATGTATATATATATAATTTTTTTTTTTCAAATCACAGGATTGTTTAGGGACATAGGGTCTCTGAAGTCTTGCATCAACTCTGCTAACCAGAGTTAGTAACCAATCTCTCGTTGGCTGTAACTATCAGACCGCAATGTCAAAGGTTCTTTGGTATCAAATCATGAATAGCAAGTAGCAATACAATGGCCGCCACCAACTAGCTGTCCAATTACCTAAAATGAAGGGAATTGTTGTGATGCAGCGTTGAGTACCTTCCTCCACCAATAAGTAAATGGACACGACATCCATTGCTTTCCAATGAATCATCCTTCCTAGCATATCACACCCCAAATTATCTGTAGATCTCTGGTTTAACACAACCGGTGTGATGGGAAAATTTAATGAGGCAAGAGAAAAACTATTAAATTTATATTTTTATATAAATTTATTTTTTAATGAGTTATTGCATTTGAATTAATTTTATGTTTGTTGATAATTAAGAACATAAATGATTCCGTTCCTATTTCATTACTCTCTTCTATTCTATGGCTGCGGACATCATCCAAAATTGAGGTCAAAACATAAACATCTAGTCGTGCAGGGACAGCCGGGTCAGCCAACACATTGAAAATGACGAGACATGTGAAGAACAAGCAAAAAGAGACCATACATGCAGTCAATGGAAGCAAAGACTTAATGATCAAGAGGAAGCAATCGTTAATTAATTATGTACAAGATATTAAACAGACAGCTTCCTCTGATTTCCCTGCTTTCGTGGATCCAACCATCCAACACGATATTGGATCCTCACTAACAGATGATGGGACAAAGGGCACTTTATGTCACACTTGCTAATGCTATCAAGGCTCAGATGGGGGTATCAATGTACACTGTGAATGAGCTAAATGTTACTCAAGAATAAGACCTAACCAATCCGAAGTTGACAAAAGATCTGGGCTTGAAGAGGGCACCGAAGAGAAACCCTGTGGATGAATCTTGGGATCTTGTCTTTGAATCTGCGGGACTGCCTTTTACTTTGAGTATAGTCTGGCCAATTGATTGTCGGATGGAATCTATGGTCTTAGCATCAACGGGATACCCTGATGCATCACGAACATAAAATGTATTGAATGCCTTGCCTGCTCTAGTTGTTACTTCTGCTCTGGTGACAGTGAGACTATTTTCTCGAAAAATCCGAGTAACTTCAGAGAGCAGGCCAATTTTGTCTGTAGCGCATAGTTCAAGCTTCAAACCCTGAATCAGGAAGAAAATAATTAATCCCCCACATAATAAACAAGCTACTCAAACAAACAGGCAAATAACAAAAGAAAACCACCTAGCCATTGTATTTAGTTCTTCTTACTGAGTGTGACTTATGTTAGTACTGTAAGTAGTCCTTTTAAGCAAAGCATCTCCACACAAGCAAAAGAAGACATTCCCAACAGAATCAGACTTACTATGGAACAAACCACAATTAGATCTAGATATGTGTTGGCAAGTTTGCACCCTGCAGAATCAGCAAGCCATGGTGGTTCAAGTATCCCAACATTAGACTAAGTTAATAATCTATCTCGATTCTTCATTCCATATACAAACAAAATAAAATATTAATCACTTATGCACACACAGCATAAGTAAACATATTATACTGATTTTATCACTCAATAGTGCACTCACCTCACAAACTCTTCTTTCAATAGCAGCTTCAATGCACTGTATTATCCTTTGTCTCTCGGCATCTGACTTCACAGGGGATCCATCTACATGCTTGATGTAATATTCCTACAATAGCATCCATAAATCAATGAGCCAAACAGAGATAACTCAACCACATTCTATTCCCAAATAAATCTAAGGAGATGAAAAGGGGAAAATGGACTACCTGATAAGCTTCTGGACCT
The DNA here is from genome assembly GCA_037897445.1 of Ceriops zippeliana. Classification (NCBI taxonomy): domain Eukaryota; kingdom Viridiplantae; phylum Streptophyta; class Magnoliopsida; order Malpighiales; family Rhizophoraceae; genus Ceriops; species Ceriops zippeliana. The sequence continues at coordinate 3,174,633 of JBAPLH010000155.1, forward strand.
TCAGCATCAATATTAGCATGAAAAACTACATAATCCATGTCTGTCAAAGTGCAAACTGTATCAAAAAGGAGTTTTGGCCTATCTTTGCTCCTTATGGTCACTACCGAGTAGTCCCTATCAAACCAATTAACCACGTTTACATCAGGTGTTTGCTTCTCATCCAAGACATCACTATCTTCTCGTTCATAATCCCTATCAGCAAACATCATCTGATGAAGCCTTCTATCAGTATGAGTCACCCCATAAGACAATACAGTCTTAGCTCCTCTGGAGTGGTTACTACCCCTAAGTACATTGCAAAGAAGGTCCTTAATCCTAGATAGCCGCTCTAGATCAGTAATTGCAGACCCAGTTTCCTCATCAGTTACTTGCATCACAGCTGCAGCCCGTGCATTGTGCGTCCAGACCTCTGCACTCACTACATTGCATTTTAGGTGGGTCAGCACAGCGCTCACTTCAGACAGCAGCCCCGGCCTGTCACTTCCTGTTAACTCAATTGCTGTGTGGTCCATTGATGGCTTAACACCAACAGATCTCATGGAAGATGTGAAACATGATTCTGGCCCCAAAGACTGAAATTGTCATCATAATAATCAGATTGCAGGCTAAAAATGGTAAAAAAGAGGACCAGAGGTAACATTAATGACAAACCAAGGACTAACCTTTTGAATATAGTCGAGGATAGCATCATCAGTAATCTTATTTCCATCTTGATTTGTGACATTGAAAACTGGTCAGGGAGGAAACAGGAAAGTTCAAATCAACTATGTTATTCAGGTGAAAACTTGAAGGGAACAAAAGATAAAAACTTACCATCCATGAACCAACCCCCATCAGAAGAAATGTATGCTTTGGTTATGGTAAGGTTAAGATCAGTAAGGACTTGCACTACTTCAAGAAGCATCGCATGCTTATTTGCACTGTCTATCTGCATCACAAAATCAAATAAGTCCATGGAGTGGGGCGCGGGGGGAGGGGCTAGACCAAGAGGGAAATGAAAAGGAGAAGAAGAAAGGAGAACAAAGACATACCCTTATCACAGTGGCATTCTTGCAGGCCTCATTATCAATCACAACCCTAAAAAAGGAGCAGTGAAGAGAACACGCTTAGACAAAGTCGCTTCAATTTTTAAGGTGGCTTTCATCAAAAGAACAGCAAAAGATGAGATAGCCTACCTGGGTGGGTTCAATCTTCTAAAGAGCTTCTCATATTCATCATCCATATCATTTGAAAAGCTCATGCCGATCTCTGCAGAAACAAAATTAATTAAACGCTATGAACATAAAAAAGAAAACAACCAATACGGCATTTAAGTGGTTAACTAAGCATTAAGGTCAATAAACCAAAAGCCAAAAGGGAGTCCAAAAAAAAAAAAAAAAAAGAAAAAAAGACAAAAGTTATATTTATTATTCAGCACATCTTTAATTTGTCTGAAACAAATGGTAAAGGATATTACAAAACTTTGACACTTTTAAACATGTGGATGGGAAAAATTAGCCAGTGAATGAAAGATATAGAGACAGAAAGATAGAGTAAACTTCAAGCACAAAAACCAGAACCCATTAAGCTTGGCAGACTTTCAATTCAATTAAGGATCACGGATACCACATGATAACTAACAAAAGCCATTCCCAAATCCTAAAAAACGAAAAACAATGAACCAGACCTAACACCCATAGGCCACCCACCAGCAAAATTAAGAAACCAAAAAGAACAATATCCAAGACCCCAGAAGACCAAAACAACAGAACGGAGTCAGCAAAGTTAAAACAATCAAAAACAGCATTGAAAATTGCGAGCTCACGCAAGAATCAAAGGAGAGAAATTGGCGCCTACCCAGTTCCAGATTCTTGGCAAAATTTGAAATTTTAGGAACCCACTAAACAGAAAAAGCCCCCCTTGGTCCTCTCAAGGCCACAATGATAAGAATAACAACTTCTATTGTCTATGCACAAACATATCCATATGATAGATATATATATATATATACACGCGCGCACACACAAGGATAGAGATCTTCAGCGCACGCACGCACACACACATACACTTTCTTTCTCTCTCTCCAAGCAGAAATAACAAATGGGAATAACAATTAGTGATTATTACCACACCACCCCGACAAGATACTCCAAAAACATGCAAACCTATGAAAAGGAAAAACAATTAAGAATGTACCCAAAAATCTCTCGCACGGCATGCTTCCTATTTCGGTTGCTTTCCACATCAGTAATTTTCAGTACCCGCAAGGTGAAAGGGAACGTTATTTTTAGAGGTCAATTGAGAAACGGCCGGGTCAAATTCTTTCTGATTAAATTTATCTATTTTTTTTATAATTAATTTTTTTAGATGCATTAAATCTCAAATTTAAAATTTAATTTATTCAATTTTTTTAGACTTAAAAATTATTTTTTAATTATAACTATATATATATATATATATATATATATATATATATATATATATATATATATATATATATATATCGTTCAAATTTTAGCTATGTGTAAAAAAAAAAAATTGTTAGTACATTAGAATAAATTAAATGAATCAAATATATATTAAAATTTTAATTTTATTAAAACACTAAAAAAGATTATAATTAACTATTAAGTTAATTTTAAATTAAAATTTGAATCAAATAGTTAAACTAGTATTAAAATTAAGTAAATGTTTTCACATGAACAAATTGAATGAAAATAAATATTTAGTTGTATTTTATTCAATTGAATAAAATAAAACAAAAACTTAAATCATGAATATTCTTTAAAAAAATTAAAAATAAATTTGGGAAAATAAAAGGAAAAAAATTAACAAGAGAGTTAAACTAGGAATATTTTTTTTAAAAAAAGAAAAATTAGAAATAATATCTTTTCTCACTTTAAAAAAAAAAAAGAAAAATGAAGCATTACTTTTCTTTTTTAAAAGAATATTTTATTTTTATTATTTTTAATTATGATATTTGTATTGTGTGAATTTTTAATATAGAGAGGAAATCATTAATATGAATTAGAAAAATTAGAATACATATTAGTAAATTATATGCATATTGAAATCATAATACTATATATTAACTATTATGGAAATTAAAAATTTAAATATTATTAAAATTAAGTAAATAACATAGCACAAATATATATGGGACGTGTCCTCTAAATTGTTTTCCTTATTTTGACTAGGTAACCCTATAGCACAAATTATTAAATGGAAATTGGCATCCGAAACTGCTGCGGTAATAATAATAATAATGTCGATTGAATTCAAGACTTTTCAATTTGAGAATATTATGAGATTTTTGATATTTGGTAGACTGGAAATCTCATCTTCATCCCTTTGCTTATGCAAATAGAATTTTCCAAAGTATGAGAATCACTATTCCCCGTCTCTTAGATAATCTTATTTCTATTTCTCTCTTATATATATACATATTTTTAAATAATATGAATAATAATAATAATAAAAATTTGGAGATTATAAAATATTTAAATTATCAATTAACGAATGACTATTATTAAAAAAAAAAAAAAAAGAAAAGAAGTTGCTTCTTAGAGTGGAATTTCAATGGGTTATATGGCAATCATAATAGTTTGCGAAGCTATTGACTTCAATTTTACGATTATATTGCAAACAACAATCATTATCATCATCATCATCATCTACGCATCCTGCATTTGGGTCTTGTCGAATGAACTGTAGCTTTGAACATTATGACAGGAGGAAACTTTGTAATTCAGAGAGTTGCAATTTTATCTTGCATTTGGGTCTTGTCGAATGAACTGTAGCTTTGGACATTATGACAGGAGGAAACTTTGTAATTCAGAGAGTTGCAATTTTGGTTTAATAATATCTTTCTTTTTCTTTTTCTTTTTGTTTTCTTTTTTTTTTGTTTTTGGGCGCTTATGTTACATGCAAACAGATACTCTCGTAAACAAACAATATTTTCTCACTGTATACACAAGACGCATATATATATATATATTGCAAGAATCAAAGTGCTTTAATTACAATAAATCCCACCTTGCATTCTATCGGACTAATACTAATTTCTATCAACAAACGTTCAAAATTCGCGTAACAGGTGGGCTGGATTATGATTGAAGATAAACAAAAACGTAACGAGATATTTCCACTATGAACATGAAGAAGGCGAGAACAAAAAGGTTTAATTAAATTAATAGCAGCCCCTCCTCTGCATTTCTCGTTGAATCGCGTGGCCATAATATTATTATTCATTGTGAATTCAGACCTTGTGATCATTTAGAGGTTGAAAAAAGAAATAGCCGCAAAGGTTAGGCATCCATCTCGCTCCAATTAGAAACCAATGCGTTTGTAGTTAGTATGAGTTCCATATTAAGCTACAAGCAAGACGGGACAAAATTCCTTCTCTTTGGGTGTCAAATGGTACACGACGGGTCGCAACGTGCATGGTGCCTGCTGGGCTCATGTCGTTCGCGCATGAGTCCATGTCTGCTGCCGTGCTGCCCCCTTTTCCACTTTCTCTTTCCCTCAATTCAGGGCTTTTGTATGAATTTTTTGTATCCACCGGTAACATTTGTGCACTATTCAATTCTTACATTGTCGACAAAAAGAAAAATTTTGAACTTATAAGTGGATTAATGACAGACCTTAATAGGTACTTTTTAAAAAAAAATAATGTCTCTATAACAAGTGGTATTATGAAAAGTGATTTTGACGATTAATACCATCTTAAGTGTACACTACCCAATATACGAAGGGTGAATCAACAAAGACATTGATAAATCAGGCAGAGGAGGCAGAGGAATAATGCCCCGTCACACAATGCTCCTCCAATTCCTTCTTGGGATAATAGGCACTCTTTGCGACCCGTCGTGATGGTCCTAGTATCTTACACTTACAATTGAGGAGAGACATATAGTGTCCCATGTGGGCAGATTTGTTTCACGTCCCAAACTTATTGTTTCTCTCCATTATTTGGACAAAAAAGGTAAAAAATAAAAAAACCCAATGAGATTTTGTTATTGAGAAATATAAACTTTAGTAACAATTCACACTCTACATTTTTTAATGTACAAAAAAAGAAAAAAAAACATATTGACATTTGAACTATGCAACAATTATCATATTTTGTCAACTATCTTTTGAAATAATTACAAAATGGCATTATAGATGTTATAAAGGGAGTATATTTTTCCTTAACTTATTATAATGAAAATAAAATTATTTTTGCACTAAATTCTGAAGTTGAATTGTTTATTGCATGCATTAATTTTTGTAACGACAATATTACTGGCAAAAATATTAATTGAATTTATTTTTTATGTGTATTATTTTGGTTTTTGCTTTTTTTCCTCGCTAATTGTTAGAGGGTTTTTTTTTTGTTGAAACATTTTAAACATTATTATTCTCTATCGGTCCTCTCAAGACTAGCTAGTAATAATTCTTATGGGAACAATGTGTTGAACCACAATTTGTGTCCCCCCACTTGGGTCAAAATGTCACCTGAATTCTCCTGGGAAGTTGGAATTGGAATAATCATGTTGTGAAATTAGTGACTTCCACCAGTAGAGTGACTGAGTGGGGGCCGTGAAGCAAGTTTGATTATTTCAGGCCTAAGCAAGCAACTGAGTGGTGGTGATGTGTGGTGCTACGTCTATGCGACCGGCACTTCAAACAAATGCACTCTGACACAACACAGAGTCGCCAAATTCACCAAAAGCAAGCTACCTAGCTCGGGGCCCAACCTTCCAGGATAATCGTGTGTGAACATTTGATGTAAGCGTCACTGCAACTTACTTTAACAAGCTAAGAAAAACGAAAAAACTAAAAAACTGAAAAACTCAGTGGCTGAAGTTCCGGAATTTGTCTCAGCCATTGACCATTAGGGCAATGTCCTAACCTCTTAGGCATCCATACACCCGTTGAATTAAACCCTATTCCGACGAGGCGAGGTGGTGTCCTAATCAGCCATCACATGGACAAGGCGTGTCGTCCATTACCTATGTTGCAATAAAGGGGACCCAAGCCGTCGTGGAAATGCCGTTTTGTTTCATAGACTGCTCTTTTTTACTCCAGTTGGCGCCGCAAAATTCAATGTATTGGCAACTTTATCCTTCCACAATTTCAACACATAATACATTTATGTTAGAAACGCTTTCTACCTTTGGCCCCCCTCCCCCCAATTGCTACTACATGTTCTGATTCTCCCCTTGACTAGGTGACAACTTTCTTTCCCATCCAACATAGGTAATTTTTTCAAATGTGGTAAATTAGGCGAAAAGATGGTGAATTACCATTGGTTTTGGTGCTCAAAAAAAATGAAGACAAGCGATAGTTAGAGACATGGCTTCTGTAACTTTAGATAACCATTTACGCATGCCAATTACCAAGAACAGGCAGTAGACAATCGGATGAGGAGAGCCCTTTGCCTAACTACCTAAAACTGGTAGCAACCCTGGACCTTTTCTTCGGCTCAGTTCTTGTCCATACAATTACTATACTTGAACCGGAAGTACGGAAGTGTGGAGACGTGAATTATTAAAAAAAAAAAGAAAATTAAATTTGTTGTTGGCTTAGTTAAGAAACTATGTTCGCCATTTTAGCTATCTAATTGCTTAGCCTTAATTTCTTGATCGAATAAATGATGGGGTAATTTATTGACATTTCTTTAATTGACTAGCTGACTGAATACAATTTACACAAAATGGTTTACTGAGATGTCCTGATTGGCGATATGAATTACTAGATTGCAACAAGAAAAAAAAACAGACTAATAAGAGGGATACCAAAAATTTTGATTTTGGTGATTGAGGAGTGGTGATAGAAATTCAAATTTCTTCACATCTAAACATCCAACAAGAAATAGAAAAATGCAATTAAATCTATTAGGATAGACAATAAAACCTTTTTCGGACTAGAGAAGGTGGAGTAAGTTGTCTTTTAACAAATTTAAGAATTTATTGGAATTATCCGTTAAGCCGAGTTTGTAGATAAATGAGAGCTTTTCTTACAAGGTAGATAAGGTGAATAATCTAATCTTGGAGAGCCTTTTAACACGCGTTGAAGTATGGGAAATCATTGAAAACTGTAATGGCAATAAAGTTCTAAACTTGAATAATTTCATTCTTAACTTCATCAAACATTATTAAAAAACAATGAAGCATGATATCACGAAGTTTTTCAACCGCTTTTACGAAAAGTATAAGCCATGCAAAGCACTTTCATTTACTTTCATATTGCTAATATTAAAAGTTGATGACAAAATAGGAAGTGGTCAATTTTGACCAATCTTGTTCGTCAATCATGTCTATAAGATACTTGCTAAAGTTTTATCCAAGAGATTTAAAATGGTGATTGAGAAGGTTGTGGGGGAGTTTGAGGCCACCTTTGTAAGAGGGCACAACATACTTGATAATATTTTATAGATAAATGAAACAATTAAGCCAATGAAGATATGAAATATTGTAGGTGTTATCATCAAAATTGACTTGACAAGATATAAGATTTCATCAAGTAGATATTTCTAGTTGATGTGATGAGATTTATAGGATTTGGGAGTTCGTGACGATGATGGATATAAGAGTGCATCTTTACATTTATATTATTTGTTCTTTTCAATGATAACCCAATGCAACAATTCAAGATAGCAAGAGAACTAAGGCAAGGGCATTCCTTGTCATTATTTTTACTTATTCCAATAGTTAAGGGTTTCAACTCAATGTTCAAAAAGGTTATAGAGTTGGGGTTCATTTAAGGCATCCTACTTGAAAATAACATTAGCCTAACACATTTACAATTTTTGCGATTTGTTAATGATACCATAATTTTTAATGAAATGAATGATAAATTGGTACGAAACTGTAAGAGTATCCTTTAATACTTTTAATATTATGTAGAGTTAAAAATCAACCCAATGAAAATAGTTTTGTATAGGTTAAGACATGTAAGATAAAGATGTAAAAATGAGCTAATTTTTGGAATTGCAAAGTTGGTTTATTGCCATTGAAATATTTAAGGTTTCTGCTAGGTTTGAACCTGTAGGATAAAGGTTTATGGGATCTAATGATTAGGAAAATGAAAAGTAGATTGACAAAGTGGAAAGTATAATTTTTGTCAAAGGTTGGGTGACTGGTACTCTTGAAGTCTTGCTTAAGATTATTACTTGTATACTATATGCATTTGCTTGGAATGCTAAGAAGTGTGGAGAAGTGGTTTGAAAAGATCCAAAGATCCTTTTTCTAGGGAAAGGAAGATGGTAGAAAATGGATGCATTAGGTTGGTTAGGGCCTAGTATGTCAATAGCAGAAACAAGGTGAATTGGGTGTTAGCAACCTAAAAGACACCAATATAAGGCTATTATCAAAGTGACTGTGAAAGGTAAAAAATGCAAATAATGCAAATTAGGTCAAAATACTTGAAGTAAGATATGAAGAATACTGATTGTGGCTATCGGAGTGGTCGTTGAGACATTTGCAAAAGTCTACGATATGGAGAGGTATATGTTTTCCATGGCAAAAGGGGGATAAGAACACGAGAGCAATTAAGTCCAATTGTAGTTATTTGGTGGGGGGGTGATAGAAAAGTAGACTTTTTTAATCAAATTTAACTAGATGAAACATTACTAGTTACAAGATTTTTGAAGCTTTTTTTTTTACTGTTAATAAAGAAAAAGGGCTCAATCAATAGTTTTGGTAAATAAGAGCATAATTATCGGATATGGAAATTTAGTTGGCATCAAATTTTGTTTGATTAGGAGAATGATCTGCATGTTGAGTTTATAATTAGGCTTAATCAAACTTATATTGGCCTATTAGTAAATAATAGGGGAGGAGGAAAAGTTTTTATGGTAATAAAAGAAGGATAGGAGTTCTTTATGAGATTCTTTTGTGATTTTTAGGATTGCCTTTATGGATTATATGAAGGAGGGACAATGAGTATATGCTAGGGATTGGCTTCACCTAAAATGAAGGTTTTTAGGTGGTAGTTGATAATAAGTCACCTTTTAGCCAAAAAGAAATTATGTTTGATTAAACGTTTGATTAACATGTCAATTGCTTATTTTGCTCTATTAGGCAAAAGTTAATTGCTCATTTTATTTCTCATTGTCATTATGCTTGGATAATTTGGAGTATGTGTTTAAGATGGTGGGGAGTTTCATAGATGGTCTTAGGTTTAATTAAAGATGCATAAGAGTCATTGTGCAAATTGGGTTAAGGTTGCATAGTAAAGAAGATATGGTTGATGGGGTTTTACATGATTGAGTGGTTTATTTAGTTAAAGATGAATGAACACTTCTTCACAAGTAAGTTATTCTTGCTTGATAAAATTTGTGATTTGATTTGTGTTAAACTGTAGTGGTGGTTAAGCATAAAGTAGTTACAATGTAACTTCATATTTGATAAGTTCATAATAAACCTTTAAAGTCTTTAACATAACCATGAGACTTGACTTAGTTATTAATCTTAAAGAGTACATACAAATTTAATGTGGATGTTGCAATGACCAATATATATGGGATGATAGGTATAAAAATGTGTTCTATGTGAAGGTAGTATGCATGTTTTCTAAGGTGATTAAGAGCACTAATATTAATGAGGTAGAACTAATTATAAATTGAGAGGTAGTTGACTTTTGAAGTTAATGGAATGAGGTGAAAAAGGCTCCATTAATTATCCAAAATGACTTCTAAATTGTGGTCACATACATAAATAAGGAAGGAAAACCTTAAAAGCTCTTGTTAGTGTGTCATGACATCAATAATAGAATCAAAGACTAAGTTTCTTTTGTCTTGTAACCTTAAAAAATGTAACTAGTTCATAAATGCTTTTGTAAAATAGGACAAGACCTGCCATATGAATTTGGTGGCATAGATCTAAGGGATTATATAAGCTAAAAGTTATAAGTTAGGAGTGATCATTTGTGTCTATATTGTAATACAAGTTATCTATCTAGAAGTTTTTTTTTTTGTATTTTTTTGTAGGCATAGAAGATCTTTTAGTCCATGACCTAGTATAATTGTATAGATTTTCATTTTCATTTATGCAACTTAAAGTTCAAAAAAAATTACACAAAATGATTAGTGGTAGCATAAAACAATAATGTCAAAAATGTAGATGACGGTAAAAATCATATCTTTATAACAAACTTTTCAATGCTATTATCAATTTGTAAATCAAAGTCTAAATAATTAAATTTTAAGTATACTAGTCAAAATTGCACTTACCTAAGCAACAAAAACCTTAAATTTCTTGAACCGACTTTCAAAAAAGTATCTCAACTATTTTTCTAATATTGTGATTAAATACAAGGCATATTTAATTAGCAAAAGTTAAACTTTAGTTAGATTATTAATTTTGGTTTTATATAGTTTCAAAATCTTTTTCAATTAGAGGGCCAATTAGTTAATGGTAAAAAGAATTAGATTAATATGCTATTCCTTTTCTCCTTAATTAACTTTACCATGTTAAAATATTTGTAAAATAAAAATTAAATACATTTTAAAATTTATTTAGTACTTATAAAAAATATGTTAAAAATTATATTCATTAATATTAAGAAATATCTTTCTTAGTCAAATGACTTTTAAGCTACTATATATATAGTGATCTTTTTTTTTTATTAAAAGGAGTGAATAGATATATTATTTCTTAATAAAATAAATTTAGATAAAACATAAATTTCTTCCAAGTTCAATTTTAATAATATAAATTATAGTTAAGTGTGATTCATTTTATTATGTAAGGTAATTTGTTGTAACCTAATTGTACTATTGTGAAAATGAATTTTATTTTTAAAAAATATTAAATATATAATTTAAAATAATTATTTTATTTCTACTATAACTTTATTTTTGGCTCAACACACCAATACAAACATATTATTAAGTTTTAATATATTTTTTAGGGAAATGCATACCCATTCCATATAATTTATACATTTTCTCAATGACATGTTTGTAAATTTTAATTATAAACATTTAATTAACAAAATTATTTCACTATGATCCATTATAACTTTGTAAATATTCTGTTATAAAAATTATCAAATATAAAACGATGTAGTAATGGGTTCTATTATTGGGTTTTGACATCCAAATTTTATATAATTATAAATAGTAACTTGTAATTTTTAAGATTTTTGCTCATTAACTATTAAAAGCACATTTGAAAATAAAATAAAATAAAAAACATGAAAACACTTTATTAATCTTATCTAATTGCAAAAATGATAAAATTTTGGTATTATTTCTAATAAAAATAATTCTAATTATTTTAAATAAAATTTTTAAGTAATTTTACTAAAATTGATGAAATTGAAACCTTAGTAAAATTTAAACAATCAAATTTTGTGAACAAAATATGAGAAACTCTCATTAAAGGAGAATGCAAGTAGTTTATGAGGATATGGATTAATCTAATTAAATAAGTATCCTTACATAACTCAAGGATGTGGGAAAAGACATAAATCAATAGCCATCACTTTATGAAAATCAATAATATATTTTTCAAATTTAAAGTTGATATAAGGTAGCAAAATTCCTTGTTGTAAGGTTATGAGTTCTTTCTTGTTTTGATTTAGAAGAGATTACACACCTTTTTTAGATGAATACTTAAGCTAAGTATAATATGTGAAATGATATCAATAGGATAAAAAGGGATCCATGGGCTTTTGCTTTTATTCAAAGGATGCTTAACACCCCTACAAACAAAAAAAGGTCCCTTTAAGGCAAGGAAAGGTCATTTTGGTTGATTGTTGACTCATTGTCCATACAATGATAAAATGAGGATAAAAATTCAAGTGCACTGCAATTTTTGAGTTTAAACCTTATAAAATGTTCGTTTTCATTTATAGAATTTATGGACATATATTACGACTAATAATAATCTAATGTAGTTATGTTTTACTTTCACATATTGCCAACTATTATTGGAAACATATTGCATGGATATGGTTACTTAAATCTCTTTGGATTTGATTTTGATTCCGAATTAAAATAGATAGTTTGTGTTTTTCATTTCAATTTAGTTATAATTACAATTTAATTATAGTTTAAGTGTTGATCTTGCTTTATTGATTTCAAATTTTTTATAAAAAAATTACAATATTTTAGAATTTGTATTAATGTTGCTAAAGAGACTATAAAAAAAAAAGTGAAGATGTAAAAAGTAAAACAAAACATTTAAATAAATAAAGTACTTAAGTTACAAGAAAGATTCCTACATTAAATTACAATTGCAATGAAAATTAAGGTTGATTCTCTATAATCTAAAGAGCTATATATCCTAAAAATGAAAATAATAAAATTGAAGGGAAACTAATAGAGTAATTAATTAGTTATTATTTTTTTATTCATGTAATTAAGCAATTGTTTATCTAAAATTTTCTTTATTTTCCTAACTAGTAGGTTTATAATATGGGTAAGATTTTCTTTACTTGCACTAAAAGGATTTATAAAGGCTAACTAATTGACTTTTGGATTATGTTATAATAGTTAATAAGGAAGGCCTTATTGAGAGCTTTGGGTCATTGGTGGATGGTAGGTGGGAATAGAGAATAGTATGAAGAAGAAATCTTTTTGAACAAGAGTTAAAGCAGTGTAAAGCATTTTGGAAGATTATTGATGAGTATTGTCTTTCTTAAGGTAAGTAGAATAGGCTTATATGGCAAGGTGAAAAAAATGGAATTTACACAATAAAATATTTGTTTGACATCTTAGATAGTAGTAAAGGTAGCCCTATATACTTAAGGTTTATAAAGGCCTAACTCCTTTTAAAATGGAGTTTTTTGTTTAGCAATTAATATTGGAAAGACTGCATGTGGGTGGTAAATTAGCTTAATTGATCAAAAGCAACATTTTTTACAATTTTACTTTATATACTTCTTAAGGATGGAAACAATGAACCATTTATTTTTACACTACTTGCTTGTTAGGTAAGTTTAGTCCTAATGCTTAGGATGATTGAGGTTGAGGTGGGTTATGCCTTTGTTGATTTAGAAAATTTAGGAATCCTGGGAAGGCTTGGCCTAGTGCTTTAAATCAAATAATAAATTGGCAATAAGCCTTTTTATAATTGCATGATCTAATTGATTAACAAGAAAAGAAGCCATTTTGAGAGGAATGTTGCAATTGTAAGATTTTATTTTATCTTTTAATGACAACAAAATAATGAGTGTTGCTAATTTGTTTGTTTGAGTGTGATTTGTTGAAAGGTTAAATCACATAAACATACAAGTATGAAAGGAAGCAACATAAGCATAAGAGGACAAGTGAACCAACTATTAATCAACTTTTAAAAGCTAGATACCATGAATTTTGAATGGATTATGTACTTAGTTTGAGATTAATTAAATAGTGAACCATATATGTTTTGAAAGTTAGACTTGTTTAGTTTCCAATTATGAATTAATTGGAGATGTGTAGAGGAAGATATAACCTAAATACTAGTGTCAAATTGTCGAGATAGACTGCATTAGTCCACTTCTAGAAGACATCCTAGACATTTAAAGTTAAATGAAATGATGATTTACATATGGTTAAAAAAGATATTGCAATCTAATTTTCAAGGAAAAAGACAACACTTGATTTGAGAATTTGTAAAGAAAGTTATGACTAATTTATTGAAAAAGTACAAGCAATGAAGTTAAAAAGAAAAAAAGAGTTTGAATGATATTATTCAAAGAAGGGAAAGAAGTTTGAATTTGAATAAAATCATAAAAAAGAATATGACTAGATTATAGAAGAGAAAGATTTTTTTTTTGAATGAGATTGAAAGAGATTATGTTAAGAAAGGAAAAAAAATCGAGCATAAAAAGAAGACTTAAGAAAGCTAAAAAAATTCTATAAAGTCTTGATTAATCAACTAGACAAGCTATTATGGCCAATTAGAAGTATTAAAGAATGTTATGTAGAAAGTTGAAAAGTTACAAAAATTTTAAGTTAATTAATTAGACCAGTTGTTATGGTTAACTAATGTGATAGAAGCGTAAGTAATTAAAAAGTTCTACAAAGCTTGGATTAGTTGATCAAACTAATTGATCAATTGATGTGACATAAGTGCAAAAAATTGAAAAGTTCTAAAAAGTTTGAATATTGACTATAGTTATCTAGTAGTTTACTAATGTCTTATGGACAAACTTTTTACTTTTGGTCAAATTTGTAATTTACTCTATATATATCAAGATATTCTTAATCATAATAACTAGTAAGATATAATATCTATATATTAAAGGTTTGTAAATAAGGCTAAATGTATTAAGAAGAAAAAAGATATACTTTAATAGATTAAAAGAACAAGAGGAAGCATAATACTTTAAAGAGACAAATATTCAAATTTTGTAAGATAGTTTGTAAAGCTTTGTGTTCAGGGATAAGTAATCTAAGTATTGTAAAGGTGAGATTTCATCAGGTTAAGAAGCAAAGCGATTAATGGGCTTGGCATCAAATCAATAAGCATAATGTTTGGTGAGCTTAGCACTAAAACAATAAGCAAAGTTATTAATAAACTTGACATTGGATCAATAAGTAAAACTATTGACAAGTTTGGCACCATATCAATAAACAAAGTTATAAGAGGTTTGATCCTTACTCAAAGAAAAGATTATGATAATGAATTGAAAATTCTCAAGGTGGTGACCTTAAGAAGAAGGTGTAAGCTTAAAGAATATTCAACCTCAGTAAATTCTTATGTTTAATCTCTTTTTACTTTCAATTATTTATATTACTTGCTTTATTATTTGATTATTGTTTATCCTATTTTCTCTCTTTGGAATTGGGATTAAGCTAAGGTTAAGTGACCAAATTGATTAAACCCAATTAACTCCTCTTGGATTATTTTAGGGACTAATATGTATTATAAGACTTTGAGCATTATTTCACAATTCTAGCCTTCTAGAGCCAATCCATGACATCATTTGTACTTACATGTCATATTGAAGGTGGAAATATCTTTAGACCTTGTATTTTATATGATCCAACTATAAATACTTGAGAAGTAAGATGAATATGTATATCCAAGCCTATAACTATGAACTTTGGAAAATAATAGAGAGTAGCCTTAAAAAAGCCTTAAAAGAAAAAATTAGTGGGAAAAAGAGCATGTTTGCTACTAGGGAGAAGACATTCAAAATCTTCAGTTAAAAATTTATATACATCCTTTATTGTAATTTAAGTGTTTATGAATTTAATAAGGTTTCTTCATGTAATACAACAATAGAGATATGCAACAAAATTAAAGTCATTTACAAGGCTATAATATAAATAAAGGATACAAAAATCAACTTGTTCATGTATGAGTATGAGCTCTTTAAGATGAAGAGTGCTAAGATGATTTCTAAGATGCACATAAGATTCACTAACATTATTAATCCACTTAAGAACCTTAAGAAGGACTTAGAGATAAGTGGCTTTATAAAAGAATATTGAGATTACTTCCAAAGTTTTGGAATCCTAAGGTATTCACTATAGTAGAATCTAATGATGTAAACATGTTAGGATTAGATAAGTTGATTATTTCATTGTTAACTTATGAGATGATATTTAATAAGAAGATTTTAAAGAAGAAGAAGGAATCTATTTTTAAATCTTCCACACTTAAAGAGAGTGATAATAAAGATAAGAGCTACTTATATACCAAAGACAATGAAGAGGAATTTGAAATGATAACAAAAAAATCTCTTACATATAAGAAAAAAAAAAGATAAAATGGTAAAATATCATTTAAAAATAAGCAACCAAAGAAAGAAATCATATGTTACAACTATTAAAAGCCTAATTGCATTGCTCTAAATTGTTCCAAAAAAAGGAAGTTTTAAGAAGCCAGCAAAGAAGGATTTAAAGGCCTTATTGGATGATTCAAATGACTTAAACAATGATACATTATTTGATAAGGTAACTTGTATATGTTTCATGAAAAAGGAAAGATGAGATAAATTTTAATCATGATACTTTAAACAATGATACTTATGATGAGTCTTTGATTGATGAGTTGTACGACACTTTGGAGTACATGTATAGAAAGCTTGATGACATGCTTATCATGAATAAGAATCTGCATGCTAAAAATGTTTTAATAAGGTATGAAATTGGATCCTCAAGAGGTAAGAATAATTTCTTAAAAGATAAGATTACTTCTTTAAAAGATGAGGTAAAGTCACTCATTTAAACAAATAGTGAGTTAAAAAATACTTATTGTAAGGAAATGCTTGAAAGCTTATGGATAAAAATTATCCCTATTAAGAAAAAAGTATCCGAATTTCAAGAATCTCCTTTTAAGTTCATTCAAAGTAAAGACAAACTTAACACATTACTTGAATCTTAAAAGCCTTAAAGTAAGAAAAATAGTTTGGATTATGCATCTTATACATATCAACCCAAAACTTCTTAAAGTAAGATAGCTTATACACATACACACACATATATAAGCATCTAGTAATGCATTGCATAAGAATGCACAGACATCATATCATGTTAGCAAAATATTTCATAAATATACTTATATATACATAAGATACACATAATGATATAGAATATCATAGAAACATTCATATTTATATGATAGATGACATGATCACTTATATGAGAGATATCATGCTAAAGATTATATTATAAGCTTTTTTATGGTGATTATGGTCCTATGCAATATTCTTGCAATTTGAGGTGGTATTTAAAAGGTATAAGATATTTTTATATAGGTGCTATAAGCATTAATGCTAACCCTTAATGACCTAAGCAATTTTAAGTACTAAAATCAATCACTTGAACTATTTTATAGGTGAACAAGAATATCATAATTAAGTTATATATTTTTATATGTTGTTCTATTGGTTAGATAACAATGATAATAAGGAATAAAATGCTTGAATTTTTTGGTAACCCCTATCTCAATCTTATGCTCTAATTAATTCATTTTGTTATGATGATTGATTATTTGATATGTCTTATAAATGCAATATATGTTAGTTCTATTGCACATTTGTATCTTTGATATGCCTCAATTACCATAATAAATTGATTCTTTACAAGTATGATTAATGCCATTATGGTTATATGTTATTATTTTCGAATATGCTTGAATTTATAATTATGATCAAGCCATTGTGTATATATTTATGTTGCAAGTTCATTTGAGTTACCATGTCTTTATGATTATGTATGTTGCTATTACCTAAGTTGTATATTGTCTTGCTTGATTAAGGGGCAGCCATTATGATTGATTGATAATATTGCCTAACTCCATATATCTAAATAACTTGGATACCAAGAGAATTCATTCCATTTTATAGGTATTCAAGGAAATTTTACTATAAGGAATCTCTATAGTCTTTATGATTATTAGAAGTGTATATGAAGTAGGCTTTCAATTTTGAATCTTATTCATAATGAATAAGGAATTTTCTATGGAAAGTTCAAATGGAATTTTTAACTAAGGAAATCAAAAAACCTATCTAAGAAGTTTTGAAATGCACAATTCCAATATTTATAATACACTAATATCTACATTAAATGAGGTTGACAAGAATAAATGTGGTAAAAGTATGTTTAAGAAGAAGCATAATGGTATGATAGATAATAATCTTTACCTAATTTCTTTTTTACATGATGTCATAAGTTACATAGCCATAAAAGGAGCATGAGATTACATTATATGATTGGTGAAGTATCTCTTCCAAGTGTTTACATGTTTTATGTCATATTGCTTATACATTATATGATTAAAGGAGAGAATGATAATTGCACTTGTATGGATTACCAGAGTTTCATATTAACATATATAATGGGGAAGAAGCATTTTGATGTATATGCCTTTACATTTTTATACTTTTGCGATGCATATGCCTTAATAGTTTAGTGCTTGCTTGACAAAAGGAAAAAAGTCTTATAATGCATGAAGGGGGGGAAGAATTATAACACCCTTTTGATTAAAGTGCCTTTTTTATTCTAACAAAAAAGGGGAAAAGGATATTGATCCATGATTGTGTCATTTTTTTATATTTTTATTTACATTAATATTATGTTATCATAAAAAAAGAGAGATTGTTATAACCCTATGGTTTTATATTATGTTTTGATAATAATAAAATATTGAGTGTTGTTATATGTTTGTTTAAGTAAAATTAATGGAAAGGTTGAATCACACAAACACATAAGTATAAAAGTAAGCAAAATAAGCATAAGAAGAGAAGTGAGACAATTATTAATCAACTTCTAAAAGTTAGATGACATGAATTTTGGATACATTGTGTACTTAATTTGAGATGAATTAAATGATGACTTATACATGTTTGGAAAGCTAAAATTATTTAGTTTTCAATGCCATAAAATCTGAATTAATTAGAGATATGTGGAGGAAGCTAGGACTTAGATATTAGAGCATGTTCAAGCTATCAAGATAGATTGCATTAGTCAACTTTTATAAGACATCACAAATAGTTAGAGCTGAATTAGATAATAAGCTATATATGGTTGGAAAGATATTTTAGTCTAGTTCTAATGCAATAGACAATATATGATTTAGGATTCTATAAAGAAAGTTGTGGTTAGTTTACTGAAGATAGTATAAATTATAAAGCTGAAAAGAATGAAAGAATTTGAATAAAAATACTAAAAGCAAGAAAACAAGTTTAAATTCGAATAAGATTATTAAAAAGAATATGAAATGATTATGTAAAAGAAAGAAAATATTTTTGAATGAGATTGAAAGAGATTATATAAAGAAAGAAAATAAATCAAGCACAAGAGGCTTAAAGAAGCTAAAAAATTTTAGAAATTCTTGATTAATTAACCAAACTAGTCATTATAATTGATTAAACATGTAGAATAGTGTTATGTATAAAGTTATGAAGTTATACAAAATTAAGGTCAATCAAATAAATCGATTATTGTGGTTGATTAATGTGATATAAGTGTAAAAAGTTAAAAAGTTCTAAAGAGTTTATATCGGTTGATTAGAGCTATCTAATGGTCAACTAATTTCATACAGATAGACTTTTTAGATTTGGTTCGGAGTGTGATTTACTCTTTATATTACAAAATATTCCCAATCACATTAGCTACTAAGACCTAAATATCTATATATTAATTGTCTATAAGCAAGGCTAGATTCTTTAAATGCTTTTAGCAAAAAAGAAATACTTTGATAGATCAAAATAAAGAGAGAAAGCATGATGATATAAGGAGATTCAAATTTTGTAAGAAAACTTTATAAAGCTTTGTGTTTAAAGTTAAATGAACTAAGTGTTGTAATAGTATGCTTACATTGGATCAACAAACAAAGTGATAAATGAGCTTGGGACTAAATTAATAAGTAGTGTTGTTGGTGAGTTTGGCTCTAAATCAACAAGTAAAGTTATAAGCCATTTGATCTACACCAAAAGAGGGAGATTATGATATTGATTAAACATTCTTAAAGTAGTAACCTTAAGGAAAGGAAATAAGCTTAGAGAATAACCAAACATTTATAAATTATTATGTTTGATCTATCTTTTGTTATCTTTTTATACTTTTAGTTATTTATATAACTTACTTTATTATTCAATTATTATTTATTTTATTATCTTTCTTTAATAAGACTTGAGTGACCAAATCGATTAGTCTTATTTCATCCCCCTTAATTGCTTTAGAGACCAATAGGGAAGCCTTTCATAAGTGAGAAAATTTGTGATTTAATTTGAGTAGAAATGATATGGTGGACAAAGAGGAGATTAAGTGATTGTACTTAATTAATGACTTCATACTTAACATTTTTATCATTGCTATTAAGAAGGAAAAGATGGCCTTTAAATAGAGGGTGGAATGAGAGGCTCCTTTAATAGGTTGCTACAACTTTAATACAAATGCTTCAATCATAAGCATTGTAGGGATGGTGATAAGTGGAGGTGTACTAAAAGGCCATAATGAGAGAGTAGTGTGCATTTTGTAAGCTTATAAGAGTAGCAAACATTAACAAGGCTAAGTTACTATCCATTAATGAAGTTGTTATGTTATAAGGATAATGAAGGGAGTAGGACAGGTAAAACTTATTGTTGAAAGTGACTTAGAATAGAGCTGTCTTGGCTGAATAATCTAAAGGCAAGAGCATGACAATATATCTTTATCTTTAAAAAGGTAAAACAAAATCTTAATGTTTTGGTCCATTTAAAAAAAAAAAAAACCGTGGAAAGTAACATTTTTGTGGATGCCATGACTAAAATGGTAACTTTTAAAAAGGATGCATTTGTTGCAGGGTTATAACTTTAAGTATAATAATTGTATTTTTGTTTACCATTGATTTTAGGTTGAGTCATATTTAATAAGGTTAAGTGTTTCTTAGGAATCATAAAGATATTTTATCAACTAAATACATGGTAGAAATAGGAATGTTAAAATCCCTAAGAGCAAATTGATATTTGTTACATATTATTAGAAAATTAATATAAAAGAAAGAATTGTTATTGAGGTATTTTTGTTTCTTCTTCTTTTAGCTTTTTTGGTAAGTTGCTGCAAACCACCATTGTCCAAACACCTAGCCTTTGACATTGATTTATAAAGACAATTTGAAACAACTCTTTTAACTCTTTTAAGGAAAAAAAGAGCTAAAGGCTAAATATTGTGCTAGACTTAGTCTTTTTTTGGCTAGTTATTTAGAGAAGCATTTATTGAAATTATGACTTCTAAACCTTAATTAAGAGAATTTGATGAGGACCTTCTTAGGTCTTACACTGAGAGGAGGAAGGGGTGAATCAGTGTGAGATACTTACCTTTTACAAATTTATCCAGATTAAACCTCTGTGTCTTATTAAAGTCGATGGTCTAATTTTTATTTTGCTTTTTTATGTAAGAATGATTGTATGGATATCAAGCAAGTACAAGTACCTAAGAACACAAAGAATTTTTACATGGTTAACCAATAATGTGTATCCACAATGTGACAAGATTACTCTTAAATTACAAATCCACTCTTATTATCAAGGGATACAACTAATGTTGTGGAAGTATCACTTTTTAACAACTTATGGAAGGATCAGTCCTTAACCACTGACAATGATCTTTCGATCACTTCAAGGGTCTCCCACCCTTTTTCAAGAAGTACATAAAAAGTTTATGAAAAAAATTCCCTGAGAAAGATCACTTAATGTGTATAAGCTGTTGTTATAAAAAATAGATCTTCTCTTTCCTTATTATTGATTTTTCTCTTCAAGCTTTACCAGTCTCTCCTCTACAGATTCTCTTCTTTTTTTTTTTTTTTTGCTTCTACTATTGTTTCTCGTTTTTAGGTTCTCTTTTTTACAGGTTCTTTCCTTAGCAGGTTCTCTTTTCTACAAGTTCTCTCCTCTATAGGTTCTCTTTTTTGTAGGTTTTCTCCACTACACGTTCTCTTTGCTTTTAGTTATCTTTGTCTTGCTACCATTGTTGCCTCCTTCTATTGTGCAGTTTTTTTTATCTTTTTTGTTGTTAAAGGCTTTTTCCTTTTTGTTGCAACTGTTGCTTTTTCTTTTTTACTACCACCTTCTTCCTTTTTTTTTATTGCTGTATCTTTCTTCCTTTTTGCTTCTACTGCTAAAATTATTTTGATTTTGCTATTGCAATCTTTCTACTTTTACTGTAGCTACTGTTTCCTTCTTTCTTCAATATTGTTATTATTTCCTTTTACCATTGCACTCTCCTTCTCTTTTGGTGCTGCTACTATTTCCTTTTATCACTACACTCTCCTTCTTTCTCTTATGTTGTTGTTGGTTCCTTTTACTGTTGCATTTTCCTTCTTCTTTTAGTGCTATTGCTGGTTACTTCTATCATTGCACTTTCCTTCTCTTTTAGTATTGTTACTGCACTTTCCTTCTTCCTCTAGTGCTGCTACTATTTCCTTTTGTCATTTTACTTTCCTTCTTTCTTTGATGCTGCTATTGTCTCTCCTCCTTGTTGTCTCTATACCTCATAGCTCTCTACTGTCTCTATGCCATATAACTCTTTGTTGTCTCTATATTGTACAGCTCTTTGCTATTTTTATGCTGCATAGCTCTCTGTTTCTTTATACCATATAGCTTTTTATTATCTCTATGCCATATAGCTCTCTCATATGTTTTATATCACTTAATTCTCTTAGTGTTCTATAGCTAACTCTCTTGGCATTCTATAGCATATAACCTCTTATCGTTCCCCTTACTTATTCTTTTTAATGGCTACTCTTTGATTTTTTGCTCCTTTTCTTTTTGGTGGCTGCTTTTTGTCGTTCTCTCTGTTTCTTTATTGCATTTTTGTAACACACCCCTCTATTGATAGTTACATGGTTATATTTATAAACCTTGAGTTTAGGGTTGCTTTATCATTAATGGTCAGTATTGATTCCAAGGGTTGCCCTACAATCAATGGTTAGCATTGATTCCTAAAACTTAAGGTCAATGGTCATCATTGACTCTTAAAATTTAGATCAATGATCAACAATCAACATTGACTCCTAAAATGTAAGGTCAACAATCAACATTAACTCATTGAATTTAGAGTTGACTTACCATCAATAATTTTAACCAATGATTTCTCTGCATCTTAAGCTCATTTTCCTTATTCACAATGCTTTCAGAATCCCCTTGATGAATACAAATTGCACCTATGGGTAGGCCACAACTTGTATTGACATAGCTTTTGCCTTATCATATTGCTCATTGGCTGGTGTTACCAACACTTTGTAAATGTAGCAAACACCTCTCAAAGGCACTTATAAAATCAAGTCAACAAGGATAAATTTATGAGATACTATTGACAAAAAATTCAACATTAGCCGTCAAAGTAAGCTCAATAATCTCTCCTTTTGGAATTATTAGCAACATATTAAATCCAAAAATCAAAAATTAAGAACAATTAGTAGCTTTTGAATATCATAACTCCCCCTGAAACATGCATTTCTCTTTTGTATGTGGGCAAGATATCAATTGGAAATAACCTTTAACTCCACCTTTTTTCTACTTCTCCCCCTTGATAATTTCTCCCCTTTTGTTTAATTTTTTGCCTTTGGATTTATCAAGCTACTCCCTTCTTTAATCAGTACATACTCTTTTTGAATTTATACAAAATATCTCTCCCTTTAACAACAAATCCAAAAAATAATAGAAGAGGGAATGAGAGAGAGGTTAGAAGCATACCTTAGCCTTTACGGGGTGGCTGAACACCTAAGGTCTGCCTTAACTTCTAGAACATCTCTCTTAATAAAGGTTTGGTGAATATATTTGAATAAATGAGCTTCAATGGCTTTTTTGTTTCGATCTTCACATTTTTATGGGTAGCATTCACCATTTTTCCTTTTTGACATGTGTTACAAATGGTATTTCTTTCTCTTTTCAACTTGAGTACATCTTTCATAACTTCATTTTTGGATAATTTGTTCAGCCCCTTGTATTCAAGATGTCTCAATCTCCTATGCCACAACAAATTCCCATTTTTGGTGTTCATGTAACATGTGTTTTTATTGCAAGAAACTTGATATAAGTTTCCATTTGTTCTTTCTCCTATTGTAAGAATAACACCATCACCTAATCTTTTTACCATGCAGCCGCTCTTTCTAAAAGTAACTTCATGCCCAACATCATAAAGTTGGCCAACACTAATTAAATTTTGTTTTAGCCCTTCAACATAAAGTACTTCCGTTAATTTTAGCTTTATTGCACCAATTTCAATAGTACCAACACCTTTAATCTTTAAGGCACCATAATTACCAAATGTGACTAACCCTCCATTATATTTTTCTACTTCCTTTAGGACCTTGGAATCTCCTGTCATATGTGAAAAGCAATTATTGTCCAAGATCCCTAGTTTTTTTTTTCTTAAAAACTTTTAAGGTTATTTCCACAACCATAGTCATTTGCCTTCCTTTTCTTATTCTTCGGTCAAACATAGGAGCATATGTAGGTGTTCTCCTTTGCACTTTTTGATTGGGTAGTAATGTCAAGAATTTCTCAGCAATATGTCTACCTTTTTACATCTTCTATAGATTTCTTCCAACATATTAAATCTATTTCTCAGTGGAATATGACTTCTTTTCACTTGAAGCTATCTCTTTTCTTAATAGAGTCTCCCTCTAGACTCTTGCCTCACATTCCTTTTTATTATAGGCCCATTACTCCAATACATATTAGCTTTGTGTCCATACTTACCATAACTCTAGCAAAATCCTTCAAATATGAATTTTCTTCTATCACCATGTTCATATCTCTTATCTTCAGCAATTGTTGTAGCAACCTTCTTTCTATTTTTGACAACCTATCTCTTTTAGATAGGAATTTTCATCACATCTTTCCTAACCCATTTTATCTTAGGTTGATTTCTTTTCTCCATAACGTCATTGTGTTTTCTTTTAAGTACAAACATAATTTTTTTCTTCTCTTCTACCCTCTTATTTGGCTTTCCAATAGAGCTAAGTCCTTTCTTCCCTATAGAATGATGCCTTTGTTTGCTTAGACACTTATCTAACTTTTTGGTAGTATCCACCTTAATAAAATTTGTTAAAGACAACTCTTTGCTCACTTCTGCTGCTTGCATAAAGCTTTTTTCATACTTCTTCAGTTCAAATTTAGCCTTATGGAGCTTAGCTTGCAAAATTAGCACTTTTTGCTCTTGTGCAATCACCTTAGCGCTAAGATCTTCGTGTATCTTGCCTTGCTCTGTCTCAAATACATTTAGCTCTTTAATTCGCTTTAAGTACTCCTTATCTTTCACTTATATATCAAATTTATTAATAATAGAATTTATATTCAGTTTTTTGAAATGCTTTACCTCCTTTTTTAGCTTGTTGTTTTTGTGAAAACAAGCTCTCAATTCATTCTTAAATTACTACACAAAGTCTTTCTCTTCCTCTTCGATTGATTCCTTATCACTTAAGGGTTCTTTTTGATAATTTACTTGTGTAACCAACACATTTTTGACAGTATCATTAGCTTCTTCTTCAGAATCTTCTTTATCCAACTTACTCAAAAACTTTTCTTCTTTTAGATCTGTAGAGTTATGTTTTCTTTTTGGAACTTGAATTTTCAGTTTTAGAATAGTTGAATTTATTTGTTCTCCTCCTTGGGGCCAACTCATCATCATCATCATTATCTACTTCTTTTCTATTTGGTCAATCCACGGTAAAGTGCCTAATTACTCCACAACTAAGGCATTGCAAGAGTAATTTTTCCTTGTACTTCCCTTTTCTTTTCCTTATATTTTTGGTGATATATATCATGACTTTATTAAGTTTAATATCACCATCTTCAACTTTAGAGCTGTTATCAAATTCTTTTTCTTGTTTTTTAATTTTTAACTTTTTCATTGCCTTGAAAGCTAACTCCTTTTTTGCCTTAGACTTCTTTT
This sequence comes from Ceriops zippeliana, assembly GCA_037897445.1. Classification (NCBI taxonomy): domain Eukaryota; kingdom Viridiplantae; phylum Streptophyta; class Magnoliopsida; order Malpighiales; family Rhizophoraceae; genus Ceriops; species Ceriops zippeliana. The sequence continues at coordinate 3,199,921 of JBAPLH010000155.1, forward strand.
CTTTCTTTATTGGAGCTATTCTTCTTTCATAAGCCACTAATATGCTGTGTAAATCATCTGGGGCAGCCTACCGAAATCTCTATCTTCTATGGAGGAAACTTTGACATTGAAAGTTTTCAGTAAGGTTCTAAGTATCTTCCTTACCACAATAACATCATTGATGTCCTCTCCATAACCTCTAATGAAGCATACAATTTTATTTACTTTTGTAAAGAAGACATCCATTAATTCATTATTTAGTATCTTTATATCTTCAAATTTGCTCTTCCAAATTTGTAGCTCAAGTTCCTTTATAACCTTGTCTTCTTCATAAATATTCTTCAATTTATCCCAAATTTGTTTGGTTGTGTTACACACCATCATTTTTGTGAATTTTTTATTTGATAAAAATATATATAAGACATTTCTAACCTTTTCATCATACTTTAAATTCTTTTTATTAGTAGGCGTCATAGTAATACCTTCAGCGACAAGGATGAAGCCACTGACAACAAATTCAAACACATTTAAACCAAGTGACAATAGATATGAAAGTATATTATTCTTCTATAATTGATAATTTTTTCCATCAAACATGGGAATACCCTTGTTATTGACATTATTTATACTTTCTATGATATTAACCAGCAGATAATATAATCCTAAGAGTAACAAAACTTTAAAATCTAAGCAAAATAGATCAACAGAGGAACCACACTATGATACCATTTGATGAGGACCTTCTTAGGTCTCATACTAAGAGGAAGAAGGGGTGAATTAGTGTGAGATACTTACTTTTTACAAATTTATCTAGATTAAACCTCTGTGACTGATTGAATTCAATGATCCAATTTTTTTTTATCTTACTTCTTTATGTAAGAATGATTATATGGATATCAAGCAAGCATAAGTACTCGAGAATAGACAAAATTTTTATATGGTTCACCCATAATGTGTGATCTATGACCATGGTATCATAAGATCACTCCTAAATCATACAATTCACTCTTGTTATCAAGGGATATAGCTAATGTTGTGGAAGGATCACTCTTTAACCACTTATGGAAGGATCATTCCTTAACCACTTACAATGATCTCTCGATCACTCAAAGAGTTAATCTCCTAATTATTTGAAAGATTGATCTTTTAATCACTCCAAGGATCTCCCACCCTTTTTCAAGAAGTATATAAGATTTTATGACAAAACGTCCCTGAGAAAGATCACTAAATATACATAAATTGCTATTGTAGAAAATAAATCTTCTCCTTCCTCATTGTCGATTTCTATCCTGAAGCTTTACCAATCTCTCATCTATAGGTTATCTTCCTTATTTTTTTGTTGCTACTACTGTCTCTCCTCTGTAAGTTCTCTCTTCTGTAGATTATATCCTCTATAAGTTTTCTCCTCTATAGGTTCTTTTCCTTTTTTTTTTTGTCACTGCTAGTGTTTCTTTTGTAGGTTTTCTCTTCTGTAAGTTCTCTCTTTTGTAGTTTCCCTCATCTATAGGTTTTATCCTCTATAAGTTCTCTCATCTGTAGGTTCTCTCCACTGTAAGTTCTTTCCTTTGCAAGTTCTCTCTTTTGCAGGTTCTCTTCACTGCAAGTTCTCTCTGCTTTTAGTTATCTTCATCTTGTTGCCGTCTTTACTGCCTTATTTTGTTGTGCACTCTCTCTTTCTTTTCTGCTGCTTGAGGCTTTCTTTTTGCTACAACTATTGCTTTTTCTTTTTTGCTACTGGAGGCCTTTTTTTCTATTGCTGGAGGCTTTTTCTTTTCTGCTGCTACCTCTTTCTTCCTTTTCTGCTTTTATTATTGTAAGTATTTTGCTTCTATTGTTGCAATCCTTTTGCTCGGTGGTGTTGCTATTTCCTCCTACCATTGCAATTTCCTTCTCTTATGATGGTGCTATTATTTCCTTCTACCGCTGCACTCTCCTTCTCTTTTGGTGTTGTTGTTATCTCCTTCTATCGCTACACTTTCTTTCTTCCTCTAATGTTGTTGCTATTTCCTTTTATTGTTGCACTCTTTTTCTTCTTTTAGGTTGTTATTATATTTCCTCCTTATTGTCTTTATGCCAAACAGCTCTCTGTTATCTCTATGTTGTATAGCACTCTATTGTCTTTATGCTGCATAGCTCTCTGCTGTCTCTATGCCACATAGTTCTTTCTTATATTCTACAGCACTCAACTTTCTTGGTGTTTTGCAGCTAACTTTCTTGGCATTCTACAACACACATAATTTATTCCTTTTGATGTTCTCTTTTATGGTTTATATAACACACAACCTCTTATCATTCCCCTTATTTATTCTTTTTGGTGGTTGTTCTTTGTCATTTTACTCTTTTTCTTTTTGGTGGTTACTCTCTACCGTTCTCTTTATTTCTTTATTGCGTTTCTGTAACACACCTCGCTCTTAATACCTGCATAGATATATTTATAAGCCTTGAATGTATGGTTGCCTTACAATTAATGGTCAATATTGATTCCTAAAATTTAGGGTCAACGGTTAGCATTGACTCCTAAAATTTAATGTTAATGGTTAAAGGTCAATGATTAATATTGACTCATTAAATTTAGGGTTGACCTACCATTAATAGTTTTGACCAATCTGCATCTCAAGCTCCTTTTCCTTGTTCACAATGCTTTCGAGAATCTTCTTGACGAATACAAATGGTACCTATGTGTAGGCCACAACCTGCATTGCCAGATCCTGAGCAATTTCCTTGACTTCTACCTTAACATGCTGTTCATTGGTTGGTGCTGCCAACACTTTGTAAATGCAGTAAACACATTTCAAAGGCATTAATAATATCAAATCAACAAGCACAAATCTATGAAATGTTGTTGACAACAAATACAACATTAGACATCAAAGATGAGCTTAACAAAACTATGTCAATTTTTTATAAATTGTCCTTTAGTCATTTATTTTCAAATATTTATTATTTTACTCTAAAGCTTTCTTAAACCTTTCAAGTAAGTTCATTTTGATCTTCATTTTATATTTTCACAATTTTCCTTTTATGTGAGACTCAGTGGAATCCTAATGTGTTAGTAATAAATATGAATTATAATCCTAAAGGATTGGATAAATTAAAATCTTTTAATTTATTATTAATTCACTAATTAATCAATTCATATTTATAAATCATAATTGATGTCTAGTTGCAAGTTATAACCACTTAAATGTTAGGATTATCAAAAGATGGCTCAACATTTCCTTTTAGTACATGGTTTTTTAGTATAATTTAATTCTTTTATTATACTAATATTATGATTAAATATAAAGTATAGAATTAGAGTATACTCTATTTTATTCAATGATATTTGTTCTTAAATATAGATCATAATTCTTTATCAATATTCATTCCACTTTGGCCAAAAAATTTCTTTAACAATATTTATTCAAAACAGTGAAATATTCTCCTATGATTACTTTAAGATGATAAATCCTTAATTGATCATTCAACTAGTTTTGTATGGTTTATATTATGCCTAATGCAAGCCCTTACAAGATGATTCTTAATTAGGACAATCCAAAGGTTTAATCAAAGTATAACAATTCCCATATCAAGTGCTTTAATGATATCAAGTCTTAAAGATCATTTATATAATTGTCAAATGAGCAATTTCACAATATAAATAATATTCCATTTGTGAATTCTCAAAATAAGTTAATTCAATAAACTTCTTTATTTAATAAGCATTTATATGTTTGTTCAAGTATCTTTATACTTTTGTTTATAAGATTAATTACTTTCTTCATAACAAAGGAATATAACATATGTTAGTCTCATAACTTTAGTAATATCAAATCTTGATAATGTATAAACTAAAATATTTAAGTATAATACTTTAATGCAATAAAGATCTCATGATTATAATCTTATCATAATTATTTTTACAAAGTATATTTATTCTATAGACTTTATTTTTAAAGTTTACTAACAATTAAATCATTCATATAAATAATACTAAAGATAAAGAATGTTTTTATCAATAAAATTGTTTAAATGAAATATCCAATATAAGTTTAAATAGAAACCAACTTATCAGTTATTAAGACATATATTGATAATGTCATTACTAATCTTGGCATGAGGGTTTGCTATTATGCAATATGGTTCATTTATATCCAAATGACTGTCCAATTAATTATGATAAGATTATAATCATGAGATATTTATTGCATTAAAGTATTATACTTAAATATTCTTAGTTTATACATTATCGAGATTTGATATTGCTAAATTTATGAGACTAACTAATGTTCCTTTGTTATGAAGAAAGCATTTGATCTTATAAACAAAAGCATAGGGATACTTGAACAAACATATAAATGCTTATTAAATAAACAAGTTTGCTGAATTGACTTATTTTGAGAATTCACAAATGGAATATTATTTATACTGTGAAATTGCTCATTTGACGATTATATAAATGATCTTAACACTTGATATCATTAAAGCACCTGATATGGGAATTGTTATACTTTGATTAAACCTTTGGATTGTCCTAATTAAGAATCATCTTGTAAGGGCTTGCTTTAGGCATAATATAAATCATACAAAGCTAGTTGAATGATCAATTAAGGATTTATCATCTTGAAGTAATCATGGGAGAATATTTCACTTTTGTATTAATGTTATTTAGAGAGTTTTGATTATAAGTTGGGTCTTTGCTTGACAAGGCCAAGTACTACTACTAATTTTCCTAGGAGGGGTAGTTTTATGTATAATATATCATTTTTGGTTCATTTCTACCCATTTTTGATATCCATTATTATTTAATTCTTACTACTATAAGATGGTTGTTATCATGCTATTGCTAGAAGTTAGTGGGTTTATTAAAAGTAGTTGTCATTTAGGGCTCATTTTAGATGATTATTGCTTAGAGAGTTTTGATTACAGACATAGAGAAAGGCATGGTGGTTTGCTTTCTTGAAATGTAGAGAGACAAGATATATATCAATTTCTCTACTTGTTCATATTTTGTTTCTCTTATTTCTCATAAACATATCCATTTAAGAGGCTCTAGTCGCCTCAATTAATATCATGGTGTTGGATTGCTACATAGTGAATCTTAGTTTAATTAATTTTTGAGATTTAAATAATTTTTTCATATAATTTTATGTCTTGTTTGACTAAAATGAGGTGTCCTCTTAATCTACATCAACTTATTATGTCAAATTATGTTTTACTTGCATAAATCAATTAAAAAAAATGTTTTACTTGCAGAACTTAATTAGACGTTTTTTCCTAATAAGGAAATTTGTCTTGTTTTTGATTGATTTTTTGACATTTCATAACTTTTCTAGATTACTATGCATTAGCAATTCATATACGATTTAGTCCAATCACTATGTCAAAACAGTTGGTGAAAACTCTAAACCTTAACCACTCTAAATTTTTCTTTAGCTATAGTTCAAATCATAATGGAGGAGATTAAGCCAGTTTATGGTATGGTTAAATCTTAGCTGATTATGGTCAAACCCTGAACTCTAACTGAAAAGAAAAAAGGCAAAAAAAAAAAAAACTTATGTGAGGAAGAGAAAATAGTTAGGTGAAAAGGAAACTTTATAAAAGGAAAAGAAGATGAATATATGCATGGGAAAATATTTTGAATATATATGTGTGTGTGTGTGTGTAATTTCTTTCTTTTTATGGCATTAAGTTGCCTATGGTTGTAAGCAAAACTACCTAAAAGGAGAGAGAGTGAGGATTATCAAGAACACGTTATGTAACATTTGCAAGAAAAAATGATCATAAATAAATAAATAAACAAGCTTTATTATATGTTTATGAGCAACAATAAAATGAGTTAAAAAGGAAGAAGCAAGACACAACAATTTATAGAGATTTAGTTGACTTGAACCTATGCTCTCTCTCCACAAGGTCACCACCTTAGGAATTTGAATCCATTATTAGAATCCTTAAGCTAAAGGAGAACAACAACACACACAAAAATGTCCAACAACCTTTCTTATAGCACTTTACAACTTTTTTAAGCACACACATTGACTTCTCACCCAAGATCACTTTTACATCTCACTTTCCCACTTTGAACTTTCAAGCTCTTACTCAAAGAAATTTCTCTTTTTTCTTTCCAAATCTCAGAGCACGTAGGATACAATGAGAAAAAGGTTTTTGCAGTTTTTATACAAAATGAATTTATACAACTTTAAACTCTTCTAGTCATTTGATATAGTAAAAACTTCCATCTGGAGTGTTGGCTGGCATTCTAGATTCACTGCTCGATTATTTCCATTTTTAGCATTAGTTGATTGTGGCAATAAATTTATTTGATCCATCAATTATATAAAGATCCCAAATTTACTGATAGAACTTTGAAAAAATATTTCCAAAAGGATTTGTCAATAGAGGATCTTAAAAAATGAGCCAAGTTATCGTCCTTGTTTGTCACACTTGAAATTCTTTCCATAAAAGAAGAATTTTGAAATTTGATAGCACAAGAGAATTAATATGACTCCAATTTGATCTTCTTTCCAAGTAAGAGAGCTCCAATAATTCTTAAAGAAACTTTCCTTATACAAAACCTTAAAGGAATTTTCTAGAAAAGCAATAATAACTTGTATAACAAAGAGAGATAGCTATACAATCCAAATTAAAACATTAGTAACACGAGCAAATCAAATAAAAAAACTTAGGAGCTAAATCTTCTATTGTAATCTCAATCCTACCATAGAGAAAAATAATTCAAATGTACTAACTTATAACTATTTCTATCAAAGAATATTTCAATCCAAGAATATTTCAACTTAATATATGGAAAGTGAAATTCAAAACACATCAGCTCATCTAGACATGCAAGGCTAATGAAAGAGAAAGCAATAAAACTCAAATAATTAACTTCCTAAAACTAAGAAAATATTTAGATGCTCATAGCTTGTATGACTACAATTTAAAGGCATAATCAAGTAATCATGAGCTACTACACATAAAAATTGTTGATAAGTTAAATAAGAATATGACAATGAGAGAATTAATGAACTAATTATGTCAACACATCAAAATTAATCCAATGATTATATGATGTAACATTTTTCTTCTTTTTGATAGTGACAATGAAGTTCCTAACTTTACCCTAAGATCTATTAGTCTGTGATACTAAGAGGGGGGTGAATTAGTATTAAACTCCTTAAAAAAAACTCTGATAATTTAAGCCAAAAATGAACTCTTTCTCAGATTCAACTAAGGTAGATTTACTGTTACGTAGTAATCACAATAGTCCCCAAAGTTACCTTTCAGACACCTTGCCTATTAGACGAATTGGTTATTCTTGACTAGGTCTTCTTTTAGGTTATGGGTATAAAGATGCTTTAGCTATGTTCACAACTCAATTAAAAACACAGAATGTAAATTCAAAGTAAGAACACGAGAGATTTACGTGGTTCCATCAATGTGACATACTCCATGGTGGTAAGGATTCTTTCTCTACCGAGACAATCTACTATACTTGAGAACACCAATGTGGTATCCCCTATGATTACAATGGTTGCCTTAATCTTCTACTCCTTTTATTATTGAAAATACAAAGCAATCACAATATAAAAAGTGTCACTTACTGTGTCTACCCTTTTTCTAACTTGTGTTGCCTCTATTTGATTTGAATAGGTTGCTTTATTATTGCTTGGAAGATCACCAAAACTCTCTTTAACATCTCTTAAAGAAATTTGGAAATTCATTGAGTTCTCTCAAATGCTACATCAAATTTCATCTCTAGGTTGTCTTACCCAACTCCTAGTCTCATCGTCTCACTATCTCACGACATGCACTCATGCTTCAGGTCTGTCGTTTCATGTCTCATAGACTGCCTTCAAGCTTCTGGTCTGCCGTTTCACATCTCTCAGCCTGTAGCACACTTCTGGTTTTGCTGGTTCATGTTTCTGGTTTGGCATTTCACATCACACGTTCAGGTCTGTTGTCTTCTCTTCCAAGTGGTCTCACAAATACCAGGTCTATTGTCTTCTCTTATGGGTATGTGTGTGTTACCCTAAAAAGAGGTAAGTCTTGGTTTATATATTCCCTTCTATGAAAACCGTAGTAAGGTTTACTGTAATTGAGGTGAATTTCCTTTCTTACCCCTCCATGTGGCTTCATATTACTATTCCATTCAAACTTCACTATCCTCCTTCTTAATTTATTTTTCTCAAGCAATGCTATGTCACACTAAGACTTAAGCAATGCTAAACTCCCTCTACAAGTTCACTCCAAGGAGATCACTTTATGAGGTTATTTGACATGCTAATCTTATCCTGTAGGACAACAATTACAACCCATACAAGGCTGTGGGAACAATAACCTCCCCTTTTGTAATTATTGGCAACACTCACAACAAAAGCCATTATGCAGCAATCCTTCATAATCTTCTTAGAGTAATAATCCAGAAGCAGATGGATTACAACTCCCCCCAAATATGCACTCCCCCTTCCTTAACAGCTCCCTCCACACTGTTGGATCTCTCCCCATTTGCTAACCAATTACAAATTTGAAAAACTTGCAAAGTAGAGATGGAGGATTCATCTGAACTTCAGGCTTGAGAAGGCATTTGCACAAAAAAAAAACTCATTTTGTGTTTTTCAAATAACTATGTGGATTATGGTTTAGTTAGAATATCTAACATTTGATCTTTAGTGCCCACATACTTCAACTGAATCGTGCCCTCTTCTACTTGATCCTTGATAAAGTGATATTGGATGTCAATATTCTTGCTCCCTAAATGTTAAATTAGATTCTTGCTGAGATCAATTGTACTTTGATTATTACAAAATACACTCATTGGTAACTTCACTTCAACACTCAAATCAGCCAATTGTCTTTGCATCCATATCACCTGAGTATATGCTGCATAAGCAACTATATATGCAACCTCAACTGTGCTTAAAGCCACACTATTTTTCTTTTTACTTAACCATACAACACACTTTGAACCCAAGTAGATGTTGTATCCACTAGTTGATTTTCTGTCATCTGTACTTCCTGCCCAGTTTGCATTAGTGTATGCTCGTAGTTTTACAGAATCCATGGTAGGATACCACAAACCCATTTCTAGTGTCCTTTTGAGGTATCTTAGGATTGTTTTCACTGCCAACACATGAGATTTCTTAGGATTGTCTTGGAATTTGTTAGCGATGCACACAACTTGTATGAGATCAGGCCTTGATGCTATAAGGTACAGAAAGCTCCCTATCATCTTCCTATATTTTGTAGGGCTTGTACTCTTTCCTTCTTAATCTTTTGTTAACTTATAGCCTACTGTTATAGGGGTACTGACAGGTCTGTTATCCTCAATGCCAAACTTTTTTAGCATCTCTTTGGCATATTTTGTTTGAAAAATAAAAATACTTTTTTCACACTATTTTATCTGTAATCCAAGAAAGTAGGTCATTTCTTCAATCAATGAAATCTCAAATTCCTTACTCATCTTCTGTGCAAATTCTTGACATAGCTCAGAGTGATCCCCTTCAAAGATGATGTCATCTACATATACTATGGTTATCAATTGGCCTTTCTCAAAGTTGAACAAATATAGGTTATTTTCAATTGTTCATCTTCTGAAGTTCAACCTTCTCAAATACTGTACCATGCTCTTGGGGCTTGTTTAAGGCCATACAAGGCTTTCTTTAGCTTGTACACATGTGTCTCATCCTCATTGATTTATACTTCATCGGGTTGTTTAATATGCACTTGTTTTTTCAGGAGCCCATTCAAAAAGGCTAATTTCACATCCATCTGGTAAACCTTATACCTCTTATGCACTGTCAAAGCTAAGAACATTCTGATAGTTTCCAACCTTGCTACTGGTGTAAAAGTTTCATCAACATTTACTCCTTCTATCTGTGTATAACCTTTGCAAACTAGCCTAGCCTTGATCCTTACCACCTTGCCATCTTCATTGCGTTTATTTCTAAACACCCATTTTGTTCCTATGACATTCTTGTTAATGGGTCTTGGAACCAGCTCCCATGTTTCATTCTTCTCAATTTGATCCAGCTCCTTATTGATAGCTTTGACTTAGGCTTTGTCTTGTGCAGCCTCTTCAACAGATTTAGGTTCAATTTATGAGAGTAAAGCAATAGTTCCCACAATTTTTCTTCTTATTGTAATTCCTACTGATGGGTCACCTATGATTTGATTTCCTTGATGAGCATTGGTCCATATTTTCTTTGTCTTTCTCTTTTGCACAATCTTAGTTGCAAGAGAATCTCTTTCTTCATCTTCAGACTCACTCTTCTCTGAGTCTGAACTTACTTCTTTTCCCTCTTCTTCATGTTAGTCTAATTCTTCATCTATCTTAAAGTCATCTTTTTCACTGTCCTCATCATCTCTATTATGCATTGTTTTCCAATTTTCATCTATTCTTACATCACTAGAAGTGACCACTTTTCCCAATTTATGTAGAAAGACTCTGTAACCTTTTGTCTTTGTTGAATATCCCACAAAGATGTCTTCATCTGACCTAGCATGAGATTTTCCCAAGTTTTGCTCCTTATTCTTCACAAAACATAAGCTGCTAAAGATTCTAAGATACTTGGCTGTTATCTTCTTCCCACTTCGTAGCTCATATGGAGTCTTATCAGTATTAGGCCTTAGTAAAACTATGTTTAATAGGTGCACAATTGTAAATGTTGCTTCTGTTTAAAATCTTATGTGAAGCTTGGATTCCAATAGTAGAGTTCTTGTCATTTTAACCACAGTTCTATTTATCCTCTCTATCACCCCATTCTGTTACAGTGTTCTTGTTGCTGCCATCTGATGGTGAATTCCATGCTTCTCAAGGTAATCTTTAAAAGTATTATTTGTAAATTCAGTGCGTTGATCTGACCTTAATACTTTGATCTTCTTTCCACTCTCATTTTCAGCCAATCTTCTATATCTCTTGAAGCATTTCAAAACTTTTGACTTATGTTTGAGATGCATGATGCAAGTCCTTCTCAAATAATCATCAATAAACAAGTTGAAGTACCTTTCACTGTTTAACCCTTTTGTTCTCAACGGTCCACATAAATCAATATGTACAATGTCAAGCATTGCTTCAAAACTGAACTCTTTAGTCTTATACTACTTTTTAACCTGTTTTCCTTTAGAGCATGCTGAGCAAACATACTCCTCTCTCTTGAGGTCTAGAATGTCTCTGATTGCATGAGTAGTGGTTAGCTTCCTCATGTTTTTCTGTGTTAAGTGTCCTAGCCTCCTATGCTATAGTTGATTTTCTTCTTCTTTTATAAGTAAACAACTGTTTGTCTTGTCTTCATCAATCATATATAAATTTCTAGTTGTTCTCTTGCCGATTGTGACAGTATTGCCTTTTTTACTCTTTACTTGGCAACCTATTTTTGTGAATATCATCACTTATGGTCTTCATTGCATAGTTAGTTGATAGATGCTAGATTATCTCTGAATCCTTTAACATGTAGAACATCTTTCAACTTTCCTTTCCCAATATTTATCAACCCCTGACCACTGATGTTGAGTGAATCATCACAGTGCCATTGAGTGCCTTCTTTTGATCAGGGAGAAGTGTCATGCATCTCTTGACATTATAGCCATCCTACTCACACCTTTCACACTATTCCAAGTCTACCAATATAGCAAACTTGTTCTTTGAAACCACTGGTTTAGGCTTCCACCAACACTCCTTGTTAGTGTGTCCTTGCTTTTTATAGTATGTGCAAGAACTCATGACAGGTGTTCTCCTTTGAATTTTGTATTGTCTCCCCCTATATACAACATCGTATCTTCTCAAGTTAGAGATATATACTGGCCTTCACCACCAGCATTTACTTGCCTATGACCCTAAACTCCACAATAAAGATAGTAACCTTGAAACTGCCTCTTCTTGGGTCTAATCATAACTTGTTTTCTTTTGTTCATTACTTGCTGTGTAGGCAAGGTTGTTGGCTTTTTTGCTTGTGTGGCTTTCATTTCAGCCTTTTTCTTCTTCTTCTTCTTCTTCTGTTCAACCATTGCCCTTGGCTGGCTAACTTTCTTTTCTTTAATTTTGTCTGCAACCCTAAGTTGCTTCTTCAAATCTTCTTTATTTTCAACCTTCACTGTTCCTAACTGATCAATTTTTTCTTTCTGAGACGTAGCAGTTATAGGCTGTTGCTCTTTAACCACATAAATCATTTTTGGCTAGCTTTGGTTTGATAACTGTCTTTACTTCTTCGGTTATCTTTTTCTAAGTCACAGCCGTCTCTTTCAACTTCTATGGCAAAGTCTCATTCTATTTAGGTAGTGCAGCCTTAAATTGTTACACTTTCCCTTCATTCTTCTTTTCTCTTGTAGAGCTTATTTCTCCTACCATTTCAAACTTCTACAAGTTCTCCTCACTTTTTTTGAGTTGTTGCTGAAATCTCAATAACTCTATCTCTATTTCTTCAATTGTTGAAGTTCTTGAGCCAAACTCCATGGTAAGGTCTTCACATATTTTGATCTGTTCTTCAAATCTTCTCTTTAAGTCAATATGTTCAGCCCTTATTTCATCCTTTTGACTTTCTGCTTCCTCAATCTTTGCTTCAACTTGTTTTATATGGGCCTTCAACCTTCTTATAGTTTTACCCTTTCTGATTATCTCCTTTGAAACGGCTTTTAACTCAGCTTCAAGATCTGGTTCTTCTTTATCAATCTCTTCTTCCTCTTCAGAGGTTAAACTACCACATTGAGCTAATGTCTACTCGTCTAATGAGTCTACATCTTCCTCCTCATCGACTTCTTTTGTCTAGCTCACATAATTCTTAAATCAGTCTCTCTTCTTCTTTTGTGGGTTGACAGTCTTCTTGCTAGACTTCCTTGACTTAAATGATGGTCTTCTCCATTTTGAATTCAGCTCATCATCACCATCTTAATCTTTATCATCAAGTTTCACTTTGCATTAAGAAGTGAAGTGTCCAGTCTACCTATAACGATAACATCTCAAGGACAACTGTCCTTTTCCTTTTTTAGACCCCTTTTTGAATTTCCTTGTGAAGTAAGCCAACACTTCACCTTCACTTTCTACCTCATCACCATCATCATCCTCACTAGATGATGCTTCCTCTTCTTTTATCTTCAAGTGTTTTATAGCTTTGAAAGTTGCCTCCTTTAATAGCTTTGATGTTAAGAAGCTTTCAGTTGACTTTATTCTCATCTCATATGCAATGAGATTACACTGGAGATCATGTAGTGACATAGAATTGAGATCTCTACTCTCCTTTATGGTTGCCACCTTTAAGGCAAACATCTCAGACAGAATTTTCTTTACAATAAATAAGTCTTTCTTGTTCTTTCCATGACTTCTAAGGTCAATTACAGCATCAATAATCCTAGTGAAAAACACTTGGATTGACTCATTCTTCTATATTCTGAGGGATTCATATCTCTCCTTGAAAACTTAAAGTTTGGCCTCATTCATTCTGCCATCACCTTCATAGACCTTCTACAATATGTTAGATATCTTTTTAGCAAATTTGCAGTCCATCATTTTAACATATTCAGCATCTGTTAATACTAAAATGATGACATTTGAGGCCTTCTCATTGATCTCAAACTGCCATAATTCCTCTAGGGTTGGATCTTTACCTTCTTTTGGAAGATCAAAACCCTCTTGTACAGATTTCACCACGTTCATACCCATGGTTGCAAATACCACTTGCATTCTCATTCTTCACATATGGTAGTTGGTTCCATTAAAGATTGGAACCTTCTTGTTGTAAATAGTGTTGATGCTAGTATTGGCATCCATTTCTCAGTATGTTGAACAAGTTAAAACTTTTGAAAACCTTCAAACTAGTACACTAAGCTATTAAGTTTCAAACTGGTGAACCTATACCAATTGAAGTTCCTAACTTCACCTTAAGATCTACTAGTCTGTGATATTGAGAGGAAGGTGAATCAATATCACACCCTTTAAAAAAAACTCTTATAATTTAAGCCAAAAATAAAATCTTTCTAAATTAAACTAAGGTAGATCTATTGTTACCTACTGATCACAATAGTCCTCAAAGTTACCTTTTAGATACCTTGCCTATTAGACGAATTAGTTGTTCTTGACTAGGTCTTCTTTCAGGTTATGGGTTTGATGATTCTTTAGTTGTGTTCACAACTTAATTCAAAACACAAAATGTAAATTCAAAGTAAGGACACGAGAAATTTTCTTGGTTTCGTCAATGTGACATACTCTACGGTGGTAAGGATTTTTCCTCTACCAAGACAATCCACTATACTTAAACACCAGTGTGGTATACCCTATGATTACAATGGATATCTTAATCTTCTACTCCTTTCACTATTATAAATACAAAGCAATCACAATACAAAGAGTATCACTTACTGTATCTACCATTTTTCTAACTTGTGTTGCCTCTGTTTGATTTGAATAGGCTGCTTCACTACCGCTTAAAAGATCAACAAAACTCTTTCTAACCTTTCTTGAAGAAATCTAGAAATTCATTAAGTTCTCTCAAATGCTACACTGAATTTCTTCTCTAAGTTGTCTCACCTAACTCCTAGTCTCACCATCTCATTGTCTCACTATCTCACGACCTGCCTCATGCTACTGGTCTACCATTTCACGTCTCATGGAATGCCTCAAGCTTCTGGTCTGCCATTTCACGTCTTTCGGCTTACACCATGCTTTTGGTTTTGCTAGTTCACATCTTTCAACCTTGTAGGAAAACGTGATTAGTGGCTTATGTTGTGCATAGTTAGCTATTTTTAGAATATATCTTTAGGAATAAACTAATTTAGGTAGGTTTTTTAAGGTCCCATAAGTTATGGGATTTGATGTATTTTTACCTTTTATTACTTTCCTTTTTTACTAGGTCTAGCATCTATAAAGCTATTGTCTAATGTATTATTCAGAATAAGAAGGATTATTACTCTTTCAATCTCCAACATTTACTCTTTCAATCTCCAACATGGTATCAGAGCCTTTGTTCTTCTTAGTCTTCTTCCTTCTATTTTCTTTTCTTTTCTTTGACATCATAACAGATTGCTAGCCTTTATTGCTGGTGATCCCTACTTCACGTGGAAGGCCTTAATTGCCTAGAATTGTTATTTTTTTTCATAAAAGATGTCTGAGGTTGCAGGGACAGGATCACTTATCAACAACCTTGAAACACCCTCAGGTACCTGTTCTTTGGCATATTCAGGTGAGTTTCCATTCTCCATTGGGTTAAACGTTTCGGGTACAACCTTTGCCAACTCTTGGGTCATGGACTCAGGAGCTACTGACCATATGACTCACTTACCAAATATTTTTTTCCACGTATTCCCCGTGTCCAAGCAGTAGGAAAATAGCCACAGCAGACAGTTCGGTGACCACTGTAGCCGGTGTAGGGAATGTTAAAATAGGTCCATCACTGGTGCTAAAAAATGTCCTCCATGTCCCTAAACTGTCCACAAATTTGATTTTTATACAAAAACTTACTCAAGATTTATACTGCAATGTGGTTTTCATCACGACTATTGTGAATTTCAGGACAAGGATTCGGGGAAGATGATTGGACATGCTAAAGAACGGTATGGTCTCTACTACCTTGAAACACCAAGTCAGTTAAACATTACTAAGGGCAGATTATCCCATTCTTTTATGTCAGAAAATCTTTCATCCAATAAAGAGAAAGTTTGGCTCCATCATCGCCAACTTGGACATCCATCTTTTAGAATTATTGAAATTTTGTTTCCTTCTTTGTTTAAAAATCTAAATGTTGAAACCTTTCATTGTGAGGTATGTAAACTTGCTAAACATAAGCGTATACCAATTCCAGCCAGTAACAAAAAGAGTTCTGTTCCTTTCTATCTTGTTCATAGTGATATTTGGGGTCCTACGTCTATTCCTAATATTTCTGGAGCAAGATGGTTTGTTTCATTTATTGATGATTGTACTCGTGTTGCCTGGATTTTTCTACTCAAGCATAAATCAGATGTTATTACCGTTCTCCCAAATTTTTTCTCCATGGTCAAAAATCAATTTGGAATCAATATCAAAAGGTTTAGGTCAGATAATGCTAGGGAATATTTCAATCAAACCCTAACTCCATATTTTCAAAAGGAAGGTATAGTACATGAATCATCTTGTGTCAATACCCCACAACAAAATGGAGTAGCGGAAAGGAAAAATGGTCACCTTCTTGAAAAAACCCGAGCCTTTATGTTCCAAAACAATGTGCCTAAAAATTTTTGGGGGGAAGCAGTTCTCACTGCTGCCCATCTCATAAATCGTTTGCCATCTAGAGTTTTGGGATTCAAAAGTCCTATGGAAATACTCTCCACATTCTACCCTGACCTACAAACTACAAATAACCTTGTTCCTAGAATATTTGGGTGTGTATCATTTGTTCATGTTCACTGTCCAACTAAAGGGAAATTAGATCCAAGGGCAATAAAATGTGTCTTTGTGGGGTATTCCTCAACTCAAAAGGGGTATAAGTGCTACCATCCTCCATCAAGGAAGTTCTATGTCTCAATAAATGTCACTTTCAATGAACATGAGTCTTACTTCACCCATCCTTATTTTCAGGGGGAGAATTTAACAATAGAAAATAAGGATGAGGATGTTTTACTTGATCTATCACCACTGTCCATGTGTAAACCATCCAGTTCATCTTGTCCCATTATACCAAACCGTGTGCCTGAAAATCTTCCTAAACACATAGTTGAAAATGAACCAAACCATATGTCTGAAAATCCTCAAGAAAAACTAGATTCTGCACCTGAGAAAGTAAGTTTTGGCAAGGGCAAGGTGTTCACAAGGAAGAAGATGATCGTTCCTGAATTTATGCAGGTCCAAGAGTCCAACCCAAGTCCTGAGAATGAGGTAACAATATCTAATCCTACATTGCAAAATGAAACTGAATTTCATATGAGTAAGGATGACCAAGATCTTCCCATTGCTATTAGGAAAGCAACAAGGGAGTGCACAAAACAACCTAATCCTACATTGCAAAATGAAACTGAATTTCATATGAGTAGGGATGACCAGGATCTTCCCATTGCTATTAGGAAAGCAACAAGAGAGTGCACAAAACAACCTTTATATCCTTTTGCACACTTTATGTCTTTTAAGAAATTTTCACCATCTCATCGATCCTTCCTTGTTAGCTTAAACACCATTACCATTCCTACCACCTTATCCGAGGCGTTGTCCAACGAGAAATGGAAACAAGCTATGAATGTGGAAATGGAGGCACTTGAGAAAAATAAAACCTGGGAGTTGGTAAAGTTACCAGTGGGAAAGAAGCCTGTAGGGTGTAAATGGGTGTATACAATAAAGTATAGAGCAGATGGATCAATAGAAAGATACAAAGCAAGGTTAGTAGCCAAAGGATATACTCAAAGCTATGGAATTGATTATCTGGAAACTTTTGCACCAGTTGCAAAAATGAATACTGTTAGAGTTTTATTGTCGTTGGCAGCTAACTATGGTTGGGAATTACAGTAGTTCGATGTAAAAAATGCATTCTTGCATGGAGAACTAGAGGAAGAAATTTATATGGAGGTCCCACCAGGTTATAGGAAGAACTTGGATTCTCAAACTGTGTGTAAATTAAAGAAAGCCTTATATGGTCTAAAACAATCACCACGAGCATGGTTCGGACGATTTGCTAGAGTTATGATAGCTATGGGATACAAACAAAGCTAAGGGGATCATACATTGTTCATTAAACACTCAAGGTCAGGGGGAGTCACAGCTCTCTTGGTTTATGTTGATGACATAATAGTGACAGGAGATGATGACAAAGAAAAACAAATCTTGAGTCATTGTTTGGGCAAGGAATGTGAGATCAAGGTGTTAGGAAGGCTCAAATATTTTCTTGGGATTGAGGTTGCTCACTCTAAGCAAGGCATTTTTTATCTCCCAACAAAAGTATGTCACGGATCTCCTAAAGGAAACAGGCATGACAGCATGCAAACCAGCAAGTACTCCAATAGATCAGAATGTCAAACTTGGAAAAAAGCAGAGGAGGATGTTGCGATAGACAAGGCAACATATCAACGCCTTGTAGGAAGACTTATTTATTTGTCTCACACACGACCAGATATAACATATGCAGTTAGTGTGATTAGCCAATTCATGCATAACCCAAAGGAAGTTCATCTACAAGCAGCTTACCAAGTATTACAGTACCTTAAGGGAGTACCAGGAAAAGGTATTTTATTCAAAAGGAACGGAGGTTTAGTACTTGAGACATACACAGATGCTGATTATGCTGGGTCAATTGTTGACAGAAAGTCAACCACTGGATATTGCACCTTCCTTGGTGGAAACCTTGTGACATGGAGGAGTAAAAAACAGAATGTAGTGGCCAGGTCTAGTGCAGAAGCAGAATTTCGAGTAATGGCTCAAGGTGTGTGTGAAGTACTTTGGCTAAAAATCATTCTAGAAGACTTGAGGATTAAATGGGATGGCTCAATAAGACTCTATTGTGACAACAAGTCTGCAATCAGCATAGCTCACAACCCAGTACAACATGATCGAACAAAGCACATTGAAGTCGACAGACACTTTATCAAAGAACACATGGAGAGCGGGTTGATTTGTACCCCTTACATGCCTACACACAGCCAACTTGCGGATGTACTCACCAAAGGGTTAACCAGTTCGGTATTTCAAAATATAATATCCAAGCTGGGAATGGAAAATGCCTATTCACCAGCTTGAGGGGGAGTGTAGGAAAACGTGATTAGTGACTTATGTTGTGCATAGTTAGCTATTTTTAGAATATATCTTTAGGAATAAACTAATTTAGGTAGGTTTTTTAAGGTCCCATAAGTTATGGGATTTGATGTATTTTTACCTTTTATTACTTTCCTTTTTTACTAGGTCTAGCATCTATAAAGCTATTGTCTAATGTTTTATTCAGAATAAGAAGGATTATTACTCTTTCAATCTCCAACATTTACTCTTTCAATCTCCAACAAACCTGCCTCACGTTTTTGGTTTGGCATTTCACGTCACACATTCTATTTTGTTATCTTCTCTTCTAGGTGGTCTCATAGATACCAGGTCTGTTGTCTTCTTTTTCGGGTGGTCTCACGGATACCAGGTCTGCTGTCTTCTCTTCTGGGTGTATGTGTTATACCTTGAAAAGAGAGAAGTTTTGGTTTATATACTCCCTTCTATGAAAACCCTAGTAGGGTTTATTATAGTTGCGACAAATTTCCTTTCTTGTCCCTCCTTGTGGCTTCATATTATTCTTCCATTCAAACTTCAGCATTATCCTCCTTCTTAATTTATTTTTCTTAAGCAATGCTATATCACACTAAGACTTAAGCAATGCTAAACTCCCACTACAAGTTCACTCTAAGGAGATCACTTTACGATGTTATTTGACATGCTAGTCTTATTCTGTAGTTCTTGAGATATAAGCCACTTCTACTTACACACCTAAATCTAGTTGACAACAATTACAACTCATATAAGGCTGTGGGAACAACAGACAACCTAATTGACAAAACTATGATTGATCCCTCTAAAAATTCAAAACCATTCAAACATAGAAGTAAACAAAAATAAAAGAAAATGATAATTAAAAGCATGCATATGAAAATATCCAGTATAGTCATTTGAATAATATAAACTAAAGCAATAAACAAGTTGTCCAAAGGGTCAAAGGAAGGATTAAAAATAGAAATGGGTAAATGGGCAAGGAAGTAAAAGGGCCAAGGTTAAGTCAATCTTTCTTCTTCTCTAGGGTTATCCAAAAAATGAAATCAATTGCTTATATGTCAAAACTCTATGATTTCATCAAGCCAAAAGGAAAACCCATCATTAAATTCTTAAAATGTTGAATTGATTTTGTATAACTCTATTTGAATTTTAGCTAAATCCATTGCAATTCATCAATATTTGACATGATTTCACTACATGTTTGAAGCTTTTGACTTACACCCTATGGTTAATTTCTAAGTTGTCCTTAATAGCATTCACTAATAAAATCCGTCACTTAAATAAGATCCATCTAACTATGCATCCCATTACTCATCAAAATATGATTAGACATAAATATAGGCATCTCACCTCGATCAAGCATTAATAATTTTCTTAGTATCTTTGAGAGAGCTATACCTTAAGGAATGAAATTAAAATTTTTAGCAAAGCCTACCTAATTGCTTTCAAAATTTGTTTAGGAAGATTAAAAGGTTCCTTTTTAATCATATAAGTAAGAGGGCAAATATCAATATAAGATAAATAATCTAAGTGTCAAACTTCTTGAAGATATAGTATTTGTCATAATCCTTTGTATAGCTCATGATGTGATTGGTAGAGAACATGCCTTTCCAGCTTTTGACTAATTATAATTGGGTCCTCACCATATTCAAAAATAACATTTCCATTATCATCAACTTTTTCTTTAAGAATGATTTTTATTTGTTTAATTGCAAAAAATCTATTCACAATCCATTCTCTATTAAAATTCATTTCACCCCCAAAGAGAAAAACATAAAAGCATTAACAATAACCTTTAGTGTCAAAACAACATTAATCTTATTAATGTATGATACTATACTTTCATTAGAATATTCAATAATATTGGTAAAAACTATTTTCACCATATTAGGATGGTGATCATTGTTCAAATTGATAGAATTCAACCATCTTATGCAATAAATCCATTTAGAAAATTTTAAGCAATAAAGAGCCTTTTTTTATGCATCCTCTAAATTTCTCTTCATAATTCTTAAAAGCATTAGAATCAGAAAAATTGAAATTGGAATACCTTACTAAAGAGCTATTTCTTATGGAGAAATGGGTTGCTTTACCTCATCTTTATTAATTTGGGGTTCAATGAAATCAACATTGAGCAAAGAGATTTTGGGTTGATATGATGCCAATCTAGGTGAGGAGGAGGAAACCAAGACTACTTCAATAAGCAAGAAGACAATTCCAAGGGTAAGATAAGATCAAAAGGTGGTGGTGATAAGATGAATCTTACCATTTGACGTAAAGAAAGAGATGTTATGTCTCTTGCCAACAATGGAGATAGTGGATTTTCTTACTGGGTTTTCTTTTTCTAAGAGGATTTATTCTTAAAAATTTGTTTGTTACTTTTTATATTGTCTTTTCCTCTTTATAGTGCCTTCAAACTTGACTTGATGAAATTGAAGGATAAGTGTTGTGATTTATAGGAAAATTTAATGAAGTGTAAAAGGAAATTTGGTCAAATTTGAAAAATTTGAAGATGGATGCTAACAACTAGGTTTTTTGGAAATAAAGGTCCTAATTTTTTGACAAAATAAAGAAAAGATACAATGAACCAAGTTTAGAAGATAAGAATTTCATTATAGCATAATTGTTGATTAATCAAGTTGAAAAATACTAACTAAGCAATGCAAAGAATTGCATTAACTAACTAGTACAAAAAATTTTGGTAATTAACCATGAAAATAAGTAAGGCGCTTCCTTTAGACAAAACATTTTTGAAAATAATTGTCATATATAAAAAAATCAAAAGTAATCAAAACATGCCTTAAACATTAAACAATTGAGTAAATAATTCTAAGAACACATAAAATGCAAAGATCGAACCCATTTATCATGCCTAAATGTTATTTAATGCTTAAGAACTTGTCTTTACTCAAAAGGCTTTGTAAAAATGTTAACTAATTGATTGTTTGTCCTTATAAACTCAAAAATCACATCCCCTTTGAACATAAAAGCTTTAATGAAATGATGTCTTAAATCTATATGCATTGTTATAAATTGAGGAATAAGGCTCTTGATGAAATTAATGGTGCTTTATTGTCATAAAAGATTGGCATTTTATAAAAGTGCAACGTAAAGTCTTTAAGGGTTTGCTTGACTTAAAGAAGTTATGAATAACAACTAATCACTATAATCTATTTAGCCTCAACCATAAAAAGTGCTATAGAGCTCGACTTCCCACTAAACCATGAAACTAATGCTCCTCTTAGGAATTGGCAAGCATTCACAGTGATTCTTCTATCAAGCTTGTCACCAACCTAATCTAAGTCTAAATAACTTATTAGGTCAAACAACTTATCTTTCAGGTACCATAAGTTTAAACTAGTAAACCCTTTGATATAATGTAGTACCCTTTTCAATAAATAAAAATGAGACTTTCTAGATGATCATTAAAAACATTTACAAAGACAAAGATCAAACATAATATCGAGTCTACTTATAGTATGGTAAAATAGGCTTTCAATTATTCCTTGATATTATTTTTCATTTAGTTTCTTACTATTTTCATTTTTATCAAGCTTAATTGATGTCACTATAGGTGTACTACAAGGCTTTCAATCCTATATACCAAACTTTTTTGAAATCTCTTTTGTGTACTTAGTTTGGTTGATAAGGATCTTATCCAATGTTTACTTGATTTATAAATCAAGGAAGAAACTAAATTCCTGAATCATACTCATTTCAAATTTTATACAAAAAGAATCATTAGTGATAGTAAAAGTAATATTATCAACACAAATTTATACAATTAAAAGATTATTAATGTTAATCTTTGTGATTTAAGTAGCGTCCACCTTTCCTTTTATGCAGCCTTTTTCAATCAAGAATAAGCTAAGTTATTCATACCAAGCTCTAGAAGCTTGTTTTGATTTATACAAACTTTAGAGAGCTTAAAGACATTATCCAAATATTTAGTACTCTCAAAATGTAGAGGTTAACATATACTCCTTCCATAATAAAACTATTAAGAAAAGCACTTTTTACATCTATTTAATATAAAGTAAAATTTAAGAAAGATGTAAATGACTTCTAGCATAACTATAGGTGTAAAGGTCACATCATAGTCTATTCTCTTTTTTTATTATTATTTTTTAATTATGTCTCTTAATAACAAGTCTAACCTTGTTCCCCATTATTTTCCCACTTTCATTTAATTGATTTCTAAACACACACTTAGTCTTAATGATAAGATAATTTGTAAATCTAAGAACTAAGATTCACACTTAGTTCCTTTCAAATTGATGTAACTCATCTTCTATGACATGTACCTAATGCTCATCAATCAATGCTTATTCTTTCTACTTATGCTTTATTTGAGAAATGAGCACAATGTTCTTATATAATGATCTTTTCCTAAAAGGATCAAATACATTACTGATAATTTGATCTTGGAATGATTTACTAGTATATTTCCATGCTTTTGGCACCCTTTAGATCACATTTGCAATCTATTATAATTTTTTAGATTTGATATATTTGCTTCAAGCGGTTCCCTTTTAATGTTTTTTTTTCTCCATGATGTTATACTTTCTTGCTTAAGGTATCAATTGATCTAACATTCTTAACTTGTTAAATGATTAAAAACATTCTCTTTTCTCAAATTAAAAAGGATTATTTCATTAAAATTTACATGCATGGACTTTTTAACTACTATGGATCTTTTATTGAAAATTTTATATAGTTTTCTAGTTAAAAAGTATCCTAAAAAGATATCTTCATCGGTTTTTAAATTAAATTTACCAAGGTTATCTTTAATTTTCAAAAAGAAACATTTTTAACCAAATACCTTGAAATAATTAATTCTACATCTTCTTACATTTCATAACTTGTAAAAAAAGCTTTTTGAATAAGAAATGAATTAAAACTTGATTAGATACATAGCATGTCATAAAGATAACTTCGACCCAAAAATATTTAGCAAGTTAAATTTACTTAGAATGGCTTAAACCATTTTTTGTAAAGTTTTAATTTTGCATTCACTTATTACATTTTGTTAAGATGTTCTTAAGGTTGAAAATTTATGAGAAATTCCTTAGGCATTAAAAAACTCTTTGAAGTTCTTATTCTAAAATTCTTCTCTATGATCACTTTTAATTAAAGTGATTAGGCATCCTTTCTCATTTTTACAATGAAGTTCCCAACTTCTCCTTAGGATCTAATAATTTGTGATATAGACAAAGGGGAGTGAATTAGTATCACCACAATTCGCAATTCACAAGTAAGTGAACAACTTCAACCGCTTCTTAAAAGCGAACTCTTTCTCAGACTCAACTAAGGTAGATTTATTGCTACCTACTAATCACAATAGTCCCTAAAGTCACCTTTCAGACACCTTGCTTAATAGACAATTTAGATATTCTTGTTTAGGTCTTCGTTAGGTTATGGGTTGGCTGATACTTTAGTTGCATTCATAACTTAATTCAATACAAAATATAAAGCAAATTAAAGACACATGAGATTTACGTGGTTCCGTCAATGTGACGTACATCCATGGTAGTAGGGACTCGCCCTTACTGAGACTATCCATTATACTTAAGAATTCTAGTTACAATAGATGTTTTAATCCTCTACTCCTTTCACTATTGTAATTACTAAGTAAGTATAATACAAAGAATGTCACTTATTATGTCTACCCTTCTTTAAACTTGTCTTACCTCTGTTGAATTGAAAGGCTACTCCACTTCCACTTAGAAGTTCACCGCAACGCTCTCTAACCTCTCTTGAAAAAATGTGGAAATACATTGAATTCTTTCACACAATTCCTACTTTCATTATCTCACGGTCTCACCCGTCTCCTATTTCACGATCTCACTGTCTCATAGCTTGCCTCACATACGTTTTTGGTTTGCCCATATCCATTTCACACCTTTTCTGGCTGTATCAGATTTTCTCCCTTTTTGCCGGTCACTGTTCTTTTGCTGTCCACCCTTATTTGGTCGTCTTGGGTTTGCTTTCTTTTCTGTTGATCACACTTCTTTTGGTCATGTTTGGTTTTTCTCGTTTCCACCATCCAGCTGGATCTCTCTCACCATCCAACTGGATTTCTCTTACCATTCAGCCCTATTATGTCGTCGACTCCTCTTTCTGCCATCCAGCCGTTCACTCTTCTTTGGGTGTGTTTGGACCTGTCGGTGGTGTGCCGTTTCAAATTTTTCTTTCTCTTCCAATGGCTCTTTATTCTGGTAGTGGCTCTTTATTTTCTCTCTTACCTGCCGGATCTCTTTATTTTGCCGTTCAACTAGATTTCCTATATTCTATCAACGGTCTCTCTCTCTCTTCGTCCACCCCTTTTCCTCCGTTTTTTGTATTTTCTCCCTTTCAACCCGATTGTGTCATCCGTTTCTCTCTCTATCTCTTTGCCATGTTGTCTCCTCACCGACCCTTGGTATTCCATTCCTCACGAGTTTCTCTCTCTTGCCGTCACACGGTTTTCTCCTTGCCATGTCAGATTTTTCTCTTTTGCAACCCCTATTTTGTCGTGGCCGTCTCGGATTTTCCTTTTGTTACAGCCAACCATCTCTTCTCTTTTGCAAACCCCATGTTTGTATATTCCATGTGGGTTTTTTTTTTTTCTCTTGCAAAGTAGTTATTTTACTTTCTTACCCCTCCATATAACTTTAAATTACTTGCACACTTAAATCTAGTTAAAAACAATTACAACCCATACAAGGTTGTGGGAACAACAATCTCCCCCTTTGTAATTGTTGGCAAGGCTCATAACAAAAACCATTATGCAACAATTACAACTCTCCCTAAATATGCACTCCCTCTTTTTTAATAGCTCCCCCTGCACTGTTGCTTCTCTCCCCCTTTACTAACTAATTACAAATATGAAAAACTCACAAAGTAGAGATGGAAGATTCACCAAGACTTTAGGCTTGAGGAGGTATTTGCACAAATAGACTCAATCTGTGCTTTTCAAATAGTTCTGTGGATAGAGATTTAGTTAGAATACATGAAATTAGATTTTTAGTGCCAACATACTCCAACTAAATTGTACCCTATTCCACTTGATCTTTGATGAAGTGATACTAGATGTCAATATGCTTGCTCCTCGAATGTTGAACCAAATTCTTGCTGAGATTAATAGCACATTGATTATCACAAAGTACACTCACTAGTAACTTTACTTCAACACCCAAGTCTACCAATTGTCTTAGCATTCATATTACCTGTGTACATGCTGCACAAGCAGTCATATACTTAACCTTAGCTATGCTCAAAGTAACACTATTTTGCTTTCTACTTAACCATGCATACAACACACTTTGAACCCAAGTAGAAGCTATAGCCACTGGTTGATTTTCTATCATCTATACTTCCTGCCCAGTCTACATCAGTGTACACGTGTAGTTTAACAAAATCCATGGCTGGATACCACAAACCCATTTCCAGTGTTCCTTTAAGGTACCTTAGGATTCTTTTCACTGCCAACAAATGAGACTCCTTAGGATCAGCTTGGAATATGTTAGCAACGCACACAACTTGCATAAGATCAGACCTTGATGTTGTAAGGTACAAAAAGCTTCCTATCATCTTCTTGTACTCTATAGGGCTTGTACTCTTTCCTTCCTAATCTTCTATTAACTTATAGCCCATTGTCATAGGGGTACTGATAGGTCTACTATCCTTCATGCCAAACCTTTTCAACATCTCTTTGACATATTTCATCTGAGAAATAAAGATATCTTCTTCACATTGCTTTATCTGTAATCCAAGAAAGTACGTCATTTCTCCAATCAATGACATCTCAAATTCCTCACTCATCTTCTGTGCAAAATCTTGGCATAACTCAAAGTGATCCCCTCTAAAAATGATGTCATCTACATATACTATGGTTATCAACTGGCCTTTCTTTAAGTTGAACATATACAGGTTATTATCAATCGTTCCTCTTTTTAAGTTCAACCTTCTCAAGTA
Organism: Ceriops zippeliana; assembly: GCA_037897445.1. Classification (NCBI taxonomy): domain Eukaryota; kingdom Viridiplantae; phylum Streptophyta; class Magnoliopsida; order Malpighiales; family Rhizophoraceae; genus Ceriops; species Ceriops zippeliana. The sequence continues at coordinate 3,226,526 of JBAPLH010000155.1, forward strand.
CGCATCCAGCCTATTGTACCATGCTCTTGAAGCTTGCTCAAAACCATACAAGGCTTTCTTTAACTTGTACATATGTGTCTTATCCTCACTAATTTGTACTCCATCGGGTTGTTCAATATATACTTCTTCTTTTAGGAGCCCATTCAGAAAGGCAGATTTCACATCCATCTAATAGACTTTATACCTCTTGTGTGTTGCGAAAGCTAAGAACATTCTGATAATTTTTAACCTTGCTACTGGTGCAAAAGTTTCATTAACATCTACCCCTTCTAAGTGTAGCCTTTACAAACCAGCCTGGCCTTGTTTCTTACCACCTTGCCATCTTCATTATGTTTATTCCTAAACACCCATTTTGTTCCTATGAAATTCTTATTAGTGGGTCTTGGAACTAGTTGCCATGTATCATTCTTCTCAATTTGATCCAACTCCTCATTAATAGCTTTAACCTAGGCTTTGTCTTGAATAACCTCTTTAACAGATTTAAGTTCAACTTGTGAGAGTAAAGTAGTAGCTCCCATAATTCTTCTTCTTGTTATAACTCCTGTTAATGGGTCTCCTTGATGAGCATTGGTCTACGTTTTCTTTGTCCTTCTTTCTTGTCTTAGTTGCAAGAGGATTTCTTTCTTCATCTTTAGACTCACTCTTCTCCGAGTCTAAACTTACTTCTTGTTCCTTTTCTTCAGGTTGGCCTGCTTCATCATCTACATTAAATTCATCTTCTTTATTGTCCTTAGCTTCTCCATTCTACATTGTTTTCCAGTTCTCATCTATTCTCACATCACTATATGTGATCACTTTTTCCAACTTATACAGGAAAACTCTGTAACCTTTTGTCTTTGTTGAGTATCCCATAAAGATGCCTTCATCAAACCTAGCATTGAATTTTTCCAAGTTTTGCACCATGTTCTTCATAAAACATAGGCTGCCAAAGATTCTGAGATACTTGGCTATTGTCTTCTTCCCACTTTATAGCTCATATAGAGTCTTATTAGTATTAGGCCTTAGTAAAACTCTATTCAGTAAGTGCACTGCTGTAAATGTTGCTTCTGTCCAAAATCTTGTGTGAAGCTTGGATTCTAACAGTAGAGTTCTTGTCATTTCAACCACAACTCTATTTTTCCTCTCTACCACCCCATTCTATTGAGGTGTTCTTCAAAAGCTTTATTTGTAAATTTAGTGCCTTGATTTGACCTCAATACTTTGATCTTCCTTCCACTCTCATTTTCATCCAATCTTTTGTATCTTTTGAAACATTTCAAAACTTCTGACTTGTTTTTAAGGTGCATGATGCAGGTCCTTCTCGAATAATCATCAACAAACAAGATGAAGTACCTCTCACCATTCAACCCTTTTGTTCTCATTGGTCCACACAAATAAGTATGCACAATGTCAAGCACTACTTCAGAACTGAACTCTTTGGTCTTATACTACTTTCTGCCATATTTTCCTTTAGAGCATGCTAAGCAAACATACTCTCTCTCTCTCTCTCTCTCTCTCTCTCTCTCTCTCTCCCTCTCCTGAGGTCTAGAATGTCTTTGATTGCATAACTAATGGTCAGCTTCCTCATGTTCTTTTGTAATAAATGTCCCAGCCTCCTATGCCAGAGCTGATTTTCTTCTTCCTTTGTAAGTAGACAGCTATTTGTCTTGTCCTCATCAATCACGTACAAATTTCCAGCTGTTCTCTTCCCGACTGCAATAGTATTGCCTTCTTTACTCTTTACTTGGCGACCTATTTTTGTGAATATCACTTTGTGGTCGTCGTTGCATAGTTGACTGACATATGATAGATTATATTTGAGTCTTTTAACGTGCAAAACATCTTTCAACTTTTCTTTTCCAATATTTACTGACCCCTAACCACTGATGTTGAGTGAGTCATCATTGCCAAACTTGACTCTGCCTTCTCTTGGTTCAATTTTGATAATTTACTCTTGTCTTCTATCATGTGTGAAGGGCATCCACTATCAAGGATCCACTGCTTATCCTTGTAATTAGTCTTTAGTGGAATTTCAGCTATATTAGCCACTTCCCTTTTTGCTTTATATTCCTTCTGTTGAATTGGCTAAAAGATAGCTTTCTCCTTTTTCTCAACTTTGACTGCACTGCTTCTTTTTACTATGCCATTGAGTGCCTTCTCTTATTCAAGGAGAAGTGTCATGCATCTCTTGGCATTATGACCATCCTACCCGCACCTTTCACACTGTTCCAAGTCTGCCAATATAACAAACTTGTTCTTTGAAACCACTAGTTTAGGCTTCCACCAACAATTCTCGTCAGTGTATGTACTTGCCTTTTATAGTATGTGTAAGAACTCATGACAAGTGTTCTCCTCTGAGTTTTATATTGTCTCCTCCTATATGCAGCATCGTATCTTCTCAAGTTAGAGACATATACTGGCCTTCTCCACCAGCAGTTACTCGCCTTATGACCCCAAACTCGACAATAAAGGCAATGACCTTAAAATTGCTTCTTCTTAGGTCTGATCACAGCTTGTCTTCTCCTGTTCATCACTTACTATGTAGGCATAGTAGTTGGCTTCTTTGCTTATGTGACTTTCATTTCAGTCACCTTCTTCTCCTTCTTTTATTCAGCTCTAGCCCTCTGCTGGCTGACTTTCTTGTCTTCCTTCTTGTTTGCCACCCTAGGTTGCTTCTTTAAATCTTTTTTATTCTCAATTATCTTCTTCTGAATTACAACCTTCTCTTTCAACTTCTGTGGCATATTCTTATTTTCTTTAGCCAATACAGCCTCAAATTGTTGCATTTTCTCTACATTATTCTCTCCTTTTGTAAAACTTGTTTCTCCTGTCATTTCAAACTTCTGTAAGTTATCTTTGCTACCTTTAAGTTGTTGCTAAAGTCTCAGCAACTCTTTCTCCATTTCTTCAATTTTTAAAGCCCTTAAGCTAAGCTTTACTCTAAGGTGTTCACATATTTTGATCTGTTCCTCAAATCTTCTCTTCAAGTCAATATGCTCAGCCCTTATTTCATCCTTTTGACTTTCAACTTCCTCAGACTTTGCTTCAACTTGTTTTATATGGGTCTCCAACCTTTTTATGGTTCTACCCCTTTTGATTATCTCCTTTAAAGTTACTTCTAGCTCAACTTCAAGATCTAGCTCTTCTTCATTAACCTCCTCTTCCTCTTCAGTGGTTGAACTACCACCTTAAGCTAATGCCATAAAGGCATGCTTATTTGATAAGTCTTCATCTTCCTCCTTATGAGCTTCTTTTATCTTACTCACATAACACTTAAATGAGTCTCTCTTCTTCTTTTGTGGGTTGTCAATCTTCTTGCCGGACTTCTTTGATTTCAATGATGGTCTTCTCTATTTTGAATTTAGCTCATCATCACCATCCTCATCTTTATCATCAAGTTTCACTTTGCACTGAGAAACAAAGTGTCCAGTCTGCCCACAACGATAACATCTCAAGGACAACTGTCCTTTTCCCTTCTTAGACCCCTTTTTGAACTTCCTTGTGAAGTATCCCAACACTTCACCTTCACTTTCTTCCTCATCATCATCATCATCCTCACTGGATGATTCTTTCTCTTCTTTTATCTTCAAGTGTTTCATAACTTTGAAAGCTGCCTCCTTTGATACCTTCGTTGTTGCAAAGCTTTCAGCTGACTTTATCCTTATCTTATATGCCATGAGATTGCACTAGAGATCTTGTAGAGATATAAAATTGAGATCTCTACTCTCCTTTATGGCTGCCACCTTTGAAGTAAACCTCTCAGGCAAAATTCTCATAATTTTCTTCACAATAGATGAGTCCTTCTTGTTCTTCCCATGACTTTTCAGATCGTTTACAACATCAATAACTCTAGTGAAGAACTCCTAGACTGTCTCATTTTTCTACATTCTGAGAGATTAATATCTCTCCTTGAAAACTTGTAGTCTATAACATTTAAGAGCTAACTTAAAGTCTAAAGTTATAGACTGCAAATCTGTCATCACCTTCATAGACTTTCTGCAATCTGTCTCATATCTCCTTGGTAGATTTGCAGTCTATAACTTTAGCATACTTAGCATCTGTCAATGCTGAAATGATGACATTTGAGACCTTCCCATTTATCTCAAACTACCTTAATTCCTCTGGGTTTGGGTCTTTACCTTCTTTTGGAGCCACAAAACCCTCATGTGCGGATTTCACCACATTCATACCCATGGTTGCAAATATCACTTGTATTCTCGCTCTCCACATATAGTAGTTGGTTCCATTAAAGATTGGAACTTTCTTGCTATAAGTAGTGTTGGTGTTGGTACCAGCATTCATTTCTCAGTATGCTGAACAAGTTAAAACTTCTGAACCCCTTCAAACTAGTACATCAAGTTGTTAAACTCCAAACTAGTGAACCAGTGCTCTGATACAAATTGAAGTTCTGGACTTCTCCCTAGGATCTACTAGTTTATGATACTAAGAGGGGGGTGAATCAGTATCACCACAATTCTCAATTAGCAAGTAAGTGAACAACTTCAACCTCTTCTTAAAACCAAACTCTTTCTTAAACTTGATTAAGGTAGATATATTGCTACCTACTAGATTTGCCGGATCTCTCTGTTCTGTCGTCCAACCAGATTTCCTCTATTCTACCGACGGTCTCTCTCTTTTTGTCCACCCCTCTTCGTCTGTTTTTTATATTTTCTTCCTTTCGACCTGATTGTGTTGTTTGTTTCTCTCTACCTCTTTGTCGTGTTGTCTCCTCGTCGACCGCTGGTGTGTTGGTGGTATGTCGTTACTCACAAGTTTCTCTCTCTTGCCGTCACACAATTTTCTCCTTGTCGTGTCAGATTTTTCTCTTTTGTAACTCCTGTTCTGCTGTGGCCATCTCAAATTTTCTTTTTATTACAGTCGACCACCTCTTCTCTTTTGCAAACCCTATGTTTGTATATTCCATGTAGGTTTTTTTTTTTTTTTGCTCTTGCAAAGTTGTGATTTTACTTTCTTGCCCCTCCATATAGATTCAAATTACTCTATTGCCCTTTCATATGACTTTACTTTCTTGCCCCTTCATATAGCTTCAAATTACTTGCACACTTAAATCTAATTGACAATAATTACAACTCATACAAGGTTGTAGGAACAATATACAATCACTTACAAAATCCTATAAAGACTTTCAAGGTTTCACCCTTGTGTATAACAAACAAAGCCCATGCAAACCTAGAGCAATTATCTATTATGACAAATGCCTAATGCTTATTACCTAATATAGACACTTTAGATGAACCAAATAAATTTATATGTAATAATTAGAAAGGTTTTAAGGTGGATAACACCTTTTAACTCTAAAAAAAAAAAAAAACATAAAACTTTTTACTTACTTATCCATTTGACACACATTTTAGCCCTTCCATTATATTATAGTGTTATAACTTAGATAGAAATATCATGCTTATGTGTCCCAGTTATTTATGTCATATTTAAATATCTTCATTCACATAAATAAAACACTTAGTATTTTGGTTAGTAAAGGAATGAAGATCGAGGATATAAATATTTTCACATTTCATAATTATTTGCAATAAACAAAGTCTCTTTTGTTTTTGAATTGGTATTAGCACATATATTGAGTTTAAATGAGACTTTGTATCACTATCACAAAGTTGGCTAATATTAAACAAATTAAACTTGAAGCCTTTGACTAAAAAGACATGTTTAGTATTAAAAAGGTTTCCCTTACTGATCTTCTTAACACCAATTCTCTTAGCATTAGTGTTGTTACCTAAAATTACCTTTTCTCCATTAATAACTTTAAGGAAAAGGAAATTTGCTAAATTACTAGTCATGTGTCTTAAATTCCCCCTTGTCTATGTACCACCACTTATTTCTTTTCATCCAACCTTTTAAAGATATATGTATAAAAATCATCTAATTTTAAATACCTAAAATTTCTTTATTCTTTGAGGTTCAATTTTGATGACATTGGCACCAAAATAAAAATATTGCATGGCATTTACACTTTTTCCAATATTACATACATGAATCATGTGACCAAAATCTTTACAATAATGAATTTTAATATGATATTTGTTATGAGGAAATGAAGCCCATGAGATGCTTTAACAAAGTCATGTATGTAAGGTCATAATGTATAAGGCTGCTTGGTCGAACCACCATAAGCAAACTCTTTGTTGTCGTGATCCATATTCATGCATAAAAAATGATTTTCTAGCCAAAACATTATGAACGTAAAATGCTTTATGTTATCATAATGCTTAAACCTATACAAAAGATGAAATTTTGGCCAAAACACCATGATATGATGTAGATATTGGTGCTTACATATGAGTAGCCACAATTTGAATTTTATATGAATGACATGTATGGTTAAAACCCAATCTACTTTCATCATTAAGCAGCCTTTAACCACCCAGCAATAAATCAAGTGTTTTTTTTTTAAGAGACTTGAAATTTCCTTATTAAGTTAAAGGTTCTCCTTTTGAAGTTTCTTTGTCTTTTGCATTTTGATGATTACTTCATCATGTACTTTTTTGTAATTCTTCACTCTTTTAAATGAGTGATTCATTTTTATTTTCTAAGATCTTAACTTTTGCACTCCAACATCTTCATGTTAACATTTAGGTCCTTGTTTTTAGCCACCATTTTATGAAACTCCTTATTTATATGCTCAAAAGTATTACAAATTTCATCAATTAAAGAATCATCGCATGAATCATATTTAAAGTTAACCTTATTTTCTTTCAACATAAAGCATATGTTTGTCATCTCATCATCCAATGATTTATCATCTGAATCACTAGAATTGTCCTAAGTGGCTTTATATAAATTTTTGGTAGGCCTTATACCTTTCTTCTTGTCAAGGCAATTCATGGTGACGTTCCCATGTTTGTTACATTTGTAACAAACTATCTCCTTGTTTTGTTATCCATCAATTTTGGTGGAACACTTAAATAACTTTTTACTAGCTTGCTTTCTTTTCTTTACGAGATTTACAAATTTTCTAACAAGTATTATAGGTTCATCCTTGTCTTGCTCATTGAATAAGATGTCTTTCTCGTTATCATTATCAATTCCTTCGATAATAGAGGTAGAGGACTTAAATGTCATGTCTTTCTTGTTCTCATTAACTTTTTGTCTGAAAGTCATCCCATAGATAAGTAATAAGCCTAATAGCTTATTCAATGCCAAATTATTGAGATCTTTTGACTCTAAAATTGCAATAACCTTTGAGTCCTATCATTATGAGAATATTTTAAATAGCTTTTTAGTAAGTTTTGCATTGTTAAGATTTTTTCACTATTTCTAAAAGTATTAGCAATGTTAATTAATCTTGTATATATTTTAATAATAGTTTCATTACTCATCTTAAACATTTCATATTTATGCATAAGAATATTAATCTTAATATCCTTAACTTGAATGGTTCCATATGTGTAACTATGAAGTTGTCCCAAATTTCTTTGGTAATTTTGCAAGAAGAGATTTGGTTATATTCATCAATAGTTAAGAAAAAAAATATATAGTAGGCTTTAAAATTAAAAATTTAGATTTTGAAGTCTTTAAAAGGATGCTCAATTCTCCCCTCTTTGATTTTGGTAATTTTTCTAACGTTATGGGAGACCATATGTCATACCTGAGAGTTATGGCATTGAAAGTATATGATAATTTTATTTTTCAAATAATTATACTTAGTATCATGAAAAATAAGAAGTCAAAAGAAAACATAACTAAGAAAATGATCAAATGCTTATAAGTTGTATGAAAAAAAAAAAATAAAAATTAAGCAATCATAAACTATGACAAAAGCTTTTTCCAGCATATCAAATTCAAACAGACAATCTAAATATCAATAATCAATCAAAAATAATCATATTAAAAAAATAATCATTCATGGTAACTGTACTTAAAATTTTCTTGCAAATTAAAGAAAAATATAAAAATAAAAAAATAAGGAATTAATTTCATTGGAATATGAAAATTAAATCAATGAGCACAAAATCTAACAAAAACCCTCTTAGCCAAACTTATTTGTCAAGTGCACTTTTGTAAACTTGAAGATATGCAAAATGATAATTGGTATTTTCTAAGATAGTCACACTACATAAGTTTTAACCTAAAAACAGCACAAAACCCATATAACGCATTTTACATTGTTCAATATATAATGTTTGTTATTCTCAAAGTTGCAATTGCTTATGTAACACTAAAGAAAATGAAGGCATATGTAGAAACAAGAATTCATTAAATTTCAAGGAATATGTACAATGTTTTACTTGGAAGATTTTGCTTTTCCTTTGTTTGTTTTCTTTTTTTATTATATATATACAAGAATTAAGAGGTGTGTTGGCTTATAAGTTGAATAATTGATTAAAAACTTCCATGTTAAACATGTTTAGCAAAAAATTGATGGCTTAAATTAAGAATTGCTCTCTTACATTATGATATTTTTTTGATCTAAGGATCTTTTTTTTAATTTTAAAAGAAAATTACTCCCTCAGATTATGATGCATTTTGATTAAAAGGTCTTTTCTTTTTTTGTTTTTAAAATTAATCCTCCAAATTAACACTATTAATTAAAAATGTCCCTCTCATTTTTTTTCATCAAATTCACCATATAACTTCCAATTTGGTACCATATGAAATTTAGAATATTAATGAGTATTACACTTTAAAAGCAATTTTTTAAAAATAATTATTTAAAAAAGGAAAAAACCCTATTTTTTGGTTGAAAAATAAAATAAAAATATTTCAACCAATTTTCATAACAAAATCTTTTAAAAATTAAAAGCATATTTATATATAGTTATGTTAACAATGTTGACGTATCATGTAAATCAACATTATTGAGCATTTTTAACTAATCATATTAACTAAAGAAGTGATTCTAGAATGAAAGAAAACCTAAATCAAAAAGCATCACACCGTAAAGAATAATTTTGAAAGAAATAATTTATTAATAAAGAAATATTACAACATAAAAAAACTGTTGTTTTAGTTTTGAAATAAGGAGAAGAAAGAGATATGAAAACTATTTTTCTTCAAAGCCTCTTTATTTAATAACTTCGACACTTCTAAATTATAGATAAAAATATAACAAACAAGTTTAAATTAACTCCTATAAACCAACAACTAAATTATAACTAACTCATAAACAAAAGTAACATCTAAACTAGTTCCTTAAATCATAACATAAACTGAAAATGTTCCTAAAGACTTAGTTTGCAAACTAAGGCATGTCTTCAACAATCTCCTCCTTGCCTTAGTATTTACATACACTTAATTTGCTTCTTAAAATTTCAAATCTAGCTTTTGGAAGAGCTTTGGTTAGCGTATCTATAACTTAATCTTCTTTCTTGTAAAAAACTAGCTTGACTTCACAAACCTTTTGTTCTTCTCTCAAGTGAAACAGCTTAATGTTGAAATGTTTTGTTCTCCTATAAAAAAGAAAATCATGTGAAATTGCAATAACAACTTGATTATCCACAAAAATCTCTGTTGAGTTGTGCTTCATGTGTAAATCTATAAGAATTTTTCTGGTCCAAATTGCTTAGTTCACAGTGCGTTTGCTGCAACAAACTTTACTTTTGTACTTTATGATATTACATCTTGCTTTTTGAACTCCAAGAGAAAATACTTGAGCCAAAATTGAAATAAAAACTAATTGTACTTCTCATATCATCAATAGAACTTACCCAATCACTATCAAAATACCCATGAAGTTAGTAAAATTCACAACAAGAATATTTAAGGCTATGTCTCTTATGCCCTTGATGTATTTTAAAATCCATTTGACAGTTAAAACACGCATTTCACTAGTACAATTCATGAATCTTGATAACAAACTTAATACAAACATTATGTCAGGCTATTGAAAGAAACAATTCTTGATTTAAGTCAAAAATTGATCAAAGTTTGCCCAAACCAAATTACCCCATTGTCTACTTGTTGAGAAATCTTCCACCTTTTAATAGTGTTTTTGCTTTCGTTTTTTTTTTTTTAGTATGTTAAATTGCATGGGACCCTGTATTTATGAAGTCAGTCTCGATGCCGGCCTTCCACACACAAGTCACATTTCAGAATACCAGAATACAGAAACCGTGAAACGATAGTAGCAAGAGTCCCCACCTCCGCACAAAAGACATATACAGCAAAACAAACGAACAAAGAGGAATTATAGATCCGCTTGTTGATTGCCCCTTCTTGAAAAGGACAAGACTCTGTATTGCTGATTGGAAATTGATTGCAAATTGAGGTGGCAATATCTGGCATAGAAGCGATGGGCTTTAATTTCCAATGATTTTAGATTTTCGAAAGAAACGATAATGCAAACAAATGGGCTCAAAAAAGGCTGAGCTCTGTGGTACCGGATCTTCATTCTAAGGTCCCTTTACTTAAAAAGTTAGTTCGAAACCCTAGCTTTTGAATCGTTAAAGCTAGGGAGAGTTGTTTGATAATAAGTTTGTTAATAAAATGGAGTAGCTACTTTTTAAAATGTATAACAAATATTTTCAATTATAGATAAAAATTTAATTTTTATTACTTACTTTTTATTCAAATAAACTTTATTGTCTGATTAATTATTGTTATAACAATAAAAATTCATGATTTTAATTATTTTTATTAACAGTATAAAATTAAATGAGTTGTTCTTCACTAATTCGAAAATTTTGATCAATAAAAGCCCAGCTTTTTTGAGTTCATTTATCAAAAAACATAATAGGATAAAATTAAATTAACTTATCTCTATTTATCAGTTATTATTTTAAGACTCATTTACTTAATAAGTTAAAATCAAATAAAAATTCTAATAGATGTCATTGATTCCACCATTCACCAATAACATATAATATAGTTCAAAACTGAATTATGTTCCACTCCTCGTTGTTCCGACGACCTCGATTTAGATTTCCTCAGAGATAGTTGATGGGTCAGTAGGATTTAGACCTTATCTGCTTTCAGAATCAATTCAAATTTGCAGCCTTCTAAAGCAAAATTTGACAATCTATGCTCTGCAGCCTACTTTTGCAATTTCTGCCTTCGTTTGCTATTTGTTAGTCATTGCTTTCCGTCCATTTGACAATTTATTCGATTAGGATTGATGGGGGTTGATGTCGACTGCTTAACGATCTTGCACGTTGCTATGCAAAGTGAAACAAAATTTAGCGCATAATTAAGCAACTCGGACAATCTCAATGACCATGGAGACAAATAAAGGTCTAATTTCGACCCAAAACAAAAAAAAAAAAAAGAAAAAGAAAAAGAAAAAGAAAGACCCTATTGGTGATGGTTTTTGATAATTGGCCAATGGATTATTGGGAGACGTAAAAGTTTCGAAATAGATTCAATTGAGACATCTCAAGTCATATACTTTACGGGGCAACTTTATTGAGATGTTTTAACTCGTACACTTTACGTGGCAACAACTGTTAAGTTGGGAAATATTTTTGATTGTAATTCGTTTAATATTTGAAGTGATAAAAGTTCAAATTCTTAACAAGAAAAGTAAGTTTAGGTATTTAAGAAAGATTCGTTTAAACTTAATAATATTAGATTTTAATTTATTAATATGAAAATTAGATATAAAAAAAATTTATTTAAATGCAATAATATTCAGATTTAAACTTATTAATATTAACTCAAAAATATAATGACTGATACATTTAATTATATTCTTTTTATTTTTTCAAAAAATAAAACTATAGTTTATTCTGATAATTTTTCTAGATAAATTAATGACACTTTGTAACTAGTACCACGAGTATGCTTGGGAGAGAGAGAGAGAGAGAGAGAGAGAGAGAGAGAGAGAGAGAGAGAGAGAGAGAGAGAGAGAGAGAGAGAGAGAGAGGAGAGAGGAAAGAAAGAAACGAAAGGGTGACAGAGAGAAAGGGGGGGGGGGGCGTGAAGGAGAGTCAGAGAAAGAGCAGGAAGAAGGAAAGAGGAGAGAAGCATGAGGAAAGCGGGAGAAAGCTCGGAAAATAGACAAATTTCACTGGGGACACGTACGTTCATTGCTGATCTCGAGTAAATCTCAAATTCAATGCCACAGGATTGTCGTTGGATGCAAATGTGCTATTAAATTTATTGTATTATATACAAGTAGATGTCATGTGTATTTCTACTATATATATGGTCTATATATAGTATTTTATTTTCACATAATAATTTGTATGTATAAATACTGCTTATTAATTCAAAATTATAGTCAAAATGCTGTATTATATTTTATGCATTAAACCCTTTTTTTTTTTTTTTTGGTATTTCTTTGTGTTTTAGACTGGGATCTCGTCTCAAACATGTTTGAATGAAATTACATTGGTGTGTGTGTGTCATTTTTCTTTCTCTTTGTTCCCCTTTTTTGTCCCATTACCCTGAGTAGTTCCATTAATTATACACACGAGGAAAGTAGACATGGTGACCAAACCTTATGCAACGGTTGTTTATATTATACACGAAAGAAAAGATGTGAAACTATGAGTGATGATTATGATTACGCATTTATGAGTTAGTTTCCACAATTATGAGTTATTTTTCGCTTCATATTTCCATCTCTCCCCAACTTTGTTGTACCTTTGCCTTTGCCATTGTTAAATATGCACTACAATACATTAGTCTTTTGCTCGCATAAAGCATTTCAAAGCTTATAGTTAATCCAATCCCATATATAGGTAGAATTCATGACCAGAATGGCATACATAATAATAATAATATAAGCCCATCAACTTTTACGATAATAATGTTAATCCAGAACCACTAAACTTAAGTTCAGTGATTCGGTCAATCTGTTTTGACATCTCATCTGTGAGATAATTGACAGAATCACCAACCTCACCTCGTCGGAAGAACGCTTTATTCTCCTCGCCAGACAACAAGTTTCCGATCTTATTCACCTCCAAGTTCTGCAAATTATCCATACTGCATAGCTGCAATATTTCGTCCACCACTCCACCGTTAGTTCCCTCTTCTTGGGAAAAGGGGCAGCCCAAGAACTGAGATAGCTTTCTCAATTGAGCTTTGGGCTCCTTTTTCATTTCCTCATATTTCAAGAACAAAATCCTTTCTGGGTTTTCCAAGCCGGCCTTCCAGTAGCCCAAAACATGATCCCAAAATGGCCCGCACAAGCTCACTCCCCTGCAGAACTTGTCAAAGGTCTCCGCAAGGGAAATGTCGCCCTTGTCTTTGGATCTCAACTTGTTGCAGAAGTGCCAGAGTGACACAAAAGTGTCTTTGGGGTTCCTGCACAAGTAGACGATCTTGCAGCCTGAGTCCCTCACTGACTTTGGAAGTGATACGAGTGGCAAATGAGTTGAAAGCAGCCTCGGAGAAGCAAGGCTGCTGGTGAAATCATCAGGAAGTGGTGCTGATGATGCATCAATGTACACATACTCCATAAAAGGCACAAGAACATGTGGGTTGCTTGTAAGCAAGGGGTGTTGTTTGGGGTCAGGAAAGCGAGCTCGGTTCATTAACGCAAACATTATTGCCTTGAGCCAAGTGGTGCCTGATTTAGGGGTGCTGATCAGCAGGACATCAGATTTTTCAGCTTGGAAGTGGTTTTGGAAAGCTATAACTCCTTTAAGTTGCCTAGTTGAGTGCCAAAACCCTTGGTACTGATGCAGATAATTTGCAACCCAGCCTTTCTCTGTGGGTAGTGAGGCTATCAAGTCCCTGAATTCTTGTGTCTGCTCAATTTCCTGCAAGTAATTGGGGGGAGAATGAGGCTGCTTATCAGCTACTGCTGGCACGCTGGGGAGAGGCTGTTCGGGAAGCTCCATGGTATTATGCCAAAGTAGAGAGTGCGTGAGCTTGATTTTTTGCTGTTCAACTTGCTGATCTTAGACGTTCATCACTACTTAACTTCAAATCACTTACGTACCCCATCAATCATATTAAATAGGTAAGAAAAACTGACCCAATGGCGATAATTATTGTGGTAAATATAGATTAATTATAATTTTTTTTTACATATAATAAATAAATGAAGTTGTAAAAAAAAAAAAAAAAAAACACCAATCATGAAGGGAGAAAAAGGTAGCCAAGTCGAACCAAATCCCGTGGATCAACTGTACTTGAAGAATCTTTTTTACGCGGTCCCCCTTCGCCCTCGGAGAAGAGAAGGTAACATCGATTTCCAACCAATCAAACCAAAAAGCTTGTGCCTCGCACACAAACTCGCGGAAAGCAGATGGAATTAGAATATAAAGCCTCCACACACACATAATCCTGAATTTCAAGCTTTCTTATTGGTTCCCTTTCTATATTCTTCTCATAATTAATTGAACTTTAATCTAAATTAGAAGTGAATATTCAAGTAAAAGTTAAATAATTTTACTTTTTATTATATAAAAATTTAATTGGATCATGTAACGTGTGTATGAAGTCTGGCTTTCTAAACAAAGCACGTGTCATATTCAATCTATTCATATATCCTTAAATTATAAATTTAAATTAAAATTAAATTTTTGATAAGATTGATTAAGTACCGTACTTCGTAAGGAATTACCAAAACCTCGAAACAATAGCAGTAAGAGTTCCCCCATCTTCAACTTGCTAAATGATAGGCCCACGAGATAAGATTGTGTGGAATTATAGATCCACTCTTTAATTGTCCCCATCTTCAACTTGCCCTAAATGGCCAAAAATAGACATATGATTGTGTTCATGGAAAATGAGGTGGAGACAGTTGGCAGAAATTTGTTGAGCTTTAATTTCCGACAGTTGGCAGACATATAGAACACAACATTTTATAAATATAAACAAAATAATTTTATACTATTATGTTATTATAAATTTGTTATTTACTGTATAAAATAAATAGTATCATTAGGAATATGTAAAAAGAAAAAAAAAAGAAAAGAACTGACTTTAAATTTTATAAATTTAAACAATTAAATTCTATTTTTTGACATTTTAATTTGAATTTTATATTTTAAAATTTATTTTTTTGTACAAAAAATATTAATTCATTAATAATTTTTGTTTTATCAATGTGTAATTTTTTATTTTTTAGCAATTTTAACTACCTTCTATCCAAAAGAGATTGATTTAAAATAAATTTTAAAAGTATAAAATTTAAATAAAAATATATAAAAAAAAATTTATATTCCACAAATAATTATTACAAGTCCGTTTGCATCTATAAAATTTGCCTCCAATTCGCAGATGATTTCCCTTTTGAAAAGACTTTATTCCGAACTGCCTTAAGATCTTTTTGTACGATAATGTAAAAATGTATAGTATATATTTTCAACTATAAACTAAAATTAAATTTTATATTGCTTAATTTTTATTAAAATAGATTTTATTGACCTTTTAATTATATTTATAACAATAAATATTCATATTTTTAATTACTTTTATTCATATTATAATATTAAATGAGTTGTACTTTAATAATTATAAAATTATAATGAACGAGAATTTATCTTGTTTCAATTTATTTGTCAAAAAATTTAATTGAATAAAATTAAATTAACTTAACTTTGTTCACTTATCCATGTTTTAGGGCTTATTTATTAAACAGACAAAGGATGAATAACAATCTAATAGATATAAATAATTTCATTATTCAACAAAAACATATAATAAAGCTTAAACTAAAATAGCGTTTCACTCGTCATTTTTTTGTGAGAACTGGTTAGTGAAGAATATAGAAATAATTTGTTCCACCATTTACAAAACTCAAAATAAAAAATAAAAAATAAAACTTCTTGAAACCAGTAAATGACAATGCCATCAATAATCATAGAAGCACACTTATGAAAGGTATGAAAACAAAGGACACCACAAAAAGTCGTATGGCCAACTCAACAACTTAAACGAGCAGCCTATCTCGAACGTACAAATTTCACTTATAATCATGTAGCACTTAGTTTTCCTTATACCCTTCGTAGAAGCTATGTCAGTCTTCCCTCTTGGATAATGAAGAGAGAGTAAAGTACCACAGAAAACACAAGAGAGAATGATGAAAGAAAAGAAATACTATATTATGTTTGAGAGAAAGTACAAGTAAATTAGATGTCTTCCACCCTTGGGGCTATTCTTCTATATATAACTCTACTTCCTAAATAGATGGATATGATTCATCTAATCTAACGGTTACAATTAAGGTTTTAGAGAATTCTACAAAAATCTCTACAAGTTTACATAATCAAGAGAATTCTACATAACTTCAAGGGTCCTAATAAGCCTCTTCATCCTTCAAGATTTTACTAGGCTTCTCTAGAATATTTCAAGGTGTTTCGCTCTCCCCTACCTAATTCTTTGATGCCCTCGTCGAGTCCTCGTATTCTTGAAGTTGCTAAAATTGTCACGTATCTTTTTTACTTTCCTAAGTTGCTTCACTCTCAGGCAATCCCTTCTATTTGATCAAGTATTGAGTGCTTGGTGGTGTACCATATTTTTGAACAATTCGTTTGCCAAACACTTCTTCAACCTCTTTGTCATAAGACTTTACCACAATTGGGAAGCTCTATTGGAAACTCCATGTCTTAGGTCTTCCTTGAATGGTTTGAGCATACTTACGTGGAAGACTGGGTGAATTTTTAAGTTTTTAGGTAGATCCAATTTGTAAGAGACCTTACCAACCTTCCCAAAGACTAAGTAAGGTCCCTCGTACTTCCTTATTAGACCCTTATGGATAGAACGGAAAGTTTTGAATTGTTGGGGTAAGATTTTGACCATTAATTTGTCTCTAACAGCAAACTTGACTTGTCGTCTTCTCTTGTTTGCCCATTTCTTCATTTTCTTAGTTGCTTTGTCGAGGTAGGAATAGCTATGCCGACTTGCTCCTTCCATGACTTGGCCATCTTTAGGGCTCCTGGGCTTCTAGTTAATGAATTCGAATCCATACTATGGGGCGTTAAAGGTTGTTGCCCAATTGGCAACTCAAAGGGACTCCTCTTATCGACTAGCTCTTTTGTAGATTGTAAGAAAATTGAGCCACGTCTAGGAGTTTCCCCCAATCGCGTTGGTTAGCACTTACAAAGTGCCTAAGATAACACTCTAAAAAAGCATTCACCCTCTCAGTTTGGCCATTAGTTTGGGGGTGAAAAATTGTAGAGAAATGCAACTCAGTCCCTAAGAGTCTAAACAACTCGTCCCATAATCAACCAATGAAACGAGGATCACAATCGGTTATGATGTGGTGCAATAGCCCCCAATACTTTACCACATTTTTAAAGAATAGTCATGCTACCCCTTTAGCTGTAAAATCAATTGGGGTAAGGATGAAAGTCTAGTACTTTGAAAAGCGATTCACGACCACTATGATCGACCCTAAGCCTTCAGACTTAGGTAAGGCATAAATGAAATCTATAGTGACGATCTCCTAAGGCCTTTGAGGTATTGGTTAAGGATCTAGTAAACATCTAGGTAATTAGTAGTCAACCTTATCTTGTTGGCACATAAAACAGGTTTAACATACATCTCAACTTCATTCCTTAAATGAGGCTAATAGTATATTGCCTTTAACAATGCCCACGTCCTTTTCATGCCTGGATAACCCGCCCACTTGGTATCATGACACTCCTTAATGAGGGAGCGTCTTATATTCTCCCACGTAAGCATATAAAGTCATTTATTTTGGGTATAGATTAGGTGATTTTCAACCCAATACCTTTTTGTCCCCTTTTTAACAGCAAGATTGGTAATTTATCTAGCCATGGGATCATTCTTGAGCCCCTCTCAAATTAAATCTTTGATATCCCCTTTTACTAGAGAGATGGCTGCCAATTTTGCTTTGCGATTTAAAGCATCAACGATTACATTGGCTTTACCCAGCTTATATTCCAATGTATAGTCGAACTCAGCCAAATAGCCTTACCACCTAGCTTGCTTCAGGGTTAGCTTCTTTTAAGTTTGGAAGAAGCTAGTGCCCATATTATCCGTCTTGATCCTAAATCGAAACCCAATAAATAATGGTGCTAAGTATGGAAACAATATACAATGGCGATCATCTTCTTCTCTTATACCATGTACTTTCATTCAGTGTCATTTAATTTCCTACTCTCATAAGTCAAGGGATGCCCTTCTTGCATTAAGACCCCTCCTATAGCAAAGTCAAAAGCATCGATGTGGACTTCAAACGTCTTTGTAAAGTCAGAGAGAACAAGAATAGGCTCTTTAATTACCGTAGCCTTCAACCCTTTAAAGGTCATTTGCTGTTGAGTTATCCATTCCCATAAATGGTTTTTCTTTAATAAATCAGTTAAAGCGACCGTACGTGCTGAGTATCCTTCAATGAACTGCCTGTAGTAGTTGGCTAGACCAAGAGATGATTGCAACTATGACACATTCTTTGGTGATTCCCAATCTTGGATGGCCCGCATCTTCTCCTCATCCATTTGAATTTGTCCATTCCCTATTATATGACTAAGGAAGTGTACTTCTCGTGCTGCGAAAGTACACTTCTCCTTTTTTATGTAAAGCTTATTGTCCTGTAAAAGCCTAAACGCAGTTTATAGGTGCTCTACATGGTCTTCAAGAGTCTCATTATAGATAAAGATGTCGTTTAAGTAGACCACTATAAATTGGTCCAAGAATGGCTGAAAAATCTAGTTCATAAGTGTGGAGAAAGTGGTAGGAGCATTGGTTAGCTTAAAGGGCATCACCAACCACTTAAAGGAACTATAACGGGTAACACAAGTGGTCTTTGCCTCGTCTTCTTCTGCGATACGAACTTAATGGTATCTAGAATGCAAGTCCACCTTCGTAATCCACTTGACTTATCCTAATCCATCAAACAAATCATGAATGAAAGGAAGAGGGTATCAATTCTTTACTGTAATCTTGTTAAGCTACTTGTAGTCGATAGACAACCGTAAGGAACTATCATGTTTCCTTTGGAACAGAACTGGGGTGCCATAAGGAGCTTTTGAAGGCTAAATTTGACCCACATCAAGTAAACTAGTTAGTTGCCTCCTTAACTCTTTAAGTTCAATAAGCGACATGCGATAAGAGTCATAGTAGGTGGCTTAGACCCTGATTCTAATTCTATCTTGTGGTTTACCTCCCTCCTTGGTGGAAGTTGTTTAGGTAACTCGGAGGGCATCACATCTTTATTTTCTCAAAGAAAATTTCTAATCTCTTAGGGTAGGTCTACCTCTTGAGGGGTAGAATGATCATTAATCACCATTGTTGCCAAATAGGAGATTTTCTCGTGCTTAAAGCCCTTCACTACTTGTATTGCTGATAGGACCTTCCTATCTTTCAGTTTTGAGATGGTAGGAACCATGCATGGGGCCTCTTTTTTAAGCATACACACAAAATTTAGGTAGGGCATGGGAACAATTTGTACCTTACAAAGGAAGTCCATGCCAAGTATGATCTTGAAATCATCCATATGCGTCACTGAGAAGTCAATTACATGTCTCTATGGACCAAGGCTTATCGGTACATTTCGGGCAACCCCATTTAAAGGCTTGGCACTAGTGTTGACAGTCTTGAGCCAACCCCCACCATTTGTCATAGAGAGACCAAGTCAATTTAACTTCCTCCTCGGTGAAAAAGTTGTAAGTAGCGCCCGTGTTAATCATAACTTGGGTGTACTGTCCATTTATCTGCACATCTACAAACATGAATCCTTTACCTCTCATTACTTAGAGCTCTTGTTTGCCCTCAAGAACATTGAGCAATTGTAGAGGACTAATCTGCTTTACTGGACCATTGACTGCTTGCGACTCTCGTTGCTTAATTATAGCTACTAACGAACCCAATTTTGGACAATTTTTCATAGGGTAGGGCCCCTTGCACATAAAGCACCCTCCTTTACGTGTAAAAGATTGTTTCTTCTCCTCATAGTCTTTTCTAGTAGATGGGTTGTGGCTTCCTTAAACTTTATCTCTTTCTCCCTCACCTTTGTTGAAGTTACTCTTGGAGCTCTTATTTTAAGAAGACTTACTCCTTTGATACTCAATGAGAGACTCCACAATTACAATGGTCTCATCAACGTCTTTCATCCCTCACCGCTGCATTTCTTGCTTGGCCCAATTTTGGAGTCCATCCACATAGTAGAATAGTGCATCTTCTACCCTTAGGTTAGGTATTTTCAGCAACAACGTAGTGAAATCAATAACATAGTCAGGGATAGAGGACTTACGTCTCATCTCCCTCAATTGCTCGCATGCCTCATATACCACGTTCTTAAGGAAGAACTACCTCTTGAGTTCCCTCTTGAAGTAGTGAGAGAATGGAGTCGTTTATCAATTACTGGTGGCACACTAGTGAGAGGTAGTTCAGAAAGTTAAATAACAATATGACACTGAAAAAAAAATAAAGAATTAAATTTTTAACACAACAAAATTAAAGCAATGAACACCTAATCAAATTTAGAACTCTCCGAGCCAATCTAATCTGTAGAGTGCACTTCTGTCAACAATTAATATGTTTATGTTGTACAAATTGATAATTGATATGTATTGCATTTCAGGTTGTTCAACATATGATTTTTGTAGTTCTTAAAAGCCGTCATTTCTTCTGTAACGCTAAAGAGAATGAGGGCGGGCATAAAAGAACGAATTCAACAAGTTCTAACGGATGTGCAAACCATATTGCTTGGGAGAATTAAGAGGTGTATTGGGATATGAGTTGGACATTTGTTTAAAAGCTTTCATACTATATACTTTTTTATATATGGCATAAAATATTAGTTCTAAAAGTACTTAGAGGGATTGAATTGAATTGACCAAAAATACAAATATATAATTTATTTAATGTAAAAATATCAAATGATTGTTGTAAATAAAAATATAATGTGGTGTATAAATAAGTTAATATAATTATAATAATATTAATATTGATTAGAAATAAGAAAATAAATTAAACAAATTTAATTAGTAAGATGAGCAACTAAATTGTCTAAAAGAAAATTAATAAAATATGTTATAATAAGATGTTTACTAAGTATGTGAATTTGTGCAAAAAAAAATTAACTTTAAGGAGAATATGATATGATGATTTATGAATTTGGAATTTTTGTTCTTATTTTTTCTATATTCAAGATAAAATTTTAAATTAACTATCAAGCTTTATAATAAGACAGAGATTAGATATAATAATAATATCATCTTTGATTATAATCATAAAAAGGTTTATGATTTTAATACAACATACTTGAACAAATGTATTTTTTAAACTCTTAATTTTCTATTTTTACAATTTCAAAATATTCAAAAAAATTTCTTAAACCTTATACTTGCTTTTAACAATTTTTCTTTTTAATACATTCTTGTAAACAACTTAACATGAGATCACTCACTTTTTTCTAATTTTCTTTTACTATAAATAAAGTTATCTATTTTCAACTATAAACTAAAATTAAATTTTTATTTTCTATTTTTTATTAAAATATAATTTATTGTCCTTTTAAATGTTGATATAAAAATAAATATTCATGATTTTAATTATTTTTATTAAAATTATAAAATGTTCTTTAATAATTCAAAAATTTTGCTTAATAAAAGTTTAGTTTGTTTTAGTTCATTTATTAAAAAATTAATTAAATAAAAATAAATTAACTTAAGTCACCAACAACATATGGCAAAGTTCAAAACAAAACAATGCTTCACTTTCTATATGAGAATTGGTTAATGAAAAATATAAGAGTCATTTGTTCTACCATTCACAAAACCAAAAATATAAGATAAAAAATACTTTTTAAAGTTAGTAAATAGTAATGCTATGAATAATCATGAATCAATAAACACATTAATAAAGGGGATAAAAATAAAGGACATTACAAGAAACCATATGGCCAACTAAAGAACCCAAAAGAGTTGCCTTAATTTTTTAGTTTCCTTCTCAAGTGTGAATTAATATTTGTTTTGATATCGATAGGTCATAGGTGTGATGGTTTATACTTTTAATGAGAGACATTGAATTTATAGACACAATTTAGTGAAAGATTCATCTCACATAGATAAGAGGAAATCTTGAGAAATTTTGATAAATGAAGATGTTTTATTAATTCTAAAATAAAATTTTGGCAATAATAAAATATTAACCTTTTTTTTTTTTTTCTTTTTTTTATTGTATAGCCTTTTGTGCATAATGAAACAACTTAAACAATTTAAATGATTATAGAGCAAAACAAAATTCCTATTTGGACCCAAAAAATAAAGACTTTATTGGTGATAGGCTTTAGTAATTGGCTTATAAGAGACATAAAACTTTTAGAAGGCTTAGTAGATAAATTCAATTGAGATAATTAAAATTCTTGTTTAACTATTCTATATTGCTATTACTATTTATTATTACCAACATTTGGTACTTGGTTGTTAAATTCGACAATATCAAAATTTAACTAAAGATTTAGTAATAAAGTAATGAGTTAAGTCTTATCTTTTAAGAATTACATGCTAACTATCAAAATGTCTTTAATTTATTATTATTTAAACTAAATAAAAGTTGAAATACATTTAAAAAATTTAATTTTCATCTGAATTAATATTATCATAAATTAACCTATCAATTATGAATTAATAATAAATCAAATTAAACTAAACTTAGAGTATTTTAACTTTTCCAAGACCAATCAAATATATCAATTAATTTTCATTATTTTTATTTTTCAATAAAAATAATAAACCTTGATTAATTTATTAAGTTCTAAGGTTGTTTAGTTGAATCTACATAAGTCAAATTATAATTTTTTCCCCAAATATATTCTTATAAATTTTATTACTTGGATTTAACTGTGACATTTTCCTTTCACTATTCTTTTCAAATCATATAAATAATGATAACAATTTATTGTAATTTCATTATAGTATTATTATAAGATAAACTATTTAGCATAAGTTATGACAATTATACCTTATTTATTCAAATGCTTCATTCCATGTATTGCAATACTTATAATATAATATACAAGACTTATAAAATATATATAAATTATAATGATCCATATTAATATTTCATAGAAATTTTTTTATTAATTTTAAAATAGTAATGTGTATACAATCATAAGATGATAAAAAATATATTGTATATATGAGAAATACATTAATGAGTTTAAAATGTTATTACATTATACATCATTAATTATTATTAGTATAATCATGACCCTATATAATGATTGATATACTTCAAATCTTATTAAGTTTAGTGACTTTAACTATTTGTTGTTCTTGGATAAGAATACAATTTTGGAATTTTCACAGATGTAAAAAGTTGCATATTTACAAGTGCTAACTTTTTAGAGAGTAGTACTTGTCATGATCCTTTGCATAACTTATGATATGACTTATAGAGAACTTGCCTTCTTGGTTTTTAAACCAACTAGAATAAGATCCTTACCAACTTCAAAAATGATATTTCCATCATTATCAACTTTTGCTTTAAAAATAACTTTAAATTGCTCAATTACAAAAAAAAAAAAATCTATCCATAATCAATTCTTTATTAAAATTTACTTCACCACCAAAGAGAGAAACATAAAATGAATTAATAATAGCCTTTGGTGTCAACACAATATTAGTCCCATTAATTTATGACATTATCTTTTCACCTGATTGTCTTTTCAATATTAATGGTGATAATGGCTTCTCTTATTAGGTTCTTTCTTTTTAAGAGGATTTATTCTTAAAAACTTGTCTTTTCCTCTTTATATTGCCTTTTGGATTAGAGAGTAGATGGAATTAAAAGATAAGTGTTATAATTTATTGAAAAATTAATCAATTTAATTAAATTTGGAAAATTTTAAGAATATTTAAAAGATTTTGGAGAATTAGGGGATGGATGCTAGCAGTTAAGTTTTTAGCAAATAGGGGTTTTGATTTTTTTGAAAGAATAAGGAACAAATATTATGAACTACGTTGGAAAAGGGAAGAATTTCATCATAAGATAATTGTTAATGAATCAAACTACAAAATAATAATGACTAACTTATGTAAAGAATTGATCCATAATAGAGCAAAATGAGCCAAAAAGGAAGGGTAGGTTAGGAAGCACCAAAAATGGAGTTTTGCAAGTTCAACACGGTTCCCTCAATAATCAACAACATAGGGTAAGTAGCATTAAAGGGATGCTGCAAGGACACGTAATTGTTATATGTATTTTTTTGAAAGTCTATAAGAGACGCAAATATACATAAAGTTGAACTAATATCGAGTAAAGAGGCAATGTAGTTGTAAGGCAAATAGTTTGACCCAAGGCAACCAAATTTGACTGTAAAGAGTGATTCTTTAACTGTCATTTTGTGGATAAATAATTATAAGGGAAGACCTTGGTTTCTAACAACAACCTTTTAGGAAATTAAAAGACTTGTGAAGGTAGATGTATCTTCGATGTATAGAACACAGGAGACCAACTTCTTTGCTAATATCATAGCAAAACTTGTAACATTCAAGTTTAAACTATTTACAGCCTAGCTATAATAGTCATAAGAGAGGGAAAGGCTACCAATTCTTAATATGTTGGAAGTATGATGGATATACTAGGGGGAATTTAGTTTATTATTTAGCACTACATTCAGTTGCAATTTTTGTCTTATGGGCCAAGACAAATAAATATAAGATTGGTTGTTTTTTTATAAGGGTGTGAGAACTGATTGTTGACATTTTTTTGTAAGAAATAATAGAGTTTCACCACCTAATTATGCTACACCTTTAATAAAGAAGTGGAATACTTTTGTTGTAAATTTTTCATAGACTGTAACATTTCTAATGTAGTCCTAATTAATATACATATTGTTGAAAAAAAATATTATGCAAAGAATTGCATTGATTGACTAATACAAACAATTTTAGCTAATTAACCTTAAAAATATGTTGGGTGTTTCCCTTAGATAGAATGTTTTCAAAAAATATTTTCATAGATAAAAATAATCAAAAGGAATCAAAGCATGCCTCAAACATTAATCAATTGAGTAAATTATCTTAACAAAATGTAAAATGTAAACATAAGAGCCTAGGACCTATCAATTATGCGTAAACATCATATAATGCTTAACAACCTATTCTTTCTTAAAGGCTTTGTAAAATTGTCAATGAGCTAATTGTTTATACCTACACACTCACAAAACAGATCCCTTTGAGCATATAATCTTTAATGAAGTAAAGTTTTAGATTTATATGCTTAGTTTTAAAGTGATGAATGAGGTTTTTGATAAGATTAATGACACTACTATTGTCACAAAATATTAACATTTTAGACAAGTGCAACTTAAAGTCTTGAAGGGTATGTTTGACCTAAAGAAGTTATAAACAACAACTGCTTACTACAAAACTTAGTTGTGGGAGGTGTTACGAAACTCTTCATACTAAACCGTGAAACTAAGTAATCTTTTAGGAATTGGCAAGCATTGATTACATTTTTTTCCTTCAAGGGTTAGTTTGACCTAAGGAAGTTATGAACAACAACTGCCTACTAGAAAACTTAGTTGTGGAAGTTGCTACAACTCTACTTCATACTAAACCATGAAACTAATTAATCTTTTAGGAATTGGCAAGCATTGATTAAATTTTTTTCTATCAAGCCTATCCCTAACCAAAGTTAAGACCTAATAACCAACTAGGACAAAAGACTTATCCTTAAGGTATCATAGGTTTAAACTAATAAACACTTTGATATAACATAATACCCTTTTCAATATATAAAAATGATACTTTCTAGGTGATAATTAAAACATGTATAAAGACAAACATGATACATATTAATAAGGATTACTTGATTTGTAAAACCAAGAAAGAAAATAAAATCCCCATCATGCTCATTTAAAATTCCTTCTTTATTAAAGTTGCAAATTTCTTATACTAGGAATCATTTATGGAACCAAAGATAATATCATCAATGTAAATTGCACAATTAAAAGATTGTTAGGATTGTCTCAGAAAGGCTATATCGATAAAGTATTAGAGAGATTTAGATGGAAAATTGATCAACAGGAATAGTTTTAATTCAGAAAGGGGACAAGTTCAGTGAATTGCAATGTCTAAAGAATGATTTGGAATGGAAAGCGATGAAATCAATTTCCTATGCATCACTGGTTAGAAGCCTGATATATGCGCAAACATGTACTCGGTCAGACATCAGTTTCGCAGTTGGAATGTTAGGCCGATATCAAAGTAATCCTGAAATAAATCATTGGAAAGTTAGAAAGAAAGTACTTAGGTACTTACAAGGCACCAAAGATTACATGCTTACTTATAAAAGATCAAGTCATCTTGAAATAGTAGGCTACTCGGATTCAGATTATGCTGGATGTGTAGACTCAAGGAAATTTACATTTGGTTACATGTTTCTTCTAACTAGAGGAGCAGTTTCCTAGAAAAGTGAGAAGCAGTTTGTCATTGTTATTTCCACTATGGAGGCTGAATTTGTATTATGCTTTGAGGCTACTGTTCATGCATTATGGTTGCGAAATTTTATCTTAGGCTTGGTTTGGTCGACAGTATAGAAAAACCGTTAAGAATTTACTGTGATAATTCCGCAACACTTTTCTTCTTTAAGAATGATAGGTATTTTAAAGGTACGAAACATATGGATTTGAAATACTTATCTGTTAAAGAAGAAGTGCAAAACCAAAGAGTGTCCATTGAGCATATTGGCACTGAGTTGATGATAGCGGATCCGTTAACTAAAGGTTTGCCACTGAAAACATTTACTGGACACGTTGATCGGATGGACATTATGGATAGGTCCTCATACGCTTGAAAGCCAATATTTTAGGATGCTCATATTATTGTGACACTCGTGAATTCAATTAAAGTTATGGTTTTGCTTGTACTTTGTTATCTCTATTTAGATGTATACAATTATAATTTGTGAGATAATTAATAGCATATATGATAATGACAATTTAAAATTTCAATGTTCCTTAGTAAGGTTATTATGAATTATAATGATTATGTGATACATAGAAGGAATCATGTCGCTATAAGATGTGTGACCGTCATGATCCAATCATTTTAATTCAATCAAGTATTGTGATTTGATGATCTTTAAGAATTGTGCGCTTAATTGTTATTGATTCATCAAGTCATAACATGGACCAAGTTAGAAATTGTTAAATTAATTAACATGAGTCACCATATTATTTAAAGTATGACCTAAAATAAAAGGTCTAATATGATGGTCGGTTAGGTATAACGGTAATTTGGGTCATCAGGTTTAAAATCACTCCACTCTCCCTATTAAGGAAAAACGTTATAGGAAAAGAAGTATCTTCCTATTTAAGATAATCGTTACATAAGAGGAGAATTTTTCTGAAAAGGTAACGGTTACATAAAAAGAATAATGTGTATATATATATATACTATTACGAACCTTTTTGTAGATCTCAAATATCAGAGAGAAAAACATAAATAAAAAAAAAAGAAAAAGTAGGAGAAAAGAGAGAAACATTCAGAAACAAAACGGAAAGAGGATTCTCATCTTCGCTACGGGATATCAGTATAATGGACAACAGTATATTGATTTCATTACAGTTTTATTACTAGCATTCGCATAAAAAAAATCCTACCTTATAGAAATAAAAATTTGATAAAAAAAATTCTAAAAAAATCCAATATATAAAGCCTCCACACACACATAATCCTTAACTTCAAGCTTTCTTATTTGTTCCCTTTCTATATTCTTCTCATAATTAATTGAACTTTAAAGTAAATTAAAAGTGAATATTCAAGTAAAGATTTAATTGGACCATTTACTGTGTATGAAGTCCAGCTTTCCAAACGAGGCACGTCTTGGAATTACCAAAACCTCGAAACAATAGCAGTAAGAGTTCCCCCCGGGACCTCCGCACAATAATAAGATAAGATTCCCCCATCTTCAACTTGCTAAATGATTGGCCCACGAGATAAGATTGTGTGGAATTATAGATCCACTTATTAATTGTCCCCATCTCCAACTTGGCCGAAAAAAGACATATGATTGTGTTTATGGAAAATGAGGTGGAGACAGTTGGCAGAACTTTGTTGGGCTTTAATTTCCGATGGTTTTGGATTTTTGGAAGGGAACGAGAACACAACATTTTAAATATACACAAAATAATTTTATACTATTATGTTAGTATAAATTTGTTATATACTATATAAAATAAATAGTATCATTAGGAATATGTAAAAAGAAAAAAAATAAAAAAATTGACTTTAAATTTTATAAATTTAAACAATTAAATTCTATTTTTTTGACATTTTAATTTGAATTTTATATTTTAAAATTTATTTTTTTGTACAAAAAATATTAATTCATTAATAATTTTTGTTTTATGAATGTGTAATTTTTTTAGCAATTTTAACTACTTTCTATCCAAAAAAGATTGATTTAAAATAAATTTAAAACGTATAAAAATTAAATAAAAATATATAAAATTTGTTATATATTCCACAAATAATTATTACAAGTCCATTTGCATCTATAAAATTTGCCTCCAATTCGCAGAGGATTTCCCTTTTGAAAAGACTTTATTCCGAACTGCCTCAAGATCTTTTTGTACAATAATGTAAAAATGTATAGTATATATTTTCAACTATAAACTAAAATTAAATTTTATATTGCTTAATTTTTATTAAAATAGATTTTTTTACCCTTTTAATTCTAGTTATAACAATAAATATTCATATTATAAATTACTTTCATATTATAATATTAAATGAATTGTACTTCAATAATTATAAAATTATAATGGACGAGAATTTATCTTATTTCAATTTATTTGTCAAAAATTTAATTGAATAAAATTAAATTAACTCAACTCTGATCACTCATCCATGTCTTAGGACTTATTTATTAAACAGACGAAGGATGAATAACAATCTAATGGGTATAAATGATTCCATTATTCAACAAAAACATGTAATAAAGCTTAAATTAAAACAATGTTCCACTCTTCATTGTTTTTGGGGCAACCATCCAACGTTAGGCAGGTTTAGATTACCCCAGAGCTAGTTGATGTGTCGGTAGGTTTCAGATCTTATCGATTCAAATTTGCGGCCTTCTAAAGCAAAATTTGACAATCTATGACCTAACAGCCAGCCTCGGGAGAGCCAACTTTTGCAATTTCTGCTTTCAATTGCCATGTTGTTGGCCATCGCTTTCTGTCCATTAGCAATTTAGTCGAATAGGATTGATAGGTATTGACGTCAACTGCATAACCATGTTGAGGAATTTCAACAAATGAAGACATATTATCAACAAATGAAGCATTGCAAAGCCATTTATTCAGTTGCTATAGGTTTATATTCAATCCCATGTAGGTGGAATTCATGCCTATAATCCCCATCTTTATGGCATACATGATATTTTATGAGCACTTGAATTTTTCTCACAATGTTAGTCCGGAACCACTAAACTTAAGTTCAGTGATCCGATCAATTTGTTTTGACATCTCCTCCGTGAGATAATTAGCAGAATCACCCACCTCACCTCGTCGGAAGAACGCTTGATTCTCTTCTCCGGACGACAATTTCCCAATCTTATTCACCTCCAAGTTCTGCAAATTATCAATACTGCACAGCTGCAATATTTCATCCATCACTACACTGTCCTCTTCTTGGGAAAAAGGACAGCCCAAGAACTGAGATAGCTTTCTCAACTGAGCTTTGGGCTCCTTTTTAATTTCCTCAAATTTCAAGAACAAAAACCTTTCTGGGTTTTCCAAGCTAGCCTTCCAATAGCCCAAAACATGATCCCAAAATGACCCATACACGCTCACTCCCCTGCAGAACTTGTCAAAGGTCTCCTCAAGGGAATTGTCACCCTTGTCTTTAGGTCTCAACTGGTTGCAGAAGTGCCAGAGTGACACAAAAGTGTCCTTGGGGTTCCTGCACAAGTAAACTATCTTGCAGCCTGAATCGTCCACTGATTTTGGAAGTGAGACGAATGGCAAATGAGTTGAAAGCAGCCTCGGAGAAGCAAAGCGGCTGTTGAAATCATCAGGAAGTGATGGTGATGGTGATGACGATGATGCATCAATGTACAGATGCTCCATAGAAGGCACAAGAACATGTGGGTTGCTTGTAAGCAAAGGGTGTCCTTGTTTGGGGTCAGGAAAGCGAGCTCGGTTCACTAATGCAAACATTATTGCCTTGAGCCAAGTGGTGCCTGATTTAGGGGTGCTGATCAGCAGGACATCAGATTTTTCAGCTTGGAAGTGGCTTTGGAAAGCTATAACTCCTTCAAGATGCCTGGTACAGTACCAAAACCCTTGGTACTGATGGAGATAACCTGCAACCCAGCCTTTCTCTGTGGGTAGTGAGGCTATCAAGTCCCTGAATGCTTGGCTCTGCTCAAATTCCTGCAAGTATCCGGGTAGAGAACGGCGCTGCTTATCAGCTACTGGTGGCACGCTAGTGAGAGGTAGTTCAGGAAGTTCATGTGCTGCCATGGTATTATGGCAAAGTAGCGAGTGCGTGGATCTCTGTGTGAGCTTGATTTCTTCTTGTTCAATTTGCTGATCTTAGAGGTTTGTCATTACTTACCTATTATAGGCTAACAAAGAGCTCAAGTCAGTTCTGAGACCCCTTTACTCCAAAAAAATAAAAATAAAAATAAAAATGAAAGCCTAACATTGATTTAAAATTCGGGAGAGTTGTTCAATAACATGTTTTGTTAATAAAATTGATTAACTAATTTTTAAAATGTATAGCATATATTTTCAACTATGAATTAAAATTAAATTTTTTATTAAAATAAAATTTATTGTCTTCAATTATTGATATAACTATAAATATTCATAATTTTGATTATTGTTTTAACATTATAAAATTAAATGAGTTGTTCTTCAATAATTAGGAATTAATGATCAATAAAAGCTTAACTTGTTTCGGTTCATTTATCAAAAAATTAAATTAAATTAACTCTACTCACCTAAAAAAACAAAATAAGTAAATAACTTCTTAAAGCCAACAAATAATAGTGCCATGAATGATTATGAATCAATATAGAAACACTTTTATGAAGGGTATGAAGGACAACACAAGAAACCACATGGCCAATTCAGCAACCCGAACGACTAGCCCTCCAATCATCTCACCTAACATTTTTTTTCTTTTTTTCCAACCGACGTTAGACATGGTTGCTTCCAAATAAAGCAAAATTTGACAATCTGTGACGCAACTGGCAGTGTCTTGTACTTCTGCAATTTCTGCTTTCATTTGCTATGTTTGTTAGCCATCGCTTTCAGTTCATTAGCAAATTTATTCGAATAGGATTGATTGGTGATGATGTCGACTGCTTAACCATTCTGCACGCTCAAAGTCTCGGGAGGTGTACTCACTTTTGGGTTTGCCTGGTCCGGTACGTTGTGATTTTAAGTGTGGAAGTATATAGGTCGACTTATTAATTTGCCCCCCCCCCTCCCACCACCACCCCATCTTCAAACTTAAACTTGCTAAATGGCGAAAAAGGTAGGACTGTGTGTATGCAGTATGTCGTTGTGTAATAGACTAATCGACCAGTCACCACTCACCATCACTGCAGTTTTCTGGTTTCCCTCTCGACTATGAATTAATGTTTGTTTTGATATCGGTAGGTCGCAGGTGTCTTGGCGACCACTATCAATGGAGACATTGAATCTATCAACACAACATTTATTTAGAGAAAAATTCTTGTCACACCAACAGGACTAAATCTTGAGGAATGTTAAAGACTCTTTTTGATTTGAAGATCTTTCTTTTTTAAAAAAAAAAAATTAGTTTCCTCTCATTATGATACTTTCCAATTTAAGGAGCCTTTTTTTTTTTTTCCTCTTTTCAAAATTACTCATCTACATTAACACCGTTAGCTAAAAATATTCCATTCACTTTTTCATCAAATCCATCACATGACTTCTAGCTGGGCATCAGATGGACCTTAGAATATTGACTGGTATGACACGTCAAATATATAGATATTCTTTATTTTTTTATTTTTTATAAAATAAAAATATATACTTAGACCATTTACAATAACAACATCTTAAAAAATTGTAAATTTAACAATTAAAAATATATTTTCTAAAATGATATTTATGTTAGCAATGTAGACGTATCATGCAAATTAACATTATGAATTTCATATAACACCCTGTTGGAAGTAATAGAAAAGTGAAGGTAGAACTGTATTTTTCTTTTTTTCTTTTTTAAAGAAAAAGCCTTTAATCAAAAGATATTGTAACATAAGTAAACAATTTTTGATTTAAGTCAAAAATTAATCAAAATTTTTCCTAACCAAATTACCCCCATTGTCTACCTGCTGAGAAATCTCCCACCTTTTAAGAGTGTTTTTGTTTTTGTTTAAATATGTTAAATTGCATTGGTACTTGTGTGGATGAAGTCAGTCTCGGGGCCAGCCTTCCACACAAGGCAGGTTTCAGAATTCCAGAATACCGAAACCGTGAAACGATGGTAGCAAACATAGAGTCCCCACCACCACGCAGAAGAAATAGACGGCAGAGAAAACATAGAGAAGGAAAGATTGGCGCGCTGGCCCCCCCCAAGTTGTGATTTTTAGGTGTGGAATTATAGGTTGGCTCATTAATTGCCCCATTTTGAAAAAGACAAGACTGGTTACGCTGATCGGAAATTGACTGCAAATTGAGGTGGCAGGTTGAGATTAACCCAGAGCTAGTTGATGTGTCGGTACGTTTCAGATCTTATCAATTCAAATTTGCGGCCTTCTAAAGCAAAATTTGACAATCTATGACCTAACAGCCAGCCAGCCAACTTTTGCAATCTGTGCTTTCAATTACCATGTTGTTAGTCACGGCTTTCTGTCCACCAGCAATTTAGTCAAATAGGATCGATAGGTATTGATGTCGACTGCATAACGGTGTTAAGGAATTTCAACAAATGAAGACATATTATCAACAAATGAAGCATTGCAAAGCCATATATTCAGTTGCTATAGGTTATACTGAATCCCATATATAGGTGGAATTCATGTAAAATCTCCATTTTTATGGCATACATAATAATATAAGCCCATCAACTTTTACTATAATGTTAATCCAGAACCGCTAAACTTAAGTTCAGTGATTCGGTCAATCTGCTTTGACATCTCATCTGTGAGATAATTAACAGAATCGCCTACAACACCCCGTCGGAAGAACGCCTGATTCTGATGGCCGGATTGCCATTCGCCAATCTTATTCACCTCCAAGTTCTGCAAATTATCAATACTGCACAGCTGCAATATTTCATCCACCACTGCACCATTAGTGTTCTTTTCCTGGGAAAAAGGACAGCCCAAGAACTGAGATATCTTTCTCAATTGAGCTTTGGGCTCCTTTTTCATTTCCTCGTATTTCAAGAACAAAATCCTTTCTGGGTTTTCCAAGCTGGCCTTCCAGTAACCCAAAACATGATCCCAAAATGGCCCGTACCCGATCACTCCCCTGCAGAACTTGTCAACGGTCTCCGCAAGGGAAATTTTATCCATGACTTCAGGTCTCAACTTGTTGCCGAAGTGCCAGAATGACACAAAGGTGTCTTTGGGGTTCCTGCACAAGTAGACGATCTTGCAGCCTGAGTCCTTCACTGATTTTGGAAGTGATACGAATGGCAAATGAGTTGAAAGCAGCCTCGGAGAAGCAAGGCTGCTGGTGAAATCATCAGGAAGTGATGATGATGATGATGCATCGATGTACGCAAACTCCATAAAAGGCACAAGAACATGTGGGTTGCTTGTAAGCAAGGGGTGTTGTTTGGGGTCAGGAAAGCGAGCTCGGTTCATTAACGCAAACATTATTGCCTTGAGCCAAGTGGTGCCTGATTTAGGGGTGCTGATAAGCAGGACATCAGATTTTTCAGCTTGGAAGTGGTTTTGGAAAGCTATAACTCCTTTAAGTAGCCTAGTGGAGTGCCAAAACCCTTGGTACTGATGCAGATAATCTGCAACCCAGCCTTTCTCTGTGGGTAGTGAGGCTATCAAGTCCCTGAATTCTTGTGTCTGCTCTATTTCCTGCAAGTATTTGGGGAGAGAATGAGGTTGCTTATTAGCTACTGCTGGCACGCTGGGGAAAGGTTGTTCGGGATGCTCATTTGCAGCTGCCATGGTATTATGCCAAAGTAGCGAGTCGTGGACCGGTGCGTGAGCTTGATTTTTTGCTGTTCAATTTGCTAATCTTAGACGTTCATCACTGCTTATATATAAGCAGACATCAATCATATTAAATAGGTAAGGAAAACTGACCAAATCTTCAACCATGGCGATAATTATTGTGGTAAATATAGATTAATTATATATTTTTTTTACATATAATAAATAAATGAAGTTGTAAAAAAAAAAAAAACCACAATCATGAAGG
Source organism: Ceriops zippeliana (assembly GCA_037897445.1). Classification (NCBI taxonomy): domain Eukaryota; kingdom Viridiplantae; phylum Streptophyta; class Magnoliopsida; order Malpighiales; family Rhizophoraceae; genus Ceriops; species Ceriops zippeliana. The sequence continues at coordinate 3,260,718 of JBAPLH010000155.1, forward strand.
GAGAAAAAGGGACCCAAGTCGAAACAAATCCCGTGGACCCAACTCTCAAATTAGATGCGTAAACAACACAAAATCTAATATCGTGACCATGGGCCCGTGGGACATACTAAACGGTACAAAAGTGGATACCAAAAGCTATTTGATAATTGATCCACGTGATTTGCCCCACAGCTGTCGGAGGCATTGGGAATCCCGATGCATGTTCAGGAAGAGCATCCCGATGCAAAGCCACAAATGATACACCGGAGACCGGAAGCAGGAAACACTGCAGATAATGTGACACACAAAAATCAAATAATCATAAAGATTAATTATATTTAATGATAATCAATTAAAAATAATCACATTTTAAGAAAAATAAATAATCATGAGTAATTACTTTTCAGCTAGTTAAATAACAATATGAAAATAAAAAAAAAAAGAGCTAAATATGTCGATCCATCCAAATTAAAACCAATTAATACATCATCAAATAAAAACCCTCTAAGCCAAACTAATCAGTAAAGTGCACTTTTAGTCATCCCTTTGAAAAATATTGTAATTTTAAATTCTTTACAGATAAGCGATGAAAAAAGAGAGCGGAAATGTTAGCATAGAAGGAGTACTGCGAGGGGACGATGGAAAAATTGTATACCTATTTTTCAAAGGAGTTAGGAGTACCAATATTAACGAGGTAAAGTTATTGCAAACTGTGGAGTAGAAGAAGATGAACAGGAAATCGTCCTATAAAAGACTCAAGTTCATTTTTTCAAAAGACTGTATAGAACACTTGGTATTGTTTGTTAATAGTGCTAAACCTGCGATCTCGTGGGGATTACCCAAAAAGTCTACAATTGTAATATTGCTTCCTACCATCCCACGAGCAAAATAGGGAACAGAATGCCTTTAACACGCGACTAAAATCATAAACTGCTTAAGGGTCATTTAAGAACACTCAGAAAACAATAAAACTAAGCTTAATACCTAATGAAAATCTGAAATATCAATCTTAGTTGAAGAACAAATACCTGATACAACTCAGTCCTCTCCCCTAGGCTTTAATAATACTTGATACAACTCAGTCCTCTCCCCTAGGCTTTAATACCAATGAGAGATAGGATCATTGCATGCACAAATACACGAGAGAGAGTGAGAAAGATGAAGCAAATGGGAAGATCACATAGTGAAGAAAGAAGTATTATTTCACTAATGGAAGTTGCTTTACAGGGGTTATTTACATATAGAGAGAAAGAACAATTTTAGAGAGAAAACACTAAAGGATAAGATACAATGTGGGGTAGAAAGCTAAATGACTTCCTTGCTCTTGCACATTTCCTTTTATAGATGCTTGGGAAGCTCCACTTAAGTGGGAGTCATCATAATTTTTTTGTCTATTTTAGTAAAGCAACAAACAAGTGTAATCTACTTTATCAAAAAAAAGTTTGAGTTGATGAAAAATTTGCTTTTGAGTTAGTTTTTTGAGTTGATGGAGAATCTATTTTTTACTTAAATATTTTTGTCTTTTTGTGATAATACTTTTTTTTTTTTCTAATCCAAGGAGTTTTGTCTTTTTGATGGTTTTGGGCTTTACTTTTTGGATTTTATTGATGAGAAAAATCCATAACAGTTATCTTCATTGCCTTGAAGTTAGTTTATTAAATCGTCCTCGTCTCTAGAGGTGCTTGAGTTTTAGGCCTAGGTTGAAGTTCCTTCTGAAAAAGTTTTGGATTACAATATCTATTTTATTATTGCAAAGTATTTTGTTTTAGTTATGGCTTGGCCAAGCCTTGCTGTTGTATGGGACTTCTGGGTAAGGAATAGTGAATTAGCCTTTGCAAGAACTGAGTCTAGTTGTTGAGTCTCTAGTTCTTGTTAGAGCCAATTTTACACTACTTCTTTGATAAGATTTTTGGAATTTCTAAAGGCATCCCACCATTTCACTTTGAATTTTCTAATTACAACAGGGGTATCCTTTTAGAATTAGATCTCATAATACCAGGCTAATACCTATGGTAAAAAGAATTTATCATGGAATTGAAACAAAGGAGAGAATCGAGATTCATCCTTTATTGGTTCATAACTAGTTTTGAATAGTTCATACCCCTCTCTTACCCTTTCAATAAGGAGGTCTAGGACAGATCCAAAGTATCCCCACCACTATTTGAACCAATTTGGTGTCTTGAAATAATTATTTATATTAAAATTAAATAACCACGAATGTCTATTCTTTTTGTTTTGGATAAGACAAGTATTAAACCATGCTTGTTGGTAATCCCAATAGTTAAAAAATAAGCAATGCTTTGTTTTGAAATTGGTTGGAAAAAGTTATGGTTTTGTGAGGGCTTGTTCCTAATCTGGTGGATTGAGGATTTTTTGTATTTGGCAAGTTGAATATCCAGGTTCTATAGGGTTTTCATCTAGTGGGAAGTGTTTAAATTTTACAAACTTGGTCTATTTAAGAATAACCATATAATATTTATGAGTTTTTGTGGTATCTATAGGCTTTAAATGCCATCTAGTAGGGAAAGCATTTGTTATGGCCTTTATTGGATTTTCATGAAAGAAACATTCTTCCATAGGTAAAACATTTTGAAAATCTCTTTTTTCAAAATATTTTGAGTGTTTGGTGGGTGTTTATGAAGAAAATACTTTTAAAAAAGAAGTTTCAAAAGCATTTTAAGATAGGGGTTTTGAAGAAAAACCTCTCCTTTTTTGAAATGGGTTCTCAGGCTTTACCTATGAAATTTTCCATCTTTATGTAAAGTTCTTGAACATCCTTGCACAGTTCTGGGTCTAAGTCAAGGTCTTGTAACCATTTTTGGAATTATTGAGCTTTTTCATCTTCTTAGACCATGTCAACCTAGGTTTTGATGGGTTTTACTGAGGTTATTTTGTTTAGGGTATTTGATTCTGATTTTGTAGGTTTTGAAGTAAGTTATGTTTTAGTTTCTAAAGAAGGCTTGATTAGGACTTCTTTTCCTTTGTTTTTTCAAGACATGTTTTTGAGTTTTCTTGTAAGAATTCTCAGGTTAGAAAATTAAGAACTAAGCTCTTTTCTCTCTTTGTGAATTCTATATTGAAGTCAAAGACTAACAAGATTGCTTGCCATCTAGTAAAGATTTGCTTAGAAGTCAAGTTTTAAACATCCTTCCGAAGGACTTTTTTGGCTGATTTACAATCAATTTGAAGTGTAAACTTCTTATTAAGTAAATCACTTTAGAACTTTTGGATACACATGACAATAAAAATTTCTTTTTTTATGGTGGAGTAATTCTTTTAGAAATCATTCTAATATCCTAAAGTAAATTGGATAATTCTTTCTTTGTCATCTTGTACTTGCTTCAGAATACCACCATAGTATCAAAGGCATCAGTCTTAACAATTTTCTAAAGTGAAGGGTTCGTAATGTGAAGACAAGGAATTTCTTTAATCAAGGATTTCACTTGTTGTACAATGACAGAGTGATTTTCTATCCAAGGAGTAGGATTTTTCCTAAGCCTATCATGCAGAGGTTTTATGAGAGTTTGAATGTTTGGGATAAAATCAAGGACATAGTTTAAACTTTCAAGGAATTGCTAGAGTTGAGTTTTGTTTATGATTTTATCAAGGAATTTTTCAAAAAATGCTATGGACCTTTTAATAGGAGTGATAATTCCTTGGGTGATATAATGACCAAGAAATCAAATTTTTGTTTGGAATAAAGAGATCTTTGCTTGGAAAATCACAAGACCATTTTTCATGGTAATTAAAAAGAATTCATACAAATGTCTAAAATACTTTTCAATTGATTTTGAGAAAATTAAAACATCATTTTTGAATGAGAATTTTGAATGAGAATGAAAAATGTCATTCATGATTATTTGAAATTTAGAAGGAGCATTTTTCAAACCAAATGACATAACATTCCATTTATATTGTCCAAATAAAACAATGAATACAGTTTTATAACAATCTTTTGGATGAATTTAAATTTGTCAAAATCCTAATTTCATGTCAAATTTTGAGAAAATGTATGTTGAATGCAATCTTTGTGACAAGACTTTCTTATTAGATATAAGATACCTAATCCAATTGAGGGTCTTGCTTAAAGGTTTATAGTTGATGACCAGCTTGGTATTCCTCATTCGATGTCAAAATTCTTGTTGACATAAAATGCAGTGTAACACCAAGAAGAATGATACTTTGAGATTAGTCGTTTTGATCCAAATTCTTAATTTCATTTCTACAGTGCTATTCTAGTTCTATAGACATTTGAATAGAGCATGCTTTTGTGGGGATTTGGTTTTTACTAAAGTTTGGCTCATAGGTAAGTCAATCATGTGTTGTTTTTTTTTCAAATCTTAAAAAGCATTTGGTAAATCTAAACAAAGTTCAATGTGCAAAAGGATTTTGAAATTTTAATTCTTTTTTGAATAAAAGAGTTTAGTAATTCTTTCTCAATTTTCTTAAGAGAAAATTGGCTTTGGAGTTCAAAAAGTTGAAAACGCTTTGAAAGTATCAAACTGTGAGTCTTATTCTCATAAAGTGAATTAGCTTATGAGATTAAGATTTCTTGTCTTGGGTTTTTCTAAAAATTGGAAAATGAGGTTTTGTGATTTTGTTTTAAAATTAATACCATTATAATTGACATAATAAGGAGTTATTATATTTATGAAATAAGTTTCTAAAGTAACAATATGATGCATGTTTTCAACAAGAACAAAACTTGTCTTGATTTTGAAATTTTGGTTTTCAATGAAAGCAATAGTTTTGCTAAAAATTACTATTTTAGAATCATTGGCTGCAGCCAATTTTTCACTTGTTTTTCTTGAAATTTTTTTTCAGTACTATGCTCTATTTAATGCAATTCAAATCTGCACCAATATCAAAAAGAGCAATAGTATCTAGTGTAAAATCATTAGAAAAAATGAGAGAAAGTTCTATTAAATATTTTTGAGAAGTAACTTGTTCAAGAGCAAATAAAGTCTTATGGGATTTTTTTTAGGTTTTCAATATTTTGTGATTCCTCTGGTTTATTTGGTTTGTCAGGTTCAGAGGCTTTATAGTGGTTTGAGAAAAGAAATTGAATGGCTTCCTCTCCCATTTTCTAGTTTTCTTTGAGCTCCTTAAGTTCAATTTTGATAGTTTTGATTTCCTTTTTGAGGTCTTAGAGAGTCGGATTTAAAACTTTTGATTTTTTCTTTGAAAAGATTTTAGTAAGATTATAAGGAACCTTATTGAGGTTTGGGTATTCCTGTGTTTTGGATTGGTCTCTAATGGTTTTGAAAAGTTTTTTAAGGTATTCCTTTTGTAAAGAAGGGTTAGTGATACACTTAACAATATCAAGTAATAATTCTTGATCTTTAGTAAGTATATTTACTTATTTTAGGGCAGTCTTAACTACAGACAAAGATGTCTAGAGATCATCTGTTTATTTTGATTTCTCATTTATGCTACTTGTAAGTTCAAATTCAGAGTCAATAATAAATAGGTTTTGGAGTCTTTGAAGGGTTTCTTCCTTGAGATCTAATTCCTGGAGTTTTTTAAAAACTTTGCAATATTTTGTAGTGTGTCCCTTTCTCCCACACTTGTAATAAGTGATATGGTTAAAGGTTTTAAAGGAAGGTTTTTTGGTTTTTTTTTTATTAGATTTGAGTAAAAAGGAGATTTGCTTTTTTTTTTTTAGCAAACATTTTAAAAGGCTTGGAAGAGGTTTTCATCTTGGATTTCAAAGATTTAAAAGATTTAGGAAATCCTAAGTCAAACTGTTGATAGAATGTACTTGCTTCAAAGCAAGATTGCTTAAGTTCCCACTTGATGTGTTTTTAGAGGTTTAGATCTTGGCAAATTCTAAATCCTTCCTTTTGCATATAACTTATTAATTGTCCATATGTCAATTGGTTATATAAGATAGGATTTTCATAAGTATTCTTTAGAGCATTTCTAACTCTTAAAAAATAAAATATTTTAATACAAATAAAGTAATCTCAATTAAAAAATAAGTATTAATATAATATGACATATAATCTATACATTTTCATTAAAATGTAAATAAATATATCATGTAAATATATATTTTTAATTTTTATAATTCATGATTAAAAAAAAGGAGGAAGAAAAAAAAAAGTTACGAGCTCATGTAATTCTTAGTTTAAAAAAACACTAAATGTAGAAAAGGAATTGATGTCTTAACTCTTGACTAAGTGGTAAATACTACCATTTATTTCTCTAATACTTTAGGTTTGAGATTTATTAAAATTCTAATTTTTCACCAATTTTTGAAGATAACTAAATTGGGAAAATTATGACTAATTCATTAGTTTATGGTCCAACTAACAAGTTCATCGATTTTTAAAGCTAATGGTTTTGTTTTTTTAAGACAAATCAAACCAGACTAAGTCCAATTCTTAATTTTATTGATATGATTAATTGGCCCAGTTCAATTTTTAAAATCTTAGCATACACCAAGGCAAGAAAAAACTTTATTGGAGGAAGAGATAAAATATTAACTAATTTCAATTTTACATGTAACATTAAATAGTAAAATAATAAAGTACAAAATAAAAAATTAGTAAATAAAATGTGAATTAGTTTGATTTTACTTTTGGTTGACTAAGTATTTACATACCAATTTAGTAATCACATATTTGATTGAGTGTTTTCATACTTTAAGTTTCAAGAATATCACTTTTGTCATAAAATGACAAAACATAACATATACCCTTATAGACTTTATTAATGTATTATTTTGATAATGTATCAATGAAAAGTAATTTATGAATCATACTTTAATGTAATGAATATTTTATAATTACAATCTTATCATGACTACCTTTTTAAAGCATATTTACTTCATGAATGTAAATATTTATAAACAAACTAAAAATAATAATTTTTTAATTAAATCATATACATAAACAACCAAATAAAACAGCAATAAGATTTCACACTAACAAACTGTGTTATAATGACCTATGTTCCTTAAAATCAAAAATTAATTGAAAAAATTTTGTTAGTCAAACCCATGGAAACCTTAAAGAAGTTATATTTTGATGGATTTTTTCCAAGCTTTTAGGTGCCAACTTGCATTCCTTTAGGACATGCTTTTCAATCACATCTTAAATATGGGGAATGCTAATATGACATTATTTGTAATAAAATAATAATTTTTTTAAAATTTATATTTTTAGATAAAAATCACATGACATGCATGAAGACTTACAATAATGTAAAAACATGCTACATAAACTATTATCTATTGCTCTACAAATTATGTTATAATTCTCATTTTATAATGTATTTATTTATTTTACATTATTTAGTATAATTAAGAATTTTAACTAAACTATTTAAGAAGTATGTGAATTGTTTAAGATTTCTTTTTTTTTATTTAATTAGAATATTTTTTTAGTTAGTTATTAAGAATTTTCTCATTTAAGTTAAAATAGTTTCTTACTTACTTAGATAGTTTTAATCATTGTTGTTCTCACAGCTTTGTATGGGTTGTAATTATTGTCAACTATCTTTACATGTGCAAGTAAATTGAAGCCATATGGAAGGGCAAAAATGTAAAATCACACAGAAGGGCAAGAAAGTAAATTCACTGCGTAAGCCCTATTAGGATTTCATGGAGTAGAGTATATAATAGTTTTGAAAGACAAAGAACAGCGAGTCAGCAATATTGAGCATTTAGCAAAACCTAGACAACCGACAAAGAAAACACCAAATCCCACACGGAAGAACACTATCCGCAAGGACGAAGAGAGTAAACAGAATTGAACAGTAGTCGTCGAGTGAACAGAAGCTGTCGCCGGAAGAAGAAGAAAAACCCGACGGCTGATGAACAGTACACGACAAAACGAAGAGAAGCACGACTAAAATCATATTTAGGGGCTAAACAAAGAACAAAGGTGGATGGCTGAAGCAATTGAGCGCCATCGACAAGAATGAGAGAGAAAACACAGCCATCGACGATCGAAAAATTGAGCAAACCAGCAGAAGAGAAAATGCAGCTGATGGAAGAAGAGAGAGAAAACCCAGATCGGGAAGGAGAGAAACCCGTGAGGAATGGCACACCACTGATTTGCGAGGAGACAACACAGTAGAGAGAGAAATTGATGGTCAGAAAAACAGAGAAACCGGTCGACAGGAGAGAAAACCGGGAACGGGTGAAGAAGGCTAGACGACAGGACGAAGAAAAGTAGACCACCAGCAGAAAATGGAGGAAATCCGGCCAAGTGGGTGAACGAAAAAATGAAATCTGGTGAAGAGAGAGAAATTCAGCGAAAAGAGAGAAATTCGACTAAATAGTAAGAGAGAGAAACGGACAGGTGAGATCGTAAGACAAAGAGACGAGTGAAATTGTAAGACGGTGAAAGCAGGAATTGTGTGATACAATGTAGGAATTCAACGAAGCATTGAACTCAATGTATTTCCAAACTTCTTCAAGAGAGGTTAGAGAGAGTTGTGGTGAACATCTAAGTGGCATTGGAGCAGCCTTTCAATTCAACAAAAGCAAGACAAGCTAGAAGAAGGGTAGACACAGTAAGTGACACTCTTTGCATTGTACTTGCTTAGTAATTGTAATATTGAAAGGAGCCGAGAGTTAAAGACATCCATTATAACCTGTATTCATAAGTATAATGGATAGTCTCGATAGAGGGAGAATCCCTACCACCATGGATATACATCACGTTGACGGAACCACGTAAATCTCGTGTGTCTTTAATTTGCTTTACGTTCTGTGCTTTAAATTGATTTATGAACGCAGTTAAAGTATCAGCCAACCTATAACCTAACGAAGATCTAAATAAAAACATTCGTATTGTCTATTAGGTAAGGTATCTGAAAGGTGACTTTAGGGACTATTGTAATTAGTAGGTAACAATAGATCTACCTCAGTCAAGTCTGAGAAAGAGTTTGCTTTTAAGAAGAGGTTGAAGTTGTTCACTTACTTGCAAATTGTGAATTGTGGTGATACTGATTCACCCCCCCTCAGTATCACAAATTAGTAGATCCTAAGGAGAAGTTAGGAACTTTAATCATAAATATGTATATAAGTATAAGAACTAAATGTCTTATTATTATAGTATTATAGTAAATAGACACTTTTAGTAAAAAAAAAATGTCAACTTTATTACTATTTTTTTTCTTTAGAAATTTTATTTTATTACACTTAATCAATTATTAACCTTGCTTTCACTAAACATTGCATCAAATGATATTAAAGCAAGTTTGGCCTGTGTTGATGTCATCTTATGGAATTCAAAACAACCTTTTCTACAATAATGATCATGAAAGGAAGGCTTTATTTAAAGCAATTTTATGGGATTATAAATACAAAAAAATTATTTTAGAGATTTTGCTCGTAATTAGTCTATTTATAAACAAATTCTTAATTTTAAAAATATTCCTCTCTTTGATAGAGATTTCTTTGTTAAAGATTTTATGAGATAACTAGTAAAAATTAATCTTTATTTGAATATAATGATATTTATGATGAAGAGAAAATGATTCTTACATAATTCAAACTCTAAAATGGTGTAGTTAATTGGTAAAACCATATTTAATACTACTAATTTAGGTCTAGTAAGTCAAGAATTTAATCATGTAAATATGATAAATTTATTAATACTTGAATTTATAGTGATAACAAATTTAATGAGATTTTAGATTTAATTGAAAGAAAATTCAATTTTTATTTTATTCTTGTTGAAATTGGAAATTTGCCTCATAATAATAATGCTAGTCACACATCAATTCTTGATCTAAATGAGATGAGTCAAATTATTGATCAAAAAGGGATTATTCATTTAAAAGAGAAAATATTGACCATTGATGATGTTTTAGTTGAGTAAATTGACTTCTTACATATTAGTAAATATTTCAATCATAAGCAACAAATGATCACTCTATCGATGATAAATTCTACCAAGAGAGAGTATGATCTTATAATCCACAAGTCTTAAGATCTAGTTAATCCTTTACATATAATATTTTTTGATTTTTTTGGAATAGACAATTAAATAAAAGATACTTTAACATTATTATTGATTAACATTATTGCTTATATGATGGTCCATAAAAAAGTTACTGGTTCTTTTTAAAGATGTTAATTTATTCTAACTATTTGTTCCTGTGACATAGATAACATGTCAATTCAAGGGTGAGTATTTTTTAAATTAAAAGGTTTTACAAAAGACATATCACAAAAACTATTATGTATTGTTTTACAAATTATGTTATAATTCTTATTTGGTAATTTATTTACTTATTTTATATTATTTTAATCTAATTAGAAATTTTAACTATACTATTTATGAAGTATGTGAATTATTCAAGATCTTTTTTATTTAGTTAGAATATTTTTCTAATTAATCATTAAGTATTTTTCTCATCTAAACTAAAATATTTTTTTAATTAGTTAGGTGATTTTAACTATATATATATATATATATATAAGCTTAAGGGAAAAACTATCTTAATATCCCATTATTCCAATATTTTAGTAAATAAATATTTTTAGTAAAGGCATTAGTTTTATCACTATTTTCTTTTTGAGAAATTTTGTTTACATAATTTTAATAGAGTATTAGTCTTATTTTTGGTAATTACTATATCACACAAAATCACACTTTTTTTTCCTAACCTTCATGCACATTTTGTTTTGTTTCTTACATATTTTGTTAATGTTTATACACATTATGTGATTTTTGTTCAAAAATATAATTTCCAAAAAAAAAACATTATTATTTTATTGTTAGCACCACATACATCTTAGTGTGGTTTAAAAAATGCATCTTAATAATGGGACTTATTTGCTAATAATGACTAATAAGGCATTCAATTATTAAAATCTATCTTTAAACACACATGAGCCAACTTCATGGGTTAATGAACATGATTGGAATAAATTGACAAGTCTTTGTGTCTATCTCTCCCCTTAATTTTTTACATGCAAGCTTACATAAGAAAAAAAGAAAAGAAAGTGTATTAAAGCCTAGTTTGGTGTTTTATGGTCCACCCTATGGAATTAAGAAGTTGAGCTTATAGTGTAGTAGGTGCTAAATATGGCTTTAGATGCATTATTGGTAAGCAATTTTATTCATCACCATCCAAAACTCATTTAATAACATTATATTTCTATTAATATAAAATTAACCAAGTTTTTAGTCTCAAAAATTTTTATTTTTCATATAAATTAATAGTATTAGTCATATTCAATGTTATCAAACTTTGCTTGGATTGGTAAGTCAAACTAGTAACTCGATGAATTACTAAGTAGATTGACCTGAATTGGTCAAAAAACCAGTTTGACATATAAAGTGAAAAAATTTGATTAACCTAACCAAGTTTTTCTAACCCCAATAACTCATTGGTTGAATCAAATTTGACTAGGCCAATTTTTAATTAAAATGGTATTATTTATAATAAGATTCTTACTATTCTTAAAGGCTTGGTTATTGTGCATAATTTAAGATTTCCAAAGTTAATGTCATAGCATGTTAATTACATTATGGGAGAATGTTATATTGCTTGTAACAAAATTCAACCATTGGTCTATTATTTAATTATTATTAATTATATTACCAAAACTTAAGAACAAACTATGTAAAAATTCATTATAACTAATCAAATTGTAATATATTAATTACATGAACTAGCTTACTATTACATGATAGAATTTGCTAGGTATTATTTATGCTTGTAAATATATTCATTTATTAAAATATTTCTTTATTAAAAATATTAATATCTTTAGTTTTAATTTTTGTTTATAATGTATAAATTCATTTTGGAAGTGTTCTATAATTTTTCAATTTAAAAGAATTTTATATTACAAACATAATAATTGCATTTTATCATCATATATAGTTTAAATTGACATTAAGCAAATCATATATATTTTATTTGACTCCATCTTTAATCTTCCCTAACTTTTATATATGAAAATAATTTTTTGGAATGAAAAATTAAAATCCAAAATATCTCAAAGAGACACCAAATTTAGGAATTTTAAAGGGTTACAATCATGTAATTCAATATTATTACACAAAAAATGAACATACCCAACTAGGTTAATTATTAATTTACTAATTGAACCAGTGACCTAGTTTTTTATTTAGGTTGATATACAGATCAAGCTTAATAACTATAGTTATATTAACTGATAAGGATAATTCTTATGAGCTGCTAATAAACTCCTAGCTTGACCTTATAATATATGACATGCCTATCTTTAGCCAATCTTAAGAAAAATGTCTTCTTGATATAAATGTGTTACCCTTTAGGCCCTACACATATATCCCAATTGAATAATTCTCTAAGCATATTAGCATTTAAATTTAACTATAAATATCTTATAAACATCATTCTTGATGTATGCATTAATTATTCTTATCTCTATTAACTTTCACGTAAAAACATCTTTTGTTATTTTAAATATCATAGTGCTAATGTTGAGTTAAGAATTTATGGCCCTTAACCTCCCTTTATCTTACAAGTCAAAGATCTAATTTGGCATAAGCATTCACATTTAGGCCCTCCCTAATATGACCTCATCAATTCTCAACCCCATTATAAAGGAACTATTTATGGGAAACAATGTCATGTCTCTCTTCCCATATATCACCCTTTTTTTCTTCTATTGGATTTGCAATCATGTCTTTCTTATCATCTATCACACTTTTTTTTTCTATTGGATTTGTATGTTTTTCCCACCATAATATGAGTGATGACTCTATCATATCACCTAATCTTTTTAACAATGAAACTCTATTTGTCTCCTTTAACTTAGGTAATAAATAATCATCCCCAAACTTCCAAGAGCAATTCCACCTTATGTAAGAATAGATTTGGACACGAAGGAAGGAGAAGTTATTTTTATCAAACTTCTAACTCCACCCTTTACTAAAATATATAATCCTTTGAAAGTTGCTCTCCCTAAACTCCCTTAGAAACTCAAAACTTATACCTTTTGATTAATGACAACATCGCTTTGATGTCCTTACCAGAACATCTCATCTTAACTTCCTTTATATGTCTTAAAGGAAGAAGATTATCATTTTCCTCACTAAATGACTTTTAGGAATACACCTTGACACCTCAAGTAAGTAGTAAAAATCCTTTGTAAAGATGTGCCCTTGTCAAAAATGTCCTAAAAGTGACCCTAAAACATATGAAATAATCAAGTAGATCCAAAAACTAATGCTTCAGATTGTTACTTTATTGGACTAAGAACCACCTCTTTAAAAGGTAACCTTTGACTCCTTTTTTAACTTAGAGATTTAAGATATATTAGTTTTAAAAAAATTCAAAACGCCTATTATAAATTCTTATGATGAAACCAATGGCTCAAATGACCATGAACTAGGTTCCATACTCTTATATCTATGCATGAAACTTTTGAAATTATTATGTACAAGGCTTTTTCTATAACCCTAAAAGGTCTAACTTAAACATGTTATTTTAGCTCTTACCCTAATCAATTGCAAATATGGAATCATTAAGTTGACAATTTGTGATTAGTTTGTTATTAGTAAAAGATTTAAAAAAAAAAGCATTGTATTATGCTTTTGAAGGTTCTTCCCATCATACAAAAGATAACTTCATCACACCATCTAAGTTTCCTAATAATGAAACTTTATTCATCTCATTTAACTTGGGCAATGACTAATCATTTTAAAACTTCCAAGGGCAATTCCATCTTATGCAAAAATGGATTTAGACATTAAGTGCCTCCATGACTACTTTCTTAAAAGAAAGAAAAAGCTCTCTTTATTAGACTTTTGACTCCACTCTTCACAAAATAAATGATCATTTGAAAGCTACTCTTCCTAAACTCCCTAAGGCACTTAAAACTTATATCTTCTGATTGATGACAAGATCCCCTTAATATCCCTACCATAACACCTTGACCTAACTTCTTATAGATGTCTTAAAGGAAAAAGATTATCTTTTCCCCACTCAAAGACTTTTAGGAATACACCCTAGCATCTTCAAGTAGGAAGTAATAAAAACCCCTCGTAAAGATGCACCACCGTTAAGAATGGCTTAAAAGTGACCTTAAAAAGGATGAAATAACAAAGCAAATCTAAAAACTAATGTTTCAAATTACTACTTTATCGCACTGAGAACCACTCTTTTAACTATTTTTTTAACTTGGAGATTTAAGATTTGTTAGTTTTGAAATTCAAAATGCCTACCCTAGATGTTATGACAAAACTATTGACCTAACTAACCATTAGACTAAGTTTCACACCCTCATATCTTTACATGAAACTTTTTGAAATTATGATGTACAAAACTTTCTCCATAACCTCAAAGGGTTTAACTTAAACATGGTATTCTAAGTTTCCACACTAATTAATTGTAAATGTGGAATCATCGAGTCAACAATTTGTGACCAAATTTGTTATTAGTAAAAATGAAAAAAGTTCCTATAGTACTAATAAAAGTGCACCAATAACTTTAAAAGTATTTAAAAAAATATGGTCCCATTTTAATAAATTAATGTTGAAAATATAAGGCCTAAACTCTAACTTCACTTTAACTACCTTTTATACTATTTAAAGAAGTTTCACTTTACCCTTATCATTAAACAAAAATCCATTAAAAAACTTAATTGAGGTTATGTCCTGAGCAAAAAAGTATATCTAAGTAAAAAATGCCTTTTGGATCTATAACAAGGTTAAAGGATATTGAAAAGTCTAGAATAGCAAACAAAGCCCTCTTCTCATCCCACCTCCCAAAGAAAGAGGAATCATAACTCTAGGCTATACTCCATTAATTATAATTCAAGCTAATATTTAGATGGAAATAATGTTAAATTAATTAACATGAGTGGTCCATGTCATTTAAAGTATGACTCAAAATAAAAGGCCTAATATGATGGTCGGTTAGGCATAACGGTAATTTGGGTCATCGGGTTTAAAATCCCTCCACTCTCCCTATTAAGAATAAACGTACAGGAAAGGAATATGTGTATATATATCTTCCCCTATTAAGAATAACCGTTACAGGAAAAGGAGTATCTTCTCATTTAAGATAATTATTACAGAAAGAGAGGATTTTCCTATTTAAGGTAACGGTTACAGGAAAGGAAGATGTGTATATATATATATATGCTATTACAGACCTTTCCGAGTGCTCAACCGTCAGAGAGAGAAAACGTAAAGAAAAGAAAGGGGAAAGAGTAGGAGAAAAGAGAGAAGCGTTCAGGAACGAAACAGAAGAGGCTTCCCATCTCCACTGCGGGACATCAGCATAATGGACAACGGTATGTTGATTTCAATTACAGTTTATTGCTAGTATTCGCATAAAGAAAGATCCTGCAATATATATGAAATAAGAATTTCAGAAAGAGAAATTCTAGAAAAGTCCAACAAATAAAAGATAAAAACATAATCAATTGGCCATAACAACTCTTTTTAAATCCAAGATATCATGATAGAAGGAAGTTATGTTGTATCCATAATAATCATAGTTATTATACCAAGGAGTATTGCAACTTTAAAGAAAAATTTGAATGGACTCTTATAGAGAGGCTTACTCCAAAAGTATATATGAAAAGAAAATCAATGTCAATTTAAAAATATAAGTTTTTTCTTAAGAAAGAAAGTACTCCAAAATCCAAAAGAGCTATATCTTAGTTAAACCAATAAGGTCCTTCATGACTTACTTTAAGAATGATAAATATGTTGTTAAAGGCCCGACTATTGGTATCACCACCATTATAAGAAATTCCTACATAAGGTGCATTTAAAATGTGCAAAGGAAATGACTTAAGGAATCCTACACTTCCATTACTTTTACTAATAATTTCTTAAAAGGCATCAAATATCCATGCAATGACCTTTTGGTAATCAAAGCTATCTTTAATGAATTTGATATATAATGTTTATTAATGGATACAAGGATTTTATATAACATATTGTATTATAAGGCTATTATTACGATGGGACTTTAAAAGGACATATTAAAGAATATTTATTACTTTTATATAGTTTTTTAAGAGTGCTAATTATTATTGAAGGTGTAGTTATGATACCAATTATCTTATTTCTTCTCCTTCAAATGGCCAATACAACCCTTGAGTTTGGTGGTTAAACCTCTATCCTTAGACAATGTAATTTTGATTAGACTAGCCTTTAGAGATGTTAATGCTTTCTTGTCCATTAGACACCTTAAAATGAAGTTTTCAACTTTCGCAAGCATTAGAGAAGTTTGAGGAGATAAAAAATAGGTCTAAGAACTTTTAAGTGGCTTGGATTAATGGGAAAGGAAAGCTAAATAATTTCAAAATTTCTATCATACAACCAAAAGAGGAGAAACTTTGGAAAAAGGTATTTTTATAAAAGGACTAGAGCTAATAAAAAAGTAATGTATATAAAAGAAAGACTTAACCCTTAGCCAAAAGTAGCATTGATTTCTTTCTTAAAGTGTAATGTAGGTATGTTTACTTAGGTTCCAATCTAGAATTCATTTCTCCTAAACTCAATGTAGACCCAAATTTTCCTCTTAAAAAAAAACTTTGCTTCAATTCAACGAGTCATTATCAAGGAAGAAGTAGACAAGTTGTTCATTGCAAAATTCATTAGAGAAGTAACTTATAAGACATACTAACTAATGTAGTTATATTACAGAAGGCTAATAATAAATAAATAATGTGTATTGATTTCACAAACCTCAATAGGACTTGTCTTATAGATAATCACCCTATTTCATGCATTAATTAGCTAGTTAATGAAAATTCTAAACATGAGCTCTTAACATTTATAAATGCTTTCTCTAGTTACAATCAAATCCCAATATATTAACCAAATTAGGATAAGAATGCATCTATTATTGATAAAGATACCTATTGCTATAAAGTAATGTTAGTTGAGTTAAAAAAAAATGATAAGGCAACTTACTAATGTTTGGTCAATAAAATGTTTAAACATCATATTAACAAAAATAAGGAGGGTATATGGACAATATACTAAATAAAGTAGGTCTGTTTTAAAGCACATAGTTAACCCCTAAGAACCTTTAACATTTTAAATTGATACGCCATGAAGTTAAACATGACTAAATATGTCTTTGGTGTATAATCTAAAAAATTATTAAGGTTTATGTACCCCCATAAGGAATAAAAACTAACCTTAAAAAATTTGCAACTATCTAGAACCTACCATCACCAAAAAGTATTAGAGAAATTGATGTTTTAATATATATGTTTGCTCATTTCAACAAGTTCATCTCTAAATCTAGTAACAAACAACTTCAATTATTCTAGATATTTAAGGAAAGTCCTTGGTTTCTAATAGGGGGAGGAATGTGAATGACCATTTTTTCAATAAAAAATTGACCTTATATATGTTATATTCCTCAATAAGCTAGTTTAAGGAAAGAAGTTTCTATATTTAGCTATCATTAATTCCATGGTGAGGTTTATGCTCTCTTATGACGAATATTATCAATGAACTATATTAATAAAGTCTTACAAGAAGCATAATTATGATATCTAAAAATAGAAAAAATAACACTAACTTTCATCATATTAGTTAAGAAACTCAAGTTATATTTTTAGGCCATAAGATTGTTGTTTTGACAAATCAACCTCTAAAATCAATTTTACAATGATTGAATGTAATAGATAGGATGCTACAATGGTCAATGAAGTTAAGGGAGTTTGAAGTGTCATTTCAACCAAAAATGACAATAAAAGGCCAAACTTAGTTGATTTTGTCAACAAATATAAGCTTTAAAACATCTAAAGCAACTATTATGACTCTAGCTTTTTTGCTCATTTATATGTTAATAAAGCCTCTAATAAATAGGGAAATAGAGCAAGAATCATCATCTCAAGTCTTACAAATGTAATCCTCAAATGCACCGCCAAATTCTAATTTGTAGTGTTCAACAATGAAGTTGAGTATAAAGCATTGATTATAAGGCTCAACATTACTAGGACACCAAAAGTTAAAAGGGTAAAAATGCATAAAAACTTACAATTGGTTATAAGTCAAGTTGCAAAAGATTATAAAGCAAAAAAAAAAAAAAGAAACATGTCAAGGTATCTTCAAAAGCTAAGAAAGATCAAGATGAGTTAATTAAAATAGGGCTTCAACTTGAACTAGTTAAGATTCTTAAGATAGAAAATGTAAGGATGTACTAATTATCTTACTCTTAACTACTTTAAAATGAGAGAGTTAAATGATCAATTATAATATAAATGAAAAAGAAGCTTATTTATATGAAGATTAAAGTCTATTATTTCCATCCATAATGATTTACATCCATTACCTAATCATTAAATACATTAGATTTGGAAAACTCCTAAGGGACCATATAAAGACAATAGAAATCAAGTATAAAGTAATTAGATAAACTTTGCTAGATGAAAGGTTATATAGAAGTTTGTTTAACTTACAACTTTTAAAAGTGTTTGAATTAAGAAAAGGATGAGCAAATACTCAAGGATATTCATATAAAAAAAAGTTTGTTCAAACCATAAAAGATGTTAAGTAATGCCAACTAAAGCATTAAAACAAAAGTTTTATTAACCAAATCTCATAGAGACTAGCCACCCAACTAACCTTGATTTTGGTCCCCTATCTTTTCACTTAATAGGACCTCGATCTCATTATCTTACTTTAGATAGCCAGAAGGGAAAGAAAGTTTGCAATTATAATTATGAACTACTTTACCAAGCAAGCAAACACCTAACCTCTATCTTCCATAATTAAGGCTATCATGGAAAAATTCATATTGAGATCTATCATATGCAAGTTTGATATTCATTAAGTTATCATTATTGATAATGGCAAGTTATTTGACAACCTTAAGTTTAAAGACTTCCACAAAGACTTAAGAATCCATCTAAACTTTACAGCAGTCAAATATTCTCAATCTAATGAATAGGCATAGGTCATTGAAAGGTCCATCACCTAAGCACAAAAAAAAGATACTAAGCAAGTAAAAGGATAATAAATGGATGAATTGTTACTATTATATAGACTTATTACACTACACCCTAAGTAGTAAAAAGTGAGATACCTTTAGCCTTGGCTTTTAAAACCAAAGTCATGATTTTGATAAAAGTAGAACTAAGCCATTAACATTACTGTTTTTAAGAAAATTTTATTGAAAACAACCTTAGAATGATCCTTGACCTACTTTAAGAAACCTAAGAACAAGTTATAATTAATATAACAATATATCAATAAAAATGGTCTAATATCATAATAAATTGCTTAAGAAGTAGCTTTTTAAAAAAAGAAACTTAGTTCCCTATACGTGAAGACTCGATAAAAGTTAAAAAAACAAGTATATTGGTAACAAATTGAAAAAACCCTAGAAATTACAAGTTAGAACAAGTAGATAAAACCTTAATTCTTAGAATTTGAAACTTAACCAATTTAAAAATTTATTATCAACAACACTATAATTTTCTTTCTTAATTGATGTAGAATTAATACTTCCAAAATTGCTATAAAAATTACAATCATTTTTTCAAAATTGCTATCATAAAAAACAATTCTCCTAAAATATCTTGTCAAGAAAGACCCAAAAAAAAATGACAAAAAAAAAAAACTATTGATAACCTAAGCATAAAAGACACAAAGATAGATAGGAAAGATTTGATAACAACTTTGAGCACAAAACACTTAAAAGTCGAGGACCAAAGTTCCTACAATGGCTATAGACAAGAAAATACCTAAAGCAAGAACACAAAAAGACACAAAATACTGGAAAGACATCTTGGCACTATATTAAGGGAAGGAATCTATAAAGGTTAAAGTTAGATAGAATTTTATGAAAACAAGAAATTTTATCTCACTAAAAATTACAAAAGTATGGTCATGTCTATCTACCTAATTATATGAACATCTACTACAACTAATATCATAAAAATACAAGGGGTTAACTATTCTTGTACACTCAATTGCATTCACACAAGGAAAGAAGATACATTACAATCACCTTAAGCTAGCATCAAAGATAACCTATAATTCTCTTTAAACAAATTATATTTAAAAGTTGATATAGTTGCTCAAAGGAGACCTTAGGACATATCTAATATAGTCCTTATAGTGAATTTAACTTATAGCCTACCGTGAGGTTGAGGAGGGATTCTCATGTAGAAATTCACTAGCGCCGTTAGAAAGGCTTACCCAAAAATTTTCCAAGGGCTTCTTGGCAATTAGAAAAAACCTAACTAAAAACTTAGGAAGGCACCTCCTCATTCCGTGGGTTACACTATTGCCTTACTAATGTATATACAAGAAGCTAACAGCTGCCAAAGTTGAACACACCAAAAGAATATGCAACTGAGAAAACACAAAGGTCTAGTACTTCTTGACTGGATGGTATGAATCGCTTGTAGAAAGTTGAATCCATAATAATATTACTCGAGCACAAGGACTTCGCCAACTGGACACCCAACTGAACAGCCATCAATCCCAATAATAGTGACTTTATAATTAGTAGGCAATGACTTGGTGAAGCTACAAATAAGACGCCTGGCATGGTCTATCACAGCAATACCAAGTCCACGGTGGCCTTGAAATAATGCTACATCTATATTCAACTTACAATAGCCCAATCAAAGAGAAGACTAGGAAGATAACATTGAGGATGTAACAAATGGAAAAGGCCCTTCTTGATACCAACACTAGGCAAAATAAAGGGAAAGGGCCATGTCAACAATCACCACTGGAGGACAAGTCTTCTACCCAAAGATTTAGCGGTTTCCAGCCTTCCAAATTGCCTATGCAATCATCAAAGCAAGTTCAAGATGTTCGCTACACACAAAAAGGGGACATATAAAATGGTACAAAAGTGGATACCAACAAATAAATCAAGCTAATTCATAATTGCAAGGTGATTCTCATGATTGTCCAGTAGCCATTGGATGCATTTGAAATCTGCATTTGTGGTGGGTTGATTAGGAGCACCATGATACAAAGCCACATAATATGACGCCAGCTGACTGTTCTGTATATAGACATATTGGAAAACAGCCCACAAAGCCAGGATTCCCGATAATAAACAGGTTGGTGACTTTATTAAAATGCAAGATTTTCCCCTTTGATTTCTGCTGCTTTGTGCTTTTCAATAATAAGGAGGGGCCAGACCAATAAAAAGACTGGTGATATTAAGATAATTTGATAATATATAAGGCACCAAACTTGATAATGTAAGTAATTGTTATTGGCCATCTCTAACAATTACACAAATGGGTGGTCCCTTTGAGCACGTCCAAAACCTTTCCACTCACCATCCATTCCTTCCATCACTTTCACTTATTTCCAGCAAGGGACAACTGCGCTGCAATGAAAAATGAAGAAAAACAAGTTTGATTGTGTACAAGAAAGGGAAAAAACAAATAAATAAATCAAAGCTCTTACTTCAAAAATCAATGTCTGACACCCCCAACAAGAACGAGTTTGGCTCAGTGGACTCATGCAATTGCCTGTACTCCAAGCCTCTCACATGGACACTAAAGCAAGCTGCAGAAACACTCAATCAAGTAGATTAATTGTTACACTACAATTGAAAGATTGGTATACAAGATATGCACTTATCAATAAAGATGGCATCATATTCTTAAGAAAAGGGTTACAAAAGCACTAGTAAATGACACTGTTAAAATTGAAAAGATAAAGAGTGTGTCTAAGCGACGATACACAGGATACAACACATGATCATCTATCTTTGCTTATCCCACAGGAAGTAAATCAACACTATGTCACATTAAACATACATATCAAATGTGATGCATTGACCAATATTACTTAACAATGGGAAAACTACATAACATTGTGACGCCATTGGCACACAAAATTCTATGCCATTGTTATGCATCATTTAATGGGTCAAACAGGCAGCTGCATGCCAGTTTCATAAAATTCAAGTTCCAAATATAATATCAGCTAGTCCTTTTTGGAAACCAGGTTGCAGCTTGGATTAAATGAAATTCCCCTCGACACTTCCTAACAGTTAAGTATTTACTTTCTACACAATATTAATTTGTTATCTTCACTCTAACAATGTGGGGTAACATATGATGCAACTAATTACTTTCAAAAGTTGTGGGAAAATGTCAATCAATTACCGTTCTCTATTTTCATCACACTCTGAAGCATTGTATCCATCTTTGTTTTCATATCTGAACTGTCATCCATATGTGGGACCACAAGGGTCAGCTCCCTGTAGATATCACGCACAAACCTACAAATCTTCTCAGCAAATTCAAGCTCCCCATCTGATATTCGACCAATTGCCAATCGCATTAGCTCTCCAGTGACATCTGCAAGCTGTGCATGAACAATAAGCACCTCTAATAGCACTTAAAATTGAAGCATGCTGGGCACAACCACCACAATCAAAATAACAAGCAGCCATGAAATAAAGCCACTAGCAACTTTTGATTATCATACACACTGGAACTATTTTTATCCCTTTTCACCTATTTACAGCTTGAATCTATCAATAGATTACAGCAAAACAGTTGGAGAACTACTTATTGTTATTCTTACTATGTTCATTTGGTTTCTTTGGGATGGGAAGACAAAGTGTTTCAATGAATACTTACACGGCCAACAATGGGCAAGTAGCTTAAAACCTAGTGGTGTAAACTGGACTGCTTTAATTGAGAAAAAGTTATTCTCTCTACAAAGACATGATCAAGTTGATTTTGGTACATAATGAATTGCCACACCATAGACACTCTAAGCTGAATATGACGACACTCATTCCCAGGTCATAATTTCTCAGTGTCTGCATAAAGTTCAGGCAATTACCCCCAGCAGATAATCAAGGATGTTTATTTTCAAAGGCTCGACTGATGGATCATTGAGTGGTAAAAGAGTAGCATTTATCTCATCCAAATTCAAAAGCATCCCAGTTCTGCAGAATTTGCAGAATGTGGCTGCTTCAACATATTCTTGCACCTGCCAAATGTCAAGCACATAAGTCAACATGGTAATGTGTAACAAGGATCAGCATGGAAGAAGACAAGGTCATACCCCAGGAGAGTATGCTCGTCTTAGCTTCCAAAAATCAGTTCCCCGTAATTCTTTCACTAATCGAGACATTTGCTGAGCTGTCACTGCTGCTAAAGCCTTTTCTGCCTCGTAAAGGACGTCCTCTTTGTTGTACTTGCTCATTCTGCAATCATTAAATCACAACTCTATTTCAGTTCAGCACACATTGACAAGATAAGCTATGTGACCTCTGTGATGAAGCCTTAATGATATACCATTTAAACCAGAATGAATCCTTCAATGTCACCATGTAAAAAAAGAAAAGCCATGACTGGAAATCAACAGCTAGAGTGGCCACACAGTTCACTGTAGAGCTCAACTAAAGGTTCATATGAAAGCACAAGGAAGGTCTAATGTAAGATGCATCAAATTTCATTATATAGGCATAACAAACAAAAGGAAAACACGTTACTAAAAAGAATGGAAGGAAAATAGGTTCAATCACCTATGAACTCGAGAGATGACCTTTTTGCTGTTAATTGTTACATCTCGGCTTG
Organism: Ceriops zippeliana; assembly: GCA_037897445.1. NCBI lineage: Eukaryota > Viridiplantae > Streptophyta > Magnoliopsida > Malpighiales > Rhizophoraceae > Ceriops > Ceriops zippeliana. Next base: position 3,284,206 of record JBAPLH010000155.1, read on the forward strand.
CCTTTACCACGCGCTCTCGTTTGTCATTCTACAGGTATATGCAAGTTAATTGCGAAAAATAGTACAATTTTAATAAATGAAAAACAGGACACAGAAAACACACAACAGCAGTAGATATGATAATAATCAGTCAGAAGTATGGTTAAATTGTAAAAATTTCCATAAAGGAAGATATTTGACACAAAGAGCAAAGCATCATCCATATCTCAACAGCAATGAAGCCCTTAACCCATTGTTAATTTCTGGTCAGGGCCAAGAGCCTAGAAACAATTTAGTTGTTACCACCACTTTCTCCTCAATCCCTCACCTCTATGTGCAATTATGCATACCCAGTCTATCAGTCAACTTATTATAGTTTGATAAAGTAATCAAGGATTGCATTGCGTAGCCAAGAAAAAACAGCAGTTCCATATTGACAGAACTGCCAAGCTAGCTGACATGGACACAAACAATACACAAATATGTGGTACAAATCATAAATATGGCAGCATCACAATCAGATGCAGCCAAAAGCAGTCCTTTAGGAAAAACCTTAATCATTCAAAACCTGTAATGCAAGTAATTTATAACAGCAAAGGCCATAACTGCTTGGTGGATATTCAATTAACTGATAACAAGGTCTTTGGTGCGTGCGTGCATGCACATCAGTTCATTAGAATCATGAAATTGTCAAGTCAGTCTAGTGTCCCACACCAAGGTAATTTTAGGATAACTAAATTGTTGTTCAGTAATACTACAATTGAGATCACAAGCATTTAGCAGTAAAGTTTTTCCTTTTTTTTTTTTTTTTTTGAGACTCCACCTGCTCTAGTTCCTAGATGAAGAACACGCCGAAAGTGAAGCCCCCTGACTAGTGGGGCACATTTTCCATTTTCCAACATGTTCCATGAAATTGTCATTTGCTTTAAACAGAAAACAAACACCATCAACGTAGTGGCAATAATGCAATTAATTGCTCGGCTTGATCAAATCGCAGGTCTCAGTTGAAAAGGAAAAAACATATATGCATACGTTTTTTCTGTTTGGTTGGTTTGTAATTATTACACAAGTAAAAAGAGATTAGACAAAACTTATTGATGAATCCGAAAACAAGGGGTAGAAGGTGTGTAATACCTACCAGGCCATTGAGATAATCACCATAATCGTCAAAAGCGACACTCATGGCGGCGGTGTCTGTGCTCATTTTCCTCGCTCTATCTGCCATCCCAGCAACTGAAACTGATCCAAACGCCCCACCTCCCCACTCTTTAACTTTCAAAAATTTTGCAATTTATTTACTTTTTTTTTGTTTTTTTTTGGGGGGGGGGGGGTTGGTGTTCTAGCCTGAGATATATAGTAAGCGAGAAACAAACAGAGCCTCAAACAGAAATAAGAAAACTCCCACTTCTAGTATAACTTATACAACTGCAAACAAATACAGAGAAGGCGTGAGAGAGAGAGAGAGAGAGAGAGTTTACATGAATGGGGGCGGTGTGCTTTGGGTATGGACGCCACGAGCGCAGCCGAGAACCAGCGAGAGAGCCTGCTGAGCGTGTAACCGTACACCATTAATCAAGACTTTGATTTGACTCTCTCTCTCTCAAAAAAACAATAAATAAATAAATAAAATTTTTTATTTTGGGTGGTAGGGCTTCGACTTTTTATCTTTTTTCTTGGGGTGTTATGTCTTTGTCGCAATTCATTTATTAAAAGTAAAAATTGTCATTTGGGTTTTTGGGTGAAATAATACTAAATATATTTTTTTTTATTTTCATATAAATAATATTTTGATTAAAATATAAAAAAATTTATAATGAAATATTTATTTTAATAAAAAAATATTTTATAATAAATTAATAATTTTTTTCATTATATTTAATATTATTTCTTCAACAATCGTACGTGGGTTTTGGACTTTTAGGGTCGGGTCGCCAAGAAACAGCAAGTCGGCCCTTCATAATCATCATTGGGCATTGTTCCCAGCCCATGACTTGGTTTCATTTTTAATACAAAAAGATGCATAAATACCAACATATTAACGCATACACATACAGAGATTAATGCGTTTAAAGATAATTAAAATCTCATGTATAATAGAGAAGATTAATGAAGAATATTGAGAGAAGCACTTACACATGATAACTTTTTATTCCTTAAGGAGATATATATGATGAATTCAACATAAGCTTAGTCATTTCCTCTTTGGGCAACATTATAAGCACTAAGCTTATTTCATGAAAAATTTGTGAGCAATAAATATAATTTTTTAAGGAAACATATGAAAATATATTTTTTCAAAATAAAATTACGTCACCTTATAAAATTTTAATTGAGTATATTTATTTTTAATTGAGAAGGATAATTTACAAATATTAAAATATAAAGATGTGACAAATTTTAATCATTTGAGATAACGTGAATCTATCTTTTGACAATCTATTACCTTCTTCTTAACTAGCTAACCTAATAATCAATTTTCCTAATATCATAACTCTAGAAGACTTTTCACTCTTATCTTTGTGAAAGTTTAAAAGTTAGAAACTTAGTAAAGAATTAAATATTTTTATAATAAACTTAATATCAAAATCAAACACTGATAAAATGTCTTATCATTTAACAAATGTTTATTTTAATAAAATTTTTTTACATTTATAATAAAAATATCTTTTGTTATTTTATAAATCCACCCTTATAATAAATTTTTATTTAATAAATTAATTTTAAATTTTAAACATATAAAATTATTGATAAAGTTGCTTTTTTCATAATAAAATAATTAACTCTAACCCTTTGCTTTTTTTTTTTCCATCAATCTTTTATTTAAGGAGTCCACAATATAATATCTTAAATGTATCCATTTTAATAATCATTGAAGCATTATGATGTTGTATAACTAGATAAGAAAGTTCTTTAATTCTTTATTTACTTTTCTTATTATTTAAATATGTTATTTTGTCCATTTAAACTATATATTTTTAACTTTTCAAATAAAGGTTTAGCATCAAATATCATATGTTTATAAAAATGTAAAATGTAATTCAAAATTTCTAAAACTCTTTGTTATTAATTTTTATCTTTTAGGCTATCAAGAAACTTAAAGACAAATTCTATAACACTACCAATTCAGATAATGTTCTCATTTTTATTATTGTAACCAAGTAATCAAATCTTAGTTTAAAATAATTTCATCTTTTTAGTTGAAATTGCTAAGTCACCATATTTTATAAATGATTACTTTGAAAGAACTTTTCTCTTAAGAATAGGTATTCTTTTTTTCTCATATTTTTGTGAGTTTTCAATCCTTAATTTTTAAAGCTTTATTCCTAATTCTTGGTTAAGCCCCCATGACAATATCAAATCTCCCTTTGTTTTATAATATTAAGAATCATAAAAATGATGAAGAAGATAAGGCCATTAATATTAGTAATAAGTCTTTTAAACGAATTTCCATTGCTTTTATTAGTCATTATCTTAAGAGTCACTAGATGGAAAAATCTTGGATTACTAGGGATGATACTTACATTTCAAAGTATTAATTAACATTAAGAACCCCCCAGTAGGTATAATGACCAAGATTCAATAAGGAGAAAAGTCATGTATTTGTTTAAATATGAGATGCTTACTAATTACTATTACCAATATGGTTATCTACCTGATGTCTTAAAAGAGTATGAATAAACTAATGCAAAAGATGATCCTTAATCATTTGGTAAATCTTTAAAGTTTAAAGACTTATATGCATTATTAGGAAAAAAATTTGTCTTAAAATATACTATAATTATTTGTAGCATTATAATGGTTGTGCCAATCAAGCTTTTTAGGGGGTAAAAAGCTAGTTAAATGGCCCTTAAATTCTTGTTGATTAATTGAGAGCTTATGTTTATACAATGTCATTGCAATCTCAAGATGTTATTACCTATTAGAATTCAAGTTGCGATCTTAAGGATATTAATATTGGTTTTTTAAACTTAGAGGAAAATTTGAAAGATATTTCCTGACATATCTAACTAAGATTTTGTACTAATATGCCCCTTATTCTAATTATTGTGTTTGATAAGGAAATATTTTCAAAAGCAAATACTTATCAAGGTCAAATAAATCTATAGAGGAAGCAAATTGATAGAATTTTTTTCTACCTATTGTATCCTAAAAGGAAATTTAAGTCCCAATGGATCCTTAAACTAGTAATTAATTGTGCCATTAAGAGTGGGCCACCATATACTATTTCTATCACAATAAGCCTTTATGAATGTTGCTATATGAATTCCTTATCGTATGCCACATCAATTCCTTATCACACTCTTTACAACTCTTTACTAAAAAGAGGTATTAACCAAGAATTCAAGAAACTCAAACTTCAAACATGTCATTAGCAATAAAAGAAAAAACTTAAATAGATTTGTTTTTGATTAATGAAGAATAAGTTTATTCACTTTAGAGAAATACACAAATAATTTTTTTATGCACAAAAATAATTCTTTTTTTTTCTTTGGTAAATAACTAAAAGTTCTCTAAAATATCAAAATATCAAAAAATATAATTTGTAATAAAAGTAAATACAAACAACATGTCTCATATCCTCAACACACTCCTTAAATAACTTAGCTAACAATCCTTTAGTTATAAGAATAACAACTATAAGGTAAATACTAATATATTCTATTACAATTACTTACTCTTTGACATGATTTATAATGACTAAATATTTTATATTAATATGTTTGTTTTGACTCCTACATTTATTTTTCTTTAGAAAGAACACAATAATCAATTATCACAATATATTTTTAATGCTCTAGAATTAAAATCTATAATCTATAGTCCTATAATAGAATTTTCTAATTACTAATCATTTATTTTACTTTTATAGTAAAAGAAGTAATAATAGTCTACATAATACTTCTTAACACCTTTAATGAGTATAAAAATATATCTAATAGTAGCGTTGTTGTTATCTACTAAATCAACAAAATCAACATTTGAATAAATAATCACCTTAAAATTGTCAATATGTTTATATATAAACTTATAATTATTGATTTTTTACAAATACCATATAACCTTTTTTAGTGATTTTTTAATATTATTAATTAGGATTACTTAAGCATCTCCTTAATATTTTTATTATAAATAAAATGTCAAGTCAAATGTATAATTGTGCATACATAAAAATATTAATCACTTATGCGTATTACATGTGCTTCATCTCATCTGACTTTAAGTCATTCTAAGAATATTGTAAAAGATTAAATTTATAACCTTTAAGTAAAAGTACTATGATAAAAGAATAATTTTATATCTTAAATTTCTTTAAAACTTTTTCAATATAAACCCTTTAAGATAGTTTTTATTTTTTTTTGAATTTCTATATTGATAATATATAAAACTTCACCAATATTTTTATATCAAAATTTTGAGAGAAAAAATTTCTTAATCTTTTATAACAATATCAAATCATTACATACAAATAAAATATCATCCATATATAAGATTAAAATAACATTCTTATTCTTATTAACTTTAAGGTATTACTTTTGTGGATCTTAAGGTGTATATATTGATTCATAATATTCTTTATAAATTTATCTAAGATTATGACATTATGAATTTAATATACCATTATTGGAAACCTTGCTTGATCTTGTATATGAATTTCTTAACCTTATATATCAGTAACTCTTCTTATTAGTAATTAAACTTTCTTCCTCAAAATCCTTATTCAAGAAAATTATTTTTATATCCATTTGATGTATCTCTAAATAAAAAAATTTTAAAAATCATAATAACTTTGAATAAATCCTTTTTTAATATTAAAGAAAATGTTTCATACTAGTTAATGTTTTAAACTTAAATTTTAATTGATGTTATTAAAGAGATTATAAAAAATTTATAATTAAGGATATGAGAGTAAAAAAGATTTTAATAAGTAAATAACTTGAACTCAATTTGTAATTAATGAAGTTACATAGATATTATCTTTATTTTTTAAAAAATGAAAAAAATTGATCTTAATGTTGCATTTTTCACAATTTTAATGAACTATAGACAATTCTTAACTTTTTTTTTCCTTCTTTAATTGCTTTAAATAAGTTTGAATCAATGATTCATGAATTTAGTTCAATCTAATTACTATGTTAAAGTGGTTCATAAAACTTTGAAATGTTAATTAAATTGGACTATTCCTTACTTTCTAATAATTATTTTTAATTAAAGAGACCAACCTAACTTTATTTCAGCATAATTTAACTCCAAACTATAACTAAGTCACGTCTAATTTCAAGCTTAAGGGTAAAGGTGTCAAAGGTCAACGTGACCTAACAATTTGCTTAAAAATATTTGAGTTAACTTAAAAAGTGATATAAACTTAAAATAATTTGATCCAAATGATATGAATCTAAAATGATTTGAATTCAAATTTGCACGAATCAATTCAAAAGACATTACATTTTCTTTGGAAATTATTTCTTTTTTGAAGAAATATATAAAAAGTTTTTTATTTAATGTTTTTATAGTTTTTATATTAATTTATTTATATATAATAAATATATACACAATATAAATACATACTACTTTATTTTTATATATGATAAAAAGTATATAATGTTTTAAATTTATAAAATTTTTGATATATTATATATATTAATTATTTTATATTCGTGTTAAATTTTTATGTTATATCATTATCAATTTTATGTTTTATATTGATAATAGTGTAAAAGTTTATGGGCATGTTTATAAAATAATTTGGACATATGCAATGTGTATAATATATTTCTATACTTTTAAAACAAATTAATGTATAACAAATATACAATACATAATAAATGGGTTTACAGTTAAACAGCAATGATAATATATATATATATATATATATATATATATATATATATATTATATTCTTTAAAATTTAATCAAATTCAAATATAAATAATTTAAAAGTGACTTTAAATTCAAAAGGACTTAGAGCCAGTGAACTGTCATGGGGAGTAGGAGGGATGAAACGGGGAATTGCTGGGACCCAGTTGAAAAAATAATAATAATAATAATTAAAAAATAGAGGAAGCCAGCTCAGAAATCTTCGGAGGAAGTGGCACTGTATGCATTATCAACATCACGCATAACGCGCGCGCACGCTCTCTCTAAAACCCAAAATCCTCGGCTATCAGTTTCCGTAAAGACAAAACGCACTAACAAACAAGAATCTCCGGCGGGAGTCACGACAAGAAAAAGGACAAAAAAAAAACCCCTAAAAAAGGAGGAGGAGGAGAAGAAGAAGAAGAAGAAGAAGAAAACAGTTGTTGACCTTAGAGAACTGTGAGAGTGCTGGTCTACGGATCTGCTCTGACATCGTTGTCAGTTTAAAGGTTCGGTTCTTCTACCTCTTTTGTTTGACTTTTTTTTTCTCGGTTTTGGTCATAAACACCAAAAAATAAAAAATAATAATAAATAAAAACACAATGAGAGTCAAAGCTCTGAGAGAGAGTGGAGCGAGAGATGCCTCGTGCCTGGATTGATACTGTTAGAAGAATGAAGGAATAATGTCGAATCTTCTCGGGAAAATGATGATGGTGGTGGTGGTGGCGGTGGCGGTGGTTTTTGGCTTTGGTTGGAAGTAAAGTAGGGAGAAGCAGAAGGAAAGCGTATTGGGTTTGTTTTTTTTTTTTTTTTTTCTATATTAAGAAGGCTTGTAGTTGGAAGGTAATTAATGCTGGAGCTAAGGCCAATTAATGGAGATAGAGGCGAATTGGGTGGGTGTGGGGTTTGATAGACACTCCGAGCCCTTGGCTGCTGTTGGCACTTGCTTGCCCTATTAATCACATACAGCTAAACCAAACAGGCCCACACCCACAGACACAGAGAGAGAGAGAGAGAGAGAGCACCTTTGCATCAGGGAGAAGATTTACCTTAACACAATATTACGAATCTGGTTTGTTTGTTTATTTATTTATTTCTCTCTCTTTCTTTTTTGCTTTCTCCCTCTTTCTCTGTTTTTTTTTTTTCTTTTTCATTTGATGCCTTGCCTGAATTCTTTCCAACTTATGAGGTTTCTTTCTTTCTCTCTCTCTCCGTGTTTCTATCTCTCTCTTTAAATCCATTTATAGATGCTTTTCATTTGGTTTCCTTTTTCAAAGAACTGAGTTAGAGGATCTGTTTAAGTTTCTATACGTCTTATATGCATTTTCAAAATTGTTAGTATATCGCTTTTTTTTTTTTTTATTCCTTTTCTATTTGATTCCTATATCGGCAACTTAATTACCGAGCAGGGGTGCACTTTGATTCTGTCTCGGGAAGGAGAAAAGGGAGCTGAGACTTTTAGAGGATCGACAAGGTATTTCTCATATCCATAGTTCCTTCGTTTTGATGCTTTATATTCGGTTCCATTTTGAGTTGCTCTGTTGTGTGTGTTGGGACCTTGCTTTGGATCCCTCATATTTCTTGATTTTTTTTCTTTGCTAATATTTAGATTAAAGCTGAACTCTATACGGGAATTTCTAGATTGTCAATTTTTGAGACTTGGGAGCCATCACAGCAGCTAAAACTGTTTTCTTGTCAGTTTCCCATGTGTCAAAAAAAAAAAAATGTTTCATCTTGGCCTCATGCATCGATAGATGACAGATATAGGATTTGAATTGTTGGCTGAAAGTTTTAGTCTAATTTGTTTTTTTATTCCCTCAAAAAGACAAGTATCTCTTAACTCTGCTGTTGGGCCATTCTGTGTAATTTTCGAGGCTTTTTAGCTAAGAACACAACATTCGATCATTTAAACTATTTATTCTTGTCCTCTAGTTAGTGGTTGTCAACTGCTTTTTTGTTCTTATGTTTTATACTTTTTATTGTATTTTGGGATTGCTAAGTGAGCTAGTTCCTGGAATCTTCTCTTGACTAGTTCGTGAGATGCTGTGATACACTATTTTACTGTTTTGTCCTTTTTTTGTGGAAAGAAAAAGTTCTGGAGATATATGATTCTTTTTTGGGGGGGTAAAATTTGGTTATAGTTTTGATTTTAAGTGTATTCAAGTTGAGTGCTTCCTCTCTAATGATCTTTGTACCTGAATTTCTTCATCATCTTTTCTGCAGTTGACCCATGCCATGCATTTGTTGCAAGATTGTCCCACTTTCCCTTGCTATTACCTTAAACATTTTTCAATTTCTAGCTAACTCTCTGTCTTGGAATTGACAATTGAAGCTTCAGTTAAGAAAGCATAATTTTTGCTCTATGGTTAACACTTTAGTTAGTGATCAATAAAAATTGCATGTGTTATTTGGATGTATGCAACTTGGCTGATCTTGTCTTGATGTCATTGTTCTTTATCTTCATGTTAGTGAAATGATTCTTACTATGTGTTTTAAAATCAGTAGGTTGCACATGATTTGTACAATTGAGAATATCACTCTACATAGTTTAAAAAATTAAAGAATGTTTTGTCATTTGGCATCTATGGGAAAATGAAGTTTGGTAATGTCAGTACTATGTCTATTTCAGACTTTGGTCACATATTATTTATCATTTATAGCTTGAGTTAGTAGTCTTGTCCTTTTGTCTTGTTTACAAGAATTATTAGGAGAGTTTCAACTATTGTAACCTCATAGGTATCGTCATCTGCTCTTATTTTACTTCTTGGATATATGTTCTAAGAAACCTTTTAAAGGTTAAATTTATTTTACAGATGAAAAGGTTTGGTACAAACTCTCACCATGTTGTTGCTTAATATGGTGATGTTATGGTATTTTAGCATCTTCATCTTTTATTGTCTCATAAATGCATTATTTTGAAGTTAAACTTCAAGATTTGAAAGCTATGTATATCTTTAAGCTTAGTTTTTTTTAGTGTAGATCTCTGTATTACACATATTTCTGGTGATTTATGTGCCGAGTGTTAGTTTCTTGCGGATAATGGTCAGGTATACTTTCACAGGGGACTGAGCCGTAGGCTCAATTCTGAAATTGTCATGTGTAAGGACTTTGGGCCAAACTCCATTAGAACTGAGTCCCAAAAGGTGTTATGAAGAAAAATCATAATGGAGCATCTGGTGATATCAAGGACTATAAATGTGATACTGATAAAATATTTCATGTGACAAATGATGAAGATGGCTGGATTGCCTCAAAGTTTATTTGTTCTATGGATGACAATGAGAGGGAGATAACATACTTTTTGGCTTCAATACTATCTAGTCCTTGTTCTTGACAACACAATCATTTGAGAAGGATTCAGTCATCTATATGGAAAAAAGTGTCATGGAACACAAGCTGCCAGAATTGATGGTTTGTTATGAAGAGAATACCTACCATGTGATTAAGGATATTTGTGTTGATGATGCAATGCCTTCCCAAGACAAGTTTCCGTTTGACGGAGACATAGATGAGACTACTCCATGCTCATTCTTTTCCCTTGGGAAGGACATAAACAATGTGAACTCAAAAGAAAGAGTTGATATTAATATATCCATCCCAGAGGCGGTGAAATCTCCGGCTGGAAGAGAAAAAGTGAATCTTCCATGGCCCTTTCCATATTCAGATAAAAAGGGCTTTCAAAATGAATTGCCTCCTGATTTGGGCTGCAAGTTTTCCACTCTGGGTGGGGAAGTAGAAGATGTTGCAACAGATGCATTCAAAGCAAATTTTCCTCTCAGAGACTTTCTTTCAGTGCCTGAATTGAATAGAGAACTTTCTGATTTCAAGTCATCTATTGAAAGCATGGTTGAAGCAAAAGAACAGTCTCTTCAGGTACACTTACCTCAATTGAGTTAAGTTTGAAATGTAGCAAAAGCTTTGTAATCATACTAGAGGCTCAATCTTTCTGAAGATCTAATTATTATTGTACTTAGTAATGTGGTATGTGATTTCCATTTTTCATCTTCTTCTTTCATTTGTTTTTTCATTTACCCAGGTCAATGGGGCTTGAAAAATGAATTTGCTGTTGCCATGCTTCTTGTGCACTTCTGTAAACTTATATAGATGATGGTATGGACCATAGCTATTAAACCCAACTTGGACGTCCACTTGGAGAGGGGAGTTGGGTCATCGAGTCATTGGTTCAACTAATGAGCAATGGTCTCTAATATTTTTATTAAGTTTATGTATATGTGTTAAATTTTTTTCACATTCATCATAATCTCATGAACTGTAAGTGAGTGTAAAATTTTTTCTTATAATTATAAAAATAAAATTGTATATATTTATTAAGATATATTATGAAAAATTAATTATCTTAACATAAAATATTAATGTATCTTTTGAAGCATTACAAATAAAATAGTATTTTATTGAATTAAATATTTAATTTGATATTTTAAATATTGTAACTTTAAGGTCAAGTATTTTTAGCTATAACATTTTAAAAATTAATAATAATAATTTTTTTTTTTTAAAAAAGGAAAAGCCCACTTTTGGGTCACGTCTTTGACCAGTTTGACCATGTCATTTTTGGTAAACTGTTCAACTAGGCATTTTAGCAAACTGTACCGATTTAGGGTCCAGTTTACTGGTCCAGGTCAGGTTTAATAAGTAAGAATATCACTGGTAATAGAAAGTGTTGGAAGCCTAAATAATTAAAATGCATTTCATCATCAGTGAAACACTAAAGATAAGGCATCATTTTTTGGCTAATGAATAGCTTGACTTAGGAGCTGCAACAAGTGTATCTGTTGTCCACTCTAGTTGCTGTATAAAGTGACTAAAGGTCCTCTGGTTTTACTCGGAAATTGTTTTTCAGCTTCATTTTCATATATATTGGGTATATGGCAATGGCGACAGGCTAATGGGTGAGTATGAAGTGCAGGCGTAGGGTATGCTGTCTTTAGCGTGTGATATAGCAAATAATGTTTTGAATGCATTTGCAGAGGCCAACTGAAGTTACTATCTTGGCTCCAAATTCTGCCTCTGAAAATGCCAGTGAGGAAGCAATATCGGGAAAATCCCCCTCAGTTTCTAGATCTAAAGAATCAGACCACAGCCATGCTGAGGGAACAACCTTGGCAACTTCTGCAATGAATTCTCCAACTGATGAATCTGACCTTGATCATAATGAAGCTGTCTTAACAAAGGCTGCTATCTGTGCAGTTGACAAATCAGATAATCAGGACCATATAGTAAAAATGTCTCATGCTGTGGATTTTGTGCCCAAGAATCAACCAATATAGTTACAGATGAATTATCTTACAATAGTAAGCTGAAGACTGGAAGCATCACCTTTGACCTTGACTCTTCTGCATCTCCAGCAAGCAAGAAACAAAGGAGTCCTCAAAATATTGATTCAGAACTTTGTGTAACTGAAAAGTCACTAAAGCTCGAAGATTCTAATGCTGTACCAGTTTCAAAGCAAATTCAGCACAGTCAAGGGGAGTCAAGTTTCTCTGCAGCAGATCCTTTGTCAGGCCCGATAACACATTCAGGGCGAATTGCATACTCTGGCAGCCTATCTCATAGATCTGATAGTAGCACCACTAGCACCCATTCCTTTGCTTTCCCAATGTATATAGCTCACCAAACAATCTATTTCATATTCGTAGTATTTCCTAAATTATTTTGGAATGCATATCTAATGTTTGTGCCTTTCATATTTGCTTGCAACAGATTACAGTCTGAATGGAATAGCAGTCCTGTAAGAATGGCAAAAGCAGACAGGAGACATATGCAGAAGCATAGGAGGTGGAAGGAGTGCTTTTCCTGCTGTAGATTCTGAATGGTTCTGGTTTCTTCATAGGTTGAAGTAAAAAAAAAAGTTATACATCTTCAAATATTATCTCATGATCTTAGAGGGTAGTGTGCATATACATGTTCTTTTTCTGCCTCGGGGTGTCTTTAGGTTACATTGTTATGCTGCTTAGTTTGGTTTCATGTGAGAGAATAGAGATGCAAGTGGTAGATTTTCTCTCATACATTCTGTGCAAAATTTCCTTTAAACATGCCAAGAATTCTCTTTTATCACATTTCATGCGGTTTGTGTTTCTTGAACAGTAATATGAGATTCTTGTTCGCCATTTTCATATTAACAAAAATGAAAAAAAAAAAACAAAGAAAAAGGTTTGCAATACAGTGTGATCCGAAAATTCTGAGGTGCTTTCCCGTGTTATAGGCATCTGATGAGGTTATCGCTGTTGAGAAATTGACGGAAGCACGAGTCCGTATATTGGGCGGGTATTTACTGGGGGAAAAAAAAATCTATCCTTTGTCATTTGCGCTCCTTTTGTCAAAACCCATTTTTACTTTTTATTTCGTAATTAAATTTTTTATTTTTAATTTTATTTATTTGAAGTAACAAACTAAATATAATTAATTCACATATCATACGCTTATTATATGTTCTTGTAATAAGCTCACTTAATTTTTATTTATTGTGAAATAATTCATTATTATTATTACTATATAAATTAAAATAGATTTATTTAGTATTTATTATTAGTTAAATATGGTATTTTTCTTTGTATGTTGTTTTCTTTTTTTTTTTCTTCATCTCTTCTAATTTTTGCACTCCTTCAATCACCCAAAAAAAAAAAAGAAATAAAAAAAATTATATTTAAAGTTATTAAATTTATAATTATTTAGATCTAGGTTATCAACTTCAAAAATTATTTCATTAAAGTTAATGTTGTTAACAATAATGTGTCAATGGTTGAGAATTGTTAATTTTTTTTTTTCAAAAAGCCTCTTAAATGCTTATACAATACTAAAAGATCTATACATAAAAATTATTTATTTAAGTAATAAATAAGTTAAAAAAAGAGTTCATTTAGATCAATTAAGTTTATCTCTCTTCCCAAATCATTTGTAGTCCTTTTTCTTGACAATTTCTCTCTTTTAAATTCTCTCTTTTTATTTGTTCCATGACAACAATAATTTTTAAGTAAACAAAAAGTTATTAATAAAAACATCATAATATAAAATTAAAGTGCATATCCTATAAAAGTTTGATTATTTTTAACCTATTAACCCAAATAAGCAACCTTTCTCATAATTATATGATAAGCTTAAATAAGTTTAACACCTTGTTTTCTACACTCTAAGCAAGACATACATTGCCATCAACATAGTTCTTACGCATATGATCAAATAAATGCCTTCAACTTATATAAGGTGAACATGTAGATGTGTCACACAACTCTTAACATTAGCAAGATTTACCAATAAACCATATCACATACCTTTCAAAGTATACTAGCTTGGCATACCAACCTAGTTAATCCTTTTACTTGTTAGCCAATATAAATTTTTAAAGAAGTTATAAATTTTTATAATTTCACAATATTTATGTAATCTCTCTTTCTTCAAATTACTTCATTTTTTCTACTTTTTAGAGTTTTCTCTTATTTAGACATTAAAGTACTCATACTAAGTTACACTTTAACACTCTATAATTTTTTTCTTTTATCTTGCAAATATTGAATCTTTTTACAAATAAACTCTTTATCATTTAGTGATATATGTGAAAAAGATATATTATATGTTGTTCTCTTCTTCATTAAAAATGCTTGAAAATTGTCCAAATGAGGTTAATGTCATTAAAAATAATATGCTAATAAGTCAAAACTATTAAATTTTTCAAAGACCCGTTAAGTAATCACTTAGTGATAACATATTTGCTCATGTATTAAAACTAATTTATCCAAGTCAATAAAAAGAATTCATTTAAACAAAATAAAATTTTCTTAACCCAAATCATTTTTTTCACCTCTTTAATATCTCTCTCTCTCTTTCTCTCATTATATATATATATATATATATCTTGCATGACAATGATAATTTTAAAGATAACAAATAAAATTATTAATAAGGAAATCATAACATAAGTCTAAAGCTTATACCTTATTTAAACTTAGTTTGCCCTTTTTAATCTATTAACTTAAAACTTTTTAAAATATAAGCAACTTATTATATGGTTGTATGACAAATTTACATAAGTTCTATACTATATCTATTACATTATAAGCTATAAGGCATACTTCACTACCAACATTACTTTAACATTTATATGCCTGCATGACTACTTCTTGTAGATGCATTACACTACTACTAATATTTGTAGGAAATCACATCACGCTACTCTTTAAAAGGTATTATCCTAGTATGCCTACCTAGCTAGTCTTCTCATCCATAATCCAATAAAAATTTTTAAAAAGACCTATAAATATCATATGTCTTTATAACCTTTAAGTATTCTCTCTTTCTCTAAGTTATCATCCCTTTTTTATATTATTTAAAGTTTTCTCTAATGTCAACATCAAAGTATTAACAACAAATCATAGTTTAATAGCCCATAATATTTCCTTTGTCTTACAAGTATTAAATCCTGTTTCTAGTAAACTCTTCATCATTTAGTGTCATTTGTGGAAATGACACATTTTATGCACTTTTCTTTTATTTTTTTTTTTCTAAAATACTTAAAAATAATCTAATTAAGGCCAATGTTGTCAAAAATTATATGTTAATAGATTAGAATTGCTAGATTTTTTAGAAGGAATATATTTGCTCATGCATTGAAACTCATTTATTTAGGCCAGTAAAAGAAGTTCACTTAGATAAATAGGTTTCTCTCCCCTCTTAAACATTTTTTCTTTCACCTTTTTGGTATATATATATATATATATATTCCATGACAAAAACAATCTCAAAGGTAACAAAGAAAGTTATTGATAAGAAAATCATAACATAGGCCTAAAGCCAACATCTTATCTAAATTCAATTTACCATCTTTGATTCATTAATCTAAAACTTTCTAAGTTCCAAGCAACTCATCACATGGTTACATAACAAATTTACAAAAGTTCCACACTTTATCTATTATACTTTAAGTTACGAAATACACATTATCACTATCATTACTCTAACACTTATATGGCTGTATGACTTGCTTCTCACCTCTATAAGATACACTTATAAAGCATCAAGCCAATACTCTCATGACTAGTGATGTTTATAAGAGGCCATACTATACCACTCTTTGAAGGGCACTATCCTAGCATGCCTACTTAACTAATTCTCTTATCTCTAAGTTACTAAGAATCTTTAAAGGGACTTATAAATAATTTATATATTCACAACCTCTAAGAGATCTTTCCTACTTTTAAAAGCTTTTTCTAACCTAGACGTCAATGTACTTAAGCCATAGCCCGACACCCTATCAGCGTACTCATCTTAAGCCACAATTAACATGACTACCTAAAACACTTATCTACTATACTTTAAGTGTACTTAAATAAGCCTTGTGCCATTACTCTTATTACTAGTATTTGTAAGGGACCATGTCACACTATTTTTATAAGGTGTTATCTTAACATATTAATAAAAATCTCTAAAGGGATTTATAAATACTTTATATCTTTATAAACTTTAAGTAATCTTTTTTTTTTCAAGTTATCACCTCATTTCTTTAATCATTGAAGCTTTCATTGACTTAGATATTAATGTACTTGCATTAAGTCACAACTTAACACCAAATAATCTTTCTTTTGTCTTGCAAGTACCAAACCTCTTACCAATAAACTTTGCATCATTTGGCATTATCTATAAGAGATACATATTTTATGCTTTTTCCTTCTTTTAAAAATACTTAAATTAACCAATTAAGGTAACTATAATTAAAAATAAAAGGTTAACAGGTCATAACCATAAATTTTTTTAAAAAAACTCATTAAGTGCTTTTATGACACTAATGTATCTGCTCACATGTTGAAACTTATTTATCTAAACCAATAAAAAGAGTTCACTTAAACAAAATAGGTTTATCTCTTTTACTAAATCATTTTTTTCTCTCCTACTTATTTAATTTGTAAATCATGCTTTGCAAAATATTTTTGCCACTTAAAGAAAATTATTTCAAATTCTATAAAACTCAATAAAAAGTTTTAAGGATAATAATGATGCATGTATATTAATCATTTTTTGGTAAGAGGTTTAACTCTTCGTTATACAAGTTTTGCATGTATATATTTGTAGTATTTGTTTTTATGGTATTACACAGATTTTTAGGAAAAAAGATAAATAGTTTCAACAGATTTTGTAAATTAAATATATCATTCTTTAGTTTTAATAGTAAAATTTGTTTTTTAAAACATTATATTTTGAAATTTTATAAATTTATTCTTTTTAGACTTTTGGGAACTCCTAATCTTTAGGTATTAGAGCTTTTTGTGTTGCATAAAGTATTTCTACATTTTATCATTCATTATAGTTTTATTGCATTATAATAATATATTTTTAAGTTCTTTTACCTTAAGTTCTTTGGTAATAAGCCCTTTATATTAGTGTGAGTGATTCAAAACCATATAAGACTTCGAGACCATATGAAATATCTTATTTTAATTTTAAACCTATCAAAATGGACTTAATACAATGTAAAACTACTTTTTATTTCACTTCATTTGCCTCTAAAAATTCAAAAACCCATAAAATAACAAATAGTAAGAATATTATTATAAAAGACTTCTAAAAACAAATTGATAATTAAGAGATCCCAAAAGTTAAAAAAGAATAAATTTACAAATTTTCAAAATAAAAATTTTTCAAAATAAATTTTATCTCTAAAATTGAAGAATGAGACATGTAGTTTACAAAACCTTTTAAAACCAATCATCTTCTTTCCTATAAATTTTTGCAATACTACAAAAACAAACACTATAAGTATATACATATAAGACTTGTACAAGCCAAACCTTTTACCAAGGAAGAATTAAGCATATATATCTTGTCATCCTAAAAAATCTTAAATTTACAAACTTTTAAGACTTTTTGATAAGTTATATAAAATCTAGTTTCTATAGAAATATAATCTCTTTAAATTGTTATTTAAACCTTACTATTAGAAATGTTCTTCAGTTATAAATATAAGCAAAATAACCAAAAGGAGCATTAACTGAAATCCTTTCATTCTCTCATATACTTTTTTCTTTCAAATATTATATCTTCTTCTCGTTTTTTCAAATATTATCCCCTTCTCCAAACTCCCTTTGTATCCTCTTCTTCATTTGTATCTCCTATAAATCCTTATAAGTATTTCATATTAATAAAACTTTCTTTATTACAAAAAATTGCTTTATCACATTTCTTATAGTAGTTATAAGTTTTACAAAATATTTTTATTACTTAAAGAAATAGTAAGGTTTTGATAAAAGTTAAAAAAGACTAAACCATTGTGGAGATTAGATTTTACAAAACTTAATAAAGAGCCTTGGACATTTATAAATCTGGATTTTTTTAGGATGATAAGGATGGATATGTTTAATCCTTCCTTAGTAAGAGGTTTAACTTGTACAAATCTTACATTTATATATTTGTAGTACTTATTTTTGTGGTATTTCAAAGATTTTTTGGAAAAAAGATAAATGATTTCAAAAGCTTTTATAAGCTAAATATCTCGTTGATAAAATTTGTTTTGAAAAAAATTATATTTTGAAAGTTTGTAAATTTATTCTTTTAAAACTTTTAAGATCTCTTAATCATCAATCTCTTTTAAGAAGTATTCTATAGTAATCTCCTCATTATTGACTATTTTACAAGTTTTTGAGTTTTTAAAGATAAATGAAGTAGAATAGGAGGTAGTTCTATATAGTATCAGGTTCATTTTTTATAGGCTTAAAATTAGAATAAGATATCTTTTACGGTCTAAAAGTCTTATATGGTTTAAATTATCCATATTGACATAAAGGCCTTGCTACTAAAGAACTTAAGATAAAAGAATTTAAAAACATATTATTTTGATGTAATAAAATTATAAATGAAAGATAGTATGTAAAAATACTAAATGCAATATAGAAAGACTTTAATACTAGAAATAGAAATATAAATATTTAGACAACAAACAAAAATATTTGAATTAGGTATATATATACATAGATTCCATGATAACAACAATATTAAAGGTAATAAAGAAAGATGATAATAAGGAAATTATAACATAGGCCCAAAGCTTAAATTCTATCTAAACATAATTTACCTTCTTTAATTAGTTAACTTAAAACTTTCTAAAATTTAAGCAACTTGTCTCATGGTTGCATGATAAATCTATACAATTTCCATACCTCATCTATTACACTCCAGGCTATAAGACACATATCATTATTAACATTACTTTAAAACTTATATCGATAAGGTGTATTTACAAAGGCATCACGCAATTACTCTCACAATTACCAATGTCTGTAGGAAACCATTCTATGCTATTTTTTAAAGGGTATTATCCTAACATATATACTTGGCTAATCCTCTCATCTATAAGCCATAAAAATCTTTAAAAGGGCTTATAAATGCTTCATACATTTGCAACCTCTAAGTAATTTTCCTTTCTCTAAGTTATCATGCCCTTTTTCTACCTTTTAGAATTTTCTCTTGCTTAAATATTAAAGTGTTAACTCTATATCATAGTGTAATACCTTAACTGTAAGTTATAGATTTGTCATGTGAAAATAACTTTCTTTTTAGTAAAAAATAATTATGGGAATCCTTATATTTAATCATTTCCTAGAAAACTTAATATAAAAGACTTAATGTGCTAAAAATAATTTTTATAAGCTCCTAGTTAGATTATCAACTTTATAAATTTTGTGACTTTGAGTCACTAATACTCTTTTCATTTATTTTAAGTCACCAATTTTTCCTTTTTAGGTAAGACTACATGAACACAAAAATCATAGATTCAAGTAGACATAATAGGTTTTTATGTCACATATAATACATTTTTCATTACATGTCAAAAATCAATATAGTATAAAATATCTTATATGTAATTTAAAAACCATTTTTATTTACTTGAACTCATCATTTTTATGTTTATCTAAATTTTTCCTTTTCAAAAATGTTTTAATGAGTTTTTAGTCAAACTTTATTAACAAACTACATATATTACTAGCTTTCTTGTTATTTTCTCTTCATTAAATAGACAATTTTTTTTGTTAATTAATTAGTAGTATATTGCAATCAAATTTGATGTATACCCCAACATATCATACATATATGCTATTGTAAGTTAAAAAAAAAAAGCAATGGAAAAGATTGGGAGCCTCTAATCTTTTCTTTGGAAAAAAAAAAGCAAAAACAAAAAACAAGAAAATAAGATGTCTCTAACTTCTAATGGATCTATTTGTGTAGAAAACATAGGGGTAAAAACTCCCTAATATATCCTTTTAGATGGGAAAAAATTAAAGGTTATATGCCCCTATTGTCTCTTTAAGGAAAAAAAAATAAAAAGACTCCCTAATAGATCCTTTTAAATGAGAAAAATATGCCCCTTATTGTCCCTTTAAGAAAAAAAATAAATAGATAAGAGAAAAGGCTCCCTAATAGATCCTTTTAGATGGTAAAAGATTACATACCAAAAGCCAAGTCATAAAAGAGTTAAAGACCCCTTTATCTTAAAAAAAAAAAAAAGAAGAAGATGATAAGGTAAATGAAAGACCTTTGACTTTTTAATAAATATCTTTATGTAAAAAAAAAAAGGTTATGAATTAGAAGCTCTTTATCTTCTCTTTAAAAGAAAAAAAATATAAAAAAGAAGATAAGAAAGATAGGTCTTTTAATAAATTCCTTTATGTGAGAAAAAATTAGGGAACATACATCTTTTCCTATAAAAAAAATTAAAAACTCTTTATCTTACTTATATTTTTCCTTTAAGAAAAAGAAAATGAAGTGTAAGATTAAGGCATCTAATATATTCCTTTATGTAAAAAAATTATTAGAAGTCAAATGTCTCATATCTTCCTAATAACAAGAGAGAGAGAGAGAGAGAGAGAGAGAGAGAGAGAGAGAGAGAGAGAGAGAGAGAGAGAGACTCTTATTGGCATAAAAACTTGAACCCTTAATAGTTCATTTTGTGTAAGAAATGATTAAGGGTCAAAGGCCTTTATTTTTCTTTTTATAATTTTTTAAGAGAGAGAGAGAGAGAGAGAAATGAAAGATAAGGAGTCTTTAACTACCTTACATTTCTTTTTAAAAAATTTTAAAAATAATTTAAAAAAGATAAAGGGTAATAATGGATTCTCATTTAGTATAAGAAATGAAGGTCGAAGGCCCACTACCATAAAAAGGTTAGAATGCTTTGATTTTTCTTAAAAAAAAAAAAAAGAGATAGAGAGAGAAAAAAGTTAATAAACCTCTACCTCCTAATAAATTGTTTTAAAAAGAAAAGATTATGGATCAAAGGATTATTATCTTTCCCTTAAAATAAAGGGAAAAAAAGAAAAGAAAGATAAGAGGCTTAATTCCTTAATGGATTTGTTTGTGTGCAAAAATATAATGATATATTAAGAAGTTAAAAACTAAAAGCCCATTTATGAATATTTTTTAAGAAAATAAATTATGAGTATTTTACTTTTTAACAAAAAAGGCAAGTTTATAAATATTTATTTCTTTCAAAAAAATAAAAAGAAGAATTTAGTATTATTATTTTTTAAAAATTTTTTCTTTTTTATTTTATTTTGAAGCATTTAACAAATTTTAAACATATGAAAAAAATGATTTACATAAATTATGAAAGTTGTAATGCATGTTATATTTTAATTTAAAAAATTAAGTTAAAAAATTATAATTTTATTAAAATACTTACAAATGATTATAAACCAATTATTAAGTTTATATCAAATGCTAAATATCATTGAAGCCTACTACAAAATGATAAAATTAAGTAAACATAGCTAAACAAGAAAAATTAATGACATGACAAAAAAATAAAATAAAAGTCTTGTTTCTTCTCAACTTCAACAATATATACTTATATTTTAGTATTAGATTTTCATTGTTATTGCCATAATTCTCAAAGAGTTAACCTATCACCATCTACGTATAATATCTTTAACAAATTTTACAGTCATGCCCGTGTGCTGCGACGTGATATCCTTATAATTGATTATTTTGGCTGTCCGTGTCATGGTACGTACGGGTCTTGTATCGTCACACAATTGTCTATTTCTAAATGTTCAGAAAACGGTGAATTATAATTTTCAAAATGATGAACATTTATTGAGTTTCAATTATAAAATCGTGTGGTCACGGACTTATTGCATCATTAACTTGAGTGGAGCCTAGAATTTAGATGTCATGTGGTGGTTAGTTTTCTTAATGAAGACCTGTAAATCAAATCAGCTCAACATTTGAGATTCTTTGTTAATGGGCGTACTACAACTAGTCCCTACGCAAGAGAAGCGGAGGATTTGCCTTCTTTAATTTGTCAAGTAATCGTTTGTTTATTTAATTTTGTGCGGGGGTAAGTACTATGGTTTTAATATAAAAAAGGGTGCTGCCATTGCTAGTGCAAACACCAGACCAAGAAATGCATTATGAAAAAAAAAATTATTTTTTAAAAAAAAGTTATCTTTTTCTCTTTGGTGCAAATCAAAGGACTATCTTGCCCCACTCCCCAGGAATGCTACCATGTAATTATTTAACATAAATTAGCTAGCAAAGAGTTATAAGTTATCTATCACCTTCTCAAAATTTTCCTATATAACAGAGGCCAAACCAATAGCAACTATCACCGAACTCACAACTCTATCCCCCCCCCCCTTCTCTCTCTCTCTCTCTCAACTAATTATTTTTGCCTCTCCTCCTCCTTACAGTCACATTAATGTTGGAAAAGGGTCTCTCAGGAGCCATGAACGCCGGCATCACCGGCTCTGGTTGTGAAACCATAATTCTGGCACATGGATTCGGAGGAGACCAGACTTTATGGGACAAAATCCTTCCCTACTTGACTAAGCATTACAGGGTTCTTGTCTTTGACTGGAGCTTCTCAGGTGGCATTAAAGATCCAAACCTCTTTGACTCCGTGAAGTACTCTTCATACGATGGCTTTGCAAACGACTTAATCGCTCTTGTGGATGAGCTAGGGCTCAAAACCTTAGACTTTGTCGGGCACTCCATGTCTGGTATGATTGGATGCATTGCTTCTCCTAAAAAGCCTAATGTCACGGAGTTAGGCTTTAAACATACTAATATGTGTGGCACTTAATCGATATTGTGAGAGAAGATGCTAAGTAAGTTTTGGAGAATTTGAAAAAATCAGCAAAAGACAAGTGAAAGGCAAGTGAACTAATTGGAAGAACTTGAGAGAAAGAGCACAAGAGATCTTTGTAAGTGAATTTGTATTAAGAAAGGATTTGTACTATACAAATGAAATGAGTAACCTATTTATACAAATCAAAAGAATGACCTAGAAAGGAATATTTTTGACATATGCAAGAATTATTCTAAATAAGAAATATTTTAGATATATACACGGATTATTCTAGATATAATCATTTCCAAAAATTTTTAAGCAATTGTGGGCTCCTAGGACTTTCCATGGATAGTAAATGGGCTGGGCAGCCCTTGAAAATTTGGTCTTAACCCGAATTTGCACCTTAAGGATACATGAATGGTCGGATCAATGTATCTTGTGACATCCTCCCCCACTTAATTTTGTGACATCTTCATCGCATTTCATCCTTAAATTGCCGAATGTAATCAGCAAATTGTCAAAGCTCTTGTTCCCAACTAGCCTCGTGGTCTGGCAAATCTTTCCATTTCACTAAGTACTCGGTATAGTTGGTAACTCCTTTTCTCTGTATCATTTTATCAGTAAGGATATATTTTACCTCCTTATTGAATTCGGTGACCACAACAATCGATGCATGCTTGGACTCGTTTTAGTTTGGATCCTCTTCGTCTCCATGGAAAGGCTTTAGTAGACTTATTTGGAAAACATTGTGGATCTTCAGTTTTGGAGGGAGTTAGACTTGATAAGCGGCCTTTCCCACACGCTTGATGATAGGAAATGACCATTCATACTTCTGTACCACCTTGCGTAGAGACTTGAATGAGGTGGTAGTTTCACCATCACCATGTCTCTCACAATGTAGTCCTTTGGGCGTCACTTGGTGTCAGACCATCTCTTCATCTTTTTGGTCGCTTTGTCAAGGCAAGCCTTTGTTATGTTCGCTTCCTCGTGCCATTCCTTTGCAAACTTGAAGACAGACGAGTTGTTGCCTGTGTAAGGAGAGGTAATAGCACTTGGTGTTAGTGGTTGTTGTCCTAGAACAATTTCAAACGAGCTTTTGGTTATGGCCTCGCTCCTCTGAAGGTTGTATGAGAATTGGGCAGCATCGAGTAACTTCACCCAATCTCGTTGGTAAGTACTGACATAGTGCCTTAAGTATTGTTCAAGGCATTGACTCGCTCAGTTTGCCTATCAATTTGAAGATGGAAGCTTATCAAGAAGTTCAGCTCAGTTCCCAGCAACTTGAATAGCTCACGCTAGAATTTATCCATAAAGTGGGGATCTCTATCACTGATTATGCTCTTTGGCACATCTCATAGCTTTACTACGTTCTTGAAGAACAAACGAGCAGCTTCATCCACCCTACAATCAGTAGGGCTAGAATAAAGGTGTTATACTTGCTAAACAAATCAACTAGCACCATAATGCTTCCACACCCTTCGGACTTTGGTAAAGCCATAATAAAATTCATCGAGACACTTAGAGTGGGTAGTGGATCAAGTAGGTCAGCTGGTAGCTACTGTTCTACCTTATCTTGTTGGCAAACTAAACAAATTCGCACATAAGCCTCAACATCTGTATGCATATGTAGCCAAAAATAATGTTGTTGGACAAAAGTAAGGGTTCGTGCCATACCTAGGTGATCAGCTTATAGAGAATCGTGGCATTCCTTAAGGATCTCCTTCTGCAAGTTTCCCCACTTTGGTACAAAGATATGATTTTCGACCGTCGTTAGGACTCTATCATTCACCCAAAATCGACAAGTCTTTCCCTTGCTAGCCAATCTTAACAGGTTGTTGGCCAGTTTGTCTTGTCTGGTACATTTCTTGATTCATTTAAAGAGGTTGCTTGTAAGGGTATTAGTAATAAGAGCAGCTAGTTCCGCCTTTCGACTCAACACATTAGCAACTGCATTGGTTTGACCTGGCTTATATTACAGTGTGTAATCGAATTTCGCTAGGAAGTCTTACTAACAAGCTTGCTTGGGACTGAATTTCTTCTTGGTCTGGAAGTCGCTCGTAGCAACATTTTCAGTCATGATCACGAACTTACTTCCGAAGAGGTAATGTCTCCACGTGCGCAAGTAATGGATGACGACGGTCATCTCCTTATCCTGGATGGTATACCGTCTTCGTGTCATTCAACTTGCGACTCTCATAGGCAATGAGATGCCTATCTTGCATTAATACTCCTCTAATTGCGAAGTCGAATGCATCGATGTGGACTTTAAAAGGTTTTTCATAGTTCGTTAGCACCATAACAAGTTCCTTAGAGATTACTTGCTTCAATCTCTTAAAGGAAGTTTGGCATTCCTCCATCCAATGCCAAGTGTGGTTTTTCATCAGTAGGTCGATCAAGGGTGTAGCTACGGTAGAGTATCTCTTGATGAATCGATGATAGTAGCTGACAAGTTCCAGGAAAGATAGCAATTCTAGGACTTTGGTTAGAGGCTCCCATTGTTAGATGGCTCGCACCTTCGCTGGATTTATCAAGAGTTTGTCATCCTTGATTCGATGGCCAAGGAAGTCCACCTCTTGTTTGGCAAATAAGCACTTCTCCTTTTTAACAAATAACTCGTTCTCCCGTAGAACTTGGAAGACTTGCATGAGGTGTTCAACGTGCTCCTCAAATATGTTGCTATACAACATAATATCATCCAAATACATTACCATGAATTTGTCAAGAAAGGGATGTAGTAACTTGTTCATGAATGTGCAGAAAGTGACTAGTGTATTAGTGAGGCCAAATGGCATGACCAAGAACTCGAACACTCTGTAGTGTGTTACACAAGTCGTCTTTAGCTCGTCACCTTGTACTATACGAACCTAGTAGTATCCCGATTGCAAATATAGTTTGGTGAAGTATCTTACCTTCCCGAGTTAGTCGAAAAGATCAGCTATCAAGGGGATTCGATACTTGTTCTTAATAGTGACCTTGTTCAAAGCTCAGTAGTTGATACATATGTGAAGCGATCCGTCCTTCTTCTTCTAGAAGAGGATTGGGGTACCGAATGGGGCTTTCGATGGTCGAATATAGCCCGAATCGATCAAATCATGAAGCTACTTCCTTAGTTCAACGAGCTTCAGGGGTGCCATGAGATAAGGAGCCATAGCAGGGGGTTTAGCACTGGATTCTAACTCAATGTGGTGATCCACATCTTGCTTTGGTAGAAGCATTTTTGGCAATTTAGAAGGTATGACATCCTTGAACTTGTTAAGGATAACCTGAATGGGTTACGGTAGTGTAGGAGTTGGTGCTATTACGTCTTCTTTGTTGCTTAGTTCTCTTATGGTAGCGACATAGCTAGTACCTGACTTGAGACCCCATTTGAATTGCAAGGCCGAGATCATCAATGGTTAAAATCTCTCTTTGCACTTCAAGGGAACTATACGGATCTTATGATTGTCGACAACTACAAGAAAACGTGAAGCAAGTATAGGAAAAGCCAAAGTTTCACAAAAGAATGCAACTCTGTGTGCTACGCCTTGGACAGGCCTTGCTTTCGAATTTACCGCTTTGATGGTATTGTTTCCATTTGTTGGTTTTTTGGCCTCTTTTACATCTATGAAATTGTGCATTGTCCCAGTGTCTAACATCGCACAAGCTGATTTGCCTTCGATGGCAAGATCAGCATATAACAATCCTTTCTCTTTGGTGACTGTTAGGGAGAAATATTTTGAAAGATTACCCAATCTTTGTTCCTTTGTTGGGTTCCTTCATAGCATTTATAGCTTTTCGTTGGGGGTATCTTTCACCCAGTGCAGTCCGTCACAAATGAAATAGGGTCTAGGAGGATTAGCCGACTTGTGCTTACCTGTAGACTTCTTCTTATGCTTGGGACGATCATTTAAAGGTCTTTGTTATCTACCCTCATTGTGACCAGAATCCTTCTTCTTATGCCCAATCTTCTCTCTCTCACTTTTGCCAGAGTTCGGCTTCTTACTCTTAAAGTGAGCAAAGTAGTTGATGAAGGTTTCAACAGCGGTAATGGCAACATTTAGGGTCTGCACATTACGCCTATCCAACTCAATTATCGTCTAATCTTTCGAGCTGTTTTTAAACTAGAAGAGAAACTCCCTATCGGACATTTCAATTTTAAGTATAAAAGTAGTAAATTATTTAATGTAGTCAGAAATACTACCTGTCTGATATAGGCGTCACAACTTCCCTCTCACTTCGCTGTCCGCATTGTGAAGGACGAAGTATTTACGCACTTCAACCTTGAATTGTTCTTAAATGTCGATGATGCATAAGTCTTTCTCTTGTTTAAAGTACTTCCGTATTCACTAGAGTTGGGCAACATCTCTTAAGAAGATTGGGGCATTGTCTATCCTGACTAGGTTGTGACAACCCTTATGGCTTCAAAGTACTGCTCAAGGCCAAATAGAAAGTTTTCCACGGTAGTAGCATTGCGTGTGTAGTTGTATATGACAAGTTTCGGGACCTTCAAACCATGTACCATAGTAGTGCTAGTGATGACAGTTATACTAGCAAGTGAGTTGTTTCGACACAAAGATTCCATCTCCCTACAAAGGTTATGAATTTCTCCCTCAACAAACTCACGAAAGTTAGACATACCTTGATTCAGGAAGCGTATTTTTCCCTAAAGGAGCGATCAAATTCTTCGATCATGACTTTGGCAACCCACATGATCTTCGCATTCTCATGAATCAAGTTATCGACTTAATCGCTGAGATCTCCCACAAGGGAGCTCATGTCAGTGACACTCCTTTCCAAGTTACCAGCACGAGAGTCCATAATTTTCTTTGCTAGAACCTTATATTTGCCACATTTGGCCGGAGCACGTTGCTCCTTATACCTATAAGCTTCTTGCTCCACTTGTTGCTCATCGAAAACGGTCTTAACAAATCCTTCCTCACCTGTCATATTCATAACTCAAATAAGAACAAAGTAGGAACTAAGATTACCTTACTCTGATACCACCTATCACGGAGTTAGGCTTTAGACGTGCTTCAAACGTGTTAATCTGCGCGGCACTCAGTCGATTTTGCAAGAGAAGACACTAAGTAAATCTTTGAGAGTTTGAGAGAATCAGCAGAAAACGAGTGAGAGGCAAGTAAACGAATTGGAAGAACTTGAGAGAAAAAGAGCATAAGAGAACTTTACAAATGAACTTGTATTAAAAAAGAATTCGTCTTGTACAAATAAAATGAATAGTTTATTTATACAACTCAAAAGAAGTAGTTAGAAAGGAATATTTTTAACATATAAGGATTATTCTAAATAAGAAATATTTTAAATATATATACGAATTATTATAGATATGATTCTTTTTAGAATTTTTTAGGTAATTGTGAACTTTTAAGATTTTCTATGAATAGTAAAAAAGTTAGGCGGCTTTGAAAGTTTGGTATTAATCTAAATTTATACCTTAAAGATAAATAAATGAATCGAATCAATGTATCTTTATAACACTAATCTTTTTAAAATGCTCATACTTGTTGGAGCTTCTCCCGGTAAATTTTAACTTTGTTGTTATCATTACTGTGACGTTCTTTCTTATGTAGCTTACTTAGTACTTGATAGCTCTACTCACCAGCTTATTTTTCAAGTTAGTCATTTTATTTGTAAGCATGATTTGTATAAGCATCCTAGATTTTCTTTTCACGACATATCCATTTCATTTTCGCTTTCTCTTCTAGAGAGAAGGGAAAAGATTCACAAAGACCAAATCAAAACTAAGGCCGTGAGATCTAGAGGTCCATATGTAGGACATGAGACCTACGTGTAGGATTGTGTCCATGAATCCTTAATAAAACTCTTATTTATTTATTTTGATAAAGTACTTTACTTTTATAACTGTTAAATACAAGATAATCAGTGATATGATTTTTTAAAAATTTTCGTATACATGAACTCTTTTTTAAATAAATAAAAAAATTAATCTGTTTAATAAATTTATTTTTGTTTTTTAAAAAATACTACTTTAACTCTTGATTTTAAATTTAAGATCAAATCTTAATTTCTATTTTAAAAAAAAAAAAGACTTATCATTATAAAGTATCCAGTGTACCGAGCAAAGAAATACAACTTGATTATAATAAGGACCACGTCCTCCAATGCCAAGAGGAGCAACTTTGCCCGGGGAACGGGGGGGTTTTTCACTGTCAGATGAAGCACACCGGTGCATAGGTGGACACTGCTTGACTCTCAGCGGTCTCTTTTTTCTCTTGTTCTGTTTTAGAAGTCTCAGCACTCTTTGTCTTGTACCCTTGTGCTTTTGTTTCCGTAGACCACAGGTTGTAACTATTTGCCTTTTTATGTCCAGAATATATGGTCAGCATTCAATGGGTTAGCAAAAGCAGCGCTAGAACCAGGTCTTAAATATTAACCAAAAAAAAAAACCCATGTGATGAAAAGCCAAAAAAGCCCCCCCCCTCCAAAAAAAAAAAAAAAAAAAAAAAAAAGGGCCAATAGGCAAATGCTTGTAATTTCACAACTTTATCCACACGGTCTCTCCCAGGAGTGTGTAATGTGTGGGAGGCTTCCTCTACAGGAAATTCGAACCGGAATAAATAAATCTGCACTTTTGTCCCCGCAAGTTATGGACATATGCATACACCAAAGGACATATGTCCCACATTTTGATTAAAAGTTCAAAATTAGGAGAAATGGCAAATAAGCTTATCTACAAATGATTTAAATTAAATTTGATTTTATTATATGTATTAAAAAGAAATTTTAATTTGTATTTTCTGTTTAAAAAAATTGACAATAACTTTTTAAGAAAACAATAAAGAAAATAAGAAATAGATGTAAATTATTAGTTTTTTTTCTTTTCAAGGAAAAAAAGAAATTTAGAAATTTTTTCTCTCTCTAAGAAAAAATGAATTCAAGAATACTTTTGAATTATTTGTTCATTTTACTTAATTATTAACAAATGTGTTTTGTGAATTTTAAAGGTTTATAAATAATTATTAGTATAAATTAAATAAATGGAATATTCATTTGATGATAATTAAATAAATCAAATGTGTATGAAAATTATAATTTTATTTAAATACTAAAATTATAAATTTATTGTTAACTTTGTGTCAAATACTTAAATTCTTTTAAAATTAATTAGAAGCAAATTAAAACTTAAATTAAATCCATTTAAATGAATCAACAACATTTTTAAAATTTCAGTAATATATATTTACAAATACAAATATGAATTCATATAAATAAATATAAATACACTATACAATATAGATAAATGCAAACACAAAATATCTTTCGAAGGCGCTAATTATTGGTCTCGATTTTCATGATCTTAACCAATCCACCGACAATGAAAACGTCGCCGTACCTTAAGCCCGTCCGGTCCGGTCCGGTCCGTTACAAAGTTGGAAACAAAACGAAACTCGGCTGGCAGGCTGGGGAAGAGAGAAGCAGTATTAATAATAATTAACGAAGACAACGAAGAGAAACAATGGAGGACATCTGGAAGAGAGCGAAGCTGTTTGCGGAGGAAGCCGCGAAGAAGTCCCAAAATCTGACGCCTTCTTCCGCCAAAATCGCCGATCTGGTAGCCGAGACAGCCAAGAAGTCCAAGGTTTTGGCGCTCGAAGCCTCCAAGAAAGCCGATCAGCTCAGAGAAGCCGCTCTCAAGCAAGCTGCCGATCAGGTCCCTATCAAGTCCATTTCCGACATCATTCCTTCTCAACTTTCCTCTCTCTCCATCGTCGGTGGTAGTGTGGGGGCCACGTCTGCGTCCTCCTCGGCTCCGGCTGTTTCCGATTCGGAGCTCCAGAAGTTCGGGATCACCGGGGATTTAAGAGATTTCGTCAAGGGACTCACTTCCACTACCTTCCAGAACTTTCCTATTCAAGGTGAAACGGTGATTAAGATTTAATTCATATGTTATTTGGTGAAATGTGTTGAGCTGTAGGAAATTTTCTTGTTTGGTTTTGATTGGCGCAGATGAAGCAGATCCGTCTGATGTGGCCACTACGGCGTCTAACGTACGGAAGGATCTCACGGAGTGGCAGGAGAGGCATGCTACTCTTGTTCTGTCCACTGTCAAGGTGAACTCTACCCAGCCTTTGATTCTCTCTCTCTCTCTCTCTCTCTCTCTCTCTCTCTCTTTTTGGTTAGAAAAAAAAAAAGAAAAACAAAAATAAATTGTGAAACTCTATTCATTTGTTGCTTTGGGTTTTTTTCTGAGGGATGCCAAATATTACAAAAATAAAAAAAAATTAATTTATCACAAAAATATTATCCTTGTCGATGAAGATAGCTTTATACTAATAACATTGTTTGATAAGATACTGAAAAGGCTCTCCATCTCAACAAGTACAGTATTTTGTAATAAATTGTTAAGACATTTTCTTAGTATTTAGCATTATTTTAATATTGGATACAAACTCTAATTGCTAAGGAGAATATGCAACTCGTTGATTCAAGATCTGATATCACTTGTCATGTTCCTGAAATCTGTAATTTTGCAGCTTATGCTTGTTTGGCAAAATTTCAGTTTTACAATTCGAGCTTTGCTTTGCAGGACCAAATCAGAGATTATGTTTGAAAATTTTTCCGATGATTATTTTTTTTTGCAGACAATATCAAGATTAAGATATGAATTATGCCCACGTGTGATGAAAGAATGGAGGTTCTGGAGGATTTACTTTACTTTAGTCAGCACTCACGTTGCACCGTATGTTCCTGTTTTCCCCCATTTCCATCAACCTATGATGGACACATTATGTTCAGGAGAAGCGATGGATGATACATCTTGCAAGTAGCTGCATTGTATAGCTGCTTGAAGCTGCATTAATAATTATGAAAAAAAGGGTTGTTAATTAATAAAAAATTTTATACCTTGTATAAAGCTGAAAATACTTATTTTCTTGTGAATATAATGAAATATATTAAGGAGAAAAATAAGCTTACTGTTGCATTTTAAGTTGAAGATAAATGAAAAATTCAATACACGCATAAATTGAAATACATATGCAGAAGAATAGTTATTTGCAATTTTCCCTTCTAGGATACATATATAGATGTGAGACCAATCTGTTTATAAAGAAGAGAGGCTATAGTTATAAGGTTGCTGAGATTTGCATCGTTTTCTATTGTTTGTTAATACACAGGTATGAGAAGCAGTATATGGAGGAGCTTAAGCGCAAAGCGGAGGAGCAGATAAAAGATGACAAAGCCAAGCAAATTCTGGCAGCTGAAAAAGCTTCTAGATCAGATGTAACAGAAACAAACCTGAAAAGTCAGAAGTCAACTGCAACATCTGATCAGGATTTGGACACATTTCTTTTGGGAGATTTTGAAGACAGCGATGGAGGTCAAGGTATATCCTTTGAGCATGTTTTAGGTTTCTATGCAATTATGCATTCTAGTGGATATGGCCATTCTATCTAGTGGTTGTGAGTTTTGGAATTTTTAACTTGCTTTTGCAATGTAAACCCTGCTTCTGGAAGCTTTTATTAAATTCTAACTCAAGAGGTTCAATTTGTAAGTTCAAGTTCTTAACCTTTGAGGTATTGCTTTTTTAACTGTTTTTTGTTTGTTCATTATCATCATTTAAAATCAGAGCTTTGAATGTCTGTCAACTCCATGGACTCATTATTGGCAAGCTAGTCTAAACTGTCTAGTACACTATGCCGTTTTGGCCAACGACTGATCCTTTGTGAAGGAGTGAACTCGCATTAGTGGGACATGCAATTCGGTTTTACTTAGTTTGTGTGCACATGGGCTTGTCAGCGCATGTGCAACAGTGAAAGGAGTTATGGCTTTATTCAGAAGGGTCACAATATGGATCTATGTTTAGATTTTGAAATTTTCTTCTCTCTCAGATGATGCTGATGGGAGCCTTGGTGATGATTTTGACAAGATTGGCAATTCTGTGAGTTTATCTCGTAAATTCGTTTGCTTCAGCTTCTGTCATGGCAGTATTTAATCTAGCATCTTCTGTTTCATTTAACGAGTGCCAATTGTTGGAAATTCTTTGGAGTCTAGCCTGAATTACGATGTGCTGGGCTGCTGTGATTGTGAAAATTTATGGTGCCTTAATCAATCCAGAATCTTTTTGTGAATTCTGTTCCTAGGATATTGAAGATGAGAAGCATGCGAAGAAAGTGGCAGCTGCAACAGAGTAGAAGGATGGCACCTCGACAGTGGAGCAGCAAAAGGCACTAGCCTATGAATGAGAGAGAAGGGCCAAATAATGGAAAAGGGAGGAGCGATACTTCTGAGCCAAAAGAGAGGGGTAGTCCTTTGCATTATTTCATTGATTTAAGTTTTTTTTTTTTTTGGACCGCTTCGTCTTTCCTTAAAAACATTAGGTAAATTCAAGAATGTTTATCTGCCTTGTACAGATTTCTTGCCTTTTTTTAATTCAGAATTCCTGTGTTTAATGTTCTAAATCTGTTAGAGGAATGGGTCATCTAATTGCGTCTGCGAGGGGATAATATTTTTGACCACGCAGACTCTTACGTTAACGTATCGAAGAGAGGGATCCTGTCATCAAAATCGAGAATGAATAAAAATAAAATAAAACCCCAAGATTCTGGCAAAATTTGTTTAACTAGATAGAGGTATTACTTAAGGAATTTAACTAAATAACCAATGCCTTACCATGAGCTCCTTTTACGATATAATAAACCATTAAAAAATGGAAGCTTACATATGATGGTCTAAGCATAGCCAAGGCTAACTTTATCAAAGGTGAAAATCTTTGTATAATAACTAGTAAAGGGAAGTATTTTGATAAAGAAGCAGCTTAAAGTGATAAAGGGAGATAAAAGTCTAGATATAAGTTGCTTGATCTACAAGACAACATAACAATCAATAAACCATTATTTATCCAGTACACTTTCATCTAGAATTCTTAATGTAGATGTTTAAACTTGTGGGGCATCTCGTAAATGGTTCTAATCTTGTTGAAGCAAGCATAGATGTCATAACATGAGTTGGATTAAGGGTGCTAATTGAAAGAGATTTAAGTGATGGGATTTTTATTTGATAATGTAGTTTATTTGGTTGAAAAAGAATAAGGACTGCTTTACTAGGAAACTATTCTTGGTGGAGAGACTATGCAATTTAGCTTGTATTAAAATGTGCTAGTGGACAAAAGCTAATTGTTGACCTAAAAGCAACTTTTTCTGCAATGACTTCCTACTAAGGTTACTTATTTTACTTAGGGTTTATACACATTCTATAGACGTACAGGTAATAATGTTTAGTACAAGTACTTTCTAACTCTTTTAAAAAAAATTATTCACTCCATTAGAGCAATAGGGTCATTCTATTCATTATTAAACTTGTTAAAGAGATGAAATATTTTTAATTAAAGATTAAATCGATCATCAAAATAAAAATTAGGATATATTATTGAAAAATAAAAAGATTTGCTAGAATAAAAAAATGGCCCATGATCTATGCTCAATCATGAAAATAAAAAGGAACCTTTATGAAAAGGAAAAAAAAGTAAGTTTATTTTTATAATTTTTTCATATAATTAAATTTTTTTATACTTTTTGATGTATTTATTTTTTTAAAAAAAAATTAATTATTATATATATGACAAATGAATTATGAAAAAAGCTACCATATGTGACAGAGACATAACAGTTAAGACATTTTTTAGTAGTACGTGGCCCATTGCCGTTGGTTGGGTCCCCAAACTCCGAAGTAGAAAACTGAGGAACTGAGGAAAATAGTAATCGCCGCCGACCGGGGAACTGCTTTAGTTCAGTTTGGTGCAGTTCCCCTTCTTCTTCGTCTTCTTCAGTCTGCAGTGCTGCTGACAACAGGACAGCAATCCATGGCACTTCGCTCCCTGTTAACGGCCAAATCCCGACTTAAAACCCCAATTGCGCCCCCCTCTTCTCGCACCACAGTCTCATCCTTCTCCTATTACTGTTTCTCTTCCCGCTGCAGGCGAGCCGCAGTCATGAACTCGTGCCTCCCTTCACAGCCACCTCCAGTGGCAAAGAAAGTCCCTCACACAGTCTCTGCTCATGGCAGGACCTTGCAGGATCCTTACCATTGGATGCGAAACACTGCCGACCCTAGTTTCGTGGAATACGTTAACCAGGAAAACGCCTATGCACAATC
This sequence comes from Ceriops zippeliana, assembly GCA_037897445.1. Taxonomy (NCBI): domain Eukaryota; kingdom Viridiplantae; phylum Streptophyta; class Magnoliopsida; order Malpighiales; family Rhizophoraceae; genus Ceriops; species Ceriops zippeliana. The sequence continues at coordinate 3,319,220 of JBAPLH010000155.1, forward strand.
TTTCATGGCCGACACTCTGCATCTGCAACGTACTCTCTTTGAAGAGATGAGAAGTCGAATGCCCACCAAGATTTCCACTCCTCCTGAGCGTTGGGGTCCTTGGTTTGTCCACTTTGCGCCTTCCCCCACCCCCATTTTTGGTTGTTTTCATTTGGTTTTGTATATTGTCTTGGTTTGCTTTTTTCAATTATTGTTTTTCTTGTCGAGAAACCTTTCAACCCACAAAAGATTGAGACTTAATAATACTTCAAATAAAACAAAACAAATGCCCTCCTTACTTATATGAATTTACATTTAGATGTAAAATAATAATAATAATAATAATAATAATAATAATAATAACGTTGAAATCCTGATCTCTCGGTCATGAAAACTCTGATTCTATGCCAAAAATTACTTAACCCAAAATTTGAGCACTTAGGCAAGAATAGACACATGCTCTCATTCTTGTTGGGTTGAGAGTGTTAACAACACACAGATACTCCTATGCAGAAATTCAAAATTAAATGAGAAAAATAAGGATGATGTGATTTGGATTCATTGAGGTTTATGAATAGACCACATGTTAAATTCTCACATTTCTTTTGAAAAATGTTGTGCAATTTGCATTAGGTTCTAGCTATCTTAGTTTCTTGTTTGGCTGGTAATATTCTGAATTTGGGAGCTTTTATTTTTGTATGATATTTGAATTAGTGAATTGTGTGTGTTTTGCTTTAAATGCTTGAGCAGGCTGTACTATGAATACATTCCAGAAGGAAAGGAATATCCAGTACTATGCAGAAAATTGGATACAAAAAAAAATGGTTGGATGAAGACATTTCTAGGTTGCATTACTGGAAAGTTTAGAAGGGAGCAGCTTTTGCTCGATTGGAATGAAACTGCAGAACAATACGGTCAGCTTCTTTTTCATTCCTTGATAGGGGACAAATGCTTGATGCCAAATTCTAATATTTCCCTTAATTGCTCCCTTTTCCTCTTCCTCTTGGGTTCCATGCTTGGAAGGCGTTTGCTGTTATACTTAGTTTCTTCTTAGTTTTATACAAAGAACAATGCATGTTTAAGTCTTTGATTAAAAGACCAAGAGAAATATTTTTTTTTAGCATTAAAGAAAGTAGTAAAAAAATTAAGAAGGAGAACAGAAGGTAATGATAAATATGTGTCTAGGTGGACCTGTTTCCAAATCTTAAGGCCATTACACTCTCTTGTTACCTAGATGTATTTTCAAAGCTAACTGACTGATAAACTATTTTTACATTTTTTGTTTCATATTAATATCTGCTTGATGGTTGATATGTTCATCAATGCAGGCTATGTACATGTGGGTTCATGTCGTGTTTCACCAGACCACAACTTTCTGGCATACACAATTGACACTACTGGCCGTGAAGAGTTCATGCTTCAAATTAAGGACCTTAGAAATGGATCTATTGTTCCAAGATCACATGTTAATGGAGTTATTAGTTTGGCTTGGGCTCAAGATAGCAGTACTTTATTTTATACAGTATCAGATGACAATCAACGACCCTACAGGTGAGGCAAATCATTTTGATATGTCTTTGAACCTTTTATCTTATTTATGAGATTTCATTCCCTCATTTTTCATTGTTTATAGGGTCCTCTGCACCAAAATGGGGTCAGATGAGATCCATAATTACCCAATATTCACAGAAAGTGATTCAAACTATTGCGTGGATATAACAAGCACAAAAGATGGCAAGTTTATAACTGTGAACTCAAATTCAAGAACATCATCAGAGGAAGGAATTTACTTGTTTGATTTAAATTTATATTAATGAATATCTTCTTGTCAGTATACTTCCTGATAGTGAGTGAGGCTTATGTCTTATTCCTTCCATTACAGGTGTATGTAATAGATGCAACCAGCCCATTTCATGGGATGCAAAGAATACGCAAGCGGGTTTCTTGTGTACAGTATTTCTTGGAGCATCATTCTGGCGTATTCTACATTCTCACAAATGCTCCTTTAAGTGAAAACAAGAAATGGTTAGGTGGAAATTATTACTTGGCTACATGCCAAGTTGAACATATACAGTCATCCAATTGGCAGGTTTAGTTCTTTTCCAGTATGTGGCTGCCTTGGACTCTTTACCCATCTATTTTTATGTTATGTTCATCAATCAAAGAGCAGTCTTCTTTTCTTGCAGAGCATCCTTCCAGGTGAAGATATGAGTTTTCAGGACATGGACATTCTTCATGGACATTTGGTGCTTTTTCTCAACAAGAAGGATATTCCTATGTTATGTTCCATCAATTTGCCGATCAAGGCCAGTGTCAAGGTTGTAGGATGTGAACTTTGTTGCACCAACTCACCGCCAGTAGCATTCTTGGACTGACAAATAATGATTTCTGATTTGTTTTGCATTTGTCAACTTTTATTAGTGACAATGATTTATCAACTCATACAAATAAAATATTTTCCATTATTACAATGGACAGTATGCGGGATGAACAAGAAATCCATCACGGCATTTTGTCTCACATCTTGTCATGCTTAGTATGTTGTACATTCTACTTAGTTACATTGTTGTGTGAGCAATATGAACAAAATGCATGTAAATTTCTGTTATTATTGCAACACAGAGAGACAAATAAAGCACTATGATGTTTAGGCTAATAGCAGAAAAACATAGTTCCTGAAAGGATTGGCAATTCATTGTGCACATTATTCTAAATTCAGCAGTCTTAAATGGAACTGTGTTGATTTTGATGGTGCTCAGGTGCATTCCTGTTTGTTCTTAGTTTCAGGTGGATTCTCATGTTAGTTACCTAGTTCTTTTTGTTTGTCCTACATCAGCTGTACAAGAAGCACACGACATTGTGCTAAATTGTAGTAATTCATGATTTCTTTTCCAGGTCACAGTCTGGCTTATGTGATACTTTCTGTTCAGGCATGGGTGCAAAAAATTCTATCCTTAGTGAGTAATATCAATTGATATTTCATTTTCTTCTGAACTGTTTTGCAGGATCAATTTCAGCTTGAGAATCTCAATCCATGGTTTTTCCCTCTGCCTTCAGATCTATGTAGCATTGTTCCAGGGTCTAACCATGACTTCATGAACCCAGTGTACCGTGTGGTGCTGTCATCACCAGTGGTATCACCTATTCTAAGCCTCCTGAGAATTTCACTAACAACTATTACATAGACTGTGGCTATAATACCTCCTGCCTTCCCTTCCCTATCATTCCTCCCATTTTGCACAAACTACTCCAGTTTTTTGTGTTGAAAACATCCCCCATTTTGGAAAAATGATACAATGACAGGCACCTTATGAGCCTTTTATTGTTTTACACATTGTAGCCTTTGTTGTTGTAGTTGAGAAGTGATCATTATTGCTGTATGATGATATTATAGTTTTATGTATATATCAAAACTCTTCTTGTTGTTAACTTTATGTGGTGTCAACTTCTTAGACAAAATTAGAGATGATCTCTAATCTAAGTACTTAAGAGTTATATTTCAGTAGCAAATTTAATTTTTGCGGACTAGGTTGCTACCATAACCTTTCCTCTATTGATCACCTGTTATTTTATGAAACTTAAAACTTTTCTTGCAAAATGTGCAGATGCCTGACACAATCGTCGACTATGACATGTCAAGACAGACATTCTCTGTCCTGGTGCAAGAGGAAGTTGGATCTATGTCTAGTGACCATGGGTCAAGCTCCCCGGCTTATAAAACCTATGAATATCTTGACAGACAAAATAATGATGTTAAAAATGAGGAAAATATAGAATTGCAGGGATGGAAAGACTTTTCTGATGCATATTGCTGCAAAAGAGAGGAAGTCATATCCTATGATGGCATTAGGATTCCCTTGACCATCTTGTACTCCCAAAAGGCCTGGCATGGGCGTGAGTCTCCTGGACTATTGCAAGGCTATGGAGCATATGGAGAAGTCCTAAACAAAAGCTGGTGCTCAGACCGCCTGAGTTTACTTGATCGTGGTTGGGTGCTGGCATTTGCTGATGTGAGGTTTGTTGCTTTGTGTTTATTCTATTTTCTTCTTGCCTCTTGCACAGTTTCTCTGGAATGGACATGAATAAAGTCACTTTATGAATGTAATTGAAAGGAAAAACTGCATATTATGTTTATGTTTTATTATCTTTGGATTATTGCATTTGAACTTTCATGCTTGAAAGCGGCCCTTCTTGTGCTTGACATTTTTTCCAGAACCAATGAAAAAAACCTCATTGAAACTGCATCCTCCTTTCTCTATATTGTTGCTGTACATTTATTCTGTATGAAATTCTACACAAGTTTGCATTTACAAGCACTATGAGATAATTGATATGGCATCTGACATCTAGCTTCTTGTTTGCATAGTGTTTCCTGCCAGTTTTTGACTTTTCCTTATAGATATCACTGACAATCTTATTGACATTGTCCATATGAACAGAGGTGGCAGTGGTAGTGATGCCTCATGGCATAAATCTGGCAGGAGGCTGAACAAAAAGAATTCTGTATTTGACTTTTTGTCATGCAGTGACTACCTTATTGACAAGGGCTATGTACACAAAGATCGGCTTACTGCCACTGGTATCAGTGCAGGGGGTCTTCTTGTAGGGGCAGCAATTAATATGAGGCCAGATCTGTTTCAAGCAGCAATATTGATGGTTAGTTGCCAAACACTGGGAAAGGAAATGCTATTAATTGTTTGGGTTTCAATTTGACTCTGACAAAGATCATTTTGTCTGTTTTTTATCTCTCGTGAAAAAGTGGATGGAGGCTCTGTGCAATTGCCTACTGTTGCTAACAAATATAGAAGGAAAATAAGTGTTACTAAATATGTCAAATTGATTGTGATAGAAGGCAATGATTTCTTGTTGGGCAAAAAGAGCCCCAAAATAAGCCGATGCATTCCATTAGTTTAGCTTCATCCTTTCCCTCTTGCTTTTCTGTTCTGACTGACAGAGTATTGTGCTTATGTTCCCTACATGGAGGAGGGCTTTAACATACCTTTTTGTTAGTAATTGGTGCTGATGCTTTGATATATTCCTTTCAGGTTCCATTTCTGGACATATGCAACACGTTGTTGGATCCAACTTTGCCACTTACTGTACTTGACTATGAAGAATTTGGGAATCCTCAGTTAGAGTCCCACTTTGAGGCTATTCTAAGTTATTCTCCCTATGACAACATTCATTGTAGTGGTTGCTATCCAGCAATGCTTGTCACAGCATCATTACATGATTCCAGGCAAATCCATCATTTATTCCATCCTTAATTGATGATAACATGCATGTATATTTTTGTCTCCCAATATGTTTCCACATAAACATGCATGTGTATTGTGTTCCTTAGATCTAACTGCTGCATGTTTCGATCAGGGTTGGGGTTTGGGAAGCTGCCAAATGGGTAGCCAGGTTACGAGCTCATACATGTTCTAGTTGTTCCCGCTCAGTTATTCTGAAGACAAATATGACTGGAGGACATTTTGGGGAAGGTGGTTCATACAATCATTGCAAAGAAACAGCTTATATTTATGCTTTTCTTATGAAAACATTAGGGCAGTTGAATGAAAAGCAAACAAGTTGGCTTTGTGGAAGGGATTCATCATGTCAACCATAGCGTATCAATTCTGGCTATGCAAAGGGTTATTTCTTCCTCAGTGTCAGGACCTATATTCCTTTCTTACAGGGAAGCAATAAATGATGCAAAAATGTGTTCTAAACAGGTAAACATCTCTCAAATAACTTTAGTTTTTGCAATTGGCTAAGATGCTTCTTTGTGTTTACAGTTTTTTCTGCCTTTCCCCTACGATAGGAATGGGTGACTCCACTTAAAGCTAAGGCCTTAAGAATTGAAGTTTCAATATCTTGGATTTTTTTTTTCTATAGAAAGGAGATTTGAAGACTAGACTTCATGAAAACTGGTTTGTAAGGCGATAACGAATATAGCATGATGGATGCAATGCATTTTCAGGAAGATGTCATGAAGAGATCTCAACCACCCATCTTGTGGCACAAAGCAAGTCATGGTCCTGCAATCCTTTTATTCAAAAACTGTGGAAGTGCACCATATTCTTATATATCTTTAAGAGAACAAAACATACCCATAAACAAAGTAATTACAAGTTTAATCTCTCAAACCAATCTCAGCCATGCTCTCACAAAAGAATTTTCCAACTTGCATATATATCCTTGATAAGCTTTTGCTTTTGGCCTCTTTATTAGGGTTTCAAAGTAACAGATTTTTGCACATTCTTTTTTATCTGTCAAGCATAATATCATGCCCTGTTCTTTGGTGTTTTCTTTTCTTAATTTGTTCTGATGGCATGAAAGTTTAGTTGATTCTGTGATTAGCATGTAATTTGCTTTGTACTTTTGTAATAGTTTCTTATACATGTGGGTTCTTGATTAACGTTAAAATTTCCCGTGTTTTGGTATGCTTTATGCCAGGTTTTTATGATGGCTGTTTTTGCAAGTGCATTCACTAGAATCATGCATGACATCTCAACAAACCGGAATGAGATGGTTATAGCAAGCATGAAAAACGATGCTTGAATATGCTTCGAATGGATGAAGACACCGTAATCCAACTGTGTCCCAACTTAGAATGCAAATATGGATTTGATTTCACCGAGAAAAACGTAAGTTGCGGAAAAGAGTTTGCATGTTCCTACAAGCGCATGCATGAGGTGCTTCAAAGGGACCAGTAGAAGACCGGTTCCCACGGTCCGGAGAGACCATTAGTAGATGTTTTGGACAAAGTATTAGAAACCGTTTGCCTACTTGTGATGGATACAATAAAACTGAATGATCCAGAGTTCTTTGTTTTTGTTTTGTTTTTTCATTTCTTTTTATTTTTTGGTTGGTTTTCGGGGGGGGGGGGGGGGGGTGGTGGTGGTTGGTATTTGAACAGCAAGCCTACCCCAAATTCCTGTTTTACAGCTCCACTTCAACTCTTCAATATCGAAAAACTCCATGGAAGAGAGATGCAGTAGTAACTTGAATAAGACTGCCACACCACGCCCCCCCCCCCTCCCAACAAAAAAAAAAAAAGGTGTTTCAAAATTTCGATTCTTTTTTAACTTATTTGGATGCCGCTCAAACCAATGCCTCTCCTCAAAGTCACAGCATAACCATAAAGGCTCACCATTTTTGTGAACTGGAAAACAAAGGAGCGAATCGCATTCCCAAGTGAAACCCAAATTATTGTAATACTTTGCCAAAATTCAAAATTGGTAATTATTGTTGTAGGACCATTAGATTATTTGTTACTAGCGATTAAAAATTATAATAATATTCATTGTATATTATTTTTAAAATTCATACTTAATATTATTTGTTCATAAGCTACTCAGTTAAAATTATTATAAATAATTTTTTTCTTCTTAGTAAAAAGCACCATTTTCCAAAAATATATTGTTTGCTATTAAGTTAATAAAAGAGCGAGTTATTTTTATAACTTTAGTATGTGAAATATATATTAGTAAGAAGATTTGTTATATCTTTAAAAAAATAGTTGTTATAATTTATATTGCAACAATTTATCTGTAAAAACAAAAATTAGTTTTTAAAAATAGTACTTAGTAGATTTATGATATTTTTTGTTAATTTATTTTTGTGATAATGTTATATTATTTTATTAATTATTTTTTTATAATTTTAAAAATAACATCGTATTTTATTATATATTATATCTAATAAATTTAATTTTGCTGCTTACTAAATATTAATATATTTTTTTTGTTGCTTTTATTGAGTGATAACATGTTAAATGGCTAATACAATGTGCAGCCAACAAGTACTCATACCATTAGAGGACCATTATTTAAATCTTTAAATTAATAAACCTCAATTTTGATGTCCTTATAAAGATTTTATGAGTATTCATAAGATTAGCTCTAATGTGCATATTTTAAGGTGTTTATACCATAAATTCTTATTGGAATTGATTTAGGCAATTGATCGATTTGGAAAAGAACATCCAAAACAAATTCCTTTTTGCATCAAGGAGAAAGTTTTGAAGAATATGAAAGGATATTTAATGCCTATATAAGAGTCTTATTATTTATCCGATCCTAATGGTTAAAAGTTTTCACCAAGTTTAGCATCAATTAATGTTAAAATTTTTATCTTACTATGCTTATGAATCTTAAAATTTATATTCTTAGTTTTTGGTTTATAGTTCCAAAGGTACAAAAGATGACATGACACATTTTGTTATTTAATCCAATGAAATTAATCTTTTAGAATAGTAAGAAATTAATAAAAATAAGCATATTTTCAAAAGTTAATTATCATATCTTTAAATTTGATCAATTTATAATCATTGGACTAGTCATTATGTGCTTATTACTAGTTATTATGATGATAATTATTTATTAACATTAAAATTTATATTTAATATTATACCATCTTATTTGTTATTGAGTTAAAATTATTATAAATAATTTACTCTTTTTCAGTAAAAGATATTATTTTCCAACAATCTTAAACTTGCTTCTAATTTAATCAAAAGATTAAATTATTTTCATTACTTTAGTGCATAATAGTGGGAAGATTTGTCGTATTATGAGACAATAACTACTTTAACTTGATATACTATGATAATTTCCCCAAGAAGACCAAAAACTACCCTTAAATATAATACCTAAGATATTTTAGACATTGTATCATTTTGTTTGTTTATATCATTCTAATGATGACCATTTGCATGAAAATCGTCGTTAAGATGTAATGCCTACAAGGTCGGTACCTCAAACAAGCACCGTATGAAGTTGAAACTACAAAATGCCAAATATCCACACCTAATCTATTGCCACAGACACCTAAGAAAAAACTCAAATCCACACCTCTTTTATTGCCATTACGATCATATACCAAAGATGCATTACTAGACCTAAAAGATCTAAGAAGAGTTGGCCTAATTTCAATAAACGTGTACTAAATGTTAGCTTTAGTTATAAGCACTTAAAATTACAATTAATTATAATATTCACATATAAATTTTAAAACAATCATAAATATTTTAAACGGTGTACAAAAAAGAAAAAAGAATAAACATTCACCACGCAAAATGGTCAGAGTCTGATCAGTATGGAATGGAGTTTTTCAAGAATCATTGTAAGAAAACCTGGGAGCACATTGAACAAATACCCATTTAGGGAAATTTAGTTAACCATCAAAAGAGCAAATACCCCAGCAACTGTTCAACAAAAGCATGGCTAGAAGATTTCTAGGCAGTATCCAAGCCTCTCGATCAGCATTCATCCACCTGCTTTTGGGTTATTATTGTGGCCCAAAGTCAATTACATTTTCCATCTCAATTTGTGCTCCTTTCCCGAAATCACTTTGAACAACACTACTCTTTAAAATCTCAGTCAGTAGCACATTGCACATCACAAGATAGCGATACTAGGAAATGGGAACATCTTATGAAGTTTCGCAAATGAGGCTTTAACGGGAACATCTTATGAAGTTTCGCAAATGAGGCTTTAACTTATCAGCAAATGAGGCATAATGAACATAACGACATCAACCAGTCTACCGATCAATGTAAAAACATGCATGCAAAAATTGAAAATTGTATTGATAGACATGAAGGGTGCTCCTTGAACACGTCGGCGTATCACCGATAAGAAACAGGGGTCGGCAAAAGCCAGAACCACTATTCAAACCTCTTGATCAACGACAAGTCGTTCAACATTTTTTCAATTGCCTCGTCATCATGGGCTCGTCCTTTTGACTGCATAAGAGGAAAAATTAAATCACCATCGCATTCAAAAGATTCCATGTGAAAATTGTAGTGTCCTTTCTTGGCAAAACTTTGCCTAAAACTAAACATTGAGTTTCCGGTTGCTGGTCCTCTATGAAATGAATTTTTCTAGTAATTCTATTGAGGCATTCTGTACCTACAATGCATTGTATTGCAGCTCGATTTGGTGAAAAATGGGCAAGAGTGCAGGTCATACCCACATACCATGCGCCATAATAGTGCTCAGAGATGACAAAAGGTATGCAATGGTTCCCACACCTCCATACTACGGCGGGTTAAAAAGTTAGCTCATAAAAGGCAGATTTGTTCCAGGCTTAGAATATTGGTATCTTGACAAGAAAACTAAGGGCAGTTGTTGATGTTGTGACCAGGACGAGGGTATTCGTAGTATGTCAACAAGAGATTAAGTTGATTAGAGAAAAGTGTAGAGAATACCTAATACCAAATTTAAAGCACGGGCATACAGGTACTAAAAAGAGGAATAAGAATAATTGTTAATAGTCAGCTGAAAGAAGAGAAAGCAGGAGTAAAATGGCATGAAGATAAAATAATACTAGTGAAGTTAGTGTTAGGCAAAGAAATGATTAATGCTATTAGTGTCTATAACCTGCAACTGGGAAGGTATGAAGCCCTTCCATTGAATCATGCAAAAAAAGAATATATGCATTGTAATTTCAGTAGTGCACAGAGTGAGATAAACTCTGGGAAGATTAAATCCCTCAATGTGACTAATTTTGTATTTAGGCTCTATTATTGACAAGGTGAAAATATACAAGAGAATGTTCTTCATAAGGTGATGAAAAAATTAGAGGTATGTGTCTGGTGCTCTATGTGACTGCAAAAGTCTCATTAAATTTAAAGATGAATTCTATCTAATAATGATTAGGCCAGCAGTGTTGCAGCCAGTGAGCATGGGGCTATTAAGACACAAGTACATAAAATGAGAATGATGGAAATGAGAATCTTACATGGACTTGTTGCTGCTTTGGGAAGAACATGATGGGGGACATAATTCGCAATCATGATATTCATAACACAGTTGGTGTAACTCTTATTGGAGACAAGTTGAAAAAGTGACTTTTGAATTGGTTTGGATATGTCCAACTTAGATCTAAAAATTCTCCAATTAAGAGGGATAAGCAAATCCAGGTGGATGGCAAGAGGAGGGGATGAGGCAGAGGACAGCCTAAGTTTAACTTGGGAATCTCTAGCTATGAAGCATTTGAAAAAATTCAGTTCATAATAGACCAAAATGACAATACCAAAAATATCTATGAAAGTGACTCCGTTTAAATCTATGATTGAGACTTTGTGATTATTATTATTATTATTATTGTTATCGTTGTTCTTTCTCAACAAATGCAATTCTAACAAGTGGCAAACACTCTTTTTTTTCCCCTTTCAGGGAGGAGGAAGAGAAGAAGGGGCTATGTGGAAAAAGTGACAGAGAACACCAAATAATATTTACTGCAAACAGTTGTACCTTGATAGAAGGTACCATAGCAATAGCTTCCTCCACGGTTTCAGGACAAAGATTACCAAGAACACAGAGCTGCACAAAATACATAGAACAAGCAATCAACAGTTTCTTTTCCTGTTTTCAGAAACAAAAGGTTGCTAACATTAACTTGCTGGGTTGTCATGCAGATTACCTCAAATTCAGCTAATTGATATCTGCTAAGAATTCTGGCAGTAGGTTAAGTACTGCAAGAGATGATGAACCTCAAAGAAAACTAGAATCTAAATTCCTGAACGCATAGATATTAAAGTTATTACATAAATTAAGTGGAACTTTGAAGCAGAAATCAGCCAATTAAAGCAAATGAAATAAAACAAGTAACAAACAGTAACAGCAAAAGCTTTTGCAAGTGATATAATTTTAGACTGGTAGACTAGCATCCTACATGAAGAATAAAAGACCCTGTATAACATGACTTTAAGAATGTGAACAGGTCAGGTTTAATAGAAATTGTCAACATCACTATAAGGTTCAAGGATACTCTCGAACTTGTCTAACAGCATCAGGGTTTTTATAACGGCTAAAGCGCTTTACATACTGCAGTGACTTCTCAAATACCCTGCACAATAAGGAAATCCAATAGTTAACGACTGATTCAAAATTTTTAGGCAAGCTATTTTGCAAAGATGTTCCCATCTCATCATCTATGTCAACATCACCATTAACTAATTTGGGTTCATATGCTGAAAAAAGATGTAAACATTATGAAGAGGGATGTTAAAAATTCAACAGTAGTGTGATGGCTCAAGATATCATTACTTGATTGTATGTCAGTTGGCAAGACAAAGAAGACTCTCTGCTGAATTACCATAATCTAGAATCTCCGCCAGACAAGGAAGCAGTAAAGGAGGCTCAAGCCACATCTTCAGAAAATGTGTCTCAAGTAGGTAAAAAAGCCCCTTAAACAACAATGCTACAAAATATGCACAAGGCTAACAAGCCTAGAGAAGCAACTCCCTAGTGATGATTAACATATCAAATGAAATGGCTACAGCAAGCTTCAGTAAATATTCTCGTGCACTTTCTAAACACAAAAGGCAGGGAAAAACAGGTGCAAGCAAATTTGTAGCCTGTTACTGGGAGACCTGGTTCATTGGATCATCAGACATCTGCTGAAGCTGTTCATACTTGTGTTCGAGAATCAATGATACTTCACAATTCATCAAACACTTGGCCTTCAAAAACTCTAATAAAAAGAAACAAGATTGCTTATAACCAGTCATTGAATCTGAAGTAACTATCTCATGGCTCTGGTAAGCCATGAGATAGTTACTTTTAGGCATAAGGCATATCAGCCATAAAAGCAACGACTGAACAACAGTTAGATCTTACACATGCACTTATATAAAAAAAAAAAAAAGAAAACGAAGCAGCACAGACATATATATATATATATATATATATATATATATATAAAAGGGAGAAACAAGCAAAACCCACTTACCATCTCCAATTTTGAGCTCAGCCGCATTTTCTTCTTCTTCTCCTGACATCCTGTGTTAATCGCAACAACCCTCAACTTTTAACTGATTGCAACAATACATATATCAAATAAAAGCTTTCACGCAATTAGGAAACCCCAGGTAATTTATTCATAAAAAATCAAAAATAAAAAACTGAAAACTTAATCTTTTTTTTTTCCTTCTTTTTCTTTCCGTCAAAGAAGGGATTGGGAAGGAAGTTTAAACCTTTTTTTTTTATGGGTCAATTACAAACTGCAATAAGGGAATCTGTGTTCTTCCGACCACCCCCGAACGGTGTAAACGTCAACGCCAGCAAGCCAAAGGAGAGACGACGGATTGGTGGCGAATGGGGCTAACGGGGCACCGCATGAACTAAATACATAGAGGTATCTTTCTTCAGGAAACTCCTCATCATTAATGTCATTATTATTATTTTTTTATTTATAACCCTTTTAAAAAATCATTCATTTTTTTTCTTATAGATTAAATACTTAAATGTTTAACGAAAGGATAAATCTTTAAGATATCCTAAATTTTTGTTAAATTTTATAATTAAGAATTTTTAATAAATTAATTTTAAAATTTTAAGTTTCATTTATATGAATTATTTTTTAAAATTGAACTTAATCAAATTATTTAAAATATAGTTTAATTTAATAAAAATTGTATAAAAAAATTCAAAATACATCCTACAAATGCATTTAGGTATTTATTTTGTTAATTTTTCTCTTTTTTCACATATTAAGAATAAAAATCTTAATTTTTTTATTTTTTACAAATTTATTGGAAAAATTTTAAACCTTAAATATATAAATATGAAAAAAAACAATTCACGAAATACACATTTAGATGCATTTATATATTTTTAAGATGAATTTTGGCAATTATCCATAAAGTTAAACAATGTATTTATCAATTTAACCTATTTATATCTAAAATAAGAAATTGTATGAAATGAAATTTAAAGGTTTATAATTAGTTTAAAAACTTAAAAAAATTTAAAACTTAATTATAAAATATTAAAAATTAAAAACTTCTTGATAATTTATCTTATTTGACAAAATAAAAGTTTTTTTTTTCTTCTTTTTGTAAATAAGATATACTAAATAAAACCTTCAGCTTATTGATAACATTAACTATGGTAACGAGAGGAAATTAGGAAAAGATAAAAACTAATAATTTATTATAATTTTCTAAATTAAGATGCAGATATGATACACATTAATTAATGTAATATTAAAAATATTTTAACAAATGTATCTCCGACAGTGCCAACGTCTATGCTGCTACATCTATTCCATTATAATATCTGAAGTTCTTGCATGCACCTATCTGCCTTCTTATTATCTCTTTGCATCAAGCAAGTCTCTTATAGTGTGAAGCTGCTACATTGTGCTGTAGCCAAGAACTAGATTGAAATCGATTTGAATAAAAATAAAAATAAAAATCTAAGGTTGATTTTGACGAAAGGTGTATTTGTGGGGAAGGAGAAACCATCACAAATGGAGATGAACGAAAACCAGTGCGGGGAAAAATCTGAAAAGCTGAGGAGTTCAATTATTGCTTCTGGGTCTTCACAATACTTGAAGTTGTGGGAAGTTGCAGAATCAATCGTACTGGCTCTGGCGTGGATTTCTGTAGTCGAGTTGGCAACACTAGGAAACAGAGTTGTGGTGCACAAGTACTGTCTTCTATGTCGCACTTTCTTTGACCTGAATGTGAGTATTACATGGCCTTGACAGATCAAAGTGTCCTTTTGTTTCTGCTAATCCATGCAAAATATTGTTTTGATAAGGCAATTTGAAAATGTTAAGTTGATTGTTATCTGTGCAGGGGTTATATCAAAACAAAGGTTTATCTAATGGTTTCATAGAATGGTGGATAAAATCATATGCGAACTGCCGTTACGTGATTTTTTTCCCCTTTTTTATGATGGTTTTACATTGCAGCTACCTGCCCCTTAACTTTCTGCACCGCACATAACTGTCACATGGTTGCAATAGCTAGATCATTGAATGTCACTCATAGTTCCTGAACTGTAAAATTCCTCCTACTTTTATGATCATATGTAACAGTCATTGTCCACTAGATCACCAGATCCCAAAACGCTGTTCATTTTGAAATTAGGTTGGCCCAATCTTTTCCAAATCTAGTTAGTAATAAGCCATCCATCTAGGTTCTGCATGATCAGCATGCTTGCCCTGGTTCTAATTCTTCTCTTGTACACGTGAAAATAGGTCAAGAAGGAAACTCTACTGGATCCCTCTTATCTCAGGCCCTTTCTGATCCACTCAATTCGAATCAGATGGCAGTATTGAATTATATTGTTTCATTAGAAACTGGCACATATGCTCCTGGCCTATGGAGGGCATAGGCTTCCCAGAATAATACGACCCTTAATTTTTTTACACAACTCACGGCCACTTCTGGCTCTTATCTGCATAATGTTATTGTTTGCAGATACCTGGGATTTCGGCCAGTGATTTACGCTAAACAGAAGGATTCTTGTCAGTTTAATCGATTGGTACAAGATTGGAAGGCAGAGTTGGGATGAGTTCACCTTTATAATGAAGGCAGCTCCTGCAGGTCACATGGGGGAACCTGCAAAAAGAATGAAGATCCCCCGTTGGCCCTGAGAAGAGGAACATTTCTACTCTAATCCCGAAAAATGTCTACCCTAGAAAGTCAAGACATCAAGAGAGTGTGTTAGCTCCAGACTTCCCATTGCTAAACCATATTGGATGCTTCGATACATTCTGAAAAATCCATTCCTTGATCACAGGTTTCTTGAAGAGAGGATTATACTAATAAAGGAGATTTGCTTTACCGCAAAATTTCTTGCAGTTTTACCATTTTCCGGGGCACTTAAAAGAACTACAATGCTTTACACCAGCACAGAGAAACCTATCTTCAATTATCCATGGGACATAAGTTGAACAGAGAACAAAAGTGTTCCTTGATTATAAGCAAATCATAACTAAGGTCAAAATTAACGTCCCTATTGACAAAAACAAAACTCAAATGCTGTTAAGTACACATGAAACAAAAGTAAAGCAAGAGTTCATTTCAACTTGATTAAAAAGTAACCTAGTTGACGAAAAGACTGAAACATATAGGCCCAAAAGAGAAAAACACTCCAGAGATAGAATACCTGAAATTAGAATTTAAATAATATGTAACAAACTTCAGAAACATTTTTGTGGTTTGTTAAAAATATGTTTTAAGAATGGTAGGCTATTTCACCTAACCATATAACTTTACTTGTAATTCTATGTAGTGTCTTTCCTTCCACAGTCCTTACATGCCCCATTAAGAAACATACCTCATTTACTAAGCTGCGAACACATATTACTCAGCTCAAAAAGCTTAATTACTAGATGGTTTCTTTAAGCAAGTATCAGAATCTTCAACATAGTAATAAATTCCATGGCCAGCTAGCCTGCCCACATAAATACCACATTTTGCTAAGTTCATAAGCAAGAAGTTCAAAATGTTAAGTCCTGAACTATGTTAATGGACATTTTTCATGACAGAAATATATAAGATAAACATCGTGCTTACTCCACAAATGCACATTGGCATCAAAAGGCCCTCTTTTGTAAATATATCATGTCAAATAAGAACACGTGTAGTACAACCATAATCCAGATAATTGCATATCCTGACCAGAAATCAAATAAGAAACTTGGGAGAACAGAACCATATAAGCTAGGGTAATTGCTCTTCCTATGAATTCCATGACATATGGGAAGAATGAGTATACCAAACCATAGCATATACAGCACCCAGAGGAGAAATGAGTGAAAGAAAAAGGGCAGCAAAAAACTTAGCAGAATGAAGACTTGGGAAAAGTCATACTATATTTATGATTTCAGACGTTTCTCAGCCTGATCCGAGTCCTCTCCACTGTTTGTGTCCCTAAGATGTATTGCTGCTTGATTGCCAGATGGGAGATCCTGAAAATCCCGTAATCACAAAGACATGAAAGTTGTCTAAGTGTCAAAAGGTAGTTTTCATAGTAGCTGTCCTATAAGATCCACCTGTTCGCTAAGCACCTTATTCACCAGCTTTATACCTTAATGACGGATGTTCCAGAGTTCAGCCCTCTATTTGCACACTTTCCAAGATTAATCTGCACTGAGATTTTGGCATGTGACAAATCTATGCCAGTGCTCTGAAGTGCCTGTGTCAGGGTGTTCAACAACCTGGTTTGTACAAAATGTAAGTTCTAGTCAGCTTAGGACTTACCTTCCAAACCCAAGGGAGGCGTCCCAAATATGAAAAACTACACAAGAAGATAGTGTTATCCTGGCCTTAGCTTACATAACGTCAATCAAAACATACAAATGAGCCCCTCCAAGAGTTTGCCAATAAAAGAGATCTCCAAACAAGATGCCACTCCCAAGAATGTAAAGTACTAGATGATAAAAACCTACCATACACATGTGACAGACCATCCCAAAAAACAAGTGATCAAAAGTACCGTGCAAAAATCTACAAACCCACTCAAAAAGATAAGTCCTAGCAGCAACAACAAAGATAAATAAGGTTTATGTTTCATTTCTCCCTGAAATTAGAAATTTCTCTAGGGTTCTGGTGCACACAAAATGTCCTTACAGTGGAGCAAAGAGATAGGAAGGTGACCAATGAAAGCTGAGAGCGAAGACCAACATGAATCAAGTTCTTGATTTATGTGAGGATATATACTGTGCAGAACACAAAATCTGAAAAGATCTTACACACCCTTCAGAGTAAACACTGGAGACACTGATTGTACCCCCTTCTACAGTTAGTTCCTCCTGCTGGTTCAGTCGGACATTGGTAAAAGGACACTCATCTGATTGCATGTGAGAGACTGGTTGATGAAGGGCCTGTGCAGAAACCTCAATACCTCGAACAGATGCAGGCATGTCTGAGGAAAGTGAAAGCAGAGGAAAAAAAATATGTATATACCAACATCAGAGATCAAATTCTACAAACCATAAATTTTCAGTTAAAGATGATATAATAGATGGGCAAATTTAGCAACACACTCATACAAGATCATTTTTAATAAGTTAATTTGTTCGTGTTTCTCTTTTCTTCTTGTTTTTTAGGCTTTTTTTTTTCAATGATCTCACATTACCCAATCAACTTAAATAATTAATTAAAAAAAGGGGTAAATAGAACCATAGTCTGCTCTGCATAATTTTACAGGGTCAAATTTCCAAGACTTAGAGAAACAAACAATTGTTTCATTACTTGATTATAGATGTCTGAATTAGCATCCTTCAATGGATTATGAAGATCTCTTTTCTCACCTTATCTATCTCTCTAGTTCTCTAGTAAACAAAAATACTCAGAAGACTTCAAAAGATTATAAAGTCTGGAAGCCACCATGAATTTTTTTCACTAACTCAAGACCGAAAAGTTAATTTGTTTTGTGCATTTATTCATATGTCTCATCCTCTGACACAAAGTTTATTGTGATATGTAAACTATGGTGCTAGTTCTGCTCCATGTCATAGAAACAAAAGCTAGACAAATATATTAGAACTTTACCCATGGCATCAGCATTGTGGGCTCAGAAATCCATTCCTGGTATGTTTCCTCATACTTTTGAACCTTTTCCTGTAAACATTGGACATATTCAATCACCTGCAGAAAGAAATTACATTTAGTCAACAAATTCGAATCCGATGGACATCAACTCGATTGACACATTCTGTGTGTTGGATCCTACATTAGCGTTTTACCTCTAGCAGAAAAGAAGCTGTATCTCTTTTTTGATCACCATGAGGTATAAGTTCTCTTAACATCTGAAATCTGAAAAAAAAAAAAAGATAATGGCTTCTCAAAATTTAGCTGTATCATCTGTAAAGTCTAAAAGACACCAATATCCCAAATTCTCTCTCAAAGCCATTCTCAATTTTTCTGGAAATCATGAAGGCTTTCAAAGTTCAATTGTTTGAGTGGTCATTACTCCCAAATATGCAATTTTACTGGAAAAAAGCAAGCACGTAAGAGCATATGTGTGTGAGGTCACGTGGCAGGGGCAGGAGGGAGAGATTTCTTCAATCTTAACAACCCAACTTTAAGACAGACACATACACACAACACAAGCTTCATTTCTTCAAGTCCTTTTTTATTTTTTTTATAACTAAACCTGTATTTCCTAATCCTATGGCACAGCAAGAACCCGAAAGACCAATTTGAAGTAAAAGTCCTATCAACCTCTACACAATGTCAATATGGATCCCATAAACCTGCTTCTAGCTTTAAAGACTATCACTTTGCTGAACAACAGACTCACTGTAAATGTATGCACATGAATACAGACCATCATTATTTGAAAAAGATTCAGGTTTTACAATACTCAAAAATTGCCCTCTCAGAAACCACTGTCATATCCTTTTACTAGCTATAAGTTTATTGAAAGGTGTGTGCCATTTCATCCACAGATTAATGACTACATCAAAAACCAGCTAAGCTGCAATCAAAACAAAAGCAGTACATCCGAAAGAGAATAGGAAGGAGGCCAAACAAACATGAATGGCACATGCAAGCAAAAAACTATAAAGGAGACTAGAATTTCTAAAGCAGATGCCAGTAAACAACTCAGAACATGCAAAGACATGTTGCATTCTCAAAGCTGATTGTTCAGCAAGTGTAACAACAATCGCATTTGCAGACCTCCTGACTTGTTTCAACTCAATCAGTGGAAATTGCCTGAACAAACTTTTGTCAAATACAAGTGCTGGACAGCCTTTCACAAGGACAATTATAAGTTATATCTAGCTGTTAAAATGTGAACACATCTTTCCACAATATCTGTGAATTTGTTAATTCAAAAAGAAAAAGGACTAGCATCAAGAATGGAGAAAAGAATACCAAATTACTAAGAACAACAATAATGAGACACGATTAAAGGGGCAAAAGACCTAGTAAAAACACCAAAATGCATCGCAGGCATGCTGAATTACAACCAATCAGCCATTAATATCACCAAAACGATCCATAACAACCGACAAATTGGCAAAAATCTACCTCTCGTTGATCTTGCTCCTCCTTCGCTGCTCAGTAACCGAATGCTTCGATCTTATCGCACTAGCCTTATCCCTGTTCTTCCCATCTGCGTCCACACCCGAAACCCACATCAAAAAGCTTTCAAAGGCTCAAAATTGAATGCCCCCAGTCAGAAAACACACCATGTTAAAACCCCAGAAACACAAAAGCTTCAAACTTTGCAATTGGGCGCCCCATAAAATCAGAGAACTTTGAGCAACAACTTCCCCCCTTTTAAGGAAATGACAAATCTAGTAGAAAGGCAACGAAAAGGAGAGACGGAGCTAAATTCTACTATTGCTATCGAAAATGAAAGAAGGGGGATAAAAAAAACACAAGAAAAAAAAAAGTAAAGAAAAGAAGAGAAGCATATTACCGTGGCTGTTAGTACTGCTACTGTTGTTGATGGCAGTAGGGACATCAGAAAAGGGACCGCCACCGTCACCTGTAGGACCAAAATCATCGTCCTCGTACTCTTCTTCGTCCTGATTTTGGTTTCCTTTTCCTCTCATTCTCGGCTCAGCCCCTCAATTAGTTAGCCATACAGACACGCACACACACACACACACACATACCCCCAGAATTCGGATTCTGAAGAGGCAAGAAAATTCTGTTTGTTAGGAGTGAAAGATTGGAGCTTTTTCGGACATATATATATATATATATATATATGAAAACTCCTTCTTCTGCTTGCAGAAAAAGAAATAATTTTATTGCAGAGGTCGACGAACAGAAGAAGCTGCTTCCTGCTCCTGCCGCCTGTCTGCTGGGGGTGATTTTCACCAGAATTATAAGTTAAACGATGAATTAAATTTAGTGATAATATATATATATATATTTAACCAATTCTTCTTCACTAGAAAATTACTAATTTACTACTCAAACTTATTTCATGGGCACGTTGTTATTAGTCCTCAAATATTTAGTAAGATCACAACAAAAAAAAAACCAAAAAAAAAAAAAAAAAAAGCTTTGAGTGGCATCAAAATTTTATCTAAATATTACTAAATTTTAAATTTTATTATTATGTATTTAAATATTTAAATTTATTTTTGCTAAAATAAATTACTGTGTAAATAATTAAACTTGAATTAATAAAA
Organism: Ceriops zippeliana; assembly: GCA_037897445.1. Taxonomy (NCBI): domain Eukaryota; kingdom Viridiplantae; phylum Streptophyta; class Magnoliopsida; order Malpighiales; family Rhizophoraceae; genus Ceriops; species Ceriops zippeliana. The sequence continues at coordinate 3,340,088 of JBAPLH010000155.1, forward strand.
AATTTATTAAATTATTATTTTATATAATTAATTAATTAATTCTTTTTTTTTTTTTTAATTTTTCTATGGTAACATTCATATTGAATATATGGTCTTTTTATTATTGAATAAAAACTTCAATTGTTGTCTTTAGGTGCCATTTCAAGCCCAAACTATTGAGAACTTTCTTACACAACAGACATTAAAAAAAAATTTTTAAAAAAAATAAAGAATTTTTTTTCTCTTAAAAAAAAATAATAAACATGTTTATGAGAATGTAAAGTCGTAAAGTGGATTCCGACTGTAGTGGGACGGTGGTGGTCCGCCGGGGGCGTTCACGTGGGCGGTGACGACGTTGAAGAATCAAATCCTTGAAAGTAATCTCCCAAGAAATGAGCCATCGCGTTCTCCACGTGGCCAAAATGGCCATATTTTCCCTCTAATTTTACACCAACTGCGCTCTTGGCCCCGGAGGATTTTGGGACGGGAAGGGAAATGAATATTGTGGGCCCAGGCAGTCCCGTTCAATCCAAAGACCGACCTTGGCCTCTTTTAAGAAATAGTAAACTACTTAAGTCAAGACTTTGACTGACCCAAAACCAAATTCTTTCCTTCACTCCTTTAACAAGGTAAATGATTCTTTTAATGCAAACTACTTAGTCAATGTTGACCAATCTAAAGACCCAAGAATATAGTTTAGATTTAATTTATTTTTTTTTTCAAATTTAGTATGAACTTTTTTTTTAATTTTAATTTAGTTTCAATTTTAATGCATCTTAATGGTTGGACAATTTTAATATCATTAATTTGAATACTCTTTTTTAAAAAGAAGTCCGAGAAGGATCTACACAATGTAAAAAGTGAACAATTGGTTCTGTAAATTTAATTGAAAACCAAGCCCTAAATCTTATGCCACTCACAAAATTAAAAAAAAAAAAATGAAGCTAAGAGAACCAAGTTGTTTGAATTTGCAACAACAAAATCAACCAAGTTTGAAAGTAAAAGAAATTTAAAATATGTGTTACAAAATCAATTACATTGTTTAGGTCTTCACAAACCAATTGCAAAAACTAGTGTAATGGCTTCAATTGGGTTTGGGTTAGCACTTTTTTTTCGCTTTATGGATTTGATTTGAAATGAATGTAAGTTGTGGTTTGGGTCATAAAGTCAAAGCACGAACATGTGATTCCCTTCTTTTTGTTCTATTGAGACAAATTAGCTAGCTCTTCGTATCTATATTGATCATTTAGGTAGGGTATACTTGCAATAAAAATAATATAGTGATTTAAAACAAAAATATGAAAATTTACATAGTTTAGCTTTTCCTTAGTCATTTCTTGAATAATAATTTGTTTTAATAAATTAATAGATTATATATGTGGTTTTGGTTATAGATGTTAGTTAAGTTATGGATTTAGATAAGTAGAGATATGAAGTTCTCTGAGGATTAGACTTGGCATTAGAAGAATGAAGAGGTTGAAAAGCATGATCCCAATATCAATAAACCTTAACAACTTATATATATGATTAATATGCATATAATAAAAAAGATGATGTGAATTTCCTAGTGAAAGGAACAAGTCTCTTATTAACATATAACAGATCAAATGGTGTTGTTATATTTCACTAAATCTGTAAGAAGTTTAGATATGTAAAAAGCTATAATGAGATCAATGCAATTGAAAGAAATTAAACCTAGATTCTTATGGATAAACTTAACTTTAAGAATGTTATTAAAGTCAATTAGATCTTATGACAAAAGGATATTTTTAACCATTTGGTGTGGTTTATAATGAAACATTTGCACTAGATATCAAAGTTGACATTATCAAACTCTTTCTTACTATTGGTTGCTTAGAAAAGATGGGTTATTTACTAATTAGATGTGAATTTTATATTGTTAAATAGGTTGCTAATTAAAGAAATATATATAGAGTAGTCATAAGGCTTTATAAAGAGAGGACAAAAAAACAAGTTTTACTAGCTTGAAAAGGTCTTATAAGGTCTTAAACAAGCTCTAAGAGCTTGATATAGCTAAATAAATAAGCATATACTAAAGTTAGGATTTGTTAAAAGCAAAAATAAGCTGACTTTGTATGTAAAATCAACCAAAAAGATACTACTAATTGTTGCACTTTATGTAAATGACCTTTTGCTTATGAGGAGCAAGTCAAAATTGGTTTAACAATTTGAAAAGGAAATGATGCAAGTGTCTGATATAACAAGTCTTAAGAAGATATCTTTCTTCCTAGGACTTAAGGTTTATTAATCTAAGAATGCACCTTCACTTGCAAAGAGAAGTATACCAAAGAAATTCTAAAGAGATTCAATATGAATACATTTTTGCTCACTTAACCATTATACTTTTTTGGTTCATACATGCTTCTAATGAACAACATCATAAGGTTATAAAAACAGTGTTGAAATATCTTAAGGTGTTTACTAATTTAGATATTATGTTCAAGAATTCTAATGAACTAAACCTAATAAGATATTTAGATAATGATTGTGTAGGTTCATACGAGGATAAGAAAAGTACCTTAAGTTTAGTATTCATATTAGGATATAGGATATTTTGTTGAAGCTTAAGAAAGCAAAACTTGTGACTCAATCAATAACAAAAGTAAAGTAAATAATTGCCATTATTGTTATCAATTAAGCCATTTAACTTAAAAAAATGCTTATTGATTTACATCAAAAGCAAAAAGAGTCACTTGGATCCATTGTTACAATTAAGCTACCATTACAATCTTTAAGAACCCTGTACATCATGGCAAAACAAAAGCATTTCAAAATTAAGCTTCACTTTTAAGAAATGCTTAAGATGAATGAGAGAAATGGTTGGCATATTATATAGCATAGAATTAACTTGCTAATTTTCTTATATAAGTTTTAACCAAAGGTAAATTTAAAGCTTTTGAAGGAAAACTCAACATGTAATGTTGCAAGTCCAAGTAAAAGTAAAAGCAATTGTTTTTGAATATTGTTGGAACTTTTTAAAGACAAATGTTGAAACATTTTCAAAATATAAATTAGACATGCCTTATGATTTATGTGGTAGTTATTGAAAAATGTCTTTTATGGTTAAAAATGTTGTGTTACTTAGTATCAAGAAACATATTTTTTGGTTAAGTAACTTTAGATCATTATATATACGATGATCCTCCTTTAATAAAAAAAATGAGAACATAAATGAAAATTTTTTGTTTCTTAATAGCACAATTATAGATAATATACAAACTTATTGAAAACTTGATTTTAGTAATGCAAACTACAATCAAATGTGTTTCATTTTATCCTATAAGAAAATTTGATGTAACTTAGTTGTATCATTATAAAGATAAATTTTGCCTTAAGTGGCATTTGATAAATGATTTGAAACAATTCTTTTACTTCCATTATAGCCTTATTTTTGAACAAATAATCTTAAGGCAAAATTTCAAAATTGTTTATGATGGGAATATTAAGAGAATTGACTTTCAACTTCATCATTTAAATTTAAAATGGATTAAGGTACATGTCTTTTTTATTTATATGAAACATGAGATTTTAAGATTTATGGTATTTATATTTTATGTAACTATTTTTGCATAATATAATCATATTTTACATTTGACCTATAACATGTAATTATATCTTATAAGATTATTTGACAATTATGTTTTAGGATCACCATCAAGGCATAATTTATTTTTTAAAAAAATTGTTGTTGTCCAAGTTTGGCAATTGTTGACCTTAAAAAGTCATGATAAACTTACCTTAAGGTGGCATAATGCCATTTGACAAGTTATATACAATTTGAAAAGTAATCATATGTACGTGTGTGGAAAAGTGACTTTTTTATACACAATTTGCTCTTTCTCTTTCTCTCTCTCTCTCTAAGATGTTTTACAAGGGTAGTTTACATATATATATATATATATATATATATATATATATAGAGCATAAATTTAGAGAGAGAACAAAGAAAGAATACTAAGGGATATAATTTTGGGTAAATAACTAGATGCCTTCCTTCCTTAAACATGCTTTCTTTTATAGAGGCTTGAGGAGCTTTCTTGAGTAGGTATTATCATGACTATTTTGTTTTCTTTTGACGTAGTGGCGGATAAATGGAATCCACTAACTTAAAAGAAACCTTTTAAGTTGATGGAGAATTTGCTTTCTACTTAAGCAATTTTGTTTTTTAGTAATGATGGTTTTGGAGAAGGAATTTACTTTTCTTCCAAGAGGTATTTTGTCTTTTGGTAATCATAGTCCTTAGAGAGAATTTGCTTTTCCTCCAAAAGGTATTTTATCTTTTTGTAATAATATTCCTTTAGAAAAAATTTGCTTTTCCACCTAAATAGTTTTGCCATTTTATGATGATAGTTTATGGAGGGAATATGCTTTTTCATCAAAAGGAGTTTTGTCTTTTAGTAAGCTAGGCTTTTTAGGCCTTTTTTGGGTTTTGAGATGGGCTTGGACCCTTTTATAGGTTTTTGATTCAAGGTTTTATAGATTTTGGGTTTTATGTGTCTTTTTTTTTTTTTTCTTGAATAGTTTGGGTAGGCTTGGGCCTTTATGTGAGTTTTTGTCATTTTTTCAACTTTATTGGAGGGAATAGTTCAAAATAGTCATCTTCGTAGTCTTAAAGCATGTCTATCTATTGAATCTTCTTCAACTCTAAATGTGTTTGAGTTTTGGGCTTGGGTTATATGTGTCCAAGTTCTTTTTGAAGAGGTTTTGGACGACAATACCTATTTCATTATTGCAAAGTATTCTTCTTTAGTTTAGGCCTAGGCTAGCCTTGTTGTTTCATGGGACTTTTGGGCTAAGAATATTGTATTGGCTTTTGCAAGAAATGGGTTGGTTGGTAGACCTTTTGGTTCTTTTTTAACCGTTTTTGTATAACTTATTTGGTGACATTTTTGAATTTCTAAAGGCATTTTACCATTTCACTTTGAATTTTTTTGTTACAACATGAATGCTTTTTTGAGTCTAGAATTCATAATACTAGTATAATACCTATGGTAAAAAGAACTTTACATAAAACTGAAACAAAGGAGAGAATCGTGATTTATCCTTTGTAGGTTCATAACTGGTTTGAATAGTTCATACACTTCCCTAACTCATTCCTTGAGGAGCTCAGGGGTGGATTTGAAGTATTATTACTACTGTTTGAACTAGTTAGGTATTTTTAAATAATCATTTTTTATGTTGAAATAGAATATCCAAGAATATTTATTCTTTTCATTTTGGATAAGGAAAGTATTAAACCATGTTTGCTGGCAATCCCAGTAATTAAAAAATAAGCAATGTCATACTTGGTTTTGAAATTAGTTGGGAACAGTTTAGGTTTTATGAGGGCTTGTCTCTAGTCTGATGGGCTAAGGAATTTTTGGATTTGGTAGGTTGAATATTTGGGTTTTGTAAGGTTTTCCTTTTGAGGTAAGTGTTTGAATTGGTAGACTTGGTGTATTCAAGGATGACCATGTAGTATTTTTAGGGTTTTGTGTTGTTAATAGGTTTATAATGTCATATAGTAGGGAAAGCATTTAATATAACCTTTAATGGGTTTTCATGGAAGAAGCCTTCTTCTTCCATTTGTATTGCCCATGGAATGGTGAATGCAGTTTTATAATAGTCTTTTGGATAAATTTAAATTTGCAAAACTGCTAATTTCATGTCAAATTTTGAGAAAATGCATGTTGAATGCAATTTATGCAATAAGCCCTTTTTGTTAGGTATAGGATACCTAATCCACTTGAGGGATAAAGGTTTATAGTTAATAACTAACTTGGGCATCCCTCGTTCAATTTCAAAATTCCTATTGACGTAAAATATGACACAAGATCGTGGAGAACGAGAATTCGAGATTAGTCCTTTTGATTCCAAATCCCTAATTTCCTTTCAATAGTGTTGTTTTAATTCTGCAGACATTTGAATAGGGTGTGCTTTTGTAGGAATTAGGTTTTCATTAAAGTATGGTTCATAAGGTAGGTTAATCAAGTGTTGTTTCTTATCTTAGAATGAATTTGGTAAATGGGAACAAAGTTTAGTTTATACAAGATTTTTGAAATTTTCAATTCTTTTTTGGAGAAAAGGATTTTGTAATTAATTTTCAATTTCCTTTAAAGAAAATTAGTTTTAGAGTTTGGAGAGTTGAAAACATTTTGAAAATATCAAATTGTGAATTTTATTCTTATAAATTGAATAAGCTTTTATGAGATTAAGATTTCTTGTCTTTGGTTTTTCTAAAAATGAGAAAACAAGTTTTTGTAATTTTATTTTAAAAGAAATGCTATCATAATTAACAAAATAAGGAGTTATTAAATTTATGAAAAGAGTCCTTAAGATAACAATATAGTGCATATTTTCAATAAGAACAAAACTACTTTTGATTTTGAAATTCTGATTTTCAATAAAAGCAATAGTTTTGCTTGAAATTATCATTTTGGAATTATTGGTAGTAGAAAATTTTTGATTTTTTTTTTCTTGAAACCTTTTTGGTATTATGCTCTATTTAATGCAATTTAAATCTGCATCAGTGTTAGAAAGAGCAATAATACCAATTTTAAAATCATTAGAAAAAAACAAGAAAATTTTTTATCAAATATTTCCTTGAAGTTACCTTAAGGGCAAATAAAAAATCTTATAGGATTTTTTATATGTTTTCAAAGTTTTGTGATTCCTCTAGTTCTTCTAATTTATTATATTTAAGGTTCTTATAATGTTTTGAGAGAAGAAATTGTATGACTTCTTCTCCCTTTTTTTAGTTTTCTTTGAACTTTCTAAGTTTAATTTTAAGGGTTTTGATATCTTTTTTAAGGTCATGTAGGGTTAGGTTCATGATTTTTGAAATTTGATTTTTTTTCAAAAGGATTTCTATAAGGTTGTAAAGAACCTTGTTAAGGTTTGGATGGTTATGGGTTTTGGGTTGGTTTTCTAGGGTTTTTAGAAGTTTTTCAAGGTATTCTTTTTGCAAAAAAGGGTTAATAATATGCTTAATAATATCAAGTAATAATTTTTTATCCTTAGCAAGTACATTTACCTGTTTTAGACCAATTTCAACTTTAGATAAAGACATATGAAGTTCATGTATTTGTTTTGATTCTTCATTGGTGCTATCTATAAGTTCAAATTTAGAGTCAATAATAAATAGGTTTTGGATTTTTTGAAGTGTTTCTTCTTTTAGGTTTAATTCCTGAAGGTTTTTAGAGGCTATGTAATATTTGTAGTATTCCTTTCTTTTACACTTATAATAAGTGATATCTTGTAAATTTTTGAAAGAAAGGTTTATGTTGTGGGGTTTTTTTAGGTTGTTTTCTTTGGTTTTGAATAAAAAGGAGATTTGCTTAGTTTTGACAATCTTCTGAAGGGTTTAGAAAAGGGTTTTTTTTTTTTTCTTAGATTTCAAAGATTCAAAAAATTTGGGAAACTTTGAATTGAATTGTTGATAGAATGTATCTGTCTCAAAACGAGATTTTTTGAGTTTCCATTTTAGATGTTTTTGAAGCTTTAGATTTTGGCAAATTTTAAAGCCTTCCTTTTGCGTATAACTTACCAATTGCTCATAGGTTAGTTTGTTATACGAGATAGGATTTACATAGGCGTTTCTTAAATTATTTCTTAATTTTTCTCCTAAAAAAGTAGAAAGATCTAACAAGAATTTTTCTTTCCAAAAAGGTTGGTCATTTAAACATAATTCTGGTAAGAAAGGTGAATTTATAGGTTTGGAATTCATAAATTTTTTGCATTTGAGATTGTTGAGTAATTTAGCATTTTTGTCTTTGAAGTGAAAAGGATCTCTAATGAAATGAAAAGAAATAGTAAGGATGAAACAAGTTACCACATCATCAATCTTGTTACCCATCCTATTGAGATATGAACATTTTCTTTTGTGGTTTTAAATGCATTGAGAATTTTTGTTTTTTGCTCATTGGTAAGGTGAAAACCCAACATCCTTTAAGTTGTCCTAAAAATCTTACAATAAGATACTCAATGAAAAATTTGTCAATAACTTTGTTTTGGATTTTATAAGTGTTGGTAGGCATAGTCATTTGCTATAAAAGACTAGGTATGTTATATTTAGATATACCATCAATATTCTATTTGTAAATGGAAGAGCCATTGAGTCTATATTGGGCAAAGGTATTCGATTTGTTTTTTTATATCTATGTCTGAAGTAGTTATACCTGATATAGGTTTTAGCCAAATTACTTTGTTTATTTTAGGAGATTCTAGGTTTTGGGAACCTTCATCTGATTCCTGATCAAGGGCATTTACTGCCTTTGAATCTTTCCCTAATGAAGATGGTTTTAGGTTTTTCGAGGAGAGTTTGATGCCTTTAACAAAGTCATCATTTTTTGGGTTTGGAGATGGTTTTAAAACTTGATATGGTTTAAAAATAGGTTGTTTAAGGGATTTTTGGTCAAAAATTTTTATGGTAACTTGGATACCAGTTTTTAAATTTATTTTTTTGTCCTCGTAAGTTGGTCTCCAAGGGTGTGTAAATGAATGTTTGAGAAGTTGTTTTATTAGATAATCATATCAAAAATTTTCCTAAGATCATCATCCTATTGAGGAATTTTGTAAGGGGCTAAGTCAACTGAGTTTTGCTAGTGACTAACCTTAAATTGCCTAAATGAAGGATGTTTAGCTTCTATGACTCTGTCATTTGAAGTATCCATTTCCTTACTTTATGTCTTTGTATTACAGGGTTAGATGTTCGGCAAAATAGATGTATAATGCAATTTTCAAATGTATACAATTCAAACCAATTGAAGAAGAGAATATAAATTTTAAGCTAATGTACTAAATCATAAAATTGCTTCTGTATGTCTTTGTAATTTTTTGGAAACTTTTTGAAAAAATACTTTTTTTTTTTGTAGAATTGTGTTTTGCATAAAAATCATCATGCAAAAGTTTTTTGTCAAGCTAAAAATCCTTTTCTAATGTATGTAATTCATGTGTGAGATTTTTAGTGATTTCAGATGTTGTAGGTGAGTTTCGTACTGTTAAGTTTTCGTGATTTCGGTATTTTGGATGAGGGATGTTTATTTGGTAGTTAGCATTTTGGAAAGAGGTATTTGGGATATTTAAGGTTGAGAATCTTGGTAATTGGTTTTTGTAAGGTAGATTTATGACTAACGAGGGGTTTTAATGTCAGTCTTAAATTTATGGTTGAAGAGATGGAAAAGGTATAAGAAAATTTCAAGTTTTGAGATCTCTTGTTAAAGGTTAGGGTATCCTTTCCATCTTAGTCTTACTGGACTTTAATGAGCTTAGTGTTTAGTTTTGTTTGAGGTGATGACTTAGGGTTTGTAGCATTTTTAAGGATCTAGTCTTCTGATAAAGTGACATCGTTCCACTGAATTGATATTGGAATTACAGTATTAAAATGAGATAAATTAGTTTACAAAATAAAAAAAGGTTTCTCATTTTAGAGTGCACACCTTATTTTTTGATGCAAAATGTAGATGACATGACCTTATAATAGATTTCATAAATCAAGGCTACTGGAATTGATCTTTCTAGAGTTTTAATTTGCAATAGAATACTTTGCAAAACATTTTTGTCTTTCAAAGAAATTATGAGGTTTAGAAAATAGTTGAAGGATACTAGATCACTATAAAGACTTAACTCTACAGTACTCAACAATAAATCTTTATACTTAAAAAACCTAGCATTTCAGAGGATGGTAAGTATGGAAGTATTTAAGCCCTCTTTTGTAAAAGGTTTTATTCCAACTTGGACCAGTCCAATATAGATGTATTTGTACCATTTCTCGTAGTGGTTTTAAAGAGTTGTTGAAGAAAGAAAGGTTTTGAAAATTAAACATTTTTTTTTGTTTTAATTATAAAATCAGTTTTCATAAAATCAAAATTTGATTTTTCATAGATTTAGTTTTTATGAATCTTAGGAATTTCCCAAACATTGATCCCCTTTTGGAAATTTTCGATAATGATTTCTTCACTATTGATCTTTAAAGAGGAAAAAGAAAAAAAAGGAAAAAAAGAGGGAAAAGAAGAGTTTTCGGAGGTAGAAGAAGATGAACAGGTAGTCGTTTTGCAAAAGATTGAGTTCATTTTTTTAAAAGACTAAAAATAGTGATATATTACTTCCTACTGTTCAAGGAGCAAATAAGGAACACTAACACATTCAACATATGGCTAAAATCCCCAAACATTCTAAGGCCATTTAAGAACACTAAAAAACAATAAGATAATGTCTAAAACCTTAAGAAAATCTAAACTGATAGAATAGATGAAGAACAAATACCTGATATATCATACTTTTCCCCTTTAGGGCTTTGATACCATTAAAAAGACAAGATAAAAATACTGATACAACTCACTTCTCCCCCTTATGCTTTAATACCATTGGAAAATGGGATAGAAACATTGATATAACTTACTCTTGAAGAGATGGATCAAAACACGCATGAAGAGAGCAAGTGAACACAAGAGAGAGTGAGAAAACACTAAAAGAGAGAGCACAAACATAATTAGTGAAGAAAGAAATGTTATAGTATTAATGGAGGATGTTTTATAAGGGTAATTTACATAGAAAAAGAGAGTACGAATTTAGAGATAGAACAAAGAAAGAATATTAAAGGATACAATTTTGGGTGAATAACTAGATGCCTTTCTTCCTTAAGTAAGTTCCTTTTTACAGAGGCTTGAGAAGCTTTTTTGAGTAGGAGTCATCATGGTTGTTTTGTTTTCTTTTGACATAATGATAGATAAATGTAATCCATTTTATCAAAAGAAGCTTTTTGAGTTGATGGAGAATTTACTTTCCACTTAAGAAATTTTGTCTTGTTGTAATAATGGTCTTGCAAAGAGAATTTACTTTTTCTCATAAATGATGTTTTGTCATTTTATAATGATAGTCCTTTAGAGAGAATCTGCTTTTCCACTTAAATAGTTTTTTCATTTTGTTCCTATAGTAGGAATCTACTTTTTCATCAAAAGGAGTTTTGTCTTTGAATAGGCTAAGCTTTTTGGGCCTTTTTGGGTTTTAAGATAGGTTTGACCCATTTTGTTGGTTTTAATTCAAGGTTTTATATGATCCTTTTTTGAATAGTTTAAGTAGGCTTGAGCTTTTATGTGGGTTTTGAAAAAGTATTGGTCTTATTTCCTTGGATCATTATTAGCCTAAGTTTTAAGATATGGTTGGCCCAATGTTTTGTGAGTTTTTAAGGTAAGTTAGACCTTAATTATCAAAGAGGGTTTGGGCTCTTTTATAAGATCAAGGTTTTACATGTTTTGGTAAAGGATTATTCTTAACTTATTTGACTAAGGATTTTGTGGAGTTTTTAAAAGAGTCTTTCTTAGAATGTATTGATTTAAGTTTTGGTTTTTGTAGGTTTTGAAGTGATTTGGGTATTAGGTTTTTTAAGAAAGCTGTAAAGATTTTTTTTATTGGTTTTAGTTTTGAGAAGGGTTTTGATTTTTATTTTTCCTAAACTAAATTTGTTAAGTTATGGGATAATTAGGTGTTTAAGGAGAGTCGTGGCACTATTTTTCTTTTTTTTTTTCTTTTTCTTTTTCATTTTTTTTTCTTTTTTTTCTCGAATACATAAAGATAGAAAAGATGTAAAAAAATTATTCCATGATGTTATTTATGCCTTTATCTCTTATTATAATTGAGAGGTTGTGATAATCTTGATTTTTTAGTTCAGGATCCCATAGGTGTATTCTTTATTTTTCTACATGGTTGAGGAATCCTTCTACCAATGTCTTTAATTATCTAATCTTTTCTTTAAGTTCCTCATATGGAGTGTAGAAAGGTATACGAACATAAAAGTGAGCATTTTTTAGGAAGATGCTCTGAATATTGCCTTAGGCAATAAGATTGTATTTTGGATATCCATTTCAATAATATTGGTGATGATTGATATAAACCTTGGCGATTCTAATTTATTTTAATAATGTGATCATTATTTCCAAAAGTTGGGTAGATTCGTCGAGGATCTATTGCCCATATTTGGTGTAAAAGTAATGTTAGGCTGGGATGAGGACTCCTTTAGCCATTTTTGGAGGAGTTGATTCAACGTTGATAATTACTCTAGTTTCTGGCCTTTAGCTTAAAAGGTTTATCATTGTGACTGCTAGCTTTCATCTAAATGACTTAGTGTGTGGGATTTCAAGGAAAAAGATTTCACTTATAAATCCATAATCTAGTAATGTCTGAACAAAAATCATTAGTGTGAGCTGTATAGACCTGATCCTCCCCATATGCATATGTGCTTTATAAATGTTGAAAAGAAGTTGATAAGTGCAATTGTCCTGGTCATATGAAAATTTGTATCTTTTGGTGTATGTCCTAACAGTGTTGTATAGGGGATGTGTAGGGACCATTATTCCTGGCACCATGATTTCGTGTATCATGATGTTCTTAAGAAATTATTGGATCTCTTGAACTTTATTATGGAAATGTTGATGTTGAAGACTATAGGTTATGTTATGTATTTCTTATAGGAATTTTTCAAGGTATATTTTTTGAAAAAAAAAATCCTTAGGATGGTGTTTTAAAAGGAGTTGAAAAATTTTAGACTTAGAGTGGCCAAGTCTTTTACTGGCCTTTTATGTGATGGAGATGTAATGTTTGGCTGAATTTTGCTCATCTCTTTTTTCTCTTTATTGGACTTATGTTATAGATTACCAATTGGTCTCTAAGCTACTGTCCATGTATTCTTCTATGGGTTCTTTAAATTCTAATTTTGGAGTAAGATTTTTAAGAAGATAGATTAGTAAATAAACAAAATATATACAAGTATAATAATTCATTTTAATCTAAGGAATTGCTCCAAGAGGTGCTCCTTTAATATTTTCCTCAAAATTTGTTAGCTCAGAAAGAAACATTGTATGAAACTCATCGATAAGATTTTATTTTTCAACAAGGCCTGAAAAATCAATATTAGAAATAGACTCTACAAATTTTTTGATAGACATTGTAAATATAGATATTATATTATACAAACACATGGTAATAACAACAGAGAATATATAATAGCATAGGAGATACAAAAGATAAAAGCAAAATATTAGGTAAAATATTATACAAATAAACACAATAAAGGAGATAAAATATAATATCTTTAAGTATAAATGAAGATAACAAAGTAGGTGAAGGCTTTTTTTTTTTATAAAGATATAAACATATAATAATGAACACAGATGGAGGTAGAAAGTAGAAATTAAAAGGTAAAATATAAAAAGTAAACAAAAAATATCAAGATACACAAATAAAGAGACACTAAAACAGATAAACAAACATATATAGATTATACTTTTGATCTTAATAACCAAAGGGATTTGGCTTTCCACTCTTAGTTTCTTAAAAACTAAGAGAGAAAAGTAGAGTTTTCAAAGGTAAAAGAAGATGAACATGAAGTCATTCTGTAAAAGATTAGGTTTAGTTTTTCAAAAGATTAGAAATAGTGATATATTGCTTCCTATCATTTGAGGAGCAAAACAAGGAATAGAACACCTTCAACACACAGCTAAAATTCCAAAACACTCTAAGGCCACTTAAGAACACTTAGAAATAATAAGAAAATGCCTAAAACCTTAAGAAAATTTGAATTAACAGAATAGATGAAGAACAAATACCTGATACAACTCACTTTTCCCCTATAGGCTTTGATACCACTAAAGAGACAAATTGAAAACAAGCACAAGGAGAGTAAAAGAACATGAAAGATGGTAAGAAAACTTAGAGAGAGAGGATAGGCATAGGTAGTGAAGAAAGAAATGTTATTACACTAATGGAGGATATTTTATAATGGTAGTTACATAGAGAGAGATAGAGAGCATGAATTTAGAGAGAGAAGAAAAAAAGAATACTAAGGGATACAATTTTAGGTGAATAACCATATGCCTTCCTTAAGCATGCTCCCTTTTATAAAGGCATGAGGAGCTTTCTTAAGTGGGAGTCATCATAACTATTTTGTTTTCTTCTAATGTAGTAGCAGATAAGTGGAATCCACTTTATCAAAAGCAGTCTTTCAAATTGATAAAGAATCAACTTTTCACCTAACCATTTCTAGAGGAGTTGATTTTATGTTGACGAGGACTCTAGTTTTTGCTCTTTGGCTTATTAGGTTCAGTACTGTAACTACCAATTTTCTCCTAAATGTTTCAGTGTGTTGGATTTCAAGGAAAATAATTTCACATATAAACCTATAATTTAATAACATCTAGACAGAGATTATTGGTGTTTGTGTAGACTTGATCCTTCCCATATGCATATATGCTTTATGGATGCTAAAGAGAAGTTGACAAGCACAACATTTGGGATTATCATAACCAATCTTACATTTCTTAGTACATACCTTTGAAGCATCATAGAGGCAAGTACTGAGATATCATCATTTATGATGCTTTTGAGAAATTGCTCGATCTGTTGGATTCTGTTGTTAAGCTGTTGATGTTGAAGATGATAAATCATGTCCTAGATTTCCTGTGGAAAATTTTCAAGGTATAATTTTTCGAAAAAAAAAACATCCTTAAGATAGTGTTTTGATAGGAATAAAAAAATTTTAGACTTGGAGTGGCCAAGCCTTTTACCAGCCTTTTTTGTGATGGAAATGTAATGTTTGGCTAGAATTCACTCATCTTCCCCTTTCCCTTATCAAACTTATGTAGTGGAAATGTTGTAAATTATCAACTGCTCTCTACATTGCCTAATCTCTCCTAGAGATTTTTTTTCTATACTATAGACTTGTAATGTTTACTTAGTAATTTCTAATTTTTCTAATGTCTTTCCAAAATGTCACATAAAAGTTGTATAATGATTGCAAAAACATAAGTCCAGCAACCCATGTTTTAAAGAAAGATGTTCAATAATGACAATGCAAACCTTGATCTTTTTTTTGGTCTGATGACTGTAGTTTCTTGACTATATCAATAAGGGCTTTATCATATTGATCAAGATTTCATGAAGGCTAAGGATGAAATTTTTGTTTATGGCCAGTTAGTAGAATTAGCAGAGCAATGTTTTTGAAATTTGTGAAGAAGGTCCAATTAGGATTTACCAGTTGCTTTATCCATCTACAAAATAAAAGGTTAGCTAAACGTATATGTAAGATAAATAAAGATGTCAGATGTAAGCTAAGGTGTCTTATTTTGATGTGATAATGCCTTTATGTATTTGGATTAAGGTTTATATCCATGTCAATGTGGGTTCTTCAAATTCTAATCTGGAAGCAAGATTTGTAAAAAGACGGATTAATAGATAAATAAAATATATACGAGTATAATAATTTAATTTAATCCAAGGGATTGCTTTAGAAAGTGATCTTTTAATATTTTTCTGAAGGTTTTCAAACTCAAAAGGAAACATTGTATAAAGCTCATTAATAAGATTTTGTTTTTCAATATGATCAGAAAAATCAATATTAAAAATAGACTCTACAAAATTTTCAATAAACATTATAAATACAGATATTATATTATACAAACACGTAGTAATAATAACAGAGGATATAAAATAATAGGCTAGATACAAAAGATGAAAACAAAATAGGTAGAATATTATATAGATAGACACAACAAAGGAGACAAAAGATAATTTTGAAAAGTAAGCACTACAAAATATTTCTAAATATAAGTGAAGATAATAAAATAGGTGAAGTTTTTTTTTTTTTTTATGAAGGCACAAACATATGATAATGAACATAGATCAAGGTAGAAGATGAAAATTAAAATGTAAAATACAAGAAGTGAATGCAAAATATCAAAATACAAACATATAACCAAAGAGACACTAACATAAACAAATAAATATTTATAAATTATACCTTTGATCTTAATGACCAAAGGGATCTGGCTTTCCACCTTTAGTTTCTTAAAAATAAAACAGAAAGTACAACATGATAGAAGAAGATAGAAGAGTAGAGTTTGCAGAGGTAGAAGAAGATGAACAGGAAGTCATTTTGTAAAAGACTGGGTTTATTTTTTCAAAAGACTAGAAACAGTGATATATTGCTTCTTACCATCCAAAGAGCAAAATAGGGAACACAACGCCTTCAACATATGACTTAAACATAGGTCATTTAAGTCTTAGCCTAGTATCATTTCTACGTTAAACATAGGGAGTGGATATTGGATGAATCTTATTATTCATGGGAAATAGTGTTTGCATCATCCAAACAAATCTAGATCACTAGAATCTACATCAATAATTGGTAGTATTACTAGAAAGGTTATTTAGAATACAATCTTTATGCTCGGACAACATTCAAAGTAATTTTGTGAAAATCACTTTCTCATATGTCCATCTACCATTTCACATAGGGCACAACAAACTTAAAAAAGAAATGGGACAATCAAAGACATTGGAAGAAGGGAGCCTAGACTATGTATATTTAAAAGGATTTGATCCATGGGAAGAAGATCCTAAACTAGGAAATTAGGACTATTATGACTAGAGTCTAGAAATTGTAATAAAAGATGAATATATAGATAATGTCATGAAGAAATAAACTCTGTATTCCCTTTGTTATGAAAAAAAAAAAAAAGAAAAGAAAGGAATTTGCTTAAATGGAAAAAGGCTTGGCTGATCACTTTGTACAAACAAAAGGGCTTTAAAGGGGGTTATTAATTTCTTTATTAATGCATGGTGTGACTTTATGAAAAAGCCAAAAAAAAGGGTGATATACATGTCTGGTGTTATTTACATATATATGTACACATGCGTGGATGATAATTTGCTTGAATATACACATTGTTATAATGGTAGTTATTTAAATTTATATGTGTATACATATGACTTCTGAAAGGAATGGGAACCAAAAATATATTATGTTGGCTATGTACATACATAACCATACACTCTTTATAGAGAAAAAAAAAAAAGACAAGGAAAAAAAAAGACATAATAAATTTTGTACATGGGAATGAATGGATATAATGAATCTCAGTAGCCACTAGACCATGCATTTTAAAAATTGCAATTTAAACAAAGACAATGTATAAGTCTGATAAAAATAAAAATTATAGGAAAAGTCTTATATTTGCTGTTTATGTAAAATTATTATAGGTGAATTCATGTCCACTTATAATAAGGCATTGAGGACGGTCAAAAGGGGAATTATAACTTGGAATTGTAAATTCTAAGTTTGCAATTTAGAAAGGAAACATATAAGGAAAAATTCTTTACAGTAGAAGGAAAGGACTGCAATTTTTTTAAAGGGCATTGATAATTCTTTGGTCAAATTTTAGTGATAGTTATTTTAAGTAAATATTGTTTCCATTGGCTTTATCATAAAAAAAAAAATAAAGGTTCCAATCAATGAAGCAACATGACTCTTTTAAGGTAATTCGTTTTTGTTAAAAGATATAATTCAGGAATCAAAATTCCTTTCAAATTGACAAATGATTGCAAGACCAACATATTGATGTAACTCACTAATTAAAATAAAATAAAGACCATTGGGTCAATCTGATTTCAAACCTATGTCCTTTTAAATGAATGGAAAAATTTCAATTTATAAATTAATTATTTTAATAGCTATTATAACTGGTGGTTAATAAATTATTTTAAATATATAAGTAGATAGTAAAAAGTTATATTTTGTAGGATGTAAAATTTGATTAAAGGAGAATTTAAAGTGTGATAGATAAAAAGTTATGATCGATAAGTTTTTAACTTATAACCTAAGGTGAACAAAAGTTGAAAAATTGTGATAACTTTTTTTTAAGGATAGTTTTTAGTAATTATAGTATTTATCACGTCAAATATGAAAGACTTTTAAGAATATTTCATTAACCACAGAATTAAGTATCAATGTTAGTGGTTATTATATATTATCAACCTTTTAATCTTATTAATTAATCAATATACAAATCATCCATGATGGAAATTCATCTTAATGCTTAATATAATATTATATCTTGAGTTCAATGAGTCAAAGTATACCATTAGTGTGCTTAAAGTCTATCAAATTATTTCTATCCTAAGGTCATTAATGCCTAATACTTGCAATAAATTGGGAGAATGTGTTTTAAAACTCTTTAACAAGTTTGAAATGGTGTTTTATAGTGAAGGCCCCGATTTGCTTATGTAAATATAGGAGAATCAATGTGATTCAAGTATTATATGAATTATTTCAATCCTAAGGTTACATAATTTCTAATATCATTTTTTAAAATTGAGACTTAAAAAGGTACTTTATAGTAGAGGCCCCAATTTGCTTCTATGAATGTGAAATTTGTAGAGTTTTCTAATATGTTAAAGGGTTTGGTTTCAAAATATTCATGAAAATTATATGAACAAAATAACCTTTAATGTATCAATTAATTAAAAAAGAAGTATAATGTTGTATAGTTACTTATGTAAATTGATTTTACAACTTGTCAATAAAAATAACTAGTTTAAAACTTATCCATCATATTATTTAGTTTTGTTGTAATGCCCTTTTTGCCATGTAAAGGTTTAATTTATAAGACATATTTACTTATTCATTTGACTTTTAAAATTGTAAAGAATTTGCCATGTCTATTAATTTATTTGATGATTAACCTTTCATGAAAAGACATATTAAAAAAGTTATATTTATTAGTATAATAATTATAGATAATATACAAATTTATCAAAAATTTGATTTTAGTAGTGAAAATTTTAATCAAACACATTTCATTTTAACTTATAAGAGAATTTGTTGTAACTTAATTATATTATTATAAGAACAAATTTTATTTTGAAAAGAATAGCATTAAATATATAACTTGAAACAATTCTTTCACTTTTAACATATTCTTGTGGACCTACCTTATCTATAAGACCGTAGGCTTATCATTGAGATTTATGACAATAAGGGTGACATTAGTAATTGGACCCAAGCTTATTAAAGGTTGAAACAATGTTGAAACCTTTGATAAAATGGGTATTGAGTTATATCCCTAGGATCTCCCATACTTGCCTAAATTTGAAGAAGTTTGAGAATAAAAAGGGAGATGGTAAAAAAGAGCTTTAAACATTACACATGTTGAAGAAATCTTGTCAATTCCTAGTTTTATGGGCTATCAAAATGGAAAAATAATTGATTTTCATGGTATGAAACTGGGATTTAAATTAAATTTCATACAAAAATTTGACAATAGATAATTTTTTTTTAATATCAGGTATGTTTGTTTGTATAATTGCTAGTAAATTTGGCAAATTTTACATTTTTTCTCCCCAAAGAATTGCATATGTATATTTCTTTTATATGCATATATACTTTTATGAGTTAATTGTACTTTTGATAAAGACTTTCAATTTATTATCAAAACTAGTGTCCTATGTATAATTAATATCATCAAATACATATTTTCATGTTAGATTTCTTTTCTTCCTCTCTTGTTCTCTTTGTCTCTGCCTTTTTTTTTTTCTTAACTTAATAACATTAATGATCGATGAATTAAAGTTTAATTTATATTATTAGGATAATAATAAGGATTAAAAAAGCCACTCTATATAATTAATATTTTTTCTTTGATGATGAGAAACTCCATTTTTGGTTTGCTGCATCATATTATTGAGTAGTATATAGTTTAATTTTATATGCTGTGCAATTTTAAATATTTTTATAATAAAATATTATACATATGTTTTTGTTTTTTAATAAATGATAAGAGGTTATCTTCGTAGATGAATTCATAAGATTATTGATCATAATGATTCTTAAACTAATAAAATTTTAAATAATGACCTTTTTAGTTAAAAAAATTGTATTCTCAAATAACATTAGATAGGTTTAAGAGAAACTACAATAATCCCTTAAAAAAATTAATTATATGTTAAATAGAATTTGTTCCTTTTTTTTGAATTTTATGCCCTTAAAGAGTTCACCTAATACAAAACATATAAGGATCATCTATATTTGCCTTAATTAGGCAATATCATGTAGCTAATATAATCAATTTAAGCAGATAAAAAAAAGGGTTAAAATTATTTGATACTTAGTTACATCAAATAAATAAACTTTTTAATTTTACACAACATTAAATACAATTGATGCAAAACCAAATACAATAAAAGTTAAGAAAAAAAAGTTTAAACCATACCACGTAAAGTTATTACATCTACCATTGAAAAATGTATATTACTTATTACCTTTTGTCCTTTATTGTTCTTGTTAATATTTTTAGTTTATAAAGGATATTTTTTTTGAGGTTGAATTTTCATAAAGGACAAACTAAAACATAAAATTCATTTATATATTAGCTCAAGAAAGATTAGTACACAATTAATTTATTCATCTATATTCAAAAGCTTGAGAAACTTCAAAAATAGTGTTTGATAAGTCACCTTTTTTTTAATTTATATTTTTATATATTGGTATGAACTATTTGTATGTTGTAATTACTAGGTTGATTTCTTATAAGAATTTAGTTAATTGACCAACCTTGTGTATTAAATATACGAATATTTAGTTGACTTAGAATAGGATTGTTTCCTACTTTTTACAATGTAATTGTGTTTATACTTTGGCTCCAACTTGGAGAAGACAAAATATAATCCAAAATTATTCATAAAAAGCATTGTATGACATGATATCAAAGTAGTTCTAGTCATAAAAGAACTACTTAACATGAATTAACTTTCATATTTCAAAGCCTATAATTGAAAATCACCATAATAATTTTTGTTTCTCCATCTAAAACTAAATGGCCAATGTTAATCTTATTGTCTTAGTTATACCAAACAACATAACGTCATAAATTATTATTGTCTCAACTATAGAGATGCATATTAGTGTTCATAACAAAATTGGATATCTCATGAGAGAAACAAAAAAGCTAGAACCAAAAGATACTATTTAAAACATGATTACCAAAAATCACAAGGTAAAAGGCTAACTTTTGACATAATAAGCTTGTCACCAATGCACTGATTTACTCATCTTTCCATAATTAAGGAAATATGGGAGGTTGTGTTAAAAACCTTTTATGATGGATCAAATAAAACCTATCTCTTTGAATTGAATAAAAAATATTTTTCTAATAAATAAGATGGTAGACCATTATCAACATCCTATAATGAACTTGTTGCTATTTTCTAAGAAATTGATCACAAAACTAGTTCTTAGGAAGGAACAATTGAAAGGATGATCTAGTTACATTTTTTGATGGCTAGGCCTTGAGTTCACATTTTTTCTGAGTGGACTAAATTCTAAATTTGATTAAGTTTGTGGAGAAATCTTACAAAAAAAACTTAAAACTCAATTTGAAGAGCACATATGCATATATGAGGAGAGAATATCAATAAAGATAAACAGTGGGAGGCTCTTGCCTAATCTTTAAGAATTTGACTATGCTAGCTAACCATATATGTTAAAGACCATCATTTGGCTTAACAAAAATTTGGAATAATCAATGAACAAAAAGTCTAACAACCTTATATATAATCATTGTAATGAAACAAGTCATTTAAAATAGAAATATTATGAAATCATTGGTTATACTGAGTAGTTCTTTAAAAAAACCGAGAAAGAAGATTGCAAGAAAAGTTATGGTGACATCTATGAAGAAAACCTAATCAAATATATAATTTATATCAAATGTTGTATACCTAAGTATTATTAGTAAAGCAAATGTATTTTCTATAACTTATATGTATAGTAACTAGATTATTGATACAAGTGCATCTAATCATATAACTAGGGACTCTAGTAAGCTATAATCCATTTATCCATCTTCCCACTTTGTTATATTTATAGCTAATGGAAGTATCTCTCTTGTTACTAAAGAAGAATTTGTCATCTTATTTAGACATAGTTTTAGTTGTTCTATCCCTTGAATATAACTTTTTTCTATTAGACAAATCACTTATACTTTTGTTTACATTATAACTTTCTAGCCCTTTTTTTATGTCTTTCAAGACATTTTGACTAAAAAAATTCTTGGTTATCGTGTTAAATAAGGCACACTTTATTACTTAGAATTAACATAGAATGAAGGATAGAAATTCAAGTATGCATATCAATCTAATAATAAAGAAAAACCTTAATCAATTGTATGGCTATGACACTAAAGATTATGACATCATTTTTTCTTCTTTTTGGCATATTTGAAAAAAATTACAACTATATCTTTTTTCAATTTTGAATGATTTGAAATTTTATTATGATATTTGTGAATTGGCCAAAAGCTTTGTATTTCCTATTTACCAAGTTTGAATAAAAGTTAAGAACTTATTGTGTTACACATTTTAATGTTAAACATTTTATTTGTAAATCTCATTATTTTGTTATATTTATTTATGAATGAATGCACTAGAATGACTCAAGTGTCTCTATTTGACAAAAAGAGTGATGTTTGTATAACATTTTAGGAAATTCATAATATAGTGGGTACTTAAAATCAAAAGGAGATTCATACATGACAATTTGCTAATGTGATAGAGTTCATAGATACATCCTATGGAAAGCTTCTAAGCTAACGTGAGATTTGACATCTGTTGTTCCCACAGCCTTGTATGGGTTGTAATTGTTGTCAACTAGATTTAAGTATACAAGCAGAAGTGGCTCATATCTCAGGAATTACATGATAAGACTAGCATGTCAAATAACCTCGTACAGTGATCTCCTTGGAGTGAACTTATAGAGGGAGCTTAGCATTGCTTAATTCTTAGTGTGACATAACATTGCTTGAGAAATAAATTAAGAAGGAGGATAATGCTGAATTTTGATTGGAACAATAATATGAAGCCACGTGGAGGGGCAAGAAAGGAAATTCAATTTTGAATGAAACAGTAATATGAAGCCATATAGAGGGGTAAGAAAGGAACTTCACTGCAGTTACAATAAACCCTATTAGGGTTTTCATATAAGGGAGTATATAAACCAAGACTTATCTCTTTTGAGGAGCCACAAGAAGAAAGAGCAGACAGTAGACCTGGTATCCGTAAGACCACCTACAAGAGAAGACAACAGACCTGGTATTCGTGAGACTACCCAAAAGAGAAGATAACAGACCATAATGACCCACCAGGCGTGACAGACCAAAACGACCTACCAAGCTTGACAAACCAGAATAACCCATTAGGCTTGACAGACCAGAATGTCCCACCAGGCGTGATAGACTAGAATGTGCGACGGGGAGTGATAGACCAGAATAACCCACCAGGCATGATAGACTAGAACGTGCGACGGGGAGTAATAGACTAGAACATGCAACGGGGGATGATAGACTAAAACGTACGATAAGCCGTGGTAGACCATAACGTGCAATGGGGTGTGAGAGCAGATAAAAAATGGGAGAGACGTGAACTAGCAAAATTAGAAGCATGAGACAAGCCGAGAAACGTGAACCAGCAGACTAGAAATGTGAGGCAGGCCGAAAGACGTGAACTAGTAAAACCATAAGCGTGAGGCAGGCCAAGAAACATGAACCAACAGACCAGAAACGTGAAGCAGGCCAGAAATGTGAACTAGCAACCCAGGAGCGTGGTGTAGGCCCAGAGACATGAAATGATAGACCAGTAGCGTGAGTTAGGCCGTAAGATATGAAACACCAGACCTAAAGCATGAGTGTAGGCCGTGAGACCAGGAGTTGGGTGAGACAACCTAGTGAAGAAATTCGATGAAACATTTGAGAGAACTAAATGAATTTTTTAGATTTCTTCAAGAGAGGTTAGAGAGTGTTTTGGTGATCTTCCAAGCGGTAGTGAAGCAGCTTATTCAAATCAAACAGACTCAACACAAGCTAGAAGAAGGGTAGACACAGTAAGTGACACTCTTTGTATTGTGATTGCTTTGTATTCGCAATAGTGAAAGGAGTAGAAGATTAAGACATCCATTGTAATCATAGGGAATACCACACTGGTATTCTCAAGTATAGTGGAATGTCTTAATAATGGAAGAATCCTTACCTCTATAGAGTACGTCACATTGACGGAATAAATCTCTCGTTTCCTTACTTTGAATTTACATTCTGTATTTTGAATTGAGTTGTGAACACAACTAAAGAATCATTAAACCCATAACCTAAAAGAAGACTTAGTCAAGAACAATCGATTCGTCTAATAGGCAAGGTGTCTGAAAGGTAACTTTGGGGACTATTTTGATCAGTATGTAACAATAGATCTACCTTAGTTGAATCTGGGAAAGAGTTCATTTTTGGCTTAAGTTATCAAAGTTTTTTTAAGGGGTGTGATACTGATTCACCCCCTTTCTCAGTATCATAGACTAGTAGATCTTAGGGTGAAGTTGGGAACTTCAATTGGTATCAGAGCACAGGTTTACTAGTTTGAAACTTAACAGCTCGGTGTACTAGTTTGGAGGATTTTAGAAGTTTTAATTTGTTCAGCATACTGAGAAATGGATGCCATTACCAGCACTAGCACTACTTACAGCAAAAAGGTTCTAATATTCAATGGAACAACTACCATATGTGGAGAGCAAGAATGTAGGTGGTATTTGCAACCATGGGCATGAATGTGGTGAAATCTATACAAGAGGGTTTGAGCCTCTAAAAGAAGGTAAAGATCCAACCCTAGAGGAATTAAAGTAGTTTGAGATTAATGGGAAGGCCTCAAATGTCATCATTTCAGCATTGACAAATGCTAAATATGCTAAAGTCATGGATTGTAAATCTACTAAAGAGATATGGGATAGATTGTAGAAGGTCTATGAAGGTGATGGTAATATGAATGAGGCCAAGCATCAAGTTTTTAAGGAGTGATATGAATCCTTCAAAATGAAAAAGAATGAGACAGTCCAAGAGTTCTTCACCAGGGTTATTGATGCTGTAAACGACCTTAGAAGTCATGGGAAGACCAAGAAGGACTCGTCTATTGTGAAGAAAATTCTAAGAATTCTGCTTGAGAGGTTTGCCTCAAAGGTGATAGCTATAGAGAAGAGTAGAGATCTTAATTCTATGTCACTGCATGATCTCCAGTGCAATCTTATTGCATATGAGATGAGAATAAAGTCAATTGAAAGCTCCTCAACATCAGAGCTATTAAAGGAGGCAGCTTTCAAAGCTATAAGACACTTGAAGATAAGAGAAGAGGAAGAATCATCCAGTGAGGATGATGATGAGAAGGAGGAAGAAAGTGAAGGTAAGGTGTTGGCTTACTTCACAAGGAAATTCAAAAAGGGGTTTAAGAAGGGAAAAGGATAGTTGTCCTTGAGATGTTATCATTATGGACAGATTGGACACTTTGCTTCTCAATGCAAAGTAAAAGTTGATGATGAAGATGAGGATGGTGATAATGAGAAAAATTCAAAATGGAGAAGACCATCATTCAAGTCAAGGAAGTCCAGCAAGAAGACTACTAACCCACAAAAGAAGAAGAGAGGCTCATTCAAGAGTTATGTGAGCCAGATAAAAGAAGCTGATGAGGAAGATGATGTAGACTCATCATATGGGCATGTTTTTATGGCATCAGCTTAATGTGGTAGTTCAACCTCTGAAGAGGAAGAGGAGATTGATGAAGAAGAACCAAATCTTGAAGCTGAGTTAGAAGCAGTTTCAAAGGAGATAATCAGAAGGGTAGAACCATAAGAAGGTTGAAGGCCCATATAAAACAAGTTGAAGCAAAGATTGAGGAAGTAAAAAGTTAAAAGGATGAAATAAGGGTTGAACATATTGACTTGAAATGAAGATTTGAAGAACAGATCAAAATATGTGAAGACCTTACTATAGAGCTTGGCTTAAGGACTTCAACAATTGAAGAAATGGAGATAGAGTTACTGAGACTTTAGCAACAACTCAAAAAGAGTGAAGAGAACTTGCAGAAGTTTGAAGTGGTAGAAGAAATAAGCTTTGCAAGAGTAAAGAAGAATGAAGAGAAAGTGCAGCAATCTGATGCTGCACTGCCTAAAGAGAATGAGATTTTGCCATAGAAGTTGAAAGAGAAGGCTGTGACTCATAAGAAGATGACTGAAGAAAAGAAGACAGTTATCAAACCAAACCCAGGGCCAAAAATGATGTATGTGATTAAAGAGCAGCAACCCATAGCTGCTACATCTTAGAAAGAAAAGATTGATTAGCCAGGAATAGTGAAGGCTAAAAATAAAGAAGATTTGAAGAAGCAAACTAGGGTTGCAAACAAAATTGAAGAAAAGAAAGTCAGTTAGCCAAGGGTAATGGCTGAATAGAAGAAGGAGAAGAAGGTGGCTGAAATGAAAGCCACACAAGCAAAGAAGACAGTAACCTTGCTTATACAGCAAGTAATAAACAAAAGAAAACAAGCTGTGATTAGACCCAAGAAGAGGCATTTTTAAGGTTACTATCGTTATTGTGGAGTTTGGGGTCATAAGGCAAGTAAATGCTGGCGGAGAAGGACAGTATACGTCTTCAACTTGAGAAGATCCAATGTTGCATATAGGGGAAGATAATACAAAATTCAGAAGAGAACACCTATCGTGAGTTCTTACACATATTGTAAAAAGTAAGGACACACTGACAAGGATTATTAGTGGAACCCCAAACCAATAGTTTTAAAGACCAAGTTTGCTATATTGGCAAACTTGGAACAGTGTGAAAGGTGCAGGCAGGATGACCATAATGCCAAGAGATGCATGACACTTCTCCCTGAGTAAGAGAAGGCACTTAATGGCACAGTGAAAGCAATTGGTACAGTCAAAGTTGAGAAAAAGGAGAAAGCTACCATCAAGCCAGTTCAAAAGAAGGAATATAAAGCTAAAAAGGAGGTCGCTAATATAGCTAAAACTGCACTAAAGGCTAACTATAAGGATAAGCAGTGGATTCTTGATAGTGGATGCACTTCACACATGACAAGAGATAAGAGTTAATTATCAAAGCTGAACAAGTCAAGAGAAGGCAAAGTTAAGTTAGGCAATGATAATTCATTCAGCATTAGTGGTCAAGGGTCAATAAATATTGGAAAAGGAAAGCTGAAAGATGTTCTACATGTTGAAGGACTCAAATATAATCTAGCATTTATCAGCCAACTATGCAATGAAGACCATAAAGTGATATTCACAAAAACAGGTTGCAAGTAAAGAGTAAAAAGGCAATACTATTGCAGCTGGGAAGAGAACAGTTGGAAATTTATATGTAATTGATGAGGACAAGAAAAACAGCTATTTACTTACAAAAGAAGAAGAAAATCAACTTTGGCATAGAAGGCTGGGACACTTAACACAGAAAAACATGAGGAAGTTGACCACTACTCATGCAATCAGAGACATTCTAGACCTTAGAAAGAGAGGGAGTATGTTTGCTTAGTATGCTCTAAAGGAAAACAGGTTAGAAAGTAGTATAAGACCAAAGAGTTCAGTTCTGAAGTAATGCTTGACATTGTACATACTGATTTATATAGGTTGATGAGAACAAAAGGGTTAAATGGTGAGAGGTACTTCATCTTGTTTGTTGATGATTATTCCAGATGGACTAACATCATGCACCTTAAACACAAGTCCGAAGTTTTGAAATGCTTCAAGAGATACAGAAGATTAGCTGAAAATGAGAGTGGAAAGAAGATCAAGGTATGTATCAAGGCATTGAATTCACAAATGGAGCTTTTGAAGATTACCTTGAGAAGTATGGAATTCACCATCAGATGACAGCAGCAAAAACACCTTAATAGAACGAAGGTGGTAGAGAGAAAAAGTAGAGTTGTGGTTGAAATGGCAAGAACTCTATTGCTGGAATCCAAGTTTCACACAAGATTTTGGACAGAAGCAACATTTACAACCGTGCACCTACTGAACAAAGTTTTACTAAGACCCAATACTGATAAGACTCCATATGAGCTATGGAGTGGGAAGAAGATAACAGCCAAGTATCTTAGAATCTTTGGCAGCCCATGTTTTGTGAAGAATTAGGAGCAAAATTTGGGAAAATTCCATGCTAGGTCAGATGAAGGCATCTTTGTGTGATACTTAGCAAAGACAAAAGGTTATAGAGTTTTTTTTGTATAAACTGTGAAAAGTGGTCACTTCCAGTGATGTGAGAATAGATGAAAACTGAAAAATATGCATAATGGAAAAACTGAGGACAGTGAAGAAGATGACTTCAAGATAGATGAAGAATCAGACCAACATGAAGAAGAGGGAAAAGAAGTTCAGACTTAGAGAATAGTGAGTCTGAAGATGAAGAAAGAGATTCTCTTGCAAGTAAGACTGTGCAAGAGAGAAAGATAAAGAAGACATTGACCAGTGCTCATCAAGGAAATTAGATCATAGGTGACCCATCAGTAGGAGTATAATAAGAAGAAGAATTGTGGGAACTACTGCTTTACTCTCACAAATTGAACATAAATATATTGAAGAGGCTACATAAGACAAAGCCTGGGTTAAAGCTATCAATGAAGAGATAGATCAAATTGAGAAGAATGATATATGGGAGCTAGTTCCAAGACCTTGTAACAAGAATGTCATAGGAACAAAATGAGTGTTTAGAAATAAACACAATGAAGATGGCAAGGCTAGGCTGGTTTGCAAAGGCTAAACTTAGATAGAAGGAGTAGATGTTAATGAAACTTTTGCACTAGTGGTAAGGTTAGAAATTATTAGAATGTTCCTAACTTTGGCAGCACATAAGAGATATAAAGTTTATTAGATGGATGTGAAATCAACCTTTCTGAATAGGCTCCTGAAAGAAAAAGTGTATATTGAACAACTCGATGGAGTACAAATCAGTGAGGATGAGACACACGTATGCAAGTTGAAGAAAGCCTTTTATGGCCTTAAACAAGCCCCAAGAGCATGGTACAACAGGCTGGACGCGTATTTCAGAAGGTTGAACTTCAGAAGAGGAAAAATGAATGATAACTTATATATGTTCAACTAAGAGAAAGACCAGCTGATAACCATAGTATATGTAGATGACATCATCTTTGGAGGGGATCACTTTGAGCTATGCTAAGAATTTGCACAGAAGATGAGTGAGGAATTTGAGATGTCATTGATTGGAGAAATGACTTACTTTCTTGAATTATAGATAAAATAATATAAAAAAGGTATTTTTATTTCTCAGACAAAATATGCCAAAGAGATGCTAAAAAAGTTTGGCATGAAGGATAGCAGACCTGCTAGTACCTCTGTGATAGTAGGGTGCAAGTTAACAAAATATCAGGAAAGAAGGAGTATAAGCCCCATAAAATACAAGAAGATAATAGGGAGCCTTCTGTACCTTACAGCATCAAGGCCTGATCTCATGCAAGCTGTGTGCATCACTAGCAAATTCCAAGCTAATCCTAAGGAATCTCATATATTGGCAGTGAAAAGAATCCTAAGATACCTTAAAGGGATACTGGAAATGAGTTTGTGGTATCCTGCCATGGATTTTGTAAAATTATGAGTATACACTAATGCAGAATGAGCAAGAAGTACATATGACAGAAAATCAACCAGTGGCTACAGCTTCTACTTGGGTTTAAAGTGTGTTGCATGGTTAAGTAGAAAGCAAAACAATATGGCTTTGAGCACAGTTGAGACTGAGTACATGGTTACTTGTGTAGCATGTACTCAAGTGATATGGATGCGAAGACAATTGATAGATTTGGGTGTTGAAGTAAAGTTACCAGTGAGTGTACTTTATGATAATCAAAGTGCAAATGATAGCAAGAATCCAGTTCAACATTCAAGGAGCAAGCATATTGACATCTGGTATCACTTTATCAAGGATCAAGTGGAATAGGCATAATTCAGTTGGAGTATGTCGGCACTAAAGATCAAATCTCAAATATTCTAACTAAACCTCTATCCACAGAGCTGTTTGAAAAGCACAGAATGAGTCTATTTGTGCAAATGCCTCATTGAGCCTGAAGGTGAATCCTTTATCTCTACTTTGAGATTTTTTTTTCAAATTTGTAATTCGTTGGCAAAGGGGGAGAGAAGCAACAGTGCAGGGGGAGTTGTTAAGGAAGGGGGAGTGCACATTTAGGGGAAGTTATAAACCATTTGCTTCTGGATTATTACTCTAAGAAGATTATGAAGGATTGCTGTATAATGGTTTTTGTTGTGAGTGTTGCCAACAATTACAAAGGGGGAGATTGTTGTTCCCACATCCTTGTATGGGTTGTAATTGTTGTCAACTAGATTTAAGTGTGCAAGTAGAAGTGGCTTATATCTCAGAAATTACAGTATAAGACTAGCATGTCAAATAACCTCATAAAGTGATCTCCTTGGAGTGAACTTGTAAAGGGAGTTTAGCATTGCTTAAGTCTTAGTGTGACATAACATTGCTTGAGAAAAATAAATTAAGGAGAATAATGCTGAATTTTGAATGGAACAGTAATATGAAGCCACATGGAGGGGAAAGAAAGGAAATTTCAATTTTGAATGGAATAGTAATATGAAGCTACATAGAGGAGCAAGAAAGGAAATTCAATTTTGAATGGAACAGTAATATGAAGCCACATGGAGGAGCAAGAAAGAAATTTGTCATAGCTATAGGAAACCCTACTAGGGTTTTCATAGAAGGGAGTATATAAACCAAGACTTATCTCTTTTTGGGAGCCACTAGAAGATAGGGCAGACAGCAGACCTAGTATCCGTGAGACCACCCGCAAGAGAAGACAACAAGCTTGGTATTTGTGAGACCACCCACAAGAGAAGACAATAGACCTAGTATCTGTGACACCACCCAGAAGAGAAGACAATAGACTTGGTATCTGTGAGACTACCCAGAAGAGAAGACTACAGACCAGAACACCAGGAGTGACAGACCAGAACGACCCACCAGGCGTGACAAACCAGAATGTCTTACCAAGCATGATAGACCAGAACGTGTGATGGGGAGTGACAAACCAAAACGACCCACCAGGCATGACAGACCAGAACGTACGATGGGGCGTGATAGACTAGAATGTGCGACGGGGCGTGAGAGCAAATAAAAAATGGGAGAGATGTGAACCAACAAAACCAGAAGCGTGAGGTAGGCCAAGAAATGTGAACCAGCAGACCAAAAATGTGAGGCAGGCTGAGAGACATGAACTAGCAAAACCAGAAGCATGAGGTAGGCCGAGAAACGTGAACCAGCAAACCAGGAGTATGGTACAGGCCGAGAGACGTGAAACGACAGACCAAAAGTGTGAGACAGTCCGTGAGATGTGAAATGGCAGACCAACAGTGTGAGGCAGGCCATGAGACGTGAAACGACAGACCTAAAGTGTGAGTGCAGGCCATAAGATGGTGAGACCAAGAGTTGGGTGAGACAACCTAAAAAAGAAATTCAGTGAAGCATTTGAAAGAACTCAATGAATTTTTTAGATTTCTTTAAGAAAGGTTAGAAATTGTTTTGGTGATCTTCCAAGTAGTAGTGAAGCAGCCTATTCAAATCAAACATAGGCAACACAAGCTAAAAGAATGGTAGACACAGTATGTGACACTCTTTGTATTGTGATTGCTTTGTATTTGCAATAGTGAAAAGGAGTAAAAGATTAAGACATCTATTGTAATCATAGGGAATACCACACTGGTATTCTCAAGTATAATGGATTGTTTTAGTAAAGGAAGAATCCCTACCACCATGGAGTACGTCATATTGACAGAACCATGTAAATCTCTCGTGCCCTTGCTTTGAATTTACATTCTGTGTTTTGAATTAAGTTGTGAACACAACTATCATCAAACCTATAACCTAAAAGAAGACCTAGTCAAGAACAACCAATTTGTCTAATAAATAAGGTGTCTGAAAGGTAACTTTGGCGACTATTGTGATCACTAGGTAACAATAGATCTACCTTAATTGAATTTGGGAAAGAGTTCATTTTTGACTTAAATTATCAAAGTTCTTTTAAGGGGTGTGATACTAATTCACTCCCCTCTCAGTATCACAGACTAGTAGATCTTAGGGTGAAGTTGGAAAATTCAACATCATACCTTTTACACCTAAACTCTATAATAAAATGGTTTGGTAAAGAGGAAGAATAGATAGGTAATAAATATGGTTTGTGCCTTCTTTTTGGTCAAGAACTTGCCTCATTTTTATTAGGAAAAAACTATTAAATTTGTTGTTTACCTAATAAATCATATACCTTCTTAAGTGATAGACTTTCAAACCTTTTAACAAAAAAAAAAAAAAAATACAATCCTTACCTCTAGTTTCTTATCTTTAAATCTTCAACCAAAAGTCTATAGTTGTACGATATATATTCATATTCTTCAAACTTTACAAAATAAACTTGATACATGTGTATAACAATGTGTTTTTGGTTAGTTATTCAAACTTTTAAAAGGGATATAAGTGCTTTAATCCTTAAATTCAAGAATTACACATAACCTTAAATGCCTCTTTTTGTGAATCAAAACTTATTATTCAATAGGAGTCTCTATAACTTTTCTTGAAGGGGAGAAGCTTAGAAAAGAGAATGAGTTACAAAAGGGCAACATTAGAGATGAATTTTTAAAATTAAAAGAGGTGAACAAAAGGTTTAGGAGAAGTGATCATCAAAATTTTGATAATATTCTTAAAATTAGGAATAAGCGTTGGTTCATTATTAAAATAAATCAAAATTACTTATGGTTATAGAGTTGCCAATGTTGACACCATTATTAAAGAGTCAATCTAGAATGTTCCTCCCTAAGTAATCTCAAGTCGCATATTTAATAAGTCTTATAAAATAAATGTTCCCCTTGACATAAATCTTCTTGAAAATTTGACTCTAAGGTATCCACAAAGATTGAATAAGGTGTGTCTCAAACAAACAATATAAACTCAATTTTTTTTTCATGCAAGGTATGAAAAAAAAAATGATAATTATTATTCCCACAGCCTAGGTTGTATTTGTTGTCAACTAGGTTTAAGTGTGTAAGAAAGTAAAGCTGCATGGAAGGGTAAAAAGGTAAATCTACATGAAAGGGTAAGAACGTAAATTGGCCACATAATCCCTATTAGAGTTTTATTGAAGAGATAAATAAAGACCTTGGAAGACAAAAATAGGGTAAGGCCAACACAATTGAATACAAGACAAAGAGAAAAGGTGTTGGCAATATTATGCATTCAGCAAAACCTAGACAACCGACCAACTAAAGAAAATACCAAACCCTACACAGAAGAATACCGCCTGCAAAAGAAAAGAGTAGCCGTTGTGAACAGTACAGTCGTCGAGTGAACAATAGTCGATGGATGAAGAGAGTGAAAAAGGGAGAAGAGGAGCAGCCGTTGGACGAACAGAGAGAAAACGAATTTGTCGAACGAAGGAGAGAAAAATATATATACGACCAAATTGGAGCTGTCGTCAGGCAAAGGAGAAAAGAGTGACAACTAGAAGGGGCTGGACGATAGGACGAAGCAAACCAGCGGAAGAAGAAACCAGACGACCATAAAAGAGAGAGA
This sequence comes from Ceriops zippeliana, assembly GCA_037897445.1. Lineage (NCBI taxonomy): Eukaryota > Viridiplantae > Streptophyta > Magnoliopsida > Malpighiales > Rhizophoraceae > Ceriops > Ceriops zippeliana. The sequence goes on from JBAPLH010000155.1 coordinate 3,373,297, forward strand.
TACAGACGGCAACAAAGAACAACCGTCAATAGAGAGAGAGAGAGAGAGAGAAAGAGGAGACAGTCGGAATAGAGGAGTTGATACAACCAAAATCAGATCCAACTGGACAATGAGATAGATCCAACTAGATAGTGAGAGAGATCAAGATGAAAGAAGAGAGAGAAACCATCGGCAGAATCAAAGACAGATGAAGAGAGAGAAGTTCGGTGAAGAGAGAGAAATTCGGCAGCAAGAGAGAGAAATCCAGTAAATAGAGAGAAATTTGGCGGGAAGAGAGAGAAATCTGGCTAGACAGCAAGAGAGAGAGAAACGGGTAGGCAAGCTGTGAGATAGTGAGATTATGAGATAAGGAGACAGTTAAGACTGTAAGATGGTGAAAGCAAGAAAGCAGGAATTGTGCGATACAACATAGAGAAGGAATTCAGTAAAGCATTGAACTAAACGTATTTCCAGACTTTTTCAAGAAAGGTTATAGAGCGTTGCGGTGAACTTCTAAGCGGCAATGGAGCAGCCTTTCAATTCAACAAAGGCAAGACAAGCTAGAAGAATGGTAGACACAGTAAGTGACACTCTTTGTGTTGTACTTGCTTAGTAATTGCAATAGTGAAAGGAGCAAAAAATTAAAGACATCCATTGTAACCTGTATTCATAAGTATAATGGATAGTCTCAGTAAGAGAGAATCCCTACTACCGTGGATCACGTTGACGAACCACATAATCTCATGTGTCCTTAATTTGCTTTACGTTCTGTGTTTTGAATTAAGTTGTGAACGCAGCTAAAGTATCGACCAACTCATAACCTAACGAAAACCTAAACAAGAACATCCCAATTGTCTATTAGGCGAGGTGTTTGAAAGGTGACTTTGAGGACTATTGTAATTACTAGGTAGTAATAGATCCACCTTAGTCGAGTCTGAGAAAGAGTTTACTTTTAAGAAGAAGTTGAAGTTATTCACTTACCTGTGAATTGTGATTTGTGGTGATATTGATTCATGCCCCCTTTCAGTATCACAAACTAGTAGATCCTAGAGAGAAGTCGGAAACTTCAATAATAACAAAGAGATAGAGGCTTTGCAAAAGAGTTCTACATAAGAAATTGCTTCATTACCTAAAGAAAAGAGACAATCATATGTAAATGGGTGTTTATTATAAAACTTAAAGTAAATAGAAAAATTAACAAATATAAAGCAAAGTTAATTGAAAAAGGGTATACACGATGAGTATAAAGTGGATTATCAAGAAACTTTTGTATCAATAATTAAGTTCAACACAATTCGCATTCTTATATTTGTATGATCAAATTAAGAGTGGCTACTATAACAATTTGATTTTAAGAATACTTTTCTTAATGGAGATTTAAAGGAAGTTTACATAGATTTTCCACTAGAGTTAAATGTTAGTCTTAATAAGGAAATGAAGTTTGTAAATTTAAAAGGTCATTGTATGGGCTTATAGAATCACTTAGAGCTTAGTTTGTGAGGTTCTTTTTTGCAATAAAGGCATTTAGTTCATATTTGTTTATAAAACATATTTTGTTTTGACAAGAGATCATATTTTGTTTATAAAACATGAAGAAAGGAAGATAGCAACGTTAATCATATATATTGATGATATGGTTTTAATAGGAGATGATTTATGTGAAATGAAGTTGTTATAATAATATTTGGCTATTGAGTTTGAAATAAAGGATTTGAGGCAACTTAAACATTTCTTAGGAATTGAAATAACATGATCAAAATGAGAAAATATTTGTTACAACAAAAATATGTGCTAGATGTTTTAATTGAAATAGGAATGCTTGCTTTCAAACTAATAAAAATGCCTATAAAAATGAATTATAAGTTTGAAAATTTTCTAAATCAAGTATCAATAAAACATGGGTTACTATCAATAATTAGTTGGAAGATTAATTTATTTATCACTTACAAGGCTAAATATAAGTTGTATTATAAGCATTATAAGTTAATTTATGCATGCACTAAGTGAAAAGCATATGAATTTAGTATTCTAAATTTTAAGATACTTGAAAGGTGCTCTAAGCAAAGGTTTATTATTCTAAAAAAATGTTATCTCTAACATTAAAGGATACATAGACACTAATTGAGCAAGTGATTAAACAAAAAACAAAATATTATGGCATGATTTAGAGTATTCTAAAAGGTTTAAGGATTTAATATATTAAACCTATGAATCTTCATAATGATAATAAGGCTTTTATTAAGATTGTATAAAATCTTATGCAATATGACTGTACTAAACATGTTAAAGTTAATCATCACTTCATCAAAGAGAAGTTAGATCATAAGATTATACAATTTTCACTTGTCAAATTAGAATGTCATTTAGCTTACATACTCATAAAAGTAATTTAAGGAAAGGTATTCCATAAATATAATCAATAAGTTAGATATGATAGATATTTATTGTCCAACTTAAGAGGAAGTGTTAGCATAAGATGTCTATATGTTGTAATTACAAGGTTGATTTCTTATAGGAATCTAATTAATTGATTAATCTTATGTACTAAATATAGAAATATTTAGATTATATAAAATATGATTGTTTCTCACTGTTACCATGTAATTATGCCCATATATTAGCTCTAACTTTGAGAAGACAAAATAGATCCTAAAATTACTTATATATACCATTGTTTAACATTATAAAATGAGAACTTGTAGTTGTTACCTTTTAAACCATTTCACATTTATGATTGCAATATATTATCTTAACCAATTTATTATTAAGTTGGGTGAACAAATTGAGGGATTGATTTGCTGAATGTTTTTAAAAAGTATCGAGTTCATTATTGGTCAAATTGTCCTTATAGTGAAACAAGTGTGGTCACCAAAGATACATACAATAATAATAATAAAAAGATTTAATCAATAAGGATTTTTAAGTAAATTAAAAATTATGTAAATAATTTTAGAAATATAAAAAGAGTAGACAAAATATCATGTTTTTACACTCATTTATAGTCCTTCCATTAAAATTTCTATAATGAACTAAGATTTTGTTGAATCTATGAATAAAGAGAACACTTAAAGCTTTTAATTGTTAACCACTATTGTGGCTAAAAAAAACACCTCAATTTCACTTGACATAATCCAAAAAAAGTTAAAGGAGACATCTATAACAGTTCCACAAACTTAAAATTTGTAATGACAACAATTTTTCATTTATTTAATGAAATAATATTTCAAATATTTTTAAAATTTCTTAAAAATTAAATGAAAATTTTTGTTTTTGTTATTCATAATAGTGAATTTTTTTATGGCAATTTAAAACCACTGCTACAAAACTCTAAGGTAGTAGTTATAACTATCATATAAATATATTTTTATAATACGTGATAATAATAGGCTTTATGCAATGGTTTACAGGCAGTAATTTCAAATCAACGTGATATATGTTCAAAAGCGGCTTTTCAAACTTATACTACATTAGGCAATGATTTTATACAATACAACAAAGTCAATGCCCTCTATTTTTTTACATAGTGGTTTTGAATAAGATATACAATGGCTTCTAGCTTATAAGGTGGAGTTCTAATATAGTAGTTTGGAACCAATGCCTCTTGTTAGGAAAATGATGGAGAACAAGATTAAGGTATTTTTTAGTAAGCTTTACTTTCCTTTTTTGTATTTTTAAAAGAATACATTATCTTGACTTATCAAATGAGTGATCAACCTTTATGGCATCTTAAGATTAAGGCTTTTAGGACTTAGTTTCCTTAAGGTTCCAATATGATCAACCCAACTTGTTTCCTAACTTTTAAGGTGTGCATAACAAATTGATTTAATGATTCATATGGAAATTCGCCTAACGGGTTCTTTATCGGAAAAGGTAAGGTGTTGTAATGTTTCAATAATGGTTTATGAACTAATATTTAGTTGTGGTTGAAAGATAATAATGCAACAATTTAAAAGGATAATGTAATGACTTTTAACACACACTAATTTAAGGGTGAAGTTTTAATGTAACAATTTGGAAACACTGCCCTTTATTGGAGAAAAGTAGTGGCATTAAATGTTTTAGTAACAATTCGTAAAACTAAAGTCAGTAATGATTTTAAAAGGACAATGTGGTGGTATGTGAATTGTTGCATTATCCTTTTTTTTTTTCTTTTCTTTTGTCATGTGTTTTCAAATCTAATTTTTTTTCCAAAACAAAACAAAGTCTCTTAAGTATTACACCTAGCTTTAAAACCCTTATTGGCATTGTTGAACTTTTTCATCTTTTTTGCCATTACATATCCAAATCCCTTATCATTTTTGCATTTTTGCATTTTTTTTCTTCCAAATACCTCATCACCTTCGATGTAATTCAAGATCTTTCTCTTTTGAATCCCTAATTTGGTGATTATGATTTCTTTAATGCCTTAAATTCCATCGGTATTGATAATGACCTTCTTAGGTCTCACACTAAGAGGGGGAGGGGGTGAATCAGTGTGAAATACTTACTTTTTACAAATTTTTCCAAATTAAACCTCTATAATATGTTAAAGTTTATGACTTAATTTTATCTTACTTCTTTATGTAAGAATGGTCATATGGATATCAAGCAAGTACAAGCACCCAAAAATATAGAATTTTTATGCAGTTCATCCATAATGTATGAGCTATATCTATGATGTAATATAATCATTCCTAGATCACATGATCTACTCTTGTTATTAAGGGATACAGCAGATGTTGTGGAAGGATCACTTCTTAACCACTTACAATAATCTCTTAATCACTCTACAGGTTTCCCACCTTTTTTCAATAAGTATATAAAAAGGTTATAATAAAAACTTTCTTGATAAAGATCTCTCTATGTGCATAGGCTGTTATTGTAGAAAATTGATCTTCTCGTTCCTTGCTGCTAATTTCTGCTCAAGATTTGTTTGTCTCTCTTTCTTCACTACTGATTTTACAATTTTCTCTTTGCCATGCTCCCTACTCTCTCTTTTTGTCATGTTTTACAGCTTTCTTTTTGCCTTTGCCAATTCTGAACTCTTAACTACTCATACTTTCTACTAGTTTTGAACTTTTAACCTCTACAAGTCTCAACTCTCTGCCTCTACCAAGTTTCTCTCTATCTCTACCTAGTTTTTTTCTACCTCTATCGAGTTTCTCTCTACCTATTTTTGTAACTTTCTCTGCCTATTTTTGTAGCTCTATCTGCTTGTTATTGTAGCTTTCTTTACCTATTTTTGCAACTCTATGTACCTATTATTGCAGCTCTTTCTACCTATTTCTGTAGCTCTATCTGTCTGTTACTGTAGTTCTATCTACCTATTTTTGTAGCTTTCTCTACCTATTTTAGCTCACTCTTCTAGTTCTCTCCTTTGTAGGTCTTATTTTATTTTATCAGTTATCTACTTTACAGGTTCTGCTTTATATTATTGATTCTTTTTTTTTTTTTGCCAATATTACTGTCCCTCCTCTGTAGGTTCTCTACTTTATAAGTTCTTAACTCTATAAATTCTCTCCTTTACAGGTTTTCTTATCTACAAGTTCTCTCATCTATAGGTTCTTTTCTTTACAGGTTCTCTCTTTTATAGGTTCTTTTCACTACAAGTTCTCTCCGTTGTAGGTCCTCTACAATTCTTTTTACCATTGTTGTTGTTTCTCTTCTTTGTAAATTCTTTTATTTTCTTTTTACCATTGTTGTTGTCTCTCCTCTACAAGTTCTCTCCTCTATAAGTTCTTTCATCTGTAGGTTTTCTCCTCTATAAGTTCTCTTCTCTATAGGTTTTCTTCTTTTCTTTCTACTGCTACTGCTATCTTTCCTTCTTTCTATCATTGTTATTGTCTCTCTTTTGCAACTTCTCTTTCCTGTTACAATTCTCTGTATCGTTCTTTACTGTTGTATTCTTTTTATTTAACTATCGCTGCTTTTTTTTTCTTTTATGTTTTTGGGGCACAACTCTTTTAGCCATTTTTCTTTAGCCACTCTCTCTTGGCCATTTTTCTCCAATTACTATTCTTTCTTTCTCTCATGTTCTCTGCATTTTTTATGTCTCTTTCTGTTATGCCTTAACTCTCTTTTAGTAGTTGCATGGGTATTTATAAGCCTTGAGTTTAGGATTGCCCTACAATCAACAGTTAGCATTAATTCTTAAAAGTTACCTTACAATCAATGGTCAATATTGATTTCTTAAATTTAGAGTCAACAGGCAGCATTAGCTTACAGTGCCACAGCTAAATGCAATTCCAAAGGTAGCAATGACACGTCTTCTTAATGAAATTTCGTTTATACCACATAAGGGGAAATCTTACAGATTGCCAGTTACAATAACTAATGCTTTCTTTATAGCCAAAACACCACTAGCAATCTGAATTAACTCGTCGCTTTTAGCAATGTAAGGTGGGGTTAACAACATGCTTATTTTGGCCCTGCTTTCTCTTCTTATTCTCGTCGCATTCCACCAAGGTCGTCTTTCTTAACCCTTGAATAATTCAGTTACCAACACCTTATAACTGTAGCAAACACATCTTAATGGCACTCAAAACATCAAATCAACAAGGATAAATATGTGAAATGTTATTAACAACAAATCCAACATTAATCATCAAAGATAAGCTTAACAATTTCCCCCTTTAGATTTGTTAGCAACATATTAAATCCATAAGTCAGCAATTAAGCACAAGCAGCAGCTTTTGACATTCACAATTCCCTTTGAAACATGCATCTCCCTTTTTACATGTAGGGATGATACCAATTAGAAATAACCTTTAACTCCCCCTTTTTTCTGTTTCTCCTCTTTGACAATTTCTCCCCCTTTCTTTGATTTTCTCCTTTGCATTGATTAAGCTACTCCCCCTTTTGATTAATACATACTCTCTTTGGATTTATGCAAAATATCTCTCCCTTTAACAATAAATCAAAAGAATAATAAAAAAGAGAAGAAAAGGAGAGGTTAGGGGTATACCTCAGCCATTAAGGGGTAGCTAAATACATAAGTTCAGGCTTAACTTATGGAATATCTCTCTTAACAGAGGTTTGGTGAATATATTTGAATAAATGAGCTCTAATGGCTTCTTTGTTTAAATCTCCACATTTTTTTGAGTAGCATTTACCATTTTTTCTTTTTGACACATACTGAAAATTGCATTTCTTTCACTTCTCAACTTGGATACATCTTTCACAACTTCATTTTTGGACCATTTGTTCAGCTCCTTTTGTCCAAGATGTCCCAATCTTTAATGCCATAATAAATTCTTATCTTTGGTACTCATGTAACATGTGTTTTTGTTGTTAAAAACTTAACATGTGTTCAGCTCCAATTGTTCTTTGTCCCTTTGTAAGAATAATACTATCACTTAATCTCTTTATCATGTAGCCAATTTTGTTAAAAATAACTTTATACCTGTCATCATAAATTTGGTTAACACTAATTAGATTGTGTTTTAACCCTTCAACGTAAAGCACTTCCTCTGATTTCAGCTTTTCTACACCAATTTCAACACACCAACACCTTTAATCTTTAAAGTTCCATCATTGCCAAATGTGACTAACCCTCCATTATATTTTTCTACTTCCTTTAACACTTTGGAGTCTCCTGTCATGTGTGAAGATCAACCACTGTCTAGGATCCATGGCTTCTCTTTCTTAGAAGCTATTAAGGCTACTTCTATAACTAGAGCCATTTCCCATCCTCTTTTTCTTTTTTTTGGCCAAACATAGAAGCATATGTAGGTATTCTCTTTTGCATTCTTTGACTAAGTAGCAATATCAAGCATTTCTCAATAATATGTCTAACCTTTTTACATCTTCCACAAATTTCTTCTAACATATCAAATCTATTTCTTAATGGAATTTGGCTTTTTTTTTTCACTTGAAGTTATCTCCTTTCTTGATAGAGTCTCCCCTTAGACTCTTGCCTCACATTCCTCTTTAATATAGGCCTATTACTCTAGCACACACTAGTCTTGTATCTATACTTACTATAGCACTAGCAAAATCCTTCAAATCTGAATTTATTTATTTCAACAAATTCATATCCCCTATGTTTAACAATTGTTGTAACAACTTTCTTTTTGTCTTTGACAAATTGTCTCCTTTGGATAGGAGTTTTCATCACATTTTTCCTAACCCATTTTAGTTTGGATTGGTTTCTCTTCTTCATAATGTCATTGTGTTTGCTTTTAGGGACAAACATAATTTTTATTCTTCTCTTTTACCCTCTCATTTGGCTTTTCAATACAGTCAAGTCCTTTCTTCCCCATAGAATGAGGTCTTTGTTTGGTTAGACACTCATCCAACTTTTTGGTAACATCCACCTTGATAGCATTTGCTGAAGTGGATTCTCCTTTCACTTCCACAACTTGCACAAAACTTTCTTCATACTTTTTCAATTTAGATTTAACCTTATGGAGCTTGGTTTACAAATTCAGCACTTTTTGCTCTTATGTAATCACCTTAGAACCAAGATCTTTGCATATTTTGCCTTGCTCTGCCTCAAATAGATTCAACTCCTCAATTCTTTCAAGTACTCATTCTCTTTTACTTTAAACTCCTTTTCTTTCACATGAAGAACAGATTTATTGACAACACAATTTTTATTCAACTTCTTGAGACTTTTAACCTCCTTTTCCAGCTTGTTGTTTTTGTGTAAACAAGTTCTTCATTCATTCTCAAGTTGTTGTACCAACTCTTTCTCTTTCTCTTCCTTTTCAGCTAATTCCTTATCACTTAAGGATTCTTTTTCATCATTTACCTGTGTAACCAACACATTTTCTATAGCATCATCATCGAAATCATCATCAACTTCTTCTTTAGAATCTTCTTCATCTAACTCAATCAAGAAATTTCTTCTTTTGGATATGAAGAGTTTTTCTTTCCCTTTGTGTTTGAATTCCCAACTTTAGAATAACTGGATCTCTTTGTTCTCCTCCTTGGGGTAGGTTCACTGTCTGCTTTTTTTTGCTTTGGGCAATCCATAACAAAGTGTCCTATACCTCTGCAACTAAAGCACTTTAAGAGTAATCTTCCCCTTTATTTCCCTTTTCCTTTCCTTACATTTTTTTTGGTGATATAATTCATGACTTTATCAAATTTAGTATCACCATTTTCTTCTTCAGAGCTACTATTGGAGTCTTTTTCTTATTCTTTAATTTTTAATTTCTTTATGGCCTTGAAGGCCAATTCCTTCTCTACCTTAGGTTCTTTTCTTTCTTTATTGGGACTATCCTCATTTCATATGTAACCAATATGTTGTATAAATCATTTAAGGGTAGCCTATCCAAATTTCTATCTTCTACAGAGGAAACTTTGGCATTAAAATCTCCTAGTAAGGTTCTAAGCATCTTTCTTATTATAGTAGCATCGTTGATCTCCTCTCCATATCCTTTAATGAAGCATATAATTTCATTTACTTTTGTAAAGAAGGCATCTTCTGATTCATCATTCATTATCTTCTTATCAATAAATTTGCTCCTTTATATTTGTAGATTGGCTTCCTTTACAACCTTATTTCCTTCGTAAATATTTTTCAATTTGTCCCAAAATTGTTTAGCTATGTTGCACCCCATCATTTTGGTAAATTCTTTGTTTGATAAAGAGGCATATAAGACTTTTTTAGCCTTTCCATCACACTCTAAATTCTTCTTCTCAACAGGCGTCATAATGGCACATTCAGTATTAGAAGTGAAGCCACTAATAGTATTCAAACACATCCAAACCAAGTGACAGTTTCTACTCTCCTGATATTAACCAGCAGATAATATATTCACAACAACAGAAAAATTTCAAATCTAAGCAAAATAGATCAACAAAGTAACCCAAGGCTCTGATACCAATTGATAATGACCTTTTTGGGTCTCACATTAAGAGAGAGAGAGAGAGAGAGAGAGAGAGAAGGGTTAATTAATGTGAAATGCTTACTTTTTACAAATTTATTTGGATAAACTTTTGTGATCTATTAAAATCTATGATCGAACTTTATCTTGCTTCTTTATATGAGAATGGTTGTATAGATATCAAGCAAGCACAAACACCTAAAAACATACAGAATTTTTATATGGTTCACCAACAACGTGTGAGCAATGTCTATAATGTGATAAGATCACTCCTAGATCACACAATCAACTTTTGTTATCAAGGGATATAGTTGATGTTATGGAAGAATCTCTCTTTAACCACTATGAAAGGATCACTCCTTAACCATTTACAATGATCTCCCAATCACTTCAAGGGTTTCCCACCATTTTTCAAGAAGTACATAAAAAGGTTATAACAAAAACTTCCCTAAAAAAGATCTCTTCATGTGCACAAGCTACATTTGCATAAAACAAATTTTCTCATTCCTTACTGTTGGTCTCTCCTTCTTTACTATCAGTTTCACAGCATTCTCTTTATCATGCTCCCTTCTCTTTCTCTGTCATGTTTTATGGCTTTCTCTTTGCCTCTGTCGATCTCAACTCTTTGCCAGTTTTGAACTCTCATCCTCTACCAGCCTCAATTTTCTGACTTTATTAGGGTTCTCACTGCCTGTGTCAAGTTTCTTTCTGCCTATTTGTATAATGCTCTCTATCTATTTCTATAGCTCTCTCTATCTATTTCTGTAACTCTTTCTACCTATCTACAACTCTCTTTGCTAGTCCTCTCCTTTGCAGGTTCCACTCTACTCTACCAGTTCTTTCTTTTGCGATTTCTCTCCTTTTCATTCTACCACTGCTGTTGTCTCTCCACTATAAGTTGTCAACTCAGTCAGTTCTCTCCTCTGCAAATTCTCTCCTTTGTAAGTTTTCTTCTCCGTAGATTCTCTCTTCTATAGGTTTTCTTCTCTGCAAGTTCTCTCCTCTACAAGTTCTTTGCAAGTTCTCTTCTTTTCTTTCTGCCACTATTATTGTCTCTCCTTTTTTTTTTTTTGCCACTGCTACTATCTCTCCTCTATAGGTTCTCTCCTTTATATGTTCTTTCTTTTGTAGGTTCTCTTTGTTGCAAATTTTCTCTTTTACAGGTTCTCTCTGTTATAAGTTCTCTCATTTGCAGGTTCTTTTCTTTTCTTTCTGTTGATGTTGCTATTTCTCCTTTATAGGTTCTCTCCACTGCTACAATTCTCTATATCATTCTCTACTACTGCACTCTTTTTGTTCACTTTTTGTTGCTCTTTTTTTCTCTCTCATTGAATGCTCTTTTTTTTTTTTCTATTTTTTGAGCACAACTCTCTTAGCCTTTTTTCTCTAGTTGCTATTCTCTTTACCTCTCACACTCTTTGCATTTTTTTTGTCTCTCTCTCTATCATGCCTTAGCTCTCTTTTGGTAGCTATATGGGTATTTATAAACCTTAAGTTTAGGATTGCCCTATAATTCCTACAATCTACGGTCAACATTGATTCTTTGGATTTAAGGTTAACGGTTAGTATTGACTCTTTGAATTTAGGGTGAACAATCAACATTAACTTATAGTGCCACTACTAAATGCAATCCCAAAGGCAACAATGACACATGTCTTGTTAAACAAATTTCATCTGTGCCACATAGAAGGCAATCTTACAGACAGCTAGTTACAACAATTAGTGCTTTCTTTATAGCCAAAACACTACCAATAATATAAATCAACTCATCGTTTTTGGCAATGTAAGGTGGGGCTGGCAGCATCCTAATTTTGGCCCTACTTTCTCTCCTTATTCTCATCACATTCTACCAACGTCATCTTTCTTAACCCTTGAATGAATCAGCTAGTAACACTTTGTAACTACAAGAAACACATTTCAATGGCACTCACAACATCAAATCAACAAGGATAAATATATGAGATGCTATTAATAATAAATCCAACATTAGCCATCAAAGATGGACTTAACAAGTATAAGATTGTTTTATCTCTTTACATATTCCAATTTAAGTTTAATCTCCTTGATTTATGTTTGTATTTGTAATTTTATAGTTAATTTTCTTTAATTACTTTTTTTTAGACTTTATTTTGTTCTTATGTTAAGACAAATCTCTTTTAATTTTGAAATTAGGAATTGAGTTTTAATTTTAAGCCTTAAAATTAGAAATATTTTATTTTAAAAATTAATGCTTTTTAAGGTAAACTTGTTAATATTCTTATTCATAGTTGGTAGGTTATATAATTTATTTTATTTTATTTTTTATTAGTTACTGCATGACAAAAGACATAATGCAATATCTCAACTTTATTGGTTTATAAGTTTATTTGTTTGTTTATGGCAAAATATTAAGGGATATTGTCAAAGGCTTGCTTTGAAGTATAAAAAGCTTAGTAATAGTATCAAAAAGGTAAAATTAGTGTTAATTGGAAAGGTGGCTACCAAAATTTTTATGCCTATCTTGATTATTGAACATTATTGATTTGAGTTTTCCATCGATTTTAAAGGAATATTATGTATGATTTGATTTACTTTATGAATTTGTTTTGCTTTATGTATATGGTTATGATGCACTTAAATACCTTTGTAGCAACTACAATGTTACCAGATTCCCTATTATTTAGTGGTTTCTTAAAAGATCCTTGCAACTCAAAAAGTGAATTATGGAAACCCTTATTGAATTTTTGAATTCTGAAGTAAGTAATTATATGACTTAATAATTAAACATTTTAATTAAGTGTTTACAAGTTGAAGGTACTTGTTATGGCTTTGCTTCTAGATTGATATTGTGCCCTCACCTATTCATCCCTCCTTTTTTCCCTCTTATTCTTTTCAAGGTCAATTGTAAAACTTCATTGTTTGATTGATACAACTTCTCCTTTTAGTGATGGTTCATCTAGTTGTTAAGATAACATAAGACTGTAAATTTGAACTTGTCATTCTTATAATACTTAATGAATGAAGCATAACTATAATCAATAGTAACTTATCTTTGACTCTAATTTGCATGCTAATTTAAGTCTAGTTAGAAATATTTTCATCCAAAATTTCAATAGATGTTATTCCATGATAAAAGTAAGAGAAACAACATTGATCTAGTTAAAGTATTTTTTTCTAAATTTGTAGTAAATGTTATTTATTGTAATGATTGAAATTCACTTTCACTTAATAGTTTGAAACTAAAATATTCTAAGTATATTTGCTTTATTTGATTAATGATTGTTAACCAACATGAAGGATAAAAGATAAATGGATTTCAATAGATTAAATAATGATCAGTTAAATATGGTTTACGATTTCTTAAATAAAGTTTTTGTGACATCTACTGAGGAAGATGAAATATCTTGCCCTTATGGAAAATATTGTTGTAATTAATGGTACTTTAGAGATATGGTTTAACAATATTTAGTTATTTAGGGATTTATACGGGATTATAAGATATGAATTTTTCATAATAAAGGAGTACAATCAAGTAGGATAAAAAATAATGATGAAATTAAAGTTAATAATAATGGTGATATTGTTGAGCACTTATATGACACCTTTAAGGATCTAAAAGAATAAGAAAATTCTAACAATGTTTAGGAAAGTCCTAATATACAAGTTTAAAGTTTTACAAGTTAATGGAAGAATGATAATAAGAATTATATCCTACTTATAAGACCTTTTCAAGGCTTTCTTTTACAATTAGATTATATTTTCTTAAGTATCTCCATGGTCTCAATAATATAACATTTGAAGATATGTTGGACTTAATAAAAAAGGCATTCCTTGCTGAGGTTTCTAGTTCATTTAATAAAGATAAAAATATGATGAAAGAACTAAGAATTAAGTATAAAAAAATAAATTCATGAATATCCCAATGATTGTTTGCCTTTTGGGACAAGTATGAAAAGTCAAAGATATATCACATATATAGGATTACTAGGTGGGAAAACATCAAGGAAGTTAAAGAGGATAAAGTCTTTAATGTAACCTTAAATGCTCATTTGGTGCCAACCAAAATTCTAAGACATATCTCTTTGAAAGCTAAGCTTTAAAGACTTTTCATATGCCCCAAAATAACTAATGATATGGTTTGGCATGTAAAATATCGACCTAAGGATAGTAACATAAGACATCCTATTGATGGACAATTGGAAAGATTTTGATATGTTGCATCCATATTTTGTAAAGGACCCTTACTATGTGAGTATACGTTTAACCAACGATGGATTCAATCCATTTCAAACAATGAGCATTACATATAGCAAATGGCCAATTATGCTCATTAATTACAATTTAACACCATAGCTATAAATATACCAAACTATATGATGGTTTATATGATTATTTTTTGCCATAATTCACCTGAAAAAGAGATAGATATGTTTTTGAAGCCATTATATAAAGAATTAAAAAAGTTGTGAGAGCATAGTTTGGGGATATATGATGCATCTAATAAGCAATTTTTTCAAATGCATATAGCCTAATTATGGACTATTAGTGATTTTTCAACATATGTAACGTTGTGAGGGTGGAGTACAAAAGAAAAGCTAGTATGTCCTACATGTAATTATGATATATTTTTTTTTGAATATTTGTATCATACTATGAAAACATATTATATAAACATCATAAGTTCTTAAAAGCTAATCACCTTTGGTGAAGAGATAGAAAATCTTTCAATGGTAAAATAGAGTTAAAAACTGCTTTAATTCCTTTGTTAAGGTTAAAGATTATATCATAGTTTTTTAATTTTGATAATCAATTTGGAAAAAAGCAAAAAATATTCTTTAACAATCCATGAAAGAAAAAATCTATATTTTTATTTACCATATTGAGAGAATAATAAATTTGTCATAATTTAAATATGATGCATATAGAGAAGAACATTTGTGATAGCATTTTTGGGACTCTCCTTGAAATTTGTAATAAAACAAAGGATAATGTAAAAGCTTGTTTTGATTTATAAAACATAAGGATAAGAAAAAAGTTTTAACTTATTCTTTCAAATGATGGTTGACACATTTATCTATCTAAAGCATGTTTTCAATGATATTAAAAAAGCAAACCATGTTTTGTACCATATAAAATATATCAGGGTTATACATCTAATATATCCAAATATGTCAATGAAAAAGAGAAGAAAATTGTTAGGCATAAGAGTTATAATTCTGTGTTTGTACAAACTAAAATTTTGTGTTTGTAATAAAAGTCATCCTGAGAGTTTTATCACATAAGGGTATTTAGTTGAAGAGTGCTAGGTGTTTTGCTTAAGATATATGCATGATGGGGTGAAGACTCATTTTATAAGATATAATCAACAATCTGACATAATAATGAAGGAGAAAATACCTTTATTTTCCAATAAATGTCATGCAATAAAGGGTAAAGGGAAAAGAAAAGGTGAGACCCTTACTTTGTATATTGTGTCTCTTGAATAAGTACACAAATATGTATTGTTTAATTATGGAGATAAAGGCTAAAAGATATATTGAGTAAGATAAATCTAAGATTAAATTGTCATTTATTCTTGTCTCCTTAAATTACCTAGTGTATTAATCAATATTGTCTTTATTACAAAGATCATAGGCAATTTATGAATGGAAGACAAGGAAAGAGATGGCAAGAGTAAAAAATCATAGTCAAGATTTTTCAACTTGGTTTCAAAACCAAGTTGCAAATAAAAAGGTTTTTGCTTATATTCAAAAGTTATTTATTAGTCTTAATATTATAACAAAGCGTTTTAGTAGGTATGTCATTAATGGTTATAAATTCCACACAAAGGAACAAGACATAAGGTGAAAGATACAAAATAGTGGCGTTACATTAACAGTATTAATAAATAGCTTTATTGGTTTAAAAAACCAAAATTTAGTGAAAAAAGGGCTATTATAGAGCAATTGTATAAATTATTAAATTAGACTACTGAAGTCAATTTGATTTGTTTTGTTTAAATGCAATTATTTTGAGTTGGTGAATGATGACTATGGACTTACATGCATTTAAATCTAAAAAATTATACTATTTATATGATCCTTTCATATTGGCATCTTAAGTTCTCCAAGTTTTCTATATAGAGGATCTAATTAAGAAAGACTTTATTATGTAATGTATATAATTCTTAAAGAGTTATTTGGTTAGATGAAGAAGACAATGTAAATGTACAAGATACATTCTAAGGAAAGTCAATTATAGTAGCTTCAAATGTGAAAGTCATTAGTAATGTTAAACAAGCTAGTTTGATAAAACAAGACATACTTAATACCATAGTTGACCTATGAATAAATAATTTACCTTTTGAAAAAGATTTAGACCAATTAAACAATAATGCAGATAATGATAAAACACTTTAAGAGTGAATGGATTCAAATAATTAAAGAGAATAAATTAATAAGTTTTTCTTCTTTAAAATATTTCTAATGTTACCATTTGCTCATATTTTAAGGCTAGAAATATTACAAGGTCTTATTATTCTTTTTCTACATGTGACTTATGTAGCACTTTAGGCAATATGCACCAATTCTACTTTTATTATTTATACTATGTTAGTGACCTCATTATATTTATGTTTTAGGTATATAAAAACATAAGTTTATTAATTATTATTGCTTTAAGGTTAGAATAATATTTTGTCCTAATTTTATTTGAAATATGACTAAATTAACTATACTTATTTATTGTCTACTTTTATATATATAAGCTTAAATAAGACTTAAAATGCCTATTTAACAAAATATAATGTGCTTAATATGTGAATAGTATGGTGAAAACACAATTGTTGTTATAACTTTATTGTTTTTATACTTTTTAATCCTTATGCACTTTTAATAACTATCAGCCATGAAGAAATAATTCATTCGAAGAAAAAAGACTTTGTTTAATGCAAGAAAGGTAGTAACTTTTTTCTTGAGTACTTTAAGATAATTAACATTAATATAAGAAGAACATATACAAAAATATATACCAACTGAGCAACCAAATATTATGAAATTGAGTACTTTTATTCCAAGTAATGGGTCACAATCAATTAAAACAATTACAAAAGGAGGTAGATGGCCAATAATGAGTATTCCTAGTTTAAGCAAGCAACAACATCAAATAGATATAAATTCTAATAATCAACAATCAAAAGGGATAGCTTGTGATCAAATGAAAACACAACCTTTTGCGAAGCAGGAGTTAAGACAACAATAAAAGGTAGAAAAAGGAAATATCCAAGGTAATCAAAAGATATACCTTTTGGTTATATAATTCATTAAAATTTTTATTTGTAGACTAAATATTTCTATATGTCAACTAATATTATTTTAATGAAAAAATGAAGAAGAGGACAAATAACATGAGTGCAATACATATAAGATATGATAATGAGAAAAAATCCATTTTCCTAAAAGCCAAAAATCAACCTATAGGTTTAAATGAGCAAAATTTATGTAAGTTTAGTAATTTTCTTGAGATATTAGCTAGAAATGTTAAATTAATGCCAATATATGTAAAAACTTAGCATATAATGGATCCTAAAAAGTGCTTTGTAAAAGGTAATGCAGATAATGTAAATTGAAAATTTTCTTTCTTATTTCTAAAAAAAATGTCTTCGTTACAACAACTTTTTCCTTTTTTTTTTTTAAATGATTGTAGGATAAGTATTTGGTTTCTTGAGAAGGCAAAAAATAAGTGATAAGTACAATTGGAGTAAGTTGCAGGGCATATAAGTGCACATTAAAGAGAAAGCACTATAAAAATTGTCAAATTTATGGAGAATGATTAAGAAATGGTCCATTTCATATATCTTTGGATCATTTTAAATACCTATTAAAATATTGAAACTCTAAAGAAGTAAAGATTTAATATTATCTTTTTATTCCTTATTTGTAAAATATTTTCTTTGAGCTATAATCTTACTTTAACTTCTTATTATTGCTATAATATAAATTTAGGTAGTGATAAAAAGCAACATAAACAATCAACAAAAGTAAACAAAAATGCACACTATAGGCAAAAAGGGTTCTACTAAGATTTGATAACAAATGATAAGCAAATCACAAAAATGTCACTAATATATATAATTTTTATGTGTGTGTTACATTAATCTTGTGGTTCATCTAATCATAATTTGGTATTTTCAAATTTAGTACTAGCATTTTATTTTATTTTAATTTGTTTTGTTTCATTTTATTGTTTGCATTTGCATCAGAGAAATCAAGGTTTTAGTAAAATATCTCCTTCGTAACTTGATATCTTTAAGGCTATTAGTTATAAAAGACTCAAATAAGAATATAAACTCTTAGATGAAACATCTCAACCAATTGTAAGCAATTTAATTATTTTTCTTTTTTTATAATGTAAAAGCTAAGATTTTACTACATTTTTTCATCTATAACTTAACATGCTTTGAATCCAAAATCAAATTGAGCAACTTTAAACTCAAAGGATAGGATCAAGTAGCCAGAATCATGTAGATGCATTTACTATGGTTATAAGGGAGGAGCATTTGGGGAGGAGACTTTATGGAAGAGGTGTCAACCACACTTCTTTGAAAGAGAAATCAATTGTTAACGATGTTGTCAAAGAAGTTCTAAAAGACTTTATGCAATCTATTAGAGACAATGTACAAACTAAATTACAAAAGAAGTTTGATGCACTATTGGAGGAGTTACAAAAGAAAATGAAACTACAAACTACCATAATAGTCCACCATTTTTTTATATAATGTTCGAAAAATTATAGCAACAAAATCCTAAGTTGAACATAACTTTTGACATGCCTTTTTTAAGTATTTCAATAATTCCTTCACCAGATGATTTTTTTAGTACTCCAGATCAAGATTTACAACATAAGAATCATTTATCTTTAATAGGCACATACAGTCCACGCATCTAAGCATCCTTTATTTTTTCTTATTTTTTGTTTTTTAGTTTATTCTAAATATTCCTAAGTTTACATCAAAAACTTTGTTTATAATGCTCTTGATCAAAAGTGAAAACTTCTCAATTTTTGTACATCTCCATTTAAAACTTGTAAATGCAATTTGAGTTTACGTGAGATGTGCTAAACATTAGTTAAGTTATTTATTGTTACTTGTACTATGTAATTATATTTGCTTAAAAAAGTACTACTCATTTTACATAAAATCATTGTCTAATACATAGTAAACACTTTAAGTTCTAACTATAAAACAACCATGTGTTCTACACAGAATTGCTATCTGTTTTTCTAATAATCATTATTTATTTCTTCAACGATTATGGTTAAACTTAGAAAACCGTTGCCTAAACAACTAACAAAGCATTTTTTAAAATAACAAAATCGTCCTATATGCATTTTATGACTACTATATATGCAATATAAAAAACATTGCAATAAAAATTTAAAATTGTTGTCTAAAACACATTTATGTAGTTGTTTCATATGTATTGTTATAGGCTAAGGAAACAATGTGTAAGATCTATTGCAATACTTGTACATTTAACGGACTGATTACTATCGCATTTAACTTTATGCAATAATTTTTACCATAATAGCAATGGTTTTGATCCGTTACTATAAAGCCTATTTCTTGTAGAAAAAACCCAAAACTGTAACTTATTTTTTGTATAGTCTCTTCTCTGCTAAATAAAAAATGAAATGGTGAATTTTTCAAAACAAATTCTCTAGACTCATAAATTGTTTTTCACTTCATCGAGTCCATGAAAACCACTTGAATTGCAAGAGACTTAATTGTTTTAAATAAGAAAGCTAAAAGTTGCCAAAAGAATACGCAAACTGACGGAAATGAAGGGGAAATGTATCATGTGACAAGCTAATCGCGTGAAAATAATTATTACTTGCTTCGTTACATGTGCTACGCATAAATAATTTATTTGTGTCTATAGCATTTACAAGATTTTTGAGTTCAAATCACTAAAATTCTAAGTTAAATTGATTTAATATCAGATGCAAGTAAAAACAAAAAAAAAAAATTCAAGTGAAACCCTTTCTCGTCAATATTTAATTTTGTGAAACTTTCAGCCCTCTCGGTGCTACAAATGATCCACCCATGCAACTAAAAGGATCAAATTGTAGAATACACGTATTTGGAGAAAAGTGCAGGGAGGTACCTGTTAAATTAACATGAGTGGCCCATGTCATTTAAAGTATGACTCAAAATAAAAGGCCTAATATGATGGTCGTTTAGGCATAACGGTAATTTGGGTCATCGGGTTTAAAATCCCTCCACTCTCCCTATTAAGAATAAACGTTACAGGAAGAGGAATATCTTCGTATTAAGAATAATCGTTACAGGAAAAGGAGTATCTTCCCATTTAAGATAATTATTACAGAAAGGGAAGATCTTCCTATTCAAGGTAACGGTTACAGGAAGAGGAATATCTTCCTATTAAGAATAATCGTTACAGGAAAAGGAGCATCTTCCCATTTAAGATAATTATTAAAAAAAGGGAGGATCTTCCTATTTAAGGTAACGGTTACAGGAAGAGGAATATCTTCCTATTAAGAATAATCGTTACAGGAAAAGGAGCATCTTCCCATTTAAGATAATTATTAAAGAAAGTGAGGATCTTCCTATTTAAGGTAACGGTTACAGGAAAGGAATATGTGTATATATATATATGCTATTACGGACCTTTCTGAATCTCAACCATCAGAGAGAGAGAAAACGTAAAGAAAAGAAAGGGAAGAGTAGGAGAAAAGAGAGAAGCGTTCAGGAACGAAAAAAAAGAGGATTCTCATCTTCACTGCGGGACATCAGCATAATGGACAACGGTATGTTGATTTCAATTACAGTTTTATTGCTAGTATTCGCATAAAGAAAGATCCTGTATTATAAAAATAAGAATTTCATAAAGAGAAATTCTAGAAAAGACTATCAATTGGTATCAGAGCGGGTCTGCGAATACTGCAATTTGTTTTTCTTTATCTATTTGTATCGTATTTTGATTTATTTATTTTTGCGTATAATGTAAAACGAAATGATGACGCATGCAAAAATAATTTTTTGGTCTCTTTTTACTGCACGAAACGGCCGGCGTTGAAAGGGGAAACGCTGACCATGGAGAGTAAGCACCGGCGAAACGGCCGGCGTCGAAAGGAAAAGGGAAAGCCGGCACGAGGACAGTACGCCGCCAGACCCGAACGGATCTGGGTATGGCGGATCGGCCTCATGTTTCCGGATTCACTGCCGACCCGAACGGATTGGGCACGACAGAAAGGGGAAGAGAGTTTTTCCGGGTGGCGACGGGATCCAGGTCGGTCGGGTAGGTGCGACAGAATGGTCTCCCCGGAATCGCGATTCCAGGTGTTGCTGCGGACCCAGATCGCTTCGGAGATCCGACCCGAACGGGTTGGTTCGCCCCACGTTCGTTTGTCAGAGGCAACGTTTGGGAGAACCAATGCATGGGGTCGGTTGTCGACGGAGACCCCTTCGAATGACCGGAGGCAGCAGGACGGTGGTGCCGCCACTGTACGACCGGAGTGCGTCGGGTTGCTTGGTATGCGGGTCCCACCTGCAGTATGGTGGTACTCGGGTCCGAATGAATACCACGTGAAAAAGGGACCGGTTATTGGAAACTCCCACATAAAAGATAATTTAATCTTCGTAATTGAAGATTATTAAATTCACGTCAATATGAGTCAAATATTAAAAACTTGTTAGTCACCAAAGTGGCCTATCTTTGAATGGATTTGAACAGTTGACTGTGAATTTTAATTGTTCATTTTGGATGCTAATAAAATGTTTTGAAATGAACAATTGTAGTTATTAATTAAAAGCTAGGAGATCATCCAAAGATGGATCATTGCTTGTAATTAATGACACTAAAAGGGATTAATTGATATACTGGGTAAATGTGATTGTATATCCAAAGATGA
Source organism: Ceriops zippeliana (assembly GCA_037897445.1). Lineage (NCBI taxonomy): Eukaryota > Viridiplantae > Streptophyta > Magnoliopsida > Malpighiales > Rhizophoraceae > Ceriops > Ceriops zippeliana. Next base: position 3,394,977 of record JBAPLH010000155.1, read on the forward strand.
CATTCATGTTAATTCTAGTATGATTAATTGATCTATTAAAGTATATTCAAATTAGCATTATTATTGATTAGAGTTATGTATTTGAGGATTACCCAAAGGTGAACTTAAATACATGATTAAAGTTTGTAATGTATCTGAATCCATTAGAGTTTACTCAAAGCATTAACGTATAAATTTGGATTATGTTTGTAGCTTCCACCAATGTATTCGCCTTAGGCAATTCGATGGTCAAATTCAATGGGCTGAACTATGCTGAATGGTCTGAGCATATTCAGTTTCATTTGGGTGTATTGGGCTTGGACTTAGCAGTCATTTCGGATGAAAAGCCTACAGCCATTACAGGGACTAGTACAGAATCTGATAAGTCTTTTTATGAGGCTTGGGTACGGTCCAATAGGCTGAGTTTGAATTTGATGCGGATGACGATAGCTGAAAACGTCAAGCCATCGATGCCTAAGACGGAAAATGCAAGGGAATTTCTGATGAGAATTAAGGAATACTCTCAGTCAGATATAACTGATAAATCCATCGTAGTAACCCTAATGAGTGAGTTGACGACCAAGAAATTTGATTGGTCACAGCCTACTCATGATCATGTGACCAGTATGGCTAATCTAGCAGCAAGGTTGAAAACAATGGGTATGGATGTGAGTGAATCATTTATGGTTCAATTCATCATAAACTCACTGCCTCCTGAATTTGGCCAGTTCCAAGTGAATTATAACACTATTAAAGAGAAATGGAACTTTCAAGAAATTAAGGCCATGTTAGTTCAGGAGGAAGGGAGATTAAAGAAGATGAAGGGTCACTCCATTCATCTCATCATTCGTAAGGATGCTAGTGGTAGCAGGTCTAAACCACATAAGAAAGGTAAGAAGAAGGACAAAACCTCTATGAAAGTCATTGGAGGTCAGATCCAGAAGGATCAGAAATGCTTCTTCTGCAAAAAGATGGGTCACTTCAAAAATGATTGCCCAAAAAGAAAGGCTTGGTTCGAAAAGAAAGGTAAGTACTGTATATCAGTATGTTTTGAATCAAACATAATTGAAGTGCCCAATAATACTTGGTGGTTAGATTCTGGAGCTACTATTCATGTGTCACATATTATGCAGGGATTCCTTTCAATCCAGCCCATAACAGGAACTGAGAAGTTCCTCTACATGGGAAACAGAATGAAGGCACGAATAGAAGGGATTGGGACGTACAGATTGATCTTGGACACCAAGTGTCATCTGGATCTAGAAAAGTGTCTCTATGTTCCTGAATGTGTTAGAAATTTAGTTTCTGTTGCAAAGTTGGATAAAGAAGGATTTAACCTCAAGATTGGAAATGGTGCATTTTTATTGTATAGACATTCGTACTATTATGGATCTGGTACTTTGATTGATGATTTGTACCGTTTTAATCTTGATGCTATGTATGCTGATTCCATATTTCTTGTTGAGCATGGTATAGGTAACAAACGTAATATGCATGATGAAAGTTCTGCTTTCTTATGGCATCAAAGATTGGGTCATATATCCAAAGAAAGGATATTGAGGTTGATGAAAGGTGATGTCCTGCCTCAATTGGATTTTACTGATTGGGATGTATGTGTTGATTGTATAAAAGGGAAACAAACAAAACATACATCAAAGAACCCAGCCATGAGAAGCAATGAGCCTTTAGAATTGATACACACTGATGTTTGTGGCCCGTTTGATATCCCAACATGGGGTGGTGAGAAATATTTCATCACCTTTATAGATGACTACTCACGGTATTGTTACTTGTATCTACTGTATGAAAAGTCTCAGTCAGTAAACATCCTAGAGGTGTTTATTAATGAAGTTGAAAGGCAGTTAGATAGAAAAGTAAAAGTGATTAAGTCAGATAGGGGTGGTGAATATTATGGAAAATTCAATGAAAGTGGACAATGTCCTGGTCCATTTGCAAAACTTCTTGAGAGTCGAGGCATATGTGCACAATATACAATGCCTGGTACACCATAACAGAATGGTGTAGCGGAAAGGCAGAATCGTACACTTATGGATATGGTTAGGAGCATGTTGAATTACAGTACTGTACCCTTATCCTTGTGGATGCATGCATTAAGAACTGCTGCATATCTGCTGAATAGAGTTCCTAGTAAGGCTGTCCCTAAAACTCCTTACGAGTTATGGACAGGAAGGAAACCCAGTTTGAGACACCTTCATGTTTGGGGTTGTCCAGCAGAAGTAAGGATATACAATCCACATGAAGGAAAGCTTGATGCGAGAACCGTTAGTGGTTACTTCATTGGCTATCCTGAAAAGTCCAAAGGATATAGGTTTTACTGCCCTAACCATAGTACTAGAATAATTGAGTCTGGTAATGCTCGGTTCATTGAAAATGGTCAGTTTAGTGGGAGTGGGGAATCACGAAAGGTGGATATTAAAGAATCACAAAATGAAAGGTCCACAGTGAGTATTCCTACTCATGTCGGTATTCCCACACCCAGTGTTTCTACTCAAATTGTTATTCCTTATGTTGCATCACAGTCACGTGACATGCAAGGACAACAAATTGATACTCGAAACACGCAAAGTGAACACATAAGAGATGAACCAAGTGACAATGTTCAATTTACAAATGAAGTGATACCACAAGAAATGGCATTACGGAGGTCTACAAGACAGAAGAGGCCAGCAGTTTCAAATGATTATGTGGTTTACTCACTTGAGCATGAATCGGAATTGAGCATTAATAAAGATCCAGTCTCATTTAAACAAGCCATGGAATGTAATGATTCTGAAAGGTGGTTCAATGCCATGAAAGAAGAGATGAAATCGATGGATGTAAACCAAGTCTGGGAGCTAGTAGAGTTACCTGAAGGATCAAAACGAGTTGGCTGTAAGTGGGTCTTCAAGACCAAGCGAAACTCGAACGGTAACATCGAAAGGTATAAGGCCAGACTTGTAGCCAAAGGTTTCACTCAAAGGGATGGTGTTGACTATAAGGAGACTTTCTCTCCAGTTTCTAAGAAAGACTCCTTAAGAACTATTATGGCTTTGGTGGCTCATAATGATCTAGAGCTCCACCAAATGGATGTAAAGACTGCCTTTCTGAATGGTGACTTAGAAGAGGAAGTGTATATGGACCAACCTGAAGGTTTCATCACCACGGGGCAAGAAAATTTGGTGTGTAAATTAAAGAAATCGATATATGGACTAAAACAAGCCTCCCGACAATGGTATATTAAGTTCAATAATACCATTACATCATACGGTTTTGTAGAAAATATTGTTGATCGGTGTATCTATATGAAGGTCAGTGGGAGCAAGTTCATTATATTAGTCCTATATGTCGATGATATTCTTTTGGCTACTAATGACATAGGTTTGTTATATAATGTGAAGAAATTTCTCTCTGAGACTTTTGAAATGAAAGATATGAATGAGGCATCCTATGTGATAGGAATAGAAATATTTCGTGATAGATCACAAGGATTGTTAGGATTATCTCAGAAAGACTATATCAATAAAGTATTAGAGAGATTTAGAATGGAAAATTGCTCAATAGGAATAGTTCCAATTTAAAAAGGGGACAAGTTCAGTGAACTACAATGTCCAAAGAATGATTTGGAACGGAAAGCGATGGAATCAGTTCCCTATGCATCATTGGTTGGAAGCCTGATATATGCGCAAACATGTACTCGGCCAGACATCAGTTTCGCAGTTGGAATGTTAGGCCGATATCAAAGTAATCCTGGAATAGATCATTGGAAAGCCGGAAAGAAAGTACTTAGGTACTTACAAGGCACCAAAGATTACATGCTTACTTATAAAAGATCAAGTCATCTTGAAGTAGTAGGATACTCGGATTCAGATTATGCTGGATGTGTAGACTCGAGGAAATCTACATTTGGTTACATGTTTCTCTTAGCTGGAGGAGCAGTTTCCTGGAAAAGCGGGAAGCAGTCTGTCATTGCTACTTCCACTATAGAGGCTGAATTTGTAGCATGCTTTGAGGCTACTGTTCATGCATTATGGTTGCGGAATTTTATCTTAAGGCTTGATTTGGTCGACAGTATAGAAAAGCCGTTAAGAATTTTTTGTGACAATTCCGCAGCAGTCTTCTTCTCTAAGAATGATAGGTATTCTAAAGGTGCGAAACATATGGATTTGAAATACCTATCTGTTAAAGAAGAAGTGCAAAACCAAAGAGTGTCCATTGAGCATATTGGCACTGAATTGATGATAGCGAACCCATTAACTAAAGGTTTGCCACCGAAAACATTTACTGGACATGTTGATCGGATGGGCATTATGGACAGGTCCTCATACACTTGAAAGCCAATATTTAGATGCTCATATCATTGTGACACTTGTGAATTCAATTAAAGTTATGGTTTTACTTGTGCTATGTTATCTCTGTTTAGATGTATACAATTATGGTTTGTGAGATAATTAATAGCATATATGAGAATGACAGTTTAAAGTTTCAATGTTCCTCAGTAAAGTTATTATGAATTATGATGATTATGTGATACATGGAAGGAATCATATTGCTATAAGATGTGTGACCGCCATGATCCAATCATCTTAATTCAATTAAGTGTTGTGATTTGATGATCTTTAAGAATTGTGTGCACTTAATTGTTATTGTTTCATCAAGTCATGACATGGACCAAGTGGGAGATTGTTAAATTAACATGAGTGGCCCATGTCATTTAAAGTATGACTCAAAATAAAAGGCCTAATATGATGGTCGTTTAGGCATAACGGTAATTTGAGTCATCGGATTTAAAATCCCTCCACTCTCCCTATTAAGAATAAACGTTACAGGAAGAAGAATATCTTCCTATTAAGAATAATCGTTACAGGAAAAGGAGTATCTTCCCATTTAAGATAATTATTACAGAAAGGGAGGATCTTCCAACGGTTACAAGAAGAGGAATATCTTCCTATTAAGAATAATTGTTACAGGAAAAGGAGCATCTTCCCATTTAAGATAATTATTAAAGAAATGGAGGATCTTCCTATTTAAGGTAATGGTTACAGGAAAAGGAGCATCTTCTCATTTAAGATAATTATTAAAGAAAGGGAGGATCTTTCTATTTAAGGCAACGGTTACAGGAAAGGAATATGTGTATATATATATGCTATTACGGACCTTTCTGAATCTCAACCATCAGAGAGAGAGAAAACGTAAAGAAAAGAAAGGGAAGAGTAGGAGAAAAGAGAGAAGCGTTCAGGAACGAAAAAAAAGAGGATTCTCATCTTCACTGCGGGACATCAGGATAATGGATCAGGATAATGAACAACGGTACGTTGATTTCAATTACAGTTTTATTGCTAGTATTCACATAAAGAAAGATCTTATATTATAAAAATAAGAATTTTATAAAAAAAAATTTTAGAAAATTCTATCAGTACCCTCTTAAAAAAAAGTAAACTGTTCATTCCAATTTGCAAAACAAAGAAAATTATTGATCAACTGCGTGCGTGCACTTTTCCCGCAATTTCTTTTCTATTTGCCACTCTTCATTTTCGTCGTATTCCTCCGGTTTCTGACCAGATGGCACATCACCTGCTGTTATTCCTTCGTTTAAGATGGAGCAATTTTGACCCACTGGGAAGATGATATCAGAGATACTTGTCAAGACAAGCGGTTGAATACAATTATTATTATTATTATTATTATAATAAACAAGCAAGCAAATCCCTTTGACCGATTGGGAAGATGATACTAGAGATACTTGTCAAGACAAATGGTTGAAGACAATATAAAAAAAATTATTATTATTATTATTATTATAAACAGGCAACCCCCCCAAAAAAAAAAACAATCCCTTTGCATTCCAAATAAATTGAATCAAAGAATACATTTCATTATTGTTATTTAAATTGGGTTCTACTTAAATCGTTAGATTTTATTTACATTTTAACGTTTAGTTAACTTTAGTTGCGTAAAAGATGAGTGAAGAAAACCCATATTGGTTGTAGTTATTTTTGGTTTGATTTGATGATGAGCACTCAAAATGCACCCAAAAAAAAAAAAAGAAAAGAAAGAAAAACAGAAATATACACCGGCACGCGGCAAAGCCAAACATTTCAATGAGATGATTGAGGAAAATGTGAAGGCCCACAAATTCTTGAATCCTTGAGTCATACTTCAGTTCTCGCCTAAATTCATTGCAGCGGCCAAGGATTGCCTTTTGCTCTACCGGCATTTTCCCACGCCCCCCCTCCCCCCTATAATTGATTGTTGTATATTTGCATTGCAAGCACCAAATTGGGAATTTCTGAAAGGAGCTGGCAAGTATGACATAGAGGGTTTCATTGAGCGTATTCTCTTCGTTTCAAGTGAAAAAATTGTGAGGCACTTTTCATCATCTAACAGCATGATTTACAATTTTCAGAGTCAATGGCATTTGAAGGTAGAGCTTGAGCTCACCCGGTGGATTTTTATCAAACTACCAAACAGCTCTACATGGAAGAGCTGAAGCTAATTTTTTGATATCATTGACCAGAGTGCGGTTCTAATAGGAGCATTGATTCGTTGCACGGCATTATGATTACTATTCATTTGTCCGTGTATCCTAAAGCAACACTCAATTGTACAAGCGTCCTGTCTTATACAGAAAGAAGTAAAGGATTACTAGGAGGAGAATTCAGGCTCTTATTGTTTGCTGAGCGGAGAAGCCTGAGTCAATAAACCCCCCCCCCCCTTCCATCCCCCCATTTATGCTCAGGACAAAAGATTAGATTCAGCACACATTTATAGATTACAAGCCTTAAAATGCTTAACTAATTTGACCGTACTTTATGGGCAGTAGAGAAATCCTTAGCTGCAGCCACCATTGAGGCCACCGGCCCCGTGGCGGCTGTTGGCGCAGCTTCTTCACCCCGACCAGTGTTACAAAAGCAATGAGGCTAGTGATTCCAAGATTGGCGAGTGTCGTCTCTCCGCCTTATCCTTGCTCATAACTTTATTTTGTTCACTTGATCAAATTGACATTTACACGATGAAACACCAAGTTAAGCCATAGCTGCAAATCGATAACCTTGTGTTCAATGTATGTATATATGCAAGATTTCACCTGTTGAATCCAGTGAAACGTGCCTTATGCTCTTATATAGCCTCATATTTCTTGATGATCAAGTAGAAATGCCATCTTTTCTTGACGATTAAGTAAAAAGAGTTTTTTCCTAGAAAGGCCAGCATATTATTGGAAACTTCGGCTTCAAGGTAAAGCCATAAGGCCAGTCGTCGAGATTGACTGTGAGGGAAGGCTTCTGAATCACTGAATAATTCTCACTAACTCAGTCCCACCTGATGACTTGGCTAAGCGTTTAGTCATTGTTTAATGTTGGATAGATCAATCAATCAATTAATCCTTATCTATTTATTTCTTCATATTGATTGATATTGTTCTTTCTTTCTTTCTTTTGGTCTAGATATTGTTCATTTTTCATATACAAAAGTTTATTCTTTTTTTTTAAAAAAAAAAAAGTCCCAATTGTTCACTTACTGTCCAAAAAAAAAAAAAAGATAGAGCCCGATTGAGAAGTCCAATAGATAAACGAATAGATTTAAAAATTTATATACAGTTTTTTCGTTTCTACACGAATAGCTACTTCATTAGAAAATGCCATAAAACTTTAAGCTTGGCAGAAATAGAAAAGTCCATCCACGCTGAGATTAGGAATTTGAATCTATTTAATAATTATAAGAACTTTTTGTTACAAATTTAGCACAGGATTGCCTCTAGCAGACTAAAATTTTGTTGATTTGTGTTACGTGGCGATAAGAGCATTCATGTTTCGGTTAGTCAAACTGTGATCTTGATTACGTAGTCGAACTGAATTTTTCAATCAATTTAAAAACTCAAACGAAATTGAAACTTTTAGATGATCGAAAATTTTGTTTGATTCAGCTTTTTAAATCAATTGAGAATTAATTTCAATTAAAAATTCAAAAGTTCTAGTTCGAATAAAAATTATAATTTTGATGCATTTAAAAAAATAAAATTATCACTGTATATAAAATAACTATATAATTATCTAAGATATAATAATACCATAGTGAAATTTATTATTATACATAATTTTATAAATTTAGTATTATTAGAATTAAAAACATATGTATAAAATAATACTTCAATTTGAGCTATTAACTACAATTTCTTAAAACTACAAATTATAACTGAATTAAAAATAATTAATCTATGTCATTTTAATTAACTAAATATAAAATTAACCAACTGTACCCATTAGAGAATCACTTTGTAGTCAATGTGCATCACTACCTACCTAATCTTCAGATTTCAGCACAATAAAAATTCTTCCTTCAGTGCAAGCAATTCAATGATCGTGATTGATGTAAACCCAGCTTCCCACCCATGGAAACGTCAGCAACCCAGTGACTAAAAATGCTCCAAATCAGTCTCCCAACACTCGATTGTCAAAGATGCAATCAATATTCAATTTAAACCAACTAGTTGTAAATATATCCAGAGACAGTAATTGCATGTTAGTAGAAGAGATGAATTGTAGAGTAGTAATGAATAGAAAAGAGCCAATTAGGAAGTGAGGATTGGTAAAATTGAGTCTAAATCCCCATTGAAAATATGTCATTGTAAATATAACATTAAAAAAAAAAAATCCCTTGTTAACATACAAAATAATCTCTAATTGTTGGTTATACCTTTAGCAACTCTCTTGATTATAAATATGTGCTTGAAACTTTGGCACATTAATATAGGGCGCTCCTATGCTATATTGTGGTGTTGGGAGGCAATATTCAAGGCTCTTCTCCTTGCAGTTGTAGATATTTTTATCAAATAAATATTTAGTAAAAACAAAAATTTTAAATATTTATTTTTAAGAGTAGATTGATTATTTATTAAATATAATTACAATTCATACCAGAAAATAAAATTATTATTGAAATAATCTTTAATTTTTTTCTCTTTCAAAACTAATTGACAAATTATCTCAAGCCACCACCATCCAAACATGCAATCTCTAATAGCCATTAACACAAATAACCAACAATAATAATAATAATAACTTTCACAATCTAAACATTTTAAGGGAGAGAAAATGAGGGAGGCAAGTAATCATCAAGTACTGGTCATTTAATAGCTAACCATATAATGAGGTATTTATAAGGATTCTCATTCTTGAAATCTATTATAGAGAATTTTGACAATTTTTAATAAATTAAATTTTAATTTTTATATTTTTAATTATCATATATTTGAATTTATATTTTTTAAAAAAATTTATTAATCAAGTCTAATATGATCTCTATTTTATATTTTTTCAATTGTTCTTATATTTTTAACTCATTTGGATCATAATATACTATTAATAATGAATATAAACTATAAGTTCAAAAAATTAGATAAAGCAAATTGCTTTAATTTGTTATTAATTCTCTAATTAATCAATTTATATTTATAAATCAAAATTAATATTTAGTTGCATATCATTATCGGTTAAATATTATTACAATAAAACTAGTTGGACTAACCCTTTCAATATATTGTTTCTCAATGTAATTAAATCTTTTCAACATATTAATGTTTTAATTAAATATATAATATTACTTAGTGTCAATATTTTCCAATTATACTAGCTCTTAAACAATCATGCGGTGATTAATTCTATGAAAAATTTATTACTTTGTGACAATCATATAATAACATAAAATAATCTTTTTAAAATTTTCAAAATACATTACAAAAATAACTTTGAATATTTCACAAATATATAAAAGTTTTACAATTTATAAATGTATTAAATTAAAAATTATTAATATTTTATGTTATAATTTTTATTAATTTCTCATCTTAGTATAGAATTTTAACACCTAAAATAAAAGAACATAGAATGTTAATTAGGGATTGTAAATGAGAAATTGATTCTTAAACAATATTGCAAGGTTCATTATGATGCAACTATAGTTTATGCAAGGGGAAATATAAAGGAATTCTAGTTTATTTATACTATTTAAAATGACATTTTAGCAATTATTTTAAATATTCTCTTTTAAAAATTTAACTAATAATTTTATTTATTATCTAGATCAAACATTAAGGTGTGATTAATTACACATAAAAAAAGAGTTTAATTTATTACTACATACTAAATAAATAATGCATAATGTAAAATTTTCAAATTTTAAACTATATATAAAATGTAAATATAAAGAGGTAGAAAAGTCTTCTTCAATAAGATGTAAAATGTTACATTTGAAAAATAAGGTACAACTTGTTACCACACCTTAAATAGGTTACGTGAAATATTTTTCTAAATTTTAATTGAATTCAACTCTGCCTATAATTTTTCTACAAATTTAGATTTTTTTTCCCCTCAAATTTTCCTTAGCTTCTCAACTATCTTATAAATTGAAACTAAATTTTAAATTGTAATTTTATTTTCATTATATCACTGAACTTGTACTCTTCTTTTAGTTATTTTATGTGAATTTGTACTTTCACATATACTAATATTCAGATAATAATATCATTAGCATTGAGTCGGTTTATGAAAAAATTACAAATTTTGAACTTAACACTATGCAAAATTTACACATTAAATTAGACTCAACTACGATCCTGATTTAAATAAGAAACAAATAGGTTTCAAACTAGAACTAAAGTAAAATCAATTGGATCCATCCTTCCTAACGTAGCCTTGAGTGGTCTCAAACCTAAAATAAATAAATAAATAAACAATGAATTTCTCCTTTAGTGATTAAAAATTTAAAATTTTGTTATAAAAGTATAGATTCTAAGACTGAAAAAAAAAAGATATAAAATTTATTAAAATGAGAAATTTTATTTTAATATGTAATTTAGGAAAATTTACATAAAATATCTTAAATTTAAAGGTTAATTACAATAAACATACTAATATTTGAGGAATTACAAAACATATCCTAAATTTTAACAAGAAGCTTTCTTAATTAATTTGTTGCTAGTAATCATTAATTTAAATAATGAAATACCAATATATATTGAAAAAATGGACAAATATGCCTATACATACAAAATGGACAAATAAATGGTGGTTAGACACTATTTCCCATAAACCAACAAGCCAAAAGGGATACAAACACATTACAAATATAAGCATTATAACAAGTTTTATAAATGACAAGTAAAAGGAGTAACAGTAACTATATCCTTATATCCAAAAATTTCTTTCTCTTACTTTTTAACTTCTATAATCTTTCTTAACCAACCAAAATGTCTTAACCAAACTTTAATTCCATGCACATTAAAGGGCTTAAATTTAGAAATATTCAATACAAATCATACAACAAAAGAGCCTAAGTGAAAATTTATGATTTAAGAAACAAAAAAAAATTATATTATTGTTATGAAGATAGAAATCATAATGTAAACTTCCTTCAATGGTATCTACCAATTAACAAGGAAAGTGCAATGAATGCAACAATCAACAACATTAAAGTTGTGCAAGATCTCAAGCAAAATCAATTAAAAGTATGAGCAATAATAACTAAGGTGTTACCATTAAGAGGAGAGTTTAGGCAAATATATGCCAAGCTTCATAACCCATAAACAAATATCACATTCATAAAGATGTATGTAATGATTTTAATATATTGCACAATAATATTATATATTTTAGTAATTATAGCAATTTTTAGTAAATAAAAAAAGAAAATTTGGTTTTTATCCCAATCATTATGTTGGTTATAAAACTTAAGGTTATGAATTTGGTATGTAAGTATCCTATTTTACTCTTTTAAAAGTCTTTCCTTATATGATTGAATCAAGTTTGTTAGTTTAATTATATGCATTTACAATTATTTGATTTAATATGACTAATTATAGCATACATACCTTTTGAAATTTTTTTGTTTTAGTCCTTAAACTAACTCTTGTTTTTATCCTTTTGGTTGTTGAGCCTAATATGATTACATTAGTGCTTGGGACCAAATTACCGACACTTATGCTTATTGTACTAACAACATTGCAATATTGAAAATTTGTTGGTTACAAGTTAGTTATAAGTTATTTGTAGTAAATAAATGAGAAAATATTAATAACTTGTATACTTCAATATATATCCTTACATTATGCCTAAATTTTTAACATTTGCCATACTTATTTGTGCAAAATCTAGTTTTATCACTTCTTAACTCTCCTTTTTCTCCTTTTTTTTTTTCAGTTTACCAACCTTTCACTTTACTTTAAGGGCTAATATGACTTCTTTTCCATCCATAAAATCTAAGTTGGTTTTATAAAGAAGATGAATAACTTTATTATGAAAAACCATCTACTTTTTCACTACGAAGTACTTATCACACAAGTCTTACAAGCTTCCCTTAGGTTAATTAGTACAAGCAACCATATTTTTCCAAGGAATTTTAAAACTACCCATTCATTACAACTACATGTCCTTGATTTAAGATTTACAAAAAATTTATTTGAATCATCTATTACTTAAAATTCCTTATTATTGATAAAAACCAATTTCAAGTTTCTGGCTACAACAAAAACTTTTTCTAACCTTTCTTTAACTATTAGTATTAGTTTACCCACCCAAGTTGTAGTTTATAATATATATTTTATGCATTTAAACAATTAATTTCACTTTTATGTTCTCTATGAAAGTAAGAGCATGCTTATTTTTAAACTTTCTAACCTAATTGTTAAATGATTTTGTCATGTTATTGGTGATATGGCCACTTTTAATGTTAATATCAAACAACCACTTACATTATTAATTTATGAGAGTATTCTTAAAATATTTCACAAGGGCATCATTGTAAGTAACTACTCTAATTTTTGTAAGAGTTTTAATGTGGTCATTGTAATAATAAGCTTTTACATGTCTTACAAAATGAGTTCCTTAACTTTATACTAGATTATTGTATTCTAAAGTTTGCATAAATGTACCTAGCACATTTTTTATGGATGACCTTTGAGAAATGTTTTTCAATAGCATATATAATTCCTTGAATATACAAATCATGCAATAATTAATAATTTAAAATAAAAAAAATATTGATTAAATCAATAAACTATTTATTATTTATATAGTAAGTAAATATAAAAAATATTTTTACATACCTTTAATTTGTTTGACATAAAGGTTAGACACTTTTTTTTCATAACAACTCTAATACAATCATATAGAAGTCCTATGTAACAGTTCTAGCTCTTATTGTACTCCTTCACAATAGCATACAGGAAAATCTCTTTGTTTGCATTTGTTAAAATAGTTACCAATAAATTGCCATAATGTAACCCCTTTGAATAAAAAAATTACCACAATGTGACCTTTTTTAATAACACCCATTTACTCCAATAAATAGTTTACACCTAATTATATATCCATTTAAGTATGCTTTCAAACAAATAAAAATCCTTTGAAACATTTATAAAGATGAATCATTTGGGTCTTTTCTAGATTTATACCTAATTTTAATTATAAAACTAGGTTTTGTCTCTTTAAGAAAGTTAACATACTTGTTAACTTCTTAAATGGCTCATTATGCGATCTTTTAATTGTTTCAAGAGCTATTTTTCTCACTTCTAAATTTTCATGAAACTAGGATCAACTTTATAAGGGTTCTTTAAGTCCTCATACATAAGGTCTATACTTATTTCACTATTAACTTTAACAAAAGGTAACAAAACCCTAACTATCCATTTTAATGTGATACCTTTCACTTTCAATCCTAACACAATTGTGTTTACTCATAAACCTTCTTCAACATAAAAGTTCTCCTATAAGGTAATATGAATTATTAGATATAAAAGTTACATTTTGCATTTGCACTCTTATTACCTATAACATATTTCTTATTTTTAGTGCATCTAATATTAACTTACTTCCGTACTAAATACTCCCTTAGAACCTTCCTAAAGTGATAAACGTTTCTAAAAATTTTCCTTCCTTTAAACAATATTATGTCTCCCTTTACATATCTAAAAGGCATGTCATTGATTCCATATGTTGAATTACACTTTTTTTAATTGATTTTTTCTCCTTACCATCTTTATTAATTGAAAGTTCACCATTAATATCAATATAGTCTCATGAATTATCACCAACACAACCATTCATATCATTATCACTTGTAACTCCACCACTTCCCCCATCTATATCACATGTCACCTACTCCATCCAACATTTGCTCTTGCAATTTATCTTCATCTATAACCTCCTTTAACTAGTCATCATCATCATCAGAATTAGTAAAGGCATAGTTTTCATTAGATACTTTAAAATATAAGCACTTACTATCCTCTCTTATATCATCATTAGTAACACCTTTATGTACATGTATTAGGCTAGCCCTTCCATTCATCTTATTGGACTTATGAATACCAAGTTGTTGTTCTTTTTAATGAATTTTGGTTTTTATAGGATGTTTCTCTTTAGGACAATTAATAGTAACTACAAGCCTAGCTTTTACATTTATATGTAAACTCTTGTAAGTAATAGCAACTACACTATTAATTTATGAAGGTATAGATAAAGTATTATTAATACTCTTAAAGTTCCCCCTTTTAAAGAGAAGCTTCTTAAGTACAAAATTAGGTCATTCACTTAACGACTTTTAAAACCTAAACCTAAGGCTCTTAACAAAAGTTTTAGATGTAACGCCACTAATAATAGGTTTAAAAGCTGATTCAATTGCACTACTATGATTTTCAGCATCATTAAAGAAGGATCAAGGACATTACCATTACAATACTCTATTTTATCATACTAGATTTGAGAAACTTAAATGGTAGAGGAATCACTCTTAAATTAGGTCTTAAGTGGAAATGGACTTCCTTACTTTTTACCTCATCAATACTCCCTTATAAGTCTATGTTAATGTAAATCCCTTTTGATTTACATCAAAAAAAAGCTTGCACATTTTCATTAAATCAATGAAAGTAACATAGTTTTTGTTTATAACGTCTTCCATCTATAATTTGTCTTTATGGTATATTACAAGTTTGATCATAGTATTAGATAACATAAATGACATAAAGAAAAAATAAATTAATTAAAAACCTACAAGGGAAAAAAAACTAAATTGATTGAATAGTAAAATAAAAAAATCAACATTGAAATCGTAAACAAAGAATAAAATAATGAATATTATATTTAACAAACACTAAAAAATTAGTTTCTAATCACAATTTATGATTAAAAAATTAATCACTATGAAATCAAAAAATAAATAAATAAACTTCTCGTTATAATCAATAAAATTTTAAATAATGTACAAAAAATTCATCAACTTATTATTTTTAATTCTATAAAATTTTTCAGAATTTGAAAGCATTAATGGAAAGAGAGAGATTTTGTAAAGGTTAAAAGTGAATGAAAGGAAACGAGAGGGACAGGATATCTAATTTTAACTAATATATGAATGCATAAATATCTTCTCAAAAGTCTTTTGTATTTTGTCAAAGGGTGGTTAGCCTTAGAATGTATTTTATAATTTTTCAAAATTTGAAATTTTTTGGTAATTAATTGTTAAATTTAAAATATCTTATATATATATATATATCTAGTTTATATTTTATAATATAATAAATTTTTAATTAAAAAATAAAATAAAATAAATAAAACAAACAAACGGTGGGCAGAGAGAACGCCAAACAACGGCGCACGACAAGAAAAGAAAACCACGTGCGACGGTATCGTATTCGGGTGGAATTTGATGTATTTATTCTATTTTCATTAGGAAGAACGAAAACGGACGCTACAGTTTTAGATAAACCGATTATCTATGCGCATGGAAAGTTGCCCCAATCCTTATCATGTCCGAACATGAAGCAACGTGCTGCGATTCTGGAGGAACTTGTTCGATTGCAACGTGGCATAATATCATTGGCCATGATTTTGTCGTCTTATGATTTAACTTCTTTGCCCCCATCGCCACCGTTCCCGTCGATCCCCCTCCTCCTCCTCCTCCTCCTCCATGCTCTTTCCCCTTTCCCCCGCCGCCCTTGTCAACCGTACATGATATAAATGTTTTTACCCTTTTGTTGTTTCGAAGCTTAAGGTTGAAATTACAGTTAAATTAATTAATATGAGTAATTCATGTTATTTAAAATATAATTTAAAATAAAAAGTCTAATATGATGATCGGTTAGACATAACAGTAATTTGAATTATCGATTTTAAAATCTCTTCACTCTCCCTAAGAATAAAGAGGAATATCTTTCTATTTAAGATGATTGTTACAAAAAAAGGAGAATCTTTCTATTTAAAGTAACAATTACAAGAAAAGAATAATGTAAATAACCATTACAAGAAGAGCAGTACTTTAGAAAATCTTCTTATTTAAGTTAACAGTTATAAAAAAGGAATAATGTGTATATATATATATATATATATACGATTACAAATATTCCTGTAGATCTCAACCATTAGAGAGAAAACGTAAAGAAAAGAAAGGGAAGAGTAGGAGAAAAGAGAGAAGCATTCAGGAACGAAACGAAAAGAGGATTCTCATTTCTACTGCAGGACATCAGCATAATGGACAATGGTATGTTGATTTCAATTACAGTTTTATTGCTAATATTCGCATAAAGAAAGATCCTATATTATAAATAAAAATTTCATAAAGATGAATTCTAGAAAAATCTAACAATTGGTATCAGAGCAGGTCTGCGAATACTGCAATTTATTTTCTTTTAATTGTTTGCGCCAAATTGTTTTTCCTTTTATTTGTGTTGTACAACGGACTGCAAAATTCTTTACGTTTTTTTGTTTTTACTTATTGCGTGACAACAAAAACGGTTGGCATTGAAAGGGGAAAGGTCGACCACTAGAAACTGTACAGCCACTGGATCTGAACGGATCTGGGTATGGCGAATTGGCTTCATCGTGAAGGTTATGCTTCTGAGTACAGTTGCCGGACCCGAACCGATTTGGGTATGGCGGATCGGTCTCACCGTGAAGGCTGTGCTGTCGGACTTGGCGAATCGATGAAGACTGTGTTTTCGTTCTCGGGGGGAGACCTGAATTGATCTGGGGTTTTCTCTTGGGAATGATCGGAGACACGAATCGGTCTAGTCTGTGGGTATGGAAAAACAAGGAGATCGCGATTCTGGTGAGGGCCGTGGTTCCAGGTATGGCAGGGATCCGAATTGGATCTGTTGGGTACGTCAGGAACCCAGATCGATTTGTATGGTGTGGTGGAACCTGAAATGATGAAAGAAGGATTCGACAAGCATCCGCTCCTGGGTATAGCCGATGACTCGAGTCAAGCAGGGGCAATACTCGGAGGCAACACGCGGGCAACGCCCGCAGAACGGTGGTGCTGCCACCGCGGGTCGCCTGGTTGGAAGCAGCACACGGGTGTGCCACCTGCAGTATGGTGGTGCTACGGGTCCGAATGGATGCCACCGTAAAAAGGAGACCAATTATTGGAAAATTTCCACATAAAAGATAATTTAAGTCTTCGTAATTGAAGATTTTTTAAAGTTTATTGAATTCACATCAATATGAGTCAAATATTGAAGGCTTGTTAGTTACCAAAGTGGCCTAGCATTAAAAGGATTTGAACAGTTGATTGTGAATCTTAATTATTCATTTTTTGGATACTAATAAAATGTTTGAATGAACAATTGTGGTTATTAATTATGAAGTTAGGAGATCATCTAAAAATTAATCATTGCTTGTAATTAATGACATTAAAGTGGATTAATTGATATCCAAAAATAATATTCATATTAACTCTAGTATGATTGATTGATCTATTAAAGTATATTTAAATTAGCATCATTATTGATTAAATTTATGTATTTGAAGATCACCCAAATGTGAACTTAAATACATGATTAAAGTTTGTAGTGTATTTGAATCTATTTAGGTTTACTCAAAGCATTAAGGTATAAATTTGGATTATGTTTGCCGCTTCCAATAATGTATTTACCTTAGACAATTCAATGATCAAATTCAATGAACTTAACTATGCAAAATGATCTGAGCATATTCAATTTCATTTAGGTATATTGGGTTTGGACTTAGCAGTCATTTCGGATAAAAAGCCTGCAGCCATTACAGGGACCAGTACAGAATCTGATAAGTCTTTTTATGAGGCTTGGGTACGGTCTAATAGGCTGAGTTTGAATTTGATGCGGATGACGATAGCTGAAAATGTAAAGCCATCGATGCTTAAGACAAAAAATGCAAGGGAATTTATCATAAGAATTAAGGAATACTCTCAATCAAATATAACTGATAAATCCATCGTAGGAACCCTAATGAGTGAGCTGACAATCAAGAAATTTGATTGGTCACAGCCCATTCATGATCGTATGACTAGTATGGCTAATCTAGCAGCAAGGTTGAAAACAATGGGTATAGATGTAAGTGATTCATTTTTGGTTCAATTCATCATCAACTCACTACCTCCTGAATTTGGCTAGTTTCAAGTGAATTATAACACTATTAAAGAGAAATGGAACTTTCAGGAAATTAAGGTCATATTAGTTCAGGAAGAAGGGAGATTAAAGAAGATGAAGGATCACTCCATTCACCTCATCACTCGTGATGATGCTAATGGTAGCAAGTCTAAATCACATAAGGAAAATAAGAAGAAGGATAAAGCCTCTATAAAAGTCACTGGAGGTCAGATTCAAAAGGATCAGAAATGCTTCTTCTGCGAAAAGATTGATTACTTAAAAAAAGTGCCCAATAATACTTGGTGGTTAGACTCTGGAGCTACTATTTATGTGTCACATATTATGCAGGGATTCCTTTCAATCCAACCCATAACAGGAACTAAGAAGTTTCTCTATATGGGAAACAGAATAAAAACACGAATAGAAAAATTAGGACGTACAGATTGATCTTGGACACTAAGTGTCATCTGGATCTAGAAAAGTGTCTCTATGTTCCTGAATGTGCTAGAAATTTAGTTTTTGTTACAAAGTTGGATGAAGAAGGATTTAACCTTAAGATTGGAAATGGTGCATTTTCATTGTATAGACATTCGTACTATTATGGATCTGGTACTTTGATTGATGATTTTTACTGTTTTAATCTTGATGCTATGTATGTTGATTCCATATTTCTTATTGAGCATAGTATAGGTAACAAATGTAATGTGCATGATGAATGTTCTACTTTCTTATGACATCAAAGAGTTGGTCATATATCCAAAGAAAGGATATTGAGATTGGTGAAAGGTAATGTCCTGCCTTAATTGGATTTTACTGATTAGGATATATGTATTGACTATATAAAAGGGAAACAAGCAAGACATACATCAAAGAACCCAGCCATGGGAAGCAATGAGCCTTTAGAATTAATACACTGATATTTGTGGCCCGTTTGATATCCCAACATGGGGTGGTGAGAAATATTTCATCACTTTTATAGCTGACTATTCACATTATTGTTACTTGTATCTACTGCATGAAAAGTCCCAGTCAGTAAACATCCTAGAGGTGTTTATTAATGAAGTAAAAAGGCAGTTAGATAGAAAAGTAAAAGTGATTAAGTCAGATAGGGGTGGTGAATATTATGAAAAATTCAATGAAAGTGGACAATGTCCTGGTTTATTTGCGAAACTTCTTGAAAGTCGAGGCATATGTGCACGATATACAATGCCTTGTACGCCACAACAGAATGGTGTAGCAGAAAGGCAGAATCGCACACTTATAGATATGGTTAGAAGCATATTGAATTATAGTATTGGACCTTTATCCTTGTGGATGCATGCATTAAGAATTGCTGCATATCTGCTGAATAGGGTTCCTAGTAAGGCTATCCCTAAAACTCCTTACGAGTTATGGACAGGGAGGAAATCCAGTTTGAGACACCTTCATGTTTTGGGTTGTCCAGCAGAAGTAAGGATATATAATCCATATGTAGGAAAGCTTGATGCGAGAACCATTAGTGGTTACTTCATTAGTTATCTTAAAAAATCCAAAGGGTATATGTTTTACTGCCCTAACTATAGTACTAGAATAGTTGAGTCTGGTAATGCTCGGTTTATTGAAAATGACCAGTTTAGTGGAAGTGGGGAATCACGAAAGGTGTATATTAAAGAATTACAAAATGAAAAATCCGCAGTGAGTACTCCTACTCACGTTGGTATCCCTACACCTAGTGTTTCTACTCAAATTGTTGTTCCTTATGTTGCATCACAGTCACGTGACATGCAAGGACAACAAATTGATACTCAAAACACGCAAAGTGAACACATAAGAGATGAACCAAGTGACAATGTTCAATTTACAAATGAACAAGTGATACCACAAGAAATGACATTACGGAGGTCTATAAGACAGAAAAGGCCAGCAGTTTCAAATGATTATGTGGTTTACTCACTTGAGCATGAATCAGAATTAAGCATTGATAAAGATCCAGTCTCATTTAAACAAGCCATAGAATGTAATGATTCTGAAAGGTGGTTCAATATCATGAAGGAAGAGATGAAATCGATGGATGTAAACCAAGTTTGGGAACTAGTAGAGTTACCTAAAGGATCAAAATGAGTTGACTATAAGTGGGTCTTCAAGACCAAGTGAAACTCGAAAGGTAACATCAAAAGGTATAAGGCCAAACTTGTTGCCAAAGGTTTCACTCAAAGGGATGGTATTGACTATAAGGAGACTTTCTCTCCAGTTTCTAAGAAAGACTCCTTAAGAATTATTATGGCTTTGGTGGCTCATAATAATCTAGAACTTCACCAAATGGATGTAAAGACCGCCTTTCTGAATGGTGACTTAGAAGAGGAAGAGTATATGGACCAACCTGAAGGTTTCATCACCACCAGGCAAGAAAATTTGGTGTGTAAATTAATGAAATCGATATATGGACTGAAACAAGCCTCCCGACGATGGTATATTAAGTTCAATAATACCATTATGTCATACAGTTTTGTAGATAACATCGTTGATCGGTGTATCTATATGAAGGTCAGTGGGAGCAAGTTCATTATATTAGTCCTATATGTCGATGACATTCTTTTGGCTGTTAATGACATAGGTTTGTTACATAATGTAAAGAAATTTCTCTCTGAAACTTTTGAAATGAAAGATATGAATGAGACATCCTATGTGATAGGAATAGAAATATTTCGTGATAGATCATAAGAATTGTTAGGGTTGTCTCAAAAAGGCTAAATCGATAAAGTAATAGAGAGATTTAGAATGGAAAATTGCTCAACAGGAATAGTTTCAATTCAAAAAGGGGACAAGTTCAGTGAATTGCAATGTCCAAAGAATGATTTGGAACGGAAAACGATGGAATCAATTCCTTATGCATCACTGGTTGAAAGCTTGATGTATGCGCAAACATGTACTCGACCAGACATTAGTTTCGCTGAAGGAATGTTAGGCTGATAACAAAGTAATCTTGGAATAGATCATTGGAAAGCCGGAAAGAAAGTACTTAGGTACTTACAAGGTACCAAAGATTATATGCATACTTATAAAAGATCAAGTCATCTTGAAGTAGTAGGATTCATATTATAATGGATGTGTAGACTTGAGGAAATCTACATTTGGTTACATGTTTATGCTAAATGGAGGAGTAGTTTCATAGAAAAGTGGGAAGCAGTCTATCATTGCTATTTTCATTATGGAGGCTAAATTTGTAGCATGCTTTGAGGCTACTGTTCATGCATTATGGTTATGAAATTTTATCTTAAGGCTTTGTTTGGTCGACGTTATAGAAAAGCCGTTAAGAATTTATTGTGATAATTTCGCAGCGGTTTTCTTCTCTAAAAATGATAGGTATTCTAAAGGTGCGAAACATATGAATTTGAAATACCTATCTGTTAAGGAAGAAGTGCAAAACGATAGAGTGTCTATTGAGCATATTGGTATTGAATTGATGATAGCGGACCTGTTAACTAAAGGTTTGCCACTGAAAACATTTACTGGACATAGTGATCGGATGGGCATTATGGACAGGTCCTCATTCTCTTGAAAGCCAATATTTTAGGATGCTCATATCATTGTGACACTCGTGAATTCAATTAAGGTTATGGTTTTGCTTGTGCTTTGTTATTTCTATTTAGTTATATACAATTATAGTTGTGAGATAACTAATAACATATATGTGAATGACAATTTAAAGTTTCAATGTTCCTCAGTAAGGTTATTATGAATTATGATGATTATGTGATACATGGAAGGAATTATGTTGCTAAAAGATGTGTAACCGCCATGATCCAATCATTTTAATTCAATCAAGTATTGTGATTTGATGATCTTTAAGGATTGTGCGCACTTATTTGTTATTGATTCATCAAGTCATAACATGGGTCAAGTGGGAGATTGTTAAATTAATTAACATGAGTGGCCCATATTATTTAAAGTATGACCAAAATAAAAGGTCTAATATGATAGTCAGTTAGATATAACGGTAATTTGGGTCATCGGGTTTAAAATCCCTTTACTCTTCCTATTAAGAATAACTATTACAGAAAGAGGAATATATTCACATTTAAGATAATTGTTACAAAAAGGGAAGATCTTCTTATTTAAGGTAATGGTTATAAGAAAGGAATAATGTAAATAACGGAGTACTTTGGAAAATTTTCTTATTTAAAGTAACGATTATAGGAAAAGAATAATGTGTGTGTATATATATATATATATTATTATAAACCTTTCCTACAGAGAAAACGTAAAGAAAAGAAATGGAAAAGTAGGAGAAAAGAGAGAAAGTTCAGGAACGAAATGAAAAGAGGATTCTCATCTTCACTATAGAACATCAGTATAATAGACAACGATATGTAGATTTTAATTACAATTTTATTACTAATATTTACATAAAAAAAAATTTATATTATAAAAATAAAAATTTTATAAAGATAAATTTTAGAAAATTACAACACGCCGTCCTGATCATGGCAGCAGCGTCAAAGTTTTTCATGATCAAAAACCACTTGTTGCTCCGTCATGTCGTGAAGAAAGTTTCAGCCATGCATGATTGGTTTTTCAAGCTTTTGAAAGCAACGCGTTTGAAAACCAATTGTTGAATATATTAATTTCGGCAGTTTGGACAAGATTTGTGACAAAGCAACACGTGGCAGATAACACCGACAGATAAGACAAAAAAACAAAAGCCATCACGTTATCACGTGCGGTGTTCACGGTGGCATGGGATCCTTCGGACCGTCGACTGGCTCCTTCCTTTTCTTTTTCTTTTCTTTTCTTTTCTTGTTTCCAAAATTAATGTCCTTTTGTTCTTTTACCTTGTTTGGGTTTATGGGGTTCGCCCGCTCGGGTTGGGTTAAATCAGTTATATTATAGAAATTTTATT
This sequence comes from Ceriops zippeliana, assembly GCA_037897445.1. Lineage (NCBI taxonomy): Eukaryota > Viridiplantae > Streptophyta > Magnoliopsida > Malpighiales > Rhizophoraceae > Ceriops > Ceriops zippeliana. Next base: position 3,418,223 of record JBAPLH010000155.1, read on the forward strand.
ACAATTAAAATACATTAATATAAATTTAATTTTAATCAAATAAAAATTATGCTTATTTTTAAAATATTATATTCGTTATAATTAAATTTCTATAATTATAAATTCTCTTAAAAAAGTAAAAGGCAAAAAGGATAATAAAAAACTACCAGCAAATTTTCCTTTTTAAGAAAAAAATCACTTTTTTTTCCTTAAAGAGAGGTGAAACAAAATATTTTCAAGTGTCCTTAATAAGGAAAATATTTTATTATAAAGTATTTTTCTTTTCTTTTAAAGAAAAAAACTCAACTGTTTAAAAAGATTTTAAAAAATTTCCTAAATTCAAATTAATTTAACTAATTACTTTTATAATATCTAAATTTACAAATAAACTTAGTTTAAATTAAATTTAATTAAATGTAAAATCTCAAGTTTTATTATAATGATATTTTTAATCAAATATTTTGCAATATGCACATCTAAATTTAATAAATATATATTTTTAAAGTTGAGAGAAGATTTGAATATTACGTATGTGGTGATTTTTTATAAATTCACAGATTAAGTATATTAAAACATATTATAATTATGAAATATATATTATCGAAATAGAGAAATAAATTACCTATGTAGTAATTTTGTTTAATTTTAAAAATACTTAATTATTTACTTCAAAATTTATTTTTTTAGTAAAATTTTATAAATTATAATATTTGATATTAACTTAATAATTAATTTCATTTTGTTAGTATTTAAATAAAATTAATATTTCATCATGTATTTAATTTACTTAATTAAAATTTAAGATGTATTACAATTTAAATAATTCTTATTGATAAGTCTAAAATTCACACTACACAAAAACTTCTACTTAAGAAAAATAAAGTAGAAAAAATAAATTAATTTTTAAAAAGAAAAAAATAATCTTAAATTCTTGTCATTTTAATTTATTTTTATTTTCTTAAAATAAATGCCTCTTCTAAAAATTTTTGTCCTTAACATTTTTTAAAAATGCGTTGATAAAAATTTTTCTTTTCCAAATTTCAGGAACAGATTTTTTTTTTATAAATATTTTTAACTTTTATTCATTATTTATAGAGAATTTTTCATTGTTTATGATAAGTAAAAAAGGTAATTTAGTTCACTTAATATTTTTCATCTTTTTTGTTTTATTAAACTCATGAAAGTTAATAACTAAATTAAAAATTATATCATAAATATTCATTCAAATATTGGATTTTAAGATCTAAGAGAATTTGGTAATTTTTCACACAAGATAATGAAATATTTAATATATATAAATATACATACTTTTTGAAATTAGTTTTAACTCTACCAAATCTAATAATTACATTAAAAAGATTTTTTTGCACTATGAAATTTATAAAGATTTAAATTTTGTAATTGCATAATAGATGAATAACCAAATAATTATATCACTACTAATAATGTAGAAAAAATCTTTATTTGATATTGTGAACAATGAATAAATATTCAAAAATATTAGGATATGAAAATTTGTGAAAAATGTAAAATTAATTTTTTTGTATCTACATATTTATAATTTTATTTCCTACAAAAATTTTATAAATTTGTTAATAGAGATGTGCACATCTTCACAACATATTTTTTCATAACTAATAATAATTATTTTTCATTGATTCTTTGTAATTTTATTTAATAATTTCTTTCTTTCTTTTATCCCAAGGTTACCTCTCACTCTATCTTTTCTCTTGCACAACTACCTTTCTTCTATTTCCTCAGTCTTTGTCTACTTCTTTCTCATCTTTCTCGTTTCTTTTTTTTTTTTTTTGTTATACATTTATTTTTCATTCCTCATATAGATTTTTTTATATGTTTTTAAAAATTATTCAATTAAATTTTTTATTTTTAATTTTTATCTCTAAATCATAATGTTTTTCATTAATTCTAGAATTAATTAATTTATTTCACCTTGACTCTCTTAATCATTTACTTAAATTTTATTTTATTCTAATTTTTTAAATAAAAAATTACTTGATTATATTTTTACATTTCAAATTTTTATTTAATTTTTAAATTTATTATGATAAGATTTAATTCTATTTTATATCATATTATTAGGTTTTTATTTTTGAAAAATAATAAAATAATTTTTAATAATAAATAACAAAAATTAATAATATAATGAAAAAAAATTTTAACGTAAAATAAAAAAAAAAGTAAATTTTATAAATATAAATATTATATATTTTAATAAATTACATTTTAAATAAAATATAATGATATGTAACATTGATATATGTAAGTGGAGAGTAGATAAATGTCCTAGTATAAAATGAATACATCATTGAATTCAGTAAAAAAAGAATATAATAAAATTTTATCGAATAAAAAGAAAAAAATTTTAAATCTTTAAATATAGAAATTACACACAGATAAATCGTTTTTAAAAATATATGATCGCGTGACACTTAGCTCTGACTAAGCACGTTGAGAGGGCGCTCGCCACGTCATAATCCAATCATTTTTCTCCACGTCACCATGGCTCCGTCCCCACCATCCAACGGCTGCTTCCTCTACAACGCCAATTCAATCCAACGGCTTCGTTCTACTTTCTAGACTCTTCCAAGTCTCTCTCTCTCTCTCTACAACGCAGAAAGAGAGAGAGAGACAAAAAGCCTAGAGAGAGAAAAGGAGATATAAATTTAGAGAGAGAGAGAGAGAGAGAGGGGGGGGGGAGGGAGGGAAAGGAGTTTGGTAACCAGGGTTGATTAAATAATGACCCGTGGTTTAAGCAGATAGCCATATCCGCGTTGAAAGAACGTTCGTGGAAATAAATAGAGAGAGAGGGAGAGAACAATAATGGCATTGCAAAAGGAAACTCCCCCAAAGGGAAAAGACAAAAAAAAAACCCCCCCCCCAAAAAAAAAGGAAAAAAATTTAAGGGGTTTTTTTTTTGTTTGAATTGGTAGCGGTTGGGGAGGGAGTTTGGCATTTGGGCTTCTGGTGTTTGGGAATTCAGTGTCCTGGTGTTCTCATTCCTTTTGCTGCTCTGGGCTGAGGAATTTCGGATTCAACTGAGTCAACTCGGACGATTTGCCCATCCCATCTGCTTCCTTCCTTTTTATTATTATTATTTCTTTTCTTCTTGAGCCATTGGCTGTGTCTGTTGATTCTTGGTGGATTTTCTCAGATCTCGTAAATCTTGTATGTTCTTCACTCATTTTGTGTTTTTATTTCTGTAATGGTTTTAGCTCTGTTTTGTTGGGATCGTGGTTGTCATGTTTGGTTTTTTTTTTGGTTTTTTTCAATTCTTAGGTTCATTGTGGGGTTGTGTTGTTTTCTGGTTTCTAATGTTACGCTGATTTTCATGTGGACCGGCCTTTCTTTTATTCAATTTTTTCTTTCTTGTACATTCGTTGTCGGGTTTGGGTTTTTGGATAGTGTACGTAAGTAAGTGGTTAATATGCGGGTTTATGAAAGAATCGAGTAAATTAGTGTTTTTGCGATTAATTTTTGACCAACATAAAGATCCATTTTTGATCCATTTCGGGGTTTGAATTTAGTGATTGCCTTGCGTTATTATTATTTTTTTTTTTGGGTGTTGGGGGTTGAGGGTTTAAGGCTAACTTATGGTGGAAGTTTCTAAAATCTGCTGCCTACTGAGGCATTAATGCATTTTGGGAAATGCACATACGACGGGTAAATATTCTAGATTCAAAGCTTTATGAGGAGAAAAATAGCGGTTATGGATCCATTTGTTTAGAAGCATTCACTTAGGTGTTTTATTTAATTGGGGAAATGGATCTATTAAATTTAGTCAATATAAGTAACTGATGTCTGGTTTTGCTAATGTTTTTTCATGTGTATTTAACAATTAAGATATCAGTGCTCCTAACATCAACAGTATATGTTGTTGCTTTTCCAGATTCTTGGTTCTTAGCTGTCTAGCGCCGGGGAATGACTTGGTTTTTGTAGCATTGAGCTCTGTGTTTTGTCCTCCGTAACTGATATGGTGGGTGATAATTTTTCATTGCTTGAGTTTGTGGGTGGAGTCTGGTTTATAGCCAACTAATTAATGATTGGTAGTGGATTACGCTTTTTAGTGCCGAATCAAGTGGCTCTGGAGTCTGGCACTCTCTTAGGAGGGGAGACGCTTTCTTCCTTCTTTGCCGCCTATCTTGCTGGCTGCATAAAAGATAGAATTCTTGCTCCTTTTCATGTCTTGTGAGTTAGACAGCCCAGTTCAGACTCAGATGGCTGTGGCAATTTTTAAGAGCCCGCTAAGTGGGGAATACCACTGTAGCAATAGAACGGAAGGCAAACAACCTGCAGGAAGGAGACGTGTTTTTGTGCAAACCGAGACTGGCTGTGTCTTGGTTATGGAGTTGGATCGAAGTGACAATGCTCATACTGTGAAACGGAGGTTGCAGGTTGCACTTAATTTTCCCACCGAGGAGAGTTCCCTGACTTTTGGGGATGAGGTGCTGAAAAATGATCTCAGTGCTGTTCGTAATGATTCACCTCTACTTTTAACAAGGAATTATTTGCACAGAAGCTCATCTACTCCCTGTCTTTCACCAACTGGCAGGGATATCCAGCAAAGAGATCGAAGTGGCCCTATTGAAATATTAGGAAAAGCAAAAAGCTTTTCTAGTTTGAAACATCTGCTCAAGGAAAGTGTCAAGGCCATTAAGATTGGTGTTGATCCAGTTCCCGTTCACAGTGGTTTAGGAGGTGCCTACTACTTTAGAAATAGCCGAGGTGAGAGTGTTGCAATTGTGAAGCCAACGGACGAGGAGCCTTTTGCTCCAAACAACCCAAAAGGATTTATAGGAAAAGCCCTTGGGCAACCAGGCTTAAAGCGGTCTGTTCGGGTTGGAGAGACAGGCTGCAGGGAAGTTGCAGCTTACCTTCTTGATTATGATCACTTTGCCAATGTGCCTGCAACTGCCCTAGTAAAGATTACCCACTCAATCTTTAATGTCAACGATGGGGTGAGTAGGAACAATTCTGACAAGAAGAAGCAGGTTAGCAAAATTGCCTCCTTCCAACAGTATATACCACATGATTTTGATGCAAGTGATCACGGGACGTCAAGCTTCCCAGTTTCTGCTGTGCATCATATCGGAATATTAGATATAAGAATCTTTAACACGGACAGGCATGCAGGAAACCTCTTGGTGAGGAAGCTTGATGGCATTGGCAGGTTTGGGCAAGTCGAGCTGATTCCAATTGATCATGGGCTTTGTTTACCGGAAACATTGGATGATCCATATTTTGAGTGGATTCATTGGCCTCAAGCATCAATACCATTTTCAGATGATGAGCTTGAGCATATAGCAAACCTTGATCCTGCTAAAGACTGTGAGATGCTGCGGGCAGAACTTCCAATGATTCGAGAGGCTTGTTTGCGCATCTTGGTTTTGTCCACGGTTTTCCTCAAAGAAGCTGCTGCTTCAGGTCTCTGTCTTGCTGAAATTGGTGAGATGATGAGTAGAGAATTTCGTGCTGGTGTGGAGGAGCCCAGTGAACTTGAAGTTGTATGTATTCAGGCAAAGGGGTTAATAGCAGAAATGGAGACCTGGTCTCCCAGAGCTGATATGGGTGATGAGGAATTTCAGTTCAATATAGACTGTGAAGAACCAGAATTTGACTTCACTGCAAAGATGAAAATGGACTGTGATAATATCATCAGAACTCCATTCCAAATTGGGTTTGGGTCTTTTAATGGCCGTTGCCCACTTTCAAAATTGGAGGAGAGGATTGAGGAGGAAGAGGAAAGCGAAGGAGAAGATTGGCAAGAGGGAGCTGTCAACTTGCCTAATCTGGAGCGGTTGCCAACCATGTCAAGGCTTTCTATGTCACTGAAGAACACCACACTAGGTGGCAAGAATCACAAGTATCCGAAATGTTCAGGAGTGAAAGCAGAAAACGGCTATGCCACCAACACGATCTCTGGGAACAGGAGTGCTAATGAGCTGCTTCCTGCGAGCATGAGTTTTGTGAAGGTGGCTGACATGAACGAGGAGGCATGGACATTATTTTTGGAGAAGTTTCAGGAGCTGCTTTACCCTGCATTTGCCAGACGGAAGTCCGTGACATTATCAGGTCAGAGGCAGAGACAGAGGCTCGGTACTTCGTGCCAGTTTTGATAGAAAATATCAGTATGCAGAAGAATGAATCTCGTTAGGTTTGTGGGTTGAAATATCTTTAGCATAGCTTCTGTTCATACGTTTCGTCCAGGTGTTGATGTTTTAGCTGTGGCATCAACGGTAGGAGAACCTTTTGTAAATGTTCTTTGGCATTAGCTAAGCGAGGAGAGTCGAGTAGGGGTTGCTTGTATATTTTTTTGGTTGACGTTTCTGTTTTCATTTCCCCCCAAAATGGCCTACCTGTGGTGGGGGGACTTGTTGGATAAATAATTTGTTGGAATGAGATCCTTAGGAGAGAGAGGGAATGTGTTATGTAATAGCTGCCTGCCTCTTTTTGTTGCCTGCAACTGGTTTTGAATCAAAGCTGTGACGGTCCCGATATTCAATTATTCACCGGAGACTCGATTCTGCTCTGCTCTTGGGCTACAAATTATTATTGCCATCGGTTGTCATTAAGAACACCCGCTTGCAGTTTTCTAGGCAGAAAAGTGAAAACTGTTCTACTCCCCACATTCTTTTCTGTTATGAAAAACTTGGGTTGTCATGTGTACGTTATCATTTGTGTGGGGTATTTATGGATGGTTTTCATTTGCTGTTAATGTGACTTGGAAAAAGGATAACCAGGGAAGGGAAAGGGTTGCCATCAGGATGTTGCGAGTCACATTACATCATAGGTCTTCTGATCAAGTATACTGTGGTATTGGCCTTTTTACTCTGATCAAATATCCTCTCTTCATCTCTTATTTATTTATTTATTTTTCATTCATCTTGGTCTCTCTTTTCATCTCAATCATTCTTTTTTTTTTTTAATCTTTTTATGTGTTTTTTTTCATCTTTTAAGTTCATTTTCTCTCTCTTTTATCTCCTCTTTTTTTTTTTTCTATTAAAGAAAAAATGCCTTTATCTTTATAAAAACTAGCTTCCTATTATTATAAATGTCAGACATGTTTTATATGATCCATTAGTGATTCTATTAAATGTCAAAATTAAAGAAAAACAGAAGAAAGAGATGAATAGATGAAAAAGAGAAAAATAAACAAATGAAAGTGAGAGGAAGAGCAATACAAAGAAGAACAAGAAAGAAGAGATAAAGAAAAATAGAAAGGAAATATTATAGAAGGAAAGATAGATAAATGGGGACGAGAAGGCAAAGAGTGATGGAAAAGAGATGAAAAAAAAAAAAAAAAGATGAAACAAACGAATGATAGCAATAGCGGTGGTGGTGGCGGCGGCAATAATAATGACAATGATAATAAAATCGATGGTGGGAATTGCACCAACCTCACAAACTTGTGTGTGAAATAATATTTTAAAAATGAAACTTAGTCTAAATGATGTAATAGGTTAAATTATAGAAATTGATGTGATAACACTAAGTTGACAGTAATCATATACTAACCTATCTAAATAACTTTTTGAGGTTATCATAAAATAAGATTAATCTAATTCATACTATCACATTTTACCCTATGCACCAAATGCATTCAAATATCCATCTTATTATGGATTGCAGCAAGTCATTATTCATCAATCATAAGTTATTCTTACAAGAACTCTGAATTTTACTTACTTTTACATTTTAATAACAGATCACCCTTAGCACAATTCTCTGTGAAATTCTCTGCCACTGGGGACCTAACACCGAAGATTCATTAGAAGACCAACTAAAAACAGCAGAATAATAACATCGACAGTTCCCAACGTGGCAGCCTAATCTCATAATCATTTTGATTTGTTCTAGATAATTCATCTGTGCCTTGATCAGGGGTCCATGGGACCATGGCCATCTGCAGGACGCTTTCCTTTGCTAATTTCCAATTGAATTGTAGTTCAGGGTAAATAAAAAATGTCCGCAGAGAAGCACAGGCAGACAAAAATGGGCCATGGATCGTGTCTAGCTGTTCCTTTCTTAACATTTGTAAGGCAAAATGATGGTTAAGTTTGGCAAAACACTTTTGAGTATTCGAGTGTCTTAAAAGTGACATATGACCCTTATGGACATATTCCTTCTTCGTTTCCTCCGCAATTTTATCATCTTGATCCTTGCACTCCATCACATTCTTCTCAATCGGACGATTTGAGGCTTAACCTACCTGTATGCGTGATTAATAAGTGTGAATGAAAAGGAAAGCCATGGCACATGCAATGACGATGATGATGAAATTAAAAAGAAAAAGAAGTGGGGTTCAACTTGGAAGAATCAAAACCGGCTGGAAATGGACAGAGAGGGAAACAAAGAGAGAGATCGTCACATCGTACGCAACTGGCAAGTGAAACTAAAAGAGGAACTAGCCGTGAAACAGGCTGATATAATAATATTTGGGTATTGCGAAAACAAATTTCTGCAGGAAACATAGTTTTTTTTTTATGAATACATTATACACAATTAAAAAAGAAAAGTTACTCAGACTAAGAAAAAGGGTTTATAAAAAGTGGTATTTTATATTATTAATTACGACGTGCCATATATTTTTTTGTTAATAAAATAATTATTTTATTTATTGTCTAGAATAAATATGTCAAAGAGAGGGCGGGGGTGTGTGTGTGTCTACGAGACTACAGCATCTCAGGTCGGGAAAGGAACCCCGAATTAGCTACTTGGGTGGAGGAGATAACGCCCAACAATTTGATGGGGATGATAAGCATGCATTTTTTTTTTTTTTTTTATGGAAAACTCATAGCCACTAAGGATATCACTGCTTAGTTTAGCTACAATCCTTTGTCTAAAAAATGATATCTCTAACTTTACGCGTAATTGAAAAAAGCGTTGGTTCATATAATCATATCAATTATGAGTATAACACCACCTTTTCTTCTTCTTCTTCTTCTTCTTCTTCTTTTTGTTGGGAATTTGGAAAATGTATTTTAAAAAAAAAAAAAAAACACTGATTTCGCTTTCCTTTTACAAAGCTTGATATCAATTATATAGTTGTTGTTGTTGTTGTTGATGCATACATCCGTCTGCTGGAGAGCCATGCATTTTATTTAAAGGAGGGAATCATGAGGCCAAAACCCAAAGCACAGTGCCTTTTGAGCTTGAAGTCGTCCTCATAAGTAAGTAGCATCTTCTTCTCCTTCCCTTTTCTTTTTTTTTTTTTCTGTTGTTTTTGCCGTTGATCTCACTTACGCATGTGCATCAGGTTCTCGTTAGCCGCCGAAGATAATCCATATGTGGGTCACAAAAGCATTACCGGCAAAAGCATGCAGCTCTGAAAGAGAAAGATTTCTAATTTGATTCACTTAGCTATCCCTTATAACTAGAACTAGACTTTGGTGGTAATAATAATTGCCTATTATTTTAGGAATCTTTGGAAAGTTTAATCATCGATTATTCCTTGCAGCAAAGATTTGCCAAACACTGTGCCCAAAAATAAAAAAAAAAAAACCAAAATAATAATGATAATAATAATAAGATTTTCCATACATCCCCAAAAAGATGGTTGTGGGCAATGTTTACATTCAATGCACGTAATAGAAAGCTAGCATGTTGAAATGTGATGATTTACACACAAATGCACACACACACACACACACACACACACACACACACACTTTCTGTTATATCCTTGTATTGTTTTTGTTTTTTTTATTTCAAAAAAAAAAAAAAGAAAATTCACGACTAAATTAATTTATTAGTTTTCAGGTGAATATTTCTTAGTGGAAGAAATACAAAATTTATACTCACAACTGAATTTCGACTACTTATTAATTGATTTTCTTTGTCATCCTTAATCGTAATAGGAAAACTAGCATGCAAAACCAATGGATTTTAGCTCTGTGACACTACCAGGACTGTCTCTAGGGCTTAAGAGTATGAACTTCAAACCGTAGCCAGTCCAAATTGATTTGAAAACAAAACAGTGTTTGTTTCGATGAAAAATTCTCAATTGATATGTAACTCAAAGTTTAGACACTCTCTCGGGAATCCTTGAATTCGATAAAGACCGATTGCGAAGAGAATATGGAAAATATTGAACTCCAACAATATATAATTACAATTTTAATTTTTTACAATTAAATTAAATGAAATGGACCACTCACCAGTCACTCAAAAGTTCCTTAAGCCCTCTTACGACAACAAATGTTGGACTCTCACAATTTGCCTCAGCCTGTCTCCGACGGTTCAGTGTTCCTTGGGGGTGCGTACCGGGCCAAACTATTAGGCACTAGCACGTCCATACATGGAAAGGCCAGGCCCCAGCTTTTCTCCTGTTATTATTTTTTAGTATCCTTTCCGGCCTCGCTGGTACGCCATGGCTCCTACTTCATTTGATCGTTGCATGCGCATATTATAAATTATGTCGGAGTCCAAATATGCACTAAGAACATTTGTGACAGCTCAGGATGCCGATGGATGAGCTAAAAATGGTTTTCTTTCATGCCATAATTCTTCTTTTAAATTTAAAGCCCTGCTGACTCATTTTCGTGAATACATAACCGCAAGCCATATGGTCTAGTGGCAAAGTTTGAGCTCTTATCTTCCCCACCTCGGTCTCCTGTCCTCTTATGGTTGGTGAGGTGATAGTAATGGCGTATGGTTCTCAACAGGAAGGCAAAATCTTTGGAGTTGCTAGGTTGTTGCCATATCTCCATAAATAAGCCCACCAAATCACAAAACCAACAGTAAAACCGCGACACCAAAAGAGTAATAATTGAAATAATCATAGCTAATTTTGGACATCAGAAAGAGAGTTTAGCAATCTAATTGTTTCTGCATAAGCAGGAAATGTTGTCATCATTAGGACTGTTTTGTTACTCTAATCGCTAGGATAGTACCAAACGCATTGCTGAAATAAATTTAATGTTTGTAACCTAACGATGCAGAGCTTCGATGTCGATAGAAATGAGTTTTTAACTTGGTGGTTCTCAAGTAATCTTCCGGGGGTGAGGTTTTCTTGTTCGGTCTTAGTTGGACCTAAGGAATAAGAATCAGCTAGATTAGTCCAAATCTCCCCCCAAAGACTGCTGAGCAATTATGTTCTGTTCATTGATGATAGGAATGCAGGAAAAGAACAAACAAACAAACAAAAAAAAAAATCAGGACAAGACAAGACCAATGAAAGGATATAACAAACTGAAGCTATACGGTCCGATATTGCATGTTCCTGTTATGTAAGCATAAACTTCAGTACTTGAGCTCTGCCAACGTGAGGGCATTTACTTCTACTTACAATTTTACTACCTTTGAGACCAGTCTTTTCCAATGTAAAGCAGAAAAGTTAGATATGCCTCCAAGGTCTTTCAGATTGGCTTACGCATTCACCATACCGAAAACAATCAACAAGATGGTCGATCGTCAACCCTGCTGCTTGCATGAATGAATAAACGATCACTGGACCGACAAATCGGAATCCGTGCTTCAGTAGATCCTTACTAATGGCCTCTGCTTTTGGCGATCTGAGCGGAACGTTTCTGGGGTATTTGAATCTGTTGATCACTGGTTTGTAATTCACGTAGCCCCACATGTAGCTACTAAACGATCCAAATTCTCTTGCAATCTGCCCTTGCAACAAAGTCACATTTCAGTGAGTGAATAATGGCAATCTACATATTATATATAAAATGAAACCATTACAAGTACAACTATAGACATTAATGAGTTTTGGGAACTTTGCCTTCACTATGCATTTGGCATTGTCGACTATGCACCTCACTCTGCTCTCAGCCAGCATGATTGCTTTGTCGGAGGCTATCTCCGTGATTTCTTTTTCTTCCATTTTCGAAACAATATTAGGATCAAATCCACAGAAAGCTTCCCTATATATATTCCAACAAAGTCACGAGCTTTGTGTACTTAGCTGTTATTCACAATGTAATCTGAATGCTATGTAACATCCAATGTATTAAATGACGTTATGTTTGTCGAACCAGAGTAGTTCACAGAAAGTACCTGAATAGTTCTTTTCTTTTTAGTATTTCTGTCCAATTGTAGTCCATCAACATGCCAGACATTGCAAGCAGCTCGAAGAGTTGACTGTTTATTAGAATACATACCAACATAAGTTGGCAACAATACACCCCATAATTGGTAAGTAGGTGAACCTCATTTAATGAACGCTACTTACTTGTCGTCGTAGACTGGAACTCCCCAGATTTCGTCATGAAATGCTACATAAACTTTATCTGCGCGCCAAAACTTGAATCAGTGTCCGTGTATAATTAAGATCCTTTCGTTCTATAAACATACTGTTCATTTTAAATTGTTATCAGGCTATTAAAATATTATGGCAGGTCATGTTAAAATATATATTGCCTATACATTGAAAATTTATACGAATGCCTTTTTCTTATGGCATGGTAGCTAGATTGCTGCATTCTATAATTGCCATCAAAGCAATGAAAAATGGTATATCTTGCATTCAATTGCAGATTGAAAATTGGCACGTTAGACTATATGGTATTTGTAGCTTTTGGTAGAGAGATGAGGGATACAACGATCCTAGCAACCCTTTCATCAATGACAAAATGAATAGAAGTGAAGCAATGGTGGCTCAACCTGTAATAAAAATTAAATCATAACTTTTTCTTTTTAACTTTTTCTTCTCTTCCTTCGCTATTCTTCAGGTCATTTTGTCAATAAATTCTGACGTAACATTTGGCATCAAATTCAGAAAAATAATAAAAAAAAAATTGTACAGATAACATTGCAAATGAAGATACTTTAAGATATATGCACGATGAAGACCAAGTTTTCAGGAGGGAAGGTGGCTTAATCATGTTACCACTGTTTTTAGTAATCCAATTGCACCTCCTTAACTCCCCACCATTGGACTCCTGGCTGTGTTGCTGCTGCTGTTGCACATTCTTAGCCACCGGTGGTGAGACTTCCCTTCTTCCTGGCGAGCCTAACAAGTGAAGCGCCAGAGATATCTTCTGATCTAGGGGAGTGGAATAATCTGTAAGAGAAGAGTCATTGGAGTTCTGTGACAAAGACAAGGACACCGAGGATAATGATATGGATGAACTGCTTCTATGCAGACCAATTGGGTACACTTTCTTGAGGTTCTTTGGCAGGATGCCTTGGTTACTATTTGGCTTCTCTTTTTCTTGGAAGAAAATGTTCTTCTCCAGAACCTGTTTCTTTGGATAAGCTCTAGACATTGGCAGAGAAAATGTGGAACTTCTGTCGTCATAAATTGGGTAGATGTAACAGGGAGTCGGAGAAACCAACAAAAGGTGTTGAGGGTTTTAAATTTAGGGCCCTGGGGAGGGGGAGGGGGGGGGGTTCTAAAGGAGCCATCTCTAAGTTGTTGAAGTGTGAGTTTCATTAAGTATCAGTTTATGCTTCTTGGTCTTTAAGCAAAAAAAAAAAAAAAAAAAAAAAAAAAAAAAAAGGATGATAAAGATGTCATACAATTCAGTCTTACATATTCCAATGCTTTAGGTTTTAATTTGACCCATTCGATTCATTGATTTACTTATTATGTTTTTTTTTTTTATTATTATTATCGTTTAGAGGTGGCTTAGCCATATTAGTGCATCATTCATTTTATATTTGGTTATGTAATGAAAGTTTGACTTGTGGCGAGTTTATTTAGTATGAACCATTCGCAGATTCGGACATGATAATGAAACGAAGAGGGCTTGACCCCCCTCCCCCCCCCCCCCCCCCCCCCCCCCCCCCCCCCCCCCCCCCCCCCCCCCCCCCACCACCCCCTCAAAGAAAAAAAGAAAAAGAAAAAACAAGAAGGCTGCTTCTGGCAGTTGGTGAAAGGATTTTAGTTTTATGGTCCATATGACGTAATTTTCCTTCCAGCCCTTTTGTATCAACTCAATTATTTTGGTGAGTGAGCCTTTAGATCCTCTTTTAGTTGAGGTTTAGGGTGCTAAGAAGACTTCGAGATTTTTAGCTGTAGGGTTTGTCTCAGTGCAAGTGCCGTGGGTCCATAATTTCTTAACCTATACTCTCTCTCATTATTGTCTTCAAGGTCGTCTGAGGCATACCTGTTGCCTGCACAGACAGGGAAATGTCATCCTCCATTCTTTCCGGGGCCTTCATCACCAGAAAGAAAATTACAGGAAACGCAGACACACAACAAATTATGATATTCGCCCCTGCTTTCTTCTTCTTCTTCTTTTTTTTTTTTTTTTTTTTTCTTGTTGTATTCGAGACTATGGTACTAGAAATTGAATTGGTTTACAAATGCCACCACGGACAACTCTCGAAGCAAAATACCACCGGATCACAACTATGTGTTTTCCCTCTTTAAAATCTACGAGTCTTTATCATTTGAACGCAGTGTCTCGATTACAGTTGTGGGACACTGATTGATATATTCTTCATTTATACATATCATGATTCTTTTTAGGTGGATGCTTGCTGACCACGCTATCACCATCTCATAATTTAATTTGTTCTCTGTCAATGTGACTAGTGAATATTAGTACAAATCGTGTGGTAAAAATCCATGCCTAGAGCCAACAAAACTAGGGTGTTCAAAATTTTAGTTGACAGGCAAAATTGAATCGAATCGAATCGCATTAAGTTTTTAATTAATTGATTCAATTTTGTAATTAATTAATCGAATCAAACAAAAGTACAAATTTTTAGGTTGATTTTAAATTTTTTAATTAAAAAATTGTGGTTAACTGAATCGATTGAAATACTATTTTTTTTATTCTAATAATAGGAAACAATTCTACTAACCTAGATATTAATAATAAATAAATATTAATCTTAATCATAATGATAATTATAATTTTCTTTTCAAAATAAATCAAAAAAAATATATATATATATTGTACATTTAAACTATAATTTAATTTTTTAATTGAATTTAATTAATAATTACTGAAAATGAATCAAAATTTTTAGTTCAAATACATTTTTTACAATTCAGGGCTGTTTTTTGAATTTTATTTGTCGAATAATGATTTAATTTTGTTAAGGAAAATGATTGATTGCCACATGCAAAAAAAAGACAACGGAACTGATATAACTTCTATTGGCTGATTTCAACATGACATTATTTGGAATAAAATAATTTTTTAAATTAAATATTTTTTAACAAAAATTATATAAATGTGCAAAAGAATATTAATAAAATATGTAAATAAATCCAACAATATGTGTTGAGAGACAAGTGTAATAGTATAAAATGCTATTTTTATTGTACTTTTTTTTTTCTAGAATTCTTTCATATTTTGTTCAACCTAGTTATATATTTTATTAATTTTTATACACATTGTGTACTTTTTTATTAAAAAAATTAAATATAAAAAGAAACTTTATTGGTGCTGCATGCCTTTTGTGCGTGACGAAAACGAGACTTTTTTTTTTTGGTTAAAAACATATGTTGCTAGCTTTCTGCACTCTCTTTTAATTGATATCAGGGATATAACATATGACTTTGCATTATAGGTCAATTCTAACTAGCTATATACATTCTTATTCTTTTTTTTTTTATTATTATTATTTTATGCAATTATCCTTTATGTTTTTATTTATTATAGTATTCATCTCTATTTTGTCTAGCCTCATCAAAGGTCATGCACGTTGATCTTTATCATAATTCTTCTTAATTTGGATTATAACTCAAATTTCCAGGACATGATATAAATAACTCCTGTCTAATAGTTTTAATTGTGCAAACAATGAAGTTCATAATATTAATTGTTTTATTTTTGTTTTTAGTTACATCAATTCAAAGAGAATATCAATGTTAACATTTAGTTTGAAAGAAATAAACCATGTTGGGTAACAAAGGATTCAAAGTTAAGCCAAAGAAAAATCTATCATACTTGCTTATATTGTTTAACCCATAAATGAGGATGACTTAATTGAAAAAACAAAATAAATTTATTTGAAGGACAATTAAAGCTATAATTTAACTGCTATTAATCTATTCTAATATCTATGCATTAATGAATGAAAAGACAAGTTATTAGATTCAACTTTTTATTATATATATAGATGACCTCAAGCTTTTGGTCATATGTAGGATCTTTAGCATGTTTAAGCATGAGGGTGCTTTTAGACCATATTTATGTGACTAAGAATTTGTAAAATAAATAAATAAATAAAGGGCTAATATAATCGTAGGCATTGACCAAAAGCATGAATATCTCTATTTGATCACTATAATGATCTTTATAATGAAAATGGAGAAGTGAGGTCATTAGCTTTTTGGGAAATTTTGCAATAAAGTGTTGTTTTAGTGGGAAGAATAACAAATTGTAAAAACTTGTAAGATTAATGATAAAATAAGAAAGAAACTTGTAAATCTTATAATTAAAAGATGCATAAAAAGAGTGCATCTTATATGTTTAATGTTATACTTTAAATTTAATTATTCCGTATGTTATTAGCTAAAGGTAAATGAGAAGTTTGACCTAAGTGGTTTGCAGCTCTAAGGTTAGTTGCTATTGTTTAATAAACTTTCACTAAAGAGTGAAACCTGTGTCCAACAATGTATGAAATATATCTTTAGTACACTAATGAATATTATCACAAGGCATGGTGTTCACTGATGTATGAGCATGTAAAGGTATGAGTAAATTAGTTTTATAAGATGTCATATTTTGAAGAAAGTGAATTTTTAGTAAGGATCTAATTGAATAAAATTTCTAATTTATGTTGAATTAGAAGATTAATGAACTAAATGGTTAACTAAATTGTTGAGTTGATATATACAAGAAAATGTTTCATCCTATTTAAGTTAATGAGAACATTTAGTTATTGGACAGTTCAATTGTATAAAAATAGCCATAAAATGATCCCATTTAAGAAATTTAAGAATTGAATGGGATGCTAAGTTGGCTACTTGCTTACATGACTGAAAGTTTAAAGAAATTTGAGATACTTTCTCATACTTTACTTATCATGAATAAGAGATAACATTAGAGAAAAAGTTAATGGAATATAATCATGTTTAAGTCATGATAGTTTTTTATTTAGATGTAAAATAATAGAAAATTAATAGATTCTCATATCAACACCAAGTAAATCAATACATTGATATAAGGCTCATTTAATGGCTAAAAAATATGCCTAATAATAGTTACAAAAGATGCACAAAAATGAAAGACTATAAGTATAGGAGAAAGACTATTGTTGTTACTTACAATTATAAAAGATTCAATTTTTTGGATATGTCTAGAAAAGAAATTAGATTGACATTAATAACTATAAGTATGGGAGAAAGACTATTGTTGTTAGACATCTACTATATGTATTCAATGACCAACTAATTATGCCATCTAATGAGAATTGAGTATAACTATAGATACATAATAAGGAAATAAATTAAGCTTATCCTTAGATGAATAAGGTAAATTATGACTAATGTGACAAGACAAAATAAGTCTATGGTATTGCAAGACATAATTATGATTGTCTTTTTTTTTTTTCTAAGAGTTTTAACTATTATGCTATCTTTAATTAGTGCATAGTTTAAGTTTTTGAAATATAATTATGCTTATAAGTTACATGGCTTATTTACCTAATATGAAAGAATATTGAAGGAAATCAAATAAATATATAGATAGGTAATAAAAGTCTATCATATGTGAGTGAGAGATATTGATTTATGAGTTTAAGTATCCATCGATAATGGATTGATTAATCCAACCTAACCCAATAAATAAATATAAATAAGTAGGCTATTAAAGGGTTAGTAGTTACAAAATATAAGTCTTATATATATATATATATATATATATATATATATATTCCTCACTTTTTATATGTATATTAAACATAAAAATAAAAGGAACTTTAAGAGATAGATTCTTTATCCTTTGTATAGTCTAGGCTTTTGGTACCTTAAAAGAAAGACATTCAACTTTGTAAGTTAATTGGGCTTTAATTAGGTTGATGATCAACTTAATAAGAAAAATACCACCCATACTTACCAAATATTAGATGGTGCTTTAGTATTATGGTCTAATTAAAAGCAAAATTTTGTAGTACTTTCAATGACTAAAGGTAAATACCTTATTGTAGATAGTTAGTACTCACAAATTCTTTAAATCAAACAAAATTTTGAGGATTTTCAGTTGTATCTTTTTAGAATTTTCGTTTTATGTAACAGCACTTGTGCCATAAGACACAACAAAAATCCTATTTATCATTTTAAAACCAAACATATAGATTTAAATATTATTTTATTTGAAATCATGTGTTAAAAGGAGATGTTTTAAGTTTGTTGATGCAAACAATCAACTTGTAGATATTTTTACAAAATCCTTGAATGATAATAGATTTTTAAGCATTAAAGAGCATTTAGAGATAATAAAAATGAGCTAGACTCTCGTACATATGTTTTTGTTTATATATATGCATATTAAAATGCATTTTTGTAATTTTTTTATCTTAAGATGTATTCATTTATTATTTTTTATTTTTTAATTTGATACTATTTATCATATAAGTGTTGTCCTAACAAGTTGGATTAAATTTCTTTTTTTTTTTTTAGTAGTTCCTTTGATTATCAAGTTTTATTCTTTTTTATTCACTTTGGCCACCCATGGTTATGTCTTTATGGTTTATATATATATATATATTGTTTTGTTGTTAATTCATCTTTGACACGAGACAAAAGCACATTCTTGGAAATCTGTAAAATGACTAGTTGGTCCATAGTTCTATAAATTTTTACCGACCACTTTAGTTGTTCTTTTCTAATCATTTTGCTTAGAAATATAAACTCTCCTTTTTTATGATGCTGAAGGGGGAAAGTAGTATTGGTTCCCTTTGTTTCTATGTTTAGGTTATTTATTTTTGATAACTTATTGTCTTTGCCTTTTAATACTTTTAGACAAGTTATTCTTAATTGTCACTTATTTACTAAATTTATTGATTAATACTATGAATCCTTAATTTACTATGTGTGTTTTTATTATTTTACTTTTAGTGTATAGTTTGAGGAGGAGCTCCCATAAAATTTTCATAAAATTAATTATATCATCATCATAAAAAAGAGAGAATATTAAATCATGTGCTATTTAATTTTGATATGCTAATATAATTGAATGAATCTTGATTGACTACATTTATTTGCAAAATATTATTACCATATGCTAATATAATTATATGCTTTATAGCATTTGCTTGCCTATCATATAAGTGAAGCAATTAATTTTTGGAAAATTAAGTTTGTGTTGATGAGAACTTAATTTGAAAAATTAAGTTTGCATTAGTGAAAAAAAAAATTTTAGTGTAACTTACAGTTTGATTTTAAATAAAAAAAAGTCATTTTTTTGAAGGCCCCACAAAGAAATAATTTATCAATCTAAATTGAAGATTACAATAAGCAAGATCAAGCTGGAGCAAGGTTTTTCCAATTTAAAAAAAAAAAAAAAAAACTTGAAGTTCTATGAATATATTACAACTACAAAAGTAAAAAAATTTAAGAGTTAAAAAAAATTACATTTATATAAATGTGTTATATCAGAGTGACCAAACACAAATAATCTTCGTTGAGTTTTTTTTTTTTTTTTTTTTTTGAGTAGGTGAGGTTCCTGGGAAAGCTTTTCATTGTTTTGTGCGGATTTTGAGGCCCCGTTTCTGCTCGTGGCAAATCGTCCACTTTACTGACTTTTTACGGGCTGTCGGCTCACTTTGCTTTGCAATAAACGTCCCCTGTGCTAAACGGGGGACGGTTTTAAGCCTTTTGCCGAATTTCTGTCCAAGCAATTGAGGTTTTGACTTCAGAAACACATCTTCCAACCAAAAAAAAAAAAAAAAAGTAGCCTGGACGCTTGGAGGAGTTGTCGCTAGTTTTTTTTCTCTGATGGGTAGCCCCAAACTCTAGCCTCCCAGTTTAGATTTTCCATTTACTGGAAGCTTTGGGACATTTATCTGTCCCCATTGTTTTCGTTAGTTTTCTTTTCTTTTTTGTTTTTTTTTTTTTCTGTCGTCCTCAAATTATTTATTTGTTTTTTCGTTTTCCCCTCTTAGACTCGTCGTGGTTGAAAGGTTTTCTTTGTACTGGCAGTTCTGAATTTGGACAACTCATTCGCATAGGCCTCCTTTCCTTCCCAATTATGGTTTCAGGTGCTGTTTTCTTTTTTCTTTTTTTTTTTTATGTACAATTTATGATAATGATTGCTTACTAGCCCCAAAATGAGCTCTCAGCAATCTTGGTAATATTTTTAGTTAGGTAGCCTTTTTAACTGCTATGGGAGGCAGAATGCCTTTTGAATGTAGCTACTATCATTTTTTAGTGATTTTTTTTCTCTCTTTTTATTTCCTTTAAAAGGCCACTCCCCAAAAGCCTGTGCAGTTGTCCTTAGATAACTTAGAATGCTATGTGGTTAGTTGATTTATATTGGCTGTGAAGTGATAAGAACAAGTTTGATAATAATTGTTTCTTGTTAGTTGAGATAATATGGTTTCTTATCTTAGGTTCCATGGCTTTATGCTTATTGGCCTAAAGAGAAGGGATTCTTTTAGATGCTCTTAGAAGATGGATCTAGGATCTAGAGGCTTTTGAGCTGTCATGGGTTGTTGGGCAGGAAGGCTTGCACTTGAACTTGGACTAGTTTTATGCCATGTAGGCCTGGTCTTTTGCAAGAAATTGGTGGCAAAATGGCCTTTTTGGTTTGTAGCCATTGAATTTATATTTGTATAATTTCGAGGATTATGAAATTGTGAGGATAATGAAATTGGTCATTGGGCTCATGGCCAACCACTAGTGCATGCTAATAGCAAAATAGCCTTAAGCTCAATAATTCTCTTTCCACTAAACACCCTAAGTGCAAGCTAATAGCAATAATCCATAGGACCAAAAAGAGAGAATAAGAGTATTATTCAAGATAATTCAGATAAAATAGAAGTACAACAAGTGTAATTCATTTCATTTTTTTGGTTGGGATATCTTTAGAATAATTATCCCAATTGTTTTTAATTACTTTCTTGTTCTAAATGTTAATATTTTGATACTTATAAAACACCCAATGGATGCAATATATAAATAAATTTAGATTGCTCTTACGTACTAATGAATTATAATCAAACATATGTATGAAGGGCCACGTAAGCCTACTAAACAAATTTAAGATGCCTAATAAATCTATATGGATTGATTTATGCAATTATACTTTAATTATAATCAAATTTTTATAATTATAAGATATTTTAATATTTTTAATTTATAGCCATATGAAAAACTACTACGTAACAGAAAGTCGAGGTTTTCGTTGGCTTTACACATCCCAACTTCCCAATTCAAATTGGCTTCTAGTAAAAGGTCTAATTCTATCTATCTTTATTTTATTTTATTAAGTGTTAAACCATTATCTTATTCATCTTATCGTTGGATTCCCATTCCTTTTTTTTTTTTTTTTGGTTCTTCTTTTTCTATGAAAGACATTTATGATATTAAAGTTAGACTTTGAAACTAAACAGTTGTATACTGTACCCGCTTGCATGCAAGCTTCGACATCCCTGCGCTCTTTTGTACATACATGGGGAATAGTAGTGGCTACCGACAACGACAATTGCACATGATGAGAAACCCCGGCATATTAGACTTAGATAATTCAAAAAGTCTCACAAAACTAAGAAAAGCAATTCTCGTGGAATGCATGGCGGCAGACAGGCGCAAAACACACTCAACTTTCCATTACACGTTATCGTATCCATCACCATTCACGCTATCAACCTTCTTGGTAATATATTAGTGCCCCCCCTATGCAAGTGTACGTCGGTTCCTTCGCCAATTAATAATTCGTACAAATCAAGCCTACCGGCAATATTGACGCCCCCACCAACGCTACGTTGGTATTTTGAATGTGCACATAGAAAGTTCATCATCTTGTGACTGAAAATGCTTTGAGATTCTCATATTTAGTTTCGGATCCCATTGACACTTGTAGCGACCAGATGGGGTTATTATTCTAAATGTTTGTTTTTGTGATATTGCGTTTGTCTATTAATTAGTACCAACGAATTAAATTACCGACGGAAACATGGAAAAGCGAATGTTGGGACCATGCATAGCTTTTCACTTGTTTATGGGCGATAACAGAGCTATCTTTGACTGGTCTTGAATGCAATCTCTATAAATCTCGAGTCCCTGCTTTCATTAAAACTCTTCTCTTGTTTGAGTTTTAAAACAACAGACATACCCTCAGAGAAAAGAGAGAGAGACGTGCAATGGCTGCTGTGAGGTCTGCAACCTTGCTGCTAATTCTACTGTTTGCTGGATGGCTAGCCAATGAAGGTTGTACACACACACACACACACACACAAACACACATATATCTGAGTCTCTGTGTGTGTGTGAATTATATATTCCTGTCTCTTTCTTAATACTTGTTTCGTTTGGTTTTTATTATTCTCTCCTATTAGATTGATTGCCACGAAGAAAGATTATACTTATTCATTTGACTAAAAATCTATTTTTTCTTGTCTGTAATGCAGCTGCAATGATTGACACTGTTTCGACTCGGAAAGAGCTGGTGGATGGCGGTGGGGTTGGAGTTGGAGTTGAGCCCACCATCATAAGGGCAAGAAAAACGGCAATGGCTACAGACAAAGTCAGAAAGGATGGAAGGGAAGTCAAAGGAGCTGTTGGAGGGTCCTCAAAGATTTCAACCGGTAATCATCGAGTCGTTGCAAATCTTAACTATCGAGATTGGAAGGAGACTATGAATGCTGCAGTCAGGGGAAGAAGAGCAGCAGAGGATATTAAGGAGCCTGCGTTTGTATCTTTTAGTGCTGATTACCATGCTCCCAGGCATCACCCACCTAGGCATAACTGATTCAGGAATATAGCAGTCAAAAAATAGAAGTAAGACTCCCCTAAAATAGGTTTTTTTTTTTTTTTTTTTTTGGTTTTGTTTTGGCTATAATATCTATTTTGCCAATAGTTTTTGGCGATTATTAAAGAAAATCTAAAGATAATATTTCGCCAAATGCAAAATCCATGTACTTTGGTGGCCTGCTCTTTCTTTTTTCTATTTTCTCTATTAAAGAAAATCCTTTTTCCCTTTTCACTATTATAACTTTTAAGGTGAATATTTTTAATATATATATATAATACTGAAATCCCAAGTGTGTATTAGACAAATAATGCTCCTAAATAATTTCTTATTTTGCTTAAGCCCTTTACTAAGTTCATGCTTATATAACTAAAGAAGAAGTAAACAAAGTGTTAACTAGTGAAAACAATTAGGATTTGACCCTTCGGATATAAACGTCTTTTAGACTATGCCAATTTCTTCCATCAATGTTTTTTTAATTGGCATAAGAAGTTATGCTACCTCATAATAAAATAATGATGCAATAATTTTTATAAAAAAATTATAAAATTAAAAGATTTTGATAATTTGAATTTTTCAAAATATTGAAATTTTTTTTTAAATTATACCTATTTTCAAAAAAAAAAATCATCAAAATTCAAAATGAATTAGAAAATTAAAAAACCAACAGTATTTAAAAATTTTAAAGGTTTTAAAAATCTAAACAAAAACACAAACAATTTAAAATTTCCTTTTGCTCTTTCTTTCTTTCTTCTGTTTCTCGTTTGCTCTCTTCATTTTTATCATCTCTCTGTCACACTACAACATCAACAACAACATCATCAACAACATCTTATTCTCAAATTTAATTGAATTTAACTATATAAATCTTTTTTTTTTTTTGACTATTCTATTATATTATGTATTAAGCTAGATAGTGAGAGCTAACTGCTAAAAATCCTTCTGATTAAAGATTTCTAAGTGAATTTAGCTATTCCCTCTTTTTGTTTTCTTGCCATCTATTTGAATTGGACCTCTTTTAATTATAACATTTACTAGTCTTTGTTGAACATATTCATATTAACATAAATGTAACTTCTTCAATTTCTTTATAATTAGTTGTACTTTATTTTGCACTAGATATGTTCATTTCTTATTTGGTTGTTCTTAAAGTAACCATAGTCTACTTAAATATCCTCATTTTTGCTACACTTATTTTCTAAGTGTGGATGAGTTAATATCTAATTTCTAGCATTAAGTTAGATAATATGTGAGTTTGTAAGTAAATATGCATAGGTAACAAAAACAAGTAATGTAATATATATGTCTATATATATAGACACAAAACAAATAAAGAGAGAATGAAGGAACAATAGAAGAAAAAGATGAGAAATATAAAAAAATAGACTAAAATCTAAAATTTTTAAAAAACACATATAAAAAGAAAAATAACAAGATTAGTATATATATTTTTTAAATAATAAATAAAAAAAGATAAAAAAAATTGTAAAAAAAAAAAACTTGAGTCAACTTAATAAAATTGGATGAGACTTAGTCAAATCCTACTTGACATGAGCAAACCCTAATTAATCTAGTCAAATCAATCAAATTCAAGTTAAACGTAATCAGATTGAGTAAACCTAATCAAATTAGGACGAATTGGATCAATTTGGAACAAATCTAGTTAGTTTGACTTGAACCCAGTCGGACCGAGTCAAAACGATCTAATAAATTTTTACTCTTTGACCTAAACTAACTTGAACTCTTAAATATGACTTCACCATAAAAACTCAACACAAAAAATCAAACATCAAAAACATCAAATACTTCAAGCTCAATATTTGCAAAATTGAACTTTTTTTTTTTTTTGTTTTTTCTTCTTTTTGCAAACAGACTATTTTTTATTTTTAGAAAAAAAATTCAAAAAATAAATAAAAACAAGAGAGAGAGAGAGAGAGAGAGAGAGAGAGAGAGAGAGAGAGAGAGAGAGAGAGAGAGAGAGAGAGAATGCTACTGAAGGTAAAATTAAGCTCCATATTGCCCAAATTGTGAAATTAGGCTCCTAAATCTTCTAGGATACAAATGTCGTAGCCTTTGAATTCTAAAAATATTGCAAAAACAAGAAAATTATGTCCTTTTTAAAGACTTTGACAATTGAAAGGGAAGACAACAGAGATCTAGGGTAAAAAAAAAAAAAAAAAAAGAAGAAATAGAAGATTATGGGGTTGGCTAGTGAAAGAGTGAAGAAATAGGTAGGATTCTACTAAAAAGATAAATATGTAAGGAGATCTAAAATGACATAGTTCCCTCAACCTCAAAACAATATCATTTTAATGTTCTAGTTCCAACACCTTTGTTCAAAATGATGTCATTTTGAGCAATTTTTTCAACTTCAAAACGACATTATTTTGGTGTTATAGTCCCAACCCCTCCAATCAGAATGTTGTTGTTTTTAACAGTTTCCTTAACTTCAAAAAGAAGTCATTTTGGTGCTCCAATCCTAGCCCTTCATTTGAAATGATGTCATTTTGAACAGTTTCCTTTGTTTCAAAATGACATTGTTTTGGCATTTTAATCCTAGCTCATTTATTCGAAACAATGTCATTTTGAACAATTCCCTTAGCCTCAAAAAGACACCATTTTGGCATTCTAGTCCTAATCCTTTTGTTTGAAACAATGTTATTTGAATACTTTCCCTAACTTCAAATTGTTCAAAATAATGTTGTTTTGGCATTTCAATTCCAGCCCCTTCATTTAAAAACGACATTGTTTTGAACAATTCTCTCAACCCCTAAACATTGTCATTTTCATGTTTCAATCCTAGCCCCTTTTTAAAACAACATCATTTTGAACAATTCCCTCAACTTCAAAACAACACCATTTTAGTATTTTAGTCCTAACTTCTTCATTCCAAACAACGATGTTTTGAATAGTTCCTTTAATCACAAAACGACATCATTTTGATGTTTTAGTCCTAGCCCCTTCGTACGAAACAATGACATTTTGAACAATAGTTCCATTAGCCTCAAAATGACGACATTTTTGTGTTCCAATCCCAACCCTTTATTCGAAATGACATCATTTTGAATAGTTTCCGTAACCTCAACGTAATATTGTTTTGGCATTCCAAACTTAATTGTTTTCATTCAAAATAATGTTGATACCATTTTGGCATTTCACACCTAATCCTCTAGTTTAAAACGACGTCATTTTATCTTATCTTATATATTGAATTAATAAAAAAGAGAAAAATAAAAGAAAAATAACTTTGAAATATTTCTAAAGCTCTGACTAGAAAAATTTTGTTAATTCCTCACAATTTCGCATTTTCACATTTTTCAATACTCCTTATTCATATCATTCTAAATTCTTTCATTTTTAAAATTTTAGAATTTTTTGTGCATTTTGTACTTCAAATTTTCAAAAATTTTGTATTTTTATAAATCAAATATTTAATAAAAAAATCTTTCTGTACAAAATTCCAAAAATTAGTTCTACTGTAACTACATTTTCAAATTTTCCAAAAACTCACTTAGAATTCCCTTATTCTTATAATAATAACAATAATAAAATCTAAGATTTAAATTGTTAAAATTTCAAATCATTGTTTTCAAAGTTCTTATGTGTAAGGAATTACTGCAAAAAATATCTCATCCTTTTTTAAAATTACCTAAGATTTAAATTGGTAAAATTTCAAATCATTGTTTTCAAAGTTCTCTAGTATAAGGGATCACTGCAAAAATTATCTCATCTTTTTTTTTTTAAAATTACCTAAATTTCATTAAAAGAATTATATTCTTTTCAAAGTTTTCTGAAACAAGGGATTACTATAAAAAAAAATCTTGACATCCTTCAATTCTTTTTTGAGTGTAAGAAATCTTCGATAAAAGCCATTGACATACTTCCCACCGGGGTACAAAAAAGCCTCCATTAAAATTGTCCTACAAACTATAATCTCACTTCCTATTGCATTATCTATTTCAAAGTTCCCGTACTTCAAAAAGATTTCCTAATCTACTTGGTATCAAGAAAGATAAATAAATAACTATTAAACTTTAAAAAATATAAAAAATATAATCAATATTAAAATCTTAGCACCATCATTCATAATAAGTGTTCAGAATAGTCTCAACTTCCATTCACCATAACGATGCTTGCGAATATCAAAGAATGCAACTTAAATCTCGATAATTTAGAGGACAATATAGTTTTTTGAATAAATGATTAAGATATTTCAACTACACCTTATTAAGTTGGTGAAGAATCTAGTATTCCAAAATTAATTCGACGTGGCCAAACCTCAAATCGATCTAAGTATTATACGAGCCAAATTAGTGATAAGAACAAATCAGATGGAGCCCCCACAAGCATAATTTGCCACTGCCATCGGTAATTCATCATGGCTACATTGTATCAATTACCGGCAGCTTCACTACCCATAGTTCATCAGCAGGGCCACTCATCAATCTCTATTTCTGTTCGCATCAAGTCGTGACAACACAGCTAATCTAATAATTGATATGTCTTTGAGATTGTCACTATAAATAAATGATTTAACTCTTTATGTTGTTGAATATTTCTGTAAACAATGTGGTTTGCTTTAGCAATTGGTTCTTCATTGTCATCTGTGATCAATATTCGTAGTCCTTGTAACTCTTGATATTCGTAGTCAATGAGTGAAAACTTGTTTTGTCAGACATAAGCCAGGTTTATTTAGAGACTGTCCTTAACTTTCATTGTCATTGCAAAAACGACAATTAATGGGAATTAACACCTCTTAAAAATAAAAGGCAGCTTGGAGGTGTTTAGAGACGAGGATGAAAACTCTTTGGCCAATATTCTTCCTAGTCATTATTTTTGCTTCCACGGCCCTATTGAGTTATGGTTAGACGTGTTCCGTTGCACAGTCCTGCATTTTGACTGATGTTTCTAATAAGCATAGCTAGTATATTTTTTTATTTTATTTTATTTTAAGCTTTAGTTGGTGCGGAGGGTAATCCCGAAAAGTTGAGGTAGTTGAAAATTTCAATTGAATATGATAGATCTTGATCACGGTAAGTTGGACTAAATGACCTTGGAAATTGAAGCAGAACTTCAAAAAATAGTTTCTTCTCTTGGCAAATGATCCAAAAATATAAGAATTAAGTTCATTGAATGTTTCATTTCTGACAGCTAGAATTGTCCTCTCAATCAGGTACTTCTCATTCACGTAAATGCTGTCCAAGTTGGGATCTGAGCTTTGGACGATACCTTAGAGGGGATTCTGACTGTTAATCCGGCAGCATTGCCATGTAACTTTCTTCGGAGAATTCCTGTGCACTCATATTCACTGCCTTGTACTGTTAAGCTTGTAAGTCCACATGTTTTTTGGTTAGCTTATGTACCTTGCAGTATTCCCATAAGTAGGAGGACAAATATATATATATATATATATAGATAGATAGATAGATAGATATAGTTAGTGAAAATCTGCAAAGAATGTGAGTTTTAGAAAAATTGGAATTCGAAGACAGAACAAGTATCCTTCAAAACATTGTTTAGAAAATTCTGACTTACCCATGTTTCTACAATCTTCAATGATAGCTACCTGTGCTACGGGTAAGCCAAGGCTAATAAACATGACTCGCCCCACATGTCCATCACCAAAACAAATGTTCCCCCAATATCACATATAATTTTCTACATATTCGGGATAAGAAAATGAAGTATCCAGCCATAACTTGGCAAAGAAGTAGCAGAAAGATGGAAAGAAAACATTATCAACCCAAAAGATAAAAAAAAAAAAAAAGCAGTAGAAAAACTAAATGGTCATGAGTAGTGTAAGAGATAAACTTACCAGTTTAATTCGTTGCACCTAGGAGGATGTTGCTGTTGGGCCAGTGTGTCATATCCGAAAGAGCAAATCATAACCATAATGAAAGTATTGAACAGGGGGGGGGGGGGGGGGGTCTTCGTTAACTTTCTTTCAGATAAATGAAGCAACCTTTCCTGGCGCCATGCCTGGGGCAAATCACGGGGACAAACTCGTTCCTTTCTTAGCGAGCCGGCCCCCCAAAATAGAAACTCGCCTTCGATAACTGGGTTTGATTAGCGCGCGAGTCAACTAACCTAGTTGGAACTGTTAAAAAATCATATTAAACTGGACTGAATGCGCACAATTTTGAAAACTGAGAACGGGGCCCGTGGTTCAACTTGGTCGAGATCTTGAACCTGCAAAACTTAAAAAAAACAGCCAGTGACCCTGCCAATTCAACCATTAAGCGATAGGTTTTCCAATTCAGCACCATTAACCTTGATCAATTTGGGTTGAGTATAAATTTAGGTCGTAAAATTTGCACATTTCATCAGTTCAGGTGACAAATTTTATAAAACTTTTATCAACTTAAGTTGTCAACTCTTATAAAACTGTCAAAATTTGTTAAGTGACGCGTGATGTGTTGGATATTTTTGTTGCATGTTACATGTCAATTGACTTGTAATGGTTAAAAATTATTGAATGATATCAGTGGACTCGCAGTTAATTTTGTATCTGAGAACATGGAAGTAGTGGGAGAAAAGAGAAGTCGGGTCCATCATCGATTTATGTTGTTAAGTGCACGTCATGTGCTAATGGTTGCAAATTGCATCGAATCTTTTCGACTAGCTCCTTAAAAGTGGAGGGGAGAGGTCCAGAATCACTTGCCTTAGCACAGATCTATGAACAACGCCTTCGTTTATGGGCCTTATGTGGTTGAACGGACAGAGGGCAGCCTTCCTTTCTCCTTCCATGGCGAAGCCCTAATCAAAGCATGCATTTGTCCTTGACACCCATAAATCGCTACATATGAATTATATAGTATTTTTTTTCTTTAAATTATATAATAAAAAAATATCTATAAAAGAAGACACATCAATTAGTTTAAAAGTAAAAATTATAAATTATAATATACTTCATGCTTACCCTATTCAATGTTTATTATTTGCTTCAATCAATATGTTGTATTAATTATATATTTTTTCAAAATATTATCATACATTGAATCATAAATTACATAGAGTTCAATGTATCAAATATAATAATTATAATATATGTAACGCTTATATTTTACATGTTATTACATTTTACACATCAATATTTTATATATAATGCACATAGACATTAAATTTTACATATTTATTAATAAATATTATTTGAATGGACTATTATTTTTTAAATTCTTTTTTTCTTATTATTTCAATTCAATACCAGGTTTGGTTCAGTTCCAATAAAGTTGCTTTCAGCTTGATTGAAATCTAGTAAGTCGTCGATCCATCACATTTTGGGGGGGGGGGGGGGGGGGGGATGAATTATTTAGTTGGCTTGGGTTAAAGGGTTGTGGAAGACAGAATTTGATTGAAGCCCATCATTGAAGAAACTTAGTCCATTGAAGGTCATCATACTGTTTATAGTGTTTTTGTTTTTTCAATTTCTAAAATCATATAAATACCACCTCCCTCCTCCAATTCTCACACACACACACTCTCTCTCTCTCTCTCTCTCTCTCTCTCTCCATCTCAAGCTCAATTAATTTTTCATAGTTGCAATTCGTAAAGTTATTTTTGATATATAATTGCAATTAAAAATCAAAAAATTTCTAATCCATTTCTTTTTCATTTTTTTAAATCACTTTTTTACTTATTAATTATTATTTTTTTTGGGTTAAAGTATTACTTTCTACATAACAAAAAGGGTTGCAAGTCTCGTGTTAACCAGCTGGTCAATGATAAGGACCCGATCATTGAAATTCCCAAAGACCCTGAAATGGAATTTGATTTTGATACTTGGACGTCGACATCTCCATACATATGTAATTTTCCGGTTTCGCAATCTCAAAAGATCGAGCAATAGTCTACAAGTCATACCAGACAAACTCGCGATATTATTAAATTATATTTCACCAAAGGGTCCCGTACGAGAAGGGTAAAATGGCAGTCATGTGCAACCATCTTCATAAAATTAGGAAAAGGAGGTGATTACAAATCATTATGCGGAGACAGATGGATCATTTGCATGCTGAGTTTCATGAATGCTTGCAAAACAAAACAGCGTAGTTCCTCTCAACCCTGTGAAGAATTCGATTTTTTTTATTAAATATAAAAAGTTGAGAGAAAAAAAAAATAGTTGAAATGATTACAAGTGATCATTTATTTTTAATTTTGGTCAAAAATTAAATTTCATTACGACAATGCATTTGTTAATTCAAAAGGTATTGAAGAATTATCAAAATGTTGAAAACTGTGTACATGCGCTAAATATTTTCATTAAAAGTGCATATGTTATATTTTAAGTTTGTGTGGATTAGACTGGTTAAAGGCACTTTGCATGCTTAGTAATCTAATTAAAATTATTCTTTCGTATGTGTGGAGAAAATCAAAAGTAATGAAAGACTGGGAAAGATTTTACTGAGCCAACAACAAACATCCCATAAACTTTCAAGGGACGTTTCAATCCATTAGAATTCAATACATGACATATGAAAGATGCAATTTGTTGTAGACTATCGACAGTTTTGCATTTTTGTTAGGATTAGCATTTTATTTACTAACTTTTAATTGTTTTATTCTGTTTACTAGATAAGTCTCTTTTCTTCTTATTTCTTTTTTCCTTTTCATTGAGTTTATTTCTAAGTGATTGTGTGTTTTGCAATTTCTATTAATTTAAATTAATTATGATCCTACTTAATTGGCATTTCTAGTAGTGAGAATAATGAACTTGATATTATTAATGGGCTTTAATGGTCAGATCATGATTTGGAACTTAATCCATGTTATTTATGTATAATTTTATCCTTAAAAATGTAAAGAGAATATGATGAATAATCTCATAGTCCAATTATGGATACTTTAAGAATCAATGCTGATTGTTGATGATTACGTAACCCTAAAACTCAAAGCCTATAAATATGTCCATGCATCTTTCAAAAGATGTGTGTGCTACAGAAATGTAATAGACAAAATAAGAAAGAACAATAAAAAGAGGACCAACTAAAGAGAGTTGTAATGGCAAACTAAAGAGTGCAGTAGCTGTCAGCTCCACCAAAGCAAGAAAAAGGTGTAGTTGTAGTCAGTAACTACCAAAGGAGAAAGGTACAACGATAAAGGAAAAAAAAGAGGTTTAGTAGCTACACCAAAAAAGGTAACAGTCAAACCAAAGGGAAAAAAAAGGTTAGCCATACTAACATGAGAGGTATACAGTGGTAACCAATCAACCGCACTAAAGGAGAAGTGTGTAGCAATAACCAATTAACCATACTAAAGGAGAAGGTGTGTAGCAACAAAGGGAGAAGAAAGGTACAACAACCACATCAAAGAAGGTGACAACTAAACTAAAGGGTAAAGAGAGGTGCAACAGCCACACCAAATAAGGTGACAACTAAACCAGAGGGAGAAGGAGACGGTGCAACAACTACTAAAAGAAAAAGGTGTAATAGCCATAGAAAGGAGAAGGTGTAGCAGCTACTAAAAAAGTAGGTGCAGTAGCCACTAGAAAGAGAAGGTGTAATAATAACAAAAAAGAAAAGGGGTAGCGACAACCAAAGAAACCCAAAGCAAAAGGTGTAGTAGCAAGCAAAGGAAGAAGGTGCAGCAATAATCAAAAGGAGAAGGAGGCAATAGCCACCAAAAAGAGAGGCAATCACACCATAGGAGAAGGTAGCAATAATTATGGTAAGGAGAAGGCAACAATTACAGCAAGGAAAAGGAAGCAATTACAGCAAGGAAAAGGTAGCAATTGTAGCAAGGAAAAGGCAGTAATTGTAGTAAGGAGAAGGTAGCAATTGTAGCAAGGAGAAGGTAGAAATTACATCAAGAGGAAGAAGGAGGAATAATTGCCAAAAAAAAAAAAAGAGCTTGTAACAGCAAGTGGGGTAGTACTAACAGTAAAGAAAGAGAACCTGCTAAGGCTGAAGTATGCAACATCAACAGGAGCGGAGAAAACTTATCCCAGTAGCAAGTAAGGTAGCACCAGTAACAGAGAAAGAGAACTTGCCATGGTAGAACCAAGCAGCATTAGCAGAAAAGGGAAAGAACCTGCCAAGGTAAAAGAAGACAGCACCAACAATAGAAAGAGAGAACCTACAATGGAGATAACCTATAATTAAGAGAACCTGCAAAGGAGAGAACTTGCATAAGAGAGAACCTACAAAGGAGAAACAGTAGTAGTAGTGTAAAAAAACTTACAGAGAAGAGATCGAGAAAATTTGAGCAAAGATCAGCAGTAAGGAAGGAGAAGATCCACTTTTTGCAATAGCAGCTTATGCATATTAAGTGATCTTTCTCAAGGAAGTTTTAGTCATAAATGTTTTATAAACTTCTTAAAAAAGTGTGGGAGAACCTTGGAGTGATTAGGAGATCAATCCTTTAAGTGATTGGAAGATAATTATAAGTAATTAAAGATTGATCATTTCACAAGTGGTTAAGGAATGATCCTTCCATAAAATAGCTATATATTATGATAACAAGAGTGGATTTTGTGATTTAGGAGTGATTTTATCACACCATGGACATAACTCACATATTGTAGGTAAACCACATAAAAATTCTGTGTTCTCGGGTGTTTGCACTTGATTGATACCCATATAACCATTCTCACATAAAAAAAACAAGAGAATTATTAGATCATCGACTTTAACAAGTCATAGAGGTTTAATCTATACATATTTATAAAAAATAAGCATCTTACATTAATTCACCCCCTCCCCCTCTCAGTGTAAAACCTAAAAAGACCCTTATCAATTTGAAATAATAATTAACATTTTAAATAGTAAATGATATCCACAATAAATGATGTGAAATGACATAAGAAAAAATAACAAAATAAAACAAAAGAAAAATGTGTTAGTATAAAGTAGATAAGGGTAAAACATGAAATATTAAGTAATATTATAAAAATTAAAAACAAAAGGATGTATGATGTGATGATTAGAACAAGGAAATCTTAGATTTTCCTATCTTATAAAGGAAATCTAATAAGTGGGTAACTATTAGTATAATAACAAGACATATGATTTAATGAATCTAAACTAAACCAAACATCCTTAAACTGTTTCATCCTTTACCACTTTAGACTCAAATAAGAGTCACTAATCTAAGTAAGAGATTTTAAACTATCCTATATGAAAACCATATGCTTTACAAAGAACCTATACTTTCTTTCATTTAAGTTACAAAAGAAGGAGGCAAAGTTTATGCTTTTGTAAATGTATGCAATTAAAGTTATGATACAAATAACAATCATAATCATTGAATGAGAGAAATAAGCAAATAAAACATCATGTAAAAAATAAATAAATACATAGAAATTAAAATAAATTAAAGTAACCTATCTCTTAAGACAAAGATCCCTAATAGAGTCATGAAGAGTCATGAAGCTATCGTGATGGTCTTCCTAAGTTGGGGAGGTGGCTTAACAAACATAGAGGAAAGGGCATATTATTAGGCACCTTTTTGGGTCTTGTTACATGGTATTCATGTAGTTAGCAATCAAAAGGCTCTTAGGAGCATTGGGATGCATATATGTTGACTTTAGAGTTGTCAACAATCATTTTAGGTGTCATTAAATTAACATAAGTGACTTAATATGTTTTATTAGGATTCTTTGGAGTTCAAAAGCACAATTACATTTAACAAAGACTATGA
The DNA here is from genome assembly GCA_037897445.1 of Ceriops zippeliana. Lineage (NCBI taxonomy): Eukaryota > Viridiplantae > Streptophyta > Magnoliopsida > Malpighiales > Rhizophoraceae > Ceriops > Ceriops zippeliana. The sequence continues at coordinate 3,452,677 of JBAPLH010000155.1, forward strand.
CCAACCCAAAATGGCCATTGCACATCATAATGGTATTAATCATATGTTTTAATTTCTATACATTTTTTAACAATATTTTATTCATTTTCTCTCTTTCTTTTTTTTAATTGGTTCATTTTTTTCCCTTTTTCCCATTATTTTTTATTTTTTTTTGTTTTTTCTTTTTTGTTCCATATTTCCTTCATTTTCTTTTTTTATTTTATTTTCTTTCTCTCATTGCCTATCCTATTCCTTATCCTTTTCTTTTTTTTTTCTTTTTCTTTCTTTTCTCTCTCTTCATAGAACTCCCTCATTTTAATTTTTGTGTTTAAAAAAACTTTAACCTCTTACTCTTTCTTAAATGACCTTTTTTATAGTCTTTTTCACATTTTTAAGCTTAATAATAGCTTAATCTTAAGTTTTAGGTGAAATTTCTAGTATGAGAAGCCAAAATTTGGCTTAAAGATGTTTTTCTTTACTTACTTTTACACTAGGTATGGCTAAAAGTGGGGGACACTATTGCTACCATCAAATAATTGCTAGTCTCTGATTGACACATAAAGGATACCAATAAATAGATTGCTACTTATTAGATCTACTGGTATCTATGTCATAAGGTGACAATGGCTAGAATTGGCAAATATAAAGATTAAAATGAGTGAAAATATATTTATTAGGCATTCCCTAGAGCTCTATGTGGTGCATGATAGGCACCATTTGATAAGTTAGAAGATGGCTTACTGGTTGGTACTTGTCTTGGGTTGGAACATCGCAAGTTAGTGGGGTATATAGTTGTAACATGAAGGCCAAAGTTTGGCTATTGATTGGTTGGTGTGTTTCCTAACCTCTTTTTTATACATAGCCTTTGGGTATACATAAAGTGACTCATAAGAATTTTATAAGTGTCAACGTATTTTTTTATAACTAATGGTTATGGCTAGCAACTTTTTCAACAACTATCCAATAACATTTTTTAGGACAAAATATTTATTTTTTCACTTTTTTTCTACTTACATACTTTTTCCTTTATATTTACTTTTTTAACCTTTCATTATATTCAAGTATGTGAAAAAGAAGAAAAAAATAATAAAATAAATTGATTTATACCTTTATTAATGTAAGGACATCCTATAAAGGAAGAACATCACGATCACTTAAAGTAAGTCTCCTTTCTTTTCTTTTTTTTTTTTCTTATTGATTTGAATTTTAGGTGATTATGAGTGCTTTGATTTCTATAACTTGAGATAATGGTGATCCTACTTAATTGGAACTTTTGATAGTTAGAACAATGAATTTGATTAGAATTGGTCTTATTTTTAGTGGACTTTAATGGTTTAATCATGAATTAGAACTCAATTTGAGTTGTTTATGTGTGATTATACCCTTAAAAATATATAAAAGGAATAGGATGAATAATGTAAAAGTCTTATAGTTCAATTATGGATACTTTTATTCTTGACTTTGTTAACTAGAAGAAGAAATTTCTCCATTTTGGTTACTATTAATACATGTTTTGATATCTGGAGATGTTGTATTTTTTTTTTATTCTTTTGCTTTAAATGCTTTCTATATTTTTCTTTTGTTGTTTTTGTTAATGATTATTTTTTATGCTTTTTATTACCAAAAGAATGTTTTCAATAAAAGCTAATTTCTCTCACTTGTTTCTGTTACATGAAATTTTTCCTTAAAGAAAGTTAAAAAAGCACCCCAAACAATTAAAAAAAATGTCTCTTTTATCGTTAATATGCTAGGTTTTTTTTATAGAAAAATTAGTCTAATTTTGATTATTGATCTCAGTTACTTTTTGTGGGATAGTTTAAATTGTCATACCTTTTTGTTGAAAATTCTTTTTATTAAACAATTGAAATCATTCCTAAACATATTTAATATTTATGGATTTTCAACTCATAAGATTGACACTAAATCAAACTATCAAACCTTAAAGAGATAACAAAATTGATATTGCTGCACTTCATGTTTTACCTCAAATCTTTGAAAAAGGGAGAACTTTCTTTTGGTCTAAAAAAAGTATAGGCCAATACCCTAAAAAAGTAGCATCTATTTTTGGATAAATTTCTTTTACCATAATTTTAGGAATAGAAAGAAGAATAATATTGTACAACTTCTTATATATTTATTAAAAAAAAAGAACTACAAATGTTAGCAACGGTTCTTCCTTCCTGTCTCTTCCATCTATAAAAGTAAATTGATTTGTCTCCATTTGTAATTGGACTAGACTAAGTTTGGTAATGGTACTTAAAAAAATGTTTTTCAATGTTGAATTTAGTTTAAAGATCAAAATAATTGTCAACTCTCTCTTGTTCCTTTTTTTTTTTTTGGCTGTGAGAAGAAATATATTGTATTTTATATTACAATTGTATATTAAATATTAATTTACAGTAATTTAAATTTTATTATTTTATTATTTATTATTTATTTATTTTACTAATTTATTTTTTTTACATCCAAATAAATAATTTACAATTCACTTAATTTACCAAAATTAACTTGTCACAAAAGTGAGTAAATGTGGGATTTTTAAGGTAGAAAAAAATAAAAGTTTCCATCACAGCAAATCGAAACATACAACGAAGATAGGAAGAACAATCACAATAAGGTGGATGGACAAGTATAGTCGATTGCACAATAAAAACCTAATTATGTAAATTGTAGCAAAAAGCACCCGATCTAGTATACACTAATCATCTTAAGAAGTGTTTATCTTTAATCAAATGAGGAAGATGGACTAATCAGCCAAATGGTTCAAAAGGAAAAAAAGAAAAAGAAAAAGCAACAATCACAAATTTTAATTAATCAAAGGCCATTCAAAGAAGAAGAAGCTACGCCTTTCTTTCGACTTTCAACAAATATTGGTTTGAATAAAAATAGTGGGAAGAGTAGGAAGCTTATTTTATTGGGCTGGCTTTGCCCTATGCCGCCCCCCCCCCCCCCGACCCCGGTGTAACAAATGTCTCGTAAAATTTGAATATTGAATAGATAATACTTATTCTTATTAATAAATATAGATCGACAAAATAAGGTAATATCTCTTCATCCTTGTCCAGCCTCTTCCAACCCCTTATTTTACTCTAATTTTTGGGATTGTCTGTGTCGATACTAAATCATAACTCACTTAAAAGGTGAGTTAAATTAATTTATATTTTTTTATATAAAACAAAGTAGAATATTTAAATAAAAAATGTGATAAAAAATGATGAATTTGTGATAGTTGTAAAAAAAAAAAATTGAATAATTACAACAAGCATCATTACATTATATTATAAAAACAACCTCTACAATAGTAAATATTAATTCTCAAATATGTTGATGTAGTTATTTATACAAAATTAAATCGACTAATCACCCATCAAATCCAAGTTACGTCTAGACTAAACCTGGATTTTTGTTAGATTAGATAACAGTGATATTTCCAACTGGTAGGACTTGTCAAAAGCCACGACTCCTAAAGTTTATATGTGTGTGTATAAAGAATAAAAATAAAAAGGAAAACGAAACGAAACAAAAGCACTAATTCGCAATTATGATGTGTTCCCTATTCTCCTTGTGACATTGGCCCGCCAATACATTTATTTCAAGTTTTGTTATGAGTCTCCAGCCCCACCCACTAATCATCAATTTCCCTCTGCTTTTTATGTGCTTGTTATCCTTTGTCCTTGTCTCCTCCAATATATATATATATATATATATATATATATATATATATGATTTTATTTTATTTTCCGGTGTACATCAAAGCAAGAGCACCGTCCATGCAACTCCGGTGGATTTTACGAATGGAAAAGCACCAGATGCAATATGGATTCGGAGGAAAGAGTTAACTTGGAGGGCCATCATAGTTTGTTTGATCAATTTGACCCAAAGGGCCTTACAAGACATACATCTAGCAATATGTGTCTGATTATTTTGCTGCTGTTCGATGCTTATCATAAAAATTAAATAAAGTTGCCCACTTTGTTGGTTATCTCCAGCCAAAGTGAGCAAATTGTTCCTGACAATTGCGCTATATTTGATAAATCACCCACTTCTCTTTTAATCCTCTCTGTTAACAGTATCCTTAATTACGCCTCTTCACAACAGCTTAAAAATTAAGAAAAAAAAAAAGTTACCCAAATATAAAAATTATAAGTATGAATTCACATTATTAATTATAATTGACTTATTGTTTGATAAATTGTAAGTTAATCGACACATTAAATAATATACTAATTACATTAAATAATTAAAATTTAATAACACAATTTACTCTTTATATAGAATCACTCAGTATTCAAGTTAAATAAAAATAAAAATAATGAAAAAGGCCGAAGGGTGCAATGCCTTCGTGGCTACGATACTCAAACTGTGTAGGTACAACCATGGGGAATTATTTCCGAGGAATCAAGCATATCTAAGCAAACGCAGCCCCCCCACCCCCCCCGCTTCTCCCAAAAAAAAAAATAAAGAGTCACGTCTCCACTTGATCTCAATAGTGAAAAAAGGAGATACCTAACAGCCTTTGAAGGAACACTCTGATACTTGAGATATTTATTCTTAAAATTTTAATGTTAAAAAATATAAAATATAAACTAGTATGTCTTTTAACGAAAAGAGAAAGATCTGACATTTAAGAAAAAGGGGAAAATATAATAAAATTGAAATGTGGGGCTTTTATTACGATTATCAACTTGCCAAAATAAGCAGAGTGTGGTTGGTAAAATGAACGTTTCTTCAAGCTTTTCATGATATATGATAAGATTTGAACCTTATTATTAGGTCACATTGGTCACATTACTATCTATCTAATTCAAATTCCTGCCTAATTAATCTATTTCCAACCTGATCAAAGGATGAACTTAATATAATACACATTAACTAGCTGAAAATGTTACTTGAGAGCGCATATTCAACCAATAAAAGACAAAAACAAAAGGAAAAACTAAAGAAAATGATTGAATAAAAAAGGTCACTCCTCTATGTGCTACCAACACAGAAAAAGCCCCATTATAGATTTATTTAGTATTGTTGATGAAAACGATAAAATTGAACTTTGTTCAATTGTTGGTTTAGAAATTCAATACTAAAGGATTAAACAAGTGACGTATCTCTTTCTCCCGCGGCATTTATATATCCTAAAATTAACCTGTTTTGGTCAAATGGTATCAAAGGGTTGCCTGTCTGAAAACGAGTGTCATTCTCAATGTTATAGGCTCGAATACATATTGAATTTAAAATATAAAAAAAAGAATTCTAAAATTACTCACTCCTCCGTAATTAAGCGACAAATATTCTTCCCTCTGATTTTGCCTTTCCATGTTTTGTTCTCTCTATGTATGTCTCTCTGTCTGTGTTTTCTGTAGTAAAAGAAAGAGGGGCAGAGTCATGGCATGCATTTTCTCCAGAATCAAACAGAACCTAACCTCCGAAACCCCAGAATCTATAGATTATCTCCCACCAACACAATTAGTAATGAACCTCTAATCCCCTCCCTCATAATAGGTCAAAATCATTTTAAGAATCCCATAAGGCAAATCGACCTCCAGCAGGAGAGGATCAAATGGGGACTGTAACATCATCTATGGCAGCAAAATTTGCCTTCTTCCCACCAGACCCACCTTCTTACAACATAGAAGTGGACCAACAAACAGGGAAACTGAGGATCTCAGATGTCCACCAGCCGATGAACGGCAATCATCAACAACAACGTGGATGTCCTGAAGCTTAGCACCAAGAGAGGGAACGAGATTGTTGCCATGTATGTCAAGAATTCATCGGCTTCACTGACAGTCCTGTATTCTCATGGCAACGCCGCTGATCTCGGCCAGATGTATCATATTTTCACTGAGCTTAGTTTCCACCTGAACGTCAATCTTATGGGGTCAGTTGGCAAGTTTTTTTTTATTTTTTTTCCCTTTTAACAAAATTTATAATTAATGGGTTTTTTTTTTATTTTTTTCTATAGATGGTTTTGTTTGTGTTTGGGATGAACCAGAATCTTTTGTGCTAATGCAGGTACGATTATTCTGGTTATGGACACTCTTCTGGAAAGGTATATTCTGTCATGTTTTCTCTCTTTTCACGTCAATCAAAAAACATAAACATTGACAATATATTAACCGTAAGTGATTTGTACTTATTAGCATTAAGAGAAAAGGGCCGAAATAATAATAATAATAATCATATAAAGTTAGATGTATCCATAAAATAAAATTAAGTCAAAGCTCAGCCTAGCTTGCTTTGAGGCAACACTTTTCCTTTTTAATTATGAGGGGTTGGATGGTTCCTGTGAAAATGCAAGATTTTGGGGCACGGAATCTCAAATCCCCTTTGGCCCCGGCGGCGATTTTTGGGCAGGGCCAAATATAAAATTAAATTTCAAGTTTTACCTTTGAGGATGTAAAATTAAAGTTTTATAATATAGAAACTAGCGTCGTTATAGCATACGCTAACAATAAAATCCAGGCTACATTACTGCCATAAGATCTTTGTGTTAAAATATGACACTAACATCGAGACACGTGTGTTTCGCCAGTTAAACTAGAAAGTGAGGTTTTGTCAACAGGAGCAAGAATTGCAATATGTCTCGTCATGCTTATGGAACTATTTGTCATGTTCCCTTGTTTACAGTTGCACGGGCACGCGTGGGAGGTTGGTGTGGAAGGGTGGTGGTTGGGGACGGCCTTGTTGCTTCCCATAAGCATCGAGTTTCTTGGCCTATTGTAGCACTCATGTGTGTGGTATATTTTGTTTAATACAAATCAATTTAAACGGTCCCAACGTAACATTGCTGCCGGAAAATATGATAAAGTGATCTGGTTCTGGTTCTCTTAATTAAGCACGATGTCTTTTTATTTGCAAGTGGCACATTGCTGGCCTTGCAAGAGTGAATTTGACATTATGTGCCTGACAGAATGTTGGGAAGAAGATAATCTGTTGTGGGTCAACCGACTTCAATGTAGTCTAGCTGTTAGTTAAACATTTTCAAGTAGAATTATGTTTATCCGGATTAGGTAAACTAAATGAGCCCGAAGACTGGTAAAGTCATTCAATCCTCTGTTGTCAGATTTTGAAATTTGATTCCACTCTAAAGACAGCTAGTAAGACTTTTCGGTATAATGTTGGCACAATGCATCAGTTTTTTCTTTCTTTCTTTTTTTTTTTTTTTTCTTTTTTTGTTATTTCAATGCATACCATAGAAGCAAGACTGCCTGCTTATTGGGTTGCATTTGATGCCAAGCTGCAGCCAAGTGAGGAAGACACATATGCTGACATTGAGGCTGCATGTGAATGTCTTAGAGAGACATATGGAGTGGAGGAGGAAGACACTGTGCTGTACGGTCAATCGGTGGGGAGTGGCCCTACTCTTGAATTGGCTATCCGTTTGCCTCAACTAAGAGCCGTGGTACTTCACAGTCCCATCCTTTCTGGCCTCCGGGTCATGTATCCTGTTAAGAAGACCTTTTGGTTCGACATATACAAGGTTTGTACTTCCAATTAATTTAAGCTCCAGTCAGGTTGGTGGAAATGAATAAAAGTTGAGTTGTTTTGTGCTTCATGAAATCTATCGACATTTTTCTTGTACCCCTCTTTTTTTTTTTTTTCTTGCAGAACATTGACAAGATTCAGCTGGTCAATTGCCCAGTTCTGGTAATTCATGTAAGTTTCATTACCTCAATGTGTTTTTGGCCGCCATCAAATGTTTGGAAAGGTGCGTACTTTGAGTTTTTGTATAGATCACCGGGGCATGAAATGAACGCAGGCTCCAGTCTTTAGCTATGCTTAAGGAATAAGCATTGCTGTTAGATTTGGAATCAACAAGCATTCCTAAGAACTTTGTTCCCTTTTCACCCAAACAAGCCATGCCATAGCCGTAAATTCGACTTTTTATTGAACCATGTGTATGCACAAATTCAAGGTGGTTTAATCTTATTTATTGACACACTGTAGTTGGTATATATGGGGCAATGTAATTATATAATTGCCACGCCTGTGCTTGCAGGGAACGGAAGATGAAGTTGTGGATTTTTCCCATGGAAAGCAGCTATGGAAGCTTTGCAAAGAGAAGTATGAGCCATTGTGGATCAAAGGAGGGAACCACTGCAACTTGGAGTTCTATCCTGAGTACCTAAAACATCTCAAGAAGTTCATATCTGCCATTGAGAAGCTGACCCCGCAGCTTAGAAATGCATCCAGACATAGTACAGACGAACTTTTGCCAGAACAGGACAATACGGACACCCTGGAAGCTGGCAAGGAGAAGCCAAGGCCAAGCGCAGATCAAACAGGGAAGGCTAGACCTAGTACTGGAAGACTAAGCACCGATAGCCGAGAAAAGGCAAGGGCCAGCAGTGACAGGAGAGAGAAGTCAAGAAAGAGCATTGATCGACCGGGAAAAGCAAGGAACAGCACTGATCAGCCAGAAAAAGCAAGGAAAAGCATCGACCGGTTAGTTCCACCAAGTATTTTAAGCACTTGTCTTTTTCGCTATACATGTTTGCTAGTCGTCACTATCGAAACAACCGTTCAATCAAAATGCTAAAGTCAGTCCCATAATTGAATCAAATCCTATATGTAGCGAGTCTGACGGAAGCCGTTAACACCACACCTAATCTATTACTCGTTATACTGCATCTTTATCAACATAACTGGTCGTTTTGATTGTTGGAACCTGTCATTCTAGATTGGGAGACATGGTGAGATCTGTTGGACTCTGCAATGTTGATTGCTTGAAACAGACAGCTTTGGATGCCTGAAGTAGGAAACAGTGGTGCTTCTTGTTATTGGACTCTAAATAACCTGCCATTTAAGCTGTGACTTTGGAAGATTGATAGGCATATTGTCGAAATTCTGGTCAAGGTTATGATTGACTATTTTGTATCTTTGTATTCCTGCTGCTTTTGCTGATACAAGGAGGGAAGCGCACTGGAATTCTTTGACCCAACTTCTTCCTGCCACAGGGCTGACGCCAAGTCCCATCCATCTCGTTGTCTGAGTGCTTCGTCTTTTCCCTTTCAATGGCTGGTTTTCTAGGAGATTTTCATATGCCATTTCTTACAAATGTCGGTAGTCCTCATGGGAACTAGTCCCATTATGTGAACTAGTTCATGTGTTAGACGTCAAATTTATGAAATTAGTGCATTACTGCTTACATAAGATTGATCCAAAAAAGGAACTGATACAAAATCCAAAGGCAGCAGTGCTTATGCAACAGCGAAAAATGCACTCTCTTAGATATGTGAAAAACCTTGAACTAAAATATTCTCCTAATGCTGGTTCAATGCAATCAGATATTTCAAAGACGTCTATGTATGAATTGTCTCTAACTCTCGTTTTCTTCCCACCAATTGCTTGAGATATCTACATAACTAACAAATCATCAAAAACATTAATACCAGTGATAGTTGAGCAAGCAACATAAGATGTCAACACTGGCATAAATATGTTTAAAACAGAAGTGGTCAACATAAAAGCGGAAAATATGTTTCACATTGAACATAAATGGTCAATTCAAAGTGGCCCTCGTACCAAACGTGATTTTTTTTTTCTTCTGTCTCGCAGTCCCCAGTTCTTAAATCGCTTTGGTCCATCACATTCACACAAAGATGGTTCACACCATCGCCATGGTCGACGGCTGAAGGGCCACCTAATGGATGGCTGCTTGTTGGAATTTGATTTTTGGGGGTTTTTGGTTGCTTGGAGAGCGTTGAAGGTATTAGGAATCCAAAAGGTCTATTATAAAATAGGTTAAAAGGACATATAATTGTTGATAATTATACGTGTAAAAACTAAGTTTAATAACAAAGTTTAGTTTTTTGAATTTGCAAAAGAAGATTTTGATTGCAAAAACGCAAAGGGAGATAGGCTAGGTTTGGTTTGCTGGTGGAGATTTAGACTAATGAAAATTGTAGAGAAAAGGAGAAAAACCGGAGGATAACAATAATGAACAAAGTAGAAGATTTCTCACATCGTTGTTACTCTCCCTTCATGCTATAGAAGTTTTCTCACACCGCTGCTACTTTCTTCGCGCGTGCAACTATTTTCTTGTGCCATTGCTGCTCTCCCTACATGTCGCAACTGTTTTCTCATGTCATTACTACTATCCCCATGCATTGGTTACTGGTGCAAGACCCTTCTGCTGTTGCTCCACCACCTGCTGGTTGTTGCTCCACCTCTTACTAGCAGCCGCTCCTTTCTTTCTCTCCTTGACCGCTTGCTACTCTCACCTTAGCTAGTTGCCTTACCTTCTTTCCTTCTCTTTGTCTTGCCTTCTTTACTGCTGCTCTCTCATTGGCCGGCTGCCTCCTCTTTGCTGTTCACCTCTCTTTTCCCTTAGGATTGCCACTCACCTCTTTTTGCCATTCACTCAATTTTCTGCAGCCCCTTTTCTACTTTTTGCAAGATACCTAAGGTATTTATAGAGTTTTGGAATTAAGGTTACACGATCATCAATAGTCATTATTAATTCCACATGTTGTCGTACGACTATATTCAAGTCTTAAAATTTAGGGTCAATAGTCAACATTGACTTCCTAAAATTTAGAGTCAACAATTAACATTGACTCCTGAATGTTAGGGTTGACTAGTCATCACTGATTTCTTCCAATGACCTCACTACATCTTAATGGCATTCTTAACATTAAATCAACATATATAACTGTGTGAGAAAGTGTTGACAACAAATCCAACACTAACTATCAAAGATGGGCTAAACACCAAGCATTAATCAATTCAACTGAAAAAATGGTATTTAAGTCTATAGAATTCTCTAAAGATGAGATCTTTGCTTCAAATCTTTTAAGGATGCTAATCAGAACCTTTTAAACAACAAACTTATTGAGAAGGTCCTTACTAAGAATCCTTATTTGGTTCATGATCTTGAGTAACTTGTTATTGTATTCCTTGACAATTTTAGGTTCCTTTATCCTTAACAATTCAAAATTCCTCTTGAGGTTCATAACTACATGTTCTGGGTTTTCAAGCTGTCTCCATACTCCTCCTTTAACCTTTCCTAAGCATCTTTAGCTATTTCATAGGCAATAATCCTATTGAATATGTTTTCTACCATTGTTGAGTGAATACAGTTTAATATTTTGTATTGCTTTGAACTTTGCTTATTATAGTGTTTGATATATGCCATGGTTAGGTTAATAGGAAGAGGTTTAGGCTAAGATCTTAGTGCAATGACCTTTTATAGATCAAAGACTCTTAAATGAGCCTTTATTATGATAAACCATTAAGTGTAATTATCTTTATTAAGCTTTGAAGGTGGTAAGGTGTAAACTTAAAGATGTCATGACTGTTTTGCCAAAAGAGCCTCTCTTAAGTGCCTTATCCTTTTAGAAAACCCTTCTTACTCTCTTGTCTTACATTCTACAGGTCCTTAAAGGATTGATTATTACTCTGATACAACTATTGGAATTTGATTTTTGGAAGCTTCTGGTTGCTCAAAAAGCATTGAAGGTATTAGGAATTTAAAAGCAAACTAGTTTTATGTCCAATTTTGTGTTGTAAGCCAATTCGTTACAAAATAGGTCAAAAAGGTGTATAATTACTAGCAATTATATGTGTAAATATTAGGTTTAATAACAAAGTTTAGTTTTTTCAATTTGTAGCAGAACATTTTAGTTACAAAAAACACAAAGGAAGTTAAGCTAAGTTTGGTTTAGTGCTAAAGAGATTTGGAGTGATGAAAATTTTAAAGGAAAAGAGAAAACTAAGGGCTAATAATAGTAAATAAAGTAGATGAAAATTTTGAATTATATATACTTGATAGGTTAAACACCTCACATCAACCACTAATTCAACTCTATTACTTGGGATTACACAATGACACAAAACTAATAGCCATTTTTCAAAATTCAAAATTTAAACTAATACCAACAATCATTCTCTTCATTAAGAAGAAACTATTAAGGCACAAACTTCAATAAAACTTGAAAGAAACAAACATGTTACTAGTAATAAATGTATCAGCTTCCCACTTAGACCAGTTATTTGCCATACAATTCATTGATAAAAGATGCAATTTTGTGGCACCATAGTGAGTTGCAATGACAACTTTACTGTTAAGCTTTGGTATATTTGTAGCTAATCTCTAAAAGAGGGAAAATGGGGTATGCCACCAAGGGAGCACAAGTGAGAAAGGATACTATATAAAATTTGGAAACTTGTTAACTAATTTTAACTCTCCTTTTTTTCAAGTTACACAAGACTCAGTGATTAAGGAAGTTTTTGTTAGGATACCTAATTTCTTTATTATTCAGTCCACCAAAGTAATTGGAGACTAAGGTCAATGACTGTGTTTTGCTAAAGATTATGGTTACTTTTTGACAATAAAGACTAAGGAGGAAGATAAAATTAAGCCAAGATGTAGGTTGGTTAATATTTAAGTTATAAAATGTTAAAGTACTTAGAAGTTGTTATCCTTTCTTTTGTAAGAATTAAAAGCAGAGTTTGCTTCTTTAAGTTTGATTACTAGTTATTTTATCTTTATGCAATGTAAACCATACTTGATGTAATCATTTAACCTCTCTTATTCTTGTAAAAGACTTTTGATATAATGAAGAAGAAAATTAATAAAAGTAAGATATTTTTACTGCAATTTCAACTCCCACACACACACACACACTCTCTCTCTTTCTTATCCCATTACATCTTATTAATCTTAGATTAGGTTATGGAAAATAGAGCCTATTTGAGACCTTTTGATCTTTGAAAATTAGTGAAGAATAGAGATCAAGTTTAGGAACTTGCTACCAATCCTATTCTTGATAAATGAGGCACCACAATGAGAAAATAACCAAGTTTTCCAAGACTTTTCACATGTAAGATTATAGCCAATAAATCAAATAAGGAGATCTGAGATAAATTTAAGAAAGAGTATCACTACATTGACAAGACATGACACATCTAGATCTTGAATCTAAAAAAAAAAAAAGTTTAAGGTTTTAAAGATGAAAAAGACATAATCTATGAAAGAATTTTCAAATAAACTCACAAAAATTATAAATCAAATTATAATACTTAGAGAAGAGCTTAGTGATTAAAGAGTTGTTGAAAAACTTATTATTTACATATTTGAAAAATATGGGTTTAAAATTTCCTCATTAAAAGATTCAAAAGATTTAAGCAAGTTTAAATTTGTAAAATTTGTCAATATATTGCAAGCTCTAAAATTTAAGAGACAAATTAGACTAGAAGAAGTAAGAGAGGCTACATTTATGGCTAATAGTAAAGAAAAAAACAAGCTTAAGGTCCAAGAGTGGTGTTTGACAAAAATGATAAAGAGAAAGAGATGGTGAATAGAAAGTTATGCAAAGGAAGAAATTTGGATCTTGTAAACACTATAAGTAAAGTAGTCACCTTAAAAGGTATTATTGGTACAAAGTAGATTTGCAATATAAGATATGTAAGAAGATGGGACACATAACCAAGATAGGCAAAAACTAACAAAACTATTAGCCTTTTCCTCAACAAGCTCAAGTTACGAAAGATGACTAAGAAAATAAGCTATTGTTTGTTACAGTATGTAATGCTATTGAACAATTTTTGGAACTTGGTTGATTAACAATGAATATAATCACTACATAATCAATGATATAAGCAAGTTCAAGGATCTTAATCCAACATATCACTTTAGGGTCAAATTGGTAATGGAGAGTATATCTAAGTCAAAGGAAAAGGTCCAGTGTTAAATGCCACACTATCATGTACTAGGCATATCATTGATGTGCTTTAATTCCCAGATATTAAATAAAGTTTGTTGAGTGTAGATGAATTGCTTGTAAAGAACTATACCTTGCTTTTCAAAGATAAAACATAAAAAAATCCTATATCCTAATATTCATAAGTTACCAATTGTCAAAATGAAAAATAAAAGCTTTGTTGTTGATTAAAATGAAGATAGAAATGTAGCATATGCAAACTTTACTGACGATAGTATTTCATGGCAAAAAAGGCTAGTGTATTTCAATTATTTATCTTTAAAGTATATATAAATGATAAAAATCCAACACTTAACATGCTTGATACGGATACAATCCCTTCTATTTTTAAAATTTAGCAAAAAGGAATGCAAGCTAGATAAACATTTCAATTGAACCAAACTTAAAGGGCTTATAAAAACTTTAGCTCATTCACACTAATATGCAGGGAACAATGAGCTCTCTTTCACTAAATGAAAGTAAATACTTTATTATCTTCATTGATGATTACATAAAGTATAATTAGATTTACTTTTTGAAGTGTAAGTCGAAGATGTTAGTAGTGTTCTTTAGGTTTAAAACTTGGATTGAAAAACAAGTTGGTTACAACTTTAAATCCATTATATCAAACAATGGTTTGAAGTATATAGTTGACAGATTTAACAAGTTTTGTAAAGAATATGGAATCTACTATTAGTTAACTATTCCTTACATTCCTCAATAGAATGAAATGAGTGAAAGAAAGAATTCAACTTTAATGAAGATATATGTCTCCTATTTGAGAAGAATATGCCCAAGATTTTTTAGGTTAAGGACATAAATATATTTACCTAATTTTTTAATAAGCTTCCTATAAAGGTCATAAATGGAATGACTTTACATAAAGTGTGGTTTGAAGTTAAACTCTCATTGTGGCACATCAAAGTTTTGAATTTATATATTATACCTTTATTTTAAAAGTCAAAAGAGAAAGATACTAGTATTTTTTTAAATATAATAATTAATCAAAAGTTTATAAGGTATATAACCTAAAGTCCAAGAAAAGGGTTACTAACAAAAGTGTGAAGCTTAATGAAGAAGCTACTTAGGATTTAAGTAAAAATTAGAAATGTGAAAAAGACATTTTTATTAGTACCAACAATACCCTCTAACTTATAAAAATGGAGTTGCATCATAAAATGTAGTAAAACATTTGATGATGAATCAGTGAGAGGTACAAAGTCTCTTAAACAATTTATGAGAGAGAAAAATATAGCAATATTGGAACTAATAAGTTTACTAAAAAATTCATAATCAATTACCAAGAATGAGGCAATGTTAAAGGAATTTATAAATATATAAAAAGATTGAATAGGGAAGCTTATGAGTAGGCCTAATTATGGAATAGTAATTGGTATAAAATAAGTCAATGGAATCAAGCTAAATGCAAAAAGCTTAATCAATAAACATATGGTAAGATTTTTGGTTAAGTGGTGCACCTAACAATTTATAACTAACTATACATAAACATTAAGGAAAATATTTATATGGATTAATTAAAGGGTTTTTATGTCAAAGGAGCAAAGGATAAAGTGTATTTTTAAAGAAAGCTCTAAATGATTTAAAGTAAGCATCTTAAACTTGGTACGACAAGGTGGATGAACATTTAATCTAATCTAGGTTCACTAAAAGCTAGAATGAAGCCAAGTTGTAAATCAAGTATAGGGGTAATGACATATTGATTGTTTCCATATATGTTGATGATATATTAATTATAGGAAGTAATAAAGTATTAGTAAATGATTTAACTTTTAAAGGACAATAACTTTACATATGATAAACTTAGGAGAGATGTCTTTTTTTTTTATTTCTTAGGGATAAAGGTTTTGCATACTTAGATATGACATTTTTATCTAAATGAAATATGTCATTAAATTACTTAAGAGGTATAAAATGTCCATCTATAAACCAGTGTTAACTCCTTTGAATGTAGGTGAGAAACTTTGCAAGGAAAATGGAGCAAAAAGACTAATTGCTTATGTCATAAGGGTTTAATAAGATGCTTGTTATATTTAACAACAACTAAACCAAATATAATGCATGCAACTAGGCTTTTATCAAAATTTATGCAAGCTCTTAATAAAATTCACCTTAAGGTGACAAAGAGGATTTTCAGATATGTTTGGGGAACAACTAACTTTGGTGTTTGGTTTAAGAGAAAGGCTTAAAGCTATTTGGGTTCCTAAATAGTCATTAGACTAGTTGCTGTGATGATATGAGCAACATATTAGGCTTTCTCTTTAGGATTAAGTATATTCACTTAAAGCTTTAAGAAGAAGGAAGCTATTGTATAATCCATTACAAAAGTAAAATATATTGTTATTGTTACTATAGTGAATCATGTAATATGGCAAAGGAAAATGCTAATAGGATGACTTAAGTAGAGAAATTCATCAATATGGTAGATGTAAGTAATGTTTAAAGAGAGATACAAAATAGAAAATTTAAAAAAATCCCCTATTTTAAGAAAAGACAAGGATAACTAATGAATAGAGTGAAGAATAACTCCATACAATCATCAAGGACAAATCACCAACCTTAACACTCCTAAGTACAATAATTACACTTTTCTTATAGCCTTACCTTCCCACATATTAATGGAAGTGCAGTGATAAGGGTTATTTAAACAACTTACTAAATGTAAATTAGCTTTTAACACCTGTGATAAGATAAGATATTGTGAGTTTTACTAAGACCATGGACACACGACGAAGCAATGTTGCAAGCACAATGATGAGATTAAGGCTAGACACTTTAAATAATACGTATATAGAGACATAGGTCATAACAACAAACATGTACCTGATGACAGATGGGTGATTTGTAAGCTAGTAATATCCGCCAATCCCTCCCAAGATACTTGAATCAAGAAGTAGGAGACTGCCTTACTTAAGTCCTCAAGTTAATATAAGGAACTACCCATATTATCACTATTAGGCTATCGTAAAAGGGAGGCAATATTGTAACTAGGAAGTCATATACTTGAAAAGTTCTTAACCTCTAAAGCAAACATCATAAAATGGGAAGATTATCATTGTTACCTTTATAGACAATAACTTTATAGGCATAAAATACCTTTACAATAACCCTTTAGTCATCTTAGCCATGATTAATCTTTTTAACATCAATTGTGTTCTAATAGACAATAAAAGCTTGTTAAACATCTTGTCTTCTAACTTATTTCTTAAAATGAGACTCAACGAAAAAACTTGCAACTAACAAGCCACCTCTCTGACTTTACAAGTAAATCTATCATCCCAAAAGTTGTGGAGTTACTTGTCTCAATAAGATAGCCTTTGCACACATCAACCATCGTCCTGAGGTTAGTAGTGGTAAAATTGTCCTCCTTCCACAACATAATATTAGAGAGGTTAAGATTGCAAGCTTAACACTATCCTCTCCATCAAACATTTTAAACCTAAGTTTCTTATACATAAAGAAGTAGAAGTTTGTGGAAAAATAAAAAGAGGTGTTAGAATACTAAGTAGCATGGATCAAAAGCAAATGCAAAGTATTAGTAGTAGAAGTGGTGAGCCTCAACACTATCCTAGAAGACATAGATGAGCAAGAAATTCTTACCAATAAACTAACCTGTGTCCTCTCTAACTCATATAAACCCTTAAAGATAGTATAGATTAGAGAAAGTTTAGAAGGGGACTTAAAAGATAATATCACTCATTTGTTATAAGTGCAACTAGAAGTATTTAAAAGTATGCTTGGTATTGACCTAAAGATAGCCTATATTGCTTGGGCACTGATATGAAGTGTCCTCCTAGTTAGGTAAAAAAAAGTGGAACATGGGTTCCAAGTGACAAGTAATGATTAAAAAAGAGCTAAAAGGGCAAAGTTCATTTAAGATGTCACTTAACTAGATTAGTTAGCAAATGTGGTTATGGTAAAGAAAACAAAATGAAAATTGGTACATATATATGGAGTCAATAAGGCATACAAGAAAAATAACTACTTGTTTCCAAAAATTAACCAATTAATGAATGGTACATTAGGCAATGAGCTCTACATTTTCATGCTTTACACTTTTTAGCTATGACTATATGTATATACATAAGGATGACAAAAATAAAATGCATTTTCAAATAGAGCGAGGGTTATACTACTATAAAATAATGCTTTTTAGACTTAAGAACATAGGTTTACATATCAGTAATTGGCAAAAAAGATGTTATAGAACTAGATAGGTCAAAATGTGGAGTTATGTGTTAATGACATGCTCATCAAAAGGAAGACCACAAAAAACCATATTATTAACTAAAAGGAGACCTTTAAAACTCTTAATTACCATTATATAAAGCTTAAACCCATTATGGGCACTTTTGGAGTATGATTCAGTACGTTTTTGGAGCTTTTGGTCTTAAATAGAGGAATAAAGGCAAACCTAAAAACTATCTAAGCCATTAAACATCTCCCTTCCATAGGACTAATAAAGGTGTATAATTTCTCATCAAAATGTTGGCCATCTAAGTCAATTTATCTTATGTTCTATCAACAAATAACTTATTTCTTCCAAGTTTTGAAAAAATTATCAAAGTCCTAGTAGATAGATGATTGCAAGTGGAATTTCTATGTTAGAAATTATAAAGGTATTTATTAAATAAATACACAACATTAATAATGATTTAACATTTTGATTCTTAAGAGTAAATTAATTACTTGTTAAATATAATTATAATTTAGTTTATAAGACAAAATAATTACTAGAGTAATATTCAGTCCTTCTTTTCTTTTAAGTATATTAATGGGTTATTGTAAATTACTAATGTTTAAGTATTTGACTTTAAAAGTAATCAATACAGATAAAGAGAAAACAAGTCTCATAATTTAAAAAAAAATTTTAAGAAGAGAGGAAAAAATAAGGCTAGTAACCCTATTATGCTAGGCATGTAATATGTAATTATTTTATGAGTATTATAAAGATTTTAGTTCAAAAATCCTTTTTATGTCATTTGTGCAAATTTTTAGTAAATTACACATTAACCCATATATTTTTATATGTCATATATTTAACCTTACAAGTTTTTCAATCAAGTTAACTTAATCAAGTGTAACCTATAAGGACTTACATATTGACAATGAATATGAATTATAATCTTAAAAGATTAGATAAATTAAACTTTAATTTATCATTAATTCTTTAATTAATTAAATCTTATTCATATATCAAGAATGATATTTAACTACGTATTATAATTACCTAAATGTTAGAACTATCAAATTGATTTAACTAATCCCTTTAATGTATAGTCTCTTAATGTAATTTAAGTCTTTCATCATACTAATGTTTCAATTAGAAATTGAGTATATAATTAGTATTTACTCTATATTATCTAATTTTATTATTTCCTAAATATTCATATGACCATTAATTTCATGTGTAAGATCATAACTCCTTATGAACCATTATTTTATATTCCACAAAGATTTCTTAAATCAATACATATTGGCAATAAATGAAACATTTATTCATGATTACTTTATGGTGACAAATCCTTTTTAATCACTTAACTTTCTCTCTATAATTCATGATATATCCAACTTTATCCTTAAAAGCAATCTTTGACTAGGACAACCTAAAGATAAGATTAAAGCATACCAATTCCTATATCAGATGCCTTGGTGATCTTAAGTCTAAGGATCACTCACATAATTGTCACATGATAAATTACTTAGATACAAAAGTAATGTTTCATATGGGAATTCTTTTAGCAAGTCAATTTAGTGAACTTGTTCAACTAACAAGCATCCATTTGTTTGTTTAAGTTCTATAAATTTCAATTTATAAGAATAACTTCTTTTTACAAGGAGAAAAAAAACACAATATATGTTAGTCTTATAACTTCAATAATGTCTAATCTTGATGGCACATTAACTAGAAATGTTTAGTAGGAATCTGCTTTTAAAAAGCAGACAAATTTGTTTACTCAGCACCAACTCAATATTAGTTATACTTTTTACTTTCTAATTGTAATCGTACTTTAGTTTACTGACAATGGCAAATTAGGTCTTCATATAAACATGCCCTCCAGTATAAATAGGAAGAGAAATCAATCACAGAGATTATGAAATTGACCATGAAATCAAACATTAAATAACAAGACAAAGAAACAACAAGAAATAGAACAAACTTCAGAATAGGACCTAAAATTTATTTTACATTTAATTATCTAAAGGATAAATACACCAAAGTAGAATTAGATAACTACCTTAAAAGGCAATCTTATGCTTAGTAGTATGGTAGAAGAAACTATTTAGAGAGACATAGAAAATGCCTTGTATAGATAGGAATCTTAGGAGAACCAGTAGAGATGACTCTAGAAACATTAGATATGTTAGACAAAATAACCCAAAATCTAAAAGGCTAACCAAATGACAATGTAGATATTTTATTTTTGGTGACAAAAATCACTTTGCAAATAGATGTCCATAAAAGTCTAAACATCCAAATAGGAATATGTTAGTACAAGAATTAAAAGAAGAAATTTTTAGTGCTAGTGATAGTGAAGGTAGCATTTATAGTATAGTATCTGAACTAGAAACCGAACTAGAAATAGAATTCATTTACATGAATACTGAAACAACTAGTTGTAATCATGATTGGATATTAGGATTAAGATTACTTAGTACACATGTTTTAACTGTAGGTATTATCTAGATATGAGTAAAAGATACCAATGCAATAATTATGATTTAGAAGTATGTTTTATTTGCATTAGGAAACTTTATAACATATATACACTAGTTAGAGAAAAGTCCACCAAGCCACAAATATATATAAAATTCATAATAGAACGAGTAGAAAAACATAACTTAGAAATAGAAAAACTTAAAACACAAGTAATAAACTTAGAAGAATAAATAGGAATCTTAATTAAAAAAAAAACCTTCAGAAAGTAGTTACATGGTAGAACAAATACCCTTAGCATGTAAACATAGTAGAGGATAAAATCTTTTAATTGTAGAATGTAGAATTTAGTTCAGCCAAACCCATTTCATAGAACTTATAACCTTAATAGATACAGGAAGTACAAAATCTGTAATTAGCAAAAAATTGGTTCCACAGTAGTTTAGAAAGAAATTTAGTTATCCTATAATTAGTTAATCATTTGATGGTAGAATATCAGAATTAATAGAAGCAGTTTACAATGCCACCATTCAATTTAAGGATTTTAGTAAAAAATTTAGTGTTAAGTATGTACTTCCACAGGTTAATGTTATACTAGTTAGAGCAAATATTTGTCATTTTCTTTTATAACCAGTCTTTTAGGTAGGATGACTGCATAACCATTATAAAAACACATTCACTTTTCCAATAACACATACATTTAAACTTCAGAGTTGGTAAAGAAGTGTGGTGAGACTCGCCCCCTTTTAGAATTTTTAAATGAAAAAAATCCAAGGAAAACTAAAAAAAGAGTCAGTTAAATTAGCCTTAAAGAAAGTCTATAAACAAATAAAGAAAGGTTCATAAATTAAGTCAGATAATAGAAAGCATAATAGTCATAGATGGTTGCATTTCAAGAACATTTTAGAAGGAAATAATTTTTATATTAAATTTGAGCATATTAAAGGATCAGATAACAAAATTACAGATATGCTTGTTAGATTGATCAATAATATCAAATTGCACATAGTTTACTATTAGCTTATTACATGTTGTATTAAAGACAACAAACTAGTTTATATAGTTAATTGCATAAGCAAGCACTGTAATTGTATGCCATAACTATATAAGTGGCAAACCAATTAATTAGTAAAATGTCATCCACAACAACTAACCTAGCTAAACCAGTTAATTGGATATGGCACTAAGTATTAGAAGAATTTATGATACAAAATAGCTTTGACTAATCAATAATCTAACTATTAGTAGTGACACTAACTACTTCTTTCCAAGTATTTTTAATTAACTAAGTTGAAAATTTAAAGGGCCTTATTCTATATAATACTTTTGGATTTAAAAGATCAATTTTATAATTGTTATAATGTTGAAGGTTCTGGTCTACATCTATGAGTTCATTTAATTGTGTATGTCTTTGGCTAGTGGATCTTGATTCTCTGAAAATCCTAGATGCTAATGACTGAGAGCCTATCTTATTAGATGATCTACTTTGTATTTCTCCTATTTTACTAATATATTGATTACTAGAATTCATTCTTCCTAATCTACTCATGGTTACCAAAAAACTACTAGTCGTTAATAGAATCAAGATTTAATTTTGTTCATGAAGAAAAACAACCAGAAACTTTAGAAGCAGTAGTTAAAAAATAATTTAGTATTATAAATTTTAGAAATAAAGTAAATGACATGTACTTAGAAGCCCTTAGAATTAAACTAGATTTTGATTAGGTAAATACTTTTATTAGTAATAATTTTAATACAAATCTTGTAGATAGCATAATAACAAGAGAAATACCTTTTACAAACTTTTTTAGACAAAAAATAGCCCATAAAACCATTATTTATGGCAAATAGATCCCTTTTAAATCTAAATAAGAACGTTTCTAAAAATCTATAGTTAACTAAATCTAATGTTGCTCTGATAGCAAGTTATTTTTTGCTAAGTTACAGTTTTCTAGTGAAAACAATAATTGATGAGATTAGTAGGAAACCTAAACCGATCTTAAACAATGAAAATATCTATGGGCTTAGATTTTAAGCTTTAAAAAACTCATATGAGGGCTTAAAGCTTTCTTTCTCCTTTTCCTAACATGTAAGTTGCTTTTAATTATGGGTTATTATTATTAATTTATTTAACTTACTTGATAACTAACCAATCGTTAAAGGATAAATCTTGAAAAAGTTTAACTCTTAGTATTCATATTTCTCACCTCTTATCTTCATATCTAAAAATAAGACTTATTCATGCCTTTGATAACTTACTTAGGGTCTTTTGTAGAATCTTCACACTAAGGGTTTTTTAACCAAAATTTATGCTACTAAGATCAATTATGTCTCAAATAATTTAATTAAATTATTAATAATAATCTAACTAATTACTAATGCATGCAAGTGCTTGGAACAAGAAATGTTTAAAAGGAGTTTAGTAAACCATACCTTATAAATAAAACTTCAAACTATAATATAGACTTGTAATAATTAAAAAAATGGCTTATTTTCTAATTCTTGTACTAACATACTTTTATTTGGATGTTTAGACTTTTGTGGACATCTATTTGCAAAGTGATTTTTGTCACCCCATATAAAACATCTACATTCCCTTTTGGTTGGCTTTCTAGATTTTGGGTTATTTCGTTAACATGTCTAATGTTTATGGATCATCTCTGCTAGTTCTAGGATTCCTAGCTCTATTAAGATATTTTCTATGTCTCTCTGGATTGTTTCTTTTACCATATTACTAGTGTAAAAATGGCTGATTTACAAAAAGTATAAGATTGTCTTTTAAGTTGGTCATCTAATTTTACTTTAATGTATCTATCCTTTAAATAATTAAATGTAAAATAAATTCTAGGTGTTATTCCTAAGTTTGTTCTATTTCTTGCTGTTTCTTTCCATTTTTGTGTGATTTTTATGACTAATTGTCATGGAAGTTTGCTAAAATACTTATCTGTTAAGTTATTATCCATTGCTTTTCCTCCCTAGCTAATCATAATGTGGAAATTTTGATTGAATTTATCTATATATCTAAAGTCATGAAGTGTAAGCTGTTTTAAGTTTCTAATATAAATATCTTAAAGGTTTATGTTTTCTCTATTAGGGCTAAATCCTATGATTATTTCTCTAATTAGGTTAGTAAAGTTGTAAGGTTTATCTCCTAAGGCTTTCACTTCATTTACTTTCATAAGGTAGTTTTTCTTAAATGATTGTCATATTCCTAAAGCTATGACCCCCAAAGAGGTTTAAAAAAAAAAAACTAAACATATATGCTCCTCTACGGTCTTTTTCATAGCATAATTTACAAGCATTCTATTCCCAAATATTTAATTATAAATCCCACATTAAACTGTTTGTTTCTAACTCAAGGAGATATCCTAACTTAACTTGATTTATAAGTTACCTACTGCCATAACTTCTAAATGTTCCTATTGGTTTATCTTGGTAAGTTACACTAGGGTTTTTCCATTCTAATCTTTTTAAAGGTACTTTTATATTTCTAATTGGTACCTCGAAATAATTGGGGTCAAAACAAACTTGTTTTTTGTTGGCTTCTCCCATATTGGTATCTGCCATAAATATTGGTTCTACGGGCCATTATTTTCGTCTAAAAAAGTCTATAAAAGGTATTTCTCCTACTATTATGCTATCTACAAGATTTGTATTGAAATGATTACTAATAAAAGTATTTATTTGATCAAAATCTGGTTTGACTCTAAGGGCTTCTAAGTACATGTCATTTACTTCATTTCTAAGATTTGTAATACTAAATTCTTTTTTAACTACCTCTTCTAAAGTTTAGAGTTATTTTTCTTCTTGAACAAAATTAAATCCTAATTCTATATTTTCTTAGGAATGTATCTATAATCTGGTTTTCTTCTTTTGTAAAATCTAAATTATTGTTGAACTAATTTATGATTTCTAATTCTTTTAAAGAAAATTCTTCTAGTTCTTGATTTTCTGTGCCTATTTCGGAATTATCCCATTAGACTAAATTGGCTTCTCCCTATTCTTCTAGGTTATTTACTCCTATAAATTCATCTAATTTCTAATGATCTCATCTTTTTCTAAACTACTTGATTTGAGTTCCCTAACCATAAAGGTTATTTCTACTTGTGTTTCTTCTTCATCTTTTATATTAGGTTAATTAACTGGCTAATAATTTCCAAATCTAATACTAGTAATACTTGTAAGGTCTTGATAAATACTAGCTTCTAAAGGAGTTACGAATCTAGGGTTATGGTTTCTTAAATGTCTACTAAGCTTTTAGGCTTGTCCTGCTAACTGTTCTGAACTAATTTGTGGTGATTTAACTAAACAAATTCCCTTATTAGCTACTCTGTCCATGATTCCTTTGATGTTAACACTATAATGGACTCTTAAGTTATCTGTGCCTTTTCCTAATATTCCAACGGTAATGACCAAGTTAATTTTTATAAACTATTCATAACCTTTGGTCTAGATTCCTATAATAAGTTTTTCTAAATTTTTAATAGACTTAATAATCTAAGAAGTACAATAAAATAATCTTACGTTGTTATTCATGTATACTTTTATTAATGCTATCATAGCTTGATCTAATTAGTTTGACCATGACTGATTTAAGACCACTAAGAGGGTTTTGGTTCTTGTTCCTTGTCTAGTAATGCTTTAAATTCTTATAACTATCATTCCTAAGTGTAGGAACTTTTTGTGTTTTTGTTTAAGCTACTTAATAGTTTTTGGATGAAAGAGCTAAAGGTTTAAACTATTAATAGTGATACTTACTTCTTCTCGAGCACTTTTAACTAACTAAGTTAAAAATTTAAAGGGTCTTATTCTATATAATACTTTTGGATTTAAAAGATATATTCTATAATTGTTATAAAGTTGAAAGTTCTGATCTACATCTATAAGTTCTTTTAATTAAGTATGTCTTTGGCTAATGGATCCTAATCCTCTAAAAATCCTAAATGCTAATGACTGAGAGCCTATCCTATCAAATGGTCTACTATGTATTTCTTTTGTTCAATTAATATATTGATTACTAGAATTCATTCCTCCTAATCTACTCATGGTTACCAAAAAACTACTAATCGTTTAAATGAAGTGGATTTATGGTTTCTTTTCTTGATTTTGAAAGTTAAAGTCCTAAAAATAAACTTGTTATTTATTCTTCTACATCTCTTTTAACTAAAGTTCTGAGACTATGATTTATTTTTCTAAATTTTCTATTCATTCACACAATCTAATTAAAAGGATGATTTAAACATTTAAGATTTTAACGTAATATCTATCTGATTCTAATTTCCTAAATACCTAGTTAATCCTTCTAGTTCAAAATAGAATAAAGCTACTTAGACAAAGGCTTCTGTGTAAAAAGGACTTTTTTCTGGTCAGTACATTAACTTTCAACTATTTCCTTAATATGTACTAAAAGACTTTTTATTTCACTAATCTAACTATTAAACTGGTGAACTTTGTTTTTTATTTTTTTTCTAATAGAGTTTTGGTTTTTAATTTTATTTTCTTGGGATAAGCTTCTAAAAGGTGCTTTTCTAACATTTGAATGCTAGATTTAGATGGAATCTGGGTTTGTAAGGTTGAAACTCATTCTAAAATGAGATCTTGTTGGTGTTTAACGTAATCTAAATTTTGATTTTTAATTGCTTTCCTAAATTTAAAGAAATTTTCTTCTAAATATAAATTTGTTTTATGCCAATTTTGGATATTTTTGGAAAATAATTTTATCTAATGTTCTAAATTAAACTCTAAAGATCTTCCTAAAGAAATATGCAAGTCTACAAGACTATTAAGCTGAAACTGTAAAGATCAAAGACTAAAATTGTCTAAATGAAGAAAATGATTATCTGAATACTTTCTAAGGAAATGACATAATAACTGCACTAATCCTAACTTTATAGAATGTTGGTATTTAAAATGGATTTCTAAATCTAAATAAGAGAGTTTTGAAAATTTATGGTTAACTGAATCTAATGTTGCTCTGATACCAATTCTTTTTACCAAATTACAGTTTTCTAATGAAAACAATAATTAACGAGATCAGCAAGAAACCCAAAATGATCTTAAATAGTGAAAATATCTAGGGGCTTAGATTTTAAGCTTAAAAGAAACACATATAGGGGTTAAAGCTTTCTTTCTCTTTTTCCTAACATGCAATTCTTCAAATTCAAAAGAAGAAATTATTTGATCAAGGTAGATGAAAAGGATTCTAAAGAAAAAGTTAATGATGATTCTGATGATGAGGCTACAAAGGATGTGCTGGTCACTTAAGTGGACAATTATCAAGAATCTTCAAGTAAGGAGGAATTAATAGAAGAGGAAGAAGATGAGTTATTGTAACAACTTAAGAATGAGTTGAGAACTTGTTTGCACAAAAATAACTAGTTAAGAAAAGAGATAATTCATCTTAGGAAGCTATGTGAAAATTTTTCTGCAGATAAATTTAATCTCTAGGTGAAGGTATAGGAATTTAAAGCAAAAAAGAAGGAATATTTGAAGAGAATTGAGGAGCTAAGCATACTTAAGGTAGAGCAAGATAAGATACATAAAACCATGGTACTAAGGTGATTGCACAAGAGCAAGGGATGCTGACTTTGCAAGCTAAGCTTTACAAGGCCAAGTTTGAGCTTGATAAGGACTAGTTTAGGTTTCACACTAAGAAGTGGGTGAATTAGTGTAAGATATCTTCCTTTTATAAATTGATTCAGATCTAACCTCTATGGCTTGTTAAAGCTGAAAATCCAATTTTTAATTTTCTCCTGTTTGTACGCATGATCATACGAATAAGAAATAATGTGTAAGCACCTAAGAGCACCCGATAATTTTTATATGGTTCACTCACAATGTGTGAGCTATATCTATAGTGTGATAGGACACTCCTAAATCACACAATTCACTCTTGTTATCAAGGGATATACTAATGTTGTGGAAGGATTACTCCTTCACTACTTATAGAAGGACTACTCCTTAACCACTTATAATGATCTCCTGATCACTCCAAGGGTATCTCACCCTATTTTTAACAAATCTATTAAGAGTTTATGGAAAAACATTTCTTGGAGAACAATTGCTTAATGTGTACAGTTTGCTAAATGAAAATATGGATCTTTTCCTTCCTTCACTATCGGTGTTATCTCACCTACTATTGGTGCTGCCCATGTGCTATTGTTGTTATCCATACGCTCTACTAATATTGCCCATACATGTTGTCGCTACTGTCTGTGTGTTGTTAATGCTATTCATACGTGCTACCACTTCTATCTGCCACTATTTGTATGGGTTACAAATGCTTCTATACATGCTGTTGCTAGTGTCCATGCGCTCTACACCTACTATCCATGCATGCTATACTCACTGTTAGCACAAATTGTTCCGATCGCCTGCTTGCTTTATGCTTGCTATTTGTCTACGCTGTGCGCCCACTATCCACACAAGTTGTGCCAGTTGCACGCGTGCTTTGCGTTAGCTATCTGCGTGTGTTGTGCACCCACTATCCACACTCTCTGTGCCTGTTATTCGTAGGCACTGTGGTTGGTATTTGTGCTTTCTGCCCCTACTATCCACACACCCTATGCCTACTGTCCATGCTTTCTATGTCTATTATCTGTGCAGGCATTGCAACTGCTATCAACACTCTTTGCACCTATTGTCCACACCCGTTATTCAATTTAAATGTACATATTGTGTCTATTATCTGCTTATGCTACTATTGCTATTCGCGTACGATGCTTCCCTTACATGCTGTAGCAACTTTCTCGAGCCACTACTACTTTCCCCACATATTGTAGTAGTTTTCTCACACCGCTGCTGCTCTTCGTGTATGCTGCAATAGTTTTCTCCTATCGTTGCTACAACAAATTTCTCGCGCCACTGCTGCTCTCCTTACATGCTGCAACTATTTTCTTGTGCCACTGCTGCTCTCCCTGCGTGTTACAGCTATTTACTCACGCGACTGCTACTATCCTCATACATTAGTTATTAGTGCATGACCCTTTTACTATTGCTCCACCACCTGTTGGTTGTTGCTCCTTTTTTTCTTTCGCTCCTTGGCCAGCTACCTTGCTACCTCTCCTTGGTGTCTACTACACTTTCCTTGGCTTGCTACCTTGCCTTCTTTCCTTAGTGCTTGTTGCTCTTACCTTGGTTGGCTGCCTTGCCTTCTTTCTTCCTCTCTTCGACTAGCTACCTTGCCTTTTTTCCTTGGTGGTTGTTACTCTCTCCTTGGCCAGTTGCCTTACTTAATGGTAGCCTCCTTTTTGTTGTTCACCTCCCTTTTCCCCTAGTTTTGCCTTTCACCTTTCTCTCTTTGTCATTCACCCAACTTTTTGTAGCCCTTTTTATTCTTTTTGCAAGACACCTAAGTGTATTTATAAAACCTTAGGATTAGGGCTACCTGATCTTTAACGGTCATTGTTAATTCCCACATGTTGCCGTACAACCAACGGTTAAATTTAAATCCTAAAATTTAAGGTTAACTTCTAAAATTTAAGGTCAATAGTCAACATTAACTTATTAATGCCAAGGTTAACCAGCTATCACCGGTTTCTCCTAATGACCTCACTACATTTTAATGACATTCTTAATATTAAATCAACATATAGGACCATGTAAGATGGTGTTGACAATAAATCTAATACTAGCCATCAAAGGTGGGCTCAACAAAGCTAGAAAAGCATGAATAAAGCTTTATATAGGCCATAGAAGTGAAAGGAGAGTCATCATCAGTAAATGCCATCAAGGAAGATGTTACCAAAAAGTTGGATAAGTGTCTAAGCAATCAAAGACCTCATTTAATAGGGAAGAAAGGACTTAACTACATTGAAAAGCTGAGTAAGACAGTAGAAGAAAAGAAAAAGATTGTATTTGTACCTGAAAGCAAGCACAATAACATGATGGAGAAAAGAGACTAATCCAAGTTAAAATGGGTTAGGAAAGACATGATGGAATCTCCCTTCCATAGAAGATAAACTATTAAAGATACAGAGAAGGTTACCATACCAACTGCTAAAGAAAGAAGACATAAACTTGGTAAAAGAAGTAAATCCAAGTTCGAAGGTTTTTGCTGGAGCTGTGGTAAGTATAGGCACAAGGCTAATGCATGTTGGAATACTTGGCCTATAATGAAGAGAAGTGTGAGGCAAGAGTCTAGGGGGAGACTTTATCAAGAAAGGAAGCAATCTCAAGTGGAAAGAAGTTATATACCACTGAGAAATAGGTCTAATTTGTTAAGAGAGATTTATGGAAGATATGAAAGGGTTGAACACACTATTGAGGACTACTTGACATTATTGCCTAGCCAAGGAATACAAAGGAAAACACCTACACATACTCCTACATTCATCCAAAAAGAAGAAGAGGATATGAAGTTACATGCTCCTATAATCTTATTAATGTTGGTCAACTTTGTAATGATGGATATGAAGTTACTTTCAACAAGTGTGGTTGCACAATGAAAAGATTAAGTGATATTGTTGTTCTTCTCTCCCCTTTTGATTTAAATGCATAAGTTTAGCCCATTTTGACCAAGATGTCCTAATTTTCTATTATTCTTTAGATTTGTTGTCAAAATGGGAGATATTTTGTATAAATTCAAAGAGAGTATATACTAATCAAAAGGGGAAGTAGTTTGATGAATAAAAGGGAAGAAATTGTTAAGGGAGAGAAGAAGAAAAGGGGAGTTAAATCCAATTAAGGGAGATTGTATGTTTCAAGGAGAACTGTGAATGACAATGTACAAGAGGAGTAGTAAATGTTGACAATTGTTACATGTGCATTGTTAGATTGAATATGTTACAAACCAATTTAAAGAAAGAGATTATTGAATCCATCTTTAATGGCTAATATTGAATTTATTGTCAACAACATCTCACATGGTTATATGTGCCGATTGAGGTTATGAATGTCGTTGAGATGTAGAGAGGTCATTAGGAAAAATCGGTGATAATATGCCAACACTGATGTTGAGGAGCCAATGTTAATCGTGACCCTAAATTTTAGGGGTCAAGATTGACTGTTAATTGTTGACCATTGATCCTAAATTTTAGGAAGTCAACATTGACCATTGACCCTAAATTTTAAGACTCAAACCTGGTCGTTGATTATAAGGCAACCTTAAGAAATCAACAATAATCGTTAATAATCATGTAACCTTAATCTCAAGGATCTATAAATATCCCTATGTATCTTACAAGAAGGGGGTATGTTACGAAAAATTGAGAGAGTTGGCCAAAGAGAGATAAATGTCAAACTTAAAGCCAAAAGGAGAGTTGAACAATAAGAGAGGAGGTACAACCAACTAAGAGGAAGAGCAAGGTAGCTAGCTAAAAGGAGAGAGAGGTAGCAAGTATCGTAGCAGCCGACCATCACAAGCTTGATTGTAAACAAACCAGTAGGTCCTAC
Source organism: Ceriops zippeliana (assembly GCA_037897445.1). NCBI lineage: Eukaryota > Viridiplantae > Streptophyta > Magnoliopsida > Malpighiales > Rhizophoraceae > Ceriops > Ceriops zippeliana. The sequence goes on from JBAPLH010000155.1 coordinate 3,483,424, forward strand.
AACAAGGGAGATAAACTAGGAGGTCCTAAAATAAGGGAGACAAACTTGAAGGTTCGGTAGCAAAGGAGACAATTTAAAAGCCTATACCAAAACTAATAATAAAGGGAGCCTTTACTAGAACCAGTAGCCACTAGCAAGTCTGGTAAAAGGTGTTGAAGAACTAGTAACTACATAAGGAGAGGTGCAGATTACAGGTCTAACAAAAGGTGGTGTAATAGAAGGAGGTCCTTGCACCAGCAAACCAACAACCTTGCACCAATAACACCAATAAAATGTCACTATACTAGCAAACCAACAGGCACCAGTAAGAGTTCCCTACACCAGCAAACTAGTAAATGTGCACAAGTAGCAGCAATAAGAGTTTCCTGCACCAATAACACATCCAAGAAGGTACACCAACACTAGTAGCACGTCCCAGCACCAACAGCACATCTAGGAGGGACTACCAGCACCAGCAGCATGTCTAGAGGACTATACTAGCAAATGTAACATGTCTAGCAACCAAATCAATAAGTGCAAGCAACGATACCAGCACGTGTACATGCAGATAATAGCAGTGACTCGAGCAGATAGCAATAACATGCCCAAATAATAGTAGCATGTGTGGATAACAATAGTGGCACAAACAGATAGCAATAGTGACATAGGTAGATAGCCGCAACACGCGCGGATAGCAGTAGTGACGTGAGCAGATAGTAACAGTGTGCATGGATAACAACAGTGTGAGTGAACAACAGCCTTAAGGCGAGTAAATGGCAGCAACGCATTTAGACAAAAGCAATAGCATGCATGGATAACAAGTGCAACACATGCAGACAACAGGAGCAGTATATGCAGACAATAGGCATAGTGCATGCGAACAGCAGCAACACATCCAAAAGGTTATACTAGTAAGTGTAGTGCACCTAGCAACTAAGACAACAATAGCAACATATGTAGACAAAAATAACAGCGCGTGTGGACAAAAGCAACACACGTAGGCAGCAAACACAACACGTGCAATAGTAATAGCAGTGAGTGCAAACAGCAACAACGTGCATAAACAATAGTAACAGCACGTGAGAACATTAGAGCAGCACAACGAGCAATAATAACGTATATAGGCAGCATCAACAATAGGTAAGACAACACCAGTAGCAAAGGAAGGAGAAGATTTATATTCTATACTAACAATCTGTACACATTAAGTGATCGTTGTCCAAAAAAGGTTTCACTATACACTCTTGATAAACTAGCTAAATAAGGGTAGGATACCTTTAGAGTGATCAAGAAATTATTATAAGTGCTTAATGAGTAATCCTTCCATAATTAAACTATATCCCTTGATAACAAGAGTGGATTATGTGATTTAAAAGTGATCCTATCACACCGTTGACGTAGCTCATACATTATGGGTAAACCACATAAAAATTGTTGTATGTTTTTGGGTGCTTGAACATGCACATTGATTTCTTATTCGTACATTTTTGCTTACATAAAAGAGAAAAATAAAAAATTGAATCATTAACTCTAACAAGTCATAGAGGTTAAATCTGAATAATTTGTAAAAAGATGATATCTCACACTAATTCACCTCCCTCTTAGTGTGAAACCTAAAACGGTCTTCATCAATTTTAACTAATTTTTGAAAATGTCTTCTCCTATAAATCATGATTTTTCTAAATGACTAGTCTATTGCTCGTATCTATTATCTAACTTAATTTCTAGACCTTTCTCTATTTATCTATGGACTTTCTTAAGGCTAATTTAACTTACTCTTTTTCTAGTTTTCCTTGGATCTTTTCATTTAAAAATTCTAAAGAAATTTGAGTAATTAAAAATACTATCCATAAAATTTTGAAAGACTACTAGTGTATTTTTAAAACCAAAAGAAAGAAAATTTCACTCCTAATGTCCTATAAGTGAATGTTGTATAGGGTTTAGCTGATTCTTCTAACTTAAGCTTATTGTATCCTAATTTGAAGTCAAATTTACTAAATATTTTTTTTTATCCTGGATAAGATTAAGTAGGCTAACTTTATCTAGTATATTGTAAACACCATCTTTCTTGTTATCATTGAGGCACTTATAGTTGTAAACTATCCTAGCTTTATGGGTTTTTTTTATTTTAAATTAATTGTAGTTTTAACCTCATTTTTGGAAATGTCTTCTCTTATAAATCCTAATTTTTCTAGACAATTAATCCATTACTTGTATCTACTATCTGACTTAATTTCTATACCTTTCTCTATTTGTCTATAAACTTCCTCTAAGGCTAATTTAACTGACTTTTTATCTAGTTTTTCTTAGATTTTTTCATTTTAAAAATTTTAAAAGGGGGCAGGTCTCACCAAACTTTTTAGCAAACTCTAATATTTGGATGTATGTGTTAGTTGGAAAAGTGATACAAAAGGTATCTCGTAATTATGATTTCATTATAAATACTTTTACAAAGTATATTTGTTTTATGAAATTTATCTTTTAAGTTTATTAATGACCATATCATTATATAAACAATACTAAAGATAAAGAAATTCTTTAATTGATATATTATATGCTTGAAATATCAAATATATATTTATAATAGAACCAACATATTAGCTACTAAGGCATAAAATAATATTTTAGCAATTGAATAAGTACTTGTCATCCTTACCACTACTAAGCAAGTCCATAAATGAAGAAATTTTATACCTATTCCTCACCATTAGTAGCATGAAAATTAACTTGATCCTAGTCCAAGAATAAGACAACATGTATTGGCTAAGGTATTAATATAGTTCTTTAAATAATAAAGCTATAATGCTTAAATTTGACAAGTTAACCTGTATATTGGTTATCACTATATCATAATCTTAATTCACCAACCACTTTGTAGTGAGCTAACTTTACTAATGGTTACTCAAGTTAAGAGAATTCAACATTTAATTTTAACCACTCAAAGGACTAAAGGTTTAAGCACTCATCTACTTCATTAATAAGTGCATAAGCATTGAGGCATTAGTTTAGAAGCCACCAATTGAACCCTAAATCTTGTATATTGATTGATCTTCTAACAAGAAAGAAAGTGACACAAGGTAATATTCACAAGACAGGGTAAGTTCACATTTAAACATGTATTGGAATTAAGCTTCCTCCCATCAAACAATGAAATTAAATATGAGACCTCAATTATTAGACTTAGTCTAGACTAAGTATTAAGAATTAAAGAAATAAAGATTTACAACAACTCATAACTAGTCTTAAAATAAGTGAATGATGAATTTAAAACAAAAAGGAACAATATGTCCAAAAATATATAAAAAGTTTACATCCTTCATAAAGCACTCATTAAAGAAAGGTGAATGTTATCTTAAAATATATCCTTTGAGTGGCTAAGACTTGAATGGATGCCCTAGTAAAATAACAACTAACATGGAAGTTTCATTCAAAAGAGCAATCTTTATAAAGACTTTAACATAACCAAGTTATAAAGCAAGCAAGTATTAGAAGTCAATGTAAACCTTTTCATAAATGGGCCTAATTGTCATATACTTGTTAAGCATATAACTCCCTAAAGGAAAAATGAAAACTTGACACCTATAGCTAAAGGTAGCTAAGTACTTGTTGATTCACATAAAGTTGTATAAATGATCTTTAAGCATGTCCCTCTTTAAGTGCCTAGCTAGAGAAGAAGCAAAGTCCTTTAAGAAATTTATTAAGACATCTATAAAAACCATGTAATAACTAAAATTCTTTCTTAAAGGTGATTAGACAAGGTTATTACTAGCCTATCATGAATGTAAATACCATAAAATTGGTATGGAAATGCAAAGCATATCAATAATTCTCCTACCACCAATTCCTTATCATACACCTAATGCTAATACCATCTTTATGGCTATTCACTTAGTAAAGACTAGCCATCATTGGTCCATTCCTAATGGCTACAAAAAGATGCAAATTTGTTATATTCACTATTAATTACTTCACAAAGTGAGCAAAAGCCTAAGCCTTCACAACAATCATGGAAAAAAAATATAAGCCTTTATATGAAAGAATGTGGTTTGTAGGTTTAACACCCACACAATTATCAAGAACAATAACCAATAGTTTAACAATATTAAATTTAGAGTTTTTCTAAGACTTAGGGTCACTTTTAAGTTTACCTTATTAAAACACCCATAAACTAATGGTTAGGTAAAAGTAACTAATTACATAATCATCTAAGGTTTGAAAAAAGGATCAAGAAAGGAAAAATGCTTATGGATGGAAGAGCTACCATGAATGCATGTGTGTACCACATAAGCTAATAAATCATAATAAGGGAGAGCTCTTTTCTCCTTGTATTTGGAATGAAGGTAATGGTGTCAGCAATAATAAGTGAGTTTAGTTATAAGTACCAATAATTTGACAAAGACAATAATAACAAAGAGTAACAAGGCAAGCTTAACCTTATATACAAGGCACATGAATAAACCTTCATATAAATGACCTCATACCATAAAAAGATGACATAATGTCTTAATAAGAGAGCAAAAAAGTGGTTATTTTACAAAGGTGACATAGTGTTATGAAAATCAGAGGCCAATAAATAATACTTAAGAGTTACAACATTCAGGAATTAGATAGAACCCTAATCCCCTATACTTAAAACTCTATATGTCTTAGAGCTTATTAATGGTAAGAAATTTTCTTAAGACATGTAAAATGTGTTTTTCCAGATAAACCATCAATAAAGTTTATATTCCTTTAATAAACTACCATTAATAGCTCTATATACAAGCCTCTTATATTTAACAAATTTATGACCCACCTAAGGTACCCCACATAAGCATGCCATATAGGCTTTTTGCCAAGAATGCCTAAGGTGCACCATATAAGCACACTAAAAGCCTTTTTGCCTAATGATAAAGCTAAAAGCTATTTAAGGTGCCTTATACGAGTGAACTGCACAGGCTTCTTACTCAATGATAAAGCTAAGGGTCATATAAGGCCTTCACTCAAGTAAGCCACATTAGCCTTCTATCGAAGGCACCTTATATGAGTAAACCATAAAGGCTTACTACTTAATAATAAAGCAAAAGGTTACTTAAGGAACCATGTGAGCATGTTACATAAGTCTCCTATCATGAATGCTTAAGTACCACATTCAAGTAAGTTACTCATGTTTTTTGCCTAATGATAAAGCCAAAAGATACCTATGGTAGTTCATACAAGCATGACACATAAGCTTTTTGTAATGAATGCCTAAGGTGTCACATTTAAGCAAGTCACACATGCTTTTTACTTAATAATAAGGCCAAAAGCCACCTATAGCAATCCATGTAAGCATGACACACAAGCATTTTGCTAAGAATGCCTAAGGTGCCCAACATATATGTGTCATATGGGCTTTTGCCTAAGAACAAAGCTAAGATTCATTTAAAGCACTATATAAGAACACCACATAAGCTTCCTACCAAAAATGCCTAAGGGACCCATATAAATATGCTGTATAAGCTTTTTTCCCTTTGACAAAGCTGAGAACTACCTAAAGTACCCTAAATGAGTAAGCTATATAATCCTCCCACCAAGAATGGCTAAGGTGCTCCATACAAGTACACCATACAAGCCTTCTACCAAGAATACCTAAGGCACTTTATACAAGCATGTCACATAGGCTTTTTGCTATGAATAACTAAGGTGACCTACATGAGCACATCACACAAACTTCTTACCTTATGATAAATCCAGAAACTTCTAAAGGTATCTTATATAAATAAGTCAAATAAGCTTATTGCTAAAAATGCCCAAAGCACCCTATGTAAGCCTATAACATAAGCATCTTGCCATCAACATTAGGAAAAATATGCTATGAAAAGTAGGTAAGGAAGATAAACATGTCACTAAGAGCAAAGGTGTAAGGCAAAAGATATTAGAGCACAAAACAAGAAATGGTAGTAATCAATCAAATGCTTAAACAAGAATAATTTTACTTATTAGTTACAAATTACAATAAAGTAGAATACAAGTTACATGAAAACCCAACTTATAATACAATAAAAGGGTTAATACCATATTACATTAATTTAGATTGAAGGAAGCCTTTGTTATAATAATTATAACTAATGGTTATGCAACATTACTTATCCATGATCAAGCAAAAAGGTAATAGGAGAAGAAATGAATAAGTCCTATAATTGAACTCTTTTTAGATGTTCACGTCCACCCCAAGCACAAGCATTGGCTTTAATGCCACTCACCATAAAGTGGAACAAGGTAAACCTAGCACTTGTAATAGGCCAATGATGTTAAAAAAGTAAAGAGAATTGGTTGCCTTCTTCCCAACATTGGCATTACCCATAAACTACTTGACATGGTTATGTGTTGGCTAATATGGTAAAAGAAACATTTTTTTTAAGACATCGGTAAGAGGTAAACCTTCTAAGTAACCTATCATCGAGTGGCTAGCCTATTAGGAATGACAATAACATTAGTCCAAACATAGAATAGGGATAGTTATGTCCATAATAATACAAGACAAATATAAAAGGCAAACCTCCATATGGTACTTTTTTAGAACCCTTAATAGGTAATGAACTTAGTAATGGATTAACTAATATAGAAAAGGCTATAATTGTTTGGATTAATTAAAAAAGGTAAGATCCTCAATTGTAAGGGTAAGAAGTAAGGGAGTGACTTAGGCCAAATGCTATTTACAAATTGTTACACTAAAGGTTAATTGAATAAAAACAAAATACTTCTTATAATACTTAATTTTGTTTAAAGGAAACAAGTAAAAGTCCAACTTAAGCCCCTATTAGCCCTTAATCATGAAATAACCACAATGACTTTGGTGCATAATGGCAGAAACCATCAACATATTAAGCAAAACTTGGCTAGTATAATGCACGCAAACTTACTCTACTAAGATAAGCATGTTATATAGTGCAGACCAACCATTTAATGTAATCTACCTCAAAGCTAACTCATAATTCTTCAAGAACTACAGAATGACATGAGATAAAGGAAGGCAAGTACTAACCACTTCAAAAATCTCAAGTAATATGATTAGACAACATAAGGGAGACTTGCCTACCCATTCTTGCTTAAAAAGACAATATTCCTTGTACTTGACTAAAAGCATCTAGTGCATCATTTCCAAATCCTCATAAGACACATAATTTATAAGACTTTATGACATATTTTGAATTACCACAATAAGGTAAAATTAAATGATCAACCATGACTTATTTAATAAAAAACATGTAAAGATTAACTAAATATTATGAAAGAAGATTAAAAAAAATGACATAAGAAGATGACCATCCGATTGCATGATTATTTGAAATTAAAATGAGACCTTTTAGATATAACCTAAACACTGGTGCTTGGACCTCTTATAGGGGGATAAGTGATGAGGAAGCCCATAACTAACTAAAGGTTACCCTAAAATAGGCTTAAAGGACCCCATACCACTATGCTACATATGCATCATAGGGTTTATAAGAACTTCAAAAACCTATCTCTTAAATTTTGTTCCATTAGAAAAGGAACTTAGACCTCACTTAAGGGTATGACCCCCCCAAACTTGTCACATCGTCATTCTAATCGCACTCACTTCTATCAACCTAGCAACATATATATAGGCTAGACCTATTTACACACAAAGTAATGACTTAATCTCTCTTACACACCTAAGAACTCCTTGTGTTCCTATTGACTTGATTGCTAGAGTACTAATACTATAAAAACTAATCAAAATTGTTGAAAAATCCTTATTCCCATATAGTTATACTTAATTAAGAATTGTGAAAGAATTTGTCACTTTTGTAATTTTTACCCTTAATATTAAGGAGTACCTATATAGCAAATTGAAATTCATACTATTGCTATATGCTATCATTATTACCTTTTAAGGTTTCAAGCTAGTAGGGATAACTTACACCTAAAGTTTCACAAATTCATCAATTAAAGGCTTTTTCACCTATTGAAAAATACAATTGCATTAACAACAATTATATTATAGGGTAAAATTATGAAGTTGCATTAGTATTCAAAAGAAAAACAAAACAAAAAACAATGATCCTTATGATGATATATATCATTATGCCTGTATTCTTAAGATAAGTGAGCTAACTAATACTCACTGGCAAAAAAGTAAAAGTGAATGAAAGGGAAAACATAAAAATAATTTGAAGTAGCAAAGTTAAGTACTTGAATTTTTGCTTTAACATTGTAATAATGTTTTTGCTTTTGACTTAATGAGTAATGAAATTTTTAATGAGTGTCTTAACAAAGATGTGTAACTTTACCTTTATTCTAATTTTACTTTTCCTTTTGTTTATGTTTTTCTAAGTTATTTTTGCTTTAAGTTTGAAAATAAAAATACAAATAAAAGGGAGATTTTTTAGAAAAACATTTTCAAAATTAAATATAAAAAGATCAATGTTATGATATAATTAACAAACTTAAGAGTTTAAATAAATTTGTGTTAAATTATAAAGTAGTGGTTAAATAAAATTGAAACTAAGTGATGATATTATTAAAACAAAATATTCAAATACATGAAAATTCTTTAAAACCTAATTTTTAGGAAATTTGTCACAACATATGAAGAATTTACGTTTGATTAAAATCTTTTTCACCTTTTAGCAGTATTTTTTTCCTTTTTTAACAAAAATAAATCTTTTTAAATTTGAAAATTTTGTCCACATTAGCAAAAGTAAACTCCAAAATTAAGGAAAATAAAGTAACAATTTTTTCTTACTTAGATAAATACTATATTGTATTAAGTTATAATCCATTATTGCTTGGTATTATATGTGTGTTCTGTTAAATTAATTAACATGAGTGGTCCATGTCATTTAAAGTATGACTCAAAATAAAAGGCCTAATATGATGGTCAGTTAGGCATAACGGTAATTTGGGTCATCGGGTTTAAAATCCCTCCACTCTCCCTATTAAGAATAAACGTTACAGGAAAGAAATATGTGTATATATATCTTCCCCTATTAAGAATAACCGTTACAGGAAAATGAGTATCTTCTCATTTAAGATAATTATTACAGAAAGAGAGGATCTTCCTATTTAAGGTAACGGTTATAGGAAAGGAAGACGTGTATATATATATATATATATATGCTATTACAAACCTTTCCGAGGGCTTAACCATCAGAGAGAGAAAACGTAAAGAAAAGAAAGGGGAAAGAGTAGGAGAAAAGAGAGAAGCATTCAGGAACGAAACAGAAGAGGCTTCCCATCTCCACTGCGGGACATCAGCATAATGGACAACGGTATGTTGATTTCAATTACAGTTTTATTGCTAGTATTCGCATAAAGAAAGATCTTGCAATATATGAAATAAGAATTTTATAAAGAGAAATTCTAGAAAAGTCCAACAATTGGTATCAGAGCGGGTCTGCGAATATTGCAATTTGGTTTTCTTTATCTCTTTGTGCCGGGTAGTATTTTATTTTATTAGGTTGTATTTTGTTTTTCCTTTGCGTGTAATCAATAATTACAACGCGGGACAAAACAAATATTTTGGTTGCCTGGTACGCGGGTCCCACCTGCAGTATGGTGGTGCCCGGGTAGTATTTTATTTTATTAGGCTGTATTTTGTTTTTTCTTTGCGTGTAATCAATAATTACAACGCGGGACAAAACAAATATTTTGGTTGCCTGGTACGCGGGTCCCACCTGCAGTATGGTGGTGCTCGGGTAGTATTTTATTGTATTTTGTTTTTCCTTTGAGTGTAATCAATAATTACAACGCGGGACAAAACAAATATTTTAGTTGCGTGGTACGCGAGTCCCACCTGCAGTATGGTGGTGCTCGGGTAGTATTTTATTGTATTTTGTTTTTCCTTTGCGTGTAATCAATAATTACAACGCGGGACAAAACAAATATTTTGGTTGCCTGGTACGCGGGTCCCACCTGCAGTATGGTGGTGCTCGGGTAGTATTTTATTTTATTAGGTTGTATTTTGTTTTTCCTTTGCGTGTAATCAATAATTACAACACGGGACAAAACAAATATTTTGGTTGCCTGGTACGCGGGTCCCACCTGCAGTATGGTGGTGCTCGGGTCCGAATGAATACCATAAAAAAAAAAAAACTCCCACATAAAAGATAATTTAATCTTCGTAATTGAAGATTATTAAATTCACGTTGATGAGTCAAATATTAAAAGCTTGTTAGTCACCAAAGTGGCCTGGCTTTGAATGGATTTGAACAGCTGACTGTAAATTTTAATTGTTCATTTTGGATGCTAATAAAATGTTTTGAAATAAACAATTGTGGTTATTAATTATAAAGCTAGGAGATCATCCAAAGATGGATCATTGATTATAATTAATGACACTAAAAGGGATTAATTAATATACTAAGTAAACGTGATTGTATATCCAAAGATAACATTCATGTTAATTTTAGTATGATTAATTGATCTATTAAAGTTTATTTAAATTAGCATCATTATTGATTAGAGTTATGTATTTGAGGATCACCCAAAGGTGAACTTAAATACATAATTAAAGTTTGTAATGTATCTGAATCCATTAGAGTTTACTCAAAGCATTAATGTATAAATTTGGATTATATTTGCAGCTTCCACCAATGTATTCGCCTTAGGCAATTCGATGGTCAAATTCAATGGGCTGAACTATGCTGAATGGTCTGAGCATATTCAGTTTCATTTGGGTGTATTGGGCCTGGACTTAGCAGTCATTTCGGATGAAAAGCCTGCAGTCATTACAGGGACTAGTACAGAATCTGATAAGTCTTTTTATGAGGCTTGGGTACGGTCCAATAGACTGAGTTTGAATTTTATGCGAATGACGATAGCTGAAAACGTCAAGCCATCGATGCCTAAGACGGAAAATGCGAGGGAATTTCTGATGAGAATTAAGGAATACTCTCAGTCAGATATAACTGATAAATCCATCGTAGGAACCCTAATGAGTGAGCTGACGACCAAGAAATTTGATTGGTCACAGCTCATTCATGATCATGTGACCAGTATGGCTAATCTAGCAGCAAGGGTTGAAAAACAATGGGCATGGATGTGAGTGAATCATTTCTGGTTCAATTCATCATAAACTCACTGCCTCCTGAATTTGGCCAGTTCCAAGTGAATTATAATACTATTAAAGAGAAATGGAACTTTCAAGAAATTAAGGCCATGTTAGTTCAGGAGGAAGGGAGATTAAAGAAGATGAAGGATCACTCCATTCATCTCATCGTTCATAAGGATGCTAGTGGTAGCAGGTCTAAACCACATAAGAAAGGTAAGAAGAAGGACAAAGCCTCTATGAAAGTCACTGGAGGTCAGATCCAGAAGGATCAGAAATGCTTCTTCTGCAAAAAGATGGGTCACTTCAAAAATAATTGCCCAAAAAGAAAGGCTTGGTTCGAAAAGAAAGGTACATACTATATCAGTATGTTTTGAATCAAACATAATTGAAGTGCCCAATAATACTTGGTGGTTAGATTCTGGAGTTACTATTCATGTGTCACATATTATGCAGGGATTCCTTTCAATCCAGCCCATAACAGGAACTGAGAAGTTCCTCTATATGGGAAACAGAATGAAGGCACGAATAGAAGGGATTGGGACGTACAGATTGATCTTGGACACCAAGTGTCATCTGGATCTAGAAAAGTGTCTCTATGTTCCTGAATGTGCTAGAAATTTAGTTTTTGTTGCAAAGTTGGATAAAGAAGGATTTAATCTCAAGATTGGAAATGGTGCATTTTCATTGTATAGACATTCGTACTATTATGGATCTGGTACTTTGATTGATGATTTGTACCGTTTGAATCTTGATGCTATGTATGCTGATTCCATATTTCTTGTTGAGCATGGTATAGGTAACAAACGTAATATGCATGATGAAAGTTCTGCTTTCTTATGGCATCAAACATTGGGTCATATATCCAAAGAAAGGATATTGAGGTTGATGAAAGGTGATGTCCTGCCTCAATTGGATTTTACTGATTGGGATGTATGTGTTGATTGTATAAAAGGGAAACAAACAAAACATACATCAAAGAACCCAGCCATAAGAAGCAATGAGCCTTTAGAATTGATACACACTGATGTTTGTGGCCCGTTTGATATCCCAACATGGGGTGGTGAGAAATATTTCATCACCTTTATAGATGACTACTCACGATATTGTTACTTGTATCTACTGCATGAAAAGTCTTAGTCAGTAAACATCCTAGAGGTGTTTATTAATGAAGTTGAAAGGCAGTTAGATAGAAAAGTAAAAGTGATTAAGTCAGATAGGGGTGGTGAATATTATGGAAAATTCAATGAAAGTGGACAATGTCCTGGTCCATTTGCAAAACTTCTTGAGAGTCGAGGCATATGTGCACAGTATACAATGCCTGGTACACCACAACAAAATGGTGTAGCGGAAAGGCGGAATCGCACACTTATGGATATGGTTAGGAGCATGTTGAATTACAGTATTGTACCCTTATCCTTGTGGATGCATGCATTAAGAACTGCTGCATATCTGCTGAATAGAGTTCCTAGTAAGGCTGTCCCTAAAACTCCTTACGAGTTATGGACAGGAAGGAAACCCAGTTTGAGACATCTTCATGTTTGGGGTTGTCCAGCAGAAGTAAGGATATATAATCCACATGAAGGAAAGCTTGATGCAAGAACCATTAGTGGTTACTTCATTGGCTATCCTGAAAAGTCCAAAGGGTATAGGTTTTACTGCCCTAACCATAGTACTAGAATAGTTAAGTCTGGTAATGCTCAGTTCATTGAAAATGGTCAGTTCAGTGGGAGTGGGGAATCACGAAAGGTGGATATTAAAGAATCACAAAATGAATGGTCCACAGTGAGTACTCCTACTCATGTCGGTATTCCCACACCCAGTGTTTCTACTCAAATTGTTATTCCTTATGTTGCATCACAGTCACGTGACATGCAAGGACAACAAATTGATACTCGAAACACGCAAAGTGAACACATAAGAGATGAACCAAGTGACAATATTCAATTTACAAATGAACAAGTGATGCCACAAGAAATGGCATTACGGAGGTCTACAAGACAGAAAAGGCCAGCAGTTTCAAATGATTATGTGGTTTACTCACTTGAGCATGAATCGGAATTGAGCATTGATAAAGATCCAGTCTCATTTAAACAAGCCATGGAATGTAATGATTCTGAAAGGTGGTTCAATGCCATGAAAGAAGAGATGAAATCGATGGATGTAAACCAAGTCTGGGAGCTAATAGAGTTACCTGAAGGATCAAAACGAGTTGGCTGTAAGTGGGTCTTCAAGACCAAGCGAAACTCGAACGGTAACATCGAAAGGTATAAGGCCAGACTTGTAGCCAAAGGTCACTCAAAGGGATGGTGTTGACTATAAGGAGACTTTCTCTCCAGTTTCTGAGAAAGACTCTTTAAGAATTATTATGGTATTGGTGGCTTATAATGATCTAGAGCTCCACTAAATGGATGTAAAGACCGCCTTTCTGAATGGTGACTTGGAAGAGGAAGTGTATATAGACCAACCTGAAGGTTTCATCACTACGGGGCAAGAAAATTTGGTGTGTAAATTAAAGAAATCGATATATGGACTGAAACAAGCCTCCCGACAATGGTATATTAAGTTCAATAATACCATTACGTCATACGGTTTTGTAGAAAACACCGTTGATCGGTGTATCTATATGAAGGTCAGTGGGAGCAAGTTCATTATATTAGTCCTATATGTCGATGACATTCTTTTGGCTGCTAATGACATAGGTTTGTTACATAATGTGAAGAAATTTCTCTCTGAAACTTTTGAAATGAAAGATATGAATGAGGCATCCTATGTGATAGGAATAGAAATATTCCGTGATAGATCACAAGGATTGTTAGGATTGTCTCAGAAAGGCTATATCAATAAAGTATTAGAGAGATTTAGAATGGAAAATTGCTCAACGGGAATAGTTCCAATTCAGAAAGGGGACAAGTTCAGTGAATTACAATGTCCAAAGAATGATTTGGAACGGAAAGTGATGGAATCAGTTCCCTATGCATCACTGGTTGGAAGCCTGATGTATGCGCAAACATGTACTCGGCCAGACATCAGTTTTCGCAGTTGGAATGTTAGGCCGATATCAAAGTAATCCTGGAATAGATCATTGGAAAGCCGGAAAGAAAGTACTTAGGTACTTACAAGGCACCAAAGATTACATGCTTACTTATAAAAGATCAAGTCATCTTGAAGTAGTAGGCTACTCGGATTCAAATTATGCTGGATGTGTAGACTCGAGGAAATCTACATTTGGTTACATGTTTCTCCTGGCTGGAGGAGCAGTTTCCTGGAAAAGCGGGAAGCAGTCTGTCATTGCTACTTCCACTATGGAGGCTGAATTTGTAGCATGCTTTGAGGCTACTGTTCATGCATTATGGTTGCGGAATTTTATCTTAAGGCTTGGTTTGGTCGACAGTATAGAAAAGCCGTTAAGAATTTTTTGTGACAATTCCGCAGCAGTCTTCTTCTCTAAGAATGATAGGTATTCTAAAGGTGCGAAACATATAGATTTGAAATACCTATCTGTTAAAGAAGAAGTGCAAAACCAAAGAGTGTCCATTGAGCATATTGGCACTGAGTTGATGGTAGTGGACCCGTTAACTAAAGGTTTGCCACCGAAAACATTTACTGGACATGTTGATCGGATGGGCATTATGGACAGGTCCTCATACACTTGAAAGCCAATATTTAGCATGCTTATATCATTGTGATACTCGTGAATTCAATTAAAGTTATGGTTTTGCTTATGCTCTGTTATCTCTATTTAGATGTATACAATTATGGTTTGTGAGATAATTAATAGCATATATGAGAATGACAGTTTAAAGTTTCAATGTTCCTCAGTAAAGTTATTATGAATTATGATGATCATGTGATGCATGGAAGGAATCATGTCGCTATAAGATGTGTGACCGCCATGATCCAATCATTTTAATTCAATTAAGTGTTGTGATTTGATGATCTTTAAGAATTGTGCGCACTTAATTATTATTGTTTCATCGAGTCATGACATGGACCAAGTGGGAGATTGTTAAATTAATTAACATGAGTGGTCCATGTCATTTAAAGTATGACTCAAAATAAAAGACCTAATATGATGGTCGGTTAGGCATAACGGTAATTTGAGTCATCGGGTTTAAAATCTCTCCACTCTCCCTATTAAGAATAAACGTTACAGGAAAGGAATATGTGTATATATATCTTCCCCTATTAAGAATAACCGTTACAGGAAAAGGAGTATCTTCTCATTTAAGATAATTATTACAGAAAGAGATGATCTTCCTATTTAAGGTAACGGTTACAGGAAAGGAAGACGTGTATATATATATATATATATATATATATATATGCTATTATAGACCTTTCCGAGGGCTTAACCATCAGAGAGAGAAAACGTAAAGAAAAGAAAGGGGAAAGAGTAGGAGAAAAGAGAGAAACGTTCAGGAACGAAACAGAAGAGGCTTCCCATCTCCACTGCGGGACATCAGCATAATGGACAACGGTATGTTGATTTCAATTACTGTTTTATTGCTAGTATTCGCATAAAGAAAGATCCTGCAATATATGAAATAAGAATTTCATAAAGAGAAATTCTAAAAAAGTCCAACATATTCATATTACAAAAAGATTAATATGATTTGAACCAAATTTTAAATTAATTCAAAAGAATCTACACATAGACTAGTTTACACAAAAAAAAGTTTTGAATAAAATCATTTGTAAATTACTTGTTCACTAACTTAGAGCCAGATAACTAAACTTTAATTCAAGTGCACTAGGAAATTAGTATGAATGGAAAAGGAATTTATCCGAGTTCCTACGTGACAACGTGATGCTCCCAAATTGATTCACCTTTATTATTTTGTAGCTTATTTAATTCAAGGAGTATAAATCTACCTTGACTGATGAGAACGAAATGTCATAGAATAATAAATGAGGACCAAAACAATACAGCAGGCCAAGAAAACATGTCATAGGTTAGGGTGTTGTTTAAGAAAAGGCACACAGGAATAAAACCACAACAAACTCGAGAAAACAATATCACTCTCTTGAATCTTAAATAACACATGTGCTCTTCCTATTCATCAGTCAATAATAGAGAAACAGAGGACATCTAAGCATATTAACTTGACCATGTGGGCTATTTTTATTTTTTTATTTTTTTATTTTTGGCTTCTGATAACCTGCTCTACCAATGGCAACGCCTCCTCCTCTTCCTAAGTAGGGAATTCAAGCAATTTTTTTGCTTGGAAAACAAGGAATGTTCAGTCCATAAATGCTAATTATGGCATTAATGAGCAAAAGTCACGAAATGGAAATATATACTTATAATAAAGACAGGAGTAGTTTGTGGGGAAGAAGAGAAAGCGGTGAGGAAGTTATTGTTTCTATCAAAGTAATAATTCCACACAATTCGACAATGAATTGGTATTACAGGCACCAAACCATGGCTATTGTCATTATTGATCCTGCAACAGATTTTTTAACTTGAAATTCAGCAACACCTTATCAAGAATTACAATGTCTCCAAGTCCAAGCATACAAAATGGCTGTGCTGCATCTACATCTCTTGTTGGGAAGAACAACTACAAAGAAATGCTACGGTAGACACAAAATCAAGATACCATGACAAAATACTAAACTCTACAAACAAATATTTGCAAAATAGGATCGTGAATGTTCAATCTAAGAATAACTAGCCTAAATAGGAGCATCAAAGAGATTCTACAATGTCAAACATGTCAAGGA
This sequence comes from Ceriops zippeliana, assembly GCA_037897445.1. NCBI lineage: Eukaryota > Viridiplantae > Streptophyta > Magnoliopsida > Malpighiales > Rhizophoraceae > Ceriops > Ceriops zippeliana. The sequence goes on from JBAPLH010000155.1 coordinate 3,500,165, forward strand.
TGAAGAAAACTCTACAAAATATCATACACAAAATAGTTTAGCTTACAAAACCTCTAAAACCCTTTTTTATTCGAAAATAGGTTAATAGTCTTTTGAAAATATAAATCTTCTTCCTGAATAGGCCACATGCCACAAATTTAAATTTGATTCAAATCTTTTTAAGTTCTTAATAATAGTTATTTTAAAAAGAAAAAATAAATATTTTTAAGTATTAAAATTTTATCATCTCACCAAATAAGTCTCGAAGATTTAAAAAAGAAAACATAACTTTTTTTTCACTTAAGCAAATACTATATATATATATATATATATATATATATATATATATATATATATATAATTCACTCTTACCTTCGTATTTATTCAAAAGTTGACTTATTTTTATATTATGTTAGGAAAATAAATAACATTGCTATTTTTTTCAAAAAAATATTTTGGAAAATGAAAAATGGCAGTGTAGCTGGGCCGGGCACAAAGCGCAGCTTCGACAGGAGGGGGGGCATGGTGGGCCTCGACATCAGGCCGAATAGTGAAAGCAGGGGTTACCTTTGCCCAAGTAGGAACCATTACATGTTCATTAGGGTTGGGCTCATGGACACGACGACGATAGCGTATACGTTGAACGAAATGACATGATGAAACAGAAAGAGAGAGAGAGAGAGAGAGAGAGAGAGAGAGCAAGAATTGTAGGGTTGAGAGTTTTTGAGTTACATTGGGCAGGGTTTAGAGGCGGCTTATGCAATCTCCCCCGCTCCTGCTACCGCTCTGTTTTCTTTTTTCTTTTTCTTTTTCTTTTTGGATTTTTTTTCCTTTGGCTTTCTTTCTTTCATTTTTACTTTTGGGCAGTCTCTCTCTCTCTCTCGCTCTCTCTGTCTCTCTCTCTCTCCATAACCTCCATAACCTCAGGTTTATCGCCTTCAAGCAATGATGTTCCAGCGAGTAGTCTACCAAATCGAGTCCACTTGTTAATCAGCAAGAAACCTTCTATTTTGGTTATTTGTTGGTGGGGGGGGGGGGTGGGGCGGCGCGGGGGCTAAAGCTATCATGTTGAGTAAGTTGGCTAAAAGTGCTGATTCCAAGGAGTTCAAGTTTTTATTGAATTCCAACATTCTTTCTCATCAGGGTCTGAGCTTTGCCAAGAAAGCCAGGCCGTCTAAGCTTCAAACAGTAGTAAATTCTTCACACCCATTTGTGGATTTTTTCCGGTATGCTGTTTTTCCCTGTCAAAATGGGAAATTGAGTGAATCACCCAGTTTGTGTAATTGGAAGAATTCCTTTGGTGTCTCTCCCTTATTCAAAGGCTATGCCACTGCAGCTGCGCAGGCAGTTTCTTCAACGGATGAATCTGAGCTTTCTGGGTCTGATGAACTGCAAGCATTGATTGAGGAAGCGAACAAACACCACCAGAAAATGGAGTCGCAGTTTAGGAGGCCACAACCAAAGAGAATGGTGGCAGGTATGGGTTCCGCAAAGTACCGTATGCTTAAAAGGAGACAAATAAAGATGGAAACAGAGGCCTGGGAAGAGGCTTCCAAGGAGTACCAGGAATTGCTTATGGACATGTGTGAGCAGAAGCTTGCACCCAATTTGCCTTATATGAAGTCCTTGTTTCTTGGTTGGTTTGAGCCTCTGAGGGATGCTATTGTGTCTGAGCAGGAATTGTGCAGGAATGACATTTATAGATCCCATGCCCAATATTTTAATCAGTTGCCTGCTGATATGATGACGGTTATTACCATGCATAAGTTGATGGGGTTGTTGATGTCCAATGGGGAGACTGGGGATGTTAGGGTCGTTCAAGCTGCTTGTGCCATTGGAGAAGCAATCGAACATGAGGTAAGTAATTTTTAATTTGATGGTTTTATGATAGATTACACAGTAGCATTTTGTGATGAATCTTTTGTTCTGTTCTCAGTACATTTATACCATGTACAAATTTTGTTAGGAGAGCATAACTCCATGAGGGAATGAATAATAGAGCAGATTGACGTCATCCTTCAATAAGGAAAATCAATTCAGAGTAGATAGAACGAAAAGCATCCATCCCCAGAAAAAAAAAAAAAAAAATACATGCTGACCTCCGTGGAGATACTGCTGGTGAAACAATGTGAAAATGCCAGTTTATTCAGCTGCATAAAGGTGCTGAGCAAATTGTCCTATCCCATGGAAAAGAAACACGAAAAGCAGCTACATAGATTTATGTTTGAGGGAAATTTTGAGGTCTCTGGTAGTTTGAACTTGGTAATACTGTTAATAGGGTATAAAATTTAGGGCTAGGGTCAAAGGAGATAAGTCACATTATTTTTAGAGCATTTTTATTTTTATTGTTGAGTAACTCGTTTAGGGAGTTGTTGAGTAACTCGTTTAGGGATATACATGGAAGCCTTTATATCCTTTTTTATTTTTAAAATTTTTCTATTCTTACTCCATGGGACTATTGAAATAAAAATCAAGCATTGAGCCCCAAAATTCAGGGCATCAATGGTTTTCAAAATCACAAGGGGTGAGGAGATATGCAAATAGCAAACCAAGGCACAATTTTATCTTTTTCTCAAAGCTTTTACCAAATTTTTTGTTGATATTATTGTTTAAGTTCTCTAAAGTAATTTGATAAAGTGTGGGGTTGCTTGAATATATATATATTTTTTGGGGGTATTTCTTATCTTATTTTTTGCCCTCATTGTCATTGGTTTGGTCATATGCTGGGCTGCAACTTTCATATAGCATTGTAGATGACTCCTTGGTTATGACATATTAAGCCTCTGTAGTTATTTCACCAGAAATACCATCAATTTCTGCCATTTCTTTTATTGAGAGCATATGAATGGTCATCTCCTATTGGATCAGACTAGGATCCACAAGTTTCTTGGGAAGAAAAAAATGGAAAAAAATGGAGAAGACAAAGACCCTGAAGGTGAATCTAATGTTGAGACTGATGGACGAGAGAAGCAAGCAAAAGAAAAGGAGAAACTGAGGAGAAAAGTGAATACACTAATTAAAAAGCAAAAGGTCCATCAAATAAGGCAAATAGTCAGGGGTCAGGATGATTCAATGCCTTGGGGTCAGGAAGCCCATGTTAAGGTTTGTGATGTCAGAGGTTCTTGAGTTTGAAGTTGCATTCATATTTCAGAGTTTACTCTAATGCTTTTACATCCCAGGTTGGCTGCCGCCTCATTCACTTGTTGATAGAAACAGCTTATATACAGCCTCCGGTTGATCAATTGGGAGATTGTCCACCTGATATTCGACCTGCATTCATGCACACATTTAAAACTGTCACAAAGGAATCACAGTGAGAAGATTCTGTGTTTAATTTAATGGCTCTCGCTCTCTCTCTCTCTATTTCAACTAGTTATTAATTTAATTTTGATCTTTTTTCTTGGATAGGAAGCATAGTAGGAGATATGGTGTTATAGAGTGTGACCCACTTGTCCGTAAAGGGCTTGAGAGATCTGTATGTAGAAAGTTATCTTCTAGAAATTGCTTACAGTAAATATTGTGGGTTTAAAATTCCTATTCAATAAAATTGATAGTGCATATATATGTCTAATGACTAACTGATTCTATCTTTCAATACAGGCCAGGCACATGGTGATCCCTTATATGCCAATGCTATTGCCTCCTTTAAATTGGACAGGGTACACATCTACTTGGTTCTTACTAATATAAAAAAGTTTGTAACCTGAAATATTTCAGTTACAAACTAATGTCATGCTTGCCTTTGGACACTCTCAGTTTGTCTTTCAAGCTTTACTTGAGATAACAAGCTTGATGTTTCTTTGTCAAGTGAATTGAGTACAACTAGCTAGATTTTCAGCTTCATTATTCTGTTCTGCCTTTGCTTTTTTAATTTACTAATGTTTTTTCAGGTATGATCAAGGTGCATACTTGTTTTACCGTCCTTTGTTATGCGAACACATGGATCAAAACTACAGCGTGAATCAATTAGAAGGGCTCCAAGAAAGCAATTGGAGCCCGTTTTTGAGGTTGACATCAATAGTTTGGTTGATTTTGTTTTTGTTTTGATGTTAGTTAGCAAGCTGATTTTAGGATTGGTTGGTGCTGGTGAGCTTGGTGCCAAAGCTTGTTAGCTGGTATGCTAATGTTGTGATGCTTCTGTGAATCAGGCCTTGAATACACTAGGAAATACCAAATGGAGAGTAAATAAAAGGGTACTTTCCATAGTTGACAGAATTTGGGCCAGTGGAGGTCGACTTGCTGGCTTGGTGGATTGTGAAGATGTGAGTTATATGCTGACATGTATAGAAGAAGAAACTTTTCCTTTTTAGTTGGTTTAACTTTATTTATCTTAGAAAATAAAGTTTCTGTATTTCCAGGACATTCATTTGCACTATTTTTTCTTATTAAAATATCCAATTATATGTTGTGCTGGCCTTTTATTTATACTCTTTTTTAATCTCCTTTTAACTTATTTTCCTTGTAATTGATGGTTATTATTTATAGGTTCCATTGCCTGAGAAACCAGATACAGAGGATGAAGCAGAAATTCGAAAATGGAAGTGGAAGGTGAAAAATGTGAAAAAGGAAAATAGAGAGAGACATTCTCAGCGATGTGATGTAGAACTTAAACTTGCTGTAAGTGGCACTCCTTCCTACATAAAATAACCAATGTTTTATGCTTTTCTAGCTGGCTTGTTAAGTATCATCTATTGGCTCAGGTGGCTCGAAACATGAAGGATGAGGAGGGTTTCTACTACCCACACAATATTGATTTTCGAGGTCGGGCTTACCCCATGCACCCTTATTTGAATCATCTGGGCTCTGATATGTGTCGGGGCATCCTGGAGTTTGCAGAGGGGCGCCCTCTTGGGAAGTCTGGCTTACACTGGTTGAAGATACATTTGGCTAATTTATATGCTGGTGGAGTGGACAAATTGTCCCTCGAGGGGCGAATAGCATTTACTGAAAATCATTTGGATGATATTTTTGACTCTGCAGACAGACCTCTGGAAGGTCGATGCTGGTGGCTAGGTGCAGAGGATCCTTTCCAATGCTTGGCAGTGTGCATTAATCTCTCAGAAGCATTGAGAAGCTCCTCTCCTGCAACCACTATTTCACATTTGCCTGTTCATCAGGTAATTTAATTTAACAATAACAAATTGACTTCTCATATTGTTCTAAGAAGATAGGAGACTATTAGATATAATCTGTCCTTTTGATAAATGCTGCAACATTGTTCTGATTCTTCATTTTGCCAGGATGGTTCATGTAATGGCTTGCAACACTATGCTGCTCTTGGAAGGGACAAGGTAATTGACTTTCCGTATCCTTTTAGTCAGCTGCTGCATGCCAAACTTGACAATAAATATGTTCTCACCTGGATGCCTATAACTTGTTGAATGCAATTATCCTTTTCTCATGACATATGCTAGAGGCTTTCAACCCAAGGAAAATTTGTGACCATGTATTTTCATGCTTTGTTTGATTGGAAAATTGTTGCATTTCTGCATGGGGTGAAATTTTCTTATTTCTCACATCTTTTTAAAATTTTTTGAAGTTAGGCTGCTGCTGTAAATCTTGTTGGAGCAGAGAAACCTGCTGATGTTTACTCAGGAATTGCTACCAGGTAGGTGCTACTCTATGCACTATTGGTTAGGCCATAAGGAAGCCATTTCATCCCATTTAAGTTAGGTCCCCTTCTTTCTGGGATTCTGTTCTTTTGGGCTATAGTTTCATAAAGTGAGGTTGGCAATTGAAGACAGTTATAATTTTACAATGCTGGAAAAAACCTTTTTTCCTCCCTACATCTAAAACTTGCTACACTAATATTGGTGCTGCAGGGGTGTGAGGATTAGCGAAGCAACATTATTTGTATGCCAAAGGGAGTCTAAATGACAAATATCAAGAATGAATGCTAAAATTTGCTTATGTTGGCAATAATCACCATATATTCTGCTAACAATGAAAATTTATCTGATTACAATCATCCTATACTGAAACAGTTGTACTTAATTTACTGTTTCTTTATAGTTAAACAGAATTGTTGGGTAGTTGTTATTTTAATATTTTTGCCATGCTTCTGCAAAAGGTAGTTTTTATTCTCTGAAGCTATGCTGATTAGCCTTAGATTTTATCTGAAAGTAATGATCTGAAGGCCACTGTTGTTTTGATGTAGAGTTCTTGACATCATGCAGAGAGAGTCAGAAAAGGATCCTTCCACTTATCCACAAGCCTTGCATGCAAAACAGTTAATCAATCAGGTTTCATCCCTTCTAATGCTTGTCAGTGGTGCTAAATACTGTAAGATTATGTTTGACTGGCTAAATTAATGAGGGAAATTCTAAGGTGATCTTTTTTTTTTTTTTTTTTTTGGAGAAAGTTCACTTTGTCATTTGTAAGCATCGGATAGGATTGTATTTTCTTTTGTTTGAAAAGCTTTTATGCCACTTTCATCTTATATAACAGTTAAACAGGAAAAAGGCTAAGTCACCATAGAAGGGACCCAATAATGAACATGTAATTCAATTATTTCAATTAATTGGTGCAGGTAGGTCATAGGGTGCTCCACATTTACTTTGGTCATACCTGTGTGAGACTTCCTAAAGATTATTGGTAAATTTTCCAATCGTAAATTAGGTCGACCGAAAATTGGTGAAGCAGACGGTGATGACTTCAGTGTATGGCGTCACTTATATAGGTGCTCGTGACCAAATCAAGGGGAGGTTAAAAGAGCGTGGTGCCATTGCAGATGACAAAGAACTGTTTGCTGCATCTTGCTACGCAGCCAAAGTAAGTAAATTAAAATGGATTATGGATTTTGTGTCTTTGTGTGTCAGTAGTCAAGGATTAAACTAAGTATTTCCTGGCAGACCACGTTGATGGCTTTAGAAGAAATGTTTGAAGGTGCCAGAGCTATTATGGGCTGGCTTGGTGATTGTGCAAAGGTTTGTTGATTTTATCCTGCATCTCATTTGCTGAGCAAAAGAGATTTCAGACGTGTGATGACTCACAATGTGGCTTACCATACTTTTATGCATCTCTATGTAGTACTGCATAAGCAAGTTTAGGACTCATCTTAATTTCATTGATGAGTTATTCTAATTTATATTATTAATTAACTTCAGTTGGGGTAGAGTTCTTTCGTTTCATTTGTTGGCAACTTTTGGTGCTAAGATCGTAGTTTGAGCCCAATTTCCTTATGTATATGTGCTGAATCCCATCTGTGGGAGAGCACTGTCCTTCAAAGTCTGCTGAGGTTTCTCTGTGGGCTGAACTGGTGACTGTTCTATGTAGATGGTACAGCAATCTTTGTTGATTGACCTCACAAATTCCTTAAACCATCTGAACTGAACCATGTAAGCTTGCCATTGACAAACCCATAACACTTAGGTTGGAAGCTTTGGTTTGAATGTCAAAGTTAAAAGCATCTAGTTCTAGGATGCCATCTTGACACAGCAGATATGGATCATCTAATAAGGTCCAACTCCAATTCAGGATTTGTCAAAACTGGTCAAGTGCTTTAGTATACATTTCTCATTTAGGTATTTTATTCTCACTAATTGTATGTTTGCATTGCATGAAGTGTGGACAAGGTCTTTACAACCATTATAGAGCTTTTGTTAATTTCTTGGCTGGCTCTTGTAATTGCCTAACTTTAAACATCATCCAATTTGCATCCAATCTAAATTTGTGCACGATGCCATCCTCATCCTATACTTCTAGTATTGGATAAGTCATTATCTTAATTTGAGTTTTTCTTGACCTATGCTAATTTGTTTAGTTTATTTAGCAGTATTACATAATTCTACTGTGATCTAACTAACCTCCTTCCCAGACTATTCAAGGTCTGCTTCATGAATTCTTTTCCTCTGTTTCTGCACCAATTGCTTTGTCATGGATGAGATGTCCTCTGCCTGAAGTATTTTCTGAAAATAATGTCTAAATTTCTTTTGGTCCCATATCTGGTATTTCATTTTTCAGTGTTTTTTAGTCCAGCATCAAGCATGGTCGCTTTTAGCCTGTGATTCTTTCCTTTCTTCCTTTCTCTTTTCTTTTATTTTTTTTTGGGGGGGGGGGGGTGGGGGAGGTTGGTGGGAAGTTTAGAGCCTGCACATGTGCTCAAATTTGGCCAAAATAACAAGGTGTTTTGGCACTTCCAATGGCGAATGGATGGCTGGGGTTTGGGTTAATCCCAGCCCTCGATATTCTTTAAATGCTAGTGGGAATCTGTGGCTCTTAGCTTAATATGTCTTCTGAATTTTGAACATGTTCAGTCTAACTTTTTAATATGTTAGGGCATGCCAGTGCATGAGGCTCTTACACTGTGGGGATCAGAGAAGGGTTAAATGTATACAATCTCATCCTTTATTTCTCAAAGAGACTCTTTTCACAACTCAAACCTACGTAATCCAGGTCACAATAGAGCAACCTTGTGTTATACTAGGGCTTGTCCTTCTTTTTTATTCTATGTGCTAGTGAACATCTGTGGCTGTTATTTTAACAAGCCTGAAATTTGACCTTTTTCACTCATACTTCGCAACTGTGTATTTCAATAGCAATGCTGCAGAACACTAATGACTGCTAAAATGTAACATAAGCAGGTGATAGCTGCAGAGAACCAGCCTGTGCGATGGACCACTCCTCTTGGACTTCCTGTTGTGCAACCCTATCGACAATTGGGAAGGCATCTTGTAATGTTCTAAGAAATTAATCCAATCTAAAGCAAAATCAACATTTTCCTCTTGTTTGTAACTAAATTGATATTTCTTATTTTGCACAGATTAAGACTTCCCTTCAGGTGTTGGCATTACAAAGAGAAACAGACAAGGTAGATTGATTGACCTCATGCACATTTTGCTTTTTGCAATCTTTGCCATGAGGCTGTAACTTAGTGTTTTCCATACAGGATGTGTTTCTTCTCTTTTACTCTGAGCGCTTGTGTGTGGAAGGAAAGCAAAAAATAAAATTTTGTGATTTGTGACCGGTTAAAAAGCAGCTTCATGCTATGCTGATTCAATGTTTTCTTGATTGGTACAGGTGATGGTTCAGAGACAAAAAACAGCTTTTCCCCCAAATTTTGTTCATTCACTTGATGGTTGCCACATGATGATGACTGCTGTTGCCTGCAAGAAGGCATGTATGAACTTTGCAGGTTTGTGCTTGTCTGATGGCATTGCTCCTCTCTCAGAGAAAGCAGTGATTTACTTCATTCTCTGGATTATTTGACTTTCCATTTCAATTTGCAACCACAGGAGTCCATGATTCATATTGGACACATGCATGTGATGTCGACCAAATGAACCATATACTCAGAGAGAAGTTTGTTGAACTCTACGAGGCGCCAATACTGGAAAATGTAAAGTATCTTTATCTATACTATTTGAGTTCCCCTTGAGGATTCTCAAGTAGTTCCGTATTTATTAGAATGGTTACTTATATCATTTTGCCTGTTTAGCCCTTCACTTTCTGATATGAATGAGGCATAAATACAAGATGGCCACCCTGCTGGTTACATATATCATTTCATCTGTTGCAATAGTATGTCTTTTCTTTGGCTGGTGGCAGGTGTATCAAGTTGTTATTGTCCATTATGTTAGATCATTAGTTCAAATTGATGAGAAACTTTGTTACCATTTAACCTGTACCTACATCTAGCATTCTCTTGAAAGGAATGACTTCTTGGTTTGATAAAAATGACCCTAAGAGCTACTTATTAATTCCATATGCCCTCTTAAAGCCAATTTCTGGATGATGATATTTGACCCTGGTAGTGCTGTTTGGTATCTTCAGGGCCCTGTTTAGAGAATCTTGGCTTTTTATTTACAATGCTTGTTGATAATTGAAATGTTTGGATTCTTAAATTTCAGGCCTTTTGAACATAAGTGTCTGCTATGTGTATTATAGTAGAAGGGTGGACCTTAGTGTAATGGTAATGTTATGTAAATTTGGCTTATCCGCAAACCGTACAACATGAGTCTCATGCACTGGGATGTCCTTTTTTTTTTTTTCATGTTTATAGTGCTAATTTCAATGGTTCTGTTTTATTTGCAGTTGCTAAAGGGCTTTCAGAAGTCATTTCCTAAATTGAAATTTCCTCCCATACCAGAGCGAGGGGACTTTGATCTCAAAGATGTTCTGAAATCCACCTATTTCTTCAACTAGCTTTGGCCAGAGTCTGTATGTATAGCAGTCACTAGAGATTGTACCACCCGGTCCTTTGTAACAAAGGCAGCGGAAGTCTTTGTATTATTATTTATACCTGTCACAGGTTTGTGAAGATAGGTGCCATAGAGCCTTCACCACATTAACCAGCAAAGATTAAGGAGAAGCAACTTGAGGTGTAGCATTGCCATTTGATTGGCATCCAAAAGGATGCTTTTGTATGCATGATGAAAGGAAATGCATTTGGCTATTGGCATGAGATATTTTCTTCACCTAAAGTTTTCTCCATATTTTGGGGAGGACACGAAGAAAGAAAGACGACACAACATGCAGATTGACTGGAAAGAACTGCTCCAGTTCATTGTGCAGCAAGCTGTGGTAAGCGATGCAGAGCAAAAGGGAGTCAAATCAAAGCATGGGAATTCAACACCATGTTAATCATTTTTCTGAAGAGGTGAGGAAGGATGAAGGCATCGGTGTCCTTATCATTGCCGTGTATGCGTCTATACAGGCTCGGGAGAAGCTTAGCAGATGGCTGGCATGCATCTGCTACACCTTTTAGCCACTTTTTCTACGAAGGGTTTGATATCTTTTGTGCTTGGATTGATTGTGGTTTCTTTCTGTTACTGTACACAGGACATAGAAATTAATACAATTATTTTTTTCTTTTTTTTATGTACCAAAAATACAATTAGTTATAGGATTTGGAGTTTCTTGAGGACTTTGGATGCTTTACCTTTTCTGGGGCCAAGTCAAACTTATTGATTAAGAGAACTTCGTTGATGTCAGCCATTATTTTTCATTAAGAATCAGAGACATGCTTTGCCACCATGGCAGCTTGTCCATGAAAAGGTGCATATGAGAGTGGGATTTGTATTCTTTGTCAGAAACAGATACACTAATTTTACCATCAAGAAGAAGAAGAAGAAGAAGAAGATGCGCGTATGAGAAATAAAGTCAATTGACCTATGAATTTGAGAAATATAAAGATTATAAAAAAAAAAAAACAAACAACAATAAAAAATAGATTGAAAAGTCAAAAGAAAAAAATAATAAATTAGTGCACCTTACTCCCTTGAATTGATCTCTGAAATTGAGAAAGTAACGTTAAACCAACTACAGATGCAATTTAGATTACCCCCAACCTCCCCCATCTGACTTCATTAATCGTTCACCTTCTTTGCCAAGTCATAAAAAAAAAAACAAAGAAAAGGAACATAATAAATACAAGAATATTGACTGATTCAAAACAGCTGAACTATATTTGACCCTACTAGGTATGACATCCAGACTTCATACCAGGAAGGCAGGCACTTGAAGTAAGCAAAGCTGTTTCTCCAGGTTTTGCAGATCAAGTCAGGTACCCGAATCAAGAAGGCATCAGAATCCCCAGTGGGCAAGCTGGATTGTTGGTAGTGAGCCTCTCTCTCTCTCTGTCTGTACCAACTTTAACAGTTTCAGTACAACCCCAAACTCAAAGCATTAGTATTGCTTTCAATGAACTTCCATTTGCACGCATGATCGATCGCTCGCGCTTGCACCAAATTGGTTGATAGGATAAGATATTATGTCATTTCAAATCATTTTTAATCTTGGCGATAAGGTTTCTGTTTTTTTTTTTTTTTAATTATTATATATCATGATATAAGAAGCTCTTAGTTGAAGTTTCTTAGGGATAATTGTACTTAAAAGAAATTTTGTTGCTCTCCCTACAGGCCAACAAAAATATGAGTGCAGTTACTGTTACTGCAGAATCATTGTTGATATCAATTTCGGAGATCATAGAATCTGTAGCATGCGTAGAACTAGAGAAGGAAAACTTTGCACAATTTGGATGCTACCTTTATCGAGTATCACCGGTCATTTTGGAATTGCAGAAAATGCAGGATACTCCAGAAAATGCAATGGACATCTTACTAGCCCTTTCCAGCGGTATTGATGCGGCAAATTGTCTTGTGGGTAAATTCAGAAGAAGTGCAAGTCCAAAGAATTACTCTGAACTCAAACGTGTTGCAGGACAGCTAGAAAGCACAATCAAAAATATTGGAGAATGCTTGAGCTCGATACCTGTATCAACATTTCATAATGAAAAATATGCAGAAGTTGCCACCTGCTCAATTTCAAATGAGATGCAGAATGCCCGCTTTGGGGTGTGCGAGGCTCAAGTATTGCGTACCAATAAGCTGGAAGGCAACAAGACTTTCTCAGAGACAGAAACAACCAAAGAACCATCCGCTGTAGATTTTGATCTCTACCCCATTGATCTTGATGTGTCCTTTAGCAATTCTGAGGTCTCAAATTTGCCACATGCAATTGATTTCCTCAAAAGCAGCAGCCCGAGCAGCCATACCAGAAGCAGTTCCTTGAAATCATTGCCGGAGATGGCTGAGTACTTGGAGCCTCTGTATGACAGTTTTTATTGTCCACTAACTAAGCAGGTCATGGATGATCCAGTGACCCTAGAAAGTGGAGTGACTTATGACCGGAAGGCAATTAAAGAATGGTTTTCAAAGTTTGAAAACTCACAGAAAATTTTTTGCCCTATCACAATGCACAAGCTGTCAAGTAGAGAGTTAAGAACCAATATGGCTCTGAAGACAACAATAGAGGAATGGAAAGAAAGAAATGAGGCAGCACAGATCAAAGTTTGCCGTGCAGCATTGTCTTTAGCTAGTTCAGTAAGCATGGTATATGACGCCATAAGGGATTTGCAAGGTATTTGCAAAAGCAATGGGTATAATGGGATGCAAGTTTGTAATGCTGGTATCCTGCCATTGCTTGTTAAATTTCTGGCCTACAAAGAGAATAATGTTAGATGTGCAGCACTGCAATTACTACAGCAATTGGCAGAAGTCAATGATCGTACAAAGGTATAATTTTTTTTTTTTCTTTTTACTTGAATATATATGAAACTGGAGCTTTAACCGCAAGCAGTGTAGAGAGGGAGAAATATCACATAGAGTTGTTTTGAATCCTAATTAATCAAAAAGTTGCCATTCTTTCTTATCTTCCAACTGACAGTTAATTTGGTTTGCAATAAACCTGAGAAAGATCCATGTAGTTTTTTCCTATAAACTTTCTGATTAAGACCACTTTAATTGGGTACAGATATCAAACCAAAGATCTGATGCTTTTATTTGGTTCCAGGTCATTTGGCAAGCCCACGTATATTCATATCTTGACTTATGTTGTCAGTAGCATGAATAAACTATACTCACTTGAATGCCTCTTTATTCAACAAAACAATTTATTGTATATATGAGGGGCATCTGCCTGAAGGAACCCTGGACAATTCATATATTTGTAGTTAACTGCTATGTAGACTTCTTTGAATATCTATCCACATTTGATGGTGCACTCTTGTGTAGTAAAGCAACTGTTTACACTATTTGGGCTTGGTTTGTTAATCCTCATTCTCTCTTTCTTTTTATGGCCAGGAAATGATTGCTGAATTGGTGGACGTTTCAACAGTATTCAAGTTGCTATCAAGTGGTCACCAATGCATAGAGCATGCAGCAATGTTATTATTGCTTGAGCTCTCGAAATCCCCTTTCATGTGTGAGAAAATTGGAATGACCACTGGAGGGATTCTAATGCTGATCAGAACCAAGTACAATAAGTCTATTGATGCCTTCGCCTCAGAAAAAGCAGATGAAATTTTGAAGAACCTGGAGATACATCCAGAAAATATCAGGCAGATGGCAGAAAATGGACTCTTGGAGCCCCTTTTAAATCATCTTCTTGAAGGTAACTTTTAATGCTTCTGTTTAGCCCACAACTGATGGCAGTTGTACACTCAAGAGCTTGCAAACTTAACTAGTAAGCAAGCATAGTATTTAATTGGTCACCATAGTAGCTGTTAATACATAAAACAGATGGACTTTTTTGGGCAATTAGTATCTAATTGCAGCTTACTTGGTTGTAAATCAAATATATAAGCAGGTTCAGAGGAGATGAGGATTGAAATGGCAAACTATCTTGGGGACATTTCTCTTGGAGATGACAGCAAGACCCATGTGGCTGAGAGGGCTTCCGCAGCACTCGTCAACATGGTACATAGAGGAAACACACTTTCCAGGAGGGCAGCATTTAAAGCTCTATCACAAATTTCATCTTACCACCCAAATGTAGAGATGCTCACTAATGCAGGAATTGTACAGACTATGGTCGAAGAGATGTTCTCACGGAGAATTTATAACGAACCAATGAACTCCAAAAATGAAGCTGCTGCTATACTTGCAAATGTATTTGAGGCTGGTGTTGATATTGAGAACCTTCCTGTCAATTCTTATGGCCACAAGCTACACTCAGACTATGTAGTTTACAACATCATTGACATGCTCAAGAACTCATCTCCTGAGGAACTCAATATCAACATCATAAGAGTTCTCTTATGCTTGACAAAGTCTCCAAAATCAATGGGCACAATTGTCTCAGTTGTTAAAGAGACTGAGGCAAGCTACACTCTTGTTGAACTGATCAATAATCCACATGAGAAGCTTGTGGTTGCTGCAATAAAGTTACTTGTTACGCTCTCGCCATACATTGGGCACATGCTGGTAGATAGATTATGCATGACAAGTGGTCAACCCGACAACTTAGTCCTGGGTGACTGTCCGGTGACTAAAATATCAGAAAAGCAGGCAGTTTCTGCACAATTTCTAGCTAAACTTCCCCACCAGAATTTAAGACTCAATCTAGCTCTTGGAAGCAACAATAAAGTGCCCACCATCCTAGAAAGAATCGACCAAATCCAGGGTACTCAGACAGGAACAAGCAGGTATGCACGTCATTACTTGGAAGGCTTGGTGGGCATTCTAGTCAGATTCACAACTACACTTTATGAACCCCATATTCTGTTTCTAGCAAGAAAACACAACCTCACAGCTGTATTCACGAAGCTGCTCATGAGAGCATCAAGCGATGAAGTTCAGAGGCTATCAGCATTTGGCCTAGAGAATCTCTCATCAGAATCTGTAAATTTATCAAGGCCACCACAAATAAGACGAACCAAATCCCTGGGACTTCTCTACTCAAAGAAATTCCCATATTTGGGTTCATCAAAGAATAGAAAAACACAACTGTGTCCAGTCCACAGGGGATCATGTTCCTCTCATGACACCTTCTGTTTGCTTGAGGCAAATGCTGTGGAGAGGCTGCTAGCCTGCTTGGACCATGAGAACGCTGAAGTTGTTGAAGCTGCATTGTCAGCTCTATGTACATTGTTGGATGACAAAGTTGATGTGGACAAGAGTGTGAGCATTTTGACTGAAGTGAATGCCATTAAACATGTTCTGAACGTGGTGAAGGACTACAACCACGACGGTTTGCTGCAAAAATCCTTTTGGATCATTGAGCGATTTCTGATGAAAGGTCAAGCCAAGTCTACTTCAGATATATCACAAGATAAGCAGTTGCCTGTTATTTTAGTCGGTGCTTTCCATCATGGAGGTGGCACTACAAGGCAGATGGCTGAGAAAATCTTGAGGGATTTGAATAAGATGCCCAAGACAACTCTTTCCCATGGCAACTTGTAGAATCTCACTTAAATTTGAGGCTGCTGCTAACAGCTAGCGAATTCCTATATTACTGGGTGTGGTCATATTGTACCAAGGATGTAACAAGAAACTGCAGAATTTATCATTTTACTAAGTTTGGGTCACAAATGTCCATAATCAATCATGTTGGGCCAAATTAGATCAGTTTTTATGCAGAGTTAATTCCATCCAAATTTATCAAATTTCAATGGTATTTTTCGATCTTGTGCTATATGTCACAAGGATACATTGATCCGGCCTATTTATGTATCCTTAAGGTACAAATTCGGGTCAAAACTAAATGTCTACGGGCTGTCCAGCCCTTTTGCTATCTATGGGAAGTCACAGAAACATGTAGAAATATGTAGAATGCACCACAATTACCTAAAAAATTTCGGAAAGAACCATATTAAATACATATCTAGAATAATTCTTGTAAATACCGAAAATATTCCATTCTAAGAGCTTCTCTTGAGAGGTATAAATAAGTCTCTCATCTTAATTGTACAACACGAATCCTTTCTCTCAATATAAGTTTACTTTCAAAAAGCTCTCTCTCTCTCGTTCTCCACTTGCCTCTCACACATTTTCCACTGATTCACTCAAACTATTTAACGCTTATTTAGCTCATCTTCTCTCGCAAGATCATCTAAGTATCACCCGGGTTAGCACGATCTAAGCCTAACTCCTTAACAGGTGGTATTATAACATGGTTGAATCTTAACTTCAACTTTGTTCTTACTTGAGTTGTGAGTATGACAAGTGAAGAAGGATTTGTTAATACCACTGTCAATGAGCAACAAGTAGGGCAACAAGCTCGTGGATGTGAGGAGCAATATGTTCCAACCAAACGTAACAAGTCCAAGGCTCCAACAAAAGAAACCACGGACTCTCGTGTTGGACACGTAATGCCACTGCTTTGGAAAACTTTCTATTTGACCTTGAGCAATACTTCGAGGCATGGGGGCTGTTAACGACCTCGCCAGGGTAGGCAATACCATAATCTTCCTAAGAAATGCTACCCAACTCTGGTGGAGACGGAAGCACTTTGAACGAGAGAAAGGGTTGTGTGTAATCAACACTTGGGAACAATTTAAGGTTAAAGTACCTAAGTACTTTGTATCTCACAAAGTAGACAGCGAAGTTAGAAGAAAGCTACGTTGCCTACATTAGATAGGTAGTATTTCTGACTACATTAAGAAATTTATTACCCTTATGTTTGAAATTGAAATGTTCGATAGGGAACTTCTCTTCTACTTTAAAGACAGCTTGAAGGATTGGGCGAGAGTTAAGTTGGACAGACATAATGTACAGACCCTGGATGTTGTCATTGCCACTACTGAAACCTTTATTGATTACTCTGCTCACTCCAAGAACAAAAAGCCAAACTCTTACAAAAGTAAGGGAGAGAAAACTGGGCATAAAAAGCAAGATTCTGACAAAGACCTTTAAGTGACCATTCCAAGCATAAGAAGAAGTATGTGGTTAAGTACAACTTAACTAATCCTCTTAGACCCTATTTCATCTATAATGGACCGCACTGGGTAAAGGACTGCCCCAATCGTAAAGCAATGAATGCTATAATGGCAACACTTAACCCAAAAAAGGCCAACGAAGAAACTCAAGTGGACATGGGATCTATCCAACAATTGGGTAATCTCTCGAAGCATTTCTCCCCAACAATCGCTAAGAAGAAGGGATTGTTGTATGCTAATATTGCCATTAAGTGTAAATCAGCTTGTGCAATGCTAGATACAGGGGCAATGCATAACTTTATAGACATACAAAAGGCCAAACATCTAGGTCTCAACCTAACGAAGGGAAACAGCACTATCAAAGTAGTAAATTCGAAAGCGAGGCCTATCCAAGGAATGACACACGAAGTAGCTGTCCAAATTGGTGAATGGACCAGTAAGTTAGACTTTATCATCATTCTCATGGATAATTTAAAGGTGGTGTTAGGTCTTGCATTTTTTGCGAAGACTTAGCTTTTCTTGTTCGTGCTTCAATTTCTCTTGTGGTTGCTCATGCTCGTAAGATCTGAGTAATTCCCTTGAAATGCAAAGAAAGGTCTTAACCATCGATGATTTCGGCCTTGCAGTTCAAACGGGGTCTCAAGTCGGGTCCTGATTATGTTGCTACCATAAAGGAGCTAAGTAAGGAAGAAGATGTAGCAACACCAACTCCTGTACTACCATAACTCATTCAAGCTATCCTTGAAGAGTTTAAGAACGTCATGCCTTCCAAATTGTCAAAGAAGCTTCCACTAAAATGAGATGTGGATCACCACATTGAGCTGGAATCTGGTGCCAAACCCTTTGCCATAGGTCTTTATCGCATGGCACCTCCAGAGCTCGTTGAACTAAGGAAGCAGCTCCACAATCTAATTGATTAAGGCTACATTCAACTGTCAAAAGCCTTATTCGATGCCCTAATCCTTTTCTAAAAGAAGAAGGATGGATCATTACACATGTGTATCGATTACGGAGCCTTGAATAAGGTCACTATCAAGAACAAGTATCCAATCTCCTTGATAACTGATCTTTTCAACCAACTCAGGAAGGCAAGATACTTCACAAAACTAGATTTGCAATCAGGTTACTACCAGGTCCACATAACACAAGGTGATGAGCCAAAGACAACTTGTGTAACATGTTACGAAGCATTTGGGTTCTTAGTCATACCCTTTAGCCTCACCAACGTACCAACCACCTTTTACACACTCATGAACAAGATATTATATCCTTTCCTTGAAAAATTCGTGGTAGTATATTTGGATGACATTATGGTGTACAACAACACACTCAAAGAGCCCATTGGGCACCTCAAGCAAGTCTTCCAAGTTCTATGGGAAAATGAGTTCTTCGTCAAAAAGGAAAAGTGCTCGTTCACAAAACAAGAGATGGACTTCCTTGGCCATCAAATCAAGGATGGTAGGCTCTTGATGGATCTAGCAAAGGTGTAAGTCATCCAACAATAAGAGCCTCTAACTAAGGTCCTAGAATTGCAATCCTTTTTAGGGCTTGTCAATTACTATCGTCGGTTCATCAAGGGATACTTTACCATAGCTACACCCTTAATTGACATGATGAAGAAGAACCTTACTTGGCATAGGACGAAGGAATGCCAAGTTTTCTTCAAGAAATTAAAGCAAGTAATGTCTGAAGAACCTGTCATGGTGCTGTTGAACTATGAAAAGCCTTTCAAAGTCTATACTAATGCATCCGATTTCGTTATTGGAGGAGTCTTGATACAAGATAGGCATCCCATTACCTATGAAAGTTGTAAGCTTAACAACATAGAAAGATGGTATACCATCTAGGACAAAGAGATGACTGCTTACGTACTTGGAGACATTTCTAATCTTGACCAATAATGTTGCTACGAGCTATTTCTAAACCTAAAAGAAACTCAGCCCCAAGTAAGCTTGTTGGCAAGACTTTTTGGCTGAATTCGACTACACACTGCAGTATAAGTCAGGACAAACCAACATTGTTACTGATGTGCTGAGCCAAAAGGCTGAACTATTAGCCCTTGCTGCTAGTACCCCTAAGAGCAACCTCTTTGAATGGATCAAGGAAAGTATCAAACAAGACAAACTGTCCAACAATCTATTAAGATTAGCTAGTAAGGAGAAGACTCATTGATTTTGGGTAAATGACGGAGTCCTAACAATAATTAGAAATCGAGTCTTTGTGTCAAAGTGGGGAAACTTGCAGAAGGAGATCCTTAAGGAATGTCATGATTCTCTATGGGCTAGTCACCCAGATATGATACAAAACCTTGCTCTTGTCTAACAACATTATTTTTGGCCGTATATGCATATGGATGTTGAGGTCTATGTGCAAACTTGCTTAATTTGTCAACAAGACAAAGTAGAGTAGCAACAACCAATTGGCCTACTTGAGCCACAACCCATTCCCGAGAAGCCTTAAGAAAGTGTCTTAATGGAATTTATTGTTGCTCTACCAAAGTTCGAAGGGTGTGGAAGCATCATGGTGATGGTTGATCGATTTAGCAAGTAAGGTACCTTTATTCTAGCCCCTGTTGATTGCAAGGTAGAAGAAACTGCTCACTTATTCTTCAAAAACATAGTAAAGTTATAGGGTGTGGCAAAGAGCATAATTAGTGACAGAGATCCCCACTTTACGGGCAAATTCTAATGCGAGTTATTCAAGTTGCTAGGAACCAACCTAAACTTCTCAACAAGCTTCCATCCTCAAAGCGATGGGTAAACTGAGTGAGTTAATGCCTTACTCGAACAATATTTGAGGTACTATATCAGTGCCCACCAACAAAATTAGGTGAAACTACTCAACACTACCCAATTCTCATATAACCTTCAGAGGAGCGAGGTTACAAACAAAAGTTCGTAAGGGAATGGCATGAGGAAGCGGACATAACAAAGGCTTGCCTTGACAAAGCAACCAAAAAGATGAAAAGATAAGCTAACTCCAAGCGACGCCTAAAGGACTACGCAACAGAAAACATGGTGATGGTGAAGCTATTACCCAACCAATTTAAGTCTCTAGGCAAAATACACAAAGGCTTGGTATGGAAGTACGAAGAGCCATTTCCTATCATCAAACATATGGGAAAGGCCACCTATCAAGTCCAACTTCCTCCAAAGTTAAAGATCCACAACATTTTCCATGTAAGTTTTCTAAAGCCTTTTTATTGAAACGAAGAGGATCCAAGCCAAAACAAGTCCAAGCACGCACCAATGACTGTGGTTATTAAATTCAACAAGGAGGTGAAACACATCTTTGCTGATAGGGTGATCAGAAGAAGGGGAGTTCTCAACTACATCGAGTACTTGGTGAAGTGGAAAGATTTGTTAGACTAAAAGGTTAGTTGGGAATGAGAGGACCAACTTTGGCAATTTGCCGATCACATTCGGTAATATAAGGTTGAAAATGCAATAAGAACATTGCAGAATTAAGTGGGGGAGGATGTCATAAGGATATGTTGATTCAGCCCATTCACGTATTCTCAAGGTGCAAATTTGGACAAAGACTAAATCTCTACCGGCTGCTTAACCCCTTTGCTATCTATGGTAGGTCCCAGAAACATGCAAAAGTATGCAGAATGCACCACAATTGCCAAGAGAATTCCAAAAGGGATCATATTAAATGCATATTTAGAATAATCCTTATAAATATTGAGAATATTCCATTCTAGGAACCTCTCTTGAAATGTATAAATAGGTCTCTCATCTCAATTGTATAGTACAAATCTTTTTTCTCAATACAAGTTCACTTGCAAAGCTCTCTTGTACTCTCTCTCTCGTTCTCTCAAACATTTCTAATTCACTCACTTACCTCTCACATGTCTTCTGCTAATACTCAAACTTTTCAAGACTTACTTAGTTCATCTTCTCTCACAAGATCGTCTAAGTGTCACGTAGGTTAACACGATCTAAGCCTAACTCCATAACACATACTCGTTCCAAGTCTCCTTCTCTAGGTTTGCAAGCCAAGATTAATATGGAGCTTTTAAGTAGGCCTGCTATGAACCAAAGTTGAAACTATAGTCCGAAAAAACAAGTAGGTTAACTCACTAAGACAGATTTCTCTTGTCCTACTTTAATTTTGGTGTTTTAGACTTGGAAGCTATAGTAATGACTCAACTGTTTTCTTGCACGGCACTATTTCAGCTATTATTGTTAACTTCATATGACAAAAAGCAATTCCGAAGGCTGCAGCGCCATTGCTAATATTTGCAGCAGTCTTGAGAAAATGAACGGTTTTGGCATTATAATATGGAAGCCACTTTTGATTTCAAGGATTCACACATAGAAGGTGTCACATATCAACTATAGAAATTTCTCAGATAA
Source organism: Ceriops zippeliana (assembly GCA_037897445.1). NCBI lineage: Eukaryota > Viridiplantae > Streptophyta > Magnoliopsida > Malpighiales > Rhizophoraceae > Ceriops > Ceriops zippeliana. Next base: position 3,521,660 of record JBAPLH010000155.1, read on the forward strand.
GCATGGCAGTGTATGTATTACATATATGACAGGACGTTTCGGCTTTGGCCTGCAATGTCAAAAAAGTTACAAAGACCTTTTTTATATAAAACTGTCAAGCACATCTTCAGCCGTCTCAATTGAATATTTTAGTCCAACCTCCAACTTCCTTTAAGCCACCATCTTTTGGCCTGTCCCTTGTTCCGGCAATGACTGAATTATTTCATTAATCCAACCTTCCTGTTTCTATATTTTTCAATTGATATAATGTGCCGTCTCCAGTAATTTATTACGTCTTTTTTTCTTTTTTTCTGGGCCCCCTAGATTTTGCAGTTTAGCCTTCATCCTTTCTTTGATACAAAATACCTTCCCTTTCCGCGCAAGGAACATGACAAAAAACATGAGCCTAGATGCAGACCAGTTCTTAGCCTTTTGACAATCAAATGGCATCTCGAAACAAAGAATACTTCATCAAGTTGGACGTCATCATCGGGTAGGTGGATAATTGAAAAAATGTCTCTGAAAGAAAAATAAATGAACATTAAAAAAAAATAACTAAACAAAGGATTAGGTTCATGTTTCGTCATCAACTTTGTGAAGTAAATGCTTATTTATTGTTCTGTCCACACTTTCTGGAGGTCCATCAATCTCCCAAGCGATAGGCCTACCTTTGGTGGTCAGAGCTCTGCATCTTTCTCTACTGCAAAAGAACATGGCTTCTTTTTCGATAGATGATTTTGTAGGGAATGGAGTTCTAAAGGAGCTCCTCCCAAAGTTTTTAGAAGAAGGTTGGGATGATATGCCAACATTGAAGATTATGAATTCAGAGGATATGGATGCACTAAACATGACACAGCGCCAAAAGGTTAGTTATCAGAGAATTAGCTTTTCATTTTCTTTTATCCGACTTTATTGGCCATATATTACCAATTGCTACACTTTGCTCGATATGTTACCAATAGCCAATCTCTGAGTTTACATTTCTCATACTCTAGGATGCAATGGAAATCAGATCTTACCTGCATGATCGTGCTTTAATGCAATATGGAGATAAGCTAGAGGCCTCTGGTAAAGATTTGCCTGAGCTTCTTAGTTTAACCATTAAGGATTTGTCTTCCCAGTTTGAAATGAAGAGTGGTCATGCTGTTCGTTTTATAAGCCACACCAATGCACGTAAAGATCCTCTTCCCACACAAAATGCTCTCCCTGCAAGGAATAAAAGTGATGGAAATTTCAGGAGCTTTGGGCCCGCCAACACAATGAAGGCACAAAGCATGTCAAAATCTTATACAGGAAGCTTTATAAATGATGACAAACAGCTTAAACAATCACTGGCTGATTTAGAGATTCAAGAAGGATATATCTTCAAAGGGAAAGTTGCAGCAGGGCCTCCTGCACCTCGGGCATGTGGTTGTGTACAACCTCCTCCAGTAGTTGAAGAAGTTGCACCTTATTCAGTCATTGCAAACATACCAATTCAGAAGCTAACTCCTGAATACAAGATTGGGATACAACGTTTGGTCAAAACTGAGACACCTCCAATGAAGGCTTCAGAATTGTGGCAAGACAAGCCAGCTGTACTCCTTTGCATTCGACGTCCTGGGTAAGCAATTATCTTCTGATCCTGGCATGGTTTCCCAAAGCTAATTACCAAGCCTTATCAGCTATACTTGTTATACTTGCAATGGTAAAATGTGAATGCTGTTAAATGCCCATCAATGCTAAAGATGTGGCAACAATAGACAGGGAAAATATGCTATCAGAATCCATTAGGCCAGTTACTAGAGGCAAGACTTTAAATAGGGCAAGTATATCATCTTTAACATCAGATCAACTCCTCGTTACAAGTTTAAAATGACAGATATTTCTTGAATTTCAAACAGGTGCATCATGTGCAGAGCTGAAGCTTACCAGCTGTATGCCAAAAAGCCACTATTTGATGCATTGGGTGTCCAACTATATGCAGTTCTACATGAACATATAGAGTCAGAGGTATCCAGTGAGCTTTAGATATCTTGGCATACGGTTAACTCTTTGGTTGTTGATCTTTTCTTGATGTGAGACTGTTGCCCCACAGGTAAACTACTTTTGGCCCCGATACTGGGGTGGTGTTGTTCTCTTTGATAGGGGCATGAAATTCTTTAAAGCTCTTGGTGGGGGACAACTGCTCAAGGACAAATTCATATCAGGATTTGTATTGAACCCCCGAGCTATTGCAAATTATAGGCGTGCAAAGACAATGGGAGCAGAACACAATTTCAAAGGAGAAGGTGAAATTAAGGGTGGACTCTTTATTGTTGGCAGAGGAAATGGTGGCATTGCTTACCAGTTTATTGAGAGAAACTTTGGTGATTGGGCTCCTTTAGCTGAAGTATATGCTATCTGTAGTCAATTGCAGGTAATTTTGATAAGCCATTCTAACCTCATGCTGAGAGTGGCATCCAATATATGATATCTTACTCTAACCAACTTTTCTTGAACTTGATGCAGTGCCATCAGCAAAATCAAGGGGAATCCATCAGAATATCGAAGGAATATCAGTGATGCTTGCCAATGGGCAGTCTCAGATTTGTTTCTAATAGTTTGTATTACACATGATTCCATGAGAGACAATATACTCCCACATGTGATTGTCTTCTTTTTTTAGATAATAATGTTCTGGTCAATCATTTGCTACATATCAACCTGCAGCTTGCATGGCTTGTATTGACAAGGACTTTAAATGAAACTGCAATCCTCAGTAAAACAATGGTTCAACATCAGCTCTTTACCCAAGTGTACACATTGATTGACCACAAATATGAGGAATCATACAAGCTTTTTACAAAGTGTTGACATATGACATACTGCTATGTCAGCTTTTTCCTCAACACTGTGTTGCAGTGTTGGATTCACTGCATGGCAATGTGATGATAAAAAACATTGTTTGGTCAGCAGAATTTCCAGCCATCATAAAGTTTTCTAATACAACTACAAGAACTGTGTTATCCATATATATATACTAACTAAAAAAGACGTGGATGCAAATGTCAACAGTTCCTGAACCATGAAGTGGAAATGTATGTTGTGTTCGCTAGGAGAAGGAATGGAACATGGCTTACAAGTGTCACACACATGTGAATAGACCCAGTTTTAAAGAAGAGAACAAGGTTAGCTATTAGCTTCCATTATGGGCATACCATTTTGGTTTCTGGAATCCTTGATATTTGCAATTTTTTTCTTGGAAATTAAAATGATGTGCTCAAATGCTGCTTCTTGAACAGCCAATCTCTTTCCCGGTGTTCATCGAATCCTCAATCTGGCACACTCCCCTAGATGATACTTGCTTTAACATCTCCCATCAAAAGCTTTGAAAAGTATGAAAATTGTCACCAGAAATCTCCACACGAACATGATCCATCTTTAAACAGGTGGAACCGGACAGCATCTCTTACTAGTATCTCTCTTTGAGTAACCTTAGAGATATACTTAGTCGCATTATGGCAATCCCCACATACCCTCAGATTTTTAACTACGCGTATGGGAAGACTAGGAGGAATAAATATCAATGCAAAAGCAATTGCAAGCTTCTCACTATGGTGGTTAAGCATGTTTATCTTCTCAGACTCTCGAACATCGTGGAGAATTGAACTTGCATCTGGCACATAGCCTTCCTTTATCATTTTTTGGTTCAATTCGTCTAGTTTGACATATATCTGATCAGAAAATGGACTTGACTGGTCATTGGCTGAGAAAATGTGGACTTTATTTTTATATTTGATCCAACTACATCCTGGTTCCTTTTTAGCACCTATTTCTCTCATTCCTCTCCTTAACTGGGCCACATAATTCCAATTTCCTTTTGCAGCATATATGCTTGAGAGTAAGATATAGCCTGCAGGATTCTGGGGTTCTAGTTCTAGAAGAGATTTAGCAGCCCATTCCCCTATCTCCTTGTTACCGTAAAGTCTGCAGGAGCTCAGCAAAGTGGCCCATCCAATTGCATCAGGATGCAAAGGCATGTTGTTGATAAAGCTCTTGGCTTCTTCTAACCTTCCAGATCTACTATAGAGATCAATCATGCATGTGTAGTGATCAGGACTGGGAACTATTATGTGCTCCTTTGACATTGATTCAAAATACTTTTCTCCTCTTTCCACTAACCCAGCTCTACTGCAAGCTGAAAGAACCCCAATGAATGTAACTGCATCAGGTTTCAAACCATGAGCTAGCATTCTTTCAAACAATTCAATTGTCTCATTGGCTTTTCCAAATTGTGCATACCCTGAAACCAATGCAGTCCAAGAGACTTCATCCCTGAGTTTCATCTCATTGAATAACCGGTGAGAATCTTCTATGGTTCCACATTTACTGTACAAAGTAATCAGTGCATTGGAAACTGTTGTATAAGAAATGAAGCCAGAAACTATGGCTCGACCATGAAACTGGACACCCTCTTCTAAGCTAGCCAGATTTGCACAAGAGCTAATCACGCTTCCAAGAGTAAAATCATCTGGATCAATTCCATTTATCTGCATATCAAGGAAAACCCTAACTGCTTCTTCACTGAACCCATTCTGGCCATAACCCACCAACATTGCAGTCCATGATACAACATTCTTGTGTTTCATTCTCTTAAAAACTGTTTCTGCATATTTTATGCTTCTACACTTACAGTACACATCAACAAGAGCACTACCAACAAAGACATTATGACTGTAGTCACTCCTTATTACAAAAGCATGAACTTGTTTGCCTTCTTTCAAGGCTGCCAGTCCCCCACAGGCAGTCAACACACTGCCAAATGTATATTGATCCATCGCCAGCTGTCCCACCCTCATCTCTCTAAACAAATCAACAGATTCTGTCTTCATGCCATTTTGCATAAGCCCCGTAATCATGGTTGTCCACGAAACAGAATCTCTTTCCCTCATACAAAGGAATAGCTTCCTAGAATCCTCTACCATCCCACAACGCAAAAGCCCGGCAATCATCTTATTACACAATACTACATTCCTCTCTGGAGTCTCGTCAAAAACTTGCTTTGACTCATAAATGAACCCCATTTTCGCATACAAGTCAACCAGGGAACCACTCACAAAAGTATTAGCCTCAAGCCCAGATTTCACAATCTGCCCATGAAGCTCCCTGCCCAAATCCAGATACTCTCGACTAGATGATGCCAATGTGATCATCGTCGAAAACGTTATTCTATTTGAATTAGCAATCCCGTGTCTCAACATCAAGCGATATGTGCGAATAGCGTCCACAACCGAACCATGGCATGCATACCCTGAAATAAGAGCGTTCCAAGAAACTACATCTCGGATTGGCATGAGATTGAAGATTTCTTGCATGTTCGAAAGAGACCCAGATTTTGAATAAGCAGAAAGAAGGGCGTTCCACGAAAATACATTTGGTTGGGTAATTCCGTCGAATATGCTGCGTGCGTAGGCAACATTGCCGAGACTACCGTAAGTGCTAACGAGATTGTTATGGAGAAACGGTTCCGGGTCAATCAAGGTCTTGATTATGAGACAGTGGAGCTTCTTGGCCTGGGTCTGGTTTCGGGTTTCACAGCAAAATTTGAGCAAGGAGCAGTAGTAGTTGGAGGAAGCAGTCATTTCAACTTGTGCTTCCCAGTCCTGTCCTGCTTAGAATGTTGGCGGGAAGGCGCAAAAATAAAAATAAAAAATAAAAAATAAAAAATATGTGCGTGTAAATATATGCTTTATATGATAGGTAGGAAAGGGTTAGAATCTCCATCTAATTATTAAGTATACAACTTTGATTTAACTTTTTAAAATAATGACACGGTCGGTGACTGCTTGGCTTAAGGTTTCATCCGGAAACAATGGACGACCGGGTCGAGAGAGAAAAGAACAAATTTGATTTAAGTGTATATAAAGGAAATTGTTATTATGCCTCCACGGTCTAATTACGACGACGATTAAATTAATTTATACAGACTTTTGACCCTTTTTCATTCTCTTATAAAACCCCCCCCCCCCCCCCCCGCTTGTCTATTTTTAAACAACTTCCAATATTTGGAAGGGGTCCATAACATTTTGGATGCCAACTTCAAATTCTCTCTAAGTTGGGCTTTTAAACAAGCGACTTCCACCTCGATCTTAACCTCTTGCATAGCTTGATGTTGGTGTACGATCATCATCTCTTTACCCAACTACCTTGATTTGAGCTTTTACACCAAGTGCTTAAGCGTCTTATTCTACTAATTACCCTTAAGCTCTCTTCGTCTTAGCTTCTGTTTCCATGATTGTACCCTTAAGTTAGCTGTTAACCTTAACCAAGTCCATAACTTAAGCATCAAGTTAAGCATGAGCCATTCAAGCCATATCTCTCTCTTTTCACAATTGCCCTAAGTTGCCTAGTTGCTCATCAATTATTTGTAACTAACTTATCACATTCTTCATGTGTACAATCATAAAAGGCAAACTAATGACTAACCTTCCAACTGAAACACCAGAAACTTGGTGCTTATTCTTTTCCTCTAACTCAAAAATTAAAACAAGTTACTTACCCTTATCTTACAAGGCAAGGAGCACAAGGGGAAACTATGCATCCTTTTACTTTAACCAATCAATATTAACCTTGACCTTCATGTTAGAATTAACACCCTCAGACATGATTTGATCAATGCATCAAAGTGGTTGCTTCTCAGCCACTAAAAGTTAAGGATTAACAAGTCATCCATCTCCTAAATATGGCTACTTATACCTAGTTTATGATCACCTTGCGAGTTGCTTGAGGTTAATCCTATGAAAGCATTAAAGATCCATTTTGTAATTTAGTTTATACTTGTGTAGCATAATGTTATGAAATAGTCCTTGTAATAAGACACTTTGGTGCAATTACTTTAACGTCCAACAAGCCATAAAGTGTTATAGCCTACAAGCCAACTTACTTTATTGGGTTAGATCCATCAGCTTTTGAAAGGGTAATCCCTTAAGAGGATACCCTATAATGAAGAAAAATATCAATGATTAACAATACTTAATCACAATAAATGGTAATAAATGTATACCTTGAGAAAAAAATAAGACATCTCCATAAACTTACATTTGTTCCCATAGCATAACCGAGTTAGGATTGACCAATCACATGACAAGAATACCATAGTGATCCATTATAACCTCCTAGACCTAAAATAAGAAAAGGCTGACTACTTTTCTCCATATATAAACCAATAATTAACCTAATTCTTTAAGGAAGTAAGAAAATACAAGGTTTTATATGTATCATAAATAGCTTAAAGATAACATGCAAAGCTAAGTAACATACTTATGTTTACAGATTCTTAAAGATTTAACACTAGTGCATAACCACCATTGGCATCATACTCCTATGCTTGAAAAAATAAAACATCTCTTGTATTAGGTTAGAAAAAGAAAAAGTTATTCCTCTATTAATCTTCAATAAGTAAACAACCTTCTAAGATTATGAAACTCATTGTCACAGGATCATTACCCTCTCCCCAAAAGGCTAACCTATTGAAGTGTGCAGCACCTACGTTTATAAGACCCAAGGATTCCCTTCTCTTTTTCGATGTGGGACTCCGTCACATTCTCCCCCACCAAATCCATCGACGTCCTCGTTATACACCGAAGACCCCTGTCTACTCCCCCTACTTTCGAGCCTAGAGCACTCGGTGGCGGACATCGGATTCAAGATGGGCTGGTTCTAATACCACTTGTTATGGGGTCATTACCCTCTCCCCAAAAGGTTAACCTGTTAGGGTGTGCAGTGCTCACGTTTATAAGGCCTAAGGACCCCCTTCTCCTTTCCGATGTGGGATTCTGTCACATTCTCTCCCACCGAATCCATCGACGTCCTTGTTGTGGACCGAGGCCCCCCTGCCTACTCCCCTTACTCTAGGGCCTAAAGCGCTCGGTGGCGGACATCGGATTCAGGTCAGGCCAGCTCTAATACCACTTGTCACGGGGCCATTACCTTCTCCCCAAAAGGCTAATTTATTTGGGTGTACAGTGCCCATATTTATAAGGCCCAAGGACCCCTTCTACCTTTCCGATGTGGGATTCTATTACATTCTCTCCCACCGAATCCATCGACATCCTTGTCGTGGACCAGGGCCCCCTTACCTACTCCTCCTACTCTTAGGCCTAGAGTGCTCGGTGGCGGACATCGGATTCGGGTCGGGCCAGCTCTAATACCCCTTGTCACGGGGTCATTACCTTCTCCCCAAAAGGCTAACTTATTGGTGTGCAGTGCTCATGTTTATAAGGTCCAATGACCCCTTTTTACCTTTCTGATATAGGATTTCGTCACATTCTCCCCCACCGAATCCATCGATGTCCTCGTCATGGAATGAGGCCCCCTGTATACTCCCTGGCCTAAAGCGCTTGGTGGTGGACATCGGATTTGGGTCAGGCCGGCTCTGATACCCATAGGGCCATTACCCTCTCCCCAAAAGGTTAACCTGTTAGGGAGTGTAGCACCCATGTTTATAAGGCCCAAAGATCCCTTTCTCCTTTACGATGTGGGACTTCATCACACATTCTTGTCATGAGGCCATTACCCTCTCTCCAAAAGGCTAACCTGTTGGGGTGTACAGAACCCACGTTTATAAGGCCCAAGGATCCCCTTCTCCTTTCCGATGTGGGACTTTATATATCATATATTCTCCCCCACCAAATCCATTGAAGTCCTCATCGTGGACCGGGGTCCCCCTGCCTACTCCCAGGCCTAGAGCGCTCGATGGTAAACATCAGATTTAGGACAGGCTGTCTCTAATACCATTTGTCATTAGGCCATTACCCTCTCCCCAAAAGGCTAACCTATTGGGATGTACAGCGCCTACGTTTATAAGGTCTAAAAGCCCCCTTCTTCTTTTCCGATGTGGGATTTCGTCACATTCTCCCCCACCAAATCCATCGACGTCGTCATCGTGGACTGAGGCCCCCCTGCCTATTCCCCCTACACTTGGGCCTAGAGCGCTCGGTGGCAGATATCGGATTCGGATCAAGCCAACACTGATACTACTTGTCATAGGGTCATTACCTTTTCCCCAAAAGGCTAACCTGTTGGGGTGTGTAGTGCCCTTATTTATAAGGCCCAAGGACCCTTTTTACGTTTCCGATATGGGATTCCATCACATTTTTTCCCACCGAATCCATCGATGTCCTCGTCGTGGAATGAGGTCCCCTACATACTCCCTGGCCTAAAGCGCTCGGTAGTGGACATTGGATTTAAGTCAGGCCAGCTCTGATACCCCTTGTCACGGGGCCATTACCCTTTCCTCAAAAGGCTAATCTGTTGGGGTGTGCAGCACCCACATTCTCCTTTCCAATGTTAGACTTCGTCACACATTCTTGTCACGGGGCCATTACCCTTTCCCCAAAAGGCTAACCTATTGGGGTATGCAGCGCCCACGTTTATAAGGCGTAAAGACCCTCTTCTCCTTTTCAATGTGGGATTCCATCACATTCTCCCCCACCGAATCCATCAACGTCCTCATCGTGGATCAGGGCCCCCTGCCTACTCCCCCTACTCTCAGGCCTAGAGCGTTCGGTGACGGATATCGGATTTAGGTCGGACTAGCTCTAATATCACTTGTGACAAGGCCATTACCTTCTCCACAAAAGACTAACCTGTTGGGATGTGCAGTGCCCATGTTTATAAGGTCCAAAGACGCCTTCTACCTTTCTGATGTGGGATTCCATCACATTCTCCCCCACCGAATCCATCGACATCCTCGTTGTGGAATAAAGCCCCCTGCATACTCCCTGGCCTCAAGCGCTCGGCAGTGGACGTCGGATTTGGGTCGGGTTGGCTCTAATATCCCTTGTCATGGGGCCATTACCTCCCCAAAAGGCTAACCTGTTGAGGTGTGCAACACCCACGTTTATAAGGCCCAAGGATCCCCTTCTCCTATTCGATGTGGGACTTCATCACACATTCTCTCCCACCGAATCCATCGACATCCTCGTCGTGGACCGGGACCCCCTTGCCTACTCTCGGGCCTAGAGCACTCGGTGGCAGACTTCGGATTTGGGACGGGCCGGTTCTAATACCATTTGTCACAGGACCATTACCCTCTTCGCAAAAGGCTAACCTGTTGGGGTATGCAGCACCCACGTTTATAACGCCCAAGGATCCCCTTCTTTTTTCCGATATAGGATTCTGTCACACCCACAATACCTTAACTCTAAAAGTGATAATAACCTTAGTCACCCTCATATAAAGCTAGTGTAATGTTATAGATATAAGTTAGCATCCTCCTTATTATAACTATGTGGCACTTGGTGCTTAAAATAAGCAAACTTATCTATAGGTACTAAGAATTAAGAGTTACTTGACAAGATGTAATCTCTATCATACTAAAAAAATTCATAAAAGGTGTAAGGGAAAGGGATCAGTAAGCTAACTTTCAATTACTCAACATAAAATGTGGCAAACCTAAATGGCAAATAGCTAGCTCATTCACTAAAATATGACATTACTAGCTTGAGTCCCTTAAGCCACTAATGATGCCACCCAAAGTATCCCTTTAACTACTCTTGATGAACATTAAAAGTCAAATTATAATTGTCACAATTATGAACATTCTATAACTTATAAATAAGTAAGTTAAGCCTCTTATGATGGGTAAACAAGTGCTCTTTTAAGGCTTAAATATGATTAAGAGTATATAGGTAAGGATTATTTCATTAAAACCATATTACTTAATTAAATCTAAATAGTAAGATGATAGATTACATGAATGAATAAAGAGAAAAGGGCCAAAAACAATTTCAAAAGGATGAAAATGAGGCTAATGAAGAATCCTTTAGGCTTCCCCCTTACATGAAACACCATACCTAATGGAATCATGACATGTAGAAGTTACCATTAAGTGGTTATAATATAATTTCAAAAGGCATAATAGGTAAGCGATATGCTAAACCTAAATGGATAACAAAAGAAAATTATACTTTAAAAAGTAAGACAATAATATAAAAAAGAATATGATGGTATATAAAGAAGCAAGCAACTACTAAAAGGTGCAAAAAAAAAAAGTAAGAAAAAAGGGTAAATCAATAAAAGGTAAAAAAGATGATTTACTAATTTAACTTCAACAAAAACAACCTTGTTAGTATAAATGTTTTTACAAAAAAATAAGCCTAAGTCCTAATTCCTATCTAAGTTCTCCCCCCCCCCCTTTTTTTGCCCTACATATTCTCTCCATTAAACTTAGTCAATTGACATAGACCTAAAATTTCAATCTCATTACCTTGTAAATTGCCTTCATCATGCTTAGGGTAACTATTGATCATTAAAGCCTTAAATGTAGGTTGGGGGTGAAGTACATTGCCCTTAAAAGGTGTTAGGTTTCACTTAAGTTGTAAATTAAGCATTTTATGCAACAAATATCAAACATTTTTGGTAAGATTAAAGGTAAAGATTTTGTCAGTACACAAGCATTCCTTTGGATTACAACCTCCTTTTTGGCTACCTAACTCTTGTTGAAAATTTATAATTTTTCATAATTTTTGTCAAAGTCTAATAGATGTTCATGACCTACTGCTCCTTTACAATACCAAACTCATTAATACCAAAGCTCTTTAGCTTTGCCTTATGGTTCCAAACTAGGGGGTAAGGAACCTTTCCCATATCTTTAACATAAATAAATTTAGAATGATACTCAACTTAGTTATCAACTAAGTTAAGTAAAATTCCTTTTTTAGCATGTGAGGAGTAATATATAAAGTTATCTTATTAAGGGAAGACCCTTTGAATTCATGCATATATAGCAAAATAGAGTAGAAAACATAAGAATACTCATAATTAATGCACCACTCTCTAAACAAGTCAAGTTAGCCTACCCATTCAAAGGAATTTGCCTAAAAGTAATCTACAAATAACTAAGTTATTGCTAAAACACCTCCATAATAGGAAAAAGCAAATCCTTGTTTAGTTGGGAAATGAAGATAACAATATAACTTAGGAGAGCACAATAAGGGCTCTCATTAGCATAAGGTTGAATAATACATATCTAATTTAAATTAATTTGACTTAAAAAGTTAATATAAGTGGCCTAATAAGCCTTCAATGGTCTCTTATTCTTCCTCTCAACATTGTAATAAGGTTAGCTACAAGGAGGCACAAATAAATGACCCTCTTGATAGCTTTACTTTCATAACATCCATAAAATCCTCACTATCACCTTAGTTGTTATTTGGCATCTCATATACTTGATCAACAGGAGCATTAATGGCATAAGACTTATCTATCACTTAAAGTTAAACTAATAGTTGGTAAGTCAAGAAAAAACACAATAATAAGAAACTCAAAAAAGAAAAAGAGATAAGGAAAAACCCTTAACCTCATTATTTAAATAGAAGAACTAATGTAGGTACTAAGGAGACATTAGATCAATATGCTTCATTTAAAGTTTAATGGCAACATGTATATTCATGGCATGCATTTCGACCAAATAAACAATGAATGGGTTTAATCTCACAAATTGAAATGTCATACTTAAAGTAACTCTTGCCATAACTATGATTACCAAAAGAAATCTTAACCATCCTATGAAATAAAGGAGGGGCAAGTAATAAGGAGCCTTTTGACATGAGCTTAAAGCCCCCATTAAGTCTATTACCAATTCTATAAGTCAACCTACAAGTCAATATCTTGTTACGTTTTATGACTAAAAGATGCACCTCTACTAGCAACACTTAAACATGTACAATTGTTCAAGAATTACCACCTTTAGCAAGCATACCAATAAGAACATCATTCACTCCCAACTTTACCACCTTGGTTGGTTAGTAATAAGCTATAATGTATCCCAGTATTGTATACACATTCACTTTGGATACATTATATGCTCTTAAATCAATAAAAACCAGTTAAAGGGCTTATGAATACCACTCACTCTTAGGGGCTCAAATAATCCCTCTATGTCCTCTTTATTTGCTTTTTAAGTTGTTCTCTTATCTCTCTAAAAGCTCTTTATTGATTTAACTATCAAAATGATAATGCTAGGCACCAACCTAACACTCCTATAACCTTTTCTTGTCTTATGGGAGCTATAAAGCCCAACCACCTAGGAACCAACTTAACTAGCAAATATTAGATAAAGGACTTGAAAAATAAAAGAAAGTGAAAGAGTACTTATAGTTACATAGTGCACTTAAGAATTGGATTTAAGACCAAATTCGTAAAATGAATGTGTTAGGAACCAAAATCAATTAGAAGGCATCTAATGGTAGAGAACCAAAGATCAATTTGATTAAATTGTTATTGTATTTTTCCTTAATTTTTAATTTAGTTTTCTTTGTAAACTATTAGTGGAAATCACTAAAAGGTTCATGAGGACTTTATGATTGTACAAGTAAGTGATTTAGATATAGGAAGACAATTATGAAAAATATGAATGAAATCTAAATTTATTTCTCTCTCATCTAGAAATGCTCTGTTGTATTCTTTTTCTTCTAATCCCAAAATTCTTCTTACTTCCTTGTTTCTATGCTTCCCCAATCGAAGGGTCCTTACCAAATGTGAACTCAGATGATTCTCCATCTAATAACATGATGTTTCAGCCTTTTGGCTAAAATCAAATGAAGAAATCAGGTATTATCTTATATTATAGAAAGAGAAAGAAATAAAAAAAGAAAATAAAGCCAAAAGAGAGTAAAGAGGAGGAGAGAGAGAAAAAATCAAGTGATGAAAGGTTACTTGACTTACCAATAATTAGTATGTTAATGTGGGGTCTCATGTGAATTAGTGAGTGTGGTATGTATACATAAAAAGTTAGTTGATTAGATAACCAAAGAAATTTAGTTCAATGATTTTCAAGTTGTCTCCAAGATTAAGGATTTTGAGTACAAATTCTAATCAATGAAAATAAAAATGATAGGCAAGTGAATTTTATGGCATCAAAATACCATGTAAACCATAACACTTTTTCTAACATTTATGATTTCAGAGATATTAGCAGCTTATTTAAGTTGTTCTTTTTTTTTTTCAACAAATTCATTTAATTAAATTATTTAATTTCAAAAATAATCCTTGAGATGTTAACTCCAATATACATTATTCTCTTTTAAGTTCTATATATTACTTTTGTAAAGTATAATGCTCCATAAACTTCTCTCACAAAACCCAACTGGACTTAGTTCAATGAGATGAACCAATCAATAATTTGAGTTTCACAATGTTTTTTGTTCTAAATCAATAATTATTTATTTAAGAAATATTAAGTAGACTCAAAAATCGAGGAAGCACTAATGAACTTAATATTTTAATTGTTGAATAGTGAGGCACGGTAGAGAGAAAATAAAATTGAAATAATGACAAAACAGGTTGAAAATAAAACTATCAATCGTTATGTAGTCCAAATTATAATATAAAAAATAATTTATGTTATACACATAAAAATTTATAACTCTCTAAAATATATATTTTTGCTCTTACTCAAAATTTAAAATTCTCATATTGATAGATTTATTCATAAAAGTTTTATTATTACTAATCATAATAGTTGTCGCAGTTTTTTTTAATGATGTAAATTATGATATTTTAAATATATTTTTAAAAAATATAATTAAGAGAAATTTATTTATTTAATTATTATATATATATATATATATATATATATAGAGAGAGAGAGAGAGAGAGAGAGAGAGCGATAACCAAAAGACTAAAGAGTCCTGTGACATATGAAAATAATTATATATTTATTTATCATTTTTATGAAGTAACCTCACGCTCTAAGAAATCAAAAATATGTAATATTTTACAAGACTTAATATGTAATATAGAAATTTGCCAACGTAGTATAACAAAACCCTATGCACTACGCAAAAGGCTCTCCATTTATAACGTTAAAAAACTAACTAATATTCGTATAAAGTCAAGTCGTCCGTAATACAAGAAGGCTCTTTATGTAGTATAAAGTAACATTTACGTTGTATAAAGCATAATATTATATTGTATAAAAAGCTTTCGTGTATATAAAAATCAAATAATGCATTATAAATGCTCATTAATATAATAAATTGATCTTAAATGTTTATTAAGATTGGTTACTAGCATTTAATTTCTGATATATTAAAAGAAATCTTATATGTGAAGGAAGTACCCTTTGAATTTAAAATTTTTGCCTAGAAAAAATCTTGTGTTGGCCAAGAGTAAAAGCTAGTGGGTTTCTCTTTCTTTTTTCTACTACATGAGATAACGTTGACAATTAACATGCACTAAGCCGACCTTGATCGAGCATCACCTGTCAGCCAAGTCTAAGAACGGGAAGAAGGTAAGAAGAGCAGAGTTCTTGCAATAGAATTACTCTCTTTCTATTTGGGGTCGAAGAATTGGGATTCAAGCAAGTGCAATTTCTCTTCAACCAGGGACGAGGGAAGGGGGCCTCTGCCTCGTTAACACACCATGCATCAATTGGCGAGTCGAATTAATTAAATTTTTTAAATTTGGAGGTAGAACACGCACTTGTATGCACCGTGCACGTTGTATAGAGTGAGCCTTCCTGGCAGAAATGCACAATGGCTGGAACTGCGTAGCTTCACTTTCACCCTCAAGGGGGAGGTAAACAAGGCAAGTGTGAATGATTTTAATAGTTGACGTTTCTAAAGTTCCCCTTGTGGGGATGGAAACAAAACATCACATATTCTTGCTTACATAGCTCATTGACACATGCGGGAACAAATACTTACCATAACTTCCTTTGATATGTAAATTACAAAGCCCCATCTCTTTTGAATCGATGCATGAGCTTTTCCCTATTAGCCCCATCTCTGATGATCCCTGGTAAATAAATCTATACATTCCTCAATTCATAACAGCTATCGCTTGGTAGAAATCTATGTTAGTGAAGAAAGAAGATATTGATATACTTGTTACGCCTTGGGGTTGGTGCAACACCAAGGTGATGAGAATCATCAATGCCAGAATGCAATTCCCCTTCTCTGATTTGGCATTTCAAATTCTCAGAAATGCTTTGCTTTCTATATGTGAGTGACGAGACCAAATCTTGCAGCTTCTAAACCAGGCCGGAAGCATCTTTTATCAGCATTCCTGATTTGATAAGAATCTCGAGGGCTTTTACCTTCGCCATTAGTAGGGTACATACACATCAGCATGCAACGCGCCATGAATAACAAGGAGAACAATCATTGTTCAACTTTCATGTGACCTGGCCGCAGCCCTGCAACCAAGACAACCTGTTTGTGTTAAAGGATGGGAAAGGGCAGCTGGGCCTGAGTGCATGCGATGTGAAGGCTATATGGACAAGTTATACCATTAATTTCCTGACTATCTTGGGGAGCATTGGTTCCATAGTTCACCTGGATGACATTATGGAGCTCATCTTCCCACGCACTGTGTAGCTGTTGCCAAATGCATGACGTAAATGACATGCTCACTAAAATACGGTAGAAATTCATGCAACTGGTATTTCACTACTTAAGAGTTATCCAAACTACATTTGGGTGAATGCTGGAGGAAGTTATCAATAATCAGCCATGCCCATTATAACTTTCTCATAGCATAAAATGAAATTGACACTAAATGTTGAAGTTCACTAGACAGGCTCCCATGTGGCTCTGTGCTTAGTGTATCAAAATCTTGAGGCTTCAATGATCCTAGTCCACAGCATACCAATCGAGTTCTTGTCCATTGCCAGGTGCATATCCACCCACAAGCATGCAGACAAGCAAAGGTGCACACACACACAAATAATATTCTTCTCACCATTTTCTCTTATATCAGAACACTAAAATAGAAATGGTACCTGAGAAGGGCCCTTGAACCCTACGCTAATTGGTGTCAAATGGGAACCAAGAGATCTCCGGATTACATCAGAATGGCCATCCATCCCTGGGAAAGTAGCTGGAACAAGTCCCGATTGAGATGGATGCATTGGAGGATAAATCATTGGCAGCTCAGGGGAAAAGGCCATAGTGGACGATGAAACAGCCCTAGACTGAAGGATTTGAGCACAGTTACGAGTCGTTGACACATTCTGTGCATTACGTAATATTTGTAGGCATGCAAAAACACAATAAATTTGTATTGCACCTATCCATCCAGCTCTTTATAAAAAAAAAACGCTCAATATTAAAGAATGGATGTGTAAAAGACATAACATTCTCTTACATCTTTTGCAAGCAGCCCTTCAATGTTAAAATCATGCCTAGGATTCACTGTTGTGAGTTTCATTGATAAAAACTGGAGAAAAGAATAATAAACAAAATGAGATCTCAACAAGGCAGAGAGAACTGTCAAAGACTTTATGAACAGAGTCCATCTGTCAAGCAACAGCTTATGGAGAAGCCCCATATGCTACAATTATGCTCTGTTGCAAGTAATTTATGACACAACATCAGAATACTACTCCACTCGTGAATGTGCAGCATCACTAAAAACAAACTGAGCTGTCGATGAAACAGATGTACTGGACTAAGCATGAACAACCAAGCGGAGAAAGGATGAAGACAAATTTTTATTGCCTACCTCAACCTGACGCTGAAGTGACTGTACATAATTGATGATTTCATCAAGCATCACTGCCTTGCCTGTGACCTGCAACGTCCAAATTGATATTGCATCCTATGAACTACCACTAGAATCCAACTATGTAGAGAACTCAAGGCCAAAAAACAAACCTTGCTGCAACCAGGAACAAGATCTTGTAGAAACTTCATCCTTTCACCGATTTTTTCCCTTCTAACCTGTACTCAAAATAGATTAAAACTTAGACGTCTAAGCAAATTTGCTGCATTCCACCCACATATTTTTGGTTGATCTTACTCTTTCTGCAAGACTATGGCTATTTGTTGCTTGGCCCCTTCGAGCTCTAACATGAATATATTCTTCCTTTGGTGGATCCGAAGCTTGTGGCCCCTGTTTGCCTTGTTTTCCCGCGGACCTGTTGGCAGTTGAAGGGGGATTTTGCTCTGCCTTCTGTTTGCTTTCAAAGTTGTCTTTTGCAGTATCAATAGAATGTTGGGTTACCTTAGCATGATCAAGTTCAACGTCCTAGCATAAGATACATATTAAGAAAAATCACTCAAAGTACCTCAAATAAACAAAAAATATTGGCAAACATGGTTTCCAACCTGCCCACCCCTTTTCCTTTTCCTGGAGCCAAGGCCCTTGGCAGATGTTTCTCCACCATTTCCCTCCAATATAGAAGGCTCCTCTTGAAAACCATCACTAAATTCAGCTTTATCAGATTCATTACCTGACCCACCAACACCTTGTTTCGCTTCGCTACGAGATCTTAGAAGGCCCTCACTTTTTAATGGGCTCCCTTCATTAGCTACATGGTCAAGAGACAAGCAAACATCATTGGGACCTTCACCAACATTCAAACCATTTCTCTCAACTTGTCCAACAGACGCCAACTTTGGTCCAGCACCAGCCAAAGCCTCTGCTGGTCCTTGCATTATTCGCCCCCCTCCGGAATAAAAACCCACAGTATCGAGAATTCCATAAGGGCTCAGCATATCACTAAAATTCCCACCACCAAAGCACGAAAACCTGGCCGCACGCTCGATGAATGCAGAATCAGCAGGCAACTGGGATAAGCTTTGAGGGAGAGTTGCAGGGGGGTTTGGTAAGAAGAGACCAGCAGCTTTCAGCATTGAATTTTGTGGACTCCAACCCATATCCAGCACTCCGTCTATGCCACTTCTCAGAGAGGCAGGGCAGGCTTTCCCCATTCCTACTGTGTTAGAAGAACTGGCGTTATTAATGTCACTCAATCCCAAGTTTTGCGAATTGTTTGGATGATCCCATGCAGATGAACCAAATGTTTCCACCATAGAAGCAGAAGATAAAGAATGAATACCAACCAGATCTCCTCTACAAACTGCCGCTTGGCTATCAGCGGGAACTAGAGCAAGAGATGAATTTGTCATATTGGCACCACAAAATTGCCAGTCTGAGGACATATTGCTACTACCCGGAGAGCGGTAACTTACAGGATTACCATCGCTCTTTTCTATCTCAAGTTTATCATTTTCACTCATATCCATCTTCGCCGAAGCCGCCAGAGAATAGGTATTTTGTCTTTATCAGACCCAATAACTCAGTTAAGACTAGTCAAAGATCAAAAACCTCAAGAAGCAGGAGAAAAACCAGTACAAGATTAAATTTTTCTTTATTAAAAAGGGGCTTTATTAGACAAACTTCAAGGGAATATCAGAAATTCTCAAGTTACAATACAAGAAATTTGAGAAATTTACAGCAGCACCAAATTATTTCTTCAAAAGAGCTCACACCGCAAGATGAACATCTGAAGCCAACCATATATGGCTACCTACGAGGACATGAACTCTTTAAACCTACAATCAAAATTGAAAAAAAAAAAAAAAAAAACCCCACTTCAATAAATTGGCTGGAAATCCAAAAGACCCTTGCTACCCAAAATTTAAAGGATAAAAAAAAAAAAGGAGCAACAAAGACTAAAGAAGTTGGATTGCTACCATTTCCAAAGCTACCCACTACTGAAACTCTCTGCGTATGTGTACCACCAAAACAAACGGGAACACAGAAAAAGAAAGATTGAAAGAAAAAGCTCGAAAAAGGGTGGGGTGTCTTAAACAGCAGCGGTCAAATAAGAAAACAAAAGGACGTTGATTTCAGTACAATTAATATGGCCATTCAAAACCCTAGTCAGAGCTGCAGCAGAGAAAGGGTAGCCTTCAAAGTGCAGAGAGAAAGATACCCCATTTCAGATTCCGTGCTACTTTGGGCACTCTGCTCTGCTCTCCAAGGCATACATACATACAATCCCCCCTTTTCCTTGCTCTTACACCAAATTTTTTTTTAAAAAAAAAAACTTTACTGATTTTTTGCCCTCTGCTCTGTTCAACAAAAGCCCTCCCCTGCTTTTGTTAGCTCACTACTCACACGCACACACTCTTGCACTGAGCACAGCTGCCCCACACAAACATAAACAAACACGCACCAAAGTACTCACAGCATACACGAGTGAAGTCATACATTGCAAGAGAGAGAGAGAGAGAGAGAAAGAGAGAGGTCGGAATTGGAGTTGGGTACACATTTATGTGAGCATTTGATTTGATTTTTAAGAAGAGAGAAGTGTTAAAGAGAAAGAATAATAATAATAATAATAACAATAGCAAAAGTGCTGTCATTTATACCCACGCTTGCATCAAAAAGAGAGCTGTTGATGATTAACCACCGCCACTGCTTGCTTGTGAAGCCCTTTTTTGTATCGGAAACACTCCCCCCCCCCCCCCCTAAAACGTCCTCTCAAACATTTGTTAATTGTTATATTCCGTTACTACTTTTAACATTTGCTCTTTTAACCCCAACCCCCCCACCCCAAAAAAAAAAAAAAAAAAAATATTCATCTAATAGGATTGAGAGTATATTTTTACTATATATATAATTTTAATATTAATAAACATAAAATTCTCTAATATTTGGATATAATATTAGACTTCAACTCAGGATTAATATTTTATATATATATATATATTACTAAATTATCATCTCGTGTATACATTTATATTTGTTGGTATCCATTACTTTGTTGTTACTTGTTATTGATAGTAATGTGTATTTTATTTATGGTGTTTGCTTTGTTGCCAAATATTAGCTAGCAAAACTGACACTTTTGCCAACCCCCATTAGGGATGGGGGCTCTCCCTTTTTTTTTTTAACTCATTGGGATTTCTTTAGTGGGAGGCCCCCTTGGCTAAAATTCTTGGAAAGAGAGCTTAAAGATCTTTTTAACAATATAGGGTTTGTTCTGTTCGGTCAAGCCCCCCAAAAGTCCGGCTAAAGCTCATTTCCACCCCCCCCCCCCCATACTCTCGTCTGAGTATTTTACCATCAAGGAACAGAAGATTGTTTATTTTTAATTTTGCTCAAAAAAGGGAATCAAAGCAACAAGCATTACTATGTCCTGATATTGTTATTGAAATGGTAGTTTACTCGAAGTTAAGTTGGGGGGGGGGGTGGGGTGGGGATTCATGTTTTGACCAAAAGAAGAAAAAACGAACAATAAAAATGAAAATGAAAACCAACTTGATATCTATTAAATTTGACATTAACATCTTGGTTATTCTTGTTGGCACTTTCTCACGCAGCGCCGTATAGTGGTTGGTGCACCATTTGGCCTGCAGATGGTTTTTGTTTTCATATTGCATACCTTTCATGAAAGGAAGAACTCACCGTTCGCTCCTTTCCCCTCAAGTCTCTTTTCTTCTTCTTCTCCTTTTCCTTCTTCTTCTTCTTTTTCCATTTCCCAAAACACACACACACACACTGTAAACAAAACAATAGACATGGTCTCTAAAGGAAGTTGTCGGCTGTATCTTGCAATCGCTAATGGTTTACCAATTTTTAGGCAAATATATTATTTTTTTAGACGATTAACTTACAAACGGCAAAATCCTTGCTGACAAGTGTACATACTGGCAAAGCCAGGAGTCATTTGACATGACTCGAGTTGCGAAGTATCCTTTCCGAGACTTATTAGCTTTAAATGGGGAGGCGAATCTTGGTTACTTCAATTTAATAATAGACATATAGATTATATATATATATATATATATATATATATATATATATTTATACCCCCACTGGTGAGCTACTGGGAATTAGCTTGGTAATTAAATCAAATGACCATGACCCTCACAACATCATCTTCAAGCCTCTCTCTCTCTCTCTCTCTCTCTCTCTCTCTCTCTCTCATTTTGATCTAACAAAAGGGTCACCCCACCAACCTCTGTGAAAAATAATAATCACTATCATTATTATTAGTATGGCCGTCGTCCACTTGTGTGGCAAATATATTTCTATTACGAGCACTTTACTACAACTATCAGATGATGGTCTGCTACTGCCTGCTCCTCAGTCTCCGATGTCATTATTAGTTGGCCTTGGGACTTGAATTTCCCAAGAAACCGAGCTTTTATTTAATGATATGATTTCTCTCACAAATTAATCTTAGATTTAGAAATGTCCTCGCAAGCAGCGAAAATGATTTGGTTTGATTGGAAAAACCAAACTTGGAAGAATCTGCACATGAAAAAAAATCCCTCACTGAATAAATAAATAAATCATATGCTCGTACATTGCATTAGAAACCACAAAACGGGAACTTCTGTACAACTAAGTGTTCAAAAGAGAAGACAACAAATGGACATTTTAAAAGGACCTACCGGACCACCCCCCCCCCACCCCACCAAAAGGAATAAGGGGACCGGATTCCTCAGCATTACATTTTTCTCCAATCAGTTGATGCGGAAGCCAGGAAGTGGGCAAATGGGGTACTTGCACGTGTAATGGTCCTCCCCTCTTTATACTGAGTATAATCAATTTGCGTCAAATGAATAAATCACCCATATAATAATAATAATAATAATAATAAATGAAATTACAGAAAGCCCTTAGATTGTGATTGTGCTTACAGAATCAATGCAAGCAAAGCAAAGCAAATAATGAGATGATTAAGTTTGAATGTTGTTAAGATGTTTCGCATGGTTGGCTGAACCATACATACATACATACATACATGAGAGAGTCCGCTCTTCTTTTATTAGTGTATTTGGTACAATCTTCTTTAGTAAGTCCGAAATGTTTATATAAAAATATACAAAAAAGAAAGAATAAATACGAGTAAGAGTTGGCTCACGGTTGGCAATTGGCTCTCCTTTTGGGAAAGCTCAAAAGCCAGCCAACACAATTTCGGCCAACCCAACATGGGATGGGGAGCTGGGGATTCGAGATATCTTAACCAGAGCTTTAGAATTGTTTAATCTGAATCAAGGAGTGCACCATTGATGATTACTCACTCTCTCCCCCCCCCCCCCCCCCCAACCACCAGGCTCTGAAGATGTTAATAAAGTGGACTGGACTGGACTTTGGTTTGAGCTTCAATCAATTGAAGGAAGGCACGTTTAGGACCTTTATTGTATATCAATCAATTGATCCTTCTGTTCATCATCATCATCGTACAGATTGCGCAATCTTATATTTTATTGAGCTTAAAACTCCTAGCAATTTTAGTCCGTGAGTGTATAAATGTGTAAATAAGAATAGTCTAACTAGACCTTTTCAAATTAAATAAATAAATCATACACAAAATAATAATAATAATAATAAAAAGTACTCAAAATATAACTTAAAAATTTTATTTGGTATTTTTCGTTTCTTACTACATTATGGTTGACCAAAATATGAATTAAGTATTTTTAACTTAGACAAAAAATTTATAATATGAGATATACCCCAAAAAAAATTATAATAGTAGCATTTATTTTGTTAAATAACAAGTCATAGTTCCACGATTACATATTTTATTTTGAACGTTTAATGGAAAAATAAATAACTTAACTAAAAAATAAAATGTAAAGAAAGTTTATATATGTATATATATTATATGCACATCCATAGAGAAGAATTCAAATAATTGAGTTCATAAAATTTTTTCTTGAAATTTAAAATTAAACTGAGGGAAAAAGTTATTTTTGGGTGAGACCAAAAGAGTTTTTTTAGTGAGATAACTTCAAATTTTTTTAATTTGATTCCGAAAATTTTCTAAATTCTAGTTGGGGGGGGGGGGGGGGGAAACCTCACCGCAATATCTGTGGCCCTGCCCCAGCCCTGCCACTGTTGGCAATTAATTGCGTTGGATGGTCGGTCCAAAATTTCACTTGACCACGTTTAACAAGTCCATACACACACACACACACACTCACACTTACACACACACATTTATATGTTTAAAATAAGGCTCATGAAAATGAAAATTTGCGTGCTGTAGGTTCGATCGGGGGTCACTTGAGCCATCAAAATAGGCTAAAAACACTTTAAAATGATAGTCAGAGAAGATTTTGAGTGAGAGCTTAAATACCGTCTTGGGTTTTCTTATCTGAGGAGTAGATTACATGCACGAGGGAATTCATCGGGGCTACTACGTCTACACACAAACACACAAGCAGACAAGACCATGACATTTAAGATTAGATGCAAAAGATGTTCGAGTTGTGGTTGAGGAGAGAATATCAGTATGGTCTACGTTCACCTTTGAAGTCGCGTGAAAATTGTCGCCCAGAGCATCATTGCACAATGCGCATACATTGATGAGATTGTTGCCTGCCTGCCTGCCTGCTTGATAGTTCCCACACACACCTTTTTTTTTTTCTTTTTTTTTCTAGACCCTTTTTTAGTTCACTTTCTTTCTTTCTCTCAAAACCCACTTAAATTTTCACGAGATCTACCCTTTTTTTTTTCTCGTCAAAAGATGCCTCTCATGAAAGCATGAGGACCTTTTTCTCCTGTGCCTTTCCCCCCCCCTCTCCCAACCCCCCAAAAAAAAAAACAATAAATTTTCACACTCGCCATCCCATGTGTTAACCAAGAAAAAACTGAGGTTAGGTATGGGACCCCTTTAGATTGGAGAATTGTGATAAAAGGAAGCCTGCCATTCCCAACTCTTTGTCCCCTCCTTGCAGATGATGGTCCCTAAAAAAGAATCTTACGCATAGATCTTATAGCACTGCTGTGAAGGACTTCCCAACTTAAAAAATAAATGTACAAAACCGGATATTATATTGGTGGGTAATTATAGTCATAGGCATAGGTATTTTCTTTCCCTTCTTTCTTGTTTCCTTTAGATATGGTACCAATTGAGAGTTTCCCTAGATGTACATGCTTCTTAATTTAAGAACAAGAACTTTTTTTTTTCGGTTGTTGAATCAAGAGAAAGAACATTCCACTACGATAGTTTAGAAAGTTGCACATATAAATTTGTTTTAGAAACTTCCAAGACTCTTTCTAATTAACAAGCCATAGCAGTTGAATTGAATGCATTGAGACCAAAAATTCTGACATAAATATAAAATGAGTCTCACATGCGTACGTAGGACTTGTCCGTTGAAAAAGTCTATTATTGTAGACCAAATTCACTTAAGAACTGAGACTGTTGACATTAAATCACAAGGATCATTTACGAGCATGGCTTTTCTTTTTTTTTTTTTTGGGGGGGGGGTTCTGCTTCAAAAAGGAAAAGAAAGAAAGAAAGAAAGAAAAAGATAGGATTGGGTAGATCAAAGAAAATAGGATTGTATACATAACGTGAGTGATTCTGGACTTCTAGTGCAGTAAGTACTCCATTGAGTTGAGACCCTCACGGGTCAACTCAAATCAATTTAACGGCTTTGCATGGAATTTACAGCTCTTATCCTCTTAAAGTGCGAGGGCCTCATTTATTGGCTCCAAACATAACATAGGGCCCATCAAGTGCTAAGTTCTGGAACTGCAGCTTTATATTTAGTAACCGCTGTTCTTCTTCTTCTTCTTTTTTTTTTTTTTTTTTTTGCTTAGTTACAATTTCCAACGACTGAGCCATCAAACATTAAAAATAAAACCTAATTAATCATGCGGCACTTTAATGATCCAAGTATCTTTTCCAAATATGAATGAAGTATCTCGCATGTGCATGATGATGTTTTGTATAGAATTGTGGGGCACTTTGATGGCCTAAAATCTACTTGTAACATAGAAAGTCATAACCCATTTGTAGTCATACTATTATTTAATTTTATCTTAATAATTTCTGAAGTACGTTTAAACAAATTAGAAAAAAAAAAATAATGCAACAAATATTAACACTTCTATTAGCCAGAGTAGCTTATCTTTATATGCTACTTACCATGGCAAAATTCCACCAATAAAACTGTAATGAGTAGAAGTTATCTAGAAAATAAAATTTATTGCTCTAATAAAGCCAAAAAAGGAAAAATTTAATGCGTGAGGAAAGTATTAATATGTAATGAATGTAGTAACTATCTCACCATCTCGTTAGTTATTAGCAAACTTGTAATAATTTCATTTCATGACGTGGGCAATGCAAAAACTTTTGTCCAATAGGCAATGTGCTCGCCAAATCTAACAAACGAGAAATGACCAGAGCACACCCACTAAAATATACAAAGCAAGAAATTGGTTAAACATACCCACTTTTAATTACCAATGAACTCGACAATTTTAAAACGCCAAAAAAGCTTCAGTATCTCTATATAACTCTCTCTCTTTCCCCAAGGATATTTTCTAATTAGAAAACTCCCTTAAAGTCTTTCTGGCATGAGGGCAATGTTTTTTCAGTTAAGGTGATGGATAAGAGTTGCTAAAGGGCACGTTTTCCTTAATAGTATTCTACTTGGATGGTGAGCTCCTTGGGGAAATATCATGAGGAAGGCATTCTATGTTTGGTTTTGTAAATGAGAACATCGAGAGTTTCTAATCTTATGGGCATTCCTTAAATGGTTTGGGACAGGGACATCCTTCGGCGGTTTTGAGTAATGGGAAATTTGGTGGCATATTCTATGAGGACGACTTTAAATTTCACCTTCCCAATTTGACTCGCATTCATGTGCTATACACTTAGAAAGTCTGCAAAGACTAAACAAGTTTACATAAGCTTTTTTGGTTGAAGAGGGTTTGCATCGCATTTATCATGAGGACGAAAGTGTTGAAGCCACTAATCTAGATATTCACCCACCAGCACCTTGGAATCTTGAAAGAAGATTTTAAGTGGTACATGCATTGAGGATGAAAATGGCTTGAATTATATAACTTCCAAAGGTAATATCACTCATACATTGAAATTCCAATAACAAAGGTTAGCCTATGCCTTTTTTTTGTTTTTTTAATAACATCAAGAACATTTAGCATTATCAATCTTAAGGGGGCAAAAAAATACAAAAAACCAAATGTATTATTGCACTTGGCTTTATACAAAAAGATGATAACCATTTACATATCCACCCAAAAATAGTTGAATTAATATCACTCACTAGCTTTTAATAAAAACTTAAGGTCTTTTATCTTAGCAAACACAGACTTAAAATAATAAAGAACTCACTAGGTAACCTGCCCTACAAATTTTTAAATTAATTTGTTATGTACACCCAAAAAGATAGGAAATAAGTTGAGTCGATCGTATTAGAACCCTAAGGAAACTAAGTCTTAAAAGTACTAATCTTAAGATGTTATAAAGGTTAATCATTCTTTTGATAAGTCAAAACAATATATTCTTTTAAGAATACAAGAAAGTAAAGCAAAGTTTGCTGAAAAAATACCTAAATTTTATTGATTCCCATTTTACATAGTTGTAACCTTTATATAGACATGTAAATATTATAATTTTATAAGAAAAATGTGTTTCTTAATATACCTATATAAGAAAAACCTTAAATTATAGGAGATATTTTTAATTAAGGAATACAAATCTACCTTAAATAGAAATCCTTAAAAGGACTACAACTAATGATAGTTTGACATATAAGTCAAAGTAAAAATCTTAACTAATGTATTAAGACTTAGTTGAACCTATAAATTCAAATAAATCCAAGAAGTTAAACCTTTTTTTACATGTAATTCAGCTTTAACATAAAATCAAACAACCTAAACAAAAAAACAAACCCTTTAATACAACTTAGCATGTAAATCAATCCTTTCCTTAGTTTGGTCATACAGTTTGGACTTATATCATGAGTTCCAAGTTTTGTTTTTCAAATTTTAAACCTTATCTATCATCTTACATATAAAAATAAGTAATTATCCTTGATATAATATTGAAAACTTTTAAAACAATCTTGGAATCTTTTAGAGCACTCTTTTTGTTATACAACTCCATGATTAAGCGTTATAAACCTCTTTCATCCTCTTTGTCCTTGCCCTACTCATTGAATTACTAATTTTTTTTGCAAAGGATATTAGGAATACTTTCTTTGTTGCACTTGATCAGTACCCTATTTTCTATCATAAAACTCTTCACATTTAATTATTTGTAATAAAGTACCTAAGGATAATCATAACTATGCGACAAAGTTCGTATAACAAACCATTCCTTGCTTAATCATGATGTCTGTAAAGAAATTATACTTATGAAGCTAAAAGATGAAGAAAATTTGGTCTTTAGTTCCATAAGTAATGTCTTAAAATACTAATACATGATTTTAGGGTATTCTTGTCTAGTCATTTATCCATATTATCATCATGTAAGAATCAATTTTGATGATTAAGGGAGGACCTCCTGACATCATCTATTATTTATATAGAATAATTGCCTCCATAATTAAAATTTTTTTTAGCCTGTCATAACTCTAGAGCAAATAGAGGTCCATCACTTTTTATACTTGGTACAAATATTTTACAATCTGATGATCTTTGGTCGACTATCATGTCATGTTGTGTACCCAAATTCAACATGCTCACCAAGGCTTTCCCTGTAAAACATAGGTTGACCCCTTTTCTTACAATTTTATCGATTTTAGGAGATACAAGGATTGCGATTTTCTATTAATGATAAGAGTTCTACCCAAGATCCACCAACTCACTCACTAATGGGTACTTCTTGTCAAACTTCATTCTATCGAGTAACTAACTCAAGAGAGCACTAGAAATGCACTTTTGAAACCACATGATAAAAATTCCCTTTGGTGAAATACTCGCAAACATAAAAGTGAAATGGAGAGGTTACACATTTCATTTTCTTAGTATCAATTTTTTCTAAAGCTACTTATGAATGTTAAAAAGTGGACTATAAATCAATTGTTCTGACATACTCTATTTGTGACTGGAGTAACTTGTTTCATTGGTTAGCAAGTGTGTATAAGAAACAATGTGTAAGGGTAGAAGCTAGAATGCCCATGCAGAGAACAATCTTGGAACCATTGTGTCATTAATTACATCATAGTGCAATTTAGTTCACAAAATGATTACCATAGATTGAACCTACACGAAGGATTGAACTTATATTAAGAGGACCATGAGAATCTGACCTCAAAAACCATAGATTAGAATTTTTGGTTAGTTTTGGCACACATCCTTTTTGGTTCCCTTGTGAAACTCAGGAGAGGAGAGCATGAGAGACACAAGTCGCATGAGATAATGCACCTTTGAAACCACATGGTAATTTTTCTTCTTTCCATGCCCCTAAACCCCATAAAAATTAGAATAAGGAACTCACACTTCTCATTTATCTAGCATTCAATTTTTCGAAAGCGGCTTATGAACATTAAAAAGTGAAATACAAATGCAGGATTACGGCATGGTACATTTGCGGCCGGAGTAACTTGTTTCGTTGGGTAGCAAGTATGTGCAAGAAACAGAGTATGTGGATAGAAACTAGGATGACAATGTGAAAAACAAACGTGAAACCATCGCTTCATTACATTATAGCGCGATTTAGTTCTCAAAAAGAGGGTAATTGGATTGAACTTACACTAAGACGTGTGTTAAAACACACATCTTTTTTCATTTTCTCATGTAATTGTGGAGAGAACGAGAGAGGCACTGTAAAACGACATGTAATTGACCCCCAAAACGACACATTGGAATATTTAGTTAGTTTTGATGCACACCTTTTTTTATTTTCTCATGTAATTGTGAAGAGTAAGAGAGATGCATTTTGAAGCCACATGATAAATTCTTCGTAAAAATTAGAATCACGAGATCACACGTTTCATATTTTTAGCATACAATTTTTTTAAAGTTGCTTATGAACATTAAAAGTGGAATACACATTGAGGATTCTAGCATACAATATTTGTAATTGAAGTAACATGTTTAAAAAATGGGTAGCAAGTGTGTCCTAAAGCTTAGGTGGTTGCAAAACTAGGATGACCGTACAAAAACAACCCTAAGACATCACGTTATTACGTTATGGTGCAATTTAGTTTGCCAAAAGAATGGTATGTTGTCGCATGCGACAGTTTCTTTGAATACATATTAGACATGTACGATAGTAGTTGTCCAAGTTGGTACACATGTTTATAATGGCATACATAAATATGAAACTCAGATATATCATTTAGTCGGTTTAATATTATTTCCTCACAAAGGATTGAACTTGTACTACGAGGACTCCGAGAAATAGACCTCTAAAGTAGCAGATTATATAATATCTGGTTAATTTTAACATACATCGATTTTGGTTTTCGTCAGTTAATGAACCCCGATCAACTATTTATTTTCAACCAACACCCTAGAATGTGCAAGATGAATCTACTAGATCACTCGAACACAACGTTGTGGTCAATTAGATTTCCGAAATTAAAATTTTGCAGCTTTTCTTTTTTTTTTTTTTGGATGGAATACCCAATTTTTATTTGGCATACAATTTTGGAACGATGTTCTATATTTTTTAAAAGGCTAATTTTCTTTTGAATGATAAGTTGTTTAAATGTATAAAGAACTTGTACACATTCACTTGATTGTACCAACAAAATTAAAAAAAAAAGAAGCTCTTAAGGTCCCTTATGTTAAAACCACTAAGTTTACTTAGTAGGTCCTACCTTGTTTAGCCTAAGCATTAGCAAAGGATTACACTCCCGAGGCAAACGAAACTCGATATTTGGTTATATTATTGATATCATAGAATATTGATGTGAGTTTCTAAGATCTTCCTTTCTTCCTTATTGTTTATTTAAGTAATTGCTACTGGGGAATTGCCTTTGATAAATAGCGGACCCGTTCACCTTATCCCATTGACCTCGTAGGTTAACAACATCCTTAATTGCGAGTAGTATTATTATTGTAACATTTGTGTTAAATTTGTATGTACCTTTTAAGAGTGATAACTAGGTTAGGTCCTATTATCGTTTTTGTTTTTCCTTCCTCACTAAATGGACTCCTCTAAGGTTCATGATTAACTCATCAAACATGAAATTGCATTGCAGCAATTTTCCCTTGACCACCACCATAATCTAATGCAAATCTAATCGCTAGTGTTCTCCATTAAGAATGACTTTCTTTTGAACATATGTTTACTCCTTGACGAGGACCGTAGAGATGATGAGTGAAAGGTTTCAATGGATGCAAGAGGTCCATTGCACATTTTAGAAGGTCCAATAACACAAGTTATAGTTTCAATAGATGCAAGAGGTCCATTGCATATTTCAAAAGGTCCAATAACACAAGTTAGAGCAAAAAAGATTAAAGAAGTACTAAATGGGCTGATTGAGGACATTCAGGCCAACCAAGTTTCAAATGGTGCGAATTCAAGTTTGATAAAAAGTCCAGACCTAATTAATATAATTGGAATACTTAATGAGTCAGACTAAGTAATAGCATTCACTCTTAAATAGGAGTTTATTGTATATGTTAGAATTTGTTTATAATTAAGAATTCCTTCAAAATAAGGATTTATCTTAAGTAGTGTTGTTTCCATAGTTTTGTATAAGTTGTAATTGTTGTCAACTAAGTTTAAGTGTGCGAGAAAGTAAAGCCACATGGAAGGGCAAAAAGGTAAAATCCACATGGAGGGATAATAATGTAAAAGTCACATGGAAGAACAAGACAATAAATTTGTCGTAAGTAAGCCTTATTAGGGTTTCATGGGAGAGTATATAAAGACCTTGGAAGACAAAATTAGGGCAAGGCCAATACAATTGAATACACAGCAAAATAAAAAAGTGTGTGGACAGCCAACTAGAGGCAAGAGAAAAACACAACACGTGGCCAAAGCACACCAACGGCAAGAGAACGACAAAATAGGAAACGACAAAATAGAAAAAGAAGGTAGGCAATTAAGGAAACTGTGGCCATTAAGTGAATAGGAGCTGCACAGTAGTCGTCATGAACAATAGCAGTCGTGAGCAGTAGCATCGAGTGAAAAAATTGGGGGGCTGAATAAAGAATAACTATCGAGAGAGAGAGAGACAGTCGACAGCCAGATTGAATGAAGAGAGAGATTGTCGGCCAAAACATAAGAGAGAGAAAACACAGCCATTGAAAGAGAGAGAAACCCGGTAGAACAGAGGTGAATGGCCAAAGAAGAGTGAACGACTGGATGGTAAGAGAGAGAAATCCGTCGGGACAGTAAGAGAGAGAAACAAACAAAGAGAGAGACACCACCGGAAGAGCAGACAGTAGATCTGCTACAGCGTGAGACAAACAAACGATATCATAAGGAGAGTACTGTGAAATGGATGAAGAGAAACTCATTATTGGCGGAAGGAGAGAGAAACCCGATGACTGATGAACAGTGACCAGCAATAAAGGAAGAAAATCTGATACAACTAAAGGAGGTGTGAAACGGACAGGTAAGGGCAGGTTGTGAAATAGTAAAGCTGTGAGACAAGGAGACGGGGGAGACAGTGAGACAGTGAAAGTAGGAGTTATGTGAAACAACGTAGAGAAGGAATTCGGCAAAGCATTGAAAGAACTCAACGTATTTCCATATTTTTTCAAAAGAGGTTAGAGAGCGTTGCGGCGAAGTTCTAAGCAGCAGTGGAGCAGCCTTTCAATTCAACAGAGAAGACAAGTTAAAAGAAGGGTAAACACAGTAAGTGACACTCTTTGTATTGTACTTGCTTAGTAATTACAATATTGAAAGGAGTAGAGAATTAAGACATCCATTATAACTAGAATTTTAAAGTATAGTGGATAGTCTCAGTAAGGGAGAGTCTTTGCTACCATGGATGTACGTCACGTTGACGGAACATGTAAATCTCGTGTGTCCTTAATTTGCTTTACGTTCTGTGTTTTGAATTGAGTTGTGAACATAGCTGAAGTATCAACCAACTCATAACCTAACGAAGACCTAAACAAGAACATCCGAATTGTCTATTATGGAAGGTGTCTGAAAGGTGAATTTAGGGACTATTGTGATTAGAAGGTAGCAATAGCTTAGTCAAGTTTGATAAAGAGTTCGCTTTTAAAAAGAGGTTGAAGTTGTTTACTTTCTTGCAAATTACGAATTGTGGTGATACTGATTCACCCCCCTCTTAGTATCACAAACTAGTAGATCTTAGGGAGAAGTCGGAAACTTCAAGTAAAAATTTGTTACTCTTTAGGATTGTTATCTTATCCTATAAATAGGTATCCCTTGTAAGCTCTAAAAAAAAAATCAAACAACTTTAAGTGAAATAGAAAGCAAGGGTTTTTCTCCCTTGGTTCCTTTGAGGACTAAAGAACTTATTAAGAGGTATTTTTTCATGTGGCATTCCAATCGACTTATCACTCCTAATTCCTTTCTTTTATAGAGTGTAACATTTATATCCTTTTTAAATACCCTAAGTTCTTGGTCCTTCAAATTGTAGGTCTAAAGTTTGTGTTATTAAACTTTGATTTAGCTTTCTTAGTTGTTCTTTGATTACTTGTGTGTGTTGGGTGATTAAGCCATGTGTTTTTGGAGTTTTCCACATTAGTTGGTATCAGAGCCTAGATCTAAATTAGGTTGATTCCACTCACTCTTCAATTTTCTACCTTATGATTTATTTATTTTTGTTTAGTGT
Source organism: Ceriops zippeliana (assembly GCA_037897445.1). Classification (NCBI taxonomy): domain Eukaryota; kingdom Viridiplantae; phylum Streptophyta; class Magnoliopsida; order Malpighiales; family Rhizophoraceae; genus Ceriops; species Ceriops zippeliana. The sequence continues at coordinate 3,554,881 of JBAPLH010000155.1, forward strand.
GTCTATTATATGCATTACTATTCAAATGCACAAATTTATTTGTTTGTAATCCTTCTCTTTCTTTAATTGTTTAAGCTTATAAATGTGATAATTTCAATTTCAATTGCTATATCTAAGTATTCTACTGTTGGTTTGTGTTGAAAAAAGAAAAAGAAAAAAAAAAGAAGGAAGAACAAAGGAAAAAGATCATCAAATTCAAGTTATTGATAAGATTAATAGTTTGGTCATATTGACCACAATAATAATAAAGTTTTTCTTGCTCAACTTCAATTCTACCATATATTTTCCTATTTTGTTACTCAAGTTTTTCCTCTAGGTCTACCCTTGTCTTGATTTTTGTAAGTTTAGTTAATTAAATTCATTTGCCTTGATATCCTTTTTCGTTTTTGATTCCTTGTTCTCCAATTTATTCAATTTTATGCCATTTATCTTATTCTATTCAAAATCAATACCCTTGATTTACATTGTTTAGTTCTTTATAAAGCTGAAAGGGGGAATCTGAGTGGTAAAAGGTAAGAGTGAAAGTTCATATAAAGAAAAAGCCATAAAGTGTGTAAACATAAGGGAGTGTAACACCATCTTTTGAGTGACACATGTGAGGGAGTGTTTTATGAGGTATCATAATTATTTTGTGTAGAAGTAATACTATGACATTAAAAGACAAAGGTGTAACTCAAGAGGGAGTTGATGTTATGTCCTTCATGATCAAAGCTATGCAACAATAATTTAAGCATATGAATACTAGATTTGATGATATAAGGGACAAGATGGAAGAGCAAGCTAATACAATAGTAGAGTGGCAAAGAAGGCATAAGGAATATGAGGCTCCTAAAGTAAGAAGGTAGTAGAGACGTGCCTATGACCATGAAGATGATATAGAAGATGATGAATTTGACGATTAAACTACTGTAGTTAGAATTGTTAACAATAGAAGGGATAGAAGAGAATTTGGGAGGTAAGACACCTATGACCATAATTTGGGTAATATTAAAATGACAATTCCTTTATTCTAAGGTAATAATGATCCTAATGCATACCTAAATGGGAGAAGAGGGTTAAATTGGTCTTTGACTACCACAACTATTTCGAAGAGAAAAAGGTAAAGCTTGTTGCAATTAAATTTACTGATCATGCTATTATTTAGTGGGATCAACTTGTTTTGACTAAGTGTAAAAGCATGAGTAGCCTATTGATACATGGGAGGAGATTGAGGCTATTATGAGGAAGAAGTTTTTCCCTAATCACTATCACAGTGAGTTGTACCAAAGGCTACAAGGGCTTACTCAGGGCATTAAAAGTGTGGAGGACTACCATAAGGAGATGGAGATTACCATGATTAAGGCGAATGTAGAAGAAGATAGAGAGGCAACTATGGCTCGATTTCTGCAAGGGCTAAATAAGGATATAGCAAACGTGGTTGAATTGCAACACTATGTGGAATTAAAAGACATGGTGTACATGGTAATAAAAGTTGAAAGGTAACTTAAATGAAAGGGCTCCACATAGTGTAAGTAGAATTTGGGTTTTACCTTATCTTGGAAGCCAAATTGAAGTAAAAAGGACAAGATGGCAAGTTACAAGTCCAAAGTTGAGCTATTCAAGTACAAGAATGTGGGTTTTAACAAGAAGATAGGTAATTTTAAACCCCAACCAAGTAGAAATAGAGATGTTCAATGTTTTAAGTGTTTAAGCAGGGGTCATATTGCATCTCAATGTCAAAATAGGAGTGTAATGATCTTGAGAAGTAATGGTGATGTTAAAACTGAAAGTGAATCAGATGATGATTCTGTGCCATCATCAGAGGGTAAAAGTGATGCAGAGGAGTATCCGGTCAATGGAGTAGCTCTCGTCGTAAGGCGAGCATTAAATATGCAAGTAAGGGAAGAAAATGAGGTGTAACGAGATAACATCTTTCAAACAAGGTGTCTCATAAAAAATAAGGTATGTAGTATGGTTATTGATGGTGGGAGTTGCACTAATGTTGCTAGCATAACTATAGTTGAGAAGTTGGATTTACCTACTATGAAGCATTTTAGGCTATATAAGCTTCAATGGTTGAATAAGAGTCAAGGTAAATAAACAAGTGCTTATATCATTTTCTATCGGAAGGTACGATGATAAAGTTTTATGTGATGTTATATCTATGCATATGGGTCATATTCTATTAGGAAGGCCATGGCAATTTGATAGGCGAGTTATGCATGATAGCTTCAAGAATCGATATTCCTTTGTAATGAATGAAAAACCTATCACTCTTGTACCATTATCACCTTAACATGCACATGAGGATCGATTGAGGATTAAAAATAAGAGTGAACAAAAAAAAGAGATTGATAAAAGAGAAAAGAGAGGAGAAATGTGATGACATAAGAGAAAGAGAAGAAAAGAGAAAGCCTCTATGCAAAAGAAAGTGATGTCAAAAGAGCATTATATGCCAAATAACTTATGATCGTACTTTTGTACAAGGAGACTTATTTTAATACTAATAAGTTTGACCCATCTTTGCCTAGTGTTGTTGCTTTATTGTAGGAATTTGAAGACGTATTCCTTGACGATGTTCAAAGTGGATTGCCATTTAATAGAGGAATTGCCATCCTTCAAGGCTTGCATATAAGAGTAATCCTTAGGAGACAAAAGTGTTTCAAAGGCAGGTTGATGATCTTATTCCCAAAGGATATATAAAGGAAAGCATAAGTCCATATGTTGTTCCTCTCCTACTTGTACCAAAAAAAGATGAGACTTGAAGGATGTATGTTGATTGTCAAGCAATCAACAAAATCATTGTAAAATATTGTCACCCTATACCTAGATTAGACAACATATTGGATGAATTGTATGGTTCATGTGTCCTTGAAGTTCCTAACTTCTCCCTAAGATCTACTAGTTTATGATACTGAGAGGGGGGTGAATTAGTATCACCACAATTCACAATTTATAGGCAAGTGAACAACTTCAAACTCTTCTTAAAAGTGAACTCTTTCTCAGACTCGACTAAGGTAGATCTATTGTTACCTACTAATTATAATAGTCCCCAAAGTCACCTTTCAAACACCTTGCCTAATGGACAATTTAGATATTCTTATTTAGGTCTTCGTTAGGTTATGAGTTGGTTGATACTTTAGCTGTATTCACAACTCAATTTAAAACACAGAACGTAAAGCAAATTAAGGATACACGAGATTTACGTGATTCTGTCAATGTGATGTACATCCACGGTGGTAGGGACTCTCCCTTGTTGAAACTGTCCATTATACTTAAGAATTCAAGTTACAATGAATGTCTTATCCTTTGCTCCTTGCAATTACTAAGCAAGTACAATACAAAGAGTATTACTTATTGTGTCTACCCTTTTTCTAACTTGTCTTGTTTCTGTTGAATTGAAGGTTGCTGCACTACTGCTTAGAAGTTCACCGCAATACTCTCTAACCTCTCTTGAAGAAATATGGAAATACGTTAAGTTCTTTCAATGCTTCGCAGAATTCCTTCTCTATGTTATTGCACACGACTCCTACTTTCACTGTCTCAAGGTCTCACCTGTCTTCTATTTCATGATCTCATTGTCTTAGGACTCGCCTCATGTAAGTTTCTGGTTTGCCCATATTTGTTTCATAACTCCTTTGGTCATATCAGATTTTCTCCCCTTTTTGTCAATCACTATTCATCGGCTATCCACCCCTCTGTTATGGCCATATTTGTTCTGTTTTTCTTTTTGGCCGTTTGACTTTTCACTTTGTTGTGGTTCTATTTTTTCATACTTACTTGGTTGGCCAAATCTGGTTTTCTTTCTCTCTGTCGATGGTGGCAAATCTCTTTGTTCTGTTGTCCAACCAGATTTCCTCTGTTCTGTTGATGATCTTTCTCTTTGTCTAGCCGAATATCTCTCACTGTATAGCCGGATTTATCTTACCGTCCACTCTGTTTTACCGTGTTGTCTCCTTGCTGTCCAGCTCCCTTTTCTTTTGTATCGTTTTGCCGTCAACTCCTTTTTCTATCGACGATCTCCAATCTAGCCGTATATGATTTTTCTCTTTCTTCTAATGGTTGGTTTGTTTTGGTGTCCAGCCCTTGTTCTGCCGCTTTTGAGTTTCCGTTAATTGTCTATTTTTGCCGACCATTTCTTTTCTTTTGCAAACCCTTGTTTTGTCGTTCTCTTGCCATCAGTGTTCTCTCTCTTTGTCCACCGGTTTGCTTCGATTTGCTCAATTCGTTGACCTCTCCTATTTTTGATGGCTCAATTTTCATTTTCTCTTTCTTCTGTTTTTGGCTGACGATGGCTTTTCTCTCTTTTCATCCGATGACTATTCTACTATGCTCTCTTATGTTCCTTTATATACTCCTCCATAAAAACCTAATAGGGTGAATTTCCTATCTTTCCCCTTAATGTGGCTTTGATGTTCTTGTCCCTTCACGTTGCTTTTACCTTCTTGCCCTTCTACGTGGCTTTATTTTCTGGCACACTTAAACCTACGTGACAACAATTACAACTCATACAAGGCTATGGGAATAACAATCACCCCCTTTGTAATTGTTGGCAACACTTATAAGAAAAGTCATTATGTAGTAGTTTCAACTCTCCCTAAATATGCACTCTCCCTTTCTTAACAGCACCCCATGCACTATTGTTTTTCTTCCCCTTTGCCAACTAATTACAAATCTGAAAAACTCACAAAGTAGAGATAAAGGATTCACTTGAACTTCTGGCTTAAGGAGGCATTCGCACAGATAGACTCATTCTGTGCTTTTCAAATAGCTCTGTGGACAGAGATTTAGTTAGATCTTATGTAGCCCCTTCAACAGATTTAGGTTCAACTTGTGAGAGTAAAGTAATAGTTCCCACAATTCTTCTTTTTGTAACTCTTGCTAATTGGTCACCTATGATCTAATTTTCTTAATGAGCATGGGTCCATATTTTCTTTGGCTTTCTTTCTTGCACAGTCTTAGTTGCAAAAGGATCTCTTTCTTCATCAATCACATACAAATTTTCAGTTGTTCTCTTCCTGGTTACAACAGTATTGCCTTCTTTACTCTTTACTTGACAACCTATTTTTGTGAATATTACCTTATGGTCTTCATTACATAGTTTACTGACAGATGCTAGATTATATTTGAGTCCTTCAACATGCAAAACATCTTTTAGCTTTCCTCTTCCAATGTTTATTGACCCCTGACCATTGATGTTGAGTGAATCATCATGGCCAAACTTGACTCTGCCTTCTTTTGACTTGTTTAGCTTTGATAATTTACTCTTATCTCTCGTCATGTGTGAAGTGCATCGACTGTTAAGGATCCATTGCTTATCCTTGTAATTAGCTTTGAGTGCAATTTCAGCTATATTAACCACCTCCCTTTTAACTTTATATTCCTTCTTTTGAACTGGTTGAAAGATAGCTTTCTCCTTTTTCTCAGCTTTGATTGGACCGTTTGTTTTCAATGTGCCATTGAGTGCCTTTTCTTACTTAGGGAGAAGTGTTATGCATCTCTTAGTATTATAACCATCCTGCTCGCACCTTTCACACTATTCCCAGTCTGCCAATACAACAAAATTGTTCTTTGAAACCATTGGTTTAGGCTTCCACCAACACTCCTTGTCAGTGTGTCCTTACTTTTTATAGTATGTGCAAGAACTTGTTTCTCCTATCATTTCAAGCTTCTACAAGTTCTCTTTGTTACTTTTGAGTTGTTGCTAAAGTCTCAGCAACTCTTTCTCCATTTCTTCAATTTTTGAAGCCCTTGAGCCAAGCTTTACTGTAAGGTCTTCATATATTTTGATCTGTTCCTCAAATCTTCTCTTCAAGTTAATATGCTCAGTCCTTATTTCATCCTTTTGACTTTCAGATTCCTTAGACTTTTCTTCAATTTGTTTTATATGGGCTTCTAATCTTCTTATGGTTATGCCTCTTCTGATTATCACCTTTGAAGCTGCTTCTAACTCAACTTTAAGATCTAGTTCTTCTTTATCAACCTCCTCTTCCTCTTCAGAGGTTGAACTACCACCTTGAGCTGATGCCATAAAGGCATGCTCATCTGATATTTCTTCATCTTCCTCCTCATTAGCTTCTTTTATTTGACTCACATAACTCTTTAATGAGTTTCTCTTCTTCTTCTATGGGTTAGCAATCTTCTTGCTAGACTTTTTTGATTTGAATAATGGTCTTCTCCATTTTGAATTCGGCTCATCATCACCATCCTTATCTTCATCATCATGTTTCACTTTCCACTAAGAAGCAAAGTGTCTAGTCTGCCCACACCGATAACATCTCAAGGACAACTATCCTTTTCCCTTCTTAAACCCCTTTTTGAACTTCCTTATGAAGTATTCCAACACTTCACCTTTACTTTCTTCCTCTTCATCATAATCATCATCCTCACTAGATAATTCTTCCTCTTCTTTTATCTTCAAGTGCTTCATAACTTTGAAAGTTACCTCCTTTGATACCTTCGTTGTTACAGAGCTGTTAGATGACTTTATCCTCATCTCATATGAAATGAGATTGCATTGGAGATCATGTAGAGACATAGAATTGAGATCTTTACTCTCCTTTATGGCTGCCACCTTTGAGGCAAACCTTACAGGTAGAATTCTCAGAATTTTCTTCACAATCGATAAGTCCTTTTTGTTCTTCCTATGACTTCTCAGGTCATTTACAATGTTAATAACCCTGGTTAAGAACTCTTGAACTATCTCATTCTTCTGTATTCTGATAGATTTGTATCCCTCCCTGAAAACTTGAAGCTTGGCCTTCTTCATTCTATCATCACCTTCATAGACCTTCTGCAATTTGTCCCATATCTCCTTAGCAAATTTGCAATCCATAACTTTGGCATACACGACTCTGTCAATGCTGAAATGATGACATTTGAGGCCTTCCTATTTATCTCAAACTACCTTAACTCCTCTAGGATTGGGTCTTTACTTTCTTTCAGAACCACGAAACCCTCTTGTATGCATTTCACCATGTTCATGCCCATAATTACAAATAACACTTGCATTCTTGCTCTTCACATATGGTAATTGGTTCCGTTAAAGATTGAAACCTTCTTACTGTAAGTGGTGCTAGTGCTGGTACCAGCTTTCATTTCTCAGTATGCTAAACAAGTCAAACTTTTAGATCTCTTCAAACTAGTACACCAAGCTATTAAGCTTCAAATTGGTGAACCAATGCTTTGATACCAATTGAAGTTCCTGACTTCTCCCTAAGATCTACTAGTTTGTGATATTGAGGGGGGTAAATCAGTATCACCACAATTCACAATTCGCAGGTAAGTGAACAACTTTAACCTCTTCTTAAAAGCGAACTCTTTCTCAGATTTGACTAAGGAAAATCTATTGCTACCTATTAATCATAATAGTTCCTAAAGTCATCTTTTAGACACCTTGCCTAATGGACAATTTAGATGTTCTTATTTAGGTCTTTGTTAGGTTATAGGTTGGTTGATACTTTAGTTGCATTCACAACTCAATTCAAAATATAGAACATAAAGCAAATTAAGGACACATGAGATTTACGTGGTTCCGTCAATGTGATGTACATCCATGGTGGTATGGACTCTCCTTTACCAAGACTATCTACTATACTTAAGAATTCCAGTTACAATGGATGTCTTATCCTCTGCTCCTTTTATTATTGCAATTACTAAGTAAGTACAATACAAAGAGTGTCAATTACTGTGTCTACCCTTCTTCTAGCTTGTCTTGCCTCGGTTGAATTGAAGGCTGCTTCACTTCTACTTAGAAGTTCACCACAATGCTTTCTAACCTCTCTTGAAGAAATTTGAAAATACATTGAGTTCTTTCAATGTTGCATATGACTCTTGCTTTCATTGTCTCAAGGTCTCACCCATCTCTTATTTCATGATCTCATTGTCTTACTGCTCACCTCATGTAAGTTTCTGGTTTTCCCTTGTCTGTTTCACACCTCCTTTGGCCGTATCAGATTTTCTCCCTTTTCTGTTGGTCACTGTTCATCAGCTATCTACCCCTTTGTTCTGGCCGTATTTGTTCTGTTTTTCTTTCTGGCTGTTACGGTTTACTCTTGGTCGTGGTTATGTTTTTTTTTGTACTCATTTGATTTGCCGAATCGGGTTTTCTTTCTCTCTACTAGTGGTGGCCGGATCTCTCTGTTCTGCCATCTAGTCGAATTTCCTCTATTCTGTTGACGATCTCTCTCTTCGTCTAGCCAGATCTCTCTTACTTTCCAGTCGGATCTATCTCACTGTCCACTTTGTTTTGATGTGTTGTCACCTTGCCGTCCACCCTTTTTTCTGCCATCCAACTCCTTTTTCTTTTGTATCATTCTGCTATCAACTCCTCTTTCTGTCGATGGTCTCCGATCTAGCTGTATATGATTTTTCTCCTTCTTCCAATAGCTAGTCTATTTTGGCATCCAACCCTTGTTCTGTTGTTCTTGAGTTTCTGCTGGTTGTTTATTTTTGCTGACTGTTTCTTCTCTTTTACAAACCCCTATTTTGTTGTTCTCTCTCTTCGTCCATCGATTTGCTTAATTTGCTAACTTCACCTATTTCTGACGACTCAATTTTCGTTCTCTCTTTTGTTTTTGGTTGACGACGACTTTTCTCTCTTGTTTAAGTGTTTTCTCTCTCTTTGTCCAACGACTATTCTACTATGCTCTCTTATGTTCCTTTATATACTCCTCCATAAAAACCTAATAGGGCAAATTTCCTATCTTACCCTTCTATGTGACTTTTATATTCTTGCCTCTTTATGTGGCTTTTACCTTCTTACCATTCTATGTGGCTTTACTTTCTTACACTCTTAAACCTAGTTGACAACAATTACAACCTATATAAGGCTATGGGAACAACAGTCTTTTTTAGGATTGATTTGAAAAGTGGATATCATCAGATTATGATGAAAGAGGGAGACAAGTGGAAAATAATTTTCAAAACTAAATACAGTTTGTATGAATGACTTGTTGTCTTACTAATGCACCAAGCATTTTTATACTAATGAATCATGTTTTGCATCCATTCATTGGTAAATTTGTTGTTGTGTATTTTGATGATATTTTGGTTTATAATAAAATCCTATAAGAGCATCTTGATCATATACATTTTATTATAAGTATTTTATGTTCTGAGAAATTGTATGCTAACTTATAGAAATATTCCTTTTGTACTAATTAGATCACATTTCTTAGCTATGTTGTCAGTGCTAAAGGTGTTGAGGTTGATGAATAAAAAATTAAGGTAATTCATGATTGGCCTACACCTAAGTTAATTAGTGATGTGCGTAGCTTTCATGGTCTAGCTAGTTTTTATAGATGCTTTGTTAAGGACTTTAGCATTATTGCTGCAACACTTACTGAGCTTATCAAAAAGAAAATGAGTTTTAGGTGGGGTAGTAACCAAGACAAAGCTTTTAATTGCATCAAAGAAAAATTAAGTTTTGCACCTTTACTTACTTTACTTAACTTTGCAAAAGCTTTCAAGAATGAGTGTGATGCTTTAGGCATTGGCATTAGAGTTGTTTTGATGCAAGAAAGGTGCCCAATTACTTACTTTAGTGAAAATCTAAGTGGAGTAAGCTTTAATTATCCTACTTATGATAAAGAGATATATGCATTGATACGAGTTTTGGAGATATGGTAACATTACCTTTGGCCCAAGGAGTTTGTCATCTGTATTGACCATAAATCTTTAAAGCACTTGAAGAAACAAGGAAAGTTAAACAAAAAACATGCTAAGTGGATTGAATTTATTGAGATCTTTCCTTACATCATTAATTATAAACAAGGTAAGAAAAATATGGTAACTGATGCATTATCTCATAGGTATGCCCTTATCTTTACACTTACTACAAACTTATTAGGTTTTGAACATATTAAGGATTTATATATGAATGATCTTGTCTTTGCTAATGTGTATAAAACATGTGAGACGTCAGCCTTTGAGAAGTTTTATAGGCATAAGGGTTTCTTATTTAGGGAAAATTGTTTATGCATGCCTATGAGTTTTTTGAGGGAGTTGACTATAAAAAAAGCTCATAAGAGTAGTCTAATAGGTCATTTCGGAGTTAAGAAAACCCTAGATATCCTAAATGAACATTTCATTTGGCTACACATGAAACGAGATGTTGAAAGGATATGTGAGAAATGTATAATATAGAAATAGGTTAAATCTAGAGTTTTACCCCATGGCTTGTATACCCCTTTACCCATACCTAGCCATCTTTGGGTTGATTTATCTATGAAATTTATACAAGGATTTCTGCGAACAAAAAGGGGTAGGGATTCTGTATTTGTTGTTGTTAATAGATTTTTAAAGATCGCACACTTCATCCCATGTCATAAAACTGATGATGCAAACAATATGACTGACTTATTCTTTCAAGAAGTAGTATACTTACATGGCATGCCACGAAGCATTGTTTCAAATCAGGATACAAAGTTCTTAAGCTACTTCTAAAAGACATTATGGGTAAGTTAGGTACCAAGTTATTGTTTGCAACTACTTGTTATCTACAAATTAATGAGCAAACTGAGGTGGTTAATCAAACTCTTTCTACTCTTTTGCGTGTTATTATTCGAACAAATTTGAAAACATGGGAAGGTTGTTTACCACATATCAAGTTTGCATGTAATAGGAGTGTTCATTCTGCTATTAGTTACTCTCTATTTGAAATTGTATATGGCTTTAATCCATTAACTCCTTTGGATTTGGTACCTATACCTATCAATGAGTATGCTAGTTTAGATGGTGAACATAACATTAACATGATAAAAAAATTGCATGAGAAGGTGTGACAACACATTGAAAAATTAACTGAGCAATAAACATCCCATGTTAACAAGAGATGAAAGAAGGTGGTTTTTGAACCTAGTGATTGGGTTTAGGTGCATATATACAAGGAACAATTTCTAGCTTAGAGGCGTTCAAAGCTACAACCTAAAAAAGATGGTCTCTTTCAAGTTATAACACGAATTAATGTCAATGCTTATAAATTAGACCTTCCGATGAATATAATATGAGTGCAACATTTAACATTTTTTATCTTTCCCCTTTTAATGTAGGGGATAATTCATAGACAAATCATTTTAAGGAGAGGGCAAATGATGAGAACCTTAGAGATGATGGGTGAAAGGCTTCAATGGATGCAAGAAGTCCATCGCATATTCCAAAAGGTCCAATAGCACAAACTAGAACTTTAATAGATGCAAGAGGTCCATTGCACATTCCAGGAGGCCTACTAACACAAGCTAGAGCCAAAATGATTAAAGAAGTACTAAATGGGTTGATGAAGGACATTTAGACCAACCAAACTTTAAATGGTATGAATTCAAGTTTGACAAATAGTTTAAGCCTAATTAAAATAATTGGAATACTTAATGGGTTAGATTAAATAATAGCATTCACTCCTAAATAAGAGTTTATTGTCTATGTTGGAATTTGTTTATAGTTAGGAATTCCTCCAAAATAAGGATTTGTCCTAAGTAGGAATTTGTTCTTCTTTACGATTGCTATCTTAGTCTATAAAAAGGCACCTTTTGTAAGCTTTGAAAAAAGTCAGACAACTTTGAGTGAAATAAAAAGCAATGGTTTTTCTCTCTTGGTTCTTTTAAGAACTAAATAACTTATCAAGAGGTACTTCTTCTTATGGCGTCTATGTCCTTCTTAAATATCCTAGGTTCATGTTCCTTCATATGGTGGGTTTAGGGTTTGTGTTATTAAACTATGGTTTAGCTTTTTTGATTGTTCTTTGATTCCTTATGGGCGTGAAGTCCGTAAGCCACATCTTTTTAGGGTTTTTCGCATCTTTCCTGTTTAACCAAATATATTACACTATCAAATAAAACCCTATTAGCCATATTTTCTTAGATGTACCACCTTGGCCCAGTTCACTCCATGACTCCCAAGTGTCTTTAATTGACTTTAAGACCACATATGAGACTCTTCACCACCTCAAGCATATACACCAAACACCCCAAGTGTAGTTGCAGTAGAGAAACAAGTGAGTAATGGACTCTTGCCCCACAAACTAAAGTGAGCAAACATCATCTTTATCAAAACCATTGGTAAGTCATATCCTTCCTTTGACAGGAAAATGATTAATAATCAATTATTACCTAAACTCTAAAGTTTCTTATCTTTACTTTACTTTTGAAAACTTTTGAATGTCTTATTTTTTAAAATTGAATCATGGTTTTTAGTATAAACTACAAAGTTATAGCTCTCTCTTAGCTTTTGGTGGCCACAAGAATCTCTCAATTTGAATGTGAAATGCAAAAGTTATTAATAAAAAATCAAACGATACACGATAAAAAACATAACAAAACCCTATTTAAGTTTGATTTCCTTGTTGAGATAAGATTCATTTTCAAATAAACCTTCAAATTTAAAAAGGATTTTCATTAAGGATTTTTTTTTCCTTTCAATCCTCTATTAATAATTCTTTATATTTATGATTCAAATTGATTTTAAATATTTGTTTTACTCCATTCTTACAAAAAAAAAAAAAGAAATGTAAAAGTTGAATAAAATCAAATTTAAGTAGGAATAATAATATTAATTTGAGACTAAAATTATATGAAAATATGTATTCAATTAGACCTTAATAAATACCCTTAAATTTAAATATCGTTAGTCCTTGAGCAAAAGAGAATTAATAAATGAAAACAAATACATAGAAATTTCTTAATTCAAGTTTCAAAGTTCACACATAATACATAATTATTGAAAATTTTCACAATATTGTACAAGTTCAATAGCTAATTTAAACATTCATACAACCCTAAGTGAGTTAAAAAGAATGTATGAATGACCAATCACAAATCCATGGGTGTTTTTAAAATTGATATATACAAATAAGTATATCAAGAAAGTGATCTTTGAAGTAAGGTATATTATATATTTTACAAATATATGACATATTTACATTTTTGTAAGCATTTATAGTCTTTTCTGTAAGTATTTCATTAAATTTTTGAATAAATAACTATTTATGCATCCTATTAAATATAATAGTTTAGTTACTTTATTAACTAACAAGTTACAAAAATTATATACTAAATTTAATTCTTAATTTTCATAATGATAAATAAATTATTTACTTATTAATTGAATCACATAAAGACTAATTAGATTTAGTCTTTGAGAAGTTATATTAGTTGACAATATTCTAAAAAGTTATACCATTAAATTCATTAATAATGTTTCAAATTTGCCCTTATCAAGTTTATTTTCCCCGTTTATTTGGTTAAGTTACAATTTAATTATGCCATAATTTGTACAGAGGGTTAGTCTCATTGTAAAAATAAAAATAAATTGTTAGAATACCTCTTACAATCAACCAAATCAATGAGAGATTAAAAAAAATATTCTTCAAGCCATTGTTACATGAAAAGACTTGGGGTAAATTAAAATAAAAATCACAAGAAGAATTTGTGGTGCTCTCCCAAATCTTAATTGTATCACTTGAGTGTTGACTAGTTTCAATTGTAGCTTCCAATCAAAGATAAATCTATGAGTTGACTTAGAATTTAGATAAGGAGTGAGAGGTCAACAATTTATATTTTCTTATATTGTTGTGTCTGTAAGTGCTTATAATTTTAGAATATATTCAATTTAAACTTCAAGGCTTTTAGCTGGAGTTCAGTCACTTTTTATTGACTTAAAGGGCTTTTATTTATCTCATAAACAACCTTTCCTTTCCACCTTTTTTTGTTTTTTGTTTTGTTTTTGTTTTAATCTTTTTTACAGCCGAACAGGCAAGCGTGGGAAACAAATTCAGCAACTTCCACGAGCGTAAGATTCTGAAACACATGTTTGGGATGGTTGCTGCACACATGAGAATTTTCTTTCCCTTGCCATTCAAGTCCACTGAAGACACACCCCGAAGGGAAAGGATTTGAAACGAAAATGCGAGGCAGACATGCCAATGACAAGATGCATCACCAGTTGATGATAGAAACTGCCAAGTTAACGTGGTTGCAATGCCTCCACTTGGAATCGCCTTATGTCTAAGTGGTGGGTCATGCAAAGATAAGAATTAGAGGCTTATCTGTTGTATCATTTAAGCAAGAACATTTCCAAAACTCTCTAATATGGACAATACAATGAGCTCTTTTGATACACAGTTAAGTGTCACGGTCCGTCCAATTAATGGACGCCTAGCCCAATTGATGGCCCAAAAACTTGACTATCACCTTTTGTATAAGTGTTTAGGTAAGTGCCTCACTTATGTAAGCGCCTCATTTATATAAGCAAGAACATTTCCAAAACTCTCTAATATGGACAATATAATGAGCTCTTTTGATACACAGCTAAGTGTCACAGCCCGTCCAATTAATGGACGCTTAGCCCAATTAATGACCCAAAGACTTGGCTATCACCTTTTGCATAAGCGCTTAGGTAAGTGTCTCACTTATATAAGCGCTTAGGTAAGCGCCTCACTTATGTAAGTATTTAGGTAAGCACCTCGTTTAGGTAAGCGTTTAGGTATTCTCTTTTGTAAATATTTTAGATCTAGAAAAATTGTAATCATACCTTGAGGAGGAGGAACCACTATAAATACCCTCATTCCTATCATTTGTAAAGTACACCTCTCCATTTATTCAATACAAGTTTATTTACAAAGTTCTTGTGTTCTCTCTCTCTAGCTCTCTCAAGTTCTTCTTGTTTGGTTATTTGCCTCCTACAGGTCTTTCGTTGGTTCGCTCAAACTCTTCAAAGCTTACTTAGCGTCTTTTCTTGCAATATACTAAGTGCTGTACGAGTTAGCACGTTTAAAACACATCCAAACCTAACTCCGTAACATAAGTCAACACACCACCATTTTCTAAACTTGTGTGTATCAATAGATAGTTCATTCAAGTTTTAACTGCTTGTCTTAGATGAGTTCTGTACAATCACGACCTGATCATCCCATCCCTTCGTTAGGTATAGCATTGGATTTCTTCAGTTACATATATGTCCCTTAAAAAGGCGGCGTAATTTAGTCGATGTTTCTCATTTTGATGTGCCCAAATCCCATCTTTGAGTCTCTAACCAAGCCGTCTTTTCCAACACCACCAACGACATTCATTCTATTGAAAGTATTTCAAGAAAGAAAAAGAAAAGAAGAGTTCGTTGCACTTGAATCTTCCGCAAAACAATTAGTCCACAGCAGAAAAATTGCAAATTTACATGAAGGATAAAAGAAGTGGGCGAACTTTGTGCGTTTCAAAGCGTGCCGATGATAAACGAAGAATTTGCGTAATTTGAGAGTGTTTTTTTCATAAGGGTATTTCGGCAAACGTATTATTATTGATCAAAAAACTCATGGAATGTAATATACAAAATCATGAATAGTATAGCTATGGTATTATCCCGTGATCATGGAATACCAAACTCATATTATTATCACACTAATCCAACTTGGGCTCCAATAAGATAATTATATCTAAGTCGGATTTCGGGTCAATTTCAGTTGTCCAAAATTATATAACAATAAATAAAATGCTAACCCAAAAAAAAAAAAATCAAACAGTAAAATTATTATTATTTTTAATAAAATAATATAATTATAAGCAATTGTCTTGAAAAGGCAAGAAAAAATGCAATTTTATAACAAATACTCTATTGGTTCATCAACCTAACTAGATGGTCCAACAATTCGAGCAAACCGAATCGAGCTCATTCTTTTGAGCAACTTCTTTGTCTGGTTAAATAAAAAACCAACACTAATTACAAGTACGCTCGTTTAATCAATCCAAGTTTTATAAACGCATTAGTGTCAAGTTATTCAACCCTTGACCACGAATTAAACATAGCTCCTCCCAATATCAACCAAAGACGAAAATAGAACTTCCATTTGAAAATGTTAAAACATAAAATGACATTGGATAGGGTAAAATTTGTACATGTAATTACTTTGGTCATTTGAATAAATTGATCTCTTCATGCGTAAATCAGAAAAAGAGAGAACAAAAGGGTTCACACACATTCCCTCTAATGATCCCCACACCAAGCAACAAAATACGTAATCCAGAATCCGAGAATTTGTTAAGCCTCGCTTCTTCTTATTCAATATCAGCTTTGTCGATTCTCTTAAAAGTACCACCATACATTAAACTACAAAATAATTAAAACAGAAATATATACCTGAGAATACTAACATATTAAAATTTGTGGAAGAAATCTAACTATAGCTACTAGTGTAGGCTGCCAAATTAGTGTGGTTGGCAGCGTAAGTATTGGACATTCCTTAAGTAAAATGGACCATCGCCAGCATTTCAATGTAATTTCTCAACCGTGAACTTTGCGGGGAGAGAGAATCATCCAGAGTAATCAAGTAAGAGAGCTCCATGTAACATAGGCAGAGTACAAAATACATGACAATGCACTTCCATATTGGGGCACTTCAACAATTATGGCCATTTAGAAGCAATGAAAGGCCCAAGAGAACAGGGATTTTTTTTCAAAAAAAAAAAAAAAAGATCAGTCAAGCTGCAATGCAAATGCCAGTGGTTACTGCATCATAACTACTAGTCATGTATGTATATTGGTCCCCGCAAAAAATTTTGATTACCCATCAATCGGGAAGTTAGTTCCAAATTAAAGATGTGATTGGTAGCACCTGAACCAGGAAACACCGTCAAAAAAATCACTCTATAGTTCAAAAGATGCCTTGTCAAAATCAGGGAGAAAATGCAAAATAAACTATTTGGAAAACTTAATATAATTTATCGTTGCATAAGTTACAAGTAAATAATAATTGTGTTTATCAGTAATACGAGACCTATAAGAGCCGATAGATATTGCTGTACAGCTTTGAGGCCTATAATAACCAATTGTACCAATGGCCCAAAAAATAATAGAGGGCAGCTAGGCAAAATTAGCAATGAAACCTTGCATAAATTAAGCCTACATCACATATGCAGCAAGGGCAAAGCAATCAGAGAACTTTGAAGACCATATTGATATTGCGTTCTACAGATGAATTCAGCTGCAGGAAACTCATCATCTTGCTTTTGCCATTAGAACATCAGCTAAATTCATAAAGCCACATAAGAGGAAAGATTCTGGGTGTAAATTTCATTTTGAATTTGCCATGTTCTCACTAAAAGCAGAGAGGAAATAGAAATACACAGAAATAAGTGGACTCTTGAACAGTCTATATCAGGTATAATGGAAAATAATTTTTTTTTTTATTATGCTACAAATGAAGAAGCATTTGCTCCAATCAACTGAATGACAAAATTGAAGAACCAATATGTTCAGTGTTCTAGAGTATAAAAATGCGACAAGAGCAGATTTTTCTACTAACATGATAACATATTGTAAACCAAACTTGTAAAGAACCAAATTTTGATGTAAATAGTTTTCATATATACATAACCATACATCAAACTAACTTATTGAAACTAAACTTGAAGAAGCAAGTAAATTTACACACTGAACTTGGCAACCATTAGTGGTGCTTCATGAGAGATGATTCTTTGCAGTGAGATTGAAAAGAAGACAGAGTATCTATGACTGCAAGCGGCTACAAAGATTGATGTAAGACAGGCAGAGACAAAGACACAAGCCACAATTACATTTCATACTAAGAGGGAGAAAGAGACTTGACTGTGAGCTCACCATTTTCACTCCCAGAAAATGAAGACCAAACTCAAAACAAGATAGTTATCAACCAAAAGTACAAGAAGGCAATAATGCAGACTTAAGGAAATCAGAAATATCAAATAAAATCCAAACAATAATGCAACATGTCATCTTCAAAGCTCTTGCTCAGTCAATCGTGTTCAAAAAAAAAACAAAAAACAAAACAGTTGAGCAAACGAAGATGTAGTATATTGTTATTGCACCAAGCTCGTACGACCCATAAAAAGGTTATATATATTTATAACAGGCCATGAAATTTGGTGCTGCACAGGCAAGTTATGAGTTTGAGGAAGAATCAAATGTACGCAGACTTATCCGCGCTGTTGTTAAATAGTGACGATGTTTACACGCTTAGAATCTCTAATAAAGTTACAAAAAGACTCTGAATTGGCGGCATAAGCCAGTTAATACTGCATCACTGTTTATGAGCAAAGATGTTTCAGACAAACCATCCCAAAAACAACTGTAGGAAAAATAAAAGCACAAAGACACGGAACGAACAAATGACACACAAATTTCTGCGTATGTCCGCATCAAAATACAACCAATAAGGACTCCAGACATCCTAGACAAGCTAACAGATGTCGAGTAAAATTGAACTACCAACTACCCATTACCCACAACTGCAAGACATAGTAAAATAAATAAATAATAATAATAATAAAAAGATTCATTTTCATATTTTTGGCAAAAAAAAAAAAGGGACTCTGTGCAAGAATAAGGGAAAAAAATGGGGAAAGAAAAATCTCTCACAGTCATAGACCTGCACAGAGACAATCGTTACCATTAAATGTCGCACCATTGATATACCCTTTTCTCGTTTGTGTTCCTTGAAATCTCTGTATTCCAAAAGCCAAGGGGCTACTCGGTGCTTTTTCAACAAAAAAGATTAGAAGACATCCACCCGCTAAACAAACAAAAATTAGACGAGAAAATATTGAAAAAATAAAAAAACAAAACCCCACAAAACAAAACAAAACAAAATTGCAAGAATTGGAAGAGACCCATCAACGATGCCGATGTACCTACAGATTCAACAGACTAAGGAGGCCGCTCTGAGCTTGGCGTTTAACAGAGAGATATATGTCTATTAGGGTTACTGGTGGTTTGGTCGGTAGCCCAAGCACACGTGTGCGCTGATTTAGACGAAAAGAGCCTAAGGCGAGACGACACCGTTTATATTAAAAGTAACTCTCACCCCCAACTCCAATTTTTTGTTTTTCAATTAATTTTTAACTTCAATCTAATTATCTTTAACTCGTGTACGACAGTCAAAACTTGTAATTTGGGGGATTCTAATTTCAATTTACATTCAATTTGTTTAAAATTATTTCAATTGGTCAAAATCAAAATGAAATTATTAAAATTGTTGAAAATAGTTTGAATATAATATGTAATTTAAGAATCACTAAAACTAAATTAGAGACTTTTAGGTGCAAGGGACTCTTTTGTTGTAGTGGAATTAAAATCTCTCTCTGTTTTTTTATATGTGCCAATGACATTACGATTAATTTTCATTTAATTAAACCAAACAATATATCTTTTAAAATAGTATTGATATAATTTTTAAATTAAAAATAAAATTAACAAAATATAGATGAAATTGGAATATATATTTAAATTCAAGTTATTAAACAGAAATTTAAAAAAAAAAAGTTTACGAGATTTTAACTTGCTTGTTATTTTCACTCCATTTAATTAATTATTATATTTCTTCAATGGTAAGTAAGGTTGGCAAACAACATTTGAAAACTAGCATAAAATGTTTGGTTGGACAAGCTTTGTTCTCTCGTGGAACGAGGAGAACCATGTGGATGGCACTCCTGACATTGCTATATAAGAAATCTTAGATATTGTATAATTGTATCAAAATATCTTATAGTTTTATCAAAATAAAATAGATAATCTTAAAAGAATTGTATATTGAAGAATCACTCTCGATTACTATATTCTTCCATTGAAATATTGTGTATATAATCTTTAAAGTGTTGCATAATTTTATCAAAATAATATATATATATATATAATTTTTAAGATATTGTATAATTTTATCAACATTATATACCACATTTTAATAAAATTATATAAAACCTTAGTAATACCCTAAATATAAAAAATTCTATAATTTTTCAATCAAACCCCACTTATGCACTTTGAAAAAGGGACTTTCAATACAACGCTTTAGGACTAATAATCGGCCTTATCCTATAACATTATCACTAGTGTATATAAAGACATATAAGTTTAGCCATCTCTACAAACATTGAACATTGAACAACTTGATGTGAAGACCACCTTTTATCCATGATGACTTAAAAAAAGAAATTTTGCATGTATATCTTGACGGTTTTCTAGCTATAGGAAAAGAGTAAATAGTGTTCAAGTTGAAAAAGAGTCTTTACGGGCTCATGTAGGCACTTAGGCGATGTTACAAGAAGTTAAATTCTTTCATGGCAGATCATGATTATGTTAAGACTACTTCTAACCTTTATATGTTGGACTTTTTTATAATTCCTCTTTATAAAATTTTTATTTTTATAATGTAGGATTTTTTTTATGCGAATACTAGTATACAAAATATAATGAAATCAACATAATGTTGTCCATGATGCTGATGTCTTGTTCCAAAGATAAAAATCCTCTTTTCGATTTGTTCCTGATGAATCTTCTCCTTTTCTTCTACTCTTTTTTTTTTCTTTTTTTTTTTTTCGATTTCTCTCTGATGATGGAGAGAAAGAAAAATCCATTATAATATATATTATACCTTTTCTTGTAATCATTACTTTAAATAAGAATATTCTTCTATTTTGTAACCGTTACCTTAAATATAAAGATATTTTTCTTTTTGTTACCTTAAATAGTAAGATACTCCTGAAATGGTTATCTTTAAATAGGAAAAATAATCTTATAACCATTACACCTTTTCTTTATAACCGTCATCTTTAATAGGAAGAGTGGAGAAATTTTAAACCTGATGACCCAAATTACTATTATACTTAACAGACCATTATATTAGACCTTTTATTTTGGGTCATACTTTAAATAACAAGGGTCACTCATATTAATTAATTTAACATTATATGTTTGTAAAAAGATACTTTGATGATGAATTTATTGTTCTCTTGCGTCATATGGATGATATGTTAATTCTTGGTCATGATGCTATGAAAATTGCAAGCTTAAAGGGAGAGTTGAGCAAGTCTTTTGCCATGAAAGAGTTGGGATTGACAAAACAAATCCTTGGCATAAAGATCATTCATAACAAATATGATCAAGTGCAGGACATTCCAAACTGAGCGTGAGACAATGTCCTTCAAATGCAAGGAAAATGAAGAGATGAAGAATCATTGGTCAAAACTATTCTATGCCTTTATATTGCAAATCTTTTCCTTCCAAGGATAGTTGAGATTGATGTATCTAATATAAGATACAAAGGTATTCTCAAATAGGTTTCTAATGAAAAGGAACAAATTGTCCGATTCACCTCAACCTATTGGAATAATTCCCAAAAGAATTATTTTACTATATAAAAAAAATTCTTTTAATTATTTTGTATATTACAAAATTATAAAGTGATTTATTAAATCAAAAATTTCTTTTACGAATAGACTGTAAGTGCACCAAAGATGTTTTACAAAAAGATAATCAAAATTTTGCTTCAAAACATATTTTTTCCTCGTGGCAAACTATTTTATCTATTTTTAATTTTGCTAATGAATATGTAAAAAGGGAAAAGAATTCTATTCCAAACTTTTTAACCAAAGGGTTCCTCCAAAACCAACCCCAGAATGCCAAAGAAATCCAAGAATAAGGGTAAGATCTTTATAACCAAAAAAGAAAAACTAAACCCTAGTTGTTACAACATGAAGATCTTAGTGCCAAAGTGATTGCACAAGGGCAATAGGTGCTGATCTTGCAAGCCAAGCTTTATAAGGCAGAGTTTGAATTGAGGAAGCATGAAAAAAGCTTTATGTAGGCCATGGAAGTGAAAGGAGAGTGGTCTACAACAAATGCCATCAAGGAGGATGCTGCTAGAAAGTTGGATAAGTATCCAAGCAAACAAAGAACTCATTTCATGAGCAAGAAAAGACTTGACTATATTGAAAAGCCAAGTGGTAAGGTAGAAAAGAAGAAGAAAACTATGTTTATGCTTAAAAGCAAACACAATGGTGTCATGGATAAGAGAAACCAACCCAAGTTAAAATGGGTCAAGAAAGGTGTGGTGAAGACTCTCATCCAAAGAAGACAAGTTGTCAAAGATGGAAAGGAGGTAGCCACAACAGTTGTTGAAGATGGGAGACATGAACTTGGTGAAAGAAGAAAATTCAGATTTGAAGGATTTTAAAAGAGTTGTGGTAAGTATAGGCACAAAACTAATTTGTGTTAGAGTAATGAGCCTATAATAAAAAGGAATGTGAGACAAGAGTGTAGGTGGAAACTCTATCAAGAAAGGAGACAGTCTCAGTTGAAAAAAATCATATTCCATTGAGAAATAGATTTGATTTGCTAGGAGAAATCTATGAAAGATGCAAAAAGGCTGGACACACTGTTTAGGATTGCTTAACATTGCTACCCAATCAATGAGAGCAAAGGAGAACACTTACACATGCTCTTATATTTGGCCAAACATTGCTTCCCCATCAAAGAGTGCAAAGGAGAACACCTACACATGCTCTTAAGTTCAACTTAAAAAGATGTAGAGGAAGAGAAACGACTCTGGTTGTGGAAGTAGTGTTAAAAGCTTCTAAGAAAGAAAAACCATTGATCCTAAATAATGACTACTCTTTACATATGATAGGAGACTCCAAGATGTTAAAGGGTGTAGCAAAATATGATGGAGGGTCAATTAAATTTGGCAATGATGGTGCCTTAAAGATTTAAGGTAATGGTGCTACTGAAATTGATGCAGAAAAATTGAAACTAAGAAAAGCGCTTTACGTTGAATGGCTAAAACATAATTTTATTAGTGTTAGTTAGTTTTGTGATGATGGATATGAAGTTACTTTCAGGAAGAGTGGCTGCATGGTAAAAAAATTAACTAATGGTGTTATTCTTCCTAAGGGTGAAAGAACAAATGGAAACTTATACCAAGTTTCTAGAAGCAAAAACACATGTTACATGAGCACTAAAATGAGAATTTGTTGTGGCATAAGAGACTGGAACATTATGGACAAAAGTTAAGGTTGAACTTATGTATTTAGCCACCCTCTAAAGGCTAAGGTATGCCTTAAACTCCCCTCTCCTTCCCTCTTTTCTTGTTCTTTGGATTTGTTATCATAGGGAGAGATATTTTGCATAAATCCAAAGATAGTTTATATTGATTAAAAAGGGGAGTAACTTGATAAATAAAGAGGGAGAAATAGTCAAGGGGGAGAAGCAGAAAGAGGGAGTTAAAAATTGTTCCCAATTAAGGGAGATGCATGGTTTAGGGGGAGCTGTGAATTTCAAAGGTTGCCATTTGTGCTTAATTGTTGAATGTTGAATTTAATATGTTGCCAACAATTCCAAAGGGAGAGATTGTTGAGCCTATCTTTAATAGCTAATGTTGGATTTGTTGTCAACACCATCTCACATAAGTTGTATATGTTGATTTAATGTTATGAATGTCATTGAGATGCATAGAGGTCATTGGGCAAACCGTTAATGGCAAGTCAACCCTAAAGTCAATGAATCATTGACCCCAAATTTTAGGGGTTAAGGTTGACCATTGACCCTTCAACATTGACTCTAAATTTTAGAATCAAATTTGGCCCTTGCTTGTAGGGCAACTATTGGGAATCAATGCTGACCATTGATGATTGTGCAACCCTAAATCTTAAAGCCTATAAATACACCCATGCATCTTTTAAGATTAGCTATTCTTGGTGCTAAGGAGTCAATGTTGATTGTGACCTTAAATCTTAAAGGTTAAGATTGATCATTGACCATTGACCCTAAATTTTAGGAATCAAATCTGGTCATTGATTGTAGGGCAGCATGTGGGAATTGATGATGATTGTTGATGATTATGCAGCCCTAATCCTAAGGCTTTATAAATATCCTTAGGTATCTTGCAAAAAAATAATAAAAGGCTGCAAAAAATTAAGTGAATAGCAAAGAGAGAGGTGACCAGTAAACCTAGGGAAAAAGGGAGGTAGCATGGTGCAATTGGTGAAGGAGAGTGCAATAGCCACCAAGGAAAGAAGGCAAGGCAACTAGGCAAGGAGATGAAAAATGGAGGCAAGGTAGCTGGCTAAAGAGAGTGTAGTAGCCGCTAAGGAAAGAAGGCAAGGCAGCTAGCCAAGGTGAGGAAGAAAGAAGGCAAAGCAGCCAACCATGGACAGAGCAGCAACCACCAAGGAAAGAAGGCAAGGCAGGTGGCCAAGAAGAGGAAGAAAAAAGGCAAGGTAGGTGGCTAAGGAGAGAAAGAAAGAGGGAACACCTTCTAGTAGGAGGTAGGCCAACGCATTAATAAGGTCAAGAAGGAGAGTGAAGAGTTTCATGAGGAGATGCAAGGTGCCTTGAACCAAGCCTTATCAAGGTGTCTAGACCAAGTAGACCTTGGAAGAGACCCTCCATTGTGAGGTTGTGACATTGAAGGAAGAGCTCGAAAGAGTCTCCAACGATTTGAAGGAGACCAAAGATGAGTTAGTCCTTTGCAAAAGGTAATTGCTTAAGGTGGAAGCATTGTCTTACCAATGGTAGTTGCTTCTTCAAAGGAGGATGTTCCAAGACCCAATGCATGTAATTAGTTGAGGAACGTGAAAGAGGTTGATAATTTTCAAAGGTGCTTGGAGCAATACTTTAAGGCACTTAGTATCACGGAGGATGCCAAGAAAATTGATAATGCCACCATATACCTCGTGGATACTACAATGGTATGGTGGAGAAGGAGGTACAATGACATCAAAATAGGTACATGCATCATTACAACATGGGACGAGTTCAATAAAGAACTTAAATGGCAATTCTATCCAAAGAATGCCAAGGAAGAGGCAACAACAATGCTAAGGTGTCTTCAACAAAAGGGAAACATACAAAAGTATGTGAAGGAGTCATCCGAAGTGTTGCTAGAAATTCCTGATTATCCCAACAAGGAAGCATTCTTTGCATTCAAGGATGGCTTACAAAATTGCATGAAGATAGAGGCCCAAAGACATGGTCTTCAAGATCTCGCCACTGCTATTTCCATTGTTGAGTGACTAATAAATTTCAAGAAATCCAAAAAAACCCAAGTCTTACAAGGATAAGGATGGCAAAGGAAAAATTGAGGGAGATAACCCTTTAAGCAAAGGACATTTTCACACGTTCAATAGGCCTAAGGAAGGGAAGAACACTAAGGAGGATCAAAGCAATGATAGGCCCCCTCTCAAATGTTACATTTGTGACAAGCCACATAAGGCAAGGGATTGCTAGAAGAAAGCCAAGCTTTCTGTCATAGTTAAAGAAATGGAGGGACAGCAATAATGCGAAGAGACAAGGATGGGATCCTTACAAATCCTCAATGCCATAAAAGCTAAGGTCGAAGTGCCTAAGACTGAGAAGAGAAGACGGTTATATATGGAAGTAAAGGTGAGTAACCAAGTGGTAAGAGCCTTAGTGGATACTAAAACATCTAACAACTTCCTTTAAAAAGAGAAAGCAAAGCATTGGGCATCAAATACAACAACGAGTGAGGATGGCCCAAGGCAGTGAATTCAGAACCAAAGTCAATTTTTGGCATTGCTCATGGCATAGAGGTACATATGGGTGAGTGGTGTGGCCTTGTAGACTTTTCTATTGTACCAATGGATGATTATCCAGTTGTGCTTGGTATGGAGTTTATCAAATGTGCTAAGGCCATGCCAATTCCTTTTGCCAACACAATGTGTATCTTGAAGGAAGACAATACATGCATGGTGCCTTTGGCTAAGGAGACTAGCCTTCAATCCAAGCAAATTTCGGCCATGTAACTTTCTAAAGGTGAAAAGAAGGCATAACCCACTTTTTTTGTATCCTTGAAGGACAAAAAGGATACTTCCTCATCAAATGTTCTACCTAAGGAAGTCTCTCATGTCCTAAAGGAGTTTAAGAATGTTATACCTCCTAAATTGCCTAAAAAGCTCCCACCCAAGCATGAGGTGGACCATAAGATAGAATTAGTCCCTAGTGCAAGACCACCTACTACAGTGCCTTACCAAATGGCACCCCCTGAGTTAGAGGAACTAAGGAGGCAACTTAAGGAACTGTTGGATTTGGGTTACATTCAATCGTCAAAGGCTCCATATGGTATACTCGTGCTTTTCCAAAAGAAGCATGATGGGTGACTTTGGTTGTGTATCGATTATTAGGCGTTCAACAAAATAACCGTAAAGAATAAGTATCTCATTCCATTGATAGCTGATTTTTTTGGATTAGTTGTGTGAAGTGCGGTGGTTCACAAAGTTGGATTTGAGATTGGGATATTACTAAGTGAGAATTGCAGAAGGAGATAAGCCAAAGACCACTTTTGTTATGAGGTATGACTCCTTTGAGTTCTTAGTAATCCCATTTGGACTTGCTAATGGCCCTACCACATTTTGCACTCTTATGAATTGGGTCTTCGAGTCATTTTTGGATAAATTTGTCACAGTGTATTTGGATGATATCATTATCTATAGTAAGATGTTAAACGCTAGCATCTACAACAAGTTTTCTAAGTACTAAAAGAACATGAGTTGTATATGAAGAGGAAGAAATGTGTCTTTGCTCAACAAGAGGTCATATTCTTAGGGCACATCGTAGACAGAGGCAAACTATAGTTGGACAAGTTTAAGGTGCAAGCCATCCATAACTAGGAGCCAAAAAAGAAGGTAATTGAGTTACAATCCTTTTTAGGCCTCATCAATTATTATAAAAGATTTATAAAGGGCTACTCCTCTATTGTGACTTTACTCACTGATTTTTTGAAGAAGAATAGAACATGGAGTTGGGATGCTAGATGCCAAAGAGCATTTGAGGTGTGTAAGCAAGCAATAGCTGACGTACCAATGCTTGCTTTTCCTGACCACACCAAACCATATGAGGTACATACCGATGCTTCTGATTTTGCAATTGGTGGTGTTTTAATGCAAGAGTGGCATCCCATTGCATTTGAGAACTGCAAGTTAAATGAAACTAAGCACCATTATACAATCCAAGAGAAAGAGATAACTGCAATGGTGTATTGCCTACAAACTTAAAGGCATTATTTGTTGGGGTCTAAGTTTGTCATAAAGACAGACAACATTGCCACAAGTTATTTTCTCAATCAAAAGAAGTTAACACCAAAGCAAGTGAGGTGGCAAGCTTTCTTTGTAGAATTTAACTTTGTGATGGAGTATAAACCAAGCAAGGATAATTTGCCAATCTTGTTCAAACTTTCCTTTGGTAGAAAAAGTAAAGAAGGGACTGGAGCATGACCCACAAGCCAAGAGTTTAAGGGAATTGGCAAGTAGTGGGAAGACACACCGATTTTGGATTGAAGATGGAATACTCACTACCAAAGGCAATAGAGTTTATGTGCCAAAGTGGCAAAGATTGAGAAAGGCAATTATTAAGGAATGTCATGACTCAAAATGGGTAGGACATCCAGGTATATACCGTACATTGGCACTTGTAGAACGAGCATATTATTGGCCACAAATGTGGAATGACATTGAGCTCTATGTGAAGACTTGTCTTGTATGACAACAAGACAAAGTGGAACAACACCAACCGTTGGGATTGTTGGAGCCTCTACCTATTTTGGAGAGGCTATAAGAAAGTGTTTTGATGGATTTCATCATAAGTCTACTGAAGTCAGATGGATGTACCAACATCATGGTAGTGGTAGACCAATTTAGCAAATATGGTGTGTTCATCTCCGTACCCTCAAAGTTCACAGTTAAAGATGCAACACAATTATTTTTCAAGCATGTGCTGAAATACTAGGGCATTTTGAAAATGATTGTCAGCGATAAAGACACTCATTTCACCAGGAGATTTTGGATGGAACTATTCAAATTGATAGGATTTGAGCTTAACTTCTCCACAAGGTTTCATCCCTGAATAGACGGCCAAACAGAAAGGGTGAATTCCTTGTTGGAGCTGTTCTTGAGGCATTATGTAAATGCCAACCAGAGTGATTGGACTAAGTTGCTTGACATAGCCCAATTCTCATACAATTCACAGAAAAGTGAGTCAACTAAGGTTAATCTATTAGAGGTTGGCATAGGACTACAACCAATAACTTCACACACTTTAGCAATTGGTTACAAGGGTCCTAGTCCTATTGCATTTAAGTTTGCCAAAGGTTGGCATAAGAAGTCTAACATGGCATGGGCACACTTGGCTAAGGCTACTAAGCAAATGAAGAAATGGGTTGATGCTAAGAGGAGGCACTTAGAATTTTAGGAAGGAGATTTAATGATGGTGAAACTCCTTCCCCATCAAAGTCAAAGGTTTGTTAGGATGCATAAGGGCCTAGTAAGGCATTATAAGGGACCTTTCCCAATGGATAAGAGGATTGGCAAGTTAGCTTACCAATTAACTTTACCATCACACCTTGAGATGCATCCAATATTTCACGTAAACTTACTAAAGCCTTACCATCCTAATATAGAGGAGTTGAGCAGGGGCGAATCAAAAAGAGCCTCTACAGCCATAACCAATATGCCAAATCATGATGTGGAAGAGATATTGACACATTGTGTCATTCTGAAGAGAGGCACCCATCTAAGTCATGTTGAGTACTTTGTTAAATAGAAAAGGTTGCCTGATAGCAAGGTAAGTTGGGAACATAAGCTAACTTTGTAGAGCAATATGGATGTGATCAAGGCATATAAGAGGGATGCAACGAATGCATCGCCAAATTGAGTGGGGAAGAATGTCATGTGAAACATGATTCTGCCCAAATTGAGTGACTAAAGAGGCTTATTCTAGATATCACTCCATAATTTTAAAACTAGATTAAAACCTTTAGAATCTTGTAGATAATTCCTTTATCTTCTTCTAAGACATAGAGTTATGTAGAATACTCTAAAAAGAGAATAATGACCGTTAGATCAAATAGATCCTAGTCATCTATTGACGAGGTGGATGTCTATATATAGCCTTAGGGGCCTCATTTGTAAGGCACCCAAGCAATAGTGTATTTGCATTCTTAAAGTAATATAGTATTCTCCAAGTTCTCCATATCACTTGTCTACTTTGTATGCATCTTTACTATCTTCTGCTAGTAGCCTTTTAGCTCTCAAAGAAGGCTGACTAGCATTTAAGTCAAGTGAATTTATAATGCCGCACAAGTTGTTGGTTGAACAAGGCCATGTTCGTGATAATAACATGTACAGATAGTAGGTATAACTTATGTGAATAATGGGCATAGAGCACATAGACAACAGGCATAGAGCACATGGACAGCAGGCAACAGCGATAGTGCATGCAAATA
This sequence comes from Ceriops zippeliana, assembly GCA_037897445.1. Lineage (NCBI taxonomy): Eukaryota > Viridiplantae > Streptophyta > Magnoliopsida > Malpighiales > Rhizophoraceae > Ceriops > Ceriops zippeliana. The sequence continues at coordinate 3,583,886 of JBAPLH010000155.1, forward strand.
GCATTAATAGCACACATGGACAGTAGCAAACAAACGCAGTAGCACGTACGGAAAGTATTAATAGTGCATGTGGACAACAGCAGTAGTGCATATGGATAGTATGAGCAAAGCGTATGGACAATAGCACCGACAGTGGGTGAGACAACACCTTTGGCAAATGAAGGAGAAGATCCATATTCTACTTTAGTAGATTGTACATTTCTTTAGGAAAGGTTTTTCCATAAACTCTTGATAGATTTGTTGAAAATTAGGGTAGGATACCCTTGGAGTGATCAGGAGATCATTGCAAGTGGTTAAGGAGTAGTCCTTCTACAAGTGGTAAATGAGCGATCTTTCCACAACATTTGTGTATCCTTTGATAATAAGAGTGGATTATGTGATTTAGAAGTGATCCTATCACACCATGGACATAACTCATACATTGTGAGTGAACAATATAAAAATTGTTGTGTGCTCTTGGGTGCTTATGCATTGTTTTTTATTTGTACGGTCACATTCATATAAAGGAGAAAACTAAAAATTGGATCATTGGCTTTAACAAGTCATAGAGGCTAAATCTAAATCGATTTGTAAAAAGATGATATCTCACACTGATTCACCCCCTTCTCATTATGAGACCTAAATTAGTCCTTATCAACAACAATCGGCAGCTACACCAAACCAGTAAAGGAGACGTGCAATAGCCACACTAATGAGGACCATTTTAGATCTCACATTGAGAGGGGGGTGAATCAGTGTGAGATATCTTCTTTTTACAAATCAATTTGGATTTAACCTCTTTGGCTTGTTAAAGCTGATGATCCAAGTTTTAATTTTTTCCTTTATATGAGCTTAACAATACGGATAAGAAACAGTGCGCTGTTGCACCTGCTATCTGTGCGTGTTGCTGCTTCTATCTGCACATGCTGCTGCTACTGTCTGTGCATGCTACTGCTTTTGTCCATGCTCGCTGCTACTGCTGTCCGTATGTACTGTAACTACTATCTGCACACATTGTTCCTGCTATCTGCGCGTGTTGCTGCCATTGTTTGCGCTGCTACTGCTCTTCCTATGTACTGCAGTAGTTTTCTCGTGCCGCTGCTGCTCTTTTCATGTGTTGTAGATGTTTTCTCATGCCATTGCTGCTCTTCCTGCACGTTGCAGCTATTTTCTCGCACTGCTACTGCTTTCTCCACTCATTGCAGCTGTTTTCTCGTGCCACTACTACTCTCCTTATGCATTACAGCTGTTTTCTCATGTCGTTGTTGCTGTCCCTACATGTTATAGCTATTTTCTTGTGCTGCTACTGCTATTCTTGCACATTGGTTACTGGTGCTGGACCCATTTGCTACTGCTCCACCTCTTGCTAATTGCTACTCCGTCTCCTACCAACTATTGCTCCTTCTTTCTTTGTTGCTACTGCTCCACCTCTTGCTAATTGCTACTCCGTCTCCTACCAACTATTGCTCCTTCTTTCTTTGTCTCCTTGGCTAGCTACCTTGCCTTCTTTCCTTCTCTCCTTGGCTGGTTGCCTTACTTGGTGGCTGTGTTCCCTTTGCCGTTGATCTCTCTTTTTCCTTAGGTTTTCCATTCACCTCTCTTTTTTGTTCACTCAATTTTCTACAACCCTTATTTTTCTTTATGAAAGACATCTAAGGGTATTTATAGAGCCTTAGGATTAGGGCTACATAATGATCAATTGTCATCATTAATTCCCACATGCTACCCTATAATTAATGACCGAATTTGATTTTTAAAATTTAGGGTCAATGGTTAACATTGACTTCTTAAAATTTATGGTAAATAGTCAACGGTTAACAGTCAATCTTGACTCTTAAAATTTAGTGTCATGGTCAACATTGACTCCTGAACGCTAGGGTTGGCCTATCATCACCAATTTCTCCCAATAACCTTACTACATCATTTATAACATCAAATCAATACATATAACTGTGTGAGATGGTGTTGACAACAAATCTAACATTAGCCATTAAAGATAGGCTCAACAATCTTTCCTTTTGGATTTGTTAGCAACACATTAAACCCAACCATGTGTAAAATGCCCTATACAAAGTCATTTGGCTCCCCCTGAAACATTTATCATTGGCCATCATTGGATACTCCCCCTGTATACTTTTCCCCCTTGACAAATTCTCCTTATTTATCCATCAAGCTACTCCCCCTTTTTATAGATATAAACTTTCTTTATATTTATGTAAAATATCTCCCCCTTTGACAATAAATCTAAAAAATAATAGTAGAGGGAAGGGGAAAGGGGTTAGTAAATACCTCAGCCTTGAAGGGTTGGCTGAACACATAAAGTCAGCCTTAGCTTTTGGAATATTTCTCTTGGCAAAGGTTTAGTGAATATATTAGCAACTTGCTGTGAGATAGGCATATAATTCAGCTTTACTTCATTTTTCTCCACCTTTTCTTTAATGAAGTGGTACTTGATTTCAATATGTTTAGTTCTGAAGTGTTGGATAGGATTCTTTGACAAATTGATGGCACTCTAGTTGTCATAGCCAATTAGCAATTGTAGTTGTATATCCTCCTTCATATCTTCAACCTATTGTTTCATCTATAGCAGTTGGATATAAGCATGAGTCATAGCCATATATTCAGCCTTTGCAATATTTAAAGTCACTGAATTTTGCCTTTTGCTATGCATGAAACACATCTATTGCCCAAATAAAATGCACCACTAGACATTGACCTTATGTCATCACAATTTTTAGCCTAATTTGCATTTGTATATCCATATAGATTAAGTTATCCGCTCCTATCATAAAGCAACCCATAATTAGTTGTGCCCTTCACATAACTTAGAATTCTCTTAACTACCATGAGATAGGAGTTTTTGGGGTCACTTTGAAATTTAGCACAAAGGGTTACAGTAAAAACAATATCAAACCTTGATGCTGTCAAATACAATAAGCTTCCAATTAGCTTCTTGTATTCCTTTTGATCAACCATGTTGCCTTATTTATCCATGCTTAACTTTGTTCCAGCCATGATGGGAGTGCTTACTTCTTTAAAATTCTCTATCCTAAACCTTTTTAATAGCTCACAAGCATACTTTTCTTGGGAATGAAAAATTCTAACCTTGCTTTGCAATACCTGTAATCCTAAGAAGAATTTCATTTCACCAAGCATGGATATCTCAAACTTCTTCTTCATCTGCTTGCTAAAGGCAATGAATAAGGCCTCCTTTTCTATAGCAAAGCTTATGTCATCAACGTAAACCACAACAATTAACTAGCTCTAGTTGTCCTTTTTTATATATAGGTTGTTATCCATATTCCCTTTTCTGAACTTCATGTTCTTAAGGCATGTATCCAACTTGGAATACCATGTTCTGAGAGCTTGCTTTAAGCCATATAAAGTCTTGTTCAATTTGCATACACTTGAGCCATCATGATCAAGTATAAAACCATCAGCCTATTCGATAAATACCTCTCCTTTAAGCTCTCCATTCAGGAATGTAGAGTTTATATCCACCTGATAGAATTTGTAGTTTCTTTGAGCAACAATAGCCATGAATATTTTGATTGCTTCAAGTATGGCCACCGAAGCAAAGGTCTCTTCAAAGTCAACACCTTCTACTTGTGAGTAGCCTTTGTAGAAAAGTGTTGCCTTGTTTCTTATCACCTTACCTTTTTATATTAAGCTTATTTTTGAACACCCACTTGGTTCTAATGATGTTTTTCCCTTTATGTCTAAGGACTAAACACCAAGTATTATTCTTTTTAATTTGGTCATGCTCTTCATTCACAGCACTCACCTCTTCCTTGTGCTTTAATGCTTCTTCCATGAACTTGGGTTCAACCTCAAAAATCAATGAGGTTTGTTCACCACCTTATAGTCTTTTTCTGGTTTGCACAGAGTCCTCTTTCCTGCCAATAATGTTTTTCGCCTTAACTTTAACTCTGACTCTTCTATGAGTTTGGAAACGCCTTAATTCTTCTTCTTCATCACTTGTAACTTGAGAATCAACATCTTCCTTATGCTGGATAGCCTCAAATTCATCACTGTTAGACTCTTTTTAGTTGTCATCAATGGCATCTTCAACTTCCACATGCTATGATTGCATTGTAGCACCATCTTCAATCACTTTAACATCAAAGCTGTCCACCATTTTTAGCAACCTTTTGTTGTAACATCTGAAGCCTCTTCCATTTGGTACATAGCCCAAGAATATACCTTCATCAGCCTTCTCATCGAATTTACTGAGATGCTTACCTTTGACTTTAATGAGGCATGGGCTCCCTAACACTTTAAAGAGTTTTACAGTAAGTTTCTTACCATACCATAACTCATAGGGTATCTTCTCTATGTGTGGTCTCATCAGGCATCTGTTTTAAACCTAAGTTACAATTATGATAGCCTTTCTCCAAAATCCATGTAATGTACCATGTTTAGCCAACATGGTTCTTACCCTTTCTACTAGGCTTCTAAACTTCCTTTTGGCCACTGCATTTTGTTCAGGTGTGTAGGGACTAGCATATTCATGCTTCACTCCATGCTTATCCATGTAATCTTCAAATTCACCTCCTATGTATTCTGTCTCATTGTCTGTCCTAAGCCTTTTAATTGTTCCCCCCAAATATTTTTTAGCTAGCCTCCTATAGCTCTTGACATTATGGAGAGCCTCTAATTTATGTTTCAAGAACATAATGCAAACCATTCTTGTAAAATCATCAATGAAGGAGATGAAGTACCTATCACCCTTAGTTAAACTTTACCTCATCAGCTCACTGATATTTGAGTGGATGAGCTCCAATAGCTTCTTCATTTGGATCTCCACATTTTTGTAAGGAGCATTCACTATCTCCCCCTTTTGAGATGTGCAGCAAATTACATCTCTTTCTCTTATTAGCTTAGGTACATCTCTCACAGCTTTATTTTTGGATGGCTTGTTGAGCCCCTTTTGTTCAAGATGTCCTAATCTTTTATGCCACAATAATTTCTCATCTTTAATGCTCATGTAGCATATGTTTATGTTTCTAGAAACTTGATATAAGTTTCCATATGTTCTTTCACCTTTAGTAAGAACGACACTATCTTTTAGTCTTTTTACTATGCAACCACTCTTGTTAAAAGTAACTTCATGTCTACCATCACAAAGCTGGCTAACACTGATAAGATTGTGTTTTAGTCCTTTAACATAAAATACTTTCTTCAATTTCAATTGTTCTGCACCAATTTCAGTAGCACCAATACCTTGAATCTTTAAGGCACTATTATTGCTGAATTTGACTGACCCTTCATCATATTTGGATACTCCTTTTACATCTTGGAGTCTCTTATTATGTGTGAAGAGCAACCATTATCTAAGATCTATAGCATTTCTTTCTTAGAAGCTTTTAAGGCTACTTCCACAACTATAGACGTTTCTTTTACTCTTCATATTCTTTGGCTAAATGGGGGAGATTATGTAGGTGTTCTCTTTTGCATTCCTTGATCAGGCAGTAATGGTTATTGTGTTCTCTTTTACATTCTTTGACCAAGTAGCAATGTCAAGCAGTCCTCAACATCGTGTCCAACTCTTTCACATCTTTTACAGTTCTCTCCCAGTAAATTAAACCGATTTTTCAGTTGAATATGACTTCCTTCCACCTGAGACTACCTCTTTTCTTGATAGAGTCTCCCCCTAGACTCTTACCTCACACTCCTCTTCATTATAGGCCAAATATTCCAACAAGTATTAGCCTTGTGCCTACACTAGCCATAACTCCAGCAAAAACCTTCAAACTTGGATTTACTTCTTTTACCAAGTTCATGTCTTCTTTCTTTAGCAATCGGTGTGACAACCTTTTCTCCATCTTTGATAGTCTATCTCTTGTGGATGGGAGTCTCCACCACATCTTTCCTAACTCATTTTAACTTGGGTTGGTCTCTCTTCTCCATCAATTCATTATGCTTCCTTTCAGGCACAAACACAATTTTCTTTTTTTCTTCTACCTTCTCACTCAATTTTTCAATGTAGCAAAGTCCTTTCTTCCCCATAGAATGAGGTCTTTAATTGCTTAGAAACTCATCCAACTTTTTAGTAGCATCTCAGTTGATGGAATTTGCTACAGATGACTCTTCTTTCACTTCTATGGCCTGCATAAAGCTTTCTTTATGCTTCCTCAGCTCGAACTCATCCTTATGGAGCTTGACTTGCAAAATCAGCTCCTCTTGCTCTTATGCAATCACCTTAGCACCAAGGTCTTGGTGTATCTTGCCATGCTTTGCCTCAATTACACTTAGGTCCTTAATTCTCTTCAAGTCTTCCTTCTCTTTTGCTTTAAACTCCTTTACCTTCTCCTAAAGATTAAATTCATGAGTATAAGAATTTTCACCCAACTTCTTGAGATGAATTACCTTTTTTTCCAACTTGCTGTTTTTGTGCAAACAAGCTCTTAACTTATTCTCAAGTTATTGCAATCACTCATCCTTTTCCTTTTCTGTTGATTCCTCATTACTTGAAGATTCTTAGTCATTATCTAATTGAGCGACTAGCACATCCTTTATAGCCTCATCATTGGAATCATCATCACTTTATTCTTAGATTCTTCTCTCTTACTTGCTTAGGAAATTTCTTCTTTTGGGTTTGAAGATCTTCTTTTTCGCCTTGGCACCTAAATTTCCAACTTTGAAGTAGCTGGATTGCTTTGTATTCCTTCTTGGACTTATCATCATCTCTTTGGATAATCCACAACAAAGTGTCCAATTGCTTCACACATAAAGCACTTCAAGGGTAATTTTCCCTTATACCTCTCTCTTCCTTTCCTCAATTTCCTAGTGATGTATGTCATGACTTCATCCAATTGAGTATCACCATTTTCTTCCTCAGAGCTGCTATCGGACTCCTCTTCTTGGTTGTTAATTTTTAACTTCTTCATTGCCTTGAAAGCCATCTCCTTTTTTGCCTTAGACTTCTTTTCTTTCTTTAATGGGGCTATTCTTATTTCATAAACCACCAATATGATGTGCAAGTCATCTAAGGGTAGCCTATCCAAATCTTTATCTTCAATAGAAGAGACTTTGGAGTCGTAAGCTTTTGGTAAGGTTCTAAGTATTTTCCTTACCACACTGACATCATAGATCTCCTCTCTATAACCTCTAATAGAGCACACAATTTCGTTGACTCTAGTGAAGAATGCATCCATAGACTCATGTTCTATATGTTTATATCTTCGAATATGCACCTCTAGATTTGTAACTTGGCTTCTTTTACAACCTTATCACCTTTATAAATATTCTTCAGTTTGTCCTAGATTTGCTTGACTATGTTACACCCCATCACTTTGGTGAATTCTTTATCTGATAGGGAGGTGTATAAGGCATTTCTCGCCTTTTTATCACACTACAAGTTCTTCTTATCAGCTAGCATCATAAGACCACCTTCAACAATAGGATGAAGCTACTAACAACAGACTCAAACACATCAAGACCAAGGGACATCAGACATAAGAGTATCCTATTTTTCCATAACTGATAATTTTATCCATCAAACGTAAAGATGCCGTTACTATTAATACTATTTATACTATCCATTATCTCAAGTAGTATAAGAGATAGAAACTCACACAGTAATGCACAACTTTAATTCAAAGCAGAAAAATTGAATCAACAGAGGAACCAAGCTCTAATACCACTTGATAAGGACCATTTTAGGACTCACACTGAGAGGGGGGGTTGAATTAGTGTGAGATATACTCTTTTTACAAATTGATTCAGATTTAACCTCTGTGACTTGTTAAAGCTAATGATCTAATTTTTAATTTTCCTTTATCTGAGCGCAACCGTATGAATAAGAAACAATGTGAAAGCACTCAAAAGTACACAACAATTTTTACTTAGTTCACTCACAATGTGTGAGGTACGTTCACGGTGTGATAGGATCACTCCTAAATTACATAATCCACTCTTGTTATTAAAGGATATAATAATGTTATAGAAGGATCACTCTTTCACCACATAAGGAAGGATTACTCCTTAACCACTTACAATGATCTCTCGATCACTCCAAGGGTATCCCACCATGTTTTTTAACCAATCTATCAAGTGTTTATGGAAAAACCTTTTCTGGAGAATGATCACTTAATATGTATAGTTTGTTAGAATAAAATATGGATCTTTTCCTTCTTTTGTTGCCAGTATTGTCTCACTCATTGCCGATGCTGCCTACATGCACTGCTACTACAATCCACACATGTTGCTAATGCTATCTGTACATGCTCATTGTTGTCCATGCTGAAATGCCCTGGAAGGTTCTAACGGAGCCTAGTAAAATATTGAAGGATGAAAAGGCTACTAGGATCCTAAAACATTCCACCTTATTCTAGAATTCTCTTGATTATGTATACTTGTAGAGATCTTTGTAGAATTCTTTAGAACCTTGATTGTAGCCATTAGATTAGATAAATCCCTGCCATCCATTTAGGAGGTGGAGTTATATATAAAGTGAATTAGCCTTAAGGCTGACAGACATCGAATTTGCTTGTACTCTCTCTTAAATCTAATATAGTGTTTCTTTTCTATCATCATTCTTTCTTGTGTTTTCTATTATTCTCTACTCTTTCTTCACTATCAAGGGGAAGGCTGACTTACCTTCTACGAAAGGCATAGGGAAGGCTAAGTGTCGTACGGTCATGAGCAGAAACTAGTACGTCTATAACAAGTGGTATCAGAGCCTAGTTGAGAGGCATAATGTCAAGCACCATTGAGGAGAATGTGGTAAGGGAGCACATAGGGATGGAGAAGGGATGTGATCCCTCTCCAACTCAAGGTAGGAATAAGAAGAAGGAGTGTGGATGCAACAAGACTCATTGCACCGTAACTCTTACCACTTTGGAAGAGAAGTCCAACATCCTTGAATAGGTAATGACTGAGATGGGATTACGTATTGAACATATTGAGCATAATTTTGAGGCTTTGGAGTCTCACACATTGGAAGATCTTGGCAAAGTTAAAGGGACATCCAAGAGTGTCTTTCTAATAATGAAGGGTATTACAGGAGTGAGTAAGCCTTTAAGGCAATAGTCATGCAGATTGTCAAAAGCTTGCAAACTCAAGTGACCTTTTTAGAAACTATTTTGGAGGAGATACACCAAGACATAGCCATGTGTAAGAGAGTCGCAACTAATGATGGCGACTCAAGGGGAGCTCCTAGGGTAGTGGCTCCTAAGCCTAAAGAGTTCTTGAGCAAGAGGGATGCCCAAGAGGTGGAGAATTTCCTTTAGTAAATGGAAGGATACTTTGAGTGTCTCAAGAAGGCAGATGAGAAAGACAAAGTGAACATGACAACCCTTTACCTTGTGGTTAGAGCAATCTTGTGGTGGTGTAGGAAGCATGGGAATATGCAAATAGGCTTTTGCACCATTGAGACATAGAAAGACTTCAAGAAGGAGCTCAAAAGGCAATTCTTCCTTAAGAATGTTGATGAGGCCATTACAACTATAGAATACCTTATTGAGTATCAAAGGAGTGAGTCTTCTAAAAATAAGAGTTCGAAGGGTAACTCCAACAAAGGTGGGGGAGAAAAAGACAAAGGCCAAGGAAGTCATAACCCATCTAATAGAAAGGACTATAAGGAGAAGAAACAATCCTTCATGCCTAAAGGAGGGTGCTTTTTGTCCAAGGGGTCACACCTTATGAAAAATTGTCCAAAACTGAGTTCGTTAATAGCTATGATTGAGCAACAAAAGTCACAATCAGTCGATGTTCTAGCGAAGCAGATTGGTTCTCTATAATTGCTCAATACTCTTAAGGTCAAACAAGAGTTCCAAGCAATGAGAGGTAAAAAGTTGATGTTTGTGGATGTGTAGATAAATGGATAGCATGCCGAAGTCATAATTGACATGGGTGTCACTCACAACTTTATCACTGAGGAGGAAGCTATACGGCTTGGTTTAACTATGACCAATGGTAAGGGCTGGCTCAAAACTGTTAATGTAGGTGGCAAACCATTAAATGGTGTGGCTCAAGGAGTACAAATGAACCTTGGCCCTTAGAAAGGCATAGTCGACTTCTTCATGGCACCTATGGACGATTTCAAGATTATACTTAGCATGGACTTCCATCATAAGGTACAAGTTGTTCCTATGCCTTATTTAAACTTTATGTGTGTGCTTAAGAAAGAGGCCCGGTGCATGGTTTCTACTACCTTTAAGGTGAGTGATAAGAAAATACTATATGTGATGCAAGCAAAGAAGGGCCTCAAACAAGGGGAAATCACATACTAGGCAACAATGGTGACATATGATCCCTCTAGTCCTCTAAAGCTGGACCTACCTTAGAAGATTAAAGACATCCTTGAAAAGAATAAGGATGTCATGCCTCCAAAGCTACCTAACCGACTTCTTCTAAGGAGAGAAATTGACCACAAGATAGAGTTGGAGTAAGGGTCTAAGCCACCAATTATGACCCCTTATTGCATGGCACCCACAAAGCTCGAAGAGTTAAAAGGAAACTAGTTAGTTTACTAGATATGGGTCAGGTTCAAACTTCAAAGGCTCCCTATGGTGCCCCAATCTTGTTCCAAAGGAAGCAAGATGGTTTATTATGTATCTGCATTGACTATAGGGTGCTCAACAAGATTATGGTAAAGAATCCATACCCTCTTCCTCTTATTCCTGATTTATTTGATAGATTAGGACGAGCCAAGTGGATTACAAAGGTGTACTTGTATTTTGGATACTATCAAGTTCATATTGCAAAAGGAGATGAGTCAAAACCACCTATGTTACCCACTATGGTTCCTTTGAGTGGTTGGTGATACCCTTTGGGATAACTAATGCCACTACCACTTTCTCCACCCTAAAAATTTAAATCTTTCGGCCATTCTTGGGCCAATTTGTAGTGGTTTACTTGGATGACATTCTTATCTATATTTAGACACTCGAAGACCATGCAGACCACTTATAAACTGTATTCAAAATCCTACAAGAGAATGAGCTTTACATTAAGAAGGAGAAGTGCACTTCCTAAGGGATAACACTTCCTTGGTCATATAGTGGCGAATGGACAAATTTGAATGGATGAGAATGTATGGGCCATCCAAGATTAGGAACCACTAAAGAATGTGTCACGGTTGCAATCATTCCTTAGTCTAGCCAACTATTACAAGTGGTTCATTAAGGGATACTCAGCACGTACGGCTACCCTAACTGACTTGTTAAAGAAGAGCCAGTCATGGGAGTAGACAACTCAATAGTAAATGGCCATTAAAGGGTTAAAGGTCATGGTAAGTAGAGAGCCTATCCTTGTTCTCCCTGACTTTACAAAAATGTTTGAAGTCCACACCGATGCTTCTAACTTTGCTATAGAACAGGTCCTAATGCTAAAGGGCATTCTGTGGCTTATGAGAGTAGAAAGTTAAGTGACACTAAATAAAAGTATACGGTACAAGAGAAAGAGATGACTGTCATCGTACATTGAATTTTTACTTAGCGCCATTATTTATTGGGTTCCCGATTTGCGATTAAGATGGACAATGTGGGCACTAGCTACTTCCAAACCCAAAAAAAGCTAGCCTCGAAGCAAGCTAAGTGGTAGGACTATTTGGCTAAGTTCAATTATATGTTGAAATATATGCCAGGCAAAGCCAATGTAGTTACTGATGCTCTAAGTCACAAAGCAAAACTAGCAGCCATCTCTCAAGCAAAAGGGGATATCAAAAGACCTAATTCGAGAAGGGCTCAAGCATGATCCCATAGCTAGACAAATTACCAACCCTATGTACCTAATCTATACCCAAGGTAGCCAACTTTATGTGTCTAAGTGGGAGAATATAAGATGTTCCCTCATTAAGGAGTGTCATGATACCAAATGGGCGGGTCACCCATGTATGAAGAGAATGTGGGCATTATTGGAGATGACATACTATTGGCCTTAGTTGAGGAATGAGGTTAAGATGTATGTTAGAACTTGCCTACTATGCTAACAAGACAAGGTTGACCTCCAATTACCTGGAGGCTTATTAGAGCCCTTACCAATACCTCAAAGGCCTTAGGAGACCATCACGATGGATTTCATCTCTACATTACCCAAGTCAGAAGGGTTAGGGTCGATTATAATGGTCATTGATTGCTTTTCAAAGTATGAGACTTTCATCCCTGCATCAACTGATTATATTGCCAAAGAGGTGGTGCAGCTATTCTTTAAAAATGTGGTAAAGTATTGAGAGTTGCTGTGCCATATCATAACTGATCATGATTCTCATTTCACTGGCTGACTATGGGATGAGTTATTCAAGCTCTTAGGGATCAAATTGCATTTCTTTAAGAGTTTTCATCCTCAAACCAATGACCAAACTGAGAGGGTGAATGCTTTTTTGGAGTGTTATCTTAGGCACTTTGTAAGTGCTAACCAATGTGATTGGGTGAAACTCCTAGACGTGGCTCAATTTTCTTACAATTTACAAAAAAGCAAGGCAACTAGGAGAAGTCCCTTTGAGTTGGTGACTGGGCAACAACCTTTAACGCCCTACAGTGTGGATATGGATTCATCAACCAGAAGCCTAGTAGCCCTAAAGATGGCCAAGTTATGGAAGGAGCAAGCCGACATAGCCTATTCCTACCTTGACAAGGCAGCTAAAAAGATAAAGAAATAGGCAGACAGGAGAAGACGAAAAGTTGAGTTTATTGTTGGAGACAAGATAATGGTCAAAATCTTACCCCAACAATTCAAAGCTTTTCATTTTGTCCATAAGGGTTTAATAAGGAGCTATGAGGGACCTTACTCAGTCATCAAGAAGGTTGGTAAGGCCTCTTACAAACTGGATCTACCCAAAAACTTGAAAATCCACCCAATATTCCATATGAGTATGCTCAAACCATTCAAGAAAGAGAAGGAAGACCCAAGATGTGGAGTCTCTAATAAAGCTCCCCCAATTGTGGTAAAGTCCCATGACGAAGAGGTCAAAGAAGCACTTGGCGATTAGATTGTTCGAAATGTGGTACACCCTCAAGCACTCAATACTTGATCAAATGGAAGGGATTGCTTGAGAGTGAAGCAACATGGGAGAGCATTGAAGACATATGGCAATTTCAACAACAACTTCAAGAATATAAGGACTTGACGAAAGTGTCAAAGAATTAGGTGGGGGAGAGTGAAATGCCCTTGAAGGTTCTAAAAAAGCCTAGTAAAATCTTAAAGGATAAAGAGGCTAATATGATACTAAAACATTCCACTTTATTCTAGAATTCTCTTAATTATGTAGAATTGTAGAGATCTTTGTAGAATTCTCTAGAATCTTGATTGTAGCCATTAGATTAGATGAATCTCAATCATCCATTTAGGAGGTAAAGTTGTATATAAAGGGGATTAGCCCCAAGAGTGGAAGGCCTCCAATTTGCTTTTACTCTCTCTTGAATCTAATATAGTGTTTCCTTTCTTTCATCATTCTCTTTTGTATTTTCTATTGTGCTCTACTCTGTCTTCACTATCCATGGGGGAAGGCTGACTTAGCTTCTATGAGGGGTATAGGGAAAGCTAAGTGTCGAATGGTCGTGAGCAAAAACTAGTACGTCTATGACAACACATACTATTATTGTTGTCTGTACGAGCTACCATGTCTATCTGTACACGTGGCCATGTCTATCCATTGTTGTCTATGCGCATTGTTAATGTTGTTTGTATGCATTGTCGTGTCTGTCAATGCACACAAACACATATGTATGCTGCTGTCCATGCACGCTATTAATGCTATCTATGCACGCTATCATTGTTGCCTACTGTCCACACGCATTATGCATACTGTCCACACGCGTTGTGTCTACTGTACACACATGCTCCCGTTGTCCATGCCCACTGCGCTTACTATCTGCATCTATGTGCACTGTGGCTATTGTCCCTACGTGCTACGCCTGCTGTTCGTGCGCATTACTGCTTCCATCTGCACATACTGCTGCTTTCCAAATGTCTTGCTATTGTCCACGCACACTGTTGTTGCAATCTGCGTGTGCTGATACTACTGCTATTGGCATGCACTACTGCTACTGTCCACCCACATTGTTCTTGCTATCTGCACATGCTACTGCTATTATGTATGCTGCTGTTGCTATCCTAGCGTATTACAATTGTTTTCTTGGGCCATTGTTGCTCTCCTTGCACGCTACATCAGTTTTCTCGTGCTGCTGCTACTCTCCTCGTGTGTTGTAGCTATTTTCTCACGCCACTGTTGCTCTCCCTTCACGTTGTAGCTATTTACTCGTGTCATTGCCATTATCCCCACACGTTGGTTGCTAAGTGCCCATTTGCTACTATTGCACCACCTACTGGTTGCTGCTCCACCTCTTACCGACTGCCTTGCCTTCTTTCCATGGTGGCTGCTACACCCTCCTTGGCTGTTTTCCATGCCTTCTTTCCTTGGCCAATTGCCCTGCCTTCTTTCCTTTTCTTCTTGGCCAGATGCCTTGCTTGGTGGCTACCTCTTCTTTGCCATTCACCTCTCTTTTTCCCTAGGTTTGCCACTTACCTCTCTTTGTTGTTCACTCAATTTTCTGTAGCTCTTGTTTTTCTTTTTGCAAGACACCTAATGGTATTTATAGACCCTTGGGATTATGGCTACATGATTATCAATGGTCATTGTTAATTCCCACATGTTGCCTTACAATTAACGACTAAATTTGATTCATAAAATTTAGGGTTAATGGTCAATATTAACTTTTTAAAATTTAGAGTCAACGGTCAATCTTGACCCCTAAAATTTCGGGACACAGTTAACATTGACTTCTTAATGCTAGGGTGAACCTGTCATCATCAATTTCTCCCAACGACCTCACTACATCTCAAGGGCATTCATAACATCAAATCAACACATATAATCGTCTGAGATGTTGACAACATATCCAACATTAACTATCAAAGATGGACTCAACACATGCCAAACCAAAGGTAAGGGCATGCAGTAGCCATACCAAACCAAAGAAGAAAGTGTGTAGTTGCCACACCAAACCAGAGAAGAGGGCTTGTAGCAACTACACCAAACCAAAAATTAAAGTGTTAAACTAGAGAAGAGGGCTTGCAACTAAACCAAACCGAAAAAGAAGGTGTGCAGCAGCCGCACCAAACCAAAGGAAAGGGCATACAACAGCCACACTAAACCAAAGAAGAAGGTGTGTAGTAGCCACACCAAAGAAAGAAGAAGGTAGTAGCTAACCAAATTAACGGGAGGAGTTGCAGCAACCACTTAAGGAGAGGTGTATTAGCTGGTAGCAATAGCAACAATATTAGCAAGTGCAGCAACAATCATAACCAGCAACATTAATTGTAGCACCAACAGCAAGTAATAGCAGCAATAGCAACAATACCAGTAGGTGTAGCACCAAGCATAACTAGTAATAGCAATTGTAACACCAGCAGTAATCAATAGTAGCAAGGGCAGGTAGCAAACTAAGGAGAAACCAACAACTTGCAGGTATAACTAGCAGTAAGCAATAGCAACAAGGGTAGACAGCAAACTAAGGAGAAACCACTAGCTTATACCAGCACATCTAGCAAATTGTAGTAGGTATCAATAGTAGCAAGTGCAAGCACAACCAATAAAGGCAGCAAGTGCAGGCATAACCAGTAAAGGCAGCAAGTGTAGGCATAACTAGCAAAGGTAGCAAGTGTAGGAACAACTAGCAAAGGCAACAAGTACAAGCACAATCAATGAAAGCAACAAGTGCAGACAGAACCAACAAAGGCAACAAGTGCAGGCATAACTAACAAAGGTAGCAAGTACAAGCACAACCAACAAAGGCAATAAGTACAAGCACAACTAGTAAAGGCAGCAAGTGTAGGCATAACTAGCTAAGGTAGCAAGTTGATAGTAGCAGCAATACAAGCAGATAGCAATAGCAATAGCAGTGCAGGCGGATAGCAATAGCAGTAGCAACATGAGTGTACAACAACAGTGAGCAGACAATAGCAGCAACAATGCAAATAGACAACAATAGTGTGTGAATAGTAGCAACAGCGAGCAGGCAGCATTAGCAGCGAGTGCAACAATATCGACAGTAAAGGAAGGAGAACGTCTATATTCTGCACTAGTAGTCTATACACATTAAGTGATCATTCTCTAGGAAAGTTTTTACTACAAACTCTTGATAAACTTGCTAAAAAAGGGTAGGATACCCTTGGAGTGATCAATAGATCAACTCCTTGATCAGGAGATCATTGTAAGTGATTAAGGAGTAGTCCTTCCCTAAGTAGTTAAAAAGTGATCCTTCCATAATATTATTGTGTCCCTTGATAACAAGAGTAATGTGTGATTTATGAGTGATCCTATCACACCGTGGATGTAGCTCACACATTTTGGGTGAACTACATATGTTGAGCTCATCTTTGATGACTAATGTTGGATTTGTTGTCAACACCATTTCATACGGTTATATGTGTTGATTTGATGTTATGAATGTTTTTTAGATGTAGTAAGGTCACTCGGAGAAACCAATGATGACAGGTCAACGCTAACATTGAGGAATGAATGTTTACCATGACCCTAAATTTTAGGGGTCAAGATTGACTATTGACCTTAAATTTTAAGACTTAAATCTAGCTATTAATTATAGGGCAACATATGGGAATTAATGATGACCATTGATGATCATGTAGCCCTAATCTTAAGGCTCTATAAATACCCTTATGCATCTTGTAAGAAGTGTGTGTGTTGTAGAATTTTGATAGATTTAGCCAAAGGAGAGAGAATGGCAAACCTAAAGGCAAGAAGTGGGTGAATAGTAAAGAGAGAGAGGTAGCCACTAATGGAGAGAGTGATGGACCAAGGCAAAGAAGACAGCCACTAAGGTAGGTGCAACTAACCAAGGAGGAAAGAAAAAGGGTAAGGTATCCAACTAAGGAAAGTGCAGCAACCACTAAGTGAGAGGCAACAAGGTAGCTGACCAAGGAGGAAAGAAAGAAGGAAAGGCAACTGGGCAAGGAAAGTGCAATAGCCACCAAGGGAGAGGCAACCAAGTAGCCAGCCAAAGAGGGAAGAAATAGGGTAAGGTAAAGAAAGTGCAGCAACCACCAAGGTAGAGGTAACAAGGTAGCTGGCTAAGGAGGAATGGAAAAAGGCAAGGCAGCTTGCCAAGGGAGAAAGAAAAAGAGTAAGGTAGGTAGCCATCCGTACTAGTAAACTACCAAGGTAGTAGCCGATTGATGGTGTAGCAGCAGCAAAAGGGTTTGACATTAGTAAATAACCAAGGCTATAACAGGCACGTGGTGGAGTAGTAACAGAAGGGTCTAACATCAGTAAATCAACAAGGCAACAGCAGGCAGGAGGTAGAATAGTCGGTAGGAGGTGGAGTGGAAATCAATAAGAGGTGGAGCAGCAGTAGAAGGGTCTTGCACTAGCATCTAATGTGCAAATAGCAGTGGCATGCATAGACAGCTGCAGTGCATGGGGATAGCAGCTGCAATGTGAGAAAATAGCTACAACGCATGGGGATGGTAGTAGCACATGAAAATAGTTGCAGCAAATGGGGGTAGAAGTAGTGGTGCTAATAGACAATAGCAGCGCACGCAAATAATAAGAATAGTGTGTGCAAGCAGCAACAATATTACGTGCAAACAACAACAGCCCATGCAAAAAATGGCAGCACATACGAGCAGCAGCAGCAACGTGTGTAAATAGCATAAGCAGTATGCATGGAAAGAAGCAGCAACACGTAGGGATAGTAGCAGCAGCACATGCAGACAGCAAGCGCAATGCATGTGGACAACAACAGCTGCGTGTGCAGATAGCAACCGCATATGCAGACAGAGGCAGCAACGGTGCGAGAAATAGTTGTAGTGAGTGGGCATAGCAACAATATGTGAGCAAACAACTGCAATGCATGGGGAGACAGCTATATTTCACAGGGATAATAGGCACAGCGTGAGCACACAACAGTAGCAGTGCATGTGGATAACAAAAATGCTTGTGGACAAAAGTAACAATATGTGTGAGCTACAAGCATAGCACTAACAACAGCAATGTAAGCAGAGAGCAATAATGTAAGCGGACAATAGCAGTAGCGCGTATAGATAGTAGTAGCGGCATGTGCGAACAACAATAGTAGCGCATACAGGCAGCATTGACAACAAGTGAGGCAACACTAGCAACAAAGGAAGGAGAAGATCCATATTCTGCACTAGCAATCTGTACACATTATATGATCATTCACTAGGAAAGGTTTTGTCACAAACTCTTGGTAAATGTGTTGAAAAAGGCTAGGATACCCTTGGAGTGATTGAGAGATCAACTCCTTGATCAGGAGATCATTATAAGTTGTCGTTAAGGAGTGATGCTTCCATAACCAAACTGTATCCCTTGATAACACGAGTAGATTATGTGATTTAAGAGGGATCCTATCATACCATGGATATATCTCACACATTTTGGGTGAACTGCATAAAAATTGTTGTGTGGGCTTTGATGCTTGTGCATAGATTTATATTTATACGATTGTGCTTACATAGAGGAGAAAAAATAAAAATTGGATCATTGACTCTAATAAGTCACAGATGTTAAATTTGGATTGATTTGTTAAAAAAAAAAAAAAGATATCTCACACTAATTCACTTCCTACTTAGTGAGAGACCTAAAATAGTCCTCATCAAATGGTACCAAAGTTGGTTCCTCTGTTGATCCAATTTTTCTACTTTAAATTAAAGTTATGCATTATTGTGTGAGTTTTTATCTCTACTATTGCTAAAGATCATGGATAGCATACATAGTGTTAATAACAAGGGAATCCTTACATTTGATGGACAAAATTGTCAGTTATGGAAGAATAAGATAATCCCATATATGATGTCCCTTGGTCTTAAAGTGTTTTGAGTCTATTGTTAGTGGCTTCATCCTTGTTGCTAAAGGTGATCCTATGATGCTAGCTGATAAGAACTTAAAGTGTGATGGAAAGGCAAGAAATGCCTTGTACGCCCCCCTGTCAAATAAAGAATTCACCAAGGTGATGGGGTACAACACAACCAAGCAAATTTGGGATAAACTAAAGAACATCTATGAAGGAGACAAGGTTGTGAAGGAAGCCAAGCTACAAATCTAAAGGAGCAGATTTTAAGACATAAAGATGCAGAATGATGAGACTATGGATGCATTCTTCACAAGAATCAATGAAAATGTGTGCTCCATCAGAGGCTATGGAAAGGAGATCCATGATGCCATTGTGGTAAGGAAAATACTCAAAAGCTTGTTAGAAGCTTACAATGCTGAAGTCTTTTCCATAGAAAATAGAGATCTAGATAGGCTACCCTTAGATGACCCGTACAGTATATTAGTAGCTTATGAAATAAGAATATCCCTATTGAAGAAAGAAAAGAAGTCTAAGGTGAAAAAGGAGTTGGCTTTCAAGGCAATGAAGAAGTTAAAAATTAAAAACCAAAAAGAGGACTTCGACAACATCTCTAAGGAAGAAGATGGTGATACTCAACTAGATGAAGTCATGGCATACATCATCAGGAACTTAAGGAAAGGAAAAGGGAAGTATAAGGGAAAATTATCCTTGAAGTGTTTCAGGTGTGGTGCAATTGGACACTTTGTTATGGACTATCCAAAGAGAAGAGAAGCCTATAGTGAGGTTCATGATGAGTCGGTCCCAAAGAGGAAGACAAAGCAATCTAGCTACTCCAAAGCTGAAAATTCAGGTGCCAAGGGGAAAAAAATGTTCTTTAGATCCAAAAGATGAAATTTCCTAAGTAAATGGCGAGAAGAAGAATTTGAAGAAGAAAGTGATGATGATTCCAATGATGAGGCTACAAAAGATGTGATGGTCACTCAAGTAGATGATGACCAAGAATCTTTAAGTGAGGAGGAATCAACAGAAGAGTGAGAGGATTAGTGGTTGCAACAACTTGAGAATGAGTTAAAAGCTTGTTTGCATAAAAACAGCAAGCTGGAAAAAGAGGTAATTCATCTGAAGCAGCTATGTGAAAATTCTTCTACTAATGAATCTAATCTCCAAGTGAAGATAAAGGAGTTTGAAACAAAAGAGAAGGAGTACTTAAAGAGAATTGAGGATCTAAGCATACTTAAGGCAGAGTTTGGCAAGATATATAAAGGTCTTAGCACTAAGGTGATTGCACAAGAGCAAGAGGTGCTGATTTTGCAAGCTAAGCTTCACAAGGCCGAGTTTGAGCTAAAGAAACATAAAGAAAGCTTTATGTAGGCCATGAAAATAAAAGGAGGGTCATTATTAGCAAGTGACATTATGGAGGATGCTACTAGAAAGTTGGATGAGTGTCTAAGCAATTAAAGACCTCCTTTTATGGGGAAGAAAGGACTTGGCTACATTAAAAAGCTGAGTGAGAAGGTAAAAGAAAAAAGAAAGATTGTGTTTATGTGGATAATAAGCAAAGTATGTGTGAACAATGTAGATAGCAAGAGCAATGCGTGCAGATAGTAGTAACACATCCAAGAGGTTAAACTAGCAAGTGTAGTGCACCCAATAGCCAAAACAATGAGAGCAATGTGTGCAGATAGCAATAGCAATGCATGTAAATAGGCATAGCGCATGTATATAGTAACTACAGCATGTGCGAATAGCAGTATCATATACAAATAAAAGCAATAGCACATGTGGACAGCGATAGCAGTGCCTACGGATAGCAACAATAGCATAAATGAACAACAGCAGCACTGCATGCAGACAATAGCAGCAATGCGTATAGGCAGCATCGATAATGGGTGAGACAACACCGATAGTAATGGAAGGAGAAGATCCATATTTTGCACTAGCAATGTATACACATTGAGTGATCAGTCTTTAGGATATGTTTTATCATAAACTCTTGATAAACGTGTAAAAAAGAGAATATCTCACATTAATTCACCCCCCTCTCAATGTGACACCTAAAACGGTCCTTATCAACATAAAAATTATTGTATGTACTTAGGTGCTTGCACATTGATTTATATTTGTACAGTCACACTCATATAAAGGAGAAAGAGAAAAAAAATTAGATCATTGACTTTAACAAGTTACAAAGGTTAAATCTGGTCAATTTGTAAAAAAACACATATCTCACATTGATTTACCCCCTCTCTTAGTGTGAGACCTAAAAAAGTCCTCATCAGTTGTCGAAGGACTTTAGTTGGGTATTATTCCTATAAAAGGGAATAGTTTTCACTTAAACTAGAGTGAATCTTCTTACTCAACCCAATTATCCCTTTCTGATCAATCTATTCTTTGGCATAAAAGATTAGTCCATTTTCATTATTAGGGCATTCAAACTTATACAAAAATAAATTAGCCTTAAATGTGCCTGAAATTCATAGTCCTACTACCATGTGAGATATCTATCAACTTAGGCAGTAGACCAAGCTTCCTATTATTGAAAAAAAATTAATAAAGAGCAAAAGACAAACTCCAACTCATTCATATTTTATGGACCTATGAGTGTCCTTTCACTAAATGATAGTAGGTTTTATATCATTTTTGTGGATGATTTCATAAGGTTTTGCTAGGTTTACTTTTAAAAACCAAAGTTGAAGTCTTATATGTTATTTCTAAGTTTAAGACTTGGGTTAAAACTCAAATTACCCTTAAAATCAAAGCTTTCAAATGAGACAATGATTTTGAGTATATCTTAGAAGCATTCAAAAGCATATGTGTAGCTATCAGCATCCAAAATCAGTATATAGCTCTTTACACACCTAAACAAAATAGGGTGAGTGAGAGAAAGAATAGAATAATCATATTTATGGCTAAATGCATGCTTGCAAAGAAGAAACTTCCAAAAATGTTTTGGGCTAAAGCAATTGCCACATTAATTTATTTTCTGAACAGATTACCAACAATAGCCTTATCTAGCCAAACTCCTTTTAAGGTTAGGTTCTAACACAAGCCCCTTCACTTGATTACCTTAGAGTTTTTGGCTACATATGTTTCATTTAATGTGCTTAAACAAAAAAAAAAAAAAGACAAGTTAGATCCCAGAGCAAATGCAACAATTTTTGTGGATTATTTTGATACAGCTTATAACTATCAAGTGTATCAAATTCATTTATGAAAAATTGCAATTAATAAGAATGTTAAGTTCAATGAACATAAGTATTGGAATTATGAAAAATCAGCAATTAACTCTACTCAAAATCAGTTAATGTAGTTTCCATCCAGTCCCTTTCTCGAGTCTAACTCATTTGATGATAATTATCCTATCAAGGGAACTAGAAAGTTATTAGATATCATGAGAGAGCTACTTATGCTATCTCAAAACCCATAAACTATGAAAAAGCATTTAAAAAAAAAAAACAAAATGGAGATTAGTTATGTAGGAAGAGCTCTGATCTATTGAAAGGAATTAAACTTGACAACTAGTTTCCAATCCATAAGGCAAGTTAGTCATTGGTTTTAAGTGGATCTTTAGAACCAAATATCTAACAAATGGGACAGTTTCTAAGCTAAAAACTAGGTTAGTAGCTAAAGGATATTCACAACAATATAGAGTTGACTACTATGAAACCTTTACACCAATAGTTAGGATGGATATTATTAAGTTATTGGTGGTAATTGTAGCGTACAAAGGCTAGAAGATTCATTAGTTTGATGTGAAGTCTACCTTTCTCAATGACAAACTTTAGGAACAAATTTATGTAGATTAATATCCTAGATTTGTCAAAAAAGGACATGAAGATAAACTCTATCTACTAAATAAAGCCTTTTATGATTTGAAGCAAACCCAAAGGGCTTGGTATAACAAAATAAACGACTATCTACTTAGTTTAGGATTCATCAAAAGCAAATCAGAAGCTACATTGTATGTTAAGACATAAGAAATCCAAATTTTGCATGTGTCTCTATATGTTGATCATCTACTCATTTTTAATAATAATCAAGCTTTTGTGCAAAAGTTTAAAGATGAGATGAAACAAGTTTTTGAAAAGACTGATCTTGGCCTTATGTCTTTCTTCATTAGGTTGAAATTCCATCAATTTGACTAAGGAATTTTCATAAGCCAAACCAATTATGCCACAAAAACTCTTAAAAGATTCAACATGGTTAATTGTAAGAGCATTGCAACTCCTTTGGCAATTGGTGGCAAGTTACAAAAGGAAGATGAAGCAAGCAAAATAGATGCTACCAAGTATAAAAGTTTCATTGGAAGCTTGATATACTTATTAGTCACTAAACCAGATGTTATGCATGCTACTAGCCTCTTGTCTAGGTTTAAGCACTCACCACATGAGTTGCATTATAAGGTTGCCAAAAGAGTCATTAAGGGAACAATTGGTTTGGGGCTTACCTATAAGAGGTTTGTAAAGGGAAAACTTGAAGACATGAAAAGCACTTTAAGGTATGTGTTCTTTCTTGCATGAGGAGCTTTTAGCTAGAATTCCAAAAGTAAAGCATGGTAGCTTAATCAACAACAAAAGTAAAGTATACTACAACTACATTTATTGTAAATCAAGCTATTTGGATCAACAAATTACTCAATAATCTAATTAAAAAACCAACAGAAACTACACCAATTTTTTTGTGATAACTAGGATGTAGTAGCAATTTCAAAGAATGGAGTCCTTCATAAGAGAACCAAACACTATAAAATCAAATTGCATGATATCATGGAAGCCTAAGAAAACCAAGAAGTGATCCTCACTCACTGCTCCTTAAATGAATAACTAGCAAATATATTTACTAAAGGCCTAATTAAATAGGGATTTGAAACTTTAAGAAGACTTTTAGGTGTGCAATACTTTAGTACTAAAGAGGAGAATTAAAGCTGAAAACTAGGGTGTTGTAGTATTACCTATAACATTAAAGATTCGGGAATGTAGCAACAAGCAAAGCATTTTGCTTTTTGAAGAAAAACAATTGCTTTAAGCTAAAGAAACAATTATTTAGTATTTCTTATTCAAGTCAACTAAGTTTGACCTAATGGTTTTTTATTGTTTTTTGTTGTAAAATAATTTTAATTTTAATGCACTAATGTCTTGAAACTTTCTCATTTGTGTGTTAAAAATTTTTTAAATTTGTGCCAAACTTTGGAATTATGGTATTAGAGTCTTACTTTTCTAAATTATGATCACATTTTTTAATTAGGGTTTTTCCTTTTTGAATGTCTTTTTTTTTTCCCATCACTTAAAGCATTTTTAAAGTTCACGTACCAAAAGCAGCCTCTTTAAGAATGAGCATTATTTTTTCTAAGTTTCAAGTTTACTTTTAAAGGATGGAATGGGGATTTCAATTTTTTATATTGGATTTTCACCTCTTTTTAAGCCTCACTTTCTTTTCGACTCCGATCTCTCTTTTTTAAGGGTCGAGAATCATTTGTTAAAATGGAAGTTCAACGTCTTTGAGGATCGGTTCACACATTTGATGCTTGGTACCAGATCTCACTTTATTGAACTAAGATCTTTTTTCATTTTTGTTAGGGTTATTCAGTAAAGTTGGGGTTTTTGTTTTACTTTTGTGTTTCAATTAAAAAATACAAAAGACATTCAAGTGACATCGATGATTTATATTTTTTGTTAAAAAATAAAAATATAATTTTCAAGAAAAATGTCTAAAAATTTACAAAATAAAAATTTTCACATTTTGCAAGTTATTTGAGCTTCCGATACAATTACATTATAGTATCAGTAGTGTCTCACATGTTTTAATTTTCATTTTTTGATTAATTTTCAAAGATAAGTATCAAGAATTACTTTCTTTAAACTAAAGTTTAGCTTCTCTTACACTCAAGTTCTCACTTTTTCTATTGGGTGCAAGATTCCCACTTATTTGAGCTAGTCTTTTATTTTTTATTTTTATTTTTGAGTAAGAGTGCTGATAATCCCTTCTTTACACTACACTTTAATTTCTCTTGGCGTCTGATCTCACTTTTTATGTATGAGATTGCGGTCTTGGTTTTTTCCAATTGGAATCTCACATTTGGGAAGTCACTTCCTTTTAGTTTCATTTCCTACACATACATATCTATAGTATATATATATATATATATGTGTGTGTGTGTGTGTGTGTGTGTGTGTGTGTGTGTGTGTGTGTGTGTGTGTGTTGAGAATCATTTTTCTAAGCTGCAGTCTAACTTTTCTTTTGCTCTCGTGTCTCACTTTTTATGCACGAAATTGGCACTAACAATAACATTTGACATCATAGGAGTTAGGGCATCACTCAAAGTAAAATATAGTACACTCTATAATAAAAGGAGAAATTCAAACAAAAGAAATAAAAAGTCATGGTGATCTTAAATGATGTTGAAGAAATCTCACTACAAAATGTCTACAGAGCATAATCATTTACAACACAATTTCAAACCTAAAGAGGCCACCATTGATAAAGACAATAGGCTGTTCCTTGAATACATCATGCAAAGTGAGTACAATATGGTCAAATAGCTTAGTCTCTCTTTGCTAATAAACTCATAGCCGTATTAAAAGTCTTTGCTGCATATTCCTAATCAAGCATATATTTCACCTATCATTTCCTTAGTTAACTTTAACCATATTATCAACCATCTCATGACAAATAACTGCATCACATTCTCAAATGATGAGATTCCAATTAAGGAGTATAACCATACCAAGGCATTACATATATTAATCATTTCTCATGGTTTTAATATGTTATGCATCCTCATTAACAATCAGTCATCATTAAATGTTATGCTTGAAGACACTTCAAAGTAACTACTAATTGATGTCACCATCATATCACTGAGCCACATGGTTGTTCGAGCATTTGATGGCATAAATCATAAAGTGGTAGGGACTGCAAAACTCCAAAAATAAGTAGGGCCATGTACTTATAATGTGCCTTTCCAATTCATGGACATTGAGCTACTTATGCATCTATGCTATAAGAGCCATCTTTTATACCTTACACTAAAAGTTAAAGTTCATCATAGGTGGCTAGTTAATTAAAGTCCAAGTAAAGTATGATTTGCTTGTCCCTAGATTACCCGAAATGCCTTATGTTAAGGCAATTAAAGAACCATTGGGGTATGCATTTTACTCCTTCAAAATGGCTAATGCAACTCCTTAGTCTAAAGAGTCATTTATTAAGATGTCGCTCTTACCATCTAAAGCATTACAAAAAGTAGCCAAAGTGATGATGAGAAATGGTTAATGTCTAAGCAAAGGAATTGGAAAACATCTTTAAAGTGTAACATTCATCAATCAAACCCATGACAACAGCAATGCATCAATCAAAGTTATTATGGAATTTAGTATATTGATAGCTTACATAATCTCTAAAGGAGAGAAAGAAGAGTCACCTTGAGCCTTATTGATCCAACCATGCAACATAAGTGCCCCTTTGTGCAACTAGCAAACTTGGAAGATTCCTTAGTCAATTCTCTTGTAAAGTAATGCCCTAAAATTTGCCTACATGTTAACACCCAAGATATTCAAGGGTAACTATGTAACAAAATGAGTGACCTTTTGTTATATGTCAACTAATAACATTTGTTATTGTCATTTGGACTCATAACCCTTATCCTCTCACTTAAATTATCATCTTAAATACATAAACCATTATAACAATAAGTGTTCATTTCTTATAGTTTCTCTTTTATTGTTAAAGATATTATAAAATAAGGCTAATAGTTTAGCCATTACTTGTCTTAAGACAAAGTCTAAAAGTGCCCTTGATGTGTCATCAAGACTCAAGGTTAATTCTTGTAAAAGGAAACTATTTCCTTAAACAAATTTGAATGCTTCCTTAAATAAGGAGATCCAATTTCTTATTGAAAACAATAATGACTTGTAACATGTTTATATTGAAGAGCAAAGACTTAGGAAGCTCTTAGGTAAAAACATCATTCTTAAGAAGGAAGTGCCTAACATTCAAGAATCACTTAATTTTTTAAGTGAAAGATAAGCTTGATAAGTTACTTGGCTCACAAAGACTTTAAGCGGAGAAAAGTGGCTCAAATTGTACATCTCATGCATATCAACCTAATGCTACTAAAGGCAAAAGAATCTATGAAAACACCTAAGCACAATCATCTAGGAAGTCATTTTATAACGATGCATTTGCATCTGCATCATGCCATTATAATAAGATTGCATCTTGCATACATGCCTATATGTACATTTCTCACTTATATAAAAGTAAAACACCACGTGTATAAACCATATTCATATAATAGATATCATGGTCATCTACATGATAGCTACTATACTTATCCATATGATAGATACCAAATATTATTTCTTTGGATATTATGGTCATGTGTAGTTTACTTGTCATCTTAGGAGGAATTTAGAACATTTGAAATATTCATATGTTGGTGCTTAATGCACCAAAATTAACACTTAATGACCAAAGAAAGTTTAGGTACCTAATATGTATGATCTCTATGTGAGCTTCTATTTAAGAGTGGCTTAAAGCCGCTAAAATGGTACTTTGGTGACAATTGCTCTAGAAACATGATGAGAAATGCCAAACATTTCATTTCCTTTAAGGTAATTAATAGTGATAAGGTAACTTTTACTTATAATGCTAAAGTGAAGGACCATGGATCTAATATAGAGTTTTAAGACATGCAAGTATATAACAACTCATAATTCTCAACCAACACAACCTTATGAAAGAACTTCCTAACATTAAATATAAGGAGAATAAGGTATGTAATATATGTCAATTGGTAAACAAAGAAAAGGATTTGTTAAGAGTGAAAAGTTATTATCTACCTTTAAACCCTTGGAGCTATTTTATATGGACTTGTTCAATCCAATTAGAATCTCCTTTTTAGGATGAAAATCATATACATTTGTCATCATAGATGATCATAGTAGATTTACATAGGTCAATTGCTTAAGTTATAAGGTTAAATGATTGAAGACTTTTGAAATTATTTTTAAAGAAATCTAAAATGAAAATAAATACCATGTCACTTGAATTAAAAGTAATCATAACAAAGAGTTTGAGACTGAGAGCTAAAAAAATTTCTATAATTCTTATGGAATATCAAATAACTTTTCATCTCTAAGAACTTCACAAAATAATTAACTAAGATGAAGAATTGAACTCTTCAAGAGATGGCTAGGACCATGTCAAATAGGCTTATCCTTCCTTAATATTTTTTAATAAAGGCAATGTATACTTCTTTTTTTTTGTGTCCAACAAAGTGATTATATATCAAACTTTCAAGAAAAATCCCTATGAGCTATAAAATGGTAAAAAACCTACTATAAATTACTAAGGGTCTTTGATTGTAGGTGTTTTATTCTAAACATAAAAGATGACCTATGTAAGTTTGAAGCTAAGTAGGAAGATGATATTTTCGTAGGATACACTTTAAGTAACAAAGCATATATAGTGTTTAACAAGAAATCTCTTGTTAGAGAGGAATCCATACATATTTGATGAAGCTAAGCCCTTCTCTTTAAGAAACAAAGAGAGTGATCATCTTGTAGTTTTAAACAATAGTTTGAAGAAAGTGAGTCAGCAATCAAAGCAACAAAAATAGTCTAATAATGTTGCAATTAGGCAAGCCAAACAAAAAAATGTGAATGAGTCCATACTTTTTATAAATGGCAATCCGAAAATAGTTATTCAAAGAGTTCCATAAGAATAAAAGTATGTTAAAAAGGTATTTTAGGATCAAATTATTGATAGCCTCTTTGACCCCTTAAGAATTAGGTTTACATTTAGTAACACAAACATAGTTGCACTTGTTTCATAAATAGGACCAATTTAATGGTCAACTAGTTTTGGATGCATGTAATAAGGGATGAACTTAACTAGTTTAAAAAGATCATGATCTAGACTTTAGTTGCTAAACTAAGTCACTATCCTATTATTAAAACCAAGTGGATCTTTATGAACAAATTAGACGAAAGTAGCACATTGTGAGAAATAAGGAAAGGTTAGTTGCTAAAGGCTATAATTCTACAACAAAAAGGGTCTTTAGAGTTTGTTCTTGTTGTTTCTTAAAATGCCAAAATTAGATGCTAACCCAAACATTTTGGAGGATGTTATACAATTTCTTAAAATGTCATATAATAATGGAAAATTGGTGTAAAACATTTAGTTCATTAACAATATATCATTCCTTAATTTTCTTGTCTATTGCAAAGGCTACATGATGTGGACCTTAGATTGTACTCTAAAAATAATTGTTTGTTAGGATGAAAAAATAAAGGTTCAAAATCACATAAAAATAAAAAACTTCCTAAAAATTTTCCAAACATTCAAAAAAGGTGCAAAATTTTGTCTACATTCATTTTAATCCTAGATATTAAAGAAATATATTTAAGTTTTCAATCTTACCCATTCTTAGGGTTTGGTAAAATCTCAAATATCCCTTCATTCACATAAAAATTCCCTAAAACGTAAGTTGTGGTCATGTTAGAAAAACTTCAAAGTTACAAGACATTAAAGAAAGATAGCAAATAAAATATTAATAGAATAATAATATAAAACTTAAGTTCATAGTTCTATCATTTGCCATAAGTGTTTGTATTAGTCTTGACCATTTTTTGGTGTAACCATACTCTTAAATCTTAGGAATTTTGGTTATGCAAATCAAGTCTTATTAATTTAGAGAATAGGACAATTCTCTAAATTAGTAGCTTAAAGTGATTTCACAATACTAAAAAACCTTAAATAGTTGATGATGACTTAAGTATCCTAAGTTTAATTAAAAGTAGTGAAGCTCACATCAACCTAAGCATCATATGGCTAAATGAGTGGTGATGTGAACCAAATTATACATCTATTAGTATAATTTGCTTTAGTAAATATTAATCCATTAAAGTCACAATATAGTAATTATTAGTAGCTTATCATAACCCCTTGTGATGTTAGGCCTCCCAAGGAGAACTTTTTTTGCATAAGGTCTTGCCCTCTTTGGGGTGTGCTTCAGAATAGTAAGTTTTCTTCCCTATAAATTCAAAGGGGGTATACAACCTTGATTAGGTGACTTATTTTAATTTTGATTAAATTTCACTTTGGCCTTTATATTCTCTAATATTATATATTTAACCCATAAGTTCCTCAATTGTTTCAACCAAGTCTAACTTAATCTTTAATATTTCTTCAATTGTCCTTATGTGTGTGACCCATTAAGATCCTAACTTGTTTGGAATAATTATCAATTATAATCTTGAAAGATTAAATAATTGAACTTTATTAATTTATGATTAATTCTCTAATTAAAAAAATTCTCAATTATAGATCAAGATTAAGATCTAGTCATGTATCATAACTACTCAAATGTTAGGATTGTTAAAGTGGTTTGACAAATTTCTTTAATGCATAGTTATAGTGTAATTCAATCCCTTTGTCATATTTATGTTCTAATTAGGTATAAAGTATGAAATTAGTGTCCACTTCATATTTTCCTACTATATTAGTCCAAAATATTTTTTTGTTATGGTCATTGATTCCATGAATGAGATTATAACTACTTATGAATAATTACTCCATCTTAAGCAATGATTTTTAAATCAATAGTCATTAGGAACAATTAGAACATGCTTTCATGATTATTTTAAGGTGACAAATACTTCCTTGATCACATAATTATCTCTATATAATTCGTGATATGCCCAACTTATCCTTTATAAGCAATCCTTGATTAGGACAACCAAAAGGTGAGATTACCTTTACAAAAGATATTTATTTTAAAAACTTTATCTTTGAAGTTTATTAAAGACTATATCATTATATAAAGAATATTAAAAATAAAGAATGCTTTTAATTGATATATTAAATACATGAAATATCAAATAAATAGTATTCTAATTTATAGTCCAAGGCTCCCTTAGCTCAACATCAAAATGAAATCACTTTATGATGCACTTATAAGCATTATTTTGTAGACCCAATTTCTTTGCCCTTTTCTTTGTTACTACCATTGCCCTTACTTTTTTCTCTTCTTCCCCCTTTGCATTTGCCTTTATTTTTCTTTCCCCACGATCTATTTGTTTTGTTTTTATCATGGTTGCACATGCTTTACTTCATTTTCCATGTTTTCTACTTAACTTAATCATTTTTTTGGTTACATGAAAAGGCCCTATTGCAAGCTAACTATCCATTTTCACCTTTTTATTTTAAAAGTTTTTTAATCTACCTTGATGCTGTGTTGGTTATGGACTTGTTTTTTTTTTTTTTATGATTTTTTAATCTTGATTTATTTCCTATTTTATGGTTCTCCATATGAATTTTGTCTTATTGTTTCAAACTTCAAGGGCTTGGGTTAAGATTTCAATTATTGTTGTCTCATGTGATTGTTTACATTTTAAGCTTGTGTGTAGGTTTATATAGCTCTCAAGCCTTAATTTAATGTCATAGGTTTATATAGCTTGTGTGTATTGTTTCTTTTATTAATTCTTTTTTCCTTTCTTTTTTTTTTTGATTCTTGTTAAGAGGTGGTTAATCTTTGTTAGTTAGTATTAGACGTTGGTAAAAAGATGGAATGGCCATGTGTTATATTGCCATTGAGTTATAGTATGCTTTGTTAGTAAAATCTTTCTAAGTAATAGATGATGATTTTGTTAAGTAATAAAGTTTTTGTATTGACATATGTTCAAATATATGCCTTATGGTTTTTGGAGATATACAAGAAGAAAACATTAAATCCCAATTTTTTTCTCTCTTTAAACCATTTTTCTCTCTCTTGACACTCTCTCTCCTTAATCACCTTTACTTTACTCATTTTCCAAACTTTATCATATTGGGTATCATAATGGTTATGATTGTATGAATCACAAAGCTTGTATAACTTAGTAATGAATGTGAAAGATGCGATGGTGATTGGTGTTACTTCTTCAATGGTGTTAGAAGATGGTTTGCAAAGGTTTAAGGAGCACATGGTTCTAATGCAAGCTCAACTATTGCACAATGAAACAATATTCTATTTAGGAGGTGAGATTCACTTAGTAGGATACTTGCTTTTTTTAAGGAATATGCTTCTTAAGTAGTAGCACCTATAAAAAGCGAATTAGGGAAGCTAATGGTTGACAATTATTCTATCTTTTTTGGAAGATACAAACCATAGCGATTTGATTGTAAAGTACAATCCTTTAGGCCAATTAATGTAAAAGAGGGAGTGAAAGTGGAGAAAGTAGCTATGTTTTGAAGAGGGAGACCTAAAGCTTGGTTCCAATCTAGTTATATGAGCTAGTGAGGCTATTAGAGGAAGTGGTAGAAAACATAGGCTTGTGAGAATAGTTAATTAATCTTGACTTTTTCTTGTTGTCCTAAATTTATTGCTATGAGATAGGCTAGTATAAATATTAATTTAATGAAAGATTGTAATAGAGCTTGTAGCTATTCACCTAATGGCTACTAAATAGAAGCATATTGCAAAAAATGGTTAGAAAACTTTATCCATGCTTTTGATGTAGAAAAAGGTGTTTCCTATGGCATCAATGTGCCAAGAAATAGGCTTTGCATATTATGGAAGGAGAGTTGGAATCATAGTTCCATTAGGTTGTAAATGAGGAAAGAAGTCCTATGTCTTTGAAGAGGACATTTATGGACTTAAGTAGCACTATCAGTTAATGCCATTAATAGAGATATAAGAAAAAACACACTATAGATAAGGGGATATGTAAGTTAGAAGAGTTTAATAATTATGGTAGACACAAATGTTACTTATAACTTTGTAGGTGCTAATGTGGCTAATATTGGTGAGTATGGCCAATGAAGAACACTAGGCCAATATTGGTAACTATGGCTAATGAGTAAAATAAGATGAATATAACTTTTATAAATTCGAATAGAGGCTACATATATAATAACCTCTTCAATTTCCATTTATTTAGCATTAAAGACAAACTTAGTGTATTGAACAATGGCCTTTGGGCTTTTGATGTGCATATTTTGATCTTGAAAGAAGTTAAAGGGGATAAGCAACCTTCTTAATACAACTATTTTAGATTTCCTTCTCAGTTAGAACTTACAACCTCACCTTTAATACCATGTCAAGGACAATTACAATTATATTAGGTAATTGAATTAGAAAATTTGTAAAGGTGGACAAGAATGGTTTAAGGCAAAAAAGGGACGTTCTTACAATTAAAAGTCCTTTTTGATGTCTATAATTCCTTACTAGAAGAGACACATGGATTAAAAGGAGCAATGCCCAAAAAAAGCATGGATTTTTTGCAAGTACAAAAGATGTCCTAACTTTTGTTGCTTATATGGATATTTCAAGCATGTTAATGAGTAATGTGAGCTAGTTGTGATGAAGGAGTATGCGTAGGAAACTCAACCATAATAAACTAGCATGTTTGGGGATCACTTCCAAGATTCTTTGAATAAGAGGGTTAGCCTAAGAACAAGTTCAAAAAAGGCAAACCATAGGAGTTCTCTTACAAATAGCAAACAAACAAGAATTTTTTGGGCCATAATTGGGGAATTAAGAATTGATCACCATTGGATTTTTCAAATTTTGCAAATCATGCACTAGCTATGGAAATCTTTGATATACAAAATTGTATCACAAACATTGTGAAGCATTTAATGAAATCAAATTGTGTGATCATAGTAAGCACAACTTATTAGATACTTTCTTAGATATTCCTTAAAGGAATCCAACTCTTATTTTCTTAAAAAATTATGTGCAATCAGTTAGTGTGTTAGAGACTCATGAGACATCCATACTAGGCCCTAAGGTCTAACTAAAATTATAGAAACAATGAACTTAACAAAGTGTAGCCATAATAAGCATTTTATTAGCTATTCATCTTAAAAGTGCAAAAGCATTGTCCATGAAAGCCAATGCATCTTACCAACTCTCAACCAAGGACACTAACCATTTTATCCAATGCAATAAAAAGGTCAAGACTACTGTTGATGATGGGTTAGTGAAGGAGAGACTGGTTACTACTTAAGGCTGCAAGATAGAGGATGTTTGTGGGGAGGAAAGTAAAGAGAAAACCTCTTATAAGGACATGGTTTTGAACTAGAAATGGTTAAGTAATGGCAATGTATATGATAAAGGGTAGTTTGATTGAGAAGACAAGGTTTTAGTTTCTAATTATAAGGACTTTGGATGTCCTAATTGCCTGAATGTTCCCCCTTTTGATGGAAGAAAAAATAAAGTTTTAAGACGTTTGGAAAAATACATTGATGGTGAAGTTCCTATGTGGGAGATTTCAGCACTCATATGTTGTTTTTGAAGGGTAAGCACAATTTGATTGATTTGATCAATAAGGTTTTTATTTTTTTCTAATTTTATTTTATTTGATCACTAAGAGACTAAGAAGATTACCATTATATACTAACTAATGGCACTTAGAAAATCTCCCATCATTACTTTATGGTTTGCTAGTGGATTTTAAACTTCAATCTTATCAAGGTTGGTGTTGAGAAAGTAGCAATTGGACTAGAATCCTTTGCCTTCTAATTGAGTACTACAACACCTAGATCCTCAAGACATTGAGAAATAGGTTAGGACAAACTATAAAGTTCAACATAACTATTAAAGAAGCTAAATAAGTTGACTTTGCTTGAGTTTGTATTGAGGTTGACTTACATAAACCTTTAGTCTCCAAATGCGTTATTGGGTGGGTTTTAATGAGTTGGATATAAAGGTATCTATTTTGTGTGTTTTCAATATGGATGTTATAAGTACATAATTGAATGACGTGACCTTGAGTAGGAAAAGTAAAATGAGAAATTGGCAAATGAAGGACTCAACATGCAAACCATGGATGATTGAAAAAAGGACATCCAAGAGAAAGGCAAATCAAAGACATGATCAATTGTGTATGAAGAATAAAGAGGATAAGAATAAATGCTCAAGTAGCCAAGTTAGTGGTAAGGGGTCATGCTTTGTTGCATTATAGGGGTAATTGGAGGACAATGACCTAGTTACAAAGAATATATTTGTTGGCTAATACTAACAAACAAGTAGCTAGTAGCTTAATTCTTAGTGCATTAGTAGATGTTTGTAGTAAGGATGCAAAAGAATTTATACGGCTCAATAAGGAAAAGAAGGCTAAAATAATATAATAGAGGAGGAGTATCATAATAAAGGCTTGAGGGGAAGTGATCATGGATGTAGTGGATTGGAAGAGCCGTTGAAGAGAAAAGGGAAACAAACCATAAGGCTAAGTGTAAAGTGTAAGTCAATATAAGAATGTGTTATGAATATGGGCTAGTTAGCTTCCCCCTAGTCTACTTATGTGAATGTCAAGGTTAGGACTAAAAATATTTAGGAAAATAGTGACTAGTTAACTCATCCTTCTTACCTAGGTGAGCTTTAAAACTAATAAAATAGAGCTAACAAAATTTTAATGCATTGCAATTAGATTTAAGAGTAATGATTCTTAAGAATTATCTTACTAAGTATGTTTTCTTCTAATTTTTATTTTATTATGGATTGTTTAGTTTGATATTGTAATGGAATAGCTAATGATATGATGATATTTTTTGCAAGTTATTTGAATATTTATTCGATTACATGATCCTATTATAATGGTTTTGCCTAAGCCATATATTAGTGGTGATGAAACAACAAATGTTTCCAAGGAAATTAGGTTTTCATATCTAGTAAGAGAGGAATCTCAAGGATCTATTGGTGGCTCAAAAGCTTTCACTTAAATCACTTGTAGGGTGGATAAGGCATTAGTTATGCTTAATTGCAACATAGTTGGCCTAATGAGAGAGTCTTTCATCTTCAGTGTTTCTAATTTGATGATGATCCTTTGCTTATTTGGCTAAATGGTTACTTAAGGATTGAGGTCAGCCAAAGATGGTATTGGTTCCAAAGTGCTTAAATGATGCACCAAGATTTTCAACAAATGCTTTGAGAATGTTGCAACGATGGGATGTAACTTCCAAATGAATCGAGATATTTAAATAAACATTTGAAGAATTGGAACAAATCTATGTTTGGTAATATTTTTCATTGCAAAAAGAGATTATTAGCTTCAATTCAAGGGTGACAAATTAGGCTAGCAAGCAACTTTAATGAAGGATTTATGAGAATTGAATAAAAACTTTTTATAAAGTGTTGATTAAGGTCTTAAAGCAAGAGGAGATGTTATGGTTTCAAAAGTCATAATTGAAGTGGATTATTGGGGGTGAGAGGAACACTAAATATTTCACACCCATTTGTCTAGGGACATGTATGACTTGGTTGTCAAACCAATCATATATAGTAAGGATCCCTACTCTCAAAAGTACTTACCCACATTCTTGGCCAAAACATATAACTATGTTTGAGGAGAGCTTGACACCTTATA
The DNA here is from genome assembly GCA_037897445.1 of Ceriops zippeliana. Classification (NCBI taxonomy): domain Eukaryota; kingdom Viridiplantae; phylum Streptophyta; class Magnoliopsida; order Malpighiales; family Rhizophoraceae; genus Ceriops; species Ceriops zippeliana. Next base: position 3,619,989 of record JBAPLH010000155.1, read on the forward strand.
GGTATCTTGATCAACCACTTTTTGTTTGCCCATGTTCTCCCTCTTTTAAAGAATCCATGCCAACACCTTATCTTGAATAAGGCTTTAGCATGCTTGCCACTTCTACCACTAGCACATGCACCCACCTTTTGATGAATAGCTACATCTATGATCTTTTATTTGTGTGGTGTATGAGACATAATCTAATTAAGACTCACTCAAAGTCCTTGCCTTACTTGTTATCTTGCAATCAAACTTATTTTGCATCAACCCTAGCGTAAAGCCCGTACACAAACAACTCATTAATATTGTAGTCATTTCTTGAAGCATATGTTAGCCACTTACAATAACCCCTTATAGTGTTAGCCCAACTCCAAGTTCGTATACTAACATTTGCTATTTGGTAGGAGATATGCATTACTTCCTTAAAGAGCATTTAGGGAATTTAGTTATCTAGTAGGAGGAAACAATTTAATTAAATTTTAAAATAAGTTAAGGTAAATTGAAAGAATAAGACTCAAGTGAAAATATTGAAAGGTTAAACACTATAATTAATGATGTTATTGGTATTATATGTGTATAACTATCAAACTTAGGAAACAATTCTATAAGTTTCTTCATTAAAACACCTTATTTTTAACATGAAAAAAAAATGAAAAGCATTAGTTAAGTATAATTTTGACATATGAATATTATTTTAAAATTAATGTATAACATATATAGATCTTTTTTGCATCCATGTACACATCACTTTGGACAAACATTTGGAAGGCACATGCTTGGTAGGATAATAATATTACAATATAAACTTTAATAATATCACAATCACTCGACATAATATAATAGTCATTAAATTATTTTCTCAGAGTAAAGAGTAGAATTTACACCATATCATAGTCATATGAAGATACCTTTCCTAACTTCACTAGAGAAAAACAAATTAAAATTTATTATGCAAAATGTACAATTGAACAAATTTATTGTGTCACTAATCAACCCTTTCTTCTCTCATTATAGAGATTTCTTTTTATTTTCTTTATTATCATTATATAGTCATTTTATTAGATAAATTATGATTTAATATTGCAATTTTCTATATTTTCCCCTTTCATTGCTTCAAATAACATAAATATGGTTAACATATGCTTTATGCTCTTAATTTACATTATAAAAGTATTTCTTAAAGAAAAAATACAAAAAGGTAATAAAATCAAGTTTTTGTTATTACATTTTAATTTCAAACATAGCAATATTTAAGTGAAAAATATAAAAAGAAAGCCTATAGAAAGAGAGAGAGAGAGAGAGAGAGAGAGTAGATACTATAAAGTAAAGAGAGAGAGGGAAAGAGAGATAGCTAAGAGATGAAATTAGGAGATAGATGATAAAGAATTTAGAGTGAACACTCTTTTCATCTCACTCATCTTCCTCAACACTTTTTCTCTTATTTTTTTCTCTGCATTTTCTTTTTTTACTCTCTTCCCACTCCGTACTCTCTTCTCTCTCATTATTATTATGATTTTGTAATCTCTTCATATTTTCATGATTTATTCTCTTTGTGCATTCTCTCCTTTTACTCTTTGCTGTATTATGTTTTCAATTATTTTCTCAAAATTGTTCTCTTAACATTTTTTCATACTTCTCTTTCTATACTCTGTTGATATAATTATCCTTTTTTTCCCATGTTTTTTCTCTTTACTCTCTTTGTTATCTCTTATTTCACACTTTCTCTCTCTATATTTTGTCATTGTACACATTTCTTAGTATTTTTTGCTTTACACTTTTTGTTTCTCTTTCCACACTCTTTATTTTTTTTCTCTCTCTATGCTTTCTCTTATCTCTTTGCATTGTTTTTCTCCTTATGCCCTCTTTTCTCTTAACATATTTCTCTCTCTACACATTCTCTTACCTTTGTCTGCATTTTCTCTTTTTTTTTTTCTCTTTTCACACACACACATATTTTATCTCTTTTTCTTTAATGAATATCATTTAAAAAAAAGTAGTTGATGCATTATATGATTATGAATTTTTTTTTGGATAATAATAGTGGGAGAAGAAACAAAAAGGAAATGAAAGAAATAGGTAATAAAAACAAAGCTCTTCTTTAGGTAGCCACCGTAGTAAGGTTAGCCTAAAGCAAAGTTCTTAAACTCGATAGTGGTTTGTCCCATACTCTTAGAGACTTAACACTTATAGCAGCTAATAGACAATAATCTTATGCAATAGTTCCCCTCACATAATATGTGCTGCAAAATAACTAGTCCAAGATTGAAATTCTAGTTAAAGACATTTAGCTAATAAGGGGTAGTAAAAATCTTATTCCCATCTATCCTTAAGAAATTTTTTGTAAGGTAAGCTTGAATATGTTTTTGTGATAATGTTCCAAAATCCCTTGCACTAAGCCAATTGCAATGATACACATATGGCTTGGAGCTCAATGCTAATAGCTATAAAAGTAGCTATATAACAAGAGAATCCAAACACCTATTGATCACATAAATCACTTATGAAGATATCATAACTTGTCATACCTAACATTCCTTTAGCAAGTTTGTTAACATTAATCTTCAACATTAATAATAAAGTTCCCAACTTCACCTTAAAATCTCCTAGTCTATGATACTAAGAAGGGGGTGAATCAGTATTACGCCCCTTAGAAAAAACTATGACAATTTAAGCCAAAGTATTCTACTTCTTTAATACTTTATCTCTCATCCATATTCATGTATATAAACAACTTCAAACTCTTCTCAAAAGCGAATTCTTTCTCAGATTCAACTAAGGTAGATTTATTGTTACCTACTAATCATAATAGTCCTCAAAGTCACCTTTTAGACACCTTGCCTATTAGACAAATTGGATGTTCTTGATTAGGTCTTCTTTAAGTTATGGGTTTGATGATTTTTTAACTATGTTCACAACTCAATTCAAAACACAAAATGTAAATTCAAAGTAAGGACACAAGAGATTTACGTGGTTCCGTTAATGTGATGTACTTCTTGATGGTAGAGTTTCTTCCTCTACCAAGACAATCCACTATGCTTGAGAATACCAGTGTGGTATTCCCTATGATTGCAATGTAGTTACAATGGATGTCTTAATCTTTTGCTCCTTTCACTATTACAAATACAAAGCAAGTACAATACAAAGAGTGTCACTTATTGTGTCTACCCTTCTTCTAGCTTGTCTTGCCTCTGTTTGATTTGAATAGGCTGCTTCACTATCGCTTGGAAGATTACCAAACTCTCTCTAACATCTCTTGAAGAAATCTGGAAATACGTTGAGTTCTCTCAAATGCTACACCGAATTTCCTCTCTAGGTTGTCTCACCCAACTCCTAGTTTCACCATCTCACCGTCTTATGACTTGCACTCACGCTTCAGGTTTGCCATTTCATGTCTCACAGCTTGCCTCACACTACTGGTCTAGCATTTCATGTCTCAGAGACTGCCTTACGCTTCTAGTCTGTGTTTCACGTCTCTTGGCTTGCATCACACTTTTGGTTTTATTGGTTCACGTCTCTCGGCATGCCTCATGTTTTTGGTCTGGCATTTCACGTCACACGTTCTGGTATGCTGCCTTCTCTTTCGGGTGGTCTCACGGATACCAGGTCTGCTGTCTTCTCTTTCGGGTGGTCTCACAGATACTAGGTTTGCTGCCTTCTCTTCTAGGTGGTACGTTTCTGATTTCTTCTCTTGTTAGTGGTGCATTTCTGGTTTGCTCTCTCAGTGGTGTATTTTCTCACTTTTTTTTTTCTTGCTCTACCAGTTTATATATTCCCTCCTATGCAAACCCTATTAGGGTTTACTGGAGCTGCAGCGATTTTCCTTTCTTGCCCCTCCATGTGGCTTCATATTACTGTTCCATACAAATTCAGCATTATCCTCCTTCTTAATTTATTTTTCTTGCTCTTTTCTTTATATTGAAAAATCATATCTTGAATACTTGAACGAGCCAATTCTACTTGCACACTTAAATCTAGTTGACAAAAATTACAACCCATACACGACTATAGGAACAATAATCTCCCCCTTTGTAATTGTTGGCAACACTTACAACAAAAGTCATTATGCAGCAATCCTTCATAATCTTCTTAGAGTAATAATCTAGAAGTAGATGGATTACAACTCCCCCTAAATATGCACTGCCCTTTCCTTAACAGCTCCCCCTGCACTATTGCTTCTCTCCCCCTTTACCGACCAATTATCAATTTGAAAAACCTGCAAAAATAGAGATGGAGGATTCACCTGAACTTTATGCTTGAGGAGGCATTTGCACAGACAAACTCATTCTGTGCTTTTCAAACAGCTCGGTGAACAAAGGTTTAGTTAGAATATCTGAGATTTGATCTTTAGTACCTACATACTCCAACTGAATTGTGCCTTCTTCCACTTGATTCTTGATAAAGTGATACCGGATGTTAATATGCTTGCTCCTTGAATGTTGAACTAGATTCTTACTGAGATCAATTGCACTTTGATTATCACAAAGTACACTCACTGGTAACTTCACTTCAACACCCAAATTTGCCAATTGTCTTTGCAGCAGCCATGTACTCTGCCTTAGCTGTGCTTAAAGCAATACTATTTTGCTTTCTACTTAACCATACAACACACTTTGAATCCAAGTAGAAACTACAGCCGTAGGTTGATTTTCTGTCATATATACTTCTTGCCCAGTTTGCATCAGTGTATGCTTGTAGTTTTACAAAATCTAGGCAGGATACCACAAACCCATTTCCAGTGTCTTTTTAAGGTATCTTAGGATTCTTTTCACTGCCAACACATGGGATTCCTTAGGATCACTTGGAATCTACTAGTGATGCACATAGCTTGCATGAGATCAGGCCTTGATGCTGTAAGGTACAAAAGGCTCCCTATCATCTTCCTACATTCTGTAGGGCTTGTACTCCTTCCTTCTTGATCTTTTGTTAACTTACAACCTACTGTCATAGGGGTATTGATAGGTTTGTTATCCTCCATGCCAAACTTTTTCAACATCTCTTTGGCATATTTTGTCTAAAAAATAAAAATACCTTCTTCACACTGTTTTATCTATAATCCAAGAAAGTAAGTCATTCCTCCAATTAATGACATCTCAAATTCCTCACTCATCTTCTGTGCAAATTTTTGGCACAGCTCAGAGTGATCCCCTCTAAAGATGATGTCATCTACATATATTATGATTATCAGTTGGCCTTTCTCTGAGTTGAACACATATAGGTTATTATCAACTGTTCCACTTTTGAATTTCAACCTTCTCAAATATGCATCCAGCCTGCTGTACCATGCTCTTGGGGCTTGTTTAAGGCCATACAAGGCTTTCTCCAACTTGCATACATGTGTATCATCCTCACTGATTTGTACTCCATTGGATTGTTCAATATACACTTCTTTTTAGGAGCCCATTCAAAAAGGCTGATTTCACATCCAACTGGTAAACTTTATACCTCTTATCTACTGTTAAAGTTAAGAACATTCTGATAGTTTCTAACCTTGCTACTGGTGCAAAAGTTTCATCAACGTCTACTCCTTCTGAGTATAGCCTTTGCAAACCAGCCTAGCCTTGTTCCTCACCACCTTGTCATCTTTATTATGTTTATTTCTAAACACCCATTTTGTTCCTATGACATTCTTGTTAGTGGGTTTTGGAACTAGCTCCCATGTTTCATTCTTCTTGATTTGATCCAGCTCCTCATTGATAGCTTTAATGCAGGCTTTGTCTTGTACAGCCTCTTCAACAGATTTAAGTTCAACTTGTAAGAGTAATGCAGTAGCTCCCACAATGCTTCTTCTTGTTGTAACTCCTACTTTTGGGTCACCTATGATCTGATTTCCTTGATGAGCACTAGTCCATGTTTTCTTTGTCTTTCTCTCTTGCACATCTTCGTTGCAAGAGAATCTCTTTCTTCATCTTCAGACTCACTCTTCTCTAAGTTTGAACTTGCTTCTTTTCCCCCTTCTTCATGTTGGTTTGATTCTTCATCTATCTTGAAGTCATCTTCTTCATTGTCCTCAGCTTCTCCATTATGCATTGTTTTCTATTTTTTATTTATTCTCATATCAGTGGAAGTGACCACTTTTCCTAGTTTATACAAAAAAAACTCTGTAACCTTTTGTCTTTGTTGTGTATCCCACAAAGATGCCTTTGTCTGACCTTGCATGGAATTTTCCCAAGTTTTTCTCCTTGTTCTTCACAAAACATGGGTTACCAAAGATTTTAAGATACTTGGCTATTGTCTTCTTCCCACTCCATAGCTCATATGGAGTCTTATCAGTATTGGGCCTTAGTAAAACTTTGTTCAGTAAGTGCACGACTGTAAATATTGCTTCTATCCAAAATCTTGTGTAAACCTTGGATTCTAGCAGTAAAGTTCTTGCCATTTCAACCATAGCTCTACTTTTCCTCTCTATCACACCATTCAATGGAGGTGTTCTTGCTGCTGCCATCTGATGGTGAATTCCATGCCTCTTAAGATAATCTTCAAAAGATCCATTTGTGAATTTAGTGCCTTGATCTAACCTCAATACTTTGATCTTCTTTCCATTCTCATTTTCAGCCAATCTTCTATATCTCTTAAAGCATTTCAAAACTTCTAACTTGTGTTTGAGATACATGATGTAGGTCCTTCTAGAATAATCATCAATAAACAAGATGAAGTACCTCTTACCATTTAACTCTTTTGTTCTCATTGGCCCACACAAATCAGTATGTACAATGTCAAGCACTGCTTCAGAACTGAACTCTTTTGTCTTATACTGCTTTTTGACCTATTTTCCTTTAGAGCATGCTGAGTAGACATACTCCCTCTCTCTCTTGAGGTCTAGAATGTCTCTGATTGCATGAGTAGTGGTTAGATTCCTCATGTTCTTCTGTGTTAAGTGTCCCAACCTTCTATGCTAGAGTTGATTCTTCTTCTTTTTTAAGTAAATAGATGTTTGTCTTGTCCTCACCAATCACATATAAATTTCTAGTCATTCTCTTCCCGTTGTAATAGTATTGCCTTCTTTACTCTTTACTTGGCAACCTATTTTTGTGAATATCACTTTATGGTCTTTATTGCATAGTTGGCTGACAGATGCTAGATTATATCTAAGTCCATCAACGTGTAGAACATCTTTTAACTTTCATTTTCCAATATTTATTGACCCTTCACCATTGATGTTGAGTGAATCATCATTGCCAAACTTGATTCTACCTTCTCTTGACATGTTCAGCTTTGATAATTTACTCTTTTCTCCTATCATGTGTGAAGTACATCCATTATTAAGGATCCATTGCTTATCCTTGTAGTCAGCCTTCAGTACAATTTCAGCTATATTAGCCATTTTTTTTAACTTTATATTCTTTCTTTTAAACTAGCTTGATGATAGCTTTCTCCTTTTTTATCAACTTTGATTGTACCAATTTCTTTCACTGTGCCATTGAGTGTCTTCTCTTACTCAGGGAGAAGTGTCATACATCTATTGGCATTATTGCCATCCTACCCATGCCTTTCACATTGTGCCAAGTCTGCCAATATAGCAAACTTATTTTTAAAAGCCATTGGTTTGGGCTTCCACCAATACTCCTTGTTAATGTGTCCTTGCCTTTTACAGTATATGCGAGAACTCACAATAGGTGTTCTCACAATAGGTGTTCTCCTCTGAATTTTGTATTGTCTCCCCCTATATGCAGTATCATATCTTCTTAAGTTGGAGACATATACTGGCCTTCTCCATCAGCATTTACTTGCCTTATGATCCCAAACTTCACAATAAAGACAATAACCTTGAAACTACCTTTTTTTTTTTTTTGGTCTAATTACAACTTGTTTTCTTTTGTTTATTACTTGTTGTGTAGGCAAGGTTGCTAGCTTTTTTGCTTGTGTGGCTTTCATTTCAGCCACCTTCTTCTCCTTTTTCTGTTCAGCTATTGCCCTTGGCTGACTGACTTTATTTTCTTAAATTTTTTTGCAACCCTAGGTTGCTTCTTCAAATCTTCTTTATTTTCAGCCTTCACTTTTCCTAACTGATCAGTCTTTTCTTTCTGAGATGTAGTAGCTATGGGCTATTGCTCTTTAACCACATACATCATTTTTGGCCCTAGCTTTGGTTTGATAACTATCTTCTCTTCTTTAGTTATCTTCTCCTGAGTCACAACCTTCTCTTTCAACTTATGTGGCAAAGTCTCATTCTCTTTAGGCAGTACAACATTAGATTGCTACACTTTCTCTTCACACTTTCTCTTCATTCTTTTCTCTTGTAGAGCTTGTTTCTCCTATCACATCAAACTTCTGCAAGTTCTCCTCACTCTTTTTGAGTTGTTGCTGAAGTCTCAACAACTCTATCTCCATTTGTTCAATTGTTGAAGTCCTTGAGCCAAGCTTTATAGTAAGGTCTTCACATATTTTGATATGTTCTTCAAATCTTCTCTTCAAGTCAACATGTTCAGCCCTTATTTTATCCTTTTGACTTTCTGCTTCCTCAATCTTTCCTTCAACTTGTTTTATATGGGCCTCCAACCTTCTTATGGTTTTGCCCCTTTTGATTATCTCCTTTGAAGCTGCTTCTTACTTAGCTTCAAGATATGGTTCTTCTTTATCAATCTCCTCTTCCTCCTCAGAAGTTGAACTACCATATTGAGCTGATGCCATAAAGGCATGCTCATCTAATGAGTCTACATCTTCCTCCTCATCGACTTCTTTTGTCTGGCTCACATAACTCTTGAATAAACCTCTCTTCTTCTTTTGTGGGTTGGTAATCTTCTTATTGGACTTCCTTGACTTGAATGATGGTCTTCTCCATTTTGAATTCTACTCATCATCACCATCCTCATCTTCATCATCAAGTTTCACTTTGCACTAAGAAGCAAAGTGTCAAGTTTGCCCACAACGATAACATTTCAAGGATAACTGTCCTTTTCCCTTCTTAAAGCCCCTTTTGAATTTCCTTATGAAGTAAGCCAACATTTCACCTTTACTTTCTTCCTAATCATCATCATCATCCTCACTGGATGATTCTTCCTCTTCTCTTATCTTCAAGTGTCTCATAGCTTTGAAAGCCGCTTCTTTTGATAGCTTTGATGTTGAGAGCTTTCAGTTGACTTTATTCTTATCTCATATGCAATGAGATTGCATTGGAGATCATACAAAGACATAGAATTGAGATCTCTACTCTCCTTTATGGCTGCCACCTTTAAGGCAAACCTCTCAAGTAGAATTCTCAAAATTTTCTTTATAATAGATAAGTCCTTCTTGTTCTTCCCATGACTTTTAAGATCGTTTACAGCATCAATAACCCTGGTGAAAAACTCTTGGACTATTTCATTTTTTTACATTATGAGAGATTCATATCTCTCCTTGAAAACTTAAAGCTTGACCTCCTTCATTCTACCATTACCTTCATAGACTTTTTGCAATCTGTCCTATATCTCCTTAGCAGATTTGCAATCCATAACTTTAGCATATTGAGCATCTGTCAATGCTGAAATGATGATGTTTGAGGCCTTCCCATTTATCTCAAATTGCCTTAATTCCTCTGGGGTTGGGTTTTTACCTTCTTCTAAGGGTACAAAACCCTTCTCTACTAATTTCACCACGTTCATGCCCATGGTTGCAAATACCACTTGCATTCTCACTCTCAACATATGGTAATTGGTTCCGTTGAAGATTAGAACCTTCTTGCTGTAAGTAGTGCTGGTGCAGGTACTGGCATCCATTTCTCAGTATGCTAAACAAGTTTAAACCTCTGAAACCCTTTAAGCTAGTACACAAAGCTATTAAGTTTCAAATTGGTGAACCAGTGCTCTGATATCAATTGAAGTTCCCAGTTTAACCCTAAGATCTACTAGTTTGTGATACTGAGAGGGGGGTAAATCAATATCATACCCCTTAAAAAAACTTCTGATAATTTAAGCCAAAGTATTCTACTTCTTTAATACTTTAGCTCTCATCAATATACAGGTATGTGAACAACTTCAAACTCTTCTCAAAAGTGAACTCTTTCTCAGATTCAACTAAGGTAGATCTATTGTTACCTATTAATCACAATAATCTCCAAAGTTATCTTTTAGACACCTTGCCTATTAGACAGATTGGCTGTTCTTGATTAGGTCTTCTTTAGGTAATGGGTTTGATGATTCTTTAGCTGTTTTCACAACTCAATTCAAAACACAAAATGTAAATTCAAAGTAAGGACACAAGAGATTTACTTGGTTTTGTTAATGTGACGTACTCCACGGTGGTAGAGTTTCTTCCTCTACCAAGACAATCTACTATGCTTGAGAATACCAGTGTGGTATTCCCTATAATTGCAATGTAGTTACAATGGATGTCTTAATCTTTTGCTCCTTTAACTATTTTAAATACAAAGCAAGTACAATACAAAGAGTGTCACCTGCTGTGTCTACCCTTCTTCAAGCTTGTCTTATCTCTATTTGATTTGAATAGGTTGCTTCACTATCACTTGGAAGATCACCAATACTCTCCCTAACCTCTCTTGAAGAACTCTTGAAATAGTTTGAGTTCTCTCAAATGCTACACTAAATTTCTTTTCTAGGTTGTCTCGCCCAACTCTTGGTCTCACCATTTGACCGTCTCCCAGCCTGCACTCATGCTTCAAGTCTGTCATTTCACATCTCATGGCTTGCCTTATGCTACTGGTCTAGTGTTTCATGTCTCACGGACTACCTCATGCTTCTGGTTTTCCATTTCATGTCTCTCGGCCTACACTACGCTCCTAGTCTGCCATTTCACATCTTTTGGCCTACACCACACTTCTGGTTTTGCTGGTTCACGTCTCTCGGCTTGCCTCACATTTCTGGTTTTGTTGGTTCGCATCTCTCGACTTGCCCCATGTTTCTGGTCTGGCATTTCACGTCACATGTTCTGGTATGCTGTCTTCTCTTCCAGGTGGTCTCATGGATACCAAGTCTGCTGTCTTCTCTTCTAGGTGTACGTTTCTGATTTCTTCTCTTGCAGGTGGTGCATTTTTGGCTTGCTCTCCCGATGGTGTATTTTCTCACTTTTTTTTTCTCTAGCTCTATCGGTTTATATACTCCCTTCTATGCAAACCCTAGTAGGGTTTACTAGAGCTACAGTAAATTTTCTTTCTTGCCCCTCCATGTGGTTTTATATTACTGTTCCATACAAAATTCAGCATTATCCTCCTTCTTAATTTATTTTTCTTGCTCTTTTCTTTCTACTGAAAACTCATCCCTTGAATGCTTGAACAAACCAATTTTGCTTGCACACTTAAATCTGGTTGATAACAATTACAACCCATACAAGGTTGTGGGAACAACAAATAACTTAAGAGGTTGCCAACATATCATGCTATTACCCTTTATGTTCTTAATTTCTTTAACTTTTTGTGTTCAACTAGGATCCATTTGATCATCAAATAAATAAAAAGGAATATATTAATTTAACATGTGAATTAATGAAACTAGGAATTTTTTTTTAGAACTTCTAATACATATGATACATGGAATGAAGACAATTAATAAACTAAATAAGTATTAATTTAATGACATTCATTATTTTTACTTTATATGTTTTATGAGTGTGTAAATTATTTGTGGTGGTTTAACTACAATTCTAATGGGAATTAAAACTAAATCAAAAATTACCTGAGTCATACCTATAACCTAAACTAGGCTAGCTTCACAATTTTAGTATTAACCAATTTTTAACTTTAATTGTCCCTCTTTAAAAGTCAATATTAGAACTTGAATTGGAAATAAGTGAGAATTGAACAAAAATAGAACTAAAACTGATTGATTAGTTCGAAGAAATTAAAAAACAAAAGCATAGCAATCATTTATTACAATGATATATTTAATTTGTCTTTATATCTATGGAATGTATGAAGAAATTGTAGATATTTTGAATAATTTTAATGACACTTATTATTTTATATCTTGTGTTTATTTTCCAACAATGTATTTATTTTTAATGAAATGAATTGATGTCATGACTTATTGAGATCATTAAGGCTAAATGGTAATGTTGTTTGGAGATAATTTTAATGTTTACCTAATTGCTATTGTTTTTATCCCTGCATTAGACTACAAATTTTATAATTGTAATTTAGCTACCTATTATGAGTGTATGAATCCAAAATAGATTGCTTATGTTAGTGCATTAATTAGTAAAGCCAATTAATTGATTTTAGAATTATATAATGATGATTGTTTGCTTTATGCTTATATTATTTCTCAATAACAAGCTTAACATACTAATTATGTTGGCAAATTTATTAAAATTAGCTAAGGTGAGCAAATATTACTCTAAATAAAAAAGGGTTAAAGGGTATGGATTAGTTTGGATTGAAGGAACTTAAACTTGACATATAGGAAACAAAGAAAGGTTAGGAAAGGTTATATTGTAAGTGTTGTTTCTATAGCCTTGTATGGGTTGTAATTGTTGTCAACCAGATTTAAGTGTGCAAGCAGAAATGGCTCATAGCCTTGTACAATATAAGATTAGTATGTCAAATAACCTCGTAAAGTGATCTCCTTGGAGTGAAATTGTAGAGGGAGTGTAGCATTGCTTAAGTCTTAGTGTGACAAGGTGGTAACTGTCATGGGCAATCCTGGCCGTTCATTTAAGCAGTCAAGGAATGAGATTTCAATAGAAAGAAAAGAGCAAGAAAAATAAATTAAGGAGGTTAATGCTGAATTTTGAATGGAATAGTAATATGAAGCCACATAGAGGGGCAGGAAAGGAAATTCGCCATAGCTATAGTAGGTCCTACTAGGGATTTCATAAAAAGGAGTATATAAACCAAGACTTATCTCTTGTGGGGTAAACATTGTAAGATAGTGAGACCTGGAGAATGTGAGACATGAGAGCAAACCAAAAAGAGAGGATGTGAGACCTGGAGAAGGTGAGACGTTATAGCAAACCATACCTAGAAACCAGACTAGGTGAAATTAGGTGAGACCTGGAAACGTGAGAGCAAGTGAGACCAGACCAGAATGGTGAGACTAAGTGAGACCTGAAGATATGAAACCAGATAAGGCCAGACCAGAACCGTGAGACCAGATGAGACCAAACCAGAACGGTGAGACCTGGAGATGTGAGACCAGGTGAGACCTGGAAACTTGAGACCAGGTGAGACTGGATCAGAATGCTGAGACCAAGTAAGACCTGGAAAAGTGAGACCAGGTGAGACCTGAAAACATAAGACCAGGTGAGACTGAACCAGAGAAGACGTGAGACCTAGAGAAGGAGAGACGTGAGACCAGACCAAGTGAGACAGTAAGACTAGGAAATGGGTGAGACTATGAGACGATGAGACCAGGAGTTGTGTGAGACAACTAAGAGAAGAAGTTTAGTGAAGCATTTGAGCGAACTCAACGTACTTTTAGATTTCTTTAAGAGAGGTTAGAGAGTGTTTTGGTGATCTTCCAAGCAATACTGAAGCAGCCTATTCAAGTCAAACAGAGGCAAGACAAGCTAGAAGAAGGGTAGACACAGCAGGTAACACTCTTTATATTGTACTTGCTTTGTATTTACAATAGTGAAAGGAGCAAAAGATTAAGACATCCATTGTAACTACATTGCAATCATTGGGAATACCACATTGGTATTCTCAAGCATAGTAGATTGTCTCAGTAGAGGAAGAAACTCTACTACCGTGGAGCACATCACATTGACGGAATCATGTAAATCTGTTGTGTCCTTACTTTGAATTTAGATTTTGTGTTTTGAATTGAGTTGTGAACATAGCTAAAGAATCATCAAACCCGTAACCTAAAGAAGACCTAATCAAGAATAGCCAATCTATTTAATAGGCAAGGTGTTTAAAAGGTAACTTTGGGGACTATTGTGATTAGTAGGTAACAATAGTCTACCTTAGTTGAATCTGAGATAGAGTTCACTTTTGAAAAGAGTTTGAAGTTGTTCACATACCTGCATATTGATGAGAGCTAAAGTATTAAAGAAGTAAAATACTTTGGCTTAAATTGTCAAAGTTTTTTTGAAGGGTGTGATATTGATTCACCCCCTTCTTAGTATCACAGACTAGTAGATCTTAGGGTGAAGTTAAGAACTTCAATTGGTATTAGAGTACAGGTTCACCAATTTGAAACTTAACAGCTTGGTGTACTAGTTCGAAGGGTTTTAGAAGTTTAACTTGTTCAACATACTAAGAAATGGATGCCAGTACCAGTACCAGCACTACTTACAGCGAGAAGGTTCCAGTCTTTAACGGAACTAACTACCATATGTGGAGAGCGACAATGCAGGCGGTATTTGCAACCATGGGCATGAACGTGGTGAAATCTGTACAAGAGGGTTTTGTGCCCCCAGAAGATGGTAAGATCCAAACCCAGAGGAATTAAGGCAGTTTGAGATAAATGGGAAGGCCTCAAATGTCATCATTCCAGCATTGACAGATGTTGAATATGCTAAAGTTATAGAATGCAAATTTGAATGGGACAGATTGCATAATGTCTATGAAGGTGATGGTAGAATAAAGGAGGCCAAGCTTCAAGTTTCCAAGGAGAAATATGAATCTCTCAAAATGTAGAAAAATAAGACAGTCCAAGAGTTCTTCACCAGGGTTATTGATGTTGTAAACGATCTTAGAAGTCATAGGAAGAACAAGAAGGACTCATCAATTGTGAAGAAAATTTTGAGAATTCTACCTAAGAGGTTTGCCTCAAAGGTGGTAGCCATAGAGGAGAGAAGAGATCTCAATTCTATGTCTCTGCATGATCTCCAATGCAATCTCATTGCATATGAGATGAAAATAAAGTCAATTGAAAGCTCCTCAACATCAAAGCTATCAAAAGAGGCAACTTTCAAAGCTATGAAATACTTGAAGATAATAGAAAAGGAAGAATCATCCAGTGAGGATGATGATGAGGAGGAGGAAGAAAGTGAAGGTGAAGTATTGGCTTACTTTACAAGGAAATTCAAAAAGGGGTCTAAGAATGGAAAAGGATAGTTGTCCTTGAAATGTTATCATTATGGGTAGAATGAACACTTTGCTTCTCGAGGCAAAGTGAAACTTGATGATGAAGATGAGGATGGTGATGATGAGTAGAATTCAAAATAGAGAAGACAATCACTCAAGTCAAGGAAGTCCAGCAAGAAGATTGCCAACCTATAAAAGAAAAAGAGAGGCTCATTCAAGAGATATTTGAGCCAGACAAAAGAAGCCAATAAGTAGGAAGATGTAGACTCATCAGATGAGCATGCCTTTATAGCATTAGCTTAATGTGGTAGTTCAACGTCTAAAGAGGCAGAAGAGATTGATGAAGAAGAACCAGATCTTGAAACTGAGTTAGAAATAGCTATAAAGGAGATAATTAGAAGGCGCAGAACCATAAGAAGGTTGGAGGCACATATAAAACAAGTTGAAACAAAAATTAAGGAAGCAGAAAGTCAAAAAGATGAAATAAGGGCTGAACATATTGACTTGAAGAGAAGGTTTGAAGAACAAATCAAAATATGTCAAGACCTTACAATAGAGCTTACGTTAAGGACTTTAAGAATTGAATAAAATGAGATAGAGTTGCTGAGACTCTAGCAATAACTCAAAAAGAGTGAAGAGAACTTGTAGAATCTTAAAGTGGTAGGAGAAACAAGCTCTGCAAAAGAAAATAAGAATGAAGAGAAAGTGTAGCAATCTGATGTTGCACTACCTAAAGAGAATGAGACTTTGCCACAGAAGTTGAAAGAGAAGGCTATGACTTAGGAGAAGATAACTGAAGAAGAGAAGATAGTTATCAAACCAAAGCTGGGGCCAAAAATGATGTATATGGTTAAAAAGTAGCAGCCAGGAACAATAAAGGCTAAAAATAAAGATGATTTGAAGAAGCAACCTAGGGTTACAAACAAAAATAAAGAAAAGAAAGTCAGCTAGCCATGGGCAATGGTTGAACAGAAGAAGGTGAAGAAGGTAGTTAAAATGAAAGCCACATAAGCAAAGAAGCTAGCAACTATACCCACATAGCAAGTAATGAAAAAAAGGAAACAAGCTGTGGTTAGCCCCGAGAAGCGGCAATTTCAAGGTCATTGCTTTTATTGTGGAGTCGATGCTACATATAGGGGGAGACAATAACAAATTCAGAGGAGAACACCTATCATGAGTTCTTGCACATATTGTAAAAAGCAAGGACACATTAACAAGGATTGTTGGTAGAAGCCCAAACCAGTAGTTTCAAAGAACAAGTTTGCTATATTGGCAGACTTGGAATAATGTGAAAGGTACGGGCAGGATGGCTATAATGCCAAGAGATGCATGACACTTCTTCTTGAGTAAGAGAAGGCACTTAATGGCACAATAAAACCAACTAGTACAGTCAAAGCTAAGAAAAAGGAGAAAGTTATCTTTAAGCCAGTTCAAAGAAGGAATATAAAGCTAAAAGGGAGGAGGCTAATACAACTAAAATTACATTAAAGGCTGACTACAATGATAAGCAGTGGATCCTTGATAGTGGATGCACTTCACACATGACAAGAGACAAGAGTAAATTATCAAAGTTGAACACATCAAAAGAAGGAAAAGTCAAGTTTGGTAATGATGATTCACTCAACATCAGTGGTCAAAGGTCAATAAATATTGGAAAAGGAAAGTCGAAAGATGTTCTACACGTTGAAGGATTCGGATATAATCTAGCATCTGTCAGCCAACTATGCAATGAAGACCATAAAATGATATTCACAAAAACAGGTTGCCAAGTAAAGAGTAAAGAAGGCAATACTGTTGCAGCTGGAAAGAGAACAGTTGGAAATTTATATGTGATTGATGAGGATAAGACAAATAATTATTTACTTACAAGAAGAAGAAAGTTAACATTGGCATAGGAGGCTAGAACACTTAACACAAAAGAAGATAAGGAAGTTGACTACTACTCATGCAATCAGAGACATTCTAGACCTCAAGAGAGAGAGGGAGTATGTCTGCTTAGCATGCTTTAAAGGAAAACAGGTCAAAAAGCAGTATAAGGCCAAAGAGTTTAGTTCTAAAGTAGTGCTTGACATTGTACATATTGATTTGTATGGGCCAATGAGAACAAAAGGATTAAATGGTGAGAGGTACTTTATCTTGTTAGTTGATGATTATTCTAGAAGGACCTGCATCATGCACCTTAAACACAAGTTAGAAGTCTTGAAATGCTTTAAGAGATACAGAAGGTTGGCTAAAAATGAGAGTGGAAAAAAGATCAAAGTATTGAGGTCAAATCAAGATACTTAATTCACAAATGAAGGTTTTGAAGATTACCTTGAGAAGCATGGAATTCACCATCAGATGGAGCAGTAAGAACACCTCAACAGAACAGGGTGGTAGAGAGGAAAAATAGAGCTGTGGTTGAAATGGTAAGAACTCTAATGCTGGAATCCAAGCTTTACACAAGATTTTGGATAGAAGCAACATTTACAGCTATGCACCTACTGGACAAAATTTTACTAAGGTCTAATACTAATAAGACTCCATATGAGCTATAGAGTAGGAAGAAGACAACAGCTAAGTATCTTAGAATCTTTGGCATCCTTGTTTTGTGAAGAACAAGGAGCAAAACTTGGGAAAATTCCATGCTAGGTCAAATGAAGGAATCTTTATGGGATACTTAGCAAAGAAAAGAGGTTACAGAGTTTTTTTTTGCATAAATAGGGAAAAGTAGTCACTTCCAGTGATGTGAGAATAGATGAAAATTGGAAAACAATGCATAATAAAGAAGCTAAGGACAATGAAGAAGATGACTTCAAGATAGATAAAGAATTAGACTAACCTGAAGAAGAGGAAAATAAGTAAGTTTAGACTAAGAGAAGAGTGAGTTTGAAGATAAAGAATGAGATTCTTTTGCAACTAAGACTGTGCAAGAGAGAAAGACAAAGAAAATGTGGTCTATTGCTCATCAAGGAAATCAGATCGTAAGTGACCCAAAAGTAGGAGTTACAACATGAAAAAGAATTGTGGGAGCTACTGCATTACTCTTACAAGTTGAACCTAAATCTGTTGAAGAGGCTGTACAAGACAAAGCTTGGATCAAAGCTATCAATGTGGAGCTGGATCAAATCGAGAAGAATGAAACATAGGATTTAGTTCCAAGACCCATTAACAAGAATGTCATAGGAACAAAATGGGTGTTTAGAAATAAACATAATGAAGATGGCACATAAGAGGTACAAAGTTTACTAAATGGATGTGAAATCAGCCTTTCAGAATGGGCACCTAAAAGAAAAAGTATATATTGAACAACCTGATGGAGTACAAATCAGTGAGGATAAGACACATGTGTACAAGCTGAAGAAAGCCTTATATGGCCTAACAAGCCCTAAGAGCATGGTACAGCAGGCTGGATGCGTATTTGAGAAGGTTGAATTTTAGAAGAGGAATAGTTGATAATAACCTATATGTGTTCAACTTAGAGAAAGGCCAGTTGATAGCCATAGTGTATGTAGATGACATCATCTTTGGAGGGGATCACTCTGAGCTATGCTAAAAATTTGCATGGAAGATGAGTGAGGAATTTGAGATGTCATTGATTGGAGAAATGACTTACTTTCTTGGATTATAGATAAAACAATGTGAAGAAGGTATTTTTATTTCTCAGACAAAATATACCAAAGAGATGCTGAAAACGTTTGGCATGGAGGGCAATAGACCTGTCAGTACCCCTATGAAGTAGGCTACAAGTTAACAAAAGATTAGGAAGGAAGAAGTATAAGCCCCACAGAATATAGGAAGATGATAGGGAGCCTTCTGTACCTTATAACATCAAGGCTTGATCTTATGCAAGTTGTGTGCATCGTTAGCAGATTCCAAGCTGATCCTAAGGAATCTCATGTGTTGGTAGTGAAAAGAATCCTAAGATACCTCAAAGGGATACTGGAAATGGGTTTGTGGTATCCTGCCATAGATTTTGTAAAACTACAAGCACACTGATGTAGACTGGGCAGGAAGTACAGATGATAGAAAATCAATCAATGGCTGCAACTTTTACTTAGGTTCAAAATGTGTTGCATGGTTAAGTAGAAAGTAAAATAGTGTTGCTTTGAGTATAACTGAGGCTGAGTATATGGCTGCTTGTGCAACATGTACTCAGGTGATATAGATGCAAAGACAATTGGCATATTTGGGTGTTGAAGTGAAGTTACTAGTGAATGTACTTTGTGATAATCAAAGTGCAATTAATCTCAGCAAGAATCTAGTTCAACATTCAAGGAGCAAGCATATTGACATCTAGTATCACTTTATCAATGATCAAGTGGAACATGGTATAATTCAGTTGGAGTATGTTGGCACTAAAGATCAAATTATGGATATTCTAACTAAACCTTTGTCCACAAAGCTATTTGAAAAGTACAAAATGTGTCTATCTATGCAAATGCCTCCTCAAGCCTAAAGTTCAAGTGAATCCTCTATCTTTACATTGTGGGTTTTTCAAATTTGTAATTGGTTGGCAAAGGGGGAGAGAAGCAATAGTGCAAGGGGAGCTATTAAGGAAGGAGGAGTTGTAATCCATCTGCTTCTAGATTATTACTCTATGAAGGACTGTTGCATAATAGCTTTTGTTGTGAGTGTTGCCAACAATTACAAAGGGGGAGATTGTTGTTCCTATAACCTTGTATGGGTTGTAATTGTTGTCAACCAAATTTAAATGTGGAAGCGGAAATGGCTCATAACCTTGTACAGGATAAGACTAGCATGTCAAATAACCTCGTAAAGTGATCTCCTGGAAGTGAACTTGTAAAGGGAGTGTAGCATTGCTTAAGTCTTAGTGTGACAATGTGACAAGATGGTAACTATTCATGGGCAATCTTGGCCTTTCATTCAAGCAGTCAAGGAATGAGATTTCAGTAGAAAGAAAAGAGTAAGAAAAATAAATTAAGGAGGAGGATAATGTTGAATTTTGAATAGAACAATAATATGAAGCCACATAGAGGGGCAAGATAGGAAATTTGCCATAGCTACAGTAAGCCCTACTAGGACTTTCATAAAAGGGAGTATATAAACCAAGACTTATCTCTTATGGGGTAACCACTATAAGATAGTGAGACCCAAAGAACGTGAGATGTAAAAGCAGACCAGAAAGAGAGGACATGAGACCTAGAGAAGGTGAGACGTTATAGTAGACCAGACCTAGAAACCAGACCAGGTGAGACCTTGAAACGTGAGACCAGGTGAGACTAGACCAGAATGGTGAGACCAAGTGAGACCTAGAGACATGAGACCAGACTAGAAGGTGAGACTAGGTGAGACCTAGAAATGTGAGACCAGGTGAGACCTGGAAACATGAGACCAAGTAAGACCAGGTAAGACCTAGAAATGCGAGACCAGACCAGAATGGTGAGACTAGGTGAGACCCGGAAACATGAGACTAGGTGAGACCAGACCAAAATGGTGAAACCAGGTGAGACCTAGAAACGTGAGACAAGGTGAGACCGAACTAGAGAAGACGTGAGACCTAGAGAAGGTGAGATGTGAGACTAGACTTGGAAACGTGAGACTAGGAAACAGGTGAGACCGTGAGATGGGGAGACGGGGAAATGGTGAGAACAAGAGATGGGTGAGACCGTGAGACGGTGAGACCAGGAGTTATGTCAGATAACCAAGAGAAGAAGTTTGGTGAAGCATTTAAGATAACTCAACGTATTTTTAGATTTCTTCAAAAAAGGTTAGAGAGTGTTTTGGTGATCTTCCAAGTGACAGTGAAGCAGCCTATTCAAATCAAGTAGAGGCAAAACAAGCTAGAAGAAAGGTAGACACAGCAGGTGACACTTTTTATATTGTACTTGCTTTTTATTTGTAGTAGTGAAAGGAGTAAAAGATTAAGACATCCATTGTAACTACATTGCAATCATAGAGAATACCACACTGGTATTCTCAAGCATAATAGATTGTCTCAGTAGAGGAAGAAACTCTACCACTGTGGTGTATGTCACATTGATGGAACCACGCAAATCTCTTGTGTCTTAGCTTTGAATTTACATTCTGTGTTTTGAATTGAGATGTGAACACAACTAAAGAATCATCAAACTCATAACTTAAAGAAGACCTAAACAAGAACAGCCAATCTATCTAATAGGTAAGGTATTTGAAAGGTGACTTTGGGGACTATTGTGATTAGTAGGTAACAATAAATCTACCTTAGTTGAATAAAAGAAAAAACTTTTGAGAGGACTTTAAAGTTGTTCACATACCTGCATATTGATGAGAGCTAAAGTATTAAAGAAGTAAAATACTTTGACTTAAATTATCAGAGTTTTTTTGTAAGGGGTATGATACTGATTCACCCCCCCTCTCAGTATCACAGACTAGTAAATCCTAGGGTGAAGTTGGCAACTTTAGTAAGACTAGCATTAGCACTCTAAAACATAATTAGATGTTGCCAATAAAGATAGGCATAATAAGTAAATATAAAGAGAGTCTTGTCTTTGCTTACCTTTAGGTCTTGGAAGATCCTAGTATTTACAAGGATTGTAAAAGCAAAAATTAGTGATTTCTAACAATGATGTAATTGCTTAATTGATCTAAACTTATTCAAGAGGGTGTACTCTACTTTTTTTGGTACTTAAGTACTAATTGTGTAAATTGAGTATAGCAAATAGAGTGTTCAATTTGAATAAATTAGGTTGAACAAGACACTTATGAAAATAGATAAAGACTAAGGAAGGAAATATTGGGAATTCAACATTAGAATTGCAAAATTTGAATTAGATGTTACCATTAGAGATAAGGGTGAAAAGTAAATGCAAAAAGGTTGAAAAAGTATGCATGTGTAACTTTAAAGTAATTAATTCATTAAAAGATATGGGTAATATATAGGTTTAAGAGAATTTATGGTTCATGACGGTCATATAAATAATGAAGTGACTTAAACTTGTTTAATACATGTACGATTATGCTAGGTATTTAAGTGCTAAGAATCACAACCATTAGGTATAGTATTAGTCCCTTAAGCTCAGTGGCTTAAGAATGTAAGTAAATTATGGGCATCTTATACCAATTCTTGTAAGAGGATTGCAATCAACTCCCAATTAAGCAAGGTGTATCAAGAACATGTGTATTATAGCACATTATGGGAGGCTAAGGCATTGGCATCGAGGAAGAAAGATGTTAGGTTATTGGTTTGTGTAGTTAGGTAAGTTAGTGATGTGGTAGCATGTATTGGTGACACACATTATGTTGTTAGCTACTAAGTGATTGCTTAAACATATTAATGTCTCCTTTTACTAGATGACCAAATTCCATAATGCTCTTTAAGGGGTAGTGCATGTCTTTTACAAAAGTTAGTGAGTAGCTAAGAGGGTTGTAGTAAGTGATAAACATGTGCTCTAATGATTGTCTATGAGACCAATAAATTGTTGCGTAAGGGCTTTAAGCCTAAGCAAATGATAAATAGTTTAATTGTAAGATATCCATAAGGCAAGAGCTTAGGGTGTGGAACATGTAAGATTATACCCCATACACCACAAAAATAAGGTATCATGATTATTAACCTCCATTAAAACATAGGAGTATGTGTTGGCTAGAGAAATGGCAAGTAAGCTAGAGCCTTATGGCTAGCCTACAATCAAATGTGTTGGCATGAACTTATTGAAAGAAGGAGAACATAGTCCACCAAAGAGAGCAACTGATCAAGGTCTTTATGAAGAGTCAAACCCTTTTAAGTACAATTGCATGTTCTTAAAAGAAAGTGGTTGAGTGCTCCTAAAAGTGGGGATTTCCACTAAGCATGATTGGCTTAATAACCAAGTCATGCACATTCCTATATTGTTGTAGGTGCCAAATACTAACTTTCTCTATCTCTTTCTATAGATCTACACACACACACACACACACATACATAATGGTAACCAAGGTTTCATATGAAATGGTGAACAGAAACACTTGTGTGTGAGGTCTTAGTAAATCTGTTGTATTTTTAGGAAAGTAATGAAGGTTGGAAAATGATTGAAAAGAAAGAAAGCCCTTGGAGTAAATAATAAAGGAAGACAATGATAATAACTATTGTTAATCCTTTGTGTTAAACAAATTTGGTCCTTTTGTTTTTATTGAATGCTAGAAATTATGCATTGATAACAATTGGAATGTTTGTTCAATGAAGAAAAATAGGTCCTTTTTTATGACTATAACCAATGGTATTATACTACTTCTACACTATATATTACTTTTTGCAAAATCACATAACAAATTTACCCAATATATAATTCCATGTCAAGTTAACAACCCTGATATTAATAGAAAGCTCTAGTACATTTAATAGTATAATCTTATTACCACTACAATAAGCCTTTAAAATAGGAACATCACCAACTTTTGATTTTCGCAAAATCAATTTAGCAACCAAAAGGATTGATGTCACTTTACAATTTTATAAAATGGATGAATAGTAAAACCTCTCAAATAACACTATGTTTTTTCTCATTTAGCTATTAGTAAAGACTTTCAAAGTTAGCAACAACACCAAAAGGTTAGTTGTCACAACAACCACAAAATAAAAGCATCATAATCCCTTCATGCTTCACACCCTTCCACTTTCTGTGATGCTCACCTTTCTTAATAATCCTTGAATGATTTGTTGTAATCACTCACATATAAGTGGATTTATCTAAAGGAAAATTTCACAACCCAAGCTTGCTATAAAAGGTTAGAGAAGAATGACGAACTACCTTAATCACTAGGAAACCTATACATTAATCATGACCAAATGTTACCTTTAATTTTTCAAAAGCAATAAATCATCTATCTGTGTTCAAATTAGTCCAAGACATATGCATCTTAGCTTCCCTTTAATAATGACATAAAATCCATTACTTTTTTGCCTTTTTTTGGACAATTCTATAAAACAGAGATGTTTGTCAAAGAAGAGTGATAAGGACCTTTTTGGATCTTACACTAAGAGGTAGAGGGAGTGAATTAGTGTGAGATACTTTCTTTTTACAAATTTGTCTAGATTAAATTTCTATGACCTGTTAAAGTCGTTGATCCAAATTTATCTTACTTTTTTATGTGAGAACAACCGTATGAATATCAAGTAAGCACAAGCACTCAAGAACACACAGGATTTTTACATGGTTCACCCACAATGTGTGAGCTACATCCACGGTGTGATAGGATCACTCCTAGATCACAAGTTCCACTCTTGCTATCAAGGGATACAATTGATGTTGTAGAAGCATCTCTCTTTAACTACTATGGAAGGATCACTCCTTAACCACTTATAATGATCTCTCGATCACCCCAAAAGCTTCCCACCCTTTTTTAAGAAGTATAGAAAAAGATTGTGACAAAAACTCCCTTAAAAAAAGATCTCTCTATATGCACAGACAGTTGTTACAGAAAACTAATCTTCTCTTTTCTTTTTGCTATTTTCTCCTCTGCAATGTCGATCTTTGCCCTCTCTTTGCCAGTTTCACAGCTTTCTCTTTATTGTGCTCACTGCTTTCTCTCTGTTGGTCTCAACTCTCTACCTTTGTTTGGTTTCTCTCCTTTCTCTGTAGGTTCTTTCCCTCTACTGCTAGTTTTCTCCTCTGTTGTTGATATTCTTCTGTCTACAAGTTCTCTCCTCTACTACCAATTTTCTCTTGTCTCTATAGGTTTTGCTCTCTACCAGTTCTACTCAAGCTTTTTGCTGTTGTCTCTCTTTTCTTTCTACTGCTACCTCTCTCTTTTTTTCCTTTTTTTCTCCCATTGCCTCTCTTTTCATTTTTGTCGCTCACCCTATTTGCTATGCTCTTTGTAGGTGTTTTGCCCTCTCTCTGTTGTATTTTTCTCTTAGGAGCTGCATAGGTATTTATAAGCCTTGAGTTTAGGGTTTTCCCATGATACGAACTCTGATTATATGTAAATAGAACCCAACACCAATGTTGGTATAGGATCATTCTAACAAAGGTTAAGGGATTTGGAGTTCTAACCCAATGATTATAAACAACCAAGAATCAAAACTATAAGATTCAGATGCCACTCCTAACAACAACAATGTTGAAGAAGATAAGTCTATTGAACCAATACACTCAAGTATGAAAATTCAGAATTAGTTCTCAAAGAACAAGAGAAATAGCTCATACACTCATGAAAATAGGTTTGCTCCCTTCAGCCACCCTTCTTGCCCTTTTATATGCTAACCCCTAAAAGCCCTAGCTAATAAGATGGGCTTATTAAGGAAATTCGTCCAACCCATTAAATAATAATAATAACCTATGAAAATAACCCATTAAGATGCTGAAATTCGTTTAACCCACTACATAACAATATGACCCATGAAAATAATCCATTTAAATGCCCAAACATGGGCTCCCAAATCCAACTTCCTTCCCAAGCCTATGGTTCTCAAATTCCTCCATAGATGACACATTTGTAAGCCCTAGTGAAGCCTCCATCATCCTTAACTCGTACCTAGCAACTTCCTAATAGTAAATGTCCCACAACAAGTTGTTAAGAGCTTCCTTTATTTTTTTTTTTGACCTTGCCCTTGTCATTGGTCTTCTAAGGTTTTACAAAGCATCAACTCTCTTGTTGATTTGAGTTGGTACAATATGGCTTCCATCATTCCCATCATCAATTGTCAGCATTGATTCCTTAAATTTAGGGTCAATGGTCAACATTGACTCTTTGAATTTATGGTCAATGGTCAGTGTTGACTCCTTGAATTTGGACTCAACGGTCAATATTGACACACCTAGTAAATGACTTGCAGTGCCACTGCTAAACACAATGCCAGAGGTAGCAACTAATGCTTTCGTTACAACAAAAACACCATTAGTAATTTCAATCAACTCGTCATTTTGGCAACACAAAGTGGGGCTAATAGCATCTTGATTTCAACCCTACTTTCTTTCCTTATTCTCGTCATATTCCACCAAAGTTGTCTTCCTTAACCTTTGAATAAATTAATTGACAACACATTTTGTAAATGCAACACATCTCAAAAGACATATATATGAGATGTTGTTGACAACAAATCCAATATTAGCCATCAAAGATGGACTCAACAATCTGTCCCATTGGATTTGTTGGCAACACATTAAATCCTAAAATCAGCAATTAAGCACAAGCAGCAACTTTTTAACATTCTCAACTCCCCCTAAGACATACATCTACCTTTTTGCTTGTGGACATGATACCAATTAGAACCAACCTCAACTTTTAACTGCCCCTTTACAATTTCTACTTCTCCCCCTTTGCAATTTCTCCCTTTTAATTTGATTTTTCCCTTTGGATTTATCAAGCTACTTCCCCTTTTGATCAGTTCTTTATGGATTTATGCAGAATATCTCCCCCTTTGACAACAAATCCAAAGAATAATAGAAGAGGAAAGGGAAGGGGGGTTTGAGGCATAACTTAGCCTCTAGGGGCTGGTTGAACATATAAAGTTAGTCTCTTTTGTCCAAGATGTCCCACTCTCTTATGCCACAACCAATTCTCATCTTTGCTACTCATGTAGCATGTGTTTTTGCTGTTGGAGACTTAATATAAGTTTCCATTTTCTCCCTTTGTAAGAACAACACCATTACTTAATTTTTTTTACCATGCAGCCACTCTTGCTGAAAGTAACTTCATACCCATCATCACAAAGTTGGCTAATAGTGATTAGATTATGTTTTAGCTCTTCAACATAAAGCACTTTCTTTAATTTTAACTTTTTGCAGCAATTTTATCTTCAACACTTTGGAGTCTCATGTCATGTGTGAAGAGTAGTCATTATCAAGGATCCATGTTTTTTTTTTTCTTGGAAGGTTTTAAGGCAACTTCCACAACTATTACTGTGTACCTTCTTCTTTGGCCAAATGTTGGAGCATATGTAAGTGTTCTCCTTTTTTATTCTTTGACCTAGCAGCAATGTCGCAATGTCAAGCATTCCTTGACAAGATGTTCAGCTTTTTCACATCTTTTACAAATTTCTTGCAATATATCAAATATATTTCTTAGTGAAATTTGAATTTTTTCACTTAAGGCTCTCTTTTCTTAATAAAGTCTCCCCTTAAACTCTTGCCTTATATTCCTCTTTATTATTAGTCCATTACTTCAACACACACTAGTTTTATGCCCATACTTGCTACAGCACCAGGATAATTTTTCAAATCTCAATTTTCTTCTTTCAACAAGTTCATTTTCCCTATCTTTAGCATTATAATTATTTCTCACACCTTTAGCTACCTAATTTTTAGGTATGGCCACCTTTTTTTGTCTTTGACAACCTGTCTCCTTTGGATATGAGCTTTCATCACATCGTTCTAAACCTATATGTGTTTTTCAATTTTATCTTTTCTTTATGTTAGCTTTTAGGCATAAATGTAATTTTCTTCTTTTCTTCCACCCTCTCATTTGGCTTATCAATAGATCTAAGTCTTTTCTTCCCCATGGAATAAGGTCTTTGTTTGCTTAGACACTCATCCAGCTTTTTGGTATCATCATCCTTGATAACATTTGTTGAAAAGAACTCTCATCCCACTTCCATAGCCTATATAAAACTCTTTTCATACTTCTTGAATTCATATCCAGCCTTGTGGAGTTTGGCTTGTAAAATTATCACTTCTTGCTTTTGTGTAAACACCTTAGTGTCAAGATCATCATGTATTTTTCCTTGCTCTACTTCAAGTGCATTTAGCTCCTTAATTCTTTTTAAGTACTCCTTCTATTTTGCTTCAAAATCCTTTTCTTTCACTTGGACATTAGATTTATCGATATCAAAATTTTTATTCAACTTCTTAAGATTCTTTACCTCCTTTTCTAACTTGCTATTTTTGTGCAAACAAGCTCTTTATTCATTTTCAAGTTACTGCACCATCTCTTTCTCTTCCCCTTTATCTGATTCCATATCACCTAAGGATTCTTATTCATCATTTACCTATGCAACTAACATACTTTCTATAGCATCATCATCGAAATCATCATCAGCTTCTTTTTCAAAATCTTCTTCATTCAGCTTGCTCAAGAAATTTCTTCTTTTAGATTTGAAGAGTTGCTTCTTCCCTTTGGCACTTGAATTTCTAACTTTAAAATAGCTAAATTTCTTTGTTCTCCTTTTTAGGGCTGACTCATCATCATCATCACCATTTGCATCTTTTCTCTTTGGGCACTTCATTGCAAAGTGCCTAATGTCTCTAAAACTAAAACACTTTAAGGATAATTTTCCCTTATGTTTGCTTTTTCCTTTACTTATATTTTTTTGGTGATGTATGTCATGACTTTATCAAATCTAGCATCACCATCTTCTAATTTAGAGCTATTGTTAGATTCTTCTTCTTGTTCTTTAATCTTTAATTTCTTTATAACCTTGAAGGTTAACTTTCTCTGCCTTAGGCTTCTTTTCCTTCTTCATTGGTGTTATTTTCATTTCATAAACCACAAATATGTTGTGTAAATCATCCAAAGGTAGGTTATCCAAATCTCTATCTTCTATAAAGGAAACTTTGGCATTACAAGCTTTTGATAAGGTTCTAAGTATCCTCCTTACCACAGTAGCATTATTGATCTCCTTTCCATAGCCTTTAGTAAAGCATACAATTTCATTTACTTTTCTAAAGAAGACATCTACAGATTCATCATTTAGTATCTTTATATCTTTAAATCTACTCCTCTAAATTTGTATCTTGGCTTCCTTCACAACCTTGTCCCCTTTATAATATTTTTTAATTTGTTCAAAATTTGTTTGGTTGTGTTGGCCCTATTACTTTGGTGAATTCTTTGTCTAATAAGGAGAAAAATAAGGCATTTCTAGCCTTTTCATCATACTTTAAATTCTTCTTATTAGTAGGCATCATAGCAGCACCTTTAGTAGCAAGAGTGAAGCCACTGACAACAGATTCAAACACATCTAGACCAAGTGATAGTAGATATGAGGGCATTTTATTCTTCCATAATTGATAATTTTGTCCATTAAACATGGGAATACCCTTGCTATTAACACTATTTATACTCTTAATGATACTAATTAGTAGTAAATGTAAAGCTTTGTAGCAGTAGCAAACAATTTTAGATCTTAGTAGAATGGATCAACATATGAAACCAATGCTCTAATACCAATTAATAAGGACCTTCTTCGGTCTCACATTGAGAGGGGAAGAGGGTGAATCAATATGAGATGCTTGCTTTTTACAAATCTGCCTAAATCAAACCTCTGTGACCTGTTAAAGTCAATGATCCAATTTTATCTTACTTCTTTATATGAGAATGGTTGTATGAATATGAAGCAAGCACAACCATCTAAGAATACACAAAATTTTTATGTGGTTCACCCTATAATGTGTGAGTTACATCAATGGTATGATAGGATCACTCATAGATCATAGGTTACACTTTTGCTATCAAAGGATAC
The DNA here is from genome assembly GCA_037897445.1 of Ceriops zippeliana. Taxonomy (NCBI): domain Eukaryota; kingdom Viridiplantae; phylum Streptophyta; class Magnoliopsida; order Malpighiales; family Rhizophoraceae; genus Ceriops; species Ceriops zippeliana. The sequence continues at coordinate 3,649,226 of JBAPLH010000155.1, forward strand.
AACTAATGTTGTGGAAGGATCTCTTTTTAACTACTATGGAATGATCACTTCTTAATTACCTACAATGATCTCTCGATCACCCTAAGGGCTTCCCAACCTTTTTCAAGAAGTATAGAAAATGATTATGATAAAAACCCCCCTTGAGAAAGATTTCTCCAATTGCAAAGGTTACTATTATAAAAACTAATCTTCTCCTTTCTTTCTACTATTCTCTCCTCTACATTGCTAGTCTATACTCTCTCTTTTCCAATTTCATAGCTTTCTTTTTGTTGTGCTCATTGCTCTTTATCTAGTGATCTCAACTCTCTGCTTCTATTGGGTTTCTCTCCTACTGTTACTAGGTTTCTCACTTTTCTTTATAAGTTCTCTCCTCTGCTACTAGTTTTCTCCTTTGTTGCTAGTTCTCTCCTGTCTGCAGACTCTCTCCTCTGTTGTTGGTTTTCTCCTTTGCAAGTTCTCTCTTCAGCTATCGATTCTCTTTTGTTTGCAGGTTCTCTCCTCTATTGCCAGTTTTCTCCTCTGTTACCGATTCTTTCCTTTGCTATTAGTTCTCTCTTGTCTTTGCAGGTTTTGGTCAAGCTTTCTACTACTGTCACTCTTTTCTTTTTGTTGTTGCCTTTCTTTTCTTTTCTCTTGCTACATCTCTTTTCTTTTATGCCACTCACCCTATTTACTATGCTCTTTGCAGGTTTTCTGCCTTCTCTATACTATATTTTTATCTTGGTAGCTACATGGGTATTTATAAGCCTTAATTTTAGGGTTGCCCTATTATCAATGGTCAACACTAATTCCTTAAATTTAGGGTCAATGGTCAGTATTGACTCCTTGAATTTAAGGTCAATGATTAGCATTGACTCCTTTAATTTAAGGTCAATGGTCAGCATTGACTCATACCTAGTAAATGACTTGTAGTGCCACTACTAAATGCAATGCCAAAGGCAGCAACTAGTACTTTTTTAACAACCAAAACACCATCAGTAATCTAAATCAACTTGTCATTTTTTATAGTGCAAAGTGAGGCTAGTAGCATCTTGATTTTAACCTTACTTTCTCTCCTTATTCTCATCACATTCCACCAATGTCATCTTCCTTAACCCTTGAATGAATCAACTACTAACACACTTTTTAAATGCAACAAACACATCTCAACGGCAGTCATAATATCAAATCAACAAGGATACATATATGAGATGCTATTGAAAATAAATCCAACATTAGTCATCAAAGATAGGCTTAATAATGAGTAAAGTTGTTGGAAAAAGGGATTGATTTTGTTGACTAAAGGAGCTAATTGCATGAAAGAGAGATTTGCTAAAAGACTTTATGGTTTTTGATAAAAAGGATACACTATTATAGATGTAGAAAATTATATGGTTGGAAAATAATTTGGGATTTTTATTTGTTGAAGCTTATAAAGAACATGCACAAACCTTTCAGATAGTAGCTTGAAGTATTTTTTATTTTTAATTTTCATCTATTAAAACTATGATGTTTAATATCTTAACCAAATTTTGTTTATGGAAGAACTTGATTGGAAAAATTCAGTAAGATATAAGACTAAATTGAAAAGCTTAAAACGTATAAGACTTAATTGAAAGCATCCTAAAAAGTTTAGGACTAAAATAATGGATATCCCTTACTTGAGGGCAATGAGTGTTTCATTTATTGCTTATGTATCTCAATTATAATTCGTATTAGCCATAGTGATAATTCTCATAAACAATTCTTGATTAGGTAAATCACTCACAAATAATTCTTGATTAGGATAATGCATTAATAAAATCTTAAGTATAATGATTACTTCATGATCATCACTTGAGTAATTCCTTTGATGGATTAACTAATGTTCATACTTGGCTAATGTATATGAAATTCATTTTAGACTTCACAAGATCTAGCCATTTAGTCAAAGTGAACCAATTAGTCAACTTGCTTAACTTTTATACATAAACATCCTCAATAGCTTTGATAATAAAAAATAATCTACAATATTCATTGCTTCATCTATAGTTTTAGTTGAAGTTCATTAATATAGTAAGATGGAAAATATAAAAGGGGAAAAGTAAATGTTTTCAATAAAAACCCCAAAGCCACGACTTCAAATTAATTTGTTAAAGAAAAATGTATCCAAAATTATGGCATTCACTTTATTATAAAGCCATATGTTATATTTCCATTTATTTTGATTTTTCATTTTGCATATGCAAGGTCTTTAACAACTACTTCAGCAAAAGTTGGCAGATAGGCGTGGCAATAATACCATGGTAGTGGACACTCACAAGATAGGTAGGAATGGGCACAAAATTCTAACTCATATTTGACAATTGTTCCACATATAGGAGTAAAAGCAATTAAACCTCTTCTTACAATTGCCATTTGCAAACCTATAACCCATTTTCGTTTAGAATCAAATTCATCACAAAATACTCATCTTCATACCTCATATACACATAAAAAATGTAATCAATCATGGATTGGAGAAAATATTATGTTTATTCTATTGTAAAATATTTACAAGTTTGCAACTTTACAAATCTATTAACATCACTTTTTCATGAAATGTTGATACTTACCAAACATTCAAAAATACATCTAGAATATATTTCATCTCTTTCTTATGAACTTGCACAACAACTTATATATATATATGTTTAAATCTTGGCAATTAATCAAATTTGAGTATGAAATTTGGACCTTGAAAATTGATAGCTTAGGAATTTAAGAAGTCCAAATGTTTGGTATGCAATTGATATCCTTGGATTTGTATTTAATTTCTCACCATTCAATTACTAGTTATGTTAGATTTCTTGAACAAGTGCATCATTATTAAACATCAAGTTTGGATTTTGAAATTAAATATTGTTATATAAATAATATTATAAATAACAAAGTTTAATTCATAAAAACTAAAGCTATTGATGTAACTAGAGAGCTTGCCTTAACTTAGTAACTAATTTCACTTTGTTGACCTTTTTCAATCACGAAATTTATATAGAGTTCTTTTGTGCATGTTAGTAAAAGAGAGGATTGATTATACACACACACACACACACACATAAATTCTTAGGTTAAATTAGGCATGTTCATCAATGGTCAAATTACATTCGAGATTATAGTTCTTCAATTATGTGATAAATGTATAGATTATTTTCTTATTAATTAACTAACATTATGACTAAATAAATTTAGTTTTTAAAAGATTATTTTATTCAAGAATATTTTATCATTCTCCTATTTGACTTGATGAAAAAATTTATTAAATTAATCCTTTTGTGAATATAGTGATGACAAGCAATCTTTTACAATTTCATCATAACGTCACATATTAAAATGTTTAATGTGAGTTATGACTATTATGTCTGGTTTATTTAGAATACCCTTCCATATACTACAACACTAACAATATATCACAAAAAGTTCATAAGTTATATATAATAAATGTAAATTCGTAAATGTCCAAAAGTCTTTTAAAGAGATTTTCTAGTCAATTTTAATACAATAATCTACACACAATTATAAAACAATTAAAAATACATAATTTATGTCAAAAAACATAATAGTGAGCTCGCAATATCATCACATTATACATAATCAATTATCATTAATTTAACCAATGCACTTTCTAAAAACATGTTCCTTACGTAATGTTGCTTGTAAACCTTCATATTTATCAACTACCATAAGGTCAATTATGTTGTACTTAGTAAACACACTTTTTTTTTTTTTAACATTCTCCTTAATGACACATACTTCAAAATTTCATAAGTTTGATACCTTTAATTATTTGTCATTCTTGGAGAAGAATATCACTATATAATTATCACAGTAAATTTTCCATTACTTGGGAATGTTATGATATCCTTAAGTAAGTCATGGCATATGTACAAAGTACACTATGCCAAACACTTCTTAACAAAATGGTGTTGAAGAAAGGCATAATACGACATTAATGGATATATTTATGAACATGATGACTACGTCCTCTTACACAAAATTTCCAAATGTATGCACTCATAATCACAAACTATTTATCAAATAGGATTCCTTGTAAAGCAATTTAAAGTATTCCTTTTGAAATATGGATAAAAAGAAAACCTAGTTTAAGGTAGCTACATATTTGGGCTTGCTCAACAAAAGCAATAATTTTTATCCCATTTGTAAAGAAATTAGATTCTTTAACAATTAATGATTCCTTTATGTGTTACCTAGAGAAGTGTAAGGAATATACATTTTATTGCCCTAACTATTTATCAAAAACTAGTAATTTAAGATTCATTAAGAATGTGAAGTTAATGGGTGTAATGAACATTAAAATATGAACATAAAAAATTAAGGTAAAAATTACTTCACCCATAACATTCCATTTGTCTAAAACTACGTCAAATATTATTTCAAAGATTAAAGAACATCTAGATGAAGAAACATTCTTAAAAAAAAAAAAAACTAACTTGCAACTAACTAATATAAATGAATCATAAAGGATAGTATTAAAAGGATCTTAAAGAGAAAGGATATTAGTTACACTAGAAGATCTTAAAGGTTAGTCTCATGTATTGTTATAAAAATGATGATAAACCTAAGAAAACATAATCAATTCGATATGTATATATTATTAGTAGCTTGATCTATTTGCAAATCTAGACTAGATTGGAATATCAATTTTACAATTAAAATGTTTAGTAGATATAAATTTAATCCTAAAATAGATCATAAGAATGTCATAAATAAAGTATTAAAGCACTTATAAAGAATAATATGCTCATGTACAAAAAAAAATGCAATATTTTTAAAGTGTTTAAATATTCAAATTTAGACTTTAGATTTGTTGACAATATAAAGTCCATTCTTGGTTATCTATTCCTAGTAAGAAAAGTAGTATGATGGAATAATAGAAGAATTGTCTATTATTATTTCATCCATTACGAAAGCAAATTTTGTGACATGATTTAAAATTACAATTCATGTATTATTGTTATGGAGTTTTATTTTATGACTTGGGATTGTCAATACCCTTACCAAGCAATAGAAGAATTATTGAGATAACTTTAGAGCAATTTTCTTCTCCAAGAATAAAAAATACTTAAGTGTACCAAACCTAATGAAAATTAAAGTACTTTTTTCATTAAAAAGAATATTTATAAACAAAGAGTGTACATTAAGTGCAACGAAATTGATCTCATAATAGTAAATCAATATAAAGACTTACAATAAACATTTTGTAGAAAATATATTTTTAAAATGAGCCTTGATAATAATTAACAATGTATGGTGTAATGACACTTTGAACTTACTAATATATTTCAAACATACATTGTAAATTTCTTGTTATTTTATAATTATAACACATTACTATTTTAAAATTAACGAGAAAGCCTTTTATGAAAAATTGTTATGGACCATTAGAAAATACATCTTGTATATATAAGTTATGAACATCATGTGATAGGTTGTTAATGTTGTAATATATAAAAAGGAATGTTTCGAATAAATATGACATAATTGCCATAATTGACATTGAATAGTTTATGATATGTGGCATGATGGAATTGTAAAAGATTTCTTGTTATCATTGTATAGGCATAAGGATTAATGTAATAGACGTTTTAGTTTTGTCAAGTGGAAAAATATGAAAATATTCGCGAATAATATAACCTATTAAGGATTAAATTGAATCAATCATAATGTGACATGATTAATAAGGAAATAATCTATATATTATTGCACAATTTGAGAATTATAATCTTGAACATAATTTTGGCATTAAATGGACATATTTAATTTAAACTAGTAAGTTATGTATATATATATATATATAATTGATACTCTCTCTTCTTAATGCACTAAAAAACTGCATTTAAATTTTGTGTTACAAGTCAAGAAAAAGAAATTAGTTATTAGGTAAAGGAAAGTCTTTAGTCATATTAATAACTTTAGCTTTTATGATCTTAAGTATGAAAGTTTTTAATATTATTTACATAAAAACATTTATTTTCAAAATCTATAATTGACATTTAATAATGACGCTCTTGTATAATAAATCTAGCATAACCAATAATAGTATATTGTTAGATAATATCCTAATGGTATATTAATTATTATCAGGCTCCTTAATTTTCTAATGTAACAATTTCATGGTTTAGATTTCATACACAAATTTGATTAATTGTTGATATTTAAAATATCATGATTGATTGTGCATAACTTCCCAATTTTTATATTATTTATATGAAAATATCCGTTCTCAAATTCAAAATTGACATTTAATAATGATGCTTTTGTACAATAAATCTAGCATAACAAGTAATGGTATATTGTTAGATAATATCCTAATCTAACAATTTTAATTATTAATTATTATCCTAATAGTATATTGTTAGATAATATCTTCATGGTATATTAATTATTGTCAAGGCTCCTTAATTTCCAAATGTAACAATTTTCATGGTTTAGATTTCATACGCAAATTTAATTAATTATTGATATTTAAAATATCATGATTGCTTGTGTATAACTTACCAATTTTAATATTATTTATATTAAAATATCCATTCTTAAATTCAAAATTGATACCTAATAATGAAAATCTAACATAACAAATAATGGAATCTTGAGAAATTAAATTGAAATCCATGGGTATTAAATACATACCAAACATTTAGGCTTATTAATTTTCTAACATAATAATTTTTATGGTTCAGATTTCATATAGTTATCATGATTGCTTGTGGACAATATACCATCTATATAAGTAGCTACTATCATTCCTTTACAGAACTACAACAAATATCAATTTTACAACCATAATCCTAGCACTTAGAGCTGATATCCATTAAGAATGTCTTCATCCAAGTTTGCTTTCATCCTTATGGTCGTGCTAATTGGATCTTGTTAGTCTCTTTCTCTCTCTCTTTCTCTATTTGTATATCATGACTTTATGTATGTGTAAGTGTGTCAATATATATATAATATAAGTTATAGCATAAGTTATAAGTGAGAGATGAAACATATTCTAGATGTATTTTTGGATGTCTAGTAAGTAATAACTTTTCCCAAAAAATGTGATGTTAATAGATTTTTAAAGTTACACAAATTATAAATATTTTACATTAGAATCAATGTAAAGTTGTTACCAATCCATGTATGATTACATCATTGATATGCATAAGATGTACCAAGATGATTATATTATGATGAATTTGATTCTAAAAGAAAATTGGTTACAGGTTTTCAAATGGCAATTGAAGGAAGAGGTCCAATTGGTGGTGTTATAAACAAATGTCAAACAATTGCTGACTGTAATGAAGAACTTTGTGACCATTATTGTGCAACTTGCGAGTGTCAACCACCTTGGTGTTATTGTAACACCCATCCACCTACTTTTGCTAAAGCAATTGTCAAAGGCCAAGCATAAGCAAAAGGAAAAATAAAAAAAAATAGGCAATATAATGTTGTTATAATCAAACAAATGCCATAATTTTGAATAAAAATGTTTATGACAAATTAATGAGTCATGGCTGTGGGTTTGCTATTAAATGCATTCTCTTATCCCTTTTACCATTTTCCATGATATTATATTAAAGAACTTCAACAAATACTTTAAACATATCATCAAATATTATTAATTATTTTTTATTTTGAAAGCTATTAATGATATCAATATGCATAAGTTAAGCATGTTGACTAATTAGTTTTCACTTTTATTAAACACTTATAAGTTAAGACTTTTATTAAACACTTATAAGTTAAGAAGACTTAAATAAATTTTATATACACTAACCAACTATGAAAAATAGTTAATCCATCAAAGGCATGAAGCATATAGGGTGCAAGAGGATGTTTAAAAGGAAGACTAACTAAGATGAAAACATACTAATTTGTGATACTGAGAGGGGGGTGAATCAGTATCACCACAATTCACAATTCGTAGGTAAGTGAACAACTTCAACCTCTTCTTAAAAGCATACTCTTTCTTAGATTTAACTAAGGTCAATCTATTGCTACCTATTAATCATAATAATCCCTAAAGTCACCTTTCAGACACCTTGTCTAATAAACAATTCAAATGTTCTTGTTTAGGTCTTCATTAGGTTATGGGTTGGCTGATACTTTAGCTGCATTCACAACTCAATTCAAAATACAGAACATAAAGAAAATTAAGGACACAAGAGACTTACGTGGTTCCATCAACGTGACGTACATCCACGGTGGTAGGGACTTTCTCTTACCGAGACTATCCACTATACTTGAGAATTCTAGTTACAATGAATGTATTAATCTTTTGCTCCTTTCATTATTGCAATTACTAAGCAAGTACAATACAAAGAGTTTCACTTACTATGTCTACCCTTCTTCTAGCTTATCTTGCCTCTGTTGAATTGAAAGGTTGCTCCACTGCTGCTTAGAAGTTCACCGCGACGCTCTCTAACCTCTCTTGAAAAAATTTGGAAATACATTGAGTTCTTCAATGCTTTGCCGAATTCCTTCTTTACATTGTTTCACACAACCCCTGCTTTCACCATCTCATGGTCTCACCCGTCTCCTTGTCTCACAGCTCGCCTCACATTTTTAGTTTGTCATCTATGTCTCATGGCCTGCCTCACAGGTTTGACATTACACGTCTTATGCACATTTCTGGTTTGCACACTTTGCTGGTTTCACACCTCACATATGTTTCTAGTTTGCACGCCTTGCTGGTCACATGCCTCACATTTTTGGTTTGTACTTGTCTATTTAACACTTCTGGACAGCTTGGTTCAAGTCACATGGCTTGCCTCACTACCGTTGCACGTTTGCTATCTACTCTTCCGATAGTGTCTCTCTCTTTGTTCGTCTCTCTTTTTTGCTATCCCGCCAAATTTCACTCTCTTACCACCGGATTTCTCTCTCTTACCATCTAGCCATTCACTCTCCTTTGGTCGTTCAACTCTGTTCTAGTCATCGGGTTTCTTTTTCTCTCCTTCCCATCGACTCATCTAGTCTGGCCGTTGGGTTTCTGTCTCTTCCAACGGTTGCATTTTCTCTCTCTTCCAACGGCTGTGTTTCCTCTCTCTTGTATTTTGGTCGATGATCTCTCTCTTTGTTCAGCCTAGCTGTTGACTGTCTCTCTCTCAACAGTTGTTCTTCGTTTAGCCCCCTAATTTTTTCACTCGATGCTAGTGTTCATGACGGTTGCTTCTTTTCTATTTTGCCATCCCATATTTTGTCGTTCTCTTGCCATCTGTGTGCTTTGGCCGTATGTTGTGTTTTTCTATTTTCTCTATTTGGTCATCCACCCGTATATTCAATTGTGTTAGCCTTACCCTAATGTTGTCTTCTAAGATCTTTATATACTCTATTCCATGAAACCCTAATAGGGCTTTCTTATGGCAAATTCTTGGCCTTCAATGTGGCTTTACTTTCTTGCACACTTACCTAGTTGACAACAATAACAACCCATACAAGGCTGTGGGAACAACAATCTCCCCCTTTATAATTGTTGGCAACACTTGTAACAAAAGCCACTATGCAGCAGTTTCAACTCCCCCTGCACTGTTGCTTCTCTCTCCCTTTCCCAATCAATTACAAATCTGATAAACTCGCAAAGTAGAAATGGAGGATTCACCTAATTTTCAGGTTTGAGGAGGCATTCGAATAGAGAACTCATTCTATACTTTTCAAATAGCTATATGCACAGAGATTTACTTAGATCTTGTGTAGCTTTTTCAACATATTTAGGTTGAACTTGTGAGAGTAACAGAGTAGCTCCCACAATTCTTCTTCTTATTGTAGCTCTTGCTAATGGGTCACTTATGATCTAATTTTCTTGATGATCACAGGTCCACATTTTTTTTGGCTTTCTTTCTTACACAGTCTTAGTTGCAAGAGGATCTCTTTCTTCATCAATCACATACAAATTTCCAACTATTCTCTTCTCGGTTGCAACAGTATTGCCTTCTTTACTCTTTACTTGGCAACCTGTTTTTATGAATATTACTTTATGGTCTTCATTGCATAGTGTGCTGATAGATGCTAGATTATATCTGAGTCCTTCAACGTGCAAAACATCTTTTAGCTTTTCTCTTCCAATGTTTACTGACCCCTGACCACTGATATTAAGTGAATCATCATTGCCAAACTTGACTCTGCCTTCTCTTGACTTGTTTAGCTTTGACAATATACTCTTGTCTCCTATCATGTGTGAAGTGCATCCACTGTCAAGGATCCATTGCTTATCCTTGTAGTTAGCTTTGAGTGCAATTTCAACTATATTAGCCACCTCCCTTTTAGCTTTATATTCATTCTTTTGAATTAGCTAGAAGATAGCTTTCTCTTTTTTTTTCAACTTTGATTGCACCGCTTGTTTTCACTGTGCATTTAAGTGCCTTCTCTTGTTCAAGGAGAAGTGTCATGCATCTCTTGGCATTATGGCCATCCTACCCGCACCTTTCACACTGTTCCACGACTGCCAATACAGTAAACTTATTCTTTGAAACTACTAGTTTGGGCTTCCACCAACACTCCTTGTCAGTGTGTCCTTGCTTTTTACAGCATGTGCAAGAACTCATGACAGGTGTTCTCTTCTGAATTTTGTATTGTCTCCCCCTGTATGCAACATCGTATCTTCTCAAGTTGGAGACATATACTAGCCTTTGCCACTAGCAGTTACTCGCTTATGACCCCAAACTCCACAATAAAGGCAATGATCTTGAAACTGCCTTTTCTTGGGTTTAATCATAGCTTGTCTTCTTCTGTTCATCACTTGCTGTGTAGGCAAAGTAGCTAGCTTCTTTGCTTGTGTGACTTTCATTTCAGTCACCTTCTTCTCTTTCTTCTGTTTAGCAGTAGCCCTTTACTGGCTGTCTTTCTTTTCTTCCTTCTTGTTTGCCACCCTAGGTTGCTTCTTCAAATCTTCTTTGGTCTCAATTATCTTCTTCTTAGTTACAACCTTCTCTTTCAACTTCTATGGCACATTCTTATTTTTTTAGCCAATGCAACCTTAGATTGCTGCACTTTCTCTATATTCTTCTCTCCTTTTGCAAAACTTGTTTCTCCTATCATTTCAAGCTTTTGCAAGTTCTCTTTGTTACTTTTGAGTTGTTGTTGAAGTCTCAATAACTCTTTCTCCATTTCTTCAATTTTGAAGCCCTTAAGCCAAGCTATATGGTAAGGTCTTCTCATATTTTGATATGTTCCTCAAATCTTCTCTTCAAGTCAATATACTCAGCCCTTATTTCAATTTTTTTTTTTACTTTCAGCTTCCTCAAACTTTGTTTTGACTTGTTTTATGTGAACCTCTAACCTTTTTATGGTTCTGCTCCTTCTGATTATCTCCTTTGAAGCTACTTCTAACTCAGCTTCAAGATTTGGTTCTTCTTCATCAACATCCTCTTCCTCTTTAGAGGTTGAACTACCACCTTGAGCTAATGCCATAAAGGCATGCTCATCTGATGAGTCTTTATCTTCCTCCTCATCAGCTTCTTTTGTCTGGCTCATAGAACTCTTGAATGAGCCTCTGTTCTTCCTCTGTAGGTTGGCAATCTTTTTACTAGACTTCTTTGATTTGAATGATGATCTGATCCATCTTGAATTCTGCTCATCATCACCATCCTCATCTTTATCATCAAGTTTCACTTTGTACTGAGAAGCAAAGCGTCTAGTCTGCCCAAAATGATAACATCTCAAGGACAATTATCCTTTTCCTTTCTTAGACCCATTTTTGAATTTCCTTGTAAAGTAAGTCAATACTTCACCTTCATCCTCCTCATCATCATCATCTTCACTAAATGATTCTTACTTTTCTTTTATCTTTAAGTGCTTTATAGCTTTGAAAGCTACCTCTTTTGATACCTTCGCTGTTGCAGAGCTTTTAGTTGACTCTATTCTCATCTCATATGCAATAAGATTGCACTGGAGATCATGCATAGACATAGAATTGAGATCTCTACTCTCCTCTATGGCTACTACCTTTGAGTTAAACCTCTCAGAGACATCGATGAGTCCTTCTTATTCTTCCCATGACTTCTCAGGTCATTTACATCATCAATCACCCAAGTGAAGAACTTATGAACTGTATCATTCTTCTGTATTTTGAGAGATTCTTATCTCTCCTTGAACACTTAAAGCTTAGCCTCCTTCATTCTACCATCACCTTTATAGATTTTCTGTAATCTACCCCATATCTCCATGGCAGATTTGTAGTCTATAACTTTAGCATACTCAGCATCTGTTAATGCCGAAATGATGACATTTGAGGTCTTTCCATTTTTCTCAAACTACCTCAACTCCTCTAGGGTTGGGTCTTTACTTTCTTCTAGTGCCACAAAACACTCCTGTATGCATTTCACCACGTTCATGCCCATGGTTGCAAATACCACTTGCATTTTTACTCTCCACATATGGTAATTGGTTCCGTTGAAAATTGGAACCTTTTTACTGTAAGTGGTGTTAGTGCTGGTACGACTTCCATTTCTCAGTATGATAAATAAGTCAAATTTCTATATCGCTTCAAACTGGTGAACCTGTACTTTGATACTAATTGAAGTTCCTAACATCTCCCTAAGATCTACTAGTTTGTCATACTAAGAGGGGGGTGAATTAGTATCACCACAATTCGCAATTCCTAGGTAAGTAAACAACTTCAACCTTTTTTTAAAAGTGAACTTTTTCTCAAATTCGACTAAGGTAGATTTATTGCTACCTACTAATCACAATAGTCTCCAAAGTCACCTTTCAGACACCTTGCCTAATAAACAATTCAGATGTTCTTGTTTAAGTCTTCGTCAGGTTATGAGTTTGTTGATATTTTAGCTGCATTCACAACTCAATTCAAAACACAGAATGTAAAGCAAATTAAGGACACACGAGACTTATGTGGTTTCATTAATATGACATACATCCATGGTGATAAGGACTCTCCCTTACCGAGACTATCCACCATACTTTAGAATTCCAGTTATAATGGATGTCTTAATCTTTTGCTCCTTTCACTATTGTAATTAGTAAGCAAGTACAATACAAAGAGTGTCACTTACTATGTCACCCTTCTTCTAGCTTGTCTTACCTCTGTTGAATTGAAAGGCTGCTTTACTATTGCTTAGAAGTTCACCGCAATGCTCTCTAACTTCTCTTGAAGAAATTTGGAAATACGTTGAGTTCCTCAATGCTTTGCTGAATTCCTTCTCCTTCTCTACGTTGTTTCACACAATCCCTGCTTTCACCATCTCACGATCTCACCCGTCTCCTTGTCTCATGGCCTGCCTCACATTTTTAGTTTCCTATTACACGTCTCATGCATGTTTATGGTTTGAAACCCTTTGCTGGTTTCATGCCTCACGTATGTTTCTAGTTTGCACACCTTGCTGGTCACACGCCTCACGTATGTTTCTACTTTGCATGCCTTATTGGCCACACGCTGGTCACATGCCTCACATTTATAGTTTGCACGCCTTGTTGGTCACATGCCTCATGAACGTTTCTGGTTTGCACTTATCCGTTTAACACCTCCGGACAGCTTGGTTCAAGTCACACGACCTGCCACACTGCTATTGCACGTCTACTGTCTGCTCTTCCAGGTGTCTCTCTCTTCATCTGACTCTCTCTCTTACTGTCCAGCTGTTCACTCTTTTTTGGCCATTCACCTCTATTTTGCTGTTGGGTTTCTTTTTCTCTCCTTCCCGTCGACCCCTCTGATCTGGCAGTTAGGTTTCTCTCTCTTCCAACGACTGTATTTTCTCTCTCTTGTGTTTTGGCCGACGATCTCTCTTTTTGTTCAGCCCAGTCATTGATCGTCTCTCTTTCGACAGTTGTTCTTCGTTCAACCCCCCAATTTTTTCACTCGATGCTACTATTCATGATGGCTATTATTCATGATGGCTTCTGTTCACAACAACTGCTCTTTAATATTTTGCCATCCCTTGTTTTGTTGTTTTCTTGCGGTTAGTGTGCTTTGGCTGTATGTTGTGTTTTTTTGTTTTCTCTATTTTGTCGTCCACCTGTATATTCAATTGTATTGGCCTTACCCTAATTTTGTCTTCTAAGATCTTTATATACTTTCTTCCATGAAACCCTAATAGGGCTTTCTTACAGTGAATTTACTGTCATGCCCCTCTTTATAGCTTTTGCATTCTTGCCCCTTCATGTAGCTTTTACCTTCTTGCCCTTTTATGTGGCTTTATTTTCTTGCACACTTAAACCTAGTTGACAATAATTACAACCCATACAAGGTTGTGCGAACAACAATAAATGACACAACCTAAGGATTTTATATTCAGAACTAATACTAATAAGATATACCAATGTTCGTATATGAACTTATGCTATAAAGGTCCATATCTAAATGGAACCAATGAATATTGATTTAAAAAATCCTTATGCGAGGAGGAATGATGATTCATAAGTAGTTATAATCTCATTTATGAAATCAATAACCATAAAAAATATTTGTGAGTGAATATAATTAGACAATATGTATTAGACATTAATTGCATACTTTATGTCTAATTGGAACTTCTGTATGATGAAAGGATTGAATTATAGTAAGAGATCATGCACTAAATGAATTAGTTAAATCACTTAGGAATTAAAATTTTAAATCCCTATTTCCACTACATATTTACTTGAAAAATATATTTTGTTGAGCCCATCTTTGATGGCAAATGATGGATTTATTGTTAATATAATCTCAGATAGTTATATGTATTAATTTGATGTTATGAATGCTGTTGAGATGTAGTGAGGGCATGGGGAAAAACCAATGATGACAGGTCAATTTTGACGTTGAGGAGTCAATATTGACTATGACCCTAGATTTTAGGGGTCAAGATTCACCGTTGACCTTAAATTTTAAGAAGTCAATGCTAACCATTGACTCTAAATTTTAGGACTCAAATTTGGCTATTGATTGTAAGGCAACCTATGGGAATCAACAATGATTATTGATGATCATATAGCTCTAATCTCAAAGCTCTATTACTCCTATACATCTTGCAAGAAGGGTGTGTACTGTTGAATTTTTTAGAGAACAAAACCTAATTGCAATAGCTAGCCAAGAGGGAGAGAGAGGTAGCAAGGCAACCAGCCAAGAAAGAGAGAGAGAGAGAGAGAGGTGGTAAAGCAGCTGACCCTCACCAAAGATTACAGCAGTCAGCCCTCACTAAAGATTGAAGTAGTTGTCCCTCACCAAGACTTGCAATAGCCAACCCTCACTAAGAATTTCAGCAGCCAACCCTTACTAAGACTTGCAGCACCCAACCCTCACTAAGAGTTACAGTAGTCTGCCCTCACCAACACTTGCAATAGTCAGCCCTTAACAAGGGTTGCAACAGCCTTAAACCAGCAAAACCATTAGCTTTGAACCAACAAACTAGGATGTAGCAGCAGGAGGTTCCTACAACAAACTAGGAGGTAGTAGCAAGAGGTTCCTGCACTAGTAATCCAGGAGGCTTTTTAGTGGACCATCAGTACTCCAAGAGGCTATACCAGCAATAGCAGCACCCTAGGAGGCTTTCTAGTGGCAAAAGCAACCAGAAAATCAAAACATGTAGTGGAAGGTCTAAGAATCAAGAAGAAAATCAGAACGTGTAGCAATAGGTTATGTAACAGTAGGTTAGGTAGTAGTGGGTACGAGAAGCAACTAGCAAACCAAAACTTGCAGCAGCAACAAGTCATGCAATAGCAGGTCTAGGAATCAAGTAGCAACAACAAAACTTGTAGTAGCAGGAGCAACAGCAGGCATCCTTGCACGTCCATGAGGGTATACTAGTGCCAGAAGCATGTCTAAGAGGTCCCTACACTAGCAAACTAGTAGTGCATACAAGTAGATAGCAGCAGTAGTGCATGCAAACAGCAGTAGCAACATGTGCAAATAGTAGTAGCAACACATACAGACAGCAATAGCAATATGTCCAAGCAATGATAGCAACCTGTGCATGTGTGAACAGCAGCAGCAGTGCATGTGGACAGCAATAGTAGTGCATGCAGACAAAAGCAGCAATGTGTGTGGACAGCAGTAGCAGCACATACAGGTAGCACTGACAGTGGGTGAGTCAACACCGATAACAAAGGAAAGAGAAGATCCATATTCTACACTAGCAATCTATATACATTGAGGATCATTCTCTAAGAAAGTTTTCATTATAAACTCTTGATAAACTTGCTAAAAAAAAAGGGTAGGATACCCTTGGAATGATCGGGAGATTAATTCCTTGATTAGAAGATTGTTGTATGTGGTTAAGGAGTAGTCTTTCCATAAGTGGTTAAAGAGTAATCCTTCCACAACATTATTGTATCCCTTGATAACAAAAGTGGATTGCGTGATTTAGGAGTGATCCTTGCACACCGTGGATGTAGCTCACACATTGTGGGTGAACCATGTAAAAATTGTCATTTGTACTTAGATGCTTGCACATTGATTTATATTCATATGGTCACGCTCAAATAAAGGAGAAAGATAAAAAATTAGATCATCAGCTCTAACAAGTTATAAAGGTTAAATCTGAATCGATTTGTAAAAATCTTACACTGATTCACCCCTCTTCTTAATGTAAGACCTAAAAAGGTCCTCATTAAGTGGTATTAGAGTTAGTTCCTCTATTGATCCAAATTTTCTACTTTAAATTGAAGTTGTATATTGCTGTATGAGTTTTTATCTCTAATATTGCTTGAGATCATTGATGACATAAATAGTATTAACAGCAAGGACATCTTTACTTTTGATGGACAGAATTATTAGTTATGGAAAAATAAAATGCTCCCATATCTTATATCCCTTGGTCTTGATGTGTTTGAGTTTACTGTTAGTGACTTCATCCTTATTACTGAAGATGATCCTATGATGCCAATTGATAAAAAGAATCTGGAGTATGATGGAAAGGTTAGAAAATGCCTTATATACCTCCCTATTAGATAAAGAATTTACCAAGGTGATGGGGTGTAATACAGTCAAGCAAATTTAGGACAAACTAAAGAACATTTATAAAGGAGATAAGGTTGTATAATAAGCCAAGCTGCAAATTTGGAGGAGTATACTCGAATACATAAAGATGTAGAATGATGAAATTATAGATGTGTTATTTACAAGAGTTAACAAAATTGTGTGCTCCATTAGAGGTTATAGAAAGGAGATCCACAATGTCATTGTGGTAAGGAAAATACTCAGAACTTTGCTAGAAGCTTACAATGCTAAAGTCTCTTTTATAAAAGATAGAGATCTAGATAGGCCACCCTTAGATGACTTGCACAACATATTGATGGCTAATGAAACAAGAATAGCCCCAATGAAGAAAGAAAAGAAGTCTAAGGTGGAGAAGGAGCTAACTTTCAAGGCAATGAAGAAGTTAAAGATTATAGACCAAGAAGAGGAGTCTAATGACAACTTTGAAGAAGAAGATGGTGATACTAAGATGGATGAAGTCATGGCATATTAATAGGAACTTAAGGAAAGAAAAAGGGAAGTACAAGGGAAAATTACCTTTGAAGTGCTTCAAGTATGGAGTAATTAGGCACTTTGCCATAGACTGCCCAAAGAGAAGAGAAGTAAATAGTGACGATAATTATGAGTTGGTCCTAAAGAGCAAGACAAAGTAATCCAACTACTATAAAATCGGAAATTTAGGTGCTAAACAGAAAAAGAAGTTCTTCAAATTTTAAAAAAGGAATTTCATGAGCAAGCTAGAGGAAGAAGATTTTGAAGAATAAAGTGATGATGATTCCAATGATGAGGCTAAAAATGATGTGTTGGTTGCTCAAGTAGATGATGGTCAAGAATCTTCAAGTGATGAGGAATCAATAAAGGATGAAGAGGATGAGTTGTTGTAGCAACTTAAGAATGAGTCAAGTGCATGTTTGTGCAAAAACAACAAGTTGGAAAAAGAGGTAATTCATCTTAAGAAGTTGTATGAAAATTTTACTATTGGTGAATTTGATCTTCAAATAAAGATAAAGGAGTTCAAAGCAAAAGAGAAAGAGTACTTGAAGAGAATTAAGGAGCTGAGTGTACTTGAGGTAGAGAAAGGCAAGATATACAAAGACTTTGGTGCTAAGGTAATTACACAAGAGCAAGAGATTATGACTTTGCAAGCTAAGCTTCATAAGGCTGAGTCCAAGCTAAAGACATATGAAGAAAGCTTTATGTAGGCCATTGAAGTGAAAGGAGAGTCATCATCAATAAATGCCATAAAGGAGGATGTTACCAAAATGTTGGATGCGTATCTAAGTAATCAAAGACCTTATTCCATGGGGAAGAAAGGACTTAGATACATTGAAAGCTAAGTGAAAAGGTAGAAGAAAATAAGAAAATTGTGTTTGTACCCGAAAGCAAGCATAATGATGTGATGGTAAATGGGTTATGAAAGACATGGTGGAGACTCCCACCTAAAAGAAATAGGCTACCAAAGATGGAGAGAAGGCTGTCATACCAATTGCTAAAAGAAGGATACATAGACTTGCTAAAAGAAGTAAATCTAGGTTCAAAGGATGTTACTGGAGCTATGGTGAGTATTGTTACAAGGCTAATGCTTGTTGGAATATTCAACCTATAATGAAGAGGAGTGTGAGGCAAGAGTCTAGGGTGAGACTCTATTAAGAAAAGAGGCCATTTAG
Organism: Ceriops zippeliana; assembly: GCA_037897445.1. Lineage (NCBI taxonomy): Eukaryota > Viridiplantae > Streptophyta > Magnoliopsida > Malpighiales > Rhizophoraceae > Ceriops > Ceriops zippeliana. Next base: position 3,667,802 of record JBAPLH010000155.1, read on the forward strand.
ATGGAAATAAGTCATATTCCACTGAGAAATAGGTTTAATTTGTTGGGAACGATTTGTGGAAGATTGAAACAATTGGACATACTATTAAGGATTGCTTGACATTGCTACCTGGTCAAAGAATACAAAGGAGAACATGCCAACCTTTGATGGTTGGTCAAGGAATGCAAAGGAGAACACCTACACATGCTTTTACATTTGGCCAAGCAAGAAGAAGTAGATAATGAGGACCAATTTAGGTCTTACACAGAAAGGAGTGGTGAATCAATATGAGATATCCTCTTCTTACAAATTGATTCAAATTTAACTTCTGTAGCTTGTTAGAGCTGATGATCTAATTTTTGGTTTTTTCCTTTATATGAGCATGACTGTGCAAATAAGAAACAATACGTAAGCACCCAAGAGTACACAATAATTTTTATGTGGTTTACTCATAATGTGTGAGCTATGTCTACAGTGTGATAGGATCACTCCTAAATCACATAATCCACTTTTATTATCAAGGAATACACTAATGTTGTGGAAGGATCACTCCTTCACCACTTATGGAAAGACTACTCCTTAAAAACTTACAACAATCTCCTGATTACTCCAAAGGTATCCCACCCTATTTTTCAACAAATCTATCAAGAGTTTATGGAAAAACTATTCTTGGAGAACAATCTCTCAATGTATATAGTTTGTCAAAGCAAAATATAGATCTTCTCCTTTCTTTGCTACCAATGTTATCTCACCCATTGTCAGTGCTGCCCACGTGTTGCTGCTACTATTTGCATGGGCTGCTGTTGTTATCTGCATGCTCTACTAATGTTGTTTGTATATGCTGCCACTACTGTTTGTGCTGCATTAATGCTATCCATACACGCTGTAGCATCTGTTCGCTACTATTTGCATGCACTATTAATGCTGTCTGTATGCGTTATTAATGCGGTCCATATGCGATGCTATGTCTATCCACTGTTGTCTTGTGCACTGTTAATGTTGTCTATATGCTATTGTGTCTATCCATTGCTGTTTGCATGTGCTATTAATGTTGTCTACGCGTGTTGTGCACCTGCTGTCTGTGCTCTCTGCACCTGCTGTTCACACAAGTTGTGCTCGCTGTCCGCACATGCTGTGTCTGCTATCCACGTGCGCTACAGATGCTTTCCACGCTTGCACCATTGCTACTATCTGTGCATGTTATTGCTGCTCTCTCACGCCATTGCTGCTCTCCTTGTGCATTGCAGCAATTTTCTGGTGCAACTACTGCTCTCCCCGTGCACTACAACAGATTTCTTGCGTCACTGTTGCTCTTCCTAGGCACTGTAGCAGTTTTCTCGTGTTACTGCTGCTCTCCCCATGTGCTGCAGTAGATTTCTCGCGCCGCTGCTGCTCACCCCACACTACAGCAGATTTCTTGTGGCATTGCTGATATCCCTACGCATTGCAGTTGCTTTCTCATGCCACTGCTGCTCTCCTTGTGTGTTGGTGGATGGTGCAAGACCTTTTTGCTGCTACTCCAGCACCTGTCAAATACTGCTCCATCTCTTGCTAGTAGTTGCTCCTTCTTTCTTTTTCTCCTTGGTTGGTTACCTTACTGCCTTTCCTTGGTTGCTGATGCTCTCTCCTTGGCCGGCTACCTTGCCTTCTTTCCTTGGTGGCTATTTCTCTCTCCTAGGCTAGTTGCACCTTCCTTGGTGGTTGCCTCCTCTTTATTGTTCACCTCCCCTTTTCCCTAAGTTTGCTATTCACTTAATTTTCTTCTGCCCTTCATATTCTTTTTGTCAGACACCTAAGGGTATTTATAAAGCCTTGGAATTAGGACTACATGATCATCAATGGTTCCCACATCGTTACTGGATTTGATAACTAAAATTTAGGGTTAATAATCAATCTTGACCCTTAAAATTTAGGATCATGATCAACATTAAATCCTTAACCATAGTGTTGACCTGTCATCACCAGTTTCTCCCAATAACCTCATTACATCTCAATGATATTCATAACATCAAATTAACACATATAACCGTGTGAGATGGTGTTGATAACAAATCCAACACTAGCCATCAAAGATAGGCTCAACAATCTCCCCCATTGAATTTGTTGGCAACACATTCAATCCAACCAACATATTAAATCCAACCATGTACAACATCCCCTACACATAGTCATTTGGCTCCCCCTGAAACTTGCATCTTGCAACTCCCCTTATCTACTTCTCCTTCTTGACAAGTTCTCCCCTTTTATGCATCATGCTAGTTCCCTTTTTTTTATCAATATACCCTTTCTTTTGATTTATGCAAAATATCTCCCCCTTTGACAATAAATCCAAAGAATAATGGTAACGGGAAAGGGAAATGGGTTAGCATATACCTCAGCCTCAAAGGGTTGGCTAAACACATAGGATCAGCCTTAACTTTTGGAACATCTCTCTTAATAGAGGTTTGGTGAATATATTGGCAACTTGCTCTGAGGTAGGCACATACTCTAGCTTTACTTCATTTTTCTCCACCTTTTCTTTAAAGAAGTGGTACTTGATTTTAATGTGTTTAGTTCTGGAGTGTTGGGTAGGATTGTTTGACAAATTGATGGCAATCTAGATGTCACACCCAATCAGTAATGATAGTTGTACATCCACCTTCATATCTTCAAGCTATTGTTTCATCCATAACAGTTGAGTACAAGCTTGAGTTACAGCCACATGTTCAGCCTCTGCAGTACTTAGAGTCCCTAAATTTTGCTTCTCTGTATGCCATAAAACACATCTACTGCCCAAATAAAATGCACCACTAGATGTTAACCTTCTATCATCACAATTTCCAACCTAATCTACATCTGTATATCCATACAGATTAAGTTGTCTTCTCCTATTATAAAGCAACCCATAATTAGTTGTGCCCTTCACATACTTGAAAATTCTCTTAGTTGCCATAAGATGGGACTCCTTGGGGTCACTTTGAAATCTAGCATATAAGGTTACAACAAAAACAATATAAGACCTTAATGTTATTAAATACAATAAGCTTCCAATCAAATTCCTATATTCTTTCTAATCAACCATGTTACATTCTTTATCTTGCTTAACTTTGTTCCAACCATGATAAGAATGCTTACTTCTTTGGAATTCTCCATCCTAAGCCTTTTCAACATCTCATAAACATACTTTTATTGGAAGAGACAAATTCTAGCCTTACTTTGCAATACCTATAATCCTAAGAAGAATTTCATTTCACTAAGCATGGACATCTCAAACTTCTTTATCTACTTGGTAAAGGCATTAAACAAGGTCTCCTTTTTTGTAGCAAAGATTATGTCATCAATGTAGACCACAATAATTAACTGGCCCTGGTTGTCTTCTTTGACATACAGGTTACTATCGATATTCCCTTTTATGAACTTCATGTTCTTAAGGCATGTATCTAGCTTTGAATACCATGCTCTTGGAGCTTGCTTTAAGCCATATAAAGCCTTGTTCAATCTATATACACTTGAGCCATCATGATCAAGTATAAAACCATTAGGTTGTTCAATAAATACCTCTTCTTCAAGCTCTCCATTCAGGAATATAGAGTTCATATCCATTTGATAAACTTTGTCATTACTTTGAGCAACAATGGCCATAAATATTTTGATTACTTTATGTCTGGCCATTGGATCAAAGGTTTCTTCAAAGTCAACACCTTTTACTTGTGAGTAGCCTCTATAGAAAAGTCTTGCTTTGTTTCTTACCACCTTACCTTTTTCATTGAACTTATTTTTGAGCACCCACTTGGTTTCAATGATATTTTTTCCTTTAGGTCTAGGGACTAAACACCAAGTGTTATTCTCTTCAATTTGGTCAAGCTAAATTCATAGCACTCACCAATTCCTTGTACTTTAATGCTTCTTCCACAAACTTAGGTTCAACCTCAAAAATCAATGAGGTTTGTTCACCACCCATTAGTCTTCTTCTAGTCTGCACATAGTCCTCTTTCTTGCCAATAATGTTTTTGGCCTCAACTTCAGCTCTGACTCTTTTATAAGTTTAGAAACACCTTGATTCTTCTTCTTCATCACTTGTAACTTGAGAATCAACATCTTCCTCATGCTGGACAGCCTCAAATTCATCACTATCAGACTCTATTTGATTGTCATGCATGGCATCTTTAGCTTCCACATGTTGTGATTGCATAGCGGCACCATTTTCAATCACTTTAACATCAAAGTTGTCCACCATTTTTAGCAACCTTTTATTGTAGCATCTGAAGCCTTTTCCATTTGGTACATAGCCTAAGAATATTCCTTCATCAACCTTTTTATCAAATTTTCCAAGATGCTTACCATTGACTTTAATGAGGCAAGGGCTCCTAATATTTTAAAGTGTTTTACAGTTGGCTCCTTACCAACTGATGCTTCTTTCTCTTCTTTGTATAATTTGTGTACCCAAGCTAACAAATTATATCTCTTTCTCTTCTTAACTTGGGTACATCTCTCATAGTTTCATTTTTGGATAACTTGTTCAACCCCTTTTGTCCAAGATCTCTCAATCTTTTATGCCACAATAAGTTCTTATTTTTGGTGCTTATGTAACATGTGTTTATGCTTCTAGAAACTTGGTACAAGTTTCCATGTGTTCTTTCACCTTTAATAGAATGACACCATCTTTTAGTTTTTTTGCACCAATTTTAGTAGTACCAATATCTTGAATCTTTAAGGCACCATAATTGCCAAATTTGACTAACCCTCCATCATATTTGGCTACTCCTTTCAACATCTTAGAGTCTCCTTCCATGTGTGAAGAGCAGCCACTATTTAGGATCCATGGCTTTTCTTTCTTGAAAGCTTTTAAGGCTATTTCCACAACCATAGACGTTTCTCTTCCTCTTCTTCTACTTTGGCCGAATTGTGGGGCTTGTGTAGGTGTTCTCCTTTACATTCCTTGACTGAGTAGCAATGGTTGGCATGTTCTCCTTTCCATTCTTTGACTGGGCAGCAAACTCCAGCAGTCCTTAGTAGTGTGTCTGACCCTTTCACATCTTCCACAGATCTCTCTTAGCAAATCAAACCTGTTTCTTAATGGAATATGACTTCTGTCTACCTGAGACTACCCCTTTTCTTGATAAAGTCTACCCCTAGACTCTTGCCTCATATTTCTCTTCATTCTCAACCTATTACTCCAGCACACATTCACCTTGTGCCTATACTTACCACAGCTCCAACAAAATCCTTTGAATCTGGATTTATTTCTTTTACCAAGTTCATGTCTCCTTTCTTTAGCAATTGGTGTGGCAGCTTTCTCTCTATCTTTAATAGTTTTTCTCCTTTGAATAGGAGTCTCCATCACGTCTTTTGTAACTTATTTCAACTTAGGCTGGTCTCTTTTCACCATCATGTCATTGTGCTTCCTTTAAGGCACAAACACAATTTTCTTCTTTTCTTCTACCTTCTCACTCAACTTCTCAATGTAGCCAATTCCTTTCTTTCCCATAGAATGAGGTCTTTGATTGCATAGACACTAATCCAAATTTCTGGTAGCATCCTCCTTGTTGGCACTTACTGATGATAACTCTCCTTTCATATCTATGGCTTGCATAAAGCTTTCTTCATGCTTCTTTAGCTCAGACTTGGCCTTGTGAAACTTGACTTGCAAAATCAGCACCTCTTGCTCTTGTGTAATCACCTTAGCATCAAGGTCTTCGTGTATCTTGTCATGCTCTACCTCAAGTACACTCAACTCCTCAATTCTCTTCAAGTACTCCTCTTTTTCTTCAAAATCCTTACCTTTACTTGAAGATTAGATTCATCAGTAGAAGAATTTTCACACAGCTTCTTAAAATGAATTACCTCTTTTTCTAGCTTGCTATTTTTGCATAAACAAGCTCTTCACTCATTCTTAATTTGCTACAACCACTCATCCTTTTCCTCTTCTATTGATTCTTCCTCACTTAAAGATTCTTGGTCATCATCTACTTAAGTGACCAGCACATCCTTTGCAGCCTCATCATTGCAATCATCATCACTTTCTTCTTCAGATTCTTCTTCCTCCTGCTTGCTTAAGAAATTTCTTCTTTTGGATCTGAAGAAATTCATTTTCTTCTTAGCACCTGAATTTCTAGCATTGGAGTAGTTGGATTACTTTGTCTTCCTCCTTGGGGCTAGCTCATCATCATCCTCATTATTGGCTTCTCTTCTCTTTGGATAGTCCACAACAAAGTGTCTAATTGCTCTACACCTGAAGCACTTTAAGGGTAATTTTCCCTTGTACTTCCCTTTTCCTTTCCTCAGGTTCCTAATGATATATGCCATGACTTTATGCAATTTAGAATCATCATCTTCTTTTTCAGAGTTGCTGTCAGACTCCCCTTCTTGGTCTTTAATCTTTAATTTCTTGATTGCCTTGAAAGCCAACTTTTTCTCCACCTTAGACTTCTTTTCTTTCTTCATTGGGGCTATTATCATTTCATAAGCCACCAATATGCTGTGCAGGTCATCTAAGAATAGCCTATCCAAATCCTTATCTTCTATAGAAGAGACCTTGGCATTATGGGCTTCTGGCAAGGTTCTGAGTATTTTCCTTACCATAATGGCATTGTGGATCTCCTCTTTATAGCCTCTAATGGAGTACACAATTTTGTTACCTCTTGTGAAGAATGCATCCATAGTCTCATCATTCTACATCTTTATGCCTTCGAATATGCTCCTCCAAATTTGTAGCTTGGCTTCCTTTACAATCTTGTCTCCTTCATAGATGTTCTTCAGTTTATCCTAGATTTATTTGGCTGTGTTACACCCCATCACCTTGGTGAATTCTTTATTTGACAGAGAGGCGTATAAGGCATTTATTGCCTTTCCATCACACTCCAAGTTCTTCTTATCAGTTGGCATCATAGGATCACCTTCAGCAATAGGGATAAAGCCACTAACAACAAACTCAAACACATCATGACCAAAGGATATCAGATATGGGAGCATCCTATTCTTTCATAACTAATAATTCTATCCATCAAACATAGGGATGCCTTTGCTATTAACACTATTTAAGCTATCCATGATCTCAAGCAGTAGTAAAGATAGAAACTCACATAGCAATGCACAACCTTAATTCAAAGGAGAAAAATTGGATTAATAGAGAAATCGGCTCTAATACCACTTAATGAGGACCAGTTTAGGTCTCACACTAAGAAGGGAGTGAATTAGTGTGAGATATCCTCTTCTTATAAATCGATTCAAATTTAACCTTTATAGCTTGTTAGAGCCAATGATCTAATTTTTAGTTTTCTCCTTTATGTGAGCACAACCATACAAATAAGAAACAATGCGCAAGCACCTAAATGAACACGACAATTTTTACATGGTTCACTCATAATGTGTGAGCTATGTCTATAGTGTGATAGGATCACTCCTAAATCACATAATCCACTTTTGTTATCAAGGGATACACTAATGTTGTGGAAGGATCAATCATTCACCACTTGTGGAAGGACTACTCCTTAATCACTTACAATGATTTCCTTATCACTCCAAAGGTATCCCACCCTATTTTTCCACAAATCTATCAAGAGTTTATGGAAAAATCTTTCCTAGAGAACAATCACTCAATGTATACAGTCTGCTAAAATAGAATATGGATCTTCTTTGTCGGTTTTATCTCACCCACTGTTGTTGTTGCTGCACATGCACTGCTGCTGCTATCCGCACGCAATACTACTACAATCTGTATGCTCTGTTGCTGCTGTTCACACATGCTATTAATGCTATTCGTTTGTGCTGCTGCATCTGTCCACTGTTGTCCATGTGCACTGTTAATGCTGTCCATATGCGCTGTTGCATCTGCCCACTGTTGTCCATGTGCGTTGTTAATGCTATTTGTATGCATTGTCACATTTGTCTACTGTGCTCCATGTGCATTGTTAATGCTGTCTGTACGTGCTGCTGTGCCTGTCCGCTATTGTCTGAATGCACTGTTACTGCTGTCTAGGTGTGTTGTGCACCTGCTGTCTGCTCTCCCTGTGCCTGCTGTCCACACACACTGTTAATGCTTTTTGTGCACCCACTGTTCACATTTGCACCGTTGCTGCTATCCATGTGCATTGTTGTTGATCTCCTTACATGCTGCAGCAGATTTCTTCTATTGTTGCTGCTCTTCCTACACATTGTAGCAGATTACTCATGTTGTTGCTGATCTCTTTGTGCGCTATAGCAGTTTCCTCATGCCACTACTGCTCTACCTGTGTGCTATAGTAGATTTCTCACTTTGCTGCTGATCCCTCTACACATTGCAGCTGTTTTCTCATGCCACTACTATTATCTCCACGTGTTGGTTGCTGGTGCAAGATCCTTTTGCTGCTACTCCACCACCTGTCGGATGTTGCTCCACCACCTGCTAGTTGTTGCTCCACCACCTACCAGCTGTTGCTCCACCACCTGGTGGTTGCTACTCCACCTCCTGCCAGTAGCTACTCCTTCCTTCTTTCTCTCATTGGTCGATTGCCTTACTGCCTCTTCTTGCTCTGTTGCCTTGCCTTCTTTCCTTGGTTGGCTACACCTTGCTTGGTAGCTACCTCCCTTTTGCCAATCACCTCCCTTTTTTCCTAGGTTTGCTGCTTACCTTTCTCTTTGTCGTTCTCTCAATTTTTTGCAGTCCTTCATATTCTTTTTGCAAGACACCTAAGGGTATTTATAAAGTCTTGGGATTATGGCTGCATGATCATCAACGGTCATCATTAATTCCCATATGTTGCCCTAGAATCAACGACTATATTTGATTTTTAACATTTAGGGTCAATGTTCAACATTGACTCCTAAAGTTTAGGGTTAACGGTTAATAGTCGACAGTCAATCTTGACCCCTAAAATTTAGGATCACTGTCAATATTGACTTCTCAATGCTAGGGTTGACTTGTCATCACTAATTTCTCCTAATGACCTCAGTATATCTCAACAATATTCATAACATCAAATCAACACATATAACTGTGTGATATGGTGTTAACAACAAATCCAATACTAGCCATCAAAGATGGGCTCAACAAAGCAAGAGAAATGTCTATAGCTGTAAAAGTAGCCTTGAAAGCTTGAAAGAAAGAAAAGCCATGGATCCTAGATAGTGGTTACTCTTCACACATGATAGGAGACTCCAAAATGTTGAAGGGAGTAGCAAAATATGATGAAGGATCAGTCAAATTTGGCAATGATGGTACCTTAAAGATTCAAGTTATCAGTGCTACTAAAATTGGTGCAGAAAAGCTAAAATGAAAAAAATAGTGTATTATATTGAAGGGCTAAAACATAATCTCATTAGTGTTAGCTAGCTTTGCAATGATGGACATGAAGTTACTTTCAATAAGAGTGGTTGCACGGTAAAGAAACTCAAAGTTGGTGTCATTCTTGCTAAAGGTGAAAGAACACATGGAAACTTGTACCAAGTTTCTAAAAGCATAAACACTTGCTACATGAGCACCAAAGATGAGAACTTATTATGGCATAGAAGATTGGGACCTCTTGGACAAAAGGGGCTGAACAAGCTATCCTAAAATGAAGCTGTGAGAGAAGTACCTAAGTTGAGATAAGAGCAAGATGCAATTTGTAACACGTGTCAAAAAGGGAAGATGGTGAGTGCTCTACACAAAAATGTGGAGGTTCAAACAAAAAAGCCATTAAAGCTCATCCACTCAGACATCTGTGGGCCTATGAGACAAAGATTAACCAAGGGTGATAGGTACTTCATCTCCTTTATTAATGATTTTACAAGAATGACTTGCATTATGTTCTTGAAACATAAATAAAAGGCTCTCAATAATTTCCAAAGTTATAGAAGGTTGGTTGAAAACTAGTTAGAGGGAAAAATTAAAAGGCTTAGGACAAATAATGGGACAAAATACACGTGGTAAAGTTGAAGATTATCTAGAGAAGTATGGACTAAAGCATGAATATGCTAGTCTATACACCCTAATAAAATGGAGTGACCGAAACAAAGAATAGAAGCCTAGTGGAGATGATAAGAACCATATTGGCTGAGTATGGTACATCACATGGCTTCTAAAGAGAGGTTATCACCACTGCAACTCAAGTTTAGAACAGATGCCTGATGAGACAACATATTGAGAAGACACCCTATAAGTTGTTATATGAAAAAAAATAAAGTGTAAAACACTTTAAAGTGTTTGGGAGCTTGTGCCTCATTAAAGTCAAAGATAAACATCTCGAAAAATTTATGAGAAGGCTAATGAAGGCATATTCTTGGGCTATATACCAAATGAAAGAGGCATTAGATGTTACAACCAAAGGTTGTTGAAAATGGTTGATAGCTTTGATGTTAAAGTAATTGAAGATGGTGCTACAATGCAATCACAGTATAAGGAAGGTAAAGATGCCATGTATAACAACCAAAGAGAGTTCAATAATGATGAATCCGAGGCTATTTAGCATAAGGAAGATATTGATTCTTAAGTCACAAGTGATGAAGAAGAAGAATCAAGGCATTCTCAAACTCATAGAAAAGTCAGAGTTGAAGTTAAGGCCAAAAATATTATTGGCAAGAAAAAGGACTTTATGCAAACGAGAAGAAGACTAAGTGGTGGTGAACAAACCTCATTGATTTCCAAGGTTGAACCCAATTTCATGGAATAAGCATTAAAGCACAAGGAATGGGTGTGTGCTATGAATGAAGAGCTTAACCAAATTGAAAGGAATAATAATTGGTGTTTAATCCCTAGACCTAAAGGAAAAAAAATCATCAGAACCAAGTGGGTGTTCAAAAATAAACTTAACAAAAAAGGTTTGGTGGTAAGAAATAAGGTAAGACTTATCTACAAAGGCTACTCACAAGTAGAAGTTGTTGACTTTGAAGAGACCTTTGCTTCGGTGGCCAGACTTGAAACAATCAGAATATTCATGGCCATTATTGCTCAAAGGAACTACAAAGTCTATTAGATGGATGTAAAGTCTGCATTTCTGAATGAAGAGCTTGAAGAAGAGGCATTTATCGAACAACATGATGGTGTTATACTTGGTCATAATGGCTTAAGTGTGTGCAAATTAAACAAGGCTTTATATGGCTTAAAGAAAGGTTCAAGAGCATGGTATTCCAAGCTAGATACATGCCTTAAGAATATGAAGTTCAAAAAAGGGAATGTGGATAACAACCTATATATAAATGAAGATAATTAGGGTCAATTAAATGTTATGGTCTATGTTGATGACATAATCTTTGTTGCAGAAAAGGAGACCCTATACACTACCTTTACCGAGTAGATGAAGAAGAAGTTTGAGATGTCCATGCTTGGTGAAATGAAATTCTTCTTAGGATTACAAGTATTGCAAAGTGAGGCTAAAATTTTTCTTTCTTAAGAAAAGTATAATTGTGAGCTGTTAAAAAGGTTTAGGATGGAGAACTCTAAAGAAGTAAGCACTTCTATCACGGTTGGAACAAAGTTAAGCAAGAATAAAGAAGGTAACATGGTTGATTAGAAGGAATATAAAGAGCTAATTAGAAACTTACTATATTTAACAGCATCAAAGCCTGATATTGTTTTTGTTATAACGCTTTGTGCTAGATTTCAAAGTGACCCCAAGGAGTCCCAGATGAAACAATAGCTTAAAGATATGAAGATGATTGTACAACTACCGTTGCTGATTGATTTTGACAACCAAAGTGTTATCAATTTGTCCAAAAATCTTGTCCAACACTCCAAAACTAAACGTATTGAAATTAGGTACCACTTCATTAAAGAAAAGGCGAAGAAAAATGAAGTAAAGCTAGAATATATGCCTACCATGGAGCAAGTTACTCATATATTCACCAAACCTCTATCAAGAGAGATGTTTCAAAAGTTAAGGCTGACCTTATGTGTTTAGCCAACCCCTAGCACCTAAGGTATTCTCCAATCCCTTTCCTCTTCCCTCTTCTATTCTTCTTTGGATTTGTTGTCAAAGTGGGATATATTGTGTATAAATCCAAAGAGAGTATATACTAATAAAAAGGGAGAGTAGGTTGATAGATAAAAGGGAGTACTTGTTAAGAGGGAGAAGCAAAAATAGGGAGTCAAACCAAGTTAAAGGAGATGTATATTTTAGGGGGAGCTATGAATGACAATGTACACGGGGAGCAATAAATGTTGACAATTGTTATATGTGCATTGTTAGATTTAATGTATTGCAAATAAATCCAAATGGGGAGAATGTTAAGCCCATATTTGATGGTTAATGTTAGATTTGTGGTTAACACCATCTCATAAGACTATATGTGTTGATTTGATGTTATGAATGTTATTGAGATGAAGTGACAGCATTCGGAAAAACCAGTGATGATAGATCAATCCTAATGTTGAGAAGTCAACGTTGACCATGACCCTAAATTTTAGGGATCAAGATTGACTATTGACCTTAAATTTTAGGAAGTCAATGCTAACTATTGACCCTAAATTATAGGACTTAAATCTGGCTGTTGATTGTAGGGCAACCTATAGGAATCAACGATGACCATTGATGATCATGTTACCCTAATCTCAAGGCTCTATAAATACCCCTATGCATCTTGTAAGAAGGGTGTGTGTTGCAGAAGTTTTGAGAGAAAAAATCCTAATTGCAATAGCCAACCAAAATGGAGAGAGAGGTAGTAAGACAGCCAACCTAGAGAGAAAGAAAGAGGCAGCAAAGCAATTGACCCTCACCAAAACTTACAACAACTAGCCCTCACCAAGACTTGTAGTAGCCAACCCTCACCAAGACTTGTAACAACTGGCCCTCACCAAGGATTACAGTAACCTTGAACTAATAAAACCAATAGCCTTGAACCAACAAGCTAGCAACCTTGAACCAGCAAACCAAGGGGCAGCAATTGGAGGTTCCTACACTAGTAAACCTAGAGACAACAGCATGAGATCCCTACATCAGTAATCCAAGAGGTTTTCCAACAGACCAACAATACTCATGGAAATTATACCAGTAACACCTTAGGAGGCTTCCCAATAGTAGAAGCACATCTAGGAATCAAGTAGAAAATTAGAACATGTAGCAACAAGTCATGTAGTGGCAAGTCCAGGAAGCAAGCAAAAAATTAGAATGTGCAGTAGCAAGTTCAAGAATCAAGCAAAATATCAAAATGTGTAGCAGCAAGTCGTGTAGTAGCAAGTTATATAGCAGCTAGTTTAGGAAGCAACTAGTAAACCAAAACCTATAGTAGCAGGTCTAGGAATTAAGCAAAAAATAAAAATGTGCACTAGCAGGTCATGTAGCAACAGGTCTAGGAATCAAGCAGCAACAACAGTACATGTAATAGCAGGAGCAATGATAAACATCCCTACACATCCGAAAGGGTATATTAGTGCCAAAAGCACATCTAAGAGGTCCTTGCACTAGCAAACCACCAACCCTGCTCCAATAGCACCAACAAGGCATTCAAGAAGCTATATTACTACTAACAGTAGGCATAATGCTAGTAGCAACATGAGCAGACAACAGTGGTAGCGTGTGTAGATAGTAGTAGCAACACATACAAATAGTAATAGTAGTGCATACAGGCAATTATAGTAGCTTGTGCACATGCCGACAACAGTAGCAGCATGTGTAGATAGCAATAGCAGTGGATGCGAACCAGCAATGGGTGAGACAACACCAACAACAAATGAAGGAAAAGATCCATATTCTGCACTAACTGTCTATAAACATTGAGTGATCATTCTCCAAGAATGTTTTCACTATAAACTCTTGATAAACTTCCTAAAAGAGGGTGGGATACCCTTGGCATGATTAGGAGATTATTGTAAGTAGTTAAAGAGTAGTCCTTCCATAAGTGGTTGAGGAGTGATCCTTCCACAACATTGTTGTATCCCTTAATAACAAGAGTAGATTGTATGATTTAGGAGTGATACTATCACATTGTGGATGTAGCTTACATATTGTTGGTGAACTATGTAAAAATTGTTATGTGTGCTTGGGATAAAAGAGAAAGATAAAAAATTGGATCATTAGCTTTAACAAGTAACAGAGGTTAAATCTAGAACGATCTATAAAAAGCATATATCTCACACTAATTCACCCCCCTCTTAGTGTGAGACATAAAAAGGTCCTTATCATATTTGTGATTCCTAACAATTATCAATGGTCTAAACATGTCCTTCAATGATTTTATCAGATCAAGATGATGGACAAAATGAATGCCATTGATGGTAATCTATTATATCCTTTTGTTAAGCTATTGTCTCTAATAAAAACATAATCATCACATGAAAGGTTATGGTGTTAGATATATAACCAATTAGTTATATTATAAGTGAAAGACTATTAGTATATGTTATAGTAGTCAAAAGGTCAATGATTCATGTTGTACATTTTATTTTATTTTATTTTTACATTTAACTAGTTAATAACTAATGTTTTATATATTTATTATTCCTTGTATAAAAGCTATTATTATTAATAAACAAAAAGATAAAATTCAAAGAATAAAGATAATTTATAAAGGTAATTATGATTGGATTATGATTGTAAGATAGATATTACATTGAAATTTTATTTCTATATATTTTTTAAATAATGTGTTATTGACGTAAAGCATTGATAAAGTTGTAAGAGTAATTCATATGTTATGTTAATTTCTTAAATGTGAGGACACTTAAATAAATATAAAAATGCTTGTTAGATAAAAAATTAATTGAATTGACCTATAGAAAAATTCCTAAATATAAAAATACTTATATGTTAGATAAATTACTCATGTGATGATCATGTAAGTAATTATCATACTTATTATCATAAAGGTACCTTATTATTGGAATTATCATATTTTGATCTGATTATTAGGTTGTCCTAATCAAGAATTACTTGTGAGAATCCTCATTAATACAAATGTGGTTGCTAAGTTTTCCCTTTTCAAGTTGAACAATGATATCTAAAACCTTTTCCAATTGCTTGAGTTGACAAAACCACTTTACCAATCACTAAGCAATGTCTATTTCCTATTCAATTAAGTAACTATAAGGATCAGTTCCCTTTTTAGCAAAAGAAGTTGTATTTTGATAGCAATATTATGCTAGCACAAAGCACATTGCTTAAAAATTTCTTTTGGCTTCTTCTTTATGGCATAGAGATCCAAATGGGTTGGGTTTAGTTTATAGCTATATTTGAATTTGACATTCATCTTCCCTTTTAATGGCCATACTTTCCTCTTATAGTAGGTCAAGTTTCTATTTCTCAAAATCTTTGTTCATCTTTATAGCTTTATCTTTTACCTTATAGATGGTCTTGAATTTAGTAAGCCTAGGTTCTATGTTATGAAGTTTATTGCTAGATAATTGGGCAATAATTGTTTTTCCCAAAAAATAGATGTCATTGTTCAAGGGCTAGTAAGAAGGGCTTAGGATGACCCCCATATAAGGATTGACTAAAATAATCTTCCTAGATAATGGGTAAGGTGTACATCCCTTGAAAATGTTTTTCCATTGGTGAGTGCTAAGGCTATTTGATGCATTAGCTCCTTTAGCTCCTTAGTTTGAACTTTATTAATAAGACTAGACAAATCCTTTATATTTTCCTTCATTTTCTGGTCTTAATGAGTTTACAAATTGGGAGTACATTTGCCATATGACAATCCTTGAAATTGTTTAACCCTTGTCCAATGTATTATGCCTTGAACTTGAAGCACTGTTTTCATACTAAGGTGCACAAATGAATCCTCCTTATGCTAATGTAAGACTATTAGTACTTGCCAATAACCCATTTAGTATAAGGAGATAAGAAAGAAAGAAATATAATCTCATCTCAATGTCACTCTAAGTGTCTTTCTCTATTTGAGAAAAGGTAAATTTGAAAAAAAAAATCACTATTAAAAATAACAAAGAAAAATTTTGGATTATTTTCTTTTTTTTGGAAATTATTTTCCTTTTTCTCTTATCTTCCTTAATTATGAGTATTTGTACTATTCAAATTCTAAAAATATGTACAATATTTTTAATATGAATCGGGTAAATTGTAATATCAAATCTTAATTAAAATACTAAGAAAACTAAAACTGAACTATTAAGTTAATATCAAATACTATATATTGTGGTAGTATAATAAGATATTTAGAACTTTTATCAAATACTTACATCTTCTTAAAATTAAGCAAAATTTATCATATATGTATTTCATCAGCTTTAGTAATATTGATATGCATATTAACACACATAAAATAAAAAAGATGTGAAGTTTAATCAAAATTGTAATAAATAAAAAAGTTTGAGCTTTGTCATTATTTAATAAAAGTTACTTATGTGTCCCTTTTGAATTTATAGGAAAGAAAACTTACTATTGTGATGCACACCCTAGAGAGGGAGAGGGAGAGCCTAATGCAAAAACATCTTTTTAAGAGGCCAAATTCAATTCACCTCAACACTCGTTCAGCCATCTAATGCCTAGGTTGATTTAAGATTTCATTGTCTTTAATTAACCTTAGGATACCTAAGTCACCATCAAATGTGCTATTTTTTAAAATTTATGAGACTTAATCTACATAATTAGAATTCTTAAGATTGAGAGTTTGGTTACACCTAACAATAGATAAGACTCATTCAAATACTTATTATGAACAATAATACTATAAAATTAACTTTTACTTTACAATATTAATATTGTCCTTATTACAGCTTCTTATGCATAATGAAATAACATCTCTTATAGTTGAGTTTAACTTTTCACCATACTAATTCATTTAATGCCAAGTGTTGTTCCTCACATATTAATGTGTATAGTCTTTATGAATTAGAGTGAGAGAGAGGGTGATAGAAAAAAATATATTTTTTGATTGATAAATATATTTTTTGATTGATTAAAAGAATCGAGGGAGTATAAGAGTGATTAGGATTTGATTTTGCTAATATGGTAGAAATTAACTACAAAGCATGTACATCGAAAAGAGAGATTATCAATGATAAAATTGAATAACACTTTAGAGAAAATATAAGTCAATTTGCTCAAATTATATAACACCTTAAAATGATAAACAAAAATTTGATAAAATTGCATGACAACTTGCTAAGTAGATATAAGAAGTTTATAAAAGTATATAACTACTTCAAATCATTTTTTAAATGGTACCTTTGTGCTTTAATTTTACTTGTTAAAATTATATTTGATGGCTTTTAAGCCATAACAGATTTTTTGTCCATCAATTCTTGTTGAATATCTCTTTTCTAGAAATACCTTATTCATTAAAATCCCTTAAAGTTTAATTGAGATATCAATTCTAGTAATATCTTGTTGGATTTTGAAGTATAGCAAAAATAACAAACTTTGGACTAGCCAAAATATTATCTAAGCAAGGAGAGCCACATAAAATGTTTGCCATACTAGGCTTTATTGATTCCATTGCCCCATTATTCTTGGCATTCTGCAAACTCTATAATGCATTTATTACTTGCTTCAACCAAAAATTTGAAGATTATAGCAAATTAGAGCATCAATTTGATATGTTTTTGATAATTTGTTTTTCTAGAGTAAGCCTACACAGTAAAAGTGAATGAGAGGATTGATGTCTAAAGACAAGAAAGGAACATCAATATAGGGATAATATACTAGGTGAATTTAGTTTTTTTTTTTTCTAAACAAGCAAAAATCTATTTTTTAGTGAAACTATAATGTAAGCAATAAGTTTGTCTCTACTTAATACTCTTTTGCATAATAGCCATCAACTTTTAAGTTGTTGAGCCCATCTTTGATGGCTAATATTGAATTTATTATTAATAACACCTCATAGATTTGTCTTTGTTAATTTAATGTTATGAGTGCTTTTGAGATGAGGCATAGCTGTCTAGTCAAGGAGAATCGAAAAGCATTATAAACAAGGAAAAGGAGCTTGAGATGCAAATAGATCATTGGTCGAAATTGTTGATAGTAGGCCAACCCTAAATTTAAATAGTCAATGTTGATTGTTGACCTTAAAATATTAGGAGTTAATGCTGACTGTTGACCTTAAGTTTTAGAAGTCAATGTTGACATTGACCCTAAATTTTAGGAATCAATACTAACCATTGATTGTAGGGTAACCCTTGGGAATCAATGTTTACCATTGATGATTACGTAACCCTAAACATAAGGCTTATAAATGCATCCATGTATCTATCAAGAGATACGTGTGCTGTAGAAACATAATAGAGAAAATAAGAGAGGACAAAAAAAGAGTAGCCACAAAAAGAAAGAGTATGTGCTACACATAAACAAAGGAGAGTGTGTGGTGCAAAAACAAGGACGAGAGTGCATGTTTCGTAGAAATAAAGGAAAGAGTGCATGCTATGCAGAAACAAGGAAGAGAATGTGTGTTGTGCAGAAACAAGGGAGAGTGTGCATGTTGTGTAGGAACAAGGGAAAGAGTGTGTGTTGTGCAGAACAAGGGACAATGTGCATGATGTGCAAAAACAAGGGAAAGAGTATGTGTTGTGTAAAAACAAGAGAGAGGGTATGCTGTGTAGAAACAAAAGAGACAGCAGCACAAGTGGAAAAGGAGATTGTTGTTCCCACAGCCTTAAATGGGTTGTAATTGTTGTCAACCAGATTTAAGTGTTTAAGCAGAAGTGGCTCATAACCTCGTACAGGATAAGACTAGCATGTCAAATAACCTTGTAAAGTGATATCTTTGGAATGACATTGTAGAGGGAGTGTAGCATTGCTTAAGTCTTAGTGTGACAGTGAGACAAGGTGGTAACTATTCATGGGCAATCTTGGCCGTTCATTCAAGCAATCGAGGAATGAGATTTTAGTAAAAAGAAAAGAGCAAGAAAAGTAAATTAAGGAGGATAATGCTGAATTTTGAATGGAACAGTAATATGAAGCCATATGGAGGGGCAAGAAAGGAAATCCACCACAGTTATAGTAAGCCCTACTAGGGCTTTCATAGAAGGGAGTATATAAACCAAGACCCTGTAGGAGAGCCAACATAAGATAGTGAGACTTGGAGAACATGAGATGGGAGAGTCGACCAGACCTAGAAATTGTGAAACACGTGAGAGAAAACCAAAAAGAGAGGATGTGAGACCTAGAGAAGCTGAGACGTGAGAGCAGACTAGACCTGGAAACTGTGAATCATGTGAGAGCAGACCAGAAAATTAAGACTAGGTGAGACCTAGAAACATAAGACCAAGTGAGACCAAGTGAGACTAGACCAGAACAATGAGACTAGGTGAGACCTAGAGATGTGAAACCAGGTGAGACTTGGAGACATGAGACTAGGTGAGACCAAACTAGAACGGTGAGACCAAGTGAGACCTAGAGACGTGAGACCAAGTGAGACCTAGAAACATGAGACTAGGTGAGACCAGACTAGAACAGTGAAATGGTAGGACCAGACCTGGAGAATGTGAGACCAAAGATAGTGAGATAGTGAGACGTGAGACCAGGTAAGTCCAAACCAGAGAAGATGTGAGATCTAAAGAAGGTGAGACGTGAGACCAAACTAGGTGAGATGTGAGACTAGACTAGGGGAGACGGTGAGACTAGGAGATAGGTGAGACCATGAGATGGTGAGACTAAGAGTTATGTGAGACAACCAAGAGAAGAAGTTCGGTGAAGCATTTGAGAGAACTCAACATATTTTCAGATTTCTCCAAGAGAGGTTAGAGAGTGATTTAGTGATCTTCCAATTGACAGTGAAGTAACCTACTCAAATCAAACAGTGGCAAGACAAGCTAGAAGAAGGATAGACATAGTAGGTGACACTCTTTGTATTGTACTTGCTTTGTATTTGCAATAGTGGAAGGAGCAAAGCTTAAGACATCCATTGTAACTACATTGTAATCATAAGGAATACCAAACTGGTATTCTTGAGCATAATAGATTTTTTGTAGAGGAAGAAACTCTACCATCGTGGATTTTCAATTGGTATTAGAGCACAGGTTCACCAATTTGAAGTTTAACACCTGGGTGCACTAGTTTGAAGGGTTTTAGAAGTTTTAACTTATTCAACATACTGAGAAATGGATGCCAGTACCAACACCAGCACTACTTACAGCAAGAAGGTTCCAATCTTCAACAAAACCAACTACCATATGTGGAGAGCGAGAATGCAAGTGGTATTTGTAACCATAGGCATTAATGTGGTGACATATGTACAGGAGGGTTTTGTGCTCCCAAAATAAGGTAAAGGTCTAGCCCTAAAGGAATTAAGGTAGTTTGAGATAAATGGGAAGGCATCAAACGTCATCATTTCACCATTGACAGATGCTAAATATACTAAAGTTATGGATTGTAAATCTGCTAAGGAGATATGGGACAGATTGCAGAAGGTCTATGAAGGTGATAGCAGAATGAAGGAGGCCAAGCTTTAAGTTTTCAAGGAGAGATATGAAACTCTTAGAATGCAAAAAAATGGGACAGTCCAAGAGTTCTTCACCAAGGTTATTGATGCTATAAATGATCTTAGAAGATATGGGAAGAGTAAAAAGAAGTCATCTATTGTGAAGAAAATTCTGAGAATTCTGCCTGAGAGGTTTGCCTCAAAAGTGGTAGCCATAGAGGAGAGTAAAGATCTCAATTCTATGTCTCTGCATGATCTCTAGTGCAATCTC
Source organism: Ceriops zippeliana (assembly GCA_037897445.1). Lineage (NCBI taxonomy): Eukaryota > Viridiplantae > Streptophyta > Magnoliopsida > Malpighiales > Rhizophoraceae > Ceriops > Ceriops zippeliana. The sequence continues at coordinate 3,688,296 of JBAPLH010000155.1, forward strand.
ATTATATATGAGATGAGAATAAAGTCAACTAAAAGCTTCTCAACATCAAAGCTATCAAAGGTGGTAGCTTTCAATGCTATGAGACACTTGAAGATAAGAGCAAAGGAAGAATCGTCCAATAAGGATGTTGATGATGATAAGGAAGAAAGTGAAGGTGAAGTGTTGGCTTACATCACAAGGAAATTCAAAAAGGGGTCTAACAAGGGAAAATGATAGTTGTCCTTGAGATGTTATCATTATGGGTAGACTAGACACTTTGCTTCTCAGTGTGAAGTGAAACTTGATGATGAAGATGAGGATGGTGATGATGAGCAAAATTCAAAATGGAGAAGACCATCATTGAAATGAAAGAAGTATAATAAGAAGATTGCCAACCCATAAAAGAAGAAGAGAGGTTCATTTAAGAGTTATATGAGCCAGATAAAAGAAGCTGATGAGGAGGAAGATGTAGACTCATCAGATAAGCATGCCTTTATGGCATTAGATCAAGGTGGTAGCTCAACCTCTGAATAAGAAGAGGAAGTTGATGAAGAAGAACTAGATCTTGAAGTTAAGTTAGAAACAGCTTCAAAGGAGATAATCAGAAGGGGCAAAACCATAAAAAGGTTGGAAGTTCATATAAAATAAGTTAAAGCAAAGTTTGAGGAAGCAAAAAGTCAAAAAGATGAAATAAAGGCTGAATATATTAACTTGAAGAGAAGATTTGAAGAACAAATCCAAATATGTGACGACCTTACAGGAGCTTGCCTTAAGGACTTCAAGAATTGATGAAATGGAGATAGAGTTGTTGAGACTCCAACAACAACTCAAAAAGAGTAAAGAGAACTTGCAAATGCTTGAAGTGGTAGGAGAAACAAGTTCTGCAAGAGAAAAGAAGAATAAAGAGAAAGCTTGATGCTGCACTGCCTAAAGAGAATGAGACTTTATCACAGAAGTTGAAAGAGAAGGTTGTGACTTAGGAGAAGATATTTGAAGAAGAGAAGACAATTATCAAACCAAAGCCAGGGCCAAAAATAATGTGTGTGGTTAAAGAGTAGCAGCTGCTACATCTCAAAAAGAAGTGACTAATTAGCCAGGAACAGTAAAGGTTGAAAATAAAGAAGATTTGAAGAAGCAACATAGGGTTGCAAACAAAGATGAAGAAAAGAAAGTCAGCCAACCAAGGGCAATGGCTGAATAGAAGAAGGAGAAGAAGGTGACTGAAATGAAAGCCACACAAGCAAAGAAGCCAGCAACTGTGCCAATACAATAAGTAATGAACAAAAGGAAACAAGCTGTTTTTAGACCTAAGAAGAGGCAGTTTCAAGGTCACTGCTTTTATTGTGAAGTCAGGGGTCATAAGTCAAGTAAATGCTTGCAAAGAAGGCCACTATATATCTTCAACTTAAGAAGATATGATGCTACATACAGAGGGAGACAATACAAAATTCAGAAGAGAACAACTGTCGTGAATTCTTGCATATATTGTAAAAAGCAAGGACACGTTGACAAGGATTGTTGGTGGAAGCCCAAACTAGTGATTTCAAAGAACAAGTTTGCTATATTTGTAGACTTGGAACAGTGTGAAAGGTGCGGGCAGGATGGTCATAATGCCAAGAGATGCATGACACTTCTTCCTGAGATAGAGAAGGCACTCAATGGCACAGTAAAACCAACTGGTACAGTTAAAGCTAAACAAAAAGGAGAAAGCTATCTTCAAGCAAGTTTAAAAGAAGGAATATAAAGCCAAAAGGGAGGAGGCTAATAAAGCTAAAATTACACTAAAGGCTGACTTCAAGGATAAGCAATGAATCTTTAATAGTGGATCCACTTCACACATGATAGGATACAAGAGTAAATTATCAAAGCTGAACATGTCAAGAGAAGGCAGAGTCAATTTTGGCAATGATGATTCACTCAACATTGGTGGTCAAGGGTCAGTAAATATTGGAAAGGGAAAGCTGAAAGATGTTCTTCTGCATGTTGAAGGACTCAAATATAATCTAGCATTTGTTAGCCAACTATGCAATAAAGACCATAAAGTGATATTCACTATTGTTCCCACAGCCTTGTATGGGTTATAATTGTTGTCAACTAGGTTTAAGTGTGCAAGAAACTAAAGCCACATAGAAGGGCAAGAAGGTAAAAGCCATATGGAGGCGCAAGAACGTAAAAGTCACATGGAAGGGCAAGACAGTAAATTCATCGCAAGTAAGCCTATTAGAGTTTCATGGAAGAGAGTATATAAAGGCCTTGGAAGACAAAATTAGGGTAAGGCCAACACAATTGAATACATGGCAAAACAAAAAAGTGAGTGCATAGTAGCTATCGTGAACAATGTAATCGTCAGAGAGAGAGAAAGAGGAGAAGGTCGACGATCGGGCTAAACGAAGAACAACTATCCAGAGAGAGAGAGAGAGAAAGAGGAAATGGTTGAAGGGGTTGGACGACCAAATGGAAGATCAAAAGAGCAAAACGGCAAAGTCGTTGTAAGAGAGAGAAAATGAAGTATCCGTTGGACGAAGCAGTCATCGAAAATAGGAGAAATTAGCAAATTGAGCAAATCAGAGCAGACTAGCGGAAAGAGAAAAAGAAACCTGACAGTCAAAACATAAGAGAGAGAAAACACAGCCGTTGGAAGAGAGAGAAAACACAACCGTCAGAAGAGAGAGAAAAAAGGTATACGTCTAGAACGGAGGTGTGGATAGCGAAGGAGAGAAAATCTGACACGGCCAAAGAGGAGAGTGGTCGGCAGTAACAAAGAGAAAATCCAAGACAACCACGACAGAATAGGGGTTATAAAAGAGAAACCTGTGAGGAATGACACATTAGTAGTCAGTGAGGAGACATCATAGCAAAATCGAGAGAGAGAGACAGATGAAGAGAGAGAACCATCGGCAGATCAGAGAAACTCTGGCTAGATGGTAAGAGAGAGAAATCCTGCTAGACAGCAAGAGAGTGAGAAATGGATAGGCGAGCCGTGAGACAATGCGATCGTGAGACAAGGAGACGAGTGAGACTGTGAGACAGTGAAAGTAGGAGTTGTGTGAAACAATGTAGAGAAGAAATTCAGCAAAGCATTGGAAAGAACTCAATGTATTTCTATATTTCTTCAAGAGAGGTTAGAGAGCGTTGCGGTGAACTTCTAAGCGGCAATGGAGCAGCCTTTCAATTCAATAGAGGGAAGACAAGCTAGAAGAAGGGTAGACATAGTAAGCGACACTCTTTGTATTATACTTGCTTAGTAATTGCAATAGTGAAAGGAGCATAGGATTAAAACATCCATGATAACTAGAATTCTAAAGTATAGTGGATAGTCTCAATAAGGGAGAGTCCCTACCACCATGGATGTACGTCACGTTCACGGAACCATGTAAATCTCATGTGTCCTTAATTTGCTTTACGTTCTGTGCTTTGAATTGAGTCATGAACGTAGCTAAAGTATCAGCCAACTCATAAGCTAATGAAGACCCAAACAAGAACATCCATATTGTCTATTAGGCAAGGTGTCTAAAAGGTGACTTTTAGGATTATTGTGATTAGTAGGTAGTAATAGATCTACCTCAGTTGAGTCTGAGAAAGAGTTCACTTTTAAGAAGAGGTTGAAGTTATTCACTTACCTATGAATTGCGATTTGTAGTGATACTGATTCACCCCTCTCTTAGTATCACAAACTAGTAAATCCTGGGGAGAAGTCGAGAACTTCAATTGGTATTAGAGCATAGGTTCACCAGTTTGAAGCTTAACAGCTTGGTGTACTAGTTTAAAAAGATCTAGAAGTTTGACTTGTTCAGCATATTGAGAAATGAAAGCTGGTACCAGCACTAGCACCACTTACAGCAAAAAGGTTCCTATCTTCAACGAAACCAGTTACCATATGTGGATAGCAAGAATGCAAGTGGTATTTGCAACCACAGGCATGAACATGGTGAAATGCATATAGGAGGGTTTTATGGCTCTGGAAGAAAGTAAAGACCTAACCCTAGAGGAGTTAAGGCAGTTTAAGATAAATGGGAAGGCCTCAAACATCATCATTTTAACATTAATAAATGCTAAGTATTCTAAAGTTATGAACTACAAATCTGCTAATGAGATATGGGACAAATTGTAGAAAGTCTATGAAGGTGATGGCAGAATAAAGGAGGCCAAGCTTCAAGTGTTCAAGGAGAGATATGAATCCCTTAGAATGCAGAAGAATGAGATAGTTCAAGAGTTCTTCACTAAGGTTATTGATGCTATAAACAACTTGAGAAGTCATGGGAAGAACAAAAAGGACTCATCGATTTTGAAGAAAATTCTGAGAATTTTGCCTAGATGTTTGCCTCAAAGGTGGCAACCATAGAGGAGAGTAAAGATCTTAATTCTATGTCTCTGCATGATCTTTAATGCAATCTTATTGCATTTAAGATGAGAATAAAGTCAACTGAGAGCTCTTCAATGTCAAAGGTATCAAAGGAGGTAACTTTCAAAGCTATGAAGCACTTGAAGATAAAAGAAAAGAAAGAATCATCCAGTGATGATGATGATGGTGATGAGGAAGAAAGTGTAGGTGAAGTGTTAGCTTACTTCACAAGGAAATTCAAGGAGGGGTCTAAGAAGGAAAAAGGACAGTTGTCCTTGAGGTGTTATTGTTGTGGGCAGACTGGACACTTTACTTCTCAGTGCAAAGTGAAACTTGATGATGAAGATGAGGATTGTGATGATCAGATGAATTCAAAATGGAGAAGATCATCATTCAAATCAAAGAAGTCCAGTAAGAAGACTGGCAACCCATAAAAGAAGAAGAGAGGCTCATTCAAGAGTTATGTGAGTCAGATAAAAGAAGTTGATGATGAGGAAGATGAAGATTCATTAGATAAGTATGCCTTTATGGCATCAACTCAAGGTGGTAGTTCAACCTCTGAAGAGGAAGAGGATGTTGATGAAGAAGAACCAGATTTTGAAGCTAAGTTGAAAGTAACTTGAAAGGAGATAATTAAAAGGGGAAGAACCATAAGAAGGTTGAAGGCTCATATAAAACAATTTGAAGCAAAGTCTGAGGAATCTAAAAGACAAAAGGATGAAATAAGGGCTAAGCATATTGACTTGAAGAGAAGATTTGAGGAATAGATCAAAATATATGAAGACTTTATAGTAGAGCTTGGCTCAAAGGCTTCAAAAATTGAAGAAATGGAGAAAGAGTTGTTGAGACTTCAGTAACAACTTAAAAGTAGCAAAGAGAACTTGCAGAAACTTGAAATGATAAGAGAAACAAGTTCTGCAGAAGGAGAGAAGAATGTAAAGAAAGTGCATTAATCTGAGGCTATATTGGCTAAAGAAAATAAGAATGTGCCACAGAAGTTGAAAAAGAAGGTTGTGACTCAAGAAGATAGATGAGTATAAAGAAGTTCTGAAGAAGCAACCTAGGGCGGCAAACAAGAAGGAAGAAAAGAAAGTCAACCAGCAGAGGGATACGGCTGAACAGAAGAAGGAGAAGAAGGTGGCTGAAATGAAAGTGACACAAGTAAAGAAGTCAGTTACTTTGCCTACACAGTATGTGATGAACAGAAGAAGGCAAGCTATGATTATACTCAAGAAGAGGCAGTTTTAAAGTCATTGCCTTTATTATGGAATTTGGGATCATAAGGAGAGTAACTGCTGGTGGAGAAGGTTAGTATATGTCTCCAACTTGAGAAGATACGATGCTGTATACAGGGGGAGACAATACAAAATTTAGAGCAGAACACCTGTCGTGAGTTCTTGCACATATTGTAAAAGGCAAGGACACATTGACAAGGCGTGTTGGTGGAAGCCCAAATGAATGGTTTCAAAGAACAAGTTTGCTATATTTACAGACTTGGAAAAGTGTGAAAGGTGCGGACAGGATGGCCATAATGCCATGAGATGCATGAAACTTCTCCCTGAGCAAGAGAAGGCACTCAATGGCACAGTAAAAACAAGCTATGTAGTTAAAGCTGAGAAAAAGGAGAAAGCTATCTTCCAGCCAGTTCAAAAGATGGAATATAGAGCAAAAAGGGAGGTGGCTAATATAGCTAAAATTGCACTCAAAGCTGACTACAAGGATAAGCAGTTGATCCTTGATAGTGGATGCACTTCACACATGATGGGAGATAAGAGTAAATTGTCAAAGCTAAACAAGTCAAGAGAAGGCAGAGTCAAGTTCAGCAATGATGATTCACTCAACATCAATGGTCAAGGGTTAGTAAACATTGGAAGAGGAAAGTTAAAAGATGTTCTGCATGTTGAAGGACTCAGATATAATCTAGCATCTATCAGCAAACTATGTAATGAAGAACATAAGGTAATATTCAGAAAAATAGGTTGCCAGTTAAAGAGTAAAGAAGGCAATACTATTGCAGCTGCGAAGAGAACAACTAGAAATTTGTATATGATTGATAAAGAAAGAGATCCTCTTGCAACTAAGACTGTGCAAGAAAGAAAGCCAAAGAAAACGTGGACCCATGCTTATCAAGAAAATCAGATCATAGGTGACCCATCAGCAGGAGTTACAACAAGAAGAAGAATTGTGGGAGCTACTTGAAACACCCTAGATTGTTCTAGGGAAGCCTAGAGGCTTACTAGGACCCTAGAACTTTTCACCTTATTCCATACTATTCTAGAATTCTCTTGATTAGGTAGACTTGTAGAGATCCTTGTAGAATTCTCTAGATCTTTGATTGTAGAGATTAGATTAGATGAATCTCAGCCATCCATTTAGGAGGTAGAGTTTTATATAAAGGGGATTATCCTCAAGGGTGGAAGGCATCCAATTCACTTGTATTTTCTCTCAAGTATAATATAGTATTTTCCTTCTTTCATCATTCTCTCTTGTGTTTACCATAGTGCTCTACTTTCTCTTCACTGTCCAAGGGGGAAGGCTGACTTGGCTTCTACGAAGGGCATAGGGAAAGCTAAGTGCCACATAGTCGTGAGGGAAATTCGTACGTCCGTGATAGTTGGTATCAGAGCCAAGGTTTGTGAGGCATAATGTCAAGCACCATGGAGAAGAATGTGCTAAAGGAACACCAAGGGATGGAGAGGGGACATGATCCATCTCCCACTTGAGATGGGAATAAGAAGAAAGAGCATGGATGCAGTAAGACTCGTTCCGCCGTCACTCTTGCACTTTGGAAGAAAAGTCCAACATCCTTAAACAGGTAATGTCTGAAATGGGTACACGCATTAAACATATTGAACATGATTTTGATGCTTTAGAATCTCACACATTGGAAGAGCTTGATAAAGTTAAAGGGGATGTCCAAGAGTGTTTTCCAATAATGAAGGGTGTTATGGGAGTAAACAAGCCTTTAAGGCGACGGTCATGCAGACTATCAAAATCTTGCAAACTCAAGTGACCTCTTTACAAACCATTCTAGAGGAGATGCGCCAAGACATAGCAATGTGCAAGAGGGTCGTGGCTAGCGATGGCAGCTCAAGGGGAGCTCTGAGGGTGGAAGCTCCCAAGCCCAAGGAATTATCGGGCAAGAGGGATGCCCAAGAGGTGGAGAATTTCCTTTAACAAATAGAGAGATACTTTGAGTGTATAAAGATCATAGATAAGTGAGACCAGGTAAAAATGGCGACCCTCTACCTTACAGATACAACAACTTTATGATGACGGAGGAAGCATGTGGATATGCAAAAGGGCATTTGCACCATAAAGACATGGGAGGACATCAAGAGGGAACTCAAGAGGCAGTTCTTCCTGAAGAACGTGGTGTATAAGGCATGCAAGCAACTGAGGGAGCTGAGACACAAGTCCTCTATCTCAGACTATGTTAGGGATTTCACTATGTTGTTACTAAAAATACCTAACCTATGGACAAAAAATACACTATTCTACTTTGTGGATGGACTCCAAAATTGGGCCAAGCAAGATGTACAGCAGCGAGGGGAGAAAGACATTGATGAAGCCATTGCAATTGCGGAGTCTCTCATCGAATATCAAAGAAGTGAGACTTCTAAAAATAGGAGCTCCAAAAGTAACACCAACAAAGGTGGGGGAGAAAGAGATAGTGGCTAAGGAAGTCACAACCCATCTACTAGAAGGGACTATGAGGAGAAGAAACAATCTTTCACACCTAGAGGAGGGTGCTTCGTGTGCAAGGGGCCTCACCCTATGAAAGATTGTCCAAAATTGGGTTCATTGGCAGTTATGATCAAGCAAGAAGAGTCACAAGTAGTCAATAGTCCAGCAGAGTAGATCAGTTCTTTACAATTGCTGAACGCTCTTAAGGGTAAACAAGAGCTCCAAGCAATGAGAGGTAAGGGACAGATGTTTGTAGATGTGCAGATAAATGGACAGCACACCCAAGTCATGATTGACATGGGTGCCACTCACAAATTCATCACCAATGAGGAAGCTAAACAGCTTAGTCTCTCTATGACAAATGGAAGGGGTTGGCTCAAGACCATCAACACTAGTGCCAAGCCTTTAAGTGGGGTTGGTTGAAATGTAACGATAAGTCTTGGCCCCTGGAGAGGTGCAGTGGACTTCTTAATAGTGCACATGGATGATTTCAAGATTATGCTGGGGATGGACTTGCTTTATAAGGTACAAATCGTTTCTATGCCATATTTAAACTCCTTGTGTGTACTGGAGAAAGAGGCCTCGTGCATGGTTTTGCCACCTTGAAGGTGAGTGATAGGAAAGTCCTATCTGCAATACAAGCAAAGAAGGGCCTCAAGCGGGGGGAAGTCACATACTTGGCAGTAATGGTGACAAGCGGCCCTCCAGCCCTTTAGAGGTGGACCTACCCCAGAAGGTTAAAGATGCCCTTGAAGAAAACAAGGATGTCATGCCTCTCTAGCTGCCCAAACAACTTCCTCCAAAGAGAGAAATTGACCATAAAATAGAGTTAGAGCAAGGGTTTAAGCCACCAGCTATGACCCCTTATTGCATGGCACCTACTGAGCTCAAAGAGTTGAAAAGACAATTGGTTAGTTTGCTGGATGCAGGTCAGTTTTGACCTTCAAAGGCTCCTTATGGCGCTTCAATCTTGTTCTAGAGGAAGCACGATGGTTCATTACATATGTGCATTGACTACAGGGTGCTTAATAAGATTACGGTAAAGAATTGGTACCCCCTTCCTCTCATTACTGATTTGTTTAATAGATTAAGGCGAGCCAAGTGGATTACAAAGGTGGACTTGCATTCTAGATACTATCAAGTTTGTATTGCAGAAGGGGACGAGGCAAAGACCACCTATGTTACCCGCTATGGTTCTTTTGAGTGGTTGGTGATGCCTTTTGTGCTAACCAACTCCCCTGCCACTTTCTCCACACTTATAAACTAGATCTTTCGGCCATTCTTGGACTGGTTTGTAGTGGTCTACTTGGATGACATCCTTATCTATAGTGAGACTCTTAAAGACCATGTCGACCACTTACAAACTGTGTTCAAGCTTTTGCAGGACAATGAGCTTTACATGAAAAAGGAGAACTGCACTTTCATAGCACGGGAAGTACACTTCCATGGTCATGGGATGAGGAATGGACGAATTTGAATGGACGAGGAGAAGATTCAAGCCATCCAAGATTGGGAACCAACAAAGAATGTCATATAGTTACGATCATTCCTTGGTCTAGCCAATTACTATAGGTGGTTCATCAAGGGATATTCAGCATGTACGGCCGCTCTAACCGACCTGTTAAAGAAGAACTAGTTGTGGGAATGGACAACTTAACAACAAATGGCCTTTAAAGTGTTGAAGGCTGTCGTAAGTAAAGAGCCTATCCTTGTCCTCCCTAACTTTACAAAGGTGTTTGAAGTCCACACCGATGCTTTTGACTTTGCTATAGAAGGAGTCTTAATGTAAGAAGGACATCCTATGGCTTATGAGAGCCAAAAATTGAATGACACTGAACAAAAGTACATGGTGCAAGAGAAGGAGATGACTACCATTGTGCATTGTCTCCATACTTGGCACCATTATCTGTTGGGTTCTCAATTTGTGATGAAGATGGACAATGTGGCCACTAGCTACTTCCAAACCCAAAAGAAGCTGACCTCGAAGCAAGCTAGGTGGCAGGACTACTTGGCTGAGTTTGATTATATGTTGGAATATAAGCCAGGCAAAGCCAACGTAGTTGTTGATGCCTTAAGTCACAAAGCTGAATTGACGGCCATCTTTTGTCTAAAAGGGGATATCAAAGACCTAATCCGAGAAGGGCTCAAGCATGATCCCATGGCTAGACAACTTACAGACCTTGCTGTTAAAAGGGGGACAAAAAGAGTTTTGGGTAGAGGATGGCCTAGTCTATACCCAAGGGAGGCGACTTTATGTGCCAAAATGGGGGAATATAAGATGCTCCCTCATTAAGGAGTGTCATGATACCAAGTGGGCAAGTCACCCAAGCATGAAGAGGACGTGGGCATTGTTGGAGGCAACACACTATTGGCCTCAGTTGAGTGATGAGGTTGAGATATATGTTCCAACATGTCTTGTGTACCAACAAGACAAGGCTGACCACCAATTACTAGGAGGCTTACTGGAACTGTTACCAATACCTCAAAGGCCTTGGGAGACCATTACAATGGACTTCATTTCTGCATTACCCAAGTCAAAAGGGTCTAGGTCAATCATGGTTGTTGTGGATCACTTTCCAAAGTACAGGACATTCATCCCTACTCCAACTAATTGTACAACCGAAGAGGTGGCACGATTGTTCTTTAAAAATGTGGTAAAGTATTGGGGGTTGCCACACCACATCGTAACTGATCAAGATCCTCGTTTCATTGGTCGACTGTGAGACGAGTTGTTCAAACTCTTGGGGATTGAGTTGCATTTTTCCATGAGTTTTCACCTTTAAACTGACTGCCAAACTGAGAGGGTGAATGCTCTTTTGGAGTGTTATCTGAGGCACTTTGTAAGTGCCAACCAACGTGATTGGGGAGACTCCTAGATGTGGCTCAATTTTCTTACAATCTACAAAAGAGCGAGGCAATCGAGAGAAGTCCCTTTGAGTTGGCGACTGGGCAACAACCTTTAATGCCCCACAACGTGGATGCAAATTCATCAACCAGAAGCCCAGGAGCCCTAAAGATGGCCAAGTCATGGAGGAAGCAAGCCAACATAGCCCATTCCTACCTTGATAAGGCAGCTAAAAAGATGAAGAAATGGGCAGAGAAGAGAAGATGACAAGTTAAGTTTGCTGTTAGAGACAAAGTAATGGTCGAAATCTTGCTCCAACAATTCAAAGCTTTTTGTTCTGTCCATAAGAGTCTAATAAGGAGGTATGAGGGACCTTATTCAGTCTTGTGAAAGGTTGGTAAGGTCTCTTACAAGCTGGATTTGCCCAAAAACTTAAAAATCCACCCTGTCTTCCACGTGAGTAAGCTCAAACCATTCAAGGAAGACCCCAAATGTGGAGTATCCACTAGAGCTCCCCCAATTGTGGTAAAGTCCTACGACAAAGAGGTCGAAGAAGTGCTTGGAAAACAGGTTGTTTGAAAATGTGGTATACCACCAAGCACCCAATACTTGATCAAATGGAAGGGATTGCCTGAGAGTGAAGCAACATAGGAAAGTAAAGAGGATATGTGGCAATTTCAACAACTTCAAGAATACAAGGACTCGACAAGGGCGTTAAAGGGTTAGGTGGGGGAGAGTGAAACGCCATGGAATGTTCTAAGGAAGCCTAGAGGCTTACTAAGACCCTAGAACATTCCACCTTATTCCATACTATTCTAGAATTCTCTTGATTAGGTAGACTTGTAGAGATCCTTGTACTCCAAATTTTTTATTGTAGCCATTAGATTAGATGAATCACAGCAGTCCATTTAGGAGGTAGAGTTGTATATAAAGGGAATTAGCCCCAAGGGTGGAAGGCATCCAATTCACTTGTATTCTCTCTCAAGTATAATATAGTGTTTTCCTTCTCTCATCATTCTCTCTTGTGTTTTCTATAGTGCTCTACTTTCTCTTCACTATCCAATGGGGAAGGCTGACTTACCTTCTATGAAGGACGTAGGGAAAGCTACGTGTCACATGGTCGAGAGGAAAATTTGTACGTTTGTGACATACTGCTTTACTTTCACAAGTTGATCCTAAATCTGTTGAGGAGATTACACAAAATCTAACTAAATCTCTATCTATAGAGCTATTTGAAAAGCATAGAATGAGTCTGTTTGTGAGAATGCCTCCTTAAGCCTAAAGATCAGGTGAATCCTCTATCTTTACTTTGCGAGTTTTTCAAATTTGTAATTGGTTGGTAAAGGGGGAGAGAAACAACAGTATAGGGAGAGCTGTTAAGAAAGGGGGAGTTAAAACTACTGTATAGTGACTTTTGTTATGAGTGCTTCCAACAATTACAAAGGGGGAAATTGTTGTTCCCACAGCCTTGTATGGGTTGTAATTGTTGTCAACTAGGTTTAAGTGTGCAAGAAAGTAAAGCCATGTAGAAGGGCCAGAAGGTAAAAACCATATGGAGGGGCAAGAACGTAAAAGTCACATGGAAGGGCAAGACAGTAGATTCACCTCAAGTAAGCCCTATTAGGGCTTCATGGAAGGGAGTATATAAAGGCCTTGGAAGAGAAAATTAGGGTAAGGCCAACACAATTGAATACACGGCAAACAAAAAAGTGAGTTGACAGTAGCCATCGTGAACAATGTAACCGTCGAGAGAGAGAGAGAAAGAGCAGACGGTCAACGGCCGGGCTGAATGAAGAACAATTGTTAAGAGAGAGAGAGAGAAAGAGGAGGCGGCTGAAGGAGCTAAACGACCAGACAAAAGATCAGAAGAGCAAAGCGGCAAAGCCATTGGAAGAGAGAGAAAATGAAGTAGCCATCAAACGAAGCAATTGTCGAAAATAGGAGAGTTTGGCAAAATAAGCAAATTAGAGTAGATTAGTAGAAAGAGAAAAAGAAACCCAACAGCCAAAATAGATAGTCGACCAAAACATAAGAGAGAGAAAACATAGCCATTGGAAGAGAGAGAAAACACAACCACAAGAAGAGAGAGAAAAGAGGTATATGGCCAAAATGGAGGTGTGGACGGCAAAGGAGAGAAAATCTGACACAGCCAAGGAGGAGAGTGGTCCGTAGAAACAAAAAGAAAATCCGAGATAACCACGACAAAATAGGGGTTCCAAAAGAGAAACTCGTGGGGAACAGCACACCACTAGCACACTAGCGGTTAGCGAGGAGACAACACGGCAGATTCGAGAGAGAGAGAGAGAGAGAGAGACAGATAAAAAGAGAGAACCATTGGTAAAACAGAGAAAATCCGATTGGAGGATGAGAGAGAAATCCAGCTAGATGGTAAGAGAGAGAAATCTGGTTGGACAGCAAGAGAGAGATAAATGGACAGGCGAGCCGTGAGACAGTGAGATCATGGGATGGTGAAAGTAGGAGTTATGTGAAACAACGTAGAGAAGAAATTCGGCAAAGCATTGGAAAGAACTTAACGTATTGCCAGATTTCTTCAAGAGAGGTTAGAGAGCATTACAGTGAACTTCTCAGCAGCAGTGGAGTAGCCTTTCAATTCAATAGAGGCAAGTCAAGTTAGAAGAAGGGTAGACACAGTAAGTGACACTCTTTGTATTGTACTTGCTTAGTAATTAAAATAGTGAAAAGAGCATAGGATTAAGACATCCATTATAACTGGAATTCTCAAGTATCGTGGATAGTCTTGATAAGGGAGAGTCCCTACCACCGTGGATGTATGTCACATTGATGGAACCATGTAAATCTCGTGTGTCCTTAATTTGCTTTACGTTCTGTACTTTGAATTGAGTTATGAATGCAGCTAAAGTATCAACCAACCCATAACCTAACGAAGACCTAAACAAGAACATCTGAATTGTTTATTAGGCAAGGTGTCTGAAAGGTGACTTTAGGGACTATTGTGATTAGTAGGTAGCAATAGATCTACCTTAGTCGAGTATAAGAAAGAGTTTGCTTTTAAGAAGAGGTTGAAGTTGTTCACTTACTTGTAAATTGTGAATTATGGTGATACTGATTCACCCTCCTCTCAATATCACAAACTAGTAGATCCTAGGGAGAAGTCAGGAAATTCAATATGATTAGTTCAAGAAAGAATATCTCACTATAGACCTTGAGAAGTCGAGAACTTCATTCACAAAAACAGGTTGCCAAGTAAAGAGTAAAGAAGGCAATACTATTGTAGTTGGGAAGAGAACAGCTGGAAATTTATATGTGATTAATGAGGATAAGACAAACAATTATTTACTTACAAAAGAAAAAGAAAATCAACTCTGGCATAAAAGGTTGGGACACTTAACACAGAAGAGCATGAGGAAGCTGACCACTACTCATGCAATTAGAGGCATTCCAAACCTCAATAAAGAGAGGGAGTATGTCTACTCAGCATGCTCTAAAGGAAAATAGGTCAAAAAGCAATATAAGACCAAAGAGTTCAATTTTGAAGCAGTGCTTGACATTGTACATACTTATTTATGTGGGTCAATAAGGACAAAATGGTTAATTGGTGAGAGGTACTTCATCTTGTTTGTTGATAATTATTCAAGGACCTTCATCATGCACCTCAAATACATGTTAGAAGTTTTGAAATGCTTTAAGAGATATAGAAGATTCATTAAAAATGAGAGTGGAAAGAATATCAAAGTATTGAGGTCAGATCAAGGCACTAAATTTACAAATGATACTTTTGAAGATTACCTTGAGAAGCATGGTATTCACCATTAGATGGCAGTAGCAAGAACACCTCAACAGAACGGGGTGGTAGAGAGGAAAAATAAATCTGTGTGCATTGCCAGCAAATTCCAAGATGATCCTTAGGAATCTTTTGTGTTGGCAGTGAAAAGAATCCTAAGATACTTCAAAGGGACACTGGAAATGGGTTTGTGGTATCCTACCATGGATTTTATAAAACTACGAGCATACACTGATGTAGACTAGGCAGGAAGTATAAATAACAGAAAATCAACCAGCGGTTGCAACTTCTACTTAGGTTCAAAGTGTGTTCCATGGTTAAGTAGAAAGTAAAATAGTGTTGCTTTGAGCACATCTGAGGTTAAGTATATGGCTGCTTGTGCAGCATGTACTCAAGTGATATGGATGCAAAGACAATTGGCAGATTTGTGTGTCAAAGTGAAGTTACCAGTAAGTGTACTTTATGATAATCAAAGTGCAATTAATCTGCAAGAATCTAGTTCAACATTCAATGAGCAAGCATATTGACATCTGGTATCACTTTATCAAGGATCAAGTGGAACAAGGCACAATTCAGTTGGAGTATGTTGGCACTAAAGATCAAATTTCAGATATTCTAACTAAACCTTTGTCCACAGAGTTGTTTGAAAAGCACAGAATGAGTCTATCTATGCAAATGCCCCCTGAAGCCTGAAACTCAGGTGAATCTTCCATCTCTACTTTGTGGTTTTTTTTTTTTTTTTGATTTGTAATTGGTTGGCAAAGAGGGATAGAAGTAACAATGCAAGGGGAGCTATTAAGGAAGGGGGAGTGCATATTTAGGGGGAGTTGTAATCCATTACTTCTGGATTATTACTCTAAGAAGATTATGAAGGACTGCTGCACAATGGTTTTTATTGTGAGTGTTGCCAACAATTACAACAAGGGAGATTGTTGTTCCCACTGCCTTGTATGGGTTGTAATAGTTGTCAACCAGATTTAAGTGTGCAAGCAAAAGTGGCTCATAACCATGTATAGGATAAGATTAGCATGTCAAATAACCTTATAAAGTGATCTCCTTGGAGTGAACTTGTAGAGGGAGTGTAGCATTGCTTAAGTCTTAATGTGATAATGTGACAAGGTGGTAACTGTTCATGGGTAATCCTGGTTGTTCATTCAAGCAGTCAAGGAAAGAGATTTTAGTAAAAAGAAAAGAGCAAGAAAAATAAATTAAGAAGGAGAATAATGCTGAATTTTGAATGGAATAGTAATATGGAGCCACATGGAAGGGCAAGAAAGGAAATTCACCACAGCTACAGTAAGCCCTACTAGGGCTTTCATAAAATGGCGTATATATACCAAGACTTATATCTTGTGGGAGAGCCATCGTAAAATAGTGAGACTTGGAGAACGTGAGACGGGAGAGTAAACCAGACCTAGAAACCGTGAAACACGTGAGAGCATACCAGAAAGAGAGGATGTGAGACCTGGAGAAGGTGAGACTTGAGAGCAGACCAAACCGGGAAACCATGAAACATGTAAGAGTAGACCAGAACAGTGAGACCAGGTGAGACCTAGAAACATGAGACTAGGTGAGACAAGACCAGAACGATGAGACCAGGTGAGACCTAGAAACGTGAGACCAAGTGATACCAGACCAGAATGGTGAGACCTAGAGATGTGAGACCAGACTAGAACAGTGAGACCAGGTGAGATCAGATCAGAACGGTGAGACCAGGTGAGACTTGGAAACGTGAAACAGACCAGACCTAGAGATAATGAGACTAAAGATGGTGAGATGGTGAGACCAGGAAATGGGTGAGACGTGAGACCAGGTGAGAACAAACTAGAGAAGATGTGAGATCTGGAGAAGGTAAGACATGAGACCAGACCAGGTGAGACATGAGACTAGACCAGGGGAGACGATGAGGTAGTGAGGTAAGGAGATGGGTGAGACCGTGAGATGGTAAGACCAAGAGTTGTGTTACACAACCAAAAGAAGAAGTTCGATGAAGCATTTGAGAGAACTCAACATATTTTCAGATTTCTTCAAGAGAGGTTAGAGAGTGTTTTGGTGATCTTCCAAGTGACAGTGAAGTAGCCTATTCAAATCAAATAGAGGCAAGACAAGTTAGAAGAAGGGTAGACACAGCAGGTGACACTCTTTGTATTGTACTTGCTTTGTATTTGCAATAGTGAAAGGAGCAAAAGATTAAGATATCCATTGTAACTACATTGCAATCATAGGGAATACCACACTGGTATTCTCAAGCATAGTAGATTTTCTTGGTAGAGGAAGAAACTCTACCACCATGGAGTACATCACATTGACAGAACCATGTAAATCTCTTCTGTCCTTGCTTTGAATTTACATTCTGTGTTTTGAATTGAGTTGTGAACACAGTTAAATCAAACCCATAACTTAAAAAAGACCTAATAAAGAACAGCCAATCTGTCTAATAGGCAAGGTATCTGAAAGGTAACTTTGGGGATTATTGTGATTAGTAGGTAACAATAGATCTACCTTAGTTAAATCTGAGAGAGAGTTCACTTTTGAGAAGAGTTTGAAGTTGTTCACATACCTACATATTGACGAGAGCTAAAGTATTAAAAAAGTAGAATACTTTGGCTTAAATTATATCAGAGTTTTTTTTTAAAGGGGTGTGATATTGATTCACCCCCCTCTTAGTATCACAGACTAGTAGATGCTATGGTGAATTTGGGAACTTTAGAGATAACAACAACAACAACTAAAAGGAGAGTGTAGCAACAAAGGAAAACAACAACATCATTAGAGGAAGAAGGAAAGTGTAGCCACAATAGAAAATAATAGTAGCATTAGAGGAAGAAGGAAATGGCAATAATTGTAACAAGGAAAAGGCAGAAATTACAACAAGGAAAAGGTAGTAGTACCAGTAAAGAGGAGCAATGGTAGCAAGAGGAATGAGGAGCGATTGTAGAAAGAAGGAACTTGCAGTAGCAGAATCAGCAACCAACAAGGAAGAAAAACCTGTAGAGGAGAGATAGCAGCAATGACAAAAAGTAAAAAAAAGAACCGGCAGCAGGTAAAGTAGCCTTAGCAGCAGAGGTGAGAATCTGCTAAGGAATAAGGAGGTAGCACTAGCAATAGGGGAAGGAAACTATCAATGCAAAAGGAGGTAGCACCAATAATAGGTAAGGTAGCACTGACAATAAAGGAGAAAACCTAGCAAGGCAGAAGAAGGCAGCACTAGCAGCAAAGGAGAGAACTTGCTAAGGCAAAAGGAGGCAGCATTGATTGTACAAGAAGAGAACTTGCAAAGACAAAAAGAGGTAGCATTGATTGTAAAAGAAGAGAACTTGCCAAGGCAAAAGGAGGCAACAACAGCAGCAGAGGAGAAAACTTGCCAAGGCAGAAAGAGGCAGAACCTACAGCTAAGAGAACTAGTAGAGGAGAGAACCTGTAGAAAAGAGAACCTGCGAAGGAGAGATAGTAATAGCATCATAGAGAACTTGGAAAGAATAGACTGGCAAAACTTGAGCAAAGGCTGGTAGTAAGGAAGGAGAAGATTTGTTTTCTATAATAACAACCTATGTACATTGAGTGATCTTTCTCTAAGAAGTTTTAGTTATAACCTTTCTATAAACTTCTTGAAAAAGGATGAGAGACCCTTTAAGTAATTGGGTGATCAATCTTTTGAGTGATTGGGAGATCAACTCTTCTAGTGATCGGGAGATCAATCCTTCAAGTGATTGGGATATTGACTTTTCAAGTGATTAGGAGATCATTATAAGTGGTTAAGGAGTGACCGTTCTACAACATTAGTTGTATCCCTTGATAACAAGAGTGGATTATGTGATTTCGGAGTGATCCTATCACACCATGGATGTAGTACACACATTATGGGGGAAACACATAAAAATTTCATGTGTTTTTAGGTGCTTGTTCTTGCTTGATATCCATATTGTCGTTCTCACATAAGGAAGCATGATAAAAAATTGGATTATCGACTTTAATAGGTCGCAAAGGTTTAATTCAAACATATTTGTAAAAAGTAAGCATCTTACATTAATTCTTCCCCTCAGAGCTTGGTTCTTTTGTTGATCCATTTTGTCTACTTTAATATGAAATTACTTGTTGCTACTATGAGTCTTTACATTAACTACTAGTTAATATCATGGAGGGCATAAACAGTGTTAACAGTAAGGGCATTTCCACTTTTGATAGACAAAATTAACAATTATAGATGAATAAAATGCTCTCATATCTGCTATTAGTGGCTTCACACTTGTTACTGAAGGTGCTGCTATGATGCCTACTGATAAGAAGAATTTAGAATGTGATGGAAGGGTGAGAAATGCCTTATATGCTTTCTTATCAGACAAAAAATTCACCAAAGTGATGGGGTGCAACACAACCAAACATATTTAAGACAAATTGAAGAATATTTATGAAGGAAATAAGGTTGTAAAGGAAGCCAAGTTACAAATCTAGAGGAGCATATTTGAAGACATAAAGATGTTGAATGATGAATCTGTAGATGCCTTCTTTACAAGAGTGAATAAAATTGTATGCTCTATTAGAGGCTATAAAGAGGAGATCAATAATACTAATATGGTTAGGAAGATACTTAGAACCTTACTAGAAGCTTTCAATGCCAAATTTTCCCTCATAGAAGATAAAGATTTGGATAGGATGCTATCCTTAAATGATTTGCACAACATATTGATGGCTTATGAAATAAGAATAGCCCCAATGAAGAAAGAAAAGAAGTCTAAGGTAGAGAAAGAGTTGGCCTTCAAGGCAATGAAGAAATTAAAGATTAAACACCAAGAAGAAGAATTTGATAGCAGCTCTGAAGTTGAAGATGGTGATACTAAACTTGCTAAAGTCATGACATATATTACCAAAAAAATGAGGAAAGAAAAAGGAAAGTACGAGGGAAAATTACCCTTGAAGTACTTTAGTTGTAGAGCAATGGGCACTTTGTTATGGACTACCTAAAGAGAAAAGCAACAATGATGATGATGATGATGATGATGATGAGTTGGCCCCAAGGAGGAGAACAAAGAAATCTAGCTTTTCTAAAGCTGGAAATTCAAATTTCAAAGGGAAAAAGTAACTCTTCATATCAAAAAAAAAAAAAAACAAAGAAATTTTTTAGCAAGTTGGATGAAGAAGATTCTAAAGAAGAAGTTGATGATGATTCCGATGATGATGCTTTAAAGAATGTGCTAGTTGCTCAGGTAAATGTTTGAACAAGAATCTTTATGTGATGAAGAATCAATTGAAGAGGAAGAGAATGAGATGGTGCAGCAACTTAAGAATGGATTGAGAACTTGTTTGCACAAAAATAGCAAGTTGTAAAAAGAGATAAAACATCTTAAGAAGCTAAATAAAAATTTTGTTGTTGATAAATCTAATCTCCAAGTGAAAGAAAAGGAGTTGGAAGCAAAATAGAAGGAGTACTTGAAAAGAATTGAGGAGTTGAATGTACATGAGGCAGAGTAAGGCAAGATACACAATGATCTTCGTGCTTAGATGATTACACAAGAGCAAGAAATGCTGATTCGATAAGCCAAGCTCCACATGGTTGAGTATGAATTGAAGAAGTATGATGAAAGTTTTATGCAAGCCATAAAAGTGAGAGGAGAGTCGACTTTATCAAATACCATTAAGAAAGATTCTACAAAAAATTGGATAAGTGTTTAAGCAAACAAAGACCTCATTCCATAGGGAAGAAAGAACTTGGCTATATTGAAAAGTCAAATGAGAAGATAGTAGAGAAGAAGAAAATTGTGTTTGTACTTGAAAGCAAACACAATGATGTTATGGAGAAGAGAAACCAACCCAAGCCAAAATGGGTTAGGAAAGATGTGATGAAAACTCCTATTGAAAGGAGATAGGTTGTCAAAGATGGAAAAATGGTTGTCATAACAATTGCTAAAGATATAAACTTGGTGAAAGAAGAAAATTCAACTTTGACAGATTTTGTTGAAGCTGTGGTAAGTATGGGGACAAGGCTAATATGTGTTGGAGTAATGGGCATATGATGAAAGGGAATGTGAGGCAGGAGTCTGGGGGGAGATTCTATCAAGAAAGGGGATAACCTTAAGTGAAAAGAAGTCATATTCCATTAAGAAATAGATTTGATATGTTGGAAGAAATCTTTGAAAGATATGAAAAGGCTAGACATACTACTGAGGAATGCTTGACATTGCTACCCAGTCAAAGAGTGCAAAGGAGAAAACCTACATATGCTCTTACATTCGGCCAAAGAAGGAGAAAAGGAATAGAAATGCTACGGTTGTGGAAGTAGCCTTAAAAGCTTCCAACAAAGAAAAGTCATGGATCCTAGATAATGGCTGCTTTTCACACATGACAGGAGACTCAAAGGTATTGAAAAAAGTAGTAAAATATGTTAAAGGGTCAGTCACATTTAGCAATGATGGTGCCTTAAAGACTAAAGGTGTTGATGCTACTGAAATTGATGCAAAAAGCTAAAATAGGAGGAAGTTCTTTATATTGAAGGGCTAAAACACAATTTAATTAGTGTTAGCCAACTTTGTGATGATAGGCATGAAGTTACTTTCCACAAGAGTGGTTGCATAGTAAAGAGATTAAGTGATGGTGCTATTTTTACTAAGCAAGAAAGAACAAATGGAAACTTATACTAAGTTTTAAGAAGCAAAACACATGCTACATGAGTACTAAAGATGAGAATTTGTGGTGGCACAAAAGATTAGGACATTTTGGACAAACAAGGTAGAATAATTTGTCCAAAAATGAAGTTGTGTAAGACATACCCAAGTTGAGAAGATAAAGAAATGCAATTTGCAACATTTGTCAAAAAGGGAAGATGGTGAACACTACCCACAAAAATGTGAAGATTCAAACAAAAAAGCCATTGGAATAAGTTGCAAATATATTCACCAAACCTCTATTAAGAGAGATGTTCCAAAAATGAAGGCTAAAATTATGTATTCAGCCATCCTCTAGAGGCTGAGGTATGCCTCTAACCCCTCTCCCCATCCCTCTTCTATTATTCTTTAGATTTGTTAAAGGGGAAGATATTTTGCATAAATTCAAAAAGAGTATATATTGATTAAAAGGGAGATTAGCTTGATAAATGAAGGGGCAGAAATTGTCAAGAGGGAAAGTAGAAGAAAATGGCAGTTAAAGGTTGTTTCCAATTAGAATCATGCTTGCATATAAAAGGGAGATGCATGTTTTAAGGGGAATTGTGAATGTCAAAAGTTGCTATTTGTGCTTAATTGTTGATTGTTGGATTTAATATGTTGCCAACAAATCGAAAGGGGGAGATTGTTAAGCCCATCTTTGATGGCTAATATTGGAGTTATTGTCAAAAACACTTCATAGATTTGTCCCAGTTAATTTGATGTTATGAGTGCTCTTGAGATGAGGCATAGCTGCCCAGTCAAGGAGATTTTGAAAGCATTGTGAACTAGGAAAAAGAGTTTGAAATGTAGAGAGATCATTGGTCAAAATTGTTAATGGTAGGTTAACCTTGAATTTAATGAGTCAATGTTGACCTTTGACCTTAAATTTTAGGAGTCAATGCTGATCATTATCCTAAATATTAGGAGTAAATGCTAACAGTTGATCTTAAATTTTAGGAGTCAATGCTTATCATTAACCTAAATATTAGGAGTAAATGTTAACCGTTGACCTTAAATTTTAGGAATCAATGCTAATCATTGATTATAAGGTAACCTTTGGGAATCATTAATTAAAGGCAACCATTAGGAATCAATGCTGACTATTAATGATTAAGCAACCTCAAAATTAAGGCTTATAAATATATCCATGCATCTATCAAGAGATGTGTGTGCTTTAGAAATGTAATCAAGAAAATAAGTGAGAATGACCAAAGATTAGCGACCAAAAGAGAGAGTGTGTGCTATGTAGAAACAAGTGAGAGAGCGTGTGTTGCACAAAAACAAGGGAGAGAGGCATGCTATGTAAAAACAAGGGAGAGAGTTCGTGTTGTGTAGAAATAAGGATAAGAGTGTGTGCTGTGCAGAAACAAGGGAGAGTGTTCATGTTGTGCAAAAATAAGGAAGTGAGTGTGTGTTGCATAGAAATAAGGGAAAGTTTGCGTGCTATGCAGAAACAAAGGAGTGAGTGCATGTTGTGTAGAAACAAGAGAGACAGTAGCACTAATGGAGAAGGAGATAGCAATACCATCCAAAGGAAGAGTGCAACAGCAAAAGAAAATAGTAGCAACACTAGAGGAAGAAGGAGAGTGCAGTTGCAATAAGGAGAAGGCAATAATTGTAGTAAGGAAAAGGTAGCAATTACAGTAAGGAGAAGGTTGAAAGTGTAGCAAGGAGAAGGCAACAATTGCAACAAAAAGGAGGTAAGAGCAACAGTAAGGGGAAAAAAGGAGCAGCTGTAAAAAGAAGGAGCTTACAACAACAGAATCAACAACCAGTAGGGAATAGAAACATACAGAGGAGAGATAGTAGCAACGACAAAAAGAATAGAAGAGAATTAACATTAGGTGAGGTAGCATTGGCAGCAAATGAGAAAACTTGCCAAGGTAGAAAGAGGCGACACCAGTAGCAGAGAAGAGAACCTACTAAGGTAGAAAGAGGTAGCATTAATAGTTGAGGAGAGAACTTGTCAAGACAGAAGGAGGCAGTACCAGCAATAGATAAGAGAACTTGCGAAAGTAAAAGGAGGTAGCACCGGTAGTAGAGGAAAAGAACCTGTCAAGGCAGAGGGAGGCAGCACTAGCAGTAGAGGAAAAAACTTGCCAAGGCAGAAAGAGGCAAAACCTGTAATGGAGAGAACCTGTAGCAAAGATAACCCACAACAAAGAAAACCTACTGCAAAGAGAACTTGTAAAAGAAAGAACTTGCAAAGGAGAGACAACAATAGTAGCATAGAGAACCTGGAAAGAAGAGACTAACAAACCTTGAGCAAAGACCAACAGTAAGGATGGAGAAGATTCGTTTTCAGTAATAGTAACTTGTGCACATTTAGTGATCTTTTTTAAATAAGTCTTAGTCATAACCATTTTATGAACTACTTGAAAAAGGGTGGGACACCCTTGGAGTGATTGGATGATTAATCTTTTGAGTGATCGGGAGATTAATCTTTCAAGTGATCAGAAAATCAATCCTTTAAGTGATCGGGAGATCATTATAAGTGATTAAGGAGTGATCCTTCCACAACATCAAGTGTATCCTTTGATAACAAGAGTGGATTGTGTGATTTAAAAGTGATCCTATCACATCGTAGGCATAGTTCACATATTGTGGGTGAACCACGTAAAAATTTCATGTGTTTTTTAGTGCTTGTACTTGCTTGATATCCATATTTACATTCTCACATAAATTGGATCATTTAAGACAATCTTATAGTTGTTACTCAATACTTTGAACCTTTTTAGAAATGGTCTTTCTTGCTTAATTCTAAAGGTAATTAGGTCTTTACCTAACCTTCTCTTCTTAGACTTCTCTTAAAACCATTTTTATAGTGAAACCCCAGCTCAAAATTAAAAATTTTAAACATTTATATGATTTTGACACAACATATGGTTGCCAAAAAGAGATCCAAATTTTAGAAAAGAAAATGTATTAAAGGAAAACAAGAGTATGGGAAAATAGATTATCTATGTCAAATAAATCTTCAATTATTAACAATTCACTTGTAATTGAAATAGTTGATAGGCAATAAAGTATGTTGGGAGAGCATAAAATATCATATATAATCTTTAAGGTATCGTACAATTTTATCAAAGTGTTATATATAATCTTTAAAGTATGATGTAATTTTATCAAAGTGATGTATACAATTTTTAAGATATTCTATAATTTTATCAAATGTCGTATATAATCTTTAAGGCATTGTACAATTTTATCAACTTTGTACACAACACTTTGATAAAATTTATGACACATTAAAAATGATATATACAATAATTTGAATAAAATAAATTCTATAATTTTTTAGTCAAACCACACTTACACACTTTGAATACAACACTTTCAATATGACACTTTAAGACTAATGATAGACCTTATAGTTATGGCATTAGCATTGGTGTATATAAAGACATATCATCTCTACAAACATTAAATAAGACACTTTTACTAATGATTAATGCATAGGCAAGTATGATGACCAAAATATTGAAAATGTTAATTATATTATATTTGTCTCACCTATCTTTCATTAATTAATATGACTACAATTTAGTTATCTCCATTTAATGGGTTTATTCATTTTGCTCAATTTACTCTTAATATGTTTAAACTTTCTTTAAATTTTCAGCTTTCATCTTTCTTTTTTTTATGTTGTTTGGTCAATAAATCTAGACAACTAGTCCAAAATTTTAACTAACATTTTGAATCTTTCAATTCTTTCTATTTTCCTTTAAGATCTCTCAGTATTTTATTTAAAATTTTTTCTACAAATAAAACATAAAGAAAAAGATTACAAAATCTTTGAACAAATTATTAATAGAACTTTAATTCAGATTCAAAGATCTTAACATACATAACATATAATAAAAGATAACATTCCATAATAAGAATAATATATGCTAATCAATTTGTCAATCAACCATAAATTGGAATATATACAATCAATTCATCAATGACTAGACAAATTACTCTATCATGTCTAGGCAAATCAATCAATCATGGAGACACTTCAAAATCTACTATATTTGACTTAGATGGATTGTGATAAACAATATAAAATTAGATGGTGATGAATGATATAGACTTAGATACAAATTCAAATATTTGTTTTTAGATGATGACAATTATGCTTGATGATAGGAATAAATGATATAAATTTAAATGCAATAACTTCCTCTAAATATATGTTATCTCATGATAATACACTTAATACAAATAGAAAATATGCAAATATTTGTATCCAAAGAGATCAACAAAGAGGTCATCATTAGTCAATCATCTCTCTCCCCCTTTGGCATCACATCTCCATTGCTTCCTCTTCTTAATTTCCTCGTTCATCTATGAAATGTTCTTCTTCTATAGTAATCCTAATATATTGGTCATTAGATCCCTTGATTCCTTCATATAATCATGAAGCTCATCTTTAAACTCATCAATAATATTATTCAACAACCTATAATCATTAGATTGCAAATGAACCTACATCATATACCTTTAATGCATGAAGCCAAAATTATCCAAACTATTCTTAGTCTATGCCTTACTAGCTATGTGTTAGTTACTATTATAAATACACATTTGATATTTCATGTATATAATATATCAATTAAAGACAATCTTTATCTTTAGTATTATTTATATAATAATATGGTCACCAATAAACTGTAAAAATTAAGTCTATGAAATAGATATATTTTGTAAAAGTAATTATGATGAGATCATAATTATAATATATCTATTGTATCAAAGTATTATTCCTAAATATTCTTAGTCAATATGCCATCAAGATTTGACATTGATAAAATTGTGACTAGGATATGTTGTGTTTCTTTTTTAAGAAAGTAGTTGATCTTATATATTGAAGTATAAAAATACTTAAAACAAACATGTGGGTGCTTGTTAGTTGAATGAGTTCATTAAATTGATATACTATAAGAATTCTTAAATAGAGCATTACTTGTATGTCAAAGGAATTTCTTATGTAATAGTCATGTAAGTGATCCTTAGGCTTGAGATCAGTAAGGTATCTCATATAATAATTTGTATGCTTTGATCTCATCTTTGGGTTGTCCTAATCAAGGATTGCTTGTGGGGATGAAGTAAGACATATCATGAATTACATAAAGATAGTTAAGTGATTAATAAAGGATTTGTCATTTTAAAGTAATCATAGGAGTATGTCTCCTTTGTTTCCAATGAGAACAAATTTAAGAAATCCTTGCACAAGGTAAAACAATGATTTATAAGAAGTTATAATTTTATTTATAAAATCAATGATTGTATACATATTTGGAAATTAATAAAATTAGAAAATATGAAATAGGTACTAATTCCATACTCTATGTCTAATTAGAACATTAATATGATGAGATGATTGAATTACATTGAGACATTATGTATTGAAGAGATTAATCAAAATACTTTGATAGTCCTAACATTTGAGTAATCATGATGTGTGACTAGATGTCAATTTTAATCTATGAATATGAATTGATTAATTAGAAAGTTAATAAAAAATTAAAGGAGTTTTATTTCTTTGGAATTATAATGTTCATTTCCAATATGTTAGGATGTTAATGAGTCATATACATAAGGATGATTGAGGAAATATAGAATTGAGATCGAGGTAGACTTGATTGAAAGGTTTGAGAAATTTATGGGGTCAAATATATGATATTTTATATTATAAGGACTAAAGTGTAATTTATTAATAATTGACACAAGTCACCTAAATAGGGTTCTTTAATTCTTATCAATATCCCACAAGATAGATATTGCATGTTTAACACATTAGGGTTGTTAGCCTCCTTCCTTTTAGGTTATGAGAGTTGTTTTCTCATTATTTGTATGGATTATCATTAAAAATTGAATGCTTAGATGGTAATGATTGACAAAAACCTATTAATAGGCATAAAAAAAGATTTCTTTAGTAATTATTTTATCTTGTAGGATAAATTGTAATTATATTTAACAAGTAATCAATTTGCTTTTAAGAATCAAAATTTTAAATCATTATTTCTAATGCATATTTATTTGATAAATATCTTTATAATTTTTAACCTCTAGGGACTATTTATAGGATATCTTAAAAGGGTTGAGAGAGATAACACTAACAATGGAAACAAAGTGCCTTAAAAACAAAAATGAAGGATTAGATCCTAACAATGTGATTCAAGCATTGGTCCATCCATGTCCACTTTCTTAACATTACTAAAAATATTTTGCTTAGATACTCAAACTCTCCCTCATTTTATACTTTATCACCTATTACAAAAGGGTAAAGCAATCATGGGTGTTAGGGCATCACTTGAAGTGAAAGATAGCACCCTTTATAATAGACAAAGAAATTCAAGCAAAAGAAATAAAAAGTTGTAGTGATCTCAAATGATGTTAAAGAAATCCCATTACACAATGTCAATAGATTATAATCATTTGCAATGCATAGTTTCAAATCTAAGTAGGCTGCCATTGCTGAAGACGATGGGTTGTTCCTTAAATACATCAACAAAGTGAGTATAATGTGGTTAAGTAACTTAGTTGAACTCTAACCAAAATCTTAAATCTCATTTTCGCTAATAAACTCAAAGCCTCATTAAAAGTCTTTATTACATATTCTTAATGAAGCATATGTTTCAACTATCATTCCTTGATCAACTTCAACCATATCATCAATTATCTCATGACAAATAATTGCTTCACATTCCCAAATGACGAGGTTCCAATTGAAGAGCATAATTATACCAAGACACTACATATATTGTTCATCTATCATGGTTGTAATATGTTATGCATCCTCATGGACAATCAATCATCATTAAATTTTATGCGTAAAGACACATTAAAGCAATTACTAGTTGATGTCACCATTATAACACTAAGCCACATGGTTGTGTAAGCATTTGATGTCATAAATCATAAAGTGGTAGGGAATGTGAAACTCCTATAATATATAAGACCATGAACTTTCAATATGCCTTTCCAATTTGTGGACATTGGAATACTTGTAAATCCATATTGTAAGAGCCATCTCCTCCACCTTATACCAAAAGTTGAAGTTCATCATAAGCAACTTATTAATTAAAGTTCAAGCAAAGTATGATTTTCTTGTTACTAAACTACCCAAAATTCCTTATGTTGAGGCAATTGAAAAAGCATTGTGATATGCATTTTGCTCCTTAGAAATGGTTAATACGACTCTTTGGTTTGAGGAGTCATTTTTAAGATGGCACTCTTACCATCTGAACACTTAAAAAGGTAGTCAAAGTGAAGATGAGAAATGGTTAACATCCAAACATAGGAATTGAAAAATATCTTTAAGGCATCACCACTTTGATATAGCCCAATGGACAATAAGACCATTTAGGAATTAGATACCATCCCAACCAAGGCAATGTCGTTTAAGGATACTTGGAAGATAAGCTAATTGAGCTTTTACTACCCCTAACTTACCACTTCAATAGTGTAGGGTTCATTAATTAAACCCATGAAAACTATGATGCATCAACCAAAGTCATTATGGAATTCAATACATTGACAATCTACACTAACTCCAGAGAAGGGGAAAAAGAGTTACCTTAAGCCTTATTGATCCAACCATGCAACGTTAATGAATTTATGTGCAACTAGTGGGCTTGGGAGATTCCTCAATTACTTAAGTCTTTTACAAAGTAATGCTATCTAAAAGTTTCCTACATATTGACAACCTTGACAGTTAAGGCTAACTATGTAATAAAATGAGTGAATTTTTTTCATATGTCAACCAATAACATATGCTTATATCATTTGCACTCATAACCCTTGTCCTATCACTTAAATTGTTATCTTAGAATTTGCCTTTGCATATTAAACCATTCTAACAATACATATTCATTTTTGTATTAAGTTAAAGTTTAAAAGTGCTCTTAATATGTCATTGAGACTGAAGGTGAATTCTTTTAAAAGGAAACTATTTCCTTAAAGCATATAAATGCTTTCTTAAAGAAGGAGATCCAATTTCTTATTGAAAATAGTAATGACTTGTAACATGTTTATATTAAAGAGCAAAGACTTGGGAAGCTCTTAGGTAAAAACCTTATTAAAGAAGGAAGTGCCTAAGATTCAAGAATCACTTACTTAATTTGTTAAGGGAAAGATAAGCTTGATAAGTTACTTGGCTCATAAATGCCTTAAAGGGGGAAAAGTGGCTTGGATTATGCATCTTATGCATATCAACCTAAAGCTACTAAGGCAAAGGAGTCTGTGAAAACATGCAAGCACAATCATCTAAGAAGACATTTTATAAGCATGCATTTGTATCTACATTATGCCATCACAATAAGATTACATCTTGCAAATAAACTTATATGTACATTTCTCACCCATATGGAAATAAAACACCATATGTAAAAACCATATTTACACAATAGATATCATGGTCATCTGTATGATAGATATTATATGTTATTTCTATAGAGATTATAGTCATATGTAGTTTACTTGTCATCATAAAAGGAGTTTAGAAAGTTTGAAATATTCACATGTTGGTGCTTAATGCACTAAAACTAACACTTAATGACCAAAGAAAGTTTAAGTACCTAAATTGTATGATCTTTATATGGGTTTTTTTTTTTTTCAAAATGGCTTAAAGTCATTAAAATGGTGCTTAGGCAACAATTGTTCTATAAACATGATGAGAAATGCCAAACATTTCATTTCCTTTAAGGTAATTAATGGTGATGAGGTAACTTTTGATTACAATGCCAAAGTGAAGAGCCATGTATCTAGTATAGAATTTTGGGACATGCAAGTATAAAGCAACTCATAATTCTCAATCAACACAACCTTATAAAAGAACTTCCTAACATCAAATATAAGGAGAATAAGGTGTGTAGTGTATGTCAATTGGTAAGCAAAGTGAAAGATCTACTAAGAGTGAAAAGTTAATATCTACCTTAAACCCACCCTTGGAGCTATTGTATATGGACTTATTTAATCTAACTAGAATCTCCTTTTTAAAAGGAAAATTGTATGCATTTGTCATTATAGATGATTATAATAGATTTACATACGTTAGTTTCTTAAGTCACAAGGTCAAATGATTAAAGACTTTTGAAATTCTTTTAAAAAAATCTAAAATGAAAATAGATACTATGTCACTTGCATTAGAAGTAATCATAATGGAGAGTTTGAAAATGAGGGTTGCAAAAAATTTGATGATTCTGTTGAACTCATCTTTAATAGTTAATGTTGGATTTGCTGTCAATACCATCTCACACGTTTATATGGGTTGGTTTGATGTTATGAATACTGTTGAAATGCAATGAGAGCATTGGGAAAAATCAGTGATAATGGGTCAACTTTAACGTAGAAGAGTCAATGTTGACTATGACCCTCAATTTTAAAAGTCAAGATTAACCATTGACCCTTGACCTTAAATTTTAGAACTCAAATCTGGCCTTTAATTGTAGAGCATCCTATGGGAATTAATGATGTTCGTCAATGATAGTGTAACCCTAATCTTAAGACTCTATAAATACCCCTATGTGTCTTGCAAGGGTGTATGTGTGTGAGCTATAGAATTTTTGAGAGAACAAAACCTAGTTGCAACAGCTGGCCAAGAGGGAGAGAGAGAGAGAGAAAGGGAGCAAGGCAGCCCAGTAAGAGGGAGAGAGAGGCAACTTAAAGCTGCTGACCACCATGTCCTTACCAAGTTGTAGTAGCCGGACCTCACCAGCACCTGCAGCAGTTGGCCCTTACCAAGTTGCAACAGCCGGCCACCACACCAGCAACCTGAAGCAACTGGCCACCATACCAGCAACTTGAAGCAGCCTGCCACCAAACCAGAAGGTGGTGCAGCAACCTGTGAATCCAACAGCCAAGGGAGACAATCCAGGAACACCAGCAGCCACCTGTAGATCCTGCAGCAAGGGAGAAAATCTAGGAACACCAGTAGCCACCTACAGATCCTGCAGCAAGGGACACCAGCTGCCACCTGCAGATCCTGCAGCAAGGGAGACAATCCAGGAACACCAGTAGTACGTGCAGAAGGGCTCCTGCACTAGCAACACTGGTAGGAGGTCCTTGCATTAGCAAAACAGGTAGTTGTCCAGCAAACCAAATTCTGCAGCAGCAGCATCCGGGAATCAAGTTGTAAACCAGAACATGCAGGTTGCAGGTTCGAGAATAAGGAAGCAAACCAGCAGCAATAGGTGTCCTGCACCAGCAAACAAGGAGGCAGCAGCAGCAGGAGATTCTTGCACCAGCAAAGCAGTAGGTCTGGTAGAAGGTGGTGCAGTAGCAGGAGGTGTCCTGCACCAGCAGCTATAGCAGCAGCATCTGGGAATCAAGTAGAAAACTAGCAGCTTTAGTAGCATCATTTGAGAATCAAGCAGCAAACCAGTAGCTGTAGCAGCATCATCCGAGATCAAGCAGCAACCCAACAGTAAGAGATTCTTGCACCAGTAATCCAGGAGGCTTTCAAGCGGACCAACAGCACTCTAGGAGCTTTCCAGTAGACTAGCAGCACTCCAGGAAGCTTTATAGCAAACCAGCAGCACTTCGGGAGGTTATACCAGCACTAGCAGCACTCCGGGAGGTTTCCCAGTAGCAGAAGCACGTCCAGGAATCAAGCAGAAAATTAGAATGTGCAGCAAGTGGTCCGGGAATCAGTAACCACTTGCAGAAATTGCAATAGCAAGTCCAAGAATCAGCAGTGCATACAGACATTAATAGTAGCCAGTGCACATGCGGACGACAGCAGTAGTGCATATGGACAACAGCTGCACATCTAGGAGGCTATACCAACAAGTGTAGTGTGCCTAACAACTAAATCAGCAACAGCAGTGCATGCGGACAGAAGCAGCATGCCTTGGAGGTTATACCAGCAAATGCAATGCACCTAGCAACCAAATCAGCAAGAGCAACGGGTTCGGACAGCAGCAGCATGTCCAAGAGGCTATAAAAGCAAGTGCAGCGTGCCCAGCAACCAAATCAGCGAGAGCAGTGAGTGTGAACAGAAGAAGGACATATAGGAGGCTATACCAGCAAGTGCAGCGCGCTCGGTAACCAAATTAGCTAGAGTAGTGCATGCGGGCAGTAGCAGTGTGTGCGGACAGTAGTAGTGCACGCGGACAGCAGGAGCAATGTGTGTGAATAACAACAATGGCACAAGCCGACAATAGTAGCAGTACATGTAGACAATAGCAGCAACACAAGTGGATAACAGTAACCTGCACAGACGGCAGTAGTAGTGCATGCACATAACCGTAGCAGCTCGTGCAGACTGCAATAACTGTGCATGCCAGCAGCAATAGCAGTGCTTGTAGGCAACATTGGCAGTGAGTGAGACAACACTAGTAGCAAAGGAAGGAGAAGATTCATATTATTCACATGTAATTTATACATATTGAGTAATTGTTCTCTAAGAAAAGTTTCACTATATACTCTTCATAAACTTGCTGAAAAAGGATGGGATATCCTTGAAGTGATCGGGAGATCGTTGAAAGTGGTTAAGGATTAATCATTCCACAAGTGGTTAAAGAGTAATCCTTTGACAACATTGTTGTATCCCTTGATAACAAGAGTGAATTGTGTGACTTAGGAGTGATTCTATTACACCGTGGATGTAACTCACACATTATGGGTGAACCATGTAAAAATTGTTGTGTGTTCTTGGGTGCTTATGCATTGATTTTTTATTTATACGGTTGCTCTTACATAAAGGAGAAAAATAAAAATTAGATCATCGGCTCTAACAAATAGCAAAGGTTACATTCGGATTGATTTGTAAAAAGTGGATACCTCTCATTGATTCACCCTTCCTTTTAGTGTGAGACCTAAAATGGTCCTTATCAAGTGGTATCAAAGTCAGTTCCTCTGTTGATCCAAATTTTCTTCTTTAAATTAAAGTTATGCATTGTTGTGTGAGTTTTTATCTCTGCTATTGTTTGAGATTTTGGATAGCATAAACAATGTTGATAGCAAGGACATCCTTACATTTGATGGACATAATTATAAGTTATGGAAGAATAGAATGCTCCAATATCTGATGTCCTTTGGTCATGATGTGTTTGAATCTACTATTAATGGCCTCATATTTATTGCTAAAAGTGATCTTATGACGCCGACTAATAAGAAAAACTTGGAGTGTGATGGAAAGGCAAGAAATGCCTTGTATGCCTCCCTATCAAATAAAGAATTCACTAAGGTGATGAGGTACAACATAGCCAAGCAAATCTAAGAAAAACTAAAGAACATTTATGAAGGAGACAAGGTTGTGAAAGAAACTAAGTTTGAAATCTAAAGGAATATATTCGAAGACATAAAGATGTAGAATGATGAGAATATGGATGCATTCTTCACAAAAGTCAACAAAATTGTGTGCTCTATCAGCGGCTATAGAGAGGAGATTCACAATGCCACTATGGTAAGAAAAATACTTAGAACCTTTCTAGAAGCTTATAATGCCAAAGTTTCCTCCATAAAAGATAGAGATCTAGATAGGGTGCCCTTAGATAATTTACATAGCATATTGGTGGCTTATAAAATGATAATAGCCCGAATGAAGAAAGAAAAGAAGTCTAAGGTGGAGAAAGAGCTAGCCTTTAAGGCAATGAAGAAATTGAAGATTAAAGACCAAGTAGAAGAATCCGAAAATAGCTTAAAAGAAGATGGTGATCCTTAAATGAATAAAGTTTTGGCGTACATCACCAATAATATGAGGAAAGGAAAAATGAAGTACAAGGAAAAATTACCCTTGAAGTGCTTTAGCTATAAAGACATAGGGCACTTTGTTGTGGACTGCCCAAAAAGAAGAGAAACAAGTAATGATGATGATAATGAGCCTACCTTAAGGTGGAGGACAAAGAAATCCAACTATCCTAAAGCTAGAAATTTAAGTGCTAAAGGAAAAAAGCAATTCTTCATATTCAAAAGAAGAAATTATTTAAGCAAGCTAGATGAAGAGGATTCTAAAGAAGAAGTTAATGATGATTCTGATGATGAGGCTACAAAGGATGTGCTAGTCGCTCAAGTAGATGATGACCAAAAATCTTCAAGTGAGGAGGAATCAATAAAAGAGGAAGAGGATAAGTTGTTGCAGCAACTTGAGAATGAGTTAAGAACTTGTTTGCGCAAAATAGCAAGCTGGAAAAAAAAGGTAAAGTATTTTGAAGTAAAAGAAATGGAGTACTTAAAGAGAATTAAAGAGTTGAGCATACTTGAGGCAGAGCAAGGAAAAATACACAAAGACCTTGGTGCTAAGGTGATTGCATAAGAGCAAGAGATGCTAACTTTGTCAGCCAAGCTCCATAAGGCTGAGTATGAGCTAAAGAATTGTGAAGAAAGCTTTATGCAGGCCATGGAAGTGAAAGAAGAGTCATCTTCAGCAAATGCCATCAAAGAGGATGCTACTAGAAAGTTAGGTAAGTGTCTAAGCAATCAAAGACCTTATTCCATGGGGAAGAAAGGCCTTAGCTATATCGAAAAGCCAAATGAGAAGGGAGTAGATAAAAAGCAAATTGTGTTTGTGCTTTAAAGCAAGCACAATGATGTGATGGAGAAGAGAGACCAACCTAAGCTAAAATGGGTTAGGAAAGATGTGGTAAAGACTCCCATCCAAAAAAGATAGGCTATTAAAAATGGAGAAAAGGTTGCCACACCAGTTATTAAAGCAACAAGACATGAACTTGGTAAAAGAAGTAAATCCAAGTTTGAAGGATTTTACTGGAGCTATGGTAAGTATGAGCACAATGCTAATGCTTATTGGAATACTTGGCCTATAATGAAGAGGAGTGTGAGGCAAGAGTCTAGGGGGAGACTTTATCAAGAAAGGAGGCAATCTCATGTGGAAAGAAGTCATATTTCACTAAGAAACAATTTTGATTTGCTGGGAGAGATCTGTGGAAGATGTGAAAGGATTAGATACACTATTGAGGATTGCTTGACATTACTACCTGGTCAAGGAATGCAAAGGAGAACACTACACATACTACCATATTCAGCCAAAAAAGAACGAGGAAGTTGCCTTAAAAGCTTCCAAGAAAGAAAGGTCATGGATCCTGGACAAGGGCTGCTCTTCACACATGAAAGGAGACTCTAAGGTGTTGAAGAAAATAGTAAAATAAGATGTAGGATCAATTAAATTTAGAAATTATGGTGCCTTAAACATTCAAGGTATTGATGCTGCTAAAATTGGTGCAGAAAAGCTGAAATCAAAAGAAGTGCTTTATGTTAAAGGGATAAAACACAATCTTATTAGTGTTAGTCAGTTGTGTGATGATAGTTATAAAGTTACTTTTAATAAGAGTGACTGTATAGTAAATAGATTAAATGATGGTGTTATTCTTACTAAGGGTGAAAGAACATTTGGAAAATTATGCCAAGTTTCCAAAAGCAACAACACATGCTACATGAGCACTAAATATGAGAATGTGTTGGGGCATAGAAGATTGAGACATCTTGGACAAAAAAAGGGTTGAATTTATATGTTTAGCCAACCCTTAGAGGTTGTAGTATTGTCTAACCCCTTTCCCTTTTCCCTTTGCTATTATTCTTTGGATTTGTTGTTAAAGGGAGAGATATTTTGCATAAATCCAAAGAGAGTATATGTTGATAAAAAAGGGGAGTAGCTTAATGGATAAAGGAGGAGAACTTGTCAAGAGGGAGAAGCAGAAATGGGAGTTAAACTCAGTTAAGGGAGATGTATATTTCAAGGGGAGTTATGAATGACAATGTGCAAGGGGAGTTGGAAATATCAACAATTGTTATATGTGTTGCCATTAAATCCAAAGGAAGAGATTGTTGAACACATCTTTGATAGCTAATGTTGGATTTGTTGTCAACACAATCTCATATGTTATATGGTGATGAAGACCTTTTTAGGTGTCACACTAAAGGGGATAAATCAATGTGAGATATCCTCTTTTTACAAATTGATACGGATTTAACCTCTATGACTTGTTAAAGTCGATGATCCAATTTTTTATTTTTCTTCTTTATATAAGTGTGACCATGCAAATATAAATCAATGCGCAATCACCCAAGCATATATGACAATTTTTACGTTGTTCACCCAAAATGTGTGAGCTATGTCCATTATGTGATAAGTTCACTCCTGGATCATATAATCCACTCTTGTTATTAAGGGATATAACAATGTTATGGAAGAATCACTCCTTAACCATTTGTGGAAGGATTACTCCTTAATCATACAATTTTTACGTGGAGGGACTGCTCCTTAACAATGTTATACGAATCGACAATATTTACATGGTTCACCCATAATGTGTGAGCTATGTCCACTGTGTGATACATTCACTCATAGATCATACAATCCACTCTTGTTATCAATAGATACAACAATGTTATGGAAGAATCACTCCTTTACCACTTGTGCAAGGACTACTCCTTAATCACTTACAACGATCTCCCGATCAAGGAATTGATCTCTCTATCACCCTAAGGGTATCCCACCCTTCTTCAGCAAGTTTATCAATAGTTTATAGTAAAAACTTTCTTGAAGAACAATCACTCAATGTATATAGACTAGTAGTGTACAATATGGATCTTCTCTTTCCTTTGCTACTAGTGTTGTCTCACTTGTTGCCAATGTTGCCCACACACACTACTCCTATTCTCTGCAACTGCTGCTCCTGCTATCCGTATGCATTGCTCCTATTGTCTGCATGAGCTGCTCCCGCTGTCCGCACATGCGGTGCTATGCCTACTGACTGTGCACATTGTTGCTATCTTCTTGCACTGCTGCTGCTATTAGTGCATGTTGTTACTACCCACAAACACTACGACCACTTTTTATGCCTG
The DNA here is from genome assembly GCA_037897445.1 of Ceriops zippeliana. Taxonomy (NCBI): domain Eukaryota; kingdom Viridiplantae; phylum Streptophyta; class Magnoliopsida; order Malpighiales; family Rhizophoraceae; genus Ceriops; species Ceriops zippeliana. The sequence goes on from JBAPLH010000155.1 coordinate 3,725,342, forward strand.
CTACTGCTGATGTTAGTCCCTCCTAGACGTGCTATTGGTGTAGGAATGCCTCCTAGACATGCTGCTAGTGCAAGAACACCTCTTAGATATGTAGGGACACCTGTTATTGCTGAAAAGTCTCCTAGATATGCTGGAGAGCCTCCTGGTTTGTGGGTGTGGTGGCCAACTACTGCTATCACCTTTGTAAGGGTTGGTTATTGCTCTCACCTTCATGAGAACCAGCTACTTCTATCACCTTCTTGAGAGTCAACTGCTGCTATCACCTTTATGAGGGCTAACTACTGCTCTCACCTTTGTAAGGGCTAGCTACTGGTTTGTTGGTGAGGATTGGCTATTTTTCTGCACCCTTGTTATCAAGGGATACAATTTGGTTGTGGAAGAATCACTCCTTAACCATTTACAATGATCTCCTAATCAAAAAATTGATCTCTTGATTACTCAAAGGGTATCCCACACTTTTTCAGCAAATTTATCAAGCATTTATAGGAAAAATATTGTTGGAGAATGATCACTCAATGTGTACAGACTACTAGTACAGAATATAGATCTTCTTCTTCCATTACTGCTGGTGTTGTCTCACTTACTACCAATGTTGCCTACACGCACTACTGCTGCTATATGCGCATGCTGCTACTACTGTCTGCAAGTGCTACTGCTGTCCATTGCACAACTTTAATGTCCACTGCACAGCTTTAATGTCTGCACTCACTGCTATTACTATCTATGCACATTGGTGTTGTTTGCATGCACTACTATTGCTATTCGTACGCACTAGTGCTATCCAAACACATTGCTATTGCTATCCACACATGCTCATGCTATTGTTTGTGTGTGGTGCTTTTGTCCAAATACACTACTGCTTTTTGTACGCATTGCTATTACTATTTGTACACACTGCTACTGTTTATACACACTCTGCTGTCCACGCATATGCTGTTGTCTGCACACACTTTGCTGTCTGCACATGTGCTGTTATTTGCACATGTTACACCTGCTATCTACACACATTGCTACTTCTATCTACACACATTGCTCTCGCTGTTATAGTTGCTAGGCCTACTACATATGTTAGTATAGCCTCCTAAATGTGTTGCTACTATCTGCATGCACTATGTCTACTATCCACACATCCTGCTGCTATTTGCGCAAGCTATTGCTTTTGTCCACACGGGTTGCTACCGTTCATATGCACTACAATTGCTATCTACACACACTGTCCCTACTATCCATATGCACTACTAATGTTTGCTCGCATCGCTGCTACTATCCTTGTGTGTAGTAATTGTTTTCACACACCACTACTGCTACCCCCTCCTTCTGGCTACTGCCTTGGTGCTTTGCTGGTGCTAGACCCTTCTACTATTGCTCCACCTCCTATCAGCTGTTGCCTCAGTGGTTTTGTGTAGGACCTTTTTGCTACTACTCCACCAGCTGCTAGCTACTGCTTTACCTCCTGTCAGCTGCTACCTTAGTGGTTTGTTGGTGTGGGTGGCCGATTACCTTGCTCTCTTTCTTTCCTCCTTGGCCAACTACCTTGCTACCTCTCCCTTAGTGATTGCTACACTTTTGCTGCTGGCTGCCTTGCCCTCTTTCTTTCCTCTTTGGTCGGTTGCCTTGTTGCCTTCCATGGTGGCTGCTGCACTTTGCTTGGTGGCTGCCGTCTCCTTTCTGCCATTCACTTCTCTTTTTCCTTAGGTTTGCCATTCACCTCTTAATTACCATTCACCACACAATTTTTTGCAGCCCTATCTACTCTTTTTACAAGACACATAAAGGTATTTATAGAGCCTTAAGATTAGAGTTATATGATCATCAATGGTCATCATTAATTTCCACATGTTGTCTTACAATTAATGGCCAAATTTGAGTCCTAAAATTTAAGGTCAATGGTCAACATTGACTTACTAAATTTTAGGGTCAACGGTCAATCTTCACCCCTAAAATTTAGGGTTATGGTCAACATTGACTCCTCAACACTAGGGTTGACCTATCTTCACCGATTTCTCTCAATGAACTCACTACATCTTAACGATATTCATAACATCAAATCAACACATATAACCATGTAAGATGGTGTTGACAATAACTCCAACATTAGTCATAAAAGATGGGCTCAACAATCTCCTCTTTTGGATTTGTTGGCAACACATTAAATCCAACCATACACAACATCCCCTACACAAAGTCATTTGGCTCTCCTTGAAACATACATCACTTGCTACTCCCCTTGTATACTTCTCCTCTATTTAACAAGTTTTCCCCATTTATCCATCAATCTACTCTCCCTTTTTATGATATGAGTATACCCCTTATTTAGGTTTATGTAAAATATCTCCCTCTTTGATAACAAATCCAAAGAATAATAAAAGAGGGAATAGGAGAGGGGTTAGAGAATACCTCAACCTCTAGGGGTTGGCTAAACACATAAGGTAAGCTTCAACTTTTGAAATATCTCTTTTGATAGAGGTTTAGTGAATATATCAACCACTTGCTTTGCAATAAGCACATACTCTAGCTTTACTTCATTTTTCTTCACCTTTTCTTTAATGAAGTGGTACTTGATTTCAATTTGTTTTGTTCTTGAGTGTTGAATAGGATTTTTTTGACAAATTGATGGCACTTTGGTTTTCACAACTAATCAACAATGGTAGTTGTACATCCACCTTCATATCTTTAAGCTATTGTTTCATCCATAGTAATTGAGTGCAAGCTTGAGTAGCAGCCATATATGCATCATTTACAGTATGTAGAGTCACTAAATTTTTCTTCTTATTATGCCATAAAACACATCTACTGCCCAAATAAAATGCACAACTAGACGTTTGACCTTCTGTCATCACATTTCCAACCTAATCCGCATCTGTATACCCATATACATTAAGTTGTCTGCTCCTATCATAAAGCAGCCCATAATTAGTTGTACCCTTCACATACCTTAGTATCCTTTTAGCTACCATAAGATAAGACTCCTTGGGGTTACTTTTAAATTTGGCACAAAGGGTTACAGCAAAAACAATATCAAGCTTTGATGTTATCAAATATAGTAAGCTTCAAATTAACTTCCTATATTCCTTCTAATCATTCATGTTGCCTTCTTTATCCTTACCTAACTTTGTTCCAGCTGTGACAGGAGTGCTTACTTCTTTAGAATTCTCCATCCCAAACATTTTAAAAGCTCATAAGCATACTTTTCTTTGGAAAGAAAAATTCCAACCTCACTTTGCAATGCCTATAATCCTAAGAAGAATTTCATTTCACCAAGCATGCACATCTTAAACTTCTTCTTCATTTGCTTGGCAAAGGTAGTGCATAAGGCCTCCTTTTTTGCAACAAAGATTATGTCCTCAATATGGACCACAACAATTTACTGGCCCTAGTTGTCTTCATTTATATACAGTAAGCTTCCAATCAGCTTTCTACATTCCTTTTGATCAACCATGTTGCCTTCTTTATCCTTGCTTAACTTTGTTCCAATCATGATAAGAGTGCTTAATTCCTCAGAGTTCTTGATCCTAAACCTTTTTAATAGCTTAAAGCATATTTTTCTTGGGAAAGAAAGATTCTAGCCTTGCTTTGCAATACTTATAATCCTAAGAAGAATTTCATTTCATTAAGCATAGACATCTTAAACTTCTTCTTCATATAATCGGTAAAGGCAATGCATAGGGCCTCCTTTTCTATAGCATATTATGTCATCAGCATAGACCACAACAATTAATTAGCCCTGGTTGTCTTCTTTTATATATAAGTTTTTATCAACATTCCCATTTTTAAAATTCATGTTCTTAGGGTATGTATCTAGCTTAGAATACCATGCTCTTAGAACTTGCTTTAAGCCTTATAAAGCCTTGTTTAATCTACACACACTTGAGGCATCATGATCAAGTATAAAACCATTAGGCTGTTCAATAAATTTCTCTTCTTTAAGCTCTTTATTAAAAAATGTAGACTTCACATCTCTCTAATGAACTTCATAGTTTTTTTGAGCAACAATGACCATGAATATTCTGATTACTTCAAGTCTAGTCATTAGAGCAAAGGTTTCTTTAAAGTTAACAATTTCTACTTGTGAGTAGCCTTTACAGACAAGTCTTGCCTTGTTTCTTACCACCTCACCCTTTTCATTAAGCTTATTTCAAAACACCCATTTGGTTCCAATGATGTTTTTCCCTTTAGGTCTAGGGACTAAACACCAAATGTTATTATTTTTAATTTGGTCAAATTCTTCATTCATAGCACTCACCCATTCCTTATGAATCAACCTTTTGTTATAGCATCTAAAGCCTCTTCCATTTGGTACGTAGCCCAAGAATATGCCTTCATCATCCTTTTCATCAAATTTGCCAAGATGCTTACCTTTGACATTAATGAGGCATAGGCTCCCAAACACTTTAAAGTGTTTTATAGCTGGCTTCTTTCTATACCACAACACATAGGGTGTCTTCTTAGCATGTAGTCTCATCAAGCATCTATTTTGAACCTAAGTTATAGTGGTGATAGCCTTTCTCCACAAGCCATGTCATGTACCATGCTTAGCTAGCATGGTTCCTACCATCTCCACTAAGCTTTTATTCTTTCTTTTGGTCACTCCATTTTATTGAGGTGAGTAGGGACTCACATATTTATACTTCACTCCATGCTTCTCCAAATAATCTTTAAATTCATTGCATATGTATTCTATCCCATTATCTATCCTGAGCCTTTTAATTTTCCCCCTCAACTAGTTTTCAGCCAGCCTTCTGTAGCTTTTGAAATTATTGAGAGCCTTTAATTTATGTTTCAAGAACATAATGCAAACCATTCTTGTAAAATAATTAATGAAGGAGATGAAGTACCTATCACCCTTGGTTGATCTTTGTCTTATAGGCCCATAGATGTCCAAGTGAATGAGCTATAATGGCTTCTTCATTTGGATTTCCATATTTTTGTGGGTAGCATTTAGCATCTTCCCTTTTTGACATGTGCTACAAATTACATCTTTTTCTTTTCTTAGCTTAGGTACATCTTTCACCACTTCATTTCTGGATAGCTTGTTCAACCCCTTTTGTCCAAGATGTCCCAATCTTCTATGCCACAATAAGTTCTCATTTTTGGTGCTCATATAGCATGTGTTTATGCTTCTAGAAACTTGGTACAAGTTTTCATATGTTCTTTCACTTTTAGTCAGAATGACACCATATTTTAATCTCTTCACTGTGCAGCCACTCTTGTTGAAAGTAACATCATGTCCATCATCATAAAGCTATTTAAGATTGATGAGATTATGTTTTAGCCCTTCAACATAAAGCACTTTCTTTTATTTCAGCTTTTATGCACCAATTTCAACAGCATCAATACCTTAAATCTTTAAGATACCATCATTGTCAAATTTGACTAACTCTCCATCATATTTGCCTACTCCCTTTAACATCTTGGAGTCTCCCATTATGTATGAAGAACAACCACTATCCAAGATCCATGGCTTTTCTTTCTTGGAAGCTTTTAAGGCTACTTCCACAACCATAGTTTTTTCTCTTCCTCTTCTTCTTCTTTGGCCAAATGAGGGAACTTTGGTAGGTATTCTCCTTTGCATTCCTTGACCGGGAAGCAATAGTTGGCATGTTCTCATTTGCATTCTTTGACCAGGTGGCAATGTCATGTAGTCCTTAGCAATGGTTCCAACTCCCTTACCTCTTCCATAAATCTCTCCCAACAAATCAAACTTGTTTCTTAATGGAATATGACTTCTTTCCACCTAAGACTACCTCCTTTCTTGGTAGAGTCTTCTCCTAGACTCTTGCCTCACACTCCTTTTCATTATAGGTCGAATATTCCAATAAATATTAGCCTTGTACCCATACTTACCACAGCTCCAACAAAATCCTTTGAACCTAGATTTACTTCTCTTACCAAGTCCTTGTCTCCTTTCTAGATGTTCTTTAATTTGTCCCAGATTTGCTTGGCTGTGTTGCACCTTATCACCTTGGTGAATTCTTTATTTGATAAGGAGGCATATAAGGCATTTCTCATCTTTCCATCACACTTCAAGTTCTTCTTATCAATTGGTATCATAGGATCACCTTCAATAACAGGGTTAAAGCCACTAACAACAGACTTAAACATATCAAGACCAAGGAACATCAGATATAGGAGCTTTCCATTCTTCCATAACTAATAATTTTGTCCATCAAAAGTAGGGATGCCCCTTTTGTTAACACTATTCATGCTATCAATGATCTCAAGATGTAGTAGAGATAAAAACTCATACGACAATGCATAACTTCAATTCAAAGCAAAAAAAATTGGACCAACAAAGGAACCGACTCTAATACCACTTGATGAGGACCTTTTTATGTCTCACACTGAGAGGTAGGGTGAATCAATGTGAGATATCCTTCTTTTATAAATTGATTCAAATTTAACCTCTATAATTTGTTGGAGTCGATGATCCAATTTTTTAGTTTTCTCCTTTATGTGAGCATGATCATACAAATATAAATCAATGCACAAACACCTAACCACATATGATAATTTTTACATGGTTTACCTACAATGTGTGAGCTACATTTATGATGTGATAGGCTCACTCATAAATCACACAATCCACTCTTGTTATTAAGGGATACAATAATATAATGGAAGGATCACTCCTTCACCACTTATGGAAGGACTATTCCTTAACCACTTACAATGATCTCCTGATCAAGGAGTTGATCTCCCAATCACTCCAAGGGTTCCCCACCCATTTTCAGTGAGTTTATCAAGAGTTTATAGAAAAACCTATTGAAGTTCTCGACTTCTCCTTAGGATCTATTAGTTTGTGATAATGAGAGAGGAGTGAATCAGTATCACCACAATTCACAATTCACAATTTGCAGGTAAGTGAACAACTTCAACCTCTTCTTAAAAGTGAACTCTTTCTCAGACTCAACTAAGGTGGATCTATTGCTACCTACTAATCACAATAGTCCCCAAAGTCACCTTTTAGGCACCTTGCCTAATAGATAATTCAGATGTTCTTGTTTAGGTTTTCATTAGATTATGGGTTGGCTGATACTTTAGCTGCATTCCCAACTCAATTCAAAACACATAATGTAAAGCAAATTAAGGACACACGAGATTTACGTGGTTTTGTCAACGTGACGTACATCCAAGGTGGTAGAGACTCTCCCTTACTGAGACTATCCACTATATTTGAGAATTTCAATTGCAATGGATGTCTTAATTCTCTGCTCCTTTCAATATTGCAATTACTAAGCAAGTACAATACAAAGAGTATCACTTACTTTGTCTACCCTTCTTCTAGCTTGTCTTGCCTATATTGAATTGAAAGGCTGCTCCACTGCCGCATAGAATTTCACCGCAATGCTTTCTAACATCTCTTAAAGAAATTTGGAAATATGTTGAATTCTTTCAATGCTTCACTCAATTTCTTCTCTAAGTTGTTTCACATAACTCCTGCTTTAAATGTCTCATGGTCTCACTCGTCTCCTTGTCTCACGACTTGCCTCACCTATTTGTTTTTCTCTCTCTCTTGCTGTACCACCAAATTTCTCTCTCTTATTGTCCAGTTGTTCACTCTTCTTTGGCCATTCACCTCTATTCTGCCGTCCAGTCGTCTTTGATTTTGGCCGTGTTTTCTTTTTCTTGCCTTCCCGTCGACTCTAATTTGGCCATTCTTGGGTTTTTGCTGGTTGTCTATTTTTTGCGTTTTGCTCACTATTTCAGTTGTCTCCCCTTTATCTCTCTCCCAACGGTTATTCTTTATTTAGCCCGGTCATCTCCCTTTTCTCTCTCTTGACAGTTGTTCTTTGTTTAGCCTAACCATCTCCTCTTTCTCTCTCCCTCGACCTTTGTTCTTCGTTTAACCCAGCCATTTCCCCTTTCTCTCTCTACCTCTTTGTCGTGTTGTCTCCTTGCCGACTGTTGGTGTGCCGGTGGTGTGCCGTTCATTACAAGTTTCTCTCTCTTACTGTCACACGAATTGCTCTGATTCTCTCAATTTTTCGAACTCTCCTCTTTTTCAATGATGACTATTGTTCACTCGATGGCTATTGTTCACTTTATGGATACACTATGCGACTACAGTGTTAGGCAATTATATTGGCCTTTATATACTCCTCAACAAAACTTAATAGGGCTTACTTGCAACAAATTTATTGTCTTGCCCCTCCATGGGGCTTTACGTTCTTGCCCATATGGCTTTTACCTTCTTGCCCTTTTATGTGGCTTTACTTTCTTGCACACTTAAACCTAGTTGACAACAATTACAACTGATACAAGGCTGTGGGAACAATAATCTCCCCCTTTGTAATTGTTGGCAACACCCATAACAAAAGTCACTATGCAGCAGATTCAACTCCCCCTAAATATGCACTTCCCCTTTCTTAACAGTTCCCCCTGCATTGTTGCTTCTCTCCCCCTTTGCCAACCAATTACAAATCTAAAAAACTTACAAAGTAGAGATGGAGGATTCACCTAATTTTCAAACTTTAGGAGGCATTCACACAGACAGATTTATTTTGTGCTTTTCAAACAACTTTATGGATAGAGAGTTAGTTAGATCTTGTGTAGCCTCTTCAACAGATTTAGGTTCAACTTGTGAGAGTAACACAGTAGCTTTCATAATTCCTCTTCTTGTTGTAGCTCCTGCTAATAGGTCACCTATGATCTGATTTTCTTGATGAGCATTGGTCCACGTTTTCCTTGGCTTTCTTTCTTTCACAGTCTTAGTTGCAAAAGGATCTCTTTCTTCATCAATCACGTACAAATTTTCAGTTGTTCTCTTCCCAACTGCAACAGTATTGCCTTCTTTACTTTTTACCTGGCAACTTATTTTTGTGAATATTACCTTATGGTCTTCATTGCATAGTTTGCTGACAGATGCTAAATTGTATCTGAGTCCTTCAACATGCAGAATATCTTTCAACTTTCCTCTTCCAATATTTACTGACCCTTGACCATTGATGTTGAGTGAATCATCGTTGCAAAACTTGACTCTGTCTTCTCTATATTTGTTTAGCTTTGATAATTTACTCTTATTTCCTATCATGTGGGAAGTGCATCCACTATCAAGGATCCACTGCTTATCTTTGTAGTCAACTTTAAGTGTAATTTCAGCTATATTAGCCACCTCCCTTTTAGCTTTATATTCCTTCTTTTGAATTGACTAGAAGATAGCTTTCTCCTTTTTCTTAACTTTGATTGCACCGCTTGTTTTTACTATGCCATTGAGTGCCTTCTCTTGCTTAGGGAGAAGTGTCATGCATCTTTTGGCATTATGACCATCTTGCCCACACCTTTCACACTGTTACAAGTCTACCAATATAGCAAACTTGTTCTTTGAAACTATTGGTTTGGGCTTCCACCAACACTCCTTGTCAGTGTTTCCTTGCTTTTTACAGTATGTGCATGAACTCATGACAAGTGTTCTCCTCTAAATTTTGTATTGTCTCCCCTTGTATGCAACATATCTTCTTGAGTTGGAGACATATATTGGCCTTTTCCACTAGTAGTTACTCGTCTTATGACCCCAAACTCTACAATAAAGGCAATGACCTTAAAACTGCCTCTTCTTGGGTCTAATCACAACTTGTCTTCTTCTGTTCATCACTTGCTGTGTAGGCAACGTAGCTGGCTTTTTTTCTTGTGTGACTTTCATTTTATCCTCCTTCTTCTCCTTCTTTTGTTTAGCCATAGCCCTCTGCTGGCTGGCTTTCTTTTCTTCCTTCTTGTTTGTCACCCTAGGTTACTTCTTCAGATCTTCTTTATTCTTAACTATCTTCTTCTAAGTCACAACCTTCTTTTTCAACTTCTGTGGCACATTCTTATTTTCTTTAGCCAATGCAGCCTCAGATTGCTGTACTTTCTCTATATTCTTCTCTCCTTTTGAAGAACTTGTTTCTCCTATCATTTCAAGCTTTTGCAAGTTCTCTTTGCTACTTTTGAGTTGTTGTAGGAGTCTCAGCAACTCTTTCTCCACTTCTTCAATTTTTGAAGCCCTTAAGCCAAGCTCTATTATAAGGTCTTCATATATTTTGATCTGTTCTTCAAATATTCTCTTCAAGTCAATATGTTCAGCCCTAATTTCATCCTTTTGACTTTTAGCTTCCTTAGACTTTGCTTCAACTTGTTTTATGTGAGTCTCCAACCTTTTTATGGTTCTACCCCTTCTGATTATCTCCTTTAAAGCTACTTTCAACTCACCTTCAAGATCTGGTTCTTCTTCATCAACCTCCTTTTCCTCTTCAGAGGTTGAACTACCACCTTGTGTTGATACCATAAAGACATGCTCATCTGATGAGTCTTTATCTTCCTCCTCATTAGCTTCTTTTGTCTAACTCACATAACTCTTGAATGAGCCTCTCTTCTTCCTCTATGGGTTGGCAATCTTCTTACTAGACTTCATTGATTTGAATGATGATCTTGTCCATCTTGAATTCTGCTCATCATCACCATCCTTATCTTCATCATCAAATGTCACTTTGCACTGACAAGCAAAGTGTCCAGTCTGCCCACACCATTAACATCTCAAGGCTGACTGTCCTTTTCGCTTCTTAGACCCCTTTTTGAACTTCCTTGTGAAGTATGCCAACACTTCACCTTCACTTTCTTCCTCATCATCATTATCATCCTCATTGGATGATTCTTCCTCTTATTTTATCTTCAAGTGTTTCATAGCTTTGAAAGCTGCCTCTTTTGATACCTTTGATGTTGAGAAGTTCTTAGTTGACTTTATTCTCATCTCATATACAATGAGATTTCACTAGAGATCATGTAGAGACATAGAATTGAGATCTCTACTCTCCTCTATGGCTGCCACCTTTGAGGCAAACCTCTCAAGCAAAATTCTTAGAATTTTCTTCACAATTGATGAGTCTTTCTTGTTCTTCCTATGATTTCTTAGGTCGTTTACAGCGTCAATAACCTTAGTGAAAAACTCTTGAAATATCTCATTCTTCAGCATTCTGAAAGATTTGTCTTGCCTCTGTTGAATTGAAAGGCTGCACCACTGCTGCTTAGAAGTTCACCGCAACACTCTCTAACCTCTCTTGAAGAAATCTAGAAATATGTTGAGTTCTTTTACTGCTTCGCTGAATTTCTTCTCTAAGTTATTCCACACAACTCTTGCTTTCACTGTCTCATGGTCTCACCCATCTCCTTGTCTCACGGCTCACCTCACCTGTCTGTTTCTCTCTCTCTTGTTGTACCACCGAATTTCTCTCTCTCACCATCTAGCCATTCACTCTTCTTTGGTCGTTCACCTCTGTTCTGTCATCCAGCCGTCTTTGATTTTGGTAGTGTTTTCTTTTTTATGCCTTCCCGTTGACTCCGATTTGGCCATTCTTGGGTTTCCAACGGTTGTCTATTTTTGGTGTTCTGCTCACTGTTTCGGTCATCTCCCCTCTCTCTCTCTCAATGGTTGTTCTTTGTTCAGCCCGGGCGTCTCCTCTTTCTCTCTTCTGCGACTTTTGTTCTTTGTTTAGTGTAGCCGTCTACCCTTTAACTCTCTACCTCTTTGCCGTGTTGTCTCGTCGCCGACTGCTGGTGTGTTGGTGGTGTGCTAGTGGTGTGCCATTCCTCATGGGATTCTTTCTCTTGCCGTCACACAGTTTGCTCTGATTTGCTCAATTTTTCAACCTCTTTTCTTTTCCGACAACGGCTACTATTCACTCGATGGCAACACTATGCCGCTACATTGTTAGGCAATTATATTGGCCTTTATATACTCCTCCATAAAACCTAATAGGGCTTACTTGCGGTGAATTTACTATCTTACCCTCTACGTAGCTTTTACGTTCTTGCCCCCCTATGTGGTTTTACCTTCTTGCCTTTTTACGTGGTTTTACTTTCTTGCACACTTAAACCTAGTTAACAACAATTACAACCCATACAAGGCTGTGGGAACAACACCTTTTCTAAAGAACAATCACTTAATGTGTATAGATTACTAGTGCAGAATATGGATCTTCTCCTTTCTTTGCTACTGGTATTGTCTCACTTGCTATAGGTGCTGCCTACATGCATTGTTATTATTGTTTGCATGTCCTACTACTATTGTCTGCATGTACTGCTGTTGCTATACGTGCATGCTACTACTATCCACACAAGTTGCTCCTACTATTTACATGTACTATAGTTATTTATGCATGTTGCTATCTACCTGCGCTATTGCTACTGTCTGCATGTGCTGTTGTATGCTTGCACCATTGCTGCTATCTAAGCATGCATTGCTACTAACCATGCGCACTGCTATCCATACGCACGTTGCTACTATTATTAGTCCCTCATAGACATATTGCTAGTGTGGGAACGCCTCCTGGACATGTAGCGATGCCTGCTATTGTTAGAGAGTCTCTTGGATATGTATGCTATTGTTGCTGTTGGAGAGCCTCCTGGTTTGGAAGTGAGGTGGCTAGCTACTGCTGTCACCTTTGTGAGGGTTGGCTGTTGTTCTCACCTTTGTGAGGGCTGGCTGTTGCTGTCACCTTTGTGAGGGCCGGCTGTTGCTATCACCTTTGTGAGGGTTGGCTGTTATTGTCACCTTTATGAGGGTTGACTATTGCTGTCACCTCTGTGAGGGCCAAATGCTGTTGTCACCTTCATGAGGGCTAACTGTTGTTATCACCTTCTTAAGGGTTGGCTACTGATTTATTGGTGAGGGCTAGCTATTGGTTTATTAGTGAGGACTAGCTACTTTACTACCCCTTGCTCTCCCATTTTGGCCAACTTCCTTGCTCTCCCTCTTTGGTCAACTGCCTTGCTCTCTCTTTTTGGCTGGCTGCCTTGCTTTCCCTCTTTGGTTGGTTGCCTTGCTCTTCCACTTTAGCTAGTTGCCTTGCTCTGCCTTTTTGGTTGATTGCATTACTCTCCCTCTTTGGTCGACTGCCTTGCTCTTCCTCTTGGTTGGCTACACCTCTCTTGGTGGTTGCCTCCTCTCTTGCTATTCACCTCTCCTTTTGGCTTTAAATTTGTCGTTCACCTCTCTTTGGTCAACTCTCTCAATTTTTTGCAGCACATACCCTTTTTGCAAAATGCATAGGGGTATTTATAAAGCCTTGAGATTAGGGTACATGATCATCAACAGTCATTATTAATTCCTATATATTACCCTACAATTAATGGTCAGATATAACTTATAAAATTTAAGGTCAATAGTCAAAGGTCAATGATCAATCTTAAATCCTAAAATTTAGAGTCATGGTTAATATTGACTTCTCAACGCCAAGTTAACCTGTCATCACCGTTTTTGCCCAATGACCTCTCTACATGTCAAAGGCATTCATAACGTCAAATCAACACATATAACTATATGAGATGGTGTTGATAATAAATCCAACATTAGCCATCAGAGATAAGCTCAACGTATAGGTTGGTTTGATGTTATGAATGTCGTTGAAATGCAGTGAGGGCATTAGGAAAAATTAGTGATAATAGGTCAACCCTGACGTTGAGGAGTCAATGTTGACTGTGACCCTAAATTTTAGGGATCAAGATTAGTCGTTAACCCTTGACCATTGACCCTAAATTTTAAGACTCAAATTTGGTTGTTAATTATAGGGCAACCTATGGGAATCAATGATAACCCTTGATAATTATGTAATCCTAATTTCAAAGTTCTATAAATACCCCTATGTGTCTTGCAAGTGTGTGTGTGTGTTGCATAATTTTTGAGAAAACAAAACCTAGTTGCAGCAGCCAGCCACCACGTCTTCACCAAGTTGCAACAGTTAGACCTCACTAGCACCTGCAGCAGCTGGCCCTCACCATGTTGCAGCAGCAACTTGAAGCAACTGGCCACCACACCAACAACTTGAAGCAGCCAGCCACCAAACCAGAACGTACCACCAAACCAGAACGTAGTGCAGCAACTTGTGAATCTAGTAGCCAAGGGAGATAAACCAGAAGGTAGTGCAGCAACCTGTGAATCCAGCAGCCAATAGAGATAAACCAGAAGGTCGTGCAGCAACCTGTGAATCCAGCAGCCAAGGGAGACAATGCAGCAACACTAGCAGCCACCTGCAGATCCTGTAGCATGGGAGACAATCCAGGAACACCAGCTGCCACCTGCAGAATCTGCAGTAAGGAAGACAATCTAAGAACACCAGCAGCACCTGCAAAAGGGCTACTGCACCAGCAACACCAGCAGGAAGTCCTTGCAGTAGCAAAACAGGCAGCTGTCCAGCAAACCAGAACCTTCAGGTTGCAGGTCCGGGAATAAGGAAGCAAAGCAGCAGCAGGAGTTGTCCTACACCAACAGCTGTAGCAGCAGCATCTGGGAATCAAGCAGCAAACCAGCAGCTGCAGCAGCATCATCCAGGATCAAGCAGCAAACTAGCAGTAGGAGATTCCTGTGCCGACAATCCAGGAGGCTTTCCAGCAGACCAGCAGCACTCCAGGAGCTTTCCAGCAAACCAGCAGCACTTTGAGAGGCTATACCAGCACTAGTAGCACCCCAAAAGGCTTCCTAGCAGTAGAAGCATGTCCAGAATCAAGCAGAAAATCAGAACGTGCAGCAGTAGGTCCTAGAATCAGCAATCACTTGTAGAAATTGCAGCAGCAGGTCCTAGAATCAGTAGCGCATACAGACATCAATAGCAGCACGTGCAAGCAGCAATAGTAGCCCATGTATGTGCAGATGACATCAGCACATCCAGAAGGCTATACCAGCAAGTGCAGCATGCCTAACAACCAAATTAGCAACAACAGAGCATGCAAAGGACAATAGCAGCACGTCCAGGGGGCTATACCAGCAAGTGTAACGCATTTAGCAACCAAATCAGCAAGAGCAGCATGGGCAAACAGCAGCAGCACATCCAAGAGGCTGTACTAGCAAGTGTAACGAACCCAGTAACCAAATCAGCGAGAGCAGCACATGTGGATAGCAGCAGCACGCGCAAACAGTAGGAGCAGTGTGTGTGGATGGTAGTAGCGGCGAGAGCAAACAATAGCAGTGCAATGGACAGCAGCAGCTCGCACAAACAGCAACAACAGCACGTGCAGATAGCCGTAGCAACTCTACAAAATATCTGGTTTGCAAGACCTGAAATGGTCCTCGTCATATTCATAAGGAATATCTAATAACTTTTCATCTCCAAAAACTTTACAAAATAATTAAGTAACTAAATAAAGAATTGAACTCTTTAAAAGATGGCTAGGACCATATCAAATAGGTATAACCTTAATATTTTTTAGTAAAAGCAATGCATACTTCTTGTTCTGTGTCCAACAAAGTGATTATTCATCAAACTCTTAAGAAAAATCCTTATGAGCTATGAAATGGTAAGAAGCCTACTATAGACTATTGAGGGCCTTTGATTGGAGGTGTTTTATTCTAAACACAAAAATGACCTTTGTAAGTTTGATGCTAAGCAAGAAGAAGATATCTTTTTAGGATACTCATGAAGTACCAAAGCATATATAATGTTCAACAAGAAATCTTTTATTGTAGAGGTATCCATACATATTTGATGAAACTAATCTCTTCTCTCAAAGAAAGGAGAGTGATCATTTTGTAGGTTTAAACAATAACTTGAAGAAAGTGAAGGAAGTGAACAATCAAAGCAACAAAAATAGTGTAATGATGTTGCAATTGGGCAAGTTGAACAACCAAATGTGAATGAGTCCACACTTCCTATAGATGGAAATCTAGAAATAATTATTCAAAGAGTTCCATAAGAATAAAAGTATGCTAAAAAGGCATTTTAGGATCAAATTATTAGTAACCTCTTTGTTGAGCCCATCTTTTGATGGATAAGGTTGGATTTGTTGTCAATAGCATCTCACATTGTTGTTTGTGTTAATTTGATGTTTTGAATGTCATTGAGATGAATAGAAGTTGTTGGTCAAAATCAGTGATGGCAAGTTAACCCTAAAGTCAATGAGTCAATGTTAATCGTTGACTCTAAATTTTAAGCAGTCAATGTTGATCGTTGACCCTAAATTTTAGGAATCAAATATGATCATTAATTATAAGGCAACCTTTAGGAATCAACAATGACCATTGATGATCATGTAATCCTAATCTCAAGGCTCTATAAATAACCCCATGCACCTTGCATGACAAGTGTGTGTGCTGCAAATTTTTTAAGAGAGAATGGCAAACCTAAAGGTAGCCATAAGGAGAGGTGAATGGCAAGGAGAGTTGCAACTAGGGGGTGTAGTAGCTACCCACCAAGGAGAAGTGTAACCATACCAAGGAGAGGTACAATAGTCAGCCACACCAAGGAGAGGTGCAGTAGCCAGCCACACCAAAGAGAGGTGCAGCAATTGGCCACACCAAGGAGAGGTACAGCAGCCAACCATATACAAAGGAGAGGTGTAGCAACTAGCCACACCAAGGAGAGGTGCAGCAACTGACCACACTAAGGAGAGGTGCAACAACCAATCACACTAAGAAGAAGGTGCAAAGCCAAACACACCAAGGAGAGAAGCAGCTGAAAAACCAAGCCAAAGGAGAGGAGTAGCTAAAACCCCAAACCAATCAAGGAGTGCAATAGCTAGCCAAAGAAGAGCTGATAGCAACCACCAAAGAAGAAGGAAGGAGGCAGCCACACCAATCAAAAGAGGAGTTGCAGCAACCAGAAGCCATACCAAAGTAGCAAAAGAGACGTGCAATAGCTACACCATACCAAAGGAAAGGGTATGTCGCAGCCACACCAAACTAGAGAAGAAGGTGTGCAGCAGCCAGACTAAAGAAAGAAGAAGGTAGCAACTAGCCAAACCAAAGGGAAAAGAAAAGGACATGAAGCAGCCACCCAAAGAAAGAGAGAAGTGCAGTAAGCAATTGCAGTAATAAGGGTAGCACAACTAGCAATTGCAGCAATACTAGTAGGAGTAGGCAAACAACTAGAAATTGCTGATTTTAGCAATAGTAGCAAGCTCTAGCAACAGGTACAAGCAAATTGACAACTATATATTACAGGAGCAATAGCAAGCATCGATAGAAGGTGTAGGAAAACCAGCAATTGCAAATTTCAACAGCATATCTAGCAATATGCAGTAGGTGCAATAACAACAACAGTCCACAACACCAACAGCAACTTGTAACACCAGCAGCAGTCTATTATACCAGCAATAGCCTACAACAACCAACAGCAATTGCAGCACGTCCAATAGGCGATCCTAGAAATTGTAGCACATCCAGTAGGCGATCCCAGTAATTGCAGCATGTCTAGCAAGCAATACTAGCTATTGCAGTGCCAACAGCAAGTCCAGCAATAGCAGAACGTGGAAGCAGTGATAGCAACCCATGCACATGCAGGCAACAATAGCAGAACGTGCAGGTAGCAACAGCAGAACACGTAAGCAGCGATAGCAACTCACGCACATACAAGCAATAATAGCAGAACGTGTAAGCAGCAACAGCAGAACATGTAGGTAGCAATAATAAAACATGTGGCAGTGACAAGAACGTGCAAGCAACTACAGCAGAACGCATAGGTAGAAATAACAACCCATGCACGTGTAGGCAGTGACAACAGAATGTGTAAGCAGTAACAACAAAACACACATGCAATAATAATAGCCCGTACAGGTAAAGATAGTAGCCTGTGCAGGTAGTAACAATAGAATGTACAAGAAGAGATAGTAGCCCGTACACGTGTGAATAGAAATAGCAGAATGTGCAAGTAGTGATAGCAGTACATGTAGGTAGTGATAGTAACACGTGTAGAAAAGGATAGCAGAACGTATAAACAGTAGTAACAGCAAGCACAACCAACAATTGTAGCTTGTAGGCATAACCAGTTGCAAGCATAACCAACAGAGTGTCCCAATAGCAAGGTAGGAAACACAGTTTGTAATAGCATAGGAGAAAATGTGTGCCAATAGCAAGTCTAGTAGCTTGTAGCAATAGAGAAGAAAACATGCCCTAATAGCAAGTTTAGCAGCTTGCAATAGTAGAGGAGAAATCATGCCTCAACAATATAGGGCAGGTAGCACTAGTAGCAAGGGATGTTATGATGCCTGTTGATAAGAAGAATTTGAAGTGTGATGAAAAGACGAGAAATGCCTTATATGCCTCCTTATCAGAAAAAAAATTCACTAAAGTGATGGGGTGCAACACAGCCAAGTAAATCTGGGAAAAATTGAAGAACATATATGAAAGAGACAAGGTTGTGAAAGAAGCCAAGTTACAAATCTAGAGGAGCAAATTTAAAGACATAAATTGTAAAATGATGAGTCTATGGATGCCTTCTTCACAAGAGTCAACAAAATTGTGTGCTCCATCAAAGTCTATGGAGAGGAGATCAACGATGTTACTGTGGTAAGGAAAATACTTAGAACCTTGCCAAAAGTATACATCACCAAAGTCATTTCCATAAAAGATAGAGATCTATATTGGAGAAGAGATGACTTACACAGTATATTGGTGGCTTATGAAATGTGAATAGCCCTAAAGAAGAAGAAAAAGAAGTCTAAGGTGAAGAATGATCTGGCCTTCAAGGCAATAAAGAAATAAAAGATTAAAGACCAAGATGAAGAATCTAGCAATAGCTCTAAAAAAGAAGATGGTGATACTGAATTGGAGAATGTCATGGCATACATCACCAAAAATATGACGAAAGTAAAAGGGAAGTATAAGGGAAAATTACCCTTGAAGTGCTTTAGCTATAAAGACATAGGGCACTTTGTCATGGACTTTCCAAAGAGAAAAAAGCAAACAGTGATGATGTTGATGAGCTAGCCCTAAGAAAGAGAACAAAGAAATCTAGCTATTCCAAAAGAAGGAATTTTTTAAGCAAGCTGGATTAAGAGGATTTTGAAAAAGAAGTTGATGATGATTCTAATGATGATGTTGCAAAGAATATGCTAGTTGCTCAAGCAAATAATGATCAAGAATCATAAAGTGATAAAGAATCAATTGAAGAGGAAGAGGATGAGTTGGTGCAGTAACTTGAGAATGATTTGAGAGCTTGTTTGCGCAAAAATAGCAAGTTGGAAAAAGAAGTAAAGTATCTTAAGAAGTTGTATAAAAACTCTACTGTTGATGAATCTAATCTCTAAGTGAAAGAAAAAGATTTTAATACAAAAGAGAAGGAGTGCTTGAAGAGAATTGAGGAGCAGATTGTGCTTGAGGCAAAGCAAGGCAAGATACACGAAGATCTTGGCACTAAGGTGATTGAGTAAGAGCAAAAGGAGCTGATTTTGCAAACCAAGATCCATAAGGCTGAGTCTAAACTAAGGAAGCATGAAGAAAGCTTTATACAGACCATGGAATTGAAGGATGCTACTAGAAATTTGGATGAGTATTTAATCAACCAAAGACCTTATTCCCTAGGGAAGAAAGGACTTGGCTATATTGAAAAGACAAGTGAGAAGGTAGTAGAGAAGAAGAAAAGCAAGCGCAATGAAATGATGGAGAAGAGAAACCAATCCAAGCTAAAATGGGCTAGGAAAGATGTGGTGACAACTCTTATCAAAAGGAAACAGCTTGTCAAAGATGGAGAGAAGGTTATCACAACAGTTGTTGAAGATAGGAAACATGAGCTTGGTGAAATAAGAAAATCTAAATTTGAAGGATTTTGTTAGAGCTGTGGTAAGTATGGGCACAAGGCTAATATATGCTGGAGTAATGGGCATATAATGATGAGGAATATGAAGCAAGAGTTTAGGTGGAAACTTTGTCAAGAAAAGAGATAGTCTCAACTAAAAAAAAAGTCATGTTCCACTGAGAAACATATTTGATTTGCTAAGAGAAATCTGCGAAAGATGCAAAAGATCTAGACACACTACTAAAGAGTGCTTGACATTACTGTTCAGTCAAAGAATGTAAAGGAGAACACTTACACATGCACCTATATTTGGCTAGCCACTGTTGCTCAGTCAAAGAGTGCAAGGGATAACACCTACATATGCTCCAACATTTGGCCAAAGAAGAAGAGGAAGAGCAATGACTATAGTTGTGGAAGTAACCTTAAAAGCTTTTAAGAAAGCAAAGCCATGGATCCTAAACAATGGTTGCTCTTCACATATGATAGGTGACTCCAAGATACTGAAGAGAGTAGTAAAATATGATAAAGGATCAATCAAATATGGCAATGATGGTGCCTTAAAAATTCAAGGTATCGATGCTGCTAAAATTAGTGTAGAAAAACTGAAACTAGGTACTTTGCAACTAGTAGTTTTGTGTTTAATTTCTTCGGATGAAGCAAACCATTGAAGACTTTATATCACTACTCTAATGTGTCTATGAAGTGTAATAACACAAGTGCGATCAATATGGTCAAGAATCACATGCATTACCTTAAAACCAAATATATTAACCTCAAGTACCATTTAATTAGGGATCATGTACTTAAGGGAGTAGTGTCCCTAAAGTGTTTTAGCCCCAATGATGAACTAGTTGACATCTTTATTAAAACCTTGTATAAGGATAAGTTTGTAGCCATTAGAGAGAGATTCGACATGACTAAGTTGGATTGATCTCTAGTATATGTGTTTATATATATTTTTGATATGTTTTTTAGGATGATTATATATGTTTTTTTTATTAACAAATGATGTGTTTTATGATTTGGACATTTTAATCTTGAAAAATGAACAATAGACTTTCTAGGTAGGTGCAATCAATAACTATGATAGAATTGGTTAACTAATGTAAACAATTAACCAAGTACTTACTTTAGCCAATAGATAGAAATATAAGAAAATCTTTTATCATCCTTCAAACATAAACCTTATATCTCACAAATCTCCATCAATCTATAATAATTAATACATCTTAATCATCAATCATACACTCCTAAATGCTAATGGGCCAAAATCTAGTTCCAAAGTAAAAAGCAATAAGCTAAGAGCTTGAGAATCAAGCATTGTCACTTTAAGAGCTTGAAGCACAGTAGTTAAATCATCTTATCCATTACCATCACCAATGTCTTCTCCATCAACCCATTTAAGATATCCTATAAGTAGACCTTCAAATTTGGATAATTTTATCATGTGTTAGAAGTCTATGATGTAGGTTATTTACAATTCATTAATTATAAGTTGTGGAATAATATCATTGATGAGTTTAGAGATAAGCTTTAAGATTCTATGAAAGAGTAAAAGGATTAGTTGGATTACTATAAGAGGAGAACATTTTATAGATGAAGAAGACAACCAAGAAGAGGATGCAATGAAGATATAATGCTAAAGCAGGAGAAAGAGGATTTATTGTTTGCATATTTTCACTCTTATCAGTGATGGATGACTATGCATAATTCTTATATTTCTATCTATATGTCTAGCTCAAGTACTTATAGTCTTGCATGTAAGCTTTATTCATATATTTGCTTTAATAGTGATGTTAACATTGTTATCATGAGTTGTGCTATTGGTTGATCAATATAATTATTTGATTGCTCTAATTAAATTGAATGCATTAGCTAAGGGGACCTGTTGCATCTATATTTATACCATTTATCCTCATCATCAATCATGGTTGTCATTATGAAAAAAATGAGAAACCTTTGAATTTATATCTAAGTTTATATTGTTTATCATCATTATTTAAGTCCATAGTTTTTGTCCCAACCCATCTATGTCTAGCATAGTAAGCTTTAGTGTCTCTTTATGATTGATTAATTTCATAAAGTAATCTATCTAATCATTGATTAATTAATCATGTATATGCTAAATCATGAGTGATTGACAAACTTGATTTGCATATCAAAACATGCTATGTATGTTAAGTTCTTTGAATTTGGATTTAATTTCCGCTAACCATTTATTCAAGGATCTTGTAGTCTTCTTTATATTCTATTTTTTAAAAAAGATATTGAGAGATCTTATGGCAATGTGGAAAGAATTAGAAGATTTAAAATGTTGGTAGAAATTTGTGATTAGTCTTTCAAACTTATCAATTGAATAACATAATAACAAGAGATGAAAAATTGAAAAGTTATAGAAAGTTTAGACCATTTGGTCTAACTAGTGGTTGTGATCAAATGCATGTGTAAAAGAAAGTTTAGCTAAATGTTTAAAATTTACTAAGATTTCAAACTAATCAACTAGACTAGTTAATTGATATATATGACTAAAGACTAGTGAAGTAGAGAATACAAAGTTCCAAAGATTTTGAATCAAACAATCAATTCAATTACTTTGGTCAACCAATATGGCAAGAGCGAGAATTTATTTATTTATTCCTTTTACATTTAATTGTTTTTAGTAAATTTAATACCTATTTAAATTTATTAGAATATATTTTTTTACTTAGGTACATTTTAAAGAACTTTTGAGAATTTCTGATTTTAGTAGGCCAAATTCCAACATGTCATAATTTAAACCTTTATCGAACAAAATCTAGATTCTAATTGGAGTAGGATTACTATCAACACACTAAGTATTTAAATAAGTGTAACTTAAGTTTCATGCATCCAAATTGGATGATTCAAAAATTTAGATTGAATTTCACATTTAGGCTTTTACTTGTTATGAAGACATATAAGTCCATATCAATTTTTTAAAGGTATGAAAATAGTCAAGAATTTGCTATTGAATCTATCACAAGTTGGATTAAATTAGTCTTAGTTTTTAGGTCACAAATTGGGCTTTAAATCTTATTTCTTTTTTGGGCTAGACTAAATGTGTTGAAAAGTTAAAAGGACTACAACTTTAATGAAGAAAAAAGACCTTAACAAGTAACAAAGATTATTGTTATCTAAGGTTAATAGTTTCAATAGACTTAAGACAACATTGATAATAAAAAACATCAAATATCATAATTGTGAATGAACTTAAAACTAAAACTTTATTAAGTAATATTTCTATAAATTGTTTTTTTTTTAATAAAATCAACTACTTTAATTGTTATAGGGTCAAATTTCAACATTATCCCCTTTTTTCATATTACCATCTTTAAGTTTTAATTGTCTAGCATTGAATTAATAGCACTCCCTATGGAACTGATCCTCATTCATACTATTTACTATTGCATGATCCAAAGTAATGTATTTAAATTATTTTTTGTAGCCTTGACATCAATTAACAGCATGTATATGACTTTTCTTTTAATTGTTTTGAATATTTTTTACAATGATCCTATGCAGCAAAAGAATGATTATTTTTATGTCTATAGGCTTACTTAAGACATTCTAAAATGATATTATCCTGGAAACTTTGCATCCCTTTTTCCTCCTTTTTTCTTTTCTCTTTCTCTTCTTTTCTTTTTCTTTCATTTTTTTTCTTTACTCTAGAACCTTGTTTTAGTTTCTCTATCCCAAAAAAATTAAAAATTCTTCCCCTTTTTACATGGACCATTTCAATGTATATATTTTATTTTTTTGGGCTTAGAAACACCCTAATCACAACTTTAAGGCATGATTTTCTAGTGGCAATTGCTAAGATTTGCCCTTTAATGTAGTGTTTTTGTTGATTTTTGCACTTGGTATTGTAAAGAGACCAATGACAGCAATTACTGATGGCATAAAATTGCCAACCTACAAATAATGCATGGAGGGCATCATTAAGTAAAATCACCTACTAAGTTCACTATTGTCAGTTGCATATGATGATGATGCTTGAAAATGGTGTATGCAATAGGTGGAATTGGCACTATTATAAACTTTTGAGGCAATAATTGTTGCCACTTAGTGCTCCATTTGATGAGTGGAAGGCCCTATTAAATAAATTAGCATCCAACATGTTAAAGGGTGCCAACTTTTAATTGAAATGTTGTTTTGACCCCCTTTCAATGTAAGGGGACTTTGTTATTGGTGTTAGTAACATTTTTCAATAATTGGCACCAATGCTAGTGCTAGTAAGGGTCTAATGAGCTTTCATAGGGTAAAATACCTAATTTCAGGTGCTTTCTCCACCTTTTTAGCTATTTTGTTTTTGTTGATGTTTTCTTTTGTTTTTTTTTTCAATTTCTTAATATATGTTTATGCATTAAAAAGGAAAAAAAGAAAAGAAATTAAAGAAAATTGAGTTAACATTATACCATTTCGGTGTAAGGGGTAAAATAAGGAAAATGGAGAGCACCACAACTTAAAATAAGTGTTTTATTAACCAATTTTAGTGATTATAAGTGGCTATGTGCTAAAACTCTTTTGTTCATGGGTGAATTGCCTTTTATTGACTAGTTATTACCCTTTTTGTGCCAAATTAACTAAAGATATTCACTTAATGATCACTAGTGATTTTTTTTTGCGTGAAATGGTGTATTTTATTTTTGGAGGTGCGGCCATTAATACTTGATTTTAATTTTATTCATTCACTTAATCATGGTTTTGAGCTTAATCTAGATCCTTTTATGTGATTATGTCTTTAAAAGTGCAATAAAAATGGGAGAAAAGATGAAAAAAGTCTCATAAACATGTTATGGGTATCTTTGTTCTTGACATTGTTGGCTTGAGGGTATAACTTCTCTTCTTAGTTTGTTGCTTATACATTTTAGATGCTTGGTAAGGCTCTTGATTGCCTTAAATAATTTCATTAGCTTTTTTTTTTTTGCATACCAAAATGCCTTTAACTCTCTCTTTTGTTTCACAATTAATCTCCATTTTATGCTATTCCATGGGTTGCATTTTGGCAACCTCAAAATGTCTCTTTTTTTTTTCTTTATTCAATACTAGCTTCCTTTTATAATGAAGTAATTATAATTTCAACTGCTTATCTACTTTTTGTTGGATAATTCAAATTAACTTACCTTTTTACTAAATAGTTGACGTTGTTTTAATATTTTTTAGGCCGATGATTTGTAAGATTACAATTGGGTCTAACCATTGAACCTTAAAGAGAGGGTTGGATTCGTATTGCTTCACTTAAATACTTACCTTGGAGTATTTAAGACAGAAAGGGCCCCTATTTTTGTTCAATGATGTAATTGGTACCTAAAAGCAATTTTTCCAACTTTATGTTTAATCTAAGGATCAAAAGGACCTTTAACTCTTCTTTTTTAAGGTAAGACATGCTTCGTATCTTAAGTCATGGTTGTACATTGATTTATAGCAATTCAATTATTTTTTTTTTCTTCTTTGTTACTTTTTTTTGATAGTTTATTTTTTTGCACCTAAATGAATAATCTAAAATCTAGTTGCTTGCAAAATTAATCTTTTATAAAAGTAAATCAATTGCAACAAAATATATGTAGATTATGGATCTTATGGCAAAACTCATGACCATAAAACTTACTAGGTCATGAATTATGCAAGACCACATTATTAAAATGACTAATATTTCAACAAAGCTTAAAATCTTAGGATTAATGGCAAAAGACACTTTTTTAGTGCAGTTCAATTTTAACTCATTACCTCCTAAAGCCATTTCAAATTAATTACAACATTATAACAAATAAGTAAAAAGCTAATAAATTGGTTAGTATGTTCATTAAGAAGGAAACAAGATTGAGAAATTGAGTCATTTATTAATCTCTTAAGACAATAGGGCTAAGGAAGAAATGAAAGTCAGAGCCCATTAGTTCAAGAAAAGGATGTCTTCTTATACTCCTTAAGCTAAAATGATTGAATAAAAGAGCGATAAGTGTCAGTCTATAAAGATGTTTGGACTCTATGACAAAGAATTCTAAAAATGTAAGGTTTTGTTTGAAAAAAAAAACAATGGTAAATTGAATTCCTTAGTATGAATTTAATCAATATTCCTTATAGTACTTGGTGGTCTAATTGGTGCTATTAATTTATCTAATATGATATAGGGCATTTGTTACAATACAATTATTTAAGTTTATATAACAATGGAAACATTATTGGTTAATTTATTCTTATTGATGCTTTATATAGATTGAAACTTGATAATGTTTTTGTGTAATCATCAAAATAGTTGAATTAAATATAGTATGATGAATGAATTTTTTGCATAGTTAAGGCATAAACATTTAGGTTATATTTATAGAAAAATTAGTGAGATTGGTAAATATTATGATTCTTCTTAATATGAATTTTACTTTTGTTAAAATGTATGTTAATTACATTAAAAGTAAGCAAGTCAAGCACAACAAGAAATTTGTCACAAAAGCTCCCAATTTCTTGAAATTATATCAGCAATATTTGTGAACTTTCTGAAACTTTAATCTTTAACGGAGAAAAATATTTTATCTTATATATAGATGATTTTCATGCTATGGTAATGTCTATTTACTTCCAAAGAAGCCTTAATAATCAGAAGCCTTTGAGGAATACACAAAGGAGATAGAAAGATAACTAGACAAAAAAGGTAAAAATCATAAGATCTAATAAAGGTGTTGAATGTTATAAAAAAATAATGAATTAGGGCAATGTCTAGATCTATTTTTAAGATTCCTTAAAAGTCATGGCATAGGTGCATAGTATAATAGGCCAAGAATACCTTAACAAAATGGTGTGGAAGAAAGGCATAATCAAACATTAATCGATATGGTTGGGATAAATCCTTCCTACCCAAAATTTTTTAATGTAAACACTTAAATTCATAAAATGTTTATTAAATAGAATTCTTAGTAAGGTAGTTTAAAGTATTCCTATTGAATTATGGACAAAAGAAAACATAGTTTCAAGTAGCTACATGTTTAGGGTTATCAAACAAAAGCAAAAATTTATAATTCCCATGAAAAGAAATTAAACTATTTAACAATTAGTAGCTACTTTATTGGTTAGAAAAGTTTATATAATATATATTTTATTGCAAAAACCATTTTCCAAGAATCATGGAAATTGATAATGCAATATTTATTAAAAATGTGAAGTTAATAAGTGTAACGAATGTTAAAATATGGATGTAAAAGAAATTAAGGTAAAAATTCCTTTACCTAAAATGATTCATTGTTTATAACTACAACAAATTTTATTTCAAAAATTAAAAAGCATTTGGATGAAGTGACATTCCTTAAAAGAACTAACTCATAATTGACTAATGTAAATAAATCACTAAGGGTAATATTAAGAAGATATCAAAGAAAAAAGATATTAGCTATATTGAAAGATCTCAAAGGTTAGTCTCATTGAATGTTCCAAAAATGTTCTAAAACAAGAAAATATAATTAATTCCATATGCATATGTTATTAGTAGCTTGATGTATTTGAAAACTTCAACTAGACTAAAATATCAATTTTGCAGTTAGAAAGTTATGTATAAATTTGATCCTGAAATAGCTCACAAAAAAGATATCTACAAACAAAATCATGCTTATGCATAGAATATGCCATCCTTTAGAAGTGGTTGAGTATTTAGATTTAGACTTTACTAGAAGTATTAACAACATAAAGTCCATTTTTGGTTTTCTCCTAATAAGAAAAGAACATCATGGAATAATAGAAAATTTGTCTATTATTATTTCATCTAGTATAAAAGCAAATTTTGTAACATGATTTAAAGTTATAATTTATGCATTATGGTTGTGAAACTTTATTTCAAACTTATGGTTGTTGTTACCATTACCAAGTTGCTAAAAATTTATTGTGACAATTCTAGATTAATATTCTTTAGTAAGAATGACAAATACTTAAATGTACCAAATTTAGTAAAAATTAAAGTATTTTTTGTTAAAGAATGTATTCATAGACAAATATTGTTTATTAAATGCAATATAATTGATCTTATGATAGCGAATCAATATGAAAGTTTATAGCCAATATTATGTGGAGATTATATTTTCAAAATGAGCAATAGTTGTACTAATAATAATTTATGATGTATGATGTAATGATATTTTGAACTCACTAATGTGTTTTTACGTGTATTATGTATTTCTAATTATCTTATAATTATATGCATGCTACTATTTTAAAATTAACTAGAATGTTTCTAACATATATGTTGTTTCCACAAACTTATATGGGTTGTAATTGTTAACTAAGTTTAAGTGTGCAAGAAAGTAAAGCCACATGGAAAGGGATGACCAATCTACATGGCCAAAGGTGAACGTCCAAACCAACCTACACAGCCAAACAAGGTAAATGTCTAAACCAATCTACACGGCCAAACACAACCAACAGCAAAGGGGTGGACGACCAAGCAAGGAGGAGAATGGCCAAAGCAAGGCTGGACGGCAAGGGAGAACACACGACAAAGAGGTGTGACGGCTGGAGAAAATCGTGTGACTCATGTAAGAGAGAAAACAACACACCGTCTATAAGGGAAAAGAGGAGAAACCATGAAAAAGGAGACCACCGGGAGAGCAAACCAAGCTGTCCATAGGTGTGAAATAGACAAGTGCAAACCAGAAACAGTGGTCAGGCATGTGACCAGCAAGGCATGCAAACCAGAAACATACGTGAGACATGAAACACCAAACTAGAAGCATGTGTGAGGCGTGTGACCAGCAAAGGGTGCAAACCAAAAATGTGCGTGAGACATGTAACGCCAAACTAGAAACATGAGGCAGGCCATGAGACATTAAACAGCAAACCAGAAATGTGAGGTGAGCCATGAGACAAGGAGATAGGTGAGACCATGAGACACTGAAAGTAGGAGCTGTGTGAGACATCTTAGAGAAAGAATTTGGTGAAGCATCGGAAAGAACTCAACGTATTTTCAGATTTCTCCAAGAGAGGTTAGAGAGCGTTGCAGTGAACTTCTAAGCGGCAGTGGAGCAGCCTTTCAATTCAACAAAGGCAAGACAAGATAGAAGAAGGATAGACACAATAAGTGACACTCTTGTATTGTACTTGCTTAGTAATTGCAATAGTGAAAGGAGCAAAGGATAAGACATCCATTGTAACTGGAATTCTCAAGTATAGTGCATAGTCTCGGTAAGGGAGAGTCCCTACCACTATGGATGTACGTCACGTTGATGGAACCACATAAATCTCGTGTGTCCTTAATTTGCTTTACGTTTTGTGTTTTGAATTGAGTTGTGAACACAACTAAAGTATCAGCCAGCCCATAACCTAATGAAGACCTAAACAAGAACATCCAAATTATCTATTAGGCAAGGTGTTTGAAAGGTGACTTTGGGGACTATTGTGATTAGTAGGTAGCAATAGATCTACCTTAGTCGAGTTTGAGAAAGAGTTTGCTTTTAAGAAGAGGTTGAAGTTGTTTACTTACCTGCGAATTGCAAATTGTGGTGATACTAATTCACCCCCATCTCAATATCACAAACTAGTAGATCCTAGGGAGAAGTCGAGAACTTTAATATATAACTTATAAACCACATGTTATATGTTATTGATGTTATAACATATAGAAAGAGGTGTTTTGAATAAATAGGGCATAACCTTAGTAACTTACATTAAATAGTTTATTATATGTGAAATTGTGATGAAATCATAAAAGATTACAAGTCATCATTGTATACATAAAATAATTAATGTAATAGATTTTTTAATCAAGTCAAGTAGGATATTCTTGAGCCAACGGTCCTCATCAGATAATACTATAATATTTTTGAATAATATAACCTATAAAGTATTAAATTTAGTTAGTGATAATGTGACTTAATTAATAAGCAAATAACCTATACATTATTGTACAATTTAATAATTTTAATCTCAAACATAATTTGGGCATTGGTAAACATATGTAATTTAAACTAGTAAGTTATGTATGTGTGTGTGTGTGTGTGTGTGTGTGTGTGTGTGTGTGTGTAGATATATATATATATATATAGAGTACTTTTTCTTCTTACCAAATACAAAAACTCTATCTAAACTTTTTGACAACAATAATTGTCAAAAAGGAGAAATTTGTTACTAGATTAAGGTAAGCTTTCAAGTCACATCAATAACTTTAAATTTTATGACCTTAAGTATATCATTTTTAATATTATTTACATGAAAATATTCAATTTCAAAATCCAAAACTAACATTTAGTAATCATTTCACTTGTCTAAGAAATCTAACATAACCAATAATGGAATCTTAAGAAATTAAATTGAAATCCAAGGGCATTTAATGTTGACTAAACATTTAGGCTCCTTAAATTTCCAAGCTAACAATTTTTAAGGTTAAGATTTCATGTTTAAATTTGATTAATTGTTAAGATTTAAAATATCATGATTGATTATACAGAAGTTGCCAACTATATAAGTGGCTACTATCATTCCTCTACATAACTACAACAAATATCAATTTTACAACCATAAGCCCAATACCTAGAATTAATATCCACCAAGAATGTCTTCATCCAAGTTCATTTTCATCTCAATTGTCTTGTTGACTAGAACATATTAGTCACTCTCTTTATGACTATATCTCATTAGTTTATGTGTGTATTGTGTGCCAATATATATATATATATATATATATATATATATATATATATCCATTGTGGCATAAGTTCATAAGTGAGAAATGAAGCATATTCTAGATGTATTTTTGGATGTTTGGTACATAACAACATTTCCTAAAAATGTGATGTTGATATATTTGTAAAGTTATACAACTTGTAGATATTTTACACTAAAATAAACATGATGTTGTCACCTTAGGAATGGTTGGTAAAGTGCTCATAGAAGTCTCTAATATGGAGGGGTATTTGCTCATTATGACAAAAGGTGGATGGGATAAGAAAATTGGTTTAAGTCTAATTATAGCTACTTGATTGGAGACACCATTAGCTATAAGAATCCTAAAACTATTTACATTAAGTCTAGTTAGGTAAGACACCATTAGCTATAAGATCCAAATACTATTAGCATTGTCAATAGAGAAAAAGGGCTCCATCAAAAACTTCAGCAAAAGGGAGCATAACTGTTAGATAAGGAAACTTAGGTAGCAGTGGCATTTGTTTGATAGGGAACAAGAGCTATATGATGAGTTCATCAACCTTTTATTAGTCTATCAACCTACAAGAAAGGAAACAATACATTTATATGGTGATGGTAGAAGTATAAGTAGTTCTCAATGAATTCCTTCTATGACTTTTAGGATTGCCTTTATGGTCCAATTGAGGGAGGGGCACTACACATATTGTAAGGATTGGCTCTATCTAAGATGAAGGGTTTTTAGTGGCAATTAATTATGGATTGCCTACTAGTCAAAGAGAAACTATGACTTATAGGAGCCCAATTAGTGACACTTCTTACTTATTGTGCTTTATAGTGTAGGAGTTAGTCGCTCATTTGTTTCTTCATTATGACTTTATATAACCAGTTTGGTATATGTGTTTGAGATGATGGGATTTGTCACAGGTAGTTTTAGGATCAATTAGAGATGTATGAGAGATATGATGTAGTTTGGGTTAAGAATATATATTAAGGGACATGTTTAGTGAGATTTTATGCAATAGTGTGGTTTATATGGTTAGGAAGGAATGAAAATATTTTTCCAAGTAATCATTCTTACTGGATAAGATCTATGATTTGATTCAAGTCAACTTGTGGTGGTGGTCAATGATAGTGGTTGCACTGTAACTCCACACTTGACATGTTTATGATGAATCTTTCAGGCATTTCACCCACCAAAAAGGAAAAAAGGTGTCTATGAGATATGATGAAGTTCCCGGCTTCTCCCTAGGATTTACTAGTTTGTGATACTGAAAGGGGGGTGAATCAGTATCACCACAATTCGTAATTCGCAGGTAAGTGAACAACTTCAACCTCTTCTTAAAATCGAACCCCTTCTCAGACTCAACTAAGGTGGATCTATTGCTACCTATTAATCACAATATTCCCCAAAGTCACCATTTAGACACCTTGCCTAATAGACAATTTGGATATTCTTGTTTAGGTCTTCGTTAGGTTATGGGTTGGCTAATACTTTAGCTGTGTTCACAACTCAATTCAAAACACAGAACATAAAGCAAATGAAGGACACATGAGATTTACGTGGTTCCGTCAACATGACGTACATCTATGGTGGTAGGGACTCTCCCTTACCGAGACTATCCACTATACTTGAGAATTCTAGTTACAATACATGTCTTTAATCCTCTGCTCTTTTCAATATTGCAATTATTAGGCAAGTACAATACAAAGAGTGTCACTTACTGTGTCTACACTTCTTCTAACTTGTCTTGACTCTGTTGAATTAAAAGACTGCTCCACTGCTGCTTAGAAGTTCACCGCAATGCTCTCTAACCTCTCTTGAAGAAATCTAGAAATACGTTGAATTCTTTACGATGCTTCACTCAATTTCTTCTCTACGTTGTTTCACACAATCCCTACTCTCACCGTCTTATGGTCTCACCTGTCTCCTTGTCTCACGATCTCACTGTCCATTTCTCTCTCTCTTATTATCCAACTGAATTTCTCTCTCTTACCACCAAATTTCTCTCTCTTCGTCTTGTTTCAGCTAGGATTTGGTCTAACCCATTCTCGATCTGGTCTTGTCTCACCTGTTCCAGCTCAGATCTAGTCTTCTTAGTTCCTGATCTGGTCGCGTCTTACTTGTTTCTCTCTCTTGTCATGTCGTTTCCTCGCCGACCATTGGTGTGCCGGTGGTTTATTGTCACACACGGGTTTCTCTCTCTTTTCTGCCGAAGGTCCCTTTTTGACGGTTCTCTCTCTTCTATAAAGTTCTATTGTCACTCCCCTTTTCTAATTTTTGGTCTTCGTCTCTCTTTTGCTCTCTCTCGACGGGCTCTTGTTCTTCATTTAGCCCGACTGTCAACCTCTCCTCTTCTCCCTTTTTTCTCTCCTTCATTCGATGGCTACTTTGTTTTCTCTTTCTTCCCGTCAACGACTTCTTTTCTCTCTATTCCAAGTGTTTTCTCTTTCTTCGCCCAACGTTTCACTATGCTGCTACTATTCACTTGACTTCTTTTCTATTTTGCCATCCCCTGTTCTGTTGTTCGCTTGTCGTCAGTGTGCTTTGGTAGTATGTTGTGTTTTTCTATTTTCTTTATTTGGCTGTCCACACACTTTTGTGTTTTGTCATATATTCAATGGTGTTGGCCTTACCATAATTTTGTCTTATAAGGTCTTTATATACTATCTTCCATTAAACCCTAATAAGGCTTACTTGCGGTGAATTTACTGTCTTGTCCCTCCATGTAGCTTTTACCTTCTTGCCCTTCTATGTGTCTTTACTTTCTTACACACTTAAACCTAGTTGATAACAATTACAACTCATACAAGGCTGTGGGAACAACAATCTCCTCCTTTGTAATTATTGGCAACACTCATAACAAAAGTTACTATGCAGTAGTTTCAACTCCCCTTAAATATGTACTCCCCCTTTCTTAAGCTCTCCCTGCACTATTGCTTCTCTCCCCCTTTGCCAACCAATTACAAATACGGAAAAAACTCACAAAGTAGAGATGAAGGATTTACCTAATTTTCAGGCTTAAGGAGGCATTCGCACAAACATACTCATTTTGTGCTTTTCAAACAGCTCTGTGAACAGAGATTTAGTTAGATCTTATGTAGCCTCTTCAACAAATTTAGGCTTAACTTGTGAGAGTAACGTGGTAGCTCCCACAATTCTTTTTCTTGTTGTAACTCCTACTAATGGGTCAACTATGATCTGATTTTCTTGATAAGCACTGGTCCACGTTTTCTTTGGCTTTGTTTCTTGCACAGTCTTAGTTGCAAGAGGATCTCTTTCTTTATCAATCATATATAAATTTCCAGCTATTCTCTTTCCAGTTGCAACAATATTACCTTCTTTACTCTTTACCTAGCAACTTATTTTTGTGAATATTACCTTATGGTTTTCATTGCATAGTTTGCTGACAGATGATAGATTATATTTGAGTCCTTCAATATGCATAACATCTTTTAGCTTTCCTCTTCTGATGCTTACTGACCCCTGACCATTGATGTTGAGTGAATTATCATTGCCAAACTTGACTCTGCCTTCTCTTGACTTGTTTAGCTTTGATAATTTACACTTATCTCCTGTCATGTGTGAAGTGCATCCACTATCAAGGATCCATTGCTTATCCTTGTAGTCAACCTTTAGTGTAATTTCAGCTATATTAGCCACCTCCCTTTTTGATCTATATTCCTTCTTTTGAATTGGCTGGAAGATAACTTGCTCCTTTTTCTCCACTTTGATTGCACCACTTGTTTTCACTGTGCCATTGAGTGCCTTCTCTTTCTTAATGAGAAGTGTCATGCATTTCTTGGCATTATGGCCATCCTGTCCGCACCTTTCACACTATTCCAAGTCTACCAATACAGCAAACTTGTTCTTTGAAACCATTGGTTTGGGCTTCCACCAACACTCCTTGTCAATGTGTCCTTGCTTTTCACAATATGTGCAACAACTCACGACAAGTGTTCTCCTCTGAATTTTGTATTGTCTCCCCCTATATGTAGCATCATATGTACTCAAGTTGGAGATATATACTGGCCTTTTCCACCAGCAGTTACTTGCCTTATGACCCCAAACTCCACAATAAAGGCAATGACCTTGGAACTACCTCTTCTTGGGTCTAATCACAGCTTGTCTTCTTCTATTCATCACTTGCTGTGTAGGCAAAGTAGCTAGCTTCTTTGCTTATGTGACTTTCATTTCAGTCACCTTCTTCTCCTTCTTTTGTTTAGCCTTGCCTTATGACCCCAAACTCCACAATAAAGGCAATGACCTTGAAACTACCTCTTCTTGGGTCTAATCACAACTTGTCTTCTTCTATTCATCACTTGCTGTGTAGGCAAAGTAGCTAGCTTCTTTACTTGTGTGACTTTCATTTCAGTCACTTTCTTCTTCTTCTTCTGTTCAGCCATAGCCCTTTTCTGGCTGACTTTCTTTTCTTTTTGAGATATAGTAGTTATGGGCTGCTGCTCTTTAACTATATACATTATTTTTGGCCCTGGCTTTGGTTTGATAACTATCTTTTTTTCTTTAGTTATCTTCACCTAAGTCATAGCCTTCTCTTTCAACTTCTGTGGCAAAATCTCATTTTTCTTTTCTCTTGCAGAGCTTGTTTCTCCTACCACTTCAAACTTCTATAAGTTCTTCTCACTCTTTTTGAGTTGTTGCTGAAGTCTCAGCAACTCTTTCTCCATTTCTTTAATTTTTGAAGCCCTTGAGCCAAGCTCTATTGTAAGGTCTTCACATAATTTGATATGTTCTTCAAATCTTCTCTTCAAGTCAATATGCTCAACCCTCATTTCATCCTTTTGACTTTCAGCTTCCTTAGACTTCGCTTCAACTTGTTTTATATAGGCCTCCAACCTTTATGGTTCTACCTACTACCTTGAGCTGATGCCATAAAGACACACTCATCTGATGAGACTTCATCTTCCTCCTTATTAACTTTTTTTGTCTGACTCACATAACTCTTGAATGAGCCTCTCTTCTTCCTCTGTGGGTTGGCAATCTTCTTATTGGACTTCTTTGATTTGAATGATGATCTTCTCCATCTTGAATTCTGCTCATCATCACCATTCTCATCTTTATCATCAAGTTTCACTTTGCACTGAGAAGCAAAGTATCCAGTCTACCCATAACGATAACATCTCAAGGACAACTTTCTCTTTCCCTTCTTAGACCCCTTCTTGAATTTCCTTGTAAAGTAAGCCAACACTTCACCTTCATTTTTTTCCTCATTATCATCATCATCATCCTCACTAGATGATTCTTCCTCATTTTTATCTTCAAGACCTGCATGATCTCTAGTGCAATCTCATTGCATATGAGATGAGGATAAAGTCAGTTAAAAGCTTTGCAACAACAAAGGTATCAAAGGAAGTAGCTTTCAAAGCTCTCCTCTATGGCTGCCACTTTTGAGGCAAACCTCTCAAGTAGAATTCTCAGAATTTTCTTCACAATAGATGAGTCCTTCTTGTTCTTCCCATGACTTCTCAGGTCATTTACAGCATCAATAACCTTGGTGAAAAACTCTTGAACTGTCTCACTCTTCTACATTTTGAGACATTCATATCTCTCCTTGAACACTTGAAGCTTACCCTCCTTCATTCTGCCATCACCTTCATATACTTTTTGCAATTTGTCCCATATCTCATTAGCAAATTTGTAGTCCATAACTTTAGCATACTCAGCATCTGTTAATGCTAAAATGATGACATTTGAGGCCTTTATCTCAAATTGCCTTAATTCCTCTAGGGTTGAGTCTTTACCTTTTTCCGGAGCCACAAAACCCTTCTGCACGCATTTCACCACGTTCATACCTATGGTTGAAAATACCACTTGCATTCTTGCTCTCCACATATGGTAGTTGGTTCAATTGAAGATTAGAACCTTTTTACTGTAAGTGGTGCTAGTGCTGGTATTGATATCCATTTCTTAGTATGCAGAACAAGTCAAACTTCTAAATCCCATCAAACTACTACACCAAGCTGTTAAGCTTTAAACTAGTGAACCTATGCTCTGAAACCAATTGAAGTTCCCTACTTCTCCTTAGGATCTACTAGTTTGTGATACTGAGAGGGGGGTGAATTGGTATCACCACAATTCATAATTCGCAGGTAAGTGAACAACTTTAACCTCTTCTTAAAAGCGAACTATTTCTCAGACTCGACTACGGTGGATCTATGGGTACCTACTAATCACAATAGTCCCTAAAGACACCTTTTAAACACCTTGCCTAATAGACAATTTGGATATTCTTGTTTAGGTCTTCGTTAGGTTATGAGTTGGCTGATACTTTGGCTATGTTCATAACTCAATTCAAAACATAGAACATAAAGCAAATTAAGGACATATGAGATATACGTGGTTCCGTCAACGTGACGTACATCCACGGTGGTAGGGACTCTCCCTTACCGAGACTATCCACTATACTTAAGAATTCCAGTTACAATGAATGTCTTCAATCATCTGCTCTTTTTAATATTGGAATTACTAAGCAAGTACAATACAAAGGGTGTCACTTACTGTGTCTACTCTTCTTCTAACTTGTCTTGCCTCTGTTGAATTGAAAGGCTACTCCACTACCACTTAGAAGTTCACCGCAATGTTCTTTAACCTCTCTTAAAGAAATCTGGAAATACGTTGAGTTCTTTCCAATGTTTCGCCGAATTTCTTCTCTACGTTGTTTCACACAACCCCTACATTCACAGTCTTACAGTCTCACCTGTCTCCTTGTCTCACGATCTCACTGTTCGTTTCTCTCTCTCTCTTGCTGTCCAGCCAAATTTCACTCTCTTATCGCCAAATTTCTCTCTCTTCGTCCATCCGTTTTAGGTCGGATCCGATTTGACTCATTCTTGATCTGGTCTCATCTCACCCGTTCCAGCTTGGATATGGTCCCCCTGGTTCCTGATCTGGTCTCATTTTACCTATTTCTCTCCCTTGCCATGTCGTTTCCTTGCCGACTGTTGGTGTGCCGGTGGTCTGTTGTCACGCATGGGTTTCTCTCTCTTTTCTGCCGATGCTCCCTTTTCAACGGTTCTCTCTCTTCCATAACGTTCTGTCGTTACTCCCCTTTTTTTATTTTTGGCTATCGTCTCTCTCTCTCTCTCTCTTTCTCTCTCTCTCTCGACGAGTTCCTGTTATTCGTTCAGCTTGGTTGTCAACCTCTCCTATTTCCGACAACTGACCTCTCATCTTCTCCCTTTTTTCTCTCCTTCATTCAACGACTACTTTGTTTTCTCTCTCTTTCTGTCGATTATTTCTTTTCTTTCTCTTCCAAGTGTTTTCTCTTTCTTCATCTGACGACTTCACTATATGGCTACTGTTCACTGGACAGTTTCACTGTTCACGACGACTGCTTCTTTTCTATTTTGCCATCCCTCGCTTGCTGTTAGTGTGCTTTGGCTGTATGTTGTTTTTTTTTTTTCTGTTTTCTCTATTTCACCATCCACATACTTTTGTGTTTTGTTGTATATTCAATGGTGTTGGTCTTACCTTAATTTTGTTTTCCAAGGTCATTATATACTATCTTCCATTAAACCCTAATAGGGCTTACTTGCGGTGAATTTACTGTCTTACCCCTCCATGTGGCTTTTACCTTCTTGCCCTTCTATGTCGCTTTACTTTCTTGCACACTTAAACCTAAGTGACAACAATTACAAACCATACAAGGCTATAGGAACAACATATGACTTGGTCATTACCCCTAAAGGGTACATATAAATCAGAGAAAAGAATGAAAAAAAGTGTGTGATGTAAGATTAAAAAGCATGTGTTAAGATTGGACGAGTATAAGAGTAATGAACCATGTAATTCAAGAAAGATCATCTAAAGTAGAGAAAAAGCAAAGCAAAATGATAAACTTCAGGGGTTAGAGTAATAAGAAACTGACATTAAAACATTAGAAAGTATAAAAGATTTATATCATATTTCAATCTAAAATTTTAACATATTAAGCATATAAATGATTTTTACGTATAAAATATTTATTTTTTATATTGTAAATTTTTTTTACACATTTACCTTTAAAATCTTATTATGGAAATAACCTTTACATCCAAAAGAAAGTAACCATCACCCATTCCAAAAATCTATCATTATTGCTAGAAAGAACCACCTCTTTGTAGTTCAAGTATACATCCTTAAGATATCCCGTTATTCATCAACTTCCTTAATTTCTCTCTGCCCTCTCATCCACACACACACACACATATTTCATTAGTGTTTTTTTTTTTTTTTTGCATGCGTATAGAATTAATCTTAACTTAATTAAGGTGTGAAAAATACACATAAATAGTATGAGAAATAGGAGGAGAAGAAGAAAGTACCACAGCTTCCTCATCCATCTCTTTATTAGAATTAGATTTGAAAGGATCATAATCCTCCACCTTCTTATCCTTAGATCATGGGCTACTTCACTAGTTTCATCCATGTGCTGCAATGCAACTCCCCAAAGATACAATACATAATCATATTTATTACTAAAATCCAATTCACAATTACTTTAAGGCTTTAATTTTGATTGAATTTTAGCAAAACATATGGTAGTGTACTTCTTTTTTTATTTTTTTTCTTAATGGCTTTTCATGTGATCAACATACAAAGTTTGTCACTAATGAAATAGAATCCAAATATTTAAAACTAAATTGGAATTGTTCAAAGATTTAAGGCTGAGTTATAAAAATTAAGAAAGATTTATAACTAAATTTATGTTTATTACCACACACAAGCAACTTTAAATAACACAAGTACAACTACATAAATATATGTTTCTAACATCCATGAGTCACCAAAAGGCCTTTTGGTTAAGACGACATGCATTAAGAAGTTAAAAAAATCATAGTTTTAAATATATGGACGCAATACCCAAAAGACCTCCATAAAGCATAACTTGGTTAAGATGGCATGCATTAAGCTAAAATGCAATATACAATTATTGGCATTTTATTTTATTTTATTCCTTTTGTTTTGTTATAAACATAAGTGGGATGACTAGCATAAGTGTATTACATGACGATAATGAGAAGGTTATATGCCTATTCTCTAAGGTGATTGAGGCCATTAGCATTAATGAGGTAAAACTACTAATTAGTGAGGTAATTGATCTTTAAAGTAAAAGTGATGATGTAGAAGGGGATCCATTGATCATCAAAAGTGACTCCCCCATGACATTTACATGGATCAATCATAAGGAAGGAAGACTTTGGAAGCTATCGTTAGTATTCCATGATATCCATAATGCAGTAAAAGATCCAAATTTTTTTTATCTTTAGATTGAGAGAAGGTAACCAGTTTACAGATATATTGGCTAAACAGGGAAAGACCCACCATATAAACTTAGTGGCATGGATTTGAAGGTTGGTAGATATAACTATAAGGTGCCCTTTTTTGTGGCATAGGTTGCCTACCTATGAGTTTTGCTTTCTTTGATTGCATTAGGTAGCTTTTTGTTTGTAGTCTAATGAATTTGAAGAATTTTTTCCATACATCAATAAAAAATGAATTTCACCAAAAAATAAATTGTTACTTGCTTAAAAACAATTAAATTCATCCAATATGGTCATCTTTATATAGAGGTTCTGTTCTTGTCTCCAATTCTTAGTGTATGACTCCAAAGTTATAGACATCAATCTTCTTGTTCACTTACATTATTTAGGCATGCTATAAAAACACAAATTGCCAAAAACATGTCAAGTTGATGCTTTAATTTGCTATGATCTCCAAATTTTTGGTTGAAGTAAATAATAAATGCATTATTAAGTTTGTCAAATGATAAGTCTTATGGGCAATAGAGCCTAGAATGACAAACATTTTATAAGGCTTTCCTTGCCTAGATAATATTTAGGCTAGCTTAAAGTCTACTATTTTTAATTGGAATTTAGAATCCAATAAGATACTATTAGATTTGACATCCTAGTAAAACTTTAAAGGAGCTTAATGAATATGGAGTGTCATAGAAAAAGATATTTAACGACAATTAAAAGACATAAAATTTATCAAGATTTAATACTCATTGTATATAATTTCAACAAAAAAAATTAAAGAACAGAGGTACCTATAAAAATGTTCTAAAAATGTTATATAATTTTATAAAAATTTCATATATAATTAGCAAGGTGTCATAATTTTACCATACTGTCATATATCTTTTTAAAGTGTGATATAATTTTGTCAAATGTTTTATATATTATATAAGATGTTATATAATTTATCATTGATGATCCTTTTTTTCTTTTAGTTTATGTCTATTGTATTAGCAAAATAAAATCCAAATTATTCACATACTCCCTTCATTTGTTCCTTCAATTAGTCAAAATCTACTTTTTTGTTACTCTTACCTTTCTTGAACTCTTATTCACAAAGAGTATATAGATCAAGTTGTGAGGAACAACACATGACATTAAATAAATGAAAATAATGAAAACACATATTATAAGAAATGTTATTCCATTGTGTGTAAGAAGCCATAACGAGGATGTCTAACTTACTTAATGGGAAAGATTACTATTTCTTTCACCTTTTGTTTTCCAATAAATATACTAAAATATACAATCTTTACAATTTTGCTAGATCCAATTCTAAAAGTGCCATATAATTTTATTAATATCATATCCAATCTCCAAATTGTCATATGATTTTTTGCAAAGCATCATATGTATATATTCTTAAATGTATTGTATAATTTTATTAAAAAAATATATATGACACTTTGATAAAATTATATGCTAATTTAGAGATATATAGAATGCTTTGTGAAAAATCATATAACACCATAAAGATTATCTATGACATTTATAACATGCACTAATAAGAAGTTGGAGTGAATTTGTAGTCGATCAATCTAGCCTCATTTTAAGATGTTGGAGTTCACATTTATTGTTTCCTAAAATATTGTAATTGGATGCTACCTAAAAATTTTAAAAGATGTCATACAATTTCTTAGAATGTCATATAATAATGGAAATTTGGCATAAAACATTTAGTTGGTTGACTATCATTCCTTAATTTTCTCTTATTTAGTACAAGGATCATGTGACATGGACCTCAGAATGTACTATAAAGATAATATTTTGGTAGGATGAAAAAATAAATGTTGAAAATCACAAAAAAAATCATACAATTCCTAAAGTTTTTCCAAACATTCAAAAAGTGCAAAATTTTATCTATTTTCATTGTAATATAAGATATTAAAGAAAAAAAATTAAGTTTTTAGTCTATCTAACCTATTTTCAAGGCTTGGTCAAATCTCAAATATCCCTTTGCTCATATAAAAATTCCCTAAAACATAGGATGTGCCCATGTTAGAAAAACTTCAAAATTACAAGACATTAAAGAAAGATAGCAAATAGAATATTAATAAGATAATAGTATAAAAGTTAAGTTTGTATGTGATGAGTATTTGTATCAGTTTTTAGCTTTGTTAGGTGTAACTATACTCTTAAATCTTAAAAACTTTAATTATGCAAATTGAGTCTCATTAACTTAGAGAATAAGATAGTTCTCTAAATAGGTAAAGTGTTCCAATAATACTAAAAGACCATAAATGGTTGATGGTGACTTAAGTATCCAAAGTTTAATTAGAAACAATGAAATCTCAAATTAACCAGAGCATTATATGGTTGAATGAGTGGTGAGGTAAATCAAATTTGGCATGTGCAAGTATAATTTGTTTTAATCAATATTAATTTATTAAAGTGATATTATAGTAATTATTGGGAGCTCATTGAAACACATTCCAATGCTAGGCCTCCTAAAGAGATTTTTTTTTTTTGGCATAAGGTCATGCCCTCTATAGGGCATGCATCATTATAATAAGTTTTCTTTTCTATAAATTAAAAAGGGATATGTAAGTAACTTTATTAAATAATGATTAAGCTCAAATTTTTTATTTATTTAGAATTTTCATTTAAATTCACATTTTTATTACAAATTTCTTATTGTATGTATATTTATGCACAAATTAATACTAATAAAGTTAAGAGAAAGTTGATGAAATTGTTATATGATAGCATTTGTTTAATTTTAAGGATATGTAAATATTGGATTCAAGTTTTAATTATCTTATTATATCCCCACAATTTATAGTATTAGATATTAGCTTAATAGTTGAATTTTAGTTTTTCTTGGTATTTTAATAAAATCATGATTTCAGTATATTTAATTCAGTATCAGAAAACCCTCCTGTACACATTTCACCACGTTCAGGCCTATAGTTGCAAATACCACTTGCATCTTACTCTCCACATATGGTAATTGGTTCTGTTGAAGATTGGAACCTTCTTACTGTAAGTAGTGCTAGTGCTAGTACTAGTTTCCATTTCTCAGTATGATAAACAAGTCAAATTTCTAGATCCCTTCAAACTAGTACACCAAGTTGTTAAGTTTCAAACTAGTGAACCTATTCTCTGATACCAATTAAAGTTCTTGACTTCTTCCTAGGATCTACTAGTTTGTGATATTAAGAGAGGGTGAATCATTATCACTACAATTCACAATTCACAGGTAAGTGAACAACTT
Organism: Ceriops zippeliana; assembly: GCA_037897445.1. Classification (NCBI taxonomy): domain Eukaryota; kingdom Viridiplantae; phylum Streptophyta; class Magnoliopsida; order Malpighiales; family Rhizophoraceae; genus Ceriops; species Ceriops zippeliana. Next base: position 3,767,963 of record JBAPLH010000155.1, read on the forward strand.
CAACCTCTTCTTAAAAGCGATCTCTTTCTCAGACTCGACTAAGGTAAATCTATTACTACCTACTAATCACAATGGTTCCTAAAGTCACCTTTCAAACACATTGCTTGATAGACAATTCAGATGTTCTTGTTTAGGTCTTCGTTAGGTTATGAGTTGGCTGATACTTTAGCTGCATTCACAACTCAATTCAAAACACAAAACGTAAAGCAAATTAAGGACACACGAGATTTACGTATTTTCGTTAACCCACAGTGGTAGGGACTCTCCCTCACTGAGACTATCCATTATACTTGAGAATTCTAGTTATAATGGTTGTCTTAATCTTTTGCTTCTTTCATTATTGCAATTACTAAGCAAGTACAATACAAAGAGTGGCACTTACTGTTCTACACTTCTTTTAACTTGTCTTGCCTCTGTTGAATTGAAAAGTTGCTCTACTGCCGCTTAGAAGTTCACCACAACATTCTCTAACCTCTCTTGAAGAAATCTAGAAATACGTTGAGTTCTTCAATGCTTTGCCAAATTCCTTCTCTACGTTATTTCACACAACCCTTGCTTTCACCGTCTCACGGTCACCCATCTCCTTGTCTCACAGCTTGCCTCACGTTTCTGGTTTGCCGTTCTATGTCTCACAGCCTACCTCATGTTTTTGGTTTGGCGTTGCACGTCTCATGCATGTTTCTGGTTTGCACCCTTTGCTGGTTTCACGCCTCACGTACATTTCTGGTTTGCACACCTTGCTGGTCACATGTCTCATGCACATTTCTGGTTTTCACACCTTGCTGGTCACATGCCTCATGCACGTTTCTAGTTTGCATTTGTCCATTTAACACCTTCAGACAGCTTGGTTCAAGTCACATGGCCTGCCTCACTGCCGTTGTACGACTACTGGCCTGCACCACTCTTCTGAATTTTTTGGTTTAAGTCACACTGCCTGTCTGTTTCTGGTTTCAATCATTGCATGTTCCTGTCCAGGTGGTGTTTACATTTTCTCTTCTTGGATGTATCATCTCTCACGAGTTGTCTCTCTCACCATCCAGCTGGGTGCTCTGTTTTTTTTTTTTTGTTTCGCTGGTTTGCCCTGTTTTGCGGCCGAGAGATTGTTTGGCTGGATATCCCCTGTTTTGCCATTTACTACTTTGGGTGGTTCCTCTGTTCCAAGTTCTCTCTTGTCATTCATTCTTTGTTTTGTTGTGCTGTTTTGGACGTATGTCTCCTTTGGCTGATCACTCTCCTTTGCCATCCACTATGTGTTCTTCCATGCTGGTTTTGTCGTCCAGCCTTTGTGTTTTGCCAGTTGTCTCTTGTGTTGGACGGACTCTTTCTTCCTTTTTGGTGGTGTTCTTCGTCTTGTAGGGTTTTGACAAGTGATCACCTTGGTTGGCCGATTACTCTATGTTTACTGTTCCAAAGCTCAATTTCTGACTCACCTTGGTTTGACATCTTCATTGTTTTCTCTTTGGTTGGCTGGTTGCTTTCTCTTGCTTGTTTTTCGAGTGGTTCCTCCAGGTTTTTCATTTTGCTCAATTGCCGACACCCTTCTTCTTCCTTTTGATGGCTACCCTATTTGCTCTCTCTCTCTCTCTCTCTCTCTCTCTCTCTCTCTCTATTATATATTTTGTTGTCATCATTTCCTTTTTGCTCGGCCGTTGGCTGCTCCTCTCCTCCCTTTTTCTATCTCTTTGTTCGTCCGATTTTTCTTTGTCGTGCTCCTCTTCTTTTTTGTCATGCGTTACCAAATGCTCAATTGTCATGCTCCCCTTCTTTTTGCCGTGTATTCAATTGTGTTGACCTTATCCTAATTTTGTCTTCTAAGATCTTTATATACTCTCTTTGATGAAACCTTAATAAGACTTACTTGCGAAGAATTTATTGTCTTACCCCTCTATGTGGCTTTTATGTTATTGCCCCTCCATGTGTTTTTAACCTTATTGCCCTTTTATGTGGCTTTACTTTCTTGCACACGTAAGCCTAGTTAATAACAATTACAACCCATACAAGGCTGTGGGAACAACAAGCATTAATTGATAATGATGCTTATGTCCCATAGATATCCTCTTTAAAGTTTTTAGGACTTCTTTCCTCTTTCATAATCTAATGGAACTGTGGTTTTAACTTTCGTTCCATAACATGCAAAGCTTCTTTCTTGGCATTTTAATGCCATAAGAAACACCTATCTCCACACTTTTGTGTTTTGTTGTATATTCAATGGTGTTGGTCTTACCTTAATTTTGTCTTGCAAGGTCTTTATCTACTATCTTCCATTAAATCCTAATCGGACTTACTTGTAGCAAATTTACTGTCTTGCCCCTCCATGTGGCTTTTACATTCTTGCCCCTCCATGTGGCTTTTACCTTCTTGCCCTTCTATGTGGCTTTACTTTCTTGCACACTTAAACCTAGTTGACAACAATTACAACCCATACAAGGCTGTAGGAACAACATATGACTTGTTCATTACCCTTAAAGGGTACATATAAATTAGAAAAAAGAATGAAAAAAAGTGTGTGATGTAAGATTAAAAGGCATGTGTTAAGATTAGACAAGTATAAGAGTAATGAACCATGTAATTCAAGATAGATCATCTTAAGTAGAGAAAAAGAAAAGCAAAATGATAAACTTCAGGGGTTAGAGTAACAAGAAACTGACATTAAAACATTAGAAAGTATAAAAAGATTTATATCATATTTCAATCTAAAATTTTCACATATTAAGCATATAAATGATTTTTACGTTTGAAATATTTATTTTTTATATTGTAAAATTTTTTTTACACATTTACCTTTAAAATATTATTATGGAAATAACCTTTGCATCCAAAAGAAAGTAACCATCACAATGCATTCCAAAAATCTATCATTATTGCCAGAAAGAACCACCTCTTTGTAGTTCAAGTATACATCCTTAAGATATCCCGTTGTTCATCAACTTCCCTAATTTCTCTCTGCCCTCTCATCCACACGCACATACACACACATATATATTTCATTAGTGTTTCTTTTTGCATGCGTATAGAATTAATCTTAACTTAATCAAGGTGTGAAAAATACACATAAATAGTATGAGAAATAGGAGGAGAAGAAGAATGTACCATAGCTTCCTCATCCATCTCTCTATTAGAATTAGATTTGAAAGGATCATAATCCTTCACCTTCTTATCCTTAGATCATGGGCTACATAGTCACTAGTTTCATCCATGTGCTGCAATGAAACTCCCCAAAAATACAATACATAATCATATTTATTACTAAAATCTAATTCACAATTACTTTAAGGCTTTAATTTTGATTGAATTTTAGCAAAACATATGGTAGTGTACTTCTTTTTTTATTATTTCTTAATGGCTTTTTATGTGATAAACATACAAAGTTTGTCACTAATGAAATAGAATCCAAATATTTAAAAATAAATTGGAATTGTTTAAAGATTTAAGGTTGTGTTATAAAAATTAAGAAAGATTTATAAGTAAATTTATGTTTATTACCACACACAAGCAACTTTAAATAACACAAGTACAACTACATAAATATATGTTTCTAACATCCATAAGTCACCAAAAGGCCTTTTGGTTAAGACGACATGCATTAAGAAGTTAAAAAAATCATAGTTTTAAATATATGGACGCAATACCCAAAAGACCTCCATAAAGCATAACTTGGTTAAGATGGCATGCATTAAGCTAAAATGCAATATACAATTATTGGCATTTTATTTTATTTTATTCCTTTTATTTTGTTATAAACATAAGTGGGATGACTAGCATAAGTGTATTACATGACGATAATGAGAAGGTTATATGCCTATTCTCTAAGGTGATTGAGGCCATTAGCATTAATGAGGTAAAACTACTAATTAGTGAGGTAATTGATCTTTAAAGTAAAAGTGATGATGTAGAAGGGGATCCATTGATCATCAAAAGTGACTCCCCCATGACATTTACATAGATCAATCATAAGGAAGGAAGACTTTGGAAGCTATCGTTAGTATTCCATGATATCCATAATGCAGTAAAAGATCCAAATTTTTTTTATCTTTAGATTGAGAGAAGGTAACCAGTTTACAGATATATTGGCTAAACAGGGAAAGACCCACCATATAAACTTAGTGGCATGGATTTGAAGGTTGGTAGATATAACTATAAAGGTGCCCTTTTTTTGTGGCATAGGTTGCCTACCTATGAGTTTTGCTTTCTTTGATTGCATTAGGTAGCTTTTTTGTTTGTAGTCTAATGAATTTGAAGAATTTTTTCCATACATCAATAAAAAATGAATTTCACCAAAAAATAAATTGTTACTTGCTTAAAAACAATTAAATTCATCCAATAAGGTCATCTTTATATAGAGGTTTTGTTCTTGTCTCCAATTCTTAGTGTATGACTCCAAAGTTATAGACATCAATCTTCTTGTTCACTTACATTATTTAGGCATGCTATAAAAACACAAATTGCCAAAAACATGTCAAGTTGATGCTTTAATTTGCTATGATCTCCAAATTTTTGGTTGAAGTAAATAATAAATGCATTATTAAGTTTGTCAAATGATAAGTCTTATGGGCAATAGAGCTTTGAATGACAAACATTTTATAAGGCTTTCCTTGCCTAGATAATATTTAGGCTAGCTTAAAGTCTACTATTTTTAATTGGAATTTAGAATCCAATAAGATACTATTAGATTTGACATCCTAGTAAAACTTTAAAGGAGCTTAATGAATATGGTGTGTCATAGAAAAAGATATTTAACGAGAATTAAAAGACATAAAATTTATCAAGATTTAAAACTCATTGTATCTAATTTCAACAAACAAAGTTAAAGCGTAGAGGTACCATTAAAAATGTTCTAAAAATGTTATATAATTTTATAAAAATTTCATATATAATTAGCAAAGTGTCATCATTTTACCACACTATCATATATCTTTTTAAAGTGTGATATAATTTTGTTAAATGTTTTATATATTATATAAGATGTTATATAATTTATCATTGATGATCCTTTTTTCTTTTAGTTTATGTCTATTGTATTAGCAAAATAAAATCCGAATTGTTCACATACTCCCTTCATTTGTTCCTTCAATTAGTCAAAATCTACTTTTTTGTTACTATTGCCTTTCTTGAACTCTTATTCATAAAGAGTATATAGATCAAGCTGTGAGGAACAACACATGACATTAAATAAATGAAAATAATGAAAACGCATATTATAAGAAATGTTATTCCATTGTGCGTAAGAAGCCATAACGAGGATGTCTAACTTACTTAATGGGAAAGATTGCTATTTCTTTCACCTTTTGTTTTCCAATAAGTATACTAAAATATATAATCTTTACAATTTTGTTAGATCCAATTCTAAATGTGCCATATAATTTTATTAATATCATATCCAATCTCCAAATTGTCTTATGATTTTTTTGCAAAGCATCATATATATTCTTAAATGTATTGTATAATTTTATTAAAAAAATATATATGACACTTTGATAAAATTATACAACTTAAATAAAGTATATGACAATTTGATAACATTATATGACGCCTAAGAGAAGGTATATGGCAATTTGATAAAATTATACAACATTTTAGTGAAGATATGTGACACTTTGATAAAATTATATGCTAATTTAGAGATATATACAATGCTTTGTGAAAAATCATATAACACCATAAAGATTATCAATGACATTTATGACATGCACTAATCAGAAGTTGGAGTGAAATTTGTAGTCAATCAATTTAGCCTTATTTTAAGATGTTGGAGTTCACACTTATTGTTTCCTAAAATATCGTAATTGGATGCTACCGAAAAATTTTAAAAGATGTCATACAATTTAGAATGTCATATAATAATGGAAATTTGGCATAAAACATTTAGTTGGTTGACTATCATTCCTTAATTTTCTCTTATTTAGTACAAGGACCATGTGACATGGACCTCAGAATGTACTATAAAGATAATATTTTAGTAGGATGAAAAAGTAAATGTTGAAAATCACAAAAAAATCATACAATTCCTAAAATTTTTCCAAACATTCAAAAAGTGTAAAATTTTATCTATTTTCATTGTAATATAAGATATTAAAGAAACAAAATTAAGTTTTTAGTCTATCTAACCTATTTTCAAGGCTTGGTCAAATCTCAAATATCCCTTTGCTCATATAAAAATTCCCTATAACATAGGATGTGCCCATGTTAGAAAAACTTCAAAATTACAAGACATTAAAGAAAGATAGCAAATAGAATATTAATAAGATAATAGTATAAAAGTTAAGTTTGTATTTGATGAGTATTTGTATCGGTCTTTAGCTTTGTTAGGTGTAACTATACTCTTAAATCTTAAAAACTTTGATTATGCAAATTAAGTCTCATTAACTTAGAGAATAGGATAGTTCTCTAAATAGGTAAAGTGTTCCAATAACACTAAAAGACCTTAAATGGTTGATGGTGACTTAAGTATCCAAAGTTTAATTAGAAACAATGAAATATCAAATTTACCAAAGCATTATATAGTTGAATGAGTGGTTTAAGGTAAATCAAATTTGGCATGTGCAAGTATAATTTGTTTTAATCAATATTAATTTATTAAAGTGATATTATAGTAATTATTGGCAGCTCATTGCAACACATTCCAATGCTAGACCTCCTAAAGAGATTTTTTTTTTTTTGGCATAAGGTCATGCCCTCTATAGGGCATGCATCATTATAATAAGTTTTCTTTTCTATAAATTCAAAAGGGATATGTATGTAACTTTATTAAATAATGATTAAGCTCAAATTTTTTATTTATTTAGAATTTTCATTTAAATTCACATTTTTATTACAAATTTCTTATTGTATGTATATTTATGCACAAATTAATACTAATAAGTTAAGAGAAAGTTGATGAAATTGTTATATGATAGCATTTGTTTAATTTTAAGGTATGTAAATATTGGATTCAAGTTTTAATTATCTTATTATATTCCCACAATTTATAGTATTAGATATTAACTTAATAGTTGATTTTTAGTTTTTCTTAGTATTTTAATAAAATCATGATTTCAATATATATTTAATTCATTCAATTTATTTAATTACAATTTAACATGCATTACAATTTACTTGATTCATATTAAAAATCTTTTACACATATCTAAAATCTAAGTAATACAAATATTCATATATATAGATAGATTTACCATTTTTTCCTTAAATAGTAAAAAATACTTAGTATGACACCAAGGTGGGATTATATTTCTTTTGTTCTTATCTCTATGTATCACATGGGCTATTGGTATGTACTAGTAACCTAACATTAGCCTAGGGAGGTCTTATTGTGCACCTTAATATGAAAACATTGTATATGGTTAAGGGCTAAATACATTGTATAAGGGTGAAATTGCCTTTAACAATTGTTAAATGGTAGACATAATCCTAATTGGAAACTTGTTTTGACTTGATGGAGGAAAATTAAAAGATTTATTTGGATATATAAAGACATTCAAATTTCATACTATAGACCCATACTACCTAATAATTTGGCACTAAACTCCATACTATATACCTCATGCTCAATAAATTTAAGACCTTCTTTAAGGTAAAAGACAAAATTCCAGGGATTAATAAAGATTTTGTGAAATAAAAATTTGACCTATTACAAAAGGAAGTTAATGCCATCAAAGGGGAAGATTGATGTCAAATTCAAATATATCTCTAAACTAATGTCAACTTAATTGGATCTCTGAGCCATGGAAAAGAAGCTAGAATAAAATTTGAAGTAAAACACTCAGCACTAGTACGACATCACTATCAAGACTTAACCACCTTTGCTAAAGAGAATGATGAGTACCGTTTACTGAGAGGGGAGGTGAATCAGTGTGAGATATCTTCTTTTTACAAATCAATCTGGATTTAACCTCTATGGCTTGTTAGACTCAATGATACAATTTTTATTTTTCTCCTTTATGTGAATGCGACCATATGAATAAAAATTTAATGCACAAGCACCCTAGTACACACGACAATGGTTCACCCACAATGTGTGAGTTATGTCCATGGTGTGATAGGATCACTCCTAAATCACACAATTCACTCTTGTTATCAAGGAATACAATAATGGTATGAAAAGATCGCTCCTTCACCACTTATGGAAGAATTACTCTTTAACCATTTACAATGATCTCTCAATCACTTCAAGGGTATTCCACCCTATTTTTCAACAAATCTATCAAAAGTTTATGGAAAAAACCTTTCTTGGAGAATGATCACTCAATGTGTAAAGACTGCTAGAGCAAAATATAAATCATCACCTTCCTTTGTTGTTGGTGTTGTCTCACCCAATGCCGGTGCTGCCCTGCATGTGTTGCAAATGTTGTCCACATATAATGCTAATGTTGTCTGTACACGCTACTAATGCTGTCCGCATGTTGTTAATGCTATCTATATGCACTACCGCATATATCTATGCATGCTGCTAATGTTATCCATACCCACTACTACGTCTGTCTATCAATAATTAGTTATGCCCTTCAAATACTTGAGAATTCTCTTAGCCACCATAAGATGGGACTCCTTGGTGTCACTTTGAAATCTAGCACAAAGGGTTACACCAAAAACAATACTAAGCCTTGATGCTGTCAAATACAATAAGCTTCTAATCAACTTCTTGTATTCCTTTAGATCAATCATGTTGCCTTCTTTATCCTACTTAACTTTGTTCCAACCATGATGGGAGTGCTTACTTCTTTAGAATTCTCTATCCTAAACCTTTTCAATAGCTCACAAGCATGCTTTTCTTTGGAGAGAAAAATTCCATTCTTACTTTGCAATATCTGTAATCCTAAGACGAATTTCATTTCACTAAGCATGGACATCTCAAACTTCTTCTTCATCTGCTCGACAAAGGCAGTGCACAAGGCCTCCTTTTCTGTAGCAAAGATTATGTCATCAATGCAGATGACAACCATTAATTGGCCCTGGTTATCTTCTTTGATATACATGTTGCTATCCATATTCCCTTTTCTAAATTTCATGTTTTTAAGGCATGTATCCAACTTTGAATACCATGCTTTTGGAGATTGTTTGAAGCCATATAAAGCCTTGTTCAATTTTCACTCACTTAAGTCATCATGATCAAGTATAAAACCATAAGGCTATTTGATAAATACCTCTTCTTCAAGCTCTCCATTTAGGAATGTAGACTTCATATCCATCTGATAGACTTTGTAGTTCCTCTAAGCAATAATGGCCATGAATATTTTGATTGCTTCAAATCTAGCCACTAGAGTAAAGGTCTCTTCAAATTCAACACCTTCTACTTGTAAGTAGCCTTTGCAGACAAGTCTTGCTTTGTTTCTTACCACCTCACCTTTTTCATTAAGCTTATTTCTGAACACCCACTTGGTTCCAATGATGTTTTTCCTTTTAGGTCTAGGGACTAAACGCCAAGTGTTATTCTTTTCAATTTGGTCAAGCTCTTCATTCATATCACTCACCCATTCCTTATGCTCTAATGCTTCTTCCACAATGTTTGTTCACCACACCTTAGTCTTCTTCTAGTCTACACAGAGTCCTTTTTCTTGCCAATAATGTTTTTGGCCTCAACTTTAGCTCTAACTCTTTTATAAGTTTAGAAACGTCTTGATTCTTTTTCTTCATCACTTGTAACTTGAGAATCAATGTCTTCCTCATGCAAGATAGCCTCGAATTCATCACTGTCAGACTCTCTTTAGTTGTCATACATGGCATATTCAGCTTCCACATGTTGTGATTGCATTTCAGCACCATCTTTAATCACTTTAACATCAAAGTTGTCCACCATTTTCAACCTTTTGTTGTAGCATTTGCAGCCTTTTCCATTTGGTATATAGCCTAAGAATATACCTTCATTAGCCTTCTCATCAAATTTGTTGAGATGCTTACCTTTGACTTTAATAAGGCAAGGGCTCCCAAACACTTTAAAGTGTTTATAGTTGGCTTCTTACCATACCATAGTTCATAGGGTGTCTTCTCTATATGTGGTCTCATCAAGCATCTATTTTGAACCTAAGTTACAGTCATGATAGCCTCTCTTCAGAAGCCATGTGATGTACCATGCTCAACCAACATGGTTTTTGCCATCTCCATTAGGCTTCTATTCTTCCTTTTGGCTATTCCATTTTGTTGGGGTGTGTAAGGACTAGCATATTCATGCTTCACTCCATTGCTTCTCCAAATAATCTTCAAATTTGTTGCATGTGTATTCTTCCCCATTGTCTTTCCTAAGCCTTTTAATTTTTTTCCCCAACTGGTTTTCAACGAATCTCCTATAGCTCTTGAAATTATGAAGAGCCTTTGATTTATGTTTGAAGAACATAATGCAAGCCATTCTTATAAAATCATCAATGAAGGAGATGAAGTACCTATCACCCTTGGTTGATCTTTGTCTCATCAGCCCATAGATATCCAAGTGGATAAGCTTCAATGGCTTCTTCATTTGGATCTCCACATTTTTGTGTGAGGTATTCACCATTTTCCCCTTTTGACACGTGCTGCAAATTACATCACTTTCTCTTCTTAGCTTGGGTATATCTCTCGCAACTTCATTTTTGGATAGCATGTTCAGCCCTTTTTGTCCAAGATGTCTCAATCTTATATGCCACAATAAGTTCTCATCTTTGGTACTTATGTAGCATGTGTTTATGCTTTTAAAAACTTGGTATAAGTTTCCATGTGTTTTTTCACCTTTAGCAAGGACGACACCATCTTTTAGTCTCTTTACTATGCAACTTGTCATGGGTGCACACTACCTAACTCCCACATCGTCAAGGAAGAGGGGATCTTGGGCCACATAATTATGGGTATTGCACACTCCAACAGGTTGCTTTTTAGGGAGAAGGTAATGGCCTCGTGACAAGTGGTATTAGAGCTTACCCCTATCCCACCGTAGGACCCTCGACTTGGTGGTAAGTGCTCCTTGATGGGTAATGTTGTCCTAGGAGCACATTGCCTAGTGCACCAAGGGTGCATCGAGGAAGAGGAGGATCTTGTGTCATATAAATATGGGCACTACACACCCCAACAGGTTGCCTTTTAGGGAGAAGGTAATGGCCCCATGACAAGTCACTCTTGTTGAAAGTAACTTCATGTCCATCATCGCAAAGCTGACTAACATTGATAAGATTGTGTTTTAGCCTTTTAACATAAAGCACTTTCTTTGATTTTAGCTTTTCTGCACCAATTTTAGTAGCACCAATACCTTGAATCTTTACGGCACCATTATTGCCAAATTTGACTAACACTTTATCATATCTGGCTACTCCCTTCAACATCTTGGAGCCTTCTGCCATGTGTGAAGAGCAGTCACTGTCCAAGATCCATAGCTTTTCTTTCTTGCAAGCCTTTAAGGATATTTCCACAACCATAAATGGTTCTCGTCCTCATCTTCTTCTTTGGCTGAATTACAAAGCTTGTGTAGGTGTTCTCCTTTGCATTTCTTGACCAGGCAACAATGTCAAGCAATCCTTAGCAGCGTGTCCAACCCTTTCATATCTCCCATAGATCTCTCCTAGCAAATCAAGCCTCTTTCTCAATGGAATATGACTTCTATCTGCCTAAGACTGTCTCCTTTCTTAATAAAGTCTCCCCTTAGAATTTTGCCTCACATTTCTCTTCATTCTCAGCCTATTGCTCCAACACACATTTGCCTTATGCCCATACTTACCACAGATCCAGCAAAATCCTTTAAACCTAGATTTATTTATTTTACCAAGTTTATGTCTCCTTTCTTTAGCAATTGGTGTGGCAGCCTTCTCTCCATCTTTGATAGTATGTCTCCTTTGAATGGGAGTCTCCATCACATACTTGGTTTGGTCTCTCTTCTCCATCACATCATTGTGCTTGCATTTGGGCAAACATTATCTTCTTCTTTCCTTTTACCTTCGCACTCAACTTCTCAAAGTAGCCAAGTCTTTTCTTTCCCATAGAATGAGGTCTTTGATTGCTTAGACACTCAACCAACTTTCTAATAGCATCTTCCTTGATGGTACTTGCTGATGATGACTCTCCCTTCACTTTCATGTCTTCCATAAAGCTTTTTTCATGCTTCTTTATCTTGAACTTGACCTTGTGAAGCTTAGCTTGCAAAATCATTACTTCTTGCTCTTGTGCAATCACCTTAGTGTCAAGGTCTTCGTGTATCTTGCCATGCTCTACCTTAAGTACGTTCAAATCCTCAATTCTCTTCAAGTACTCCTCTTTTGCTTTAAACTCCTTTACCTTCACCTAGAGATTAGATACATCAGTAGAAAAATTTTCACACTTCTTGAGATGAATTACCTCCTTTTCCAACTTGTTATTTTTGTGCAAGCACAAGCTCTCAACTCATTCTCAAGTTGTTGCAACCACTCATCCTCTTCCTCTTTTGTTGATTCCTCTTCACTTAAAGATTCTTTGTCATCATCTACTTGAGTGACCAGCACATCCTTTGCAGCCTTATCATTGGAATCATCATCACTTTCTTCTTTAGATTCTTCTTCCTAGAGAAACTGGCCTTCAATCGAGGCAAATCTCGACCATGCAACTTTCCAAAGGTGTGAAAAAGGTGCAACCCACCTTTCTTGTATCCTTGAAGGATGGAAGGATATGTCCTCATCACAAGTGCTACCTAAGGAAGTCTCTCACATCTTAGAGGAGTTCAAGAACATTATGCCTCCCGAATTGCCTAATAAGCTCCCACCTAAACGAGAGGTGGACCACAAGATTGAGTTAGTCCCTGGTGCAAGACCACTTGCTGTGGTGACTTACCGAATGGCACCCCCTGAGTTAGAGGAACACAGGAAGCAACTTAAGGAGCTATTGGATACGAGTTACATTCAACCGTCGAAGGCTCCATATGGTGCACCCGTGCTATTCCAAAAGATGCAAAATGGGTCACTTCGATTGTGCATCCACTATTGAGCGCTCAACAAAATTATCGAGAAGAATAAGTATCACATTCCATTGATAGCTAACTTGTTCCATCAGCTAGGTGAAGCACGGTGGTTCACAAAGCTGGGTTTGAGGTCGAGATACTACCAAGTAAGGATTGTGGAAGGAGATGAGCAAAAAACTGCTTGTGTTACGAGGTATGGCTCCTTTGAGTTCTTAGTTATACCACTTGGACTCACAAATGCTCCTGCCATGTTCTGCACTCTTATGAATAGAGTTTTCAAGTTATTTTTGGATAAATTTGTCATAGTATATTTGGATGATATCGTTGTCTATAGTAAGACATTGGATGAGCACATTGATCATCTACGACAAGTTTTCCAAGCACTAAGAAAGGATGAGTTGTATGTGAAGAGGGAGAAATGTGCCTTTGTGCAACGAGAGGTTACATTTTTAAGGCACATTATTGGCAGAGGTAAATTACAGATGGATGAGTCCAAGGTGCAAGCCATCCATAACTGGGAGCCACCAAAGAAGGTAACTGAGGTACAATCCTTCTTAGGTCTCGCTAACTACTATAAAAGGTTTATAAAGGGCTACTCCTCCAGTGCAACTTCGCTCACTGTTTTGTTGAAGAAGAATAGAACATGGAGTTGGGAAAATAAATGCTGAGAGTCGGTATACAATCCATGAGAAGGAGATGATTGCAGTGGTGCATTGCCTACAAACCTGGAAGCATTATTTGTTGGGGTCCAAGTTTGTTGTGAAGACAGACAACATTGCCACAAGTTACTTCCTTAATCAAAAAAAGCTAACACCAAAGCAAGTGAGGTGGCAAGCTTTCTTGGCAGAATTCAACTTTGTGATGGAGTATAAGTTGGGCAAGGCTAATTTGGTGGCCAATGCATTGAGTAGAAAGGCCAAACTAGCTACCATCACAAGTCTGAATTTCCTTTTGGTAGAATAAGTGAAGCAGGGATTGGAGCATGACCCACAAGCCAAGAGTTTGAGGGAATTGGCAAGTAGTTTGAAGACTTGCCAATTCTGGCTTGAAGATGGGTTACGCAATACCAAAGGCAATAAAGTTTATGTGCCAAAGTGGCAAGGATTGAGGAAGGCAATTACCAAGGAGTTCCATGACTCGAAATGGGTAGGCCATCTGGGTATACGTCGTATGTTGGCCCTTGTAGAGCGAGCATATTATTGGCCATAAATACTGGATGATGTTGAGCTCTATGTGAAGACTTGTCTTGTTTGCCAACAAGATAAGGTGGAGCAACACCAACCATCGAGATTGCTATAGGCCCTACCTATTCCAGAGAAACCATGGGAGAGTGTTTCGATTGATTTCATCACATGTCTACCGAAATCAGAGGGATGTGCCAACATCATGGTAGTGGTAGACTAGTTTAGCAAGTATGGTGTGTTCATCCCCATACCCTCAAAGTTCACAGTTAAGGATGCAGCACGCCTTTTTTTTTAAGTATGTGGTGAAATATTGGGGCATTCCGAAGACAATTGTCAGCGATAGAGGCACTTACTTCACTGGGAGATTCTAGATGGAGCTATTTAAGTTGATGGGATCAGAGCTCAACTTCTCCACAAGCTTTCACCCCCAAATGAATGGCCAAACAAAAAGGGTGAATGCCTTGTTGGAGTTGTTCCTGAGGCATTACATGAGTGCCAACCAAAGTGATTGGGCTAAGTTGCTTGACATAGCCCAATTCTCATACAACCTACAAAAGAGCGAGTCAACTGGGACTAGTCCATTCGAGGTTGCTACGGGACTACAACCAATGACTCCACACACCTTAGTAGTTGGCTACAAAGGGCCGAGTCTTGCTGCATTCAAGTTTGCCAAGGGTTGGCATGAGAAGTCCGACATGGCACTGGCACACTTGGCTAAGGCTACCAAGCAGATGAAGAAATGGGCCAATGCCAAGAGGAGACACTTGGAGTTTGAGGAAGGAAATTTAGTGATGGTAAAACTCCTTCCCCATCAAAGCCGAAGGCTTGCTAAAGTGCATAACGGCCTAGTAAGGCATTACAAGGGACCCTTCCGAGTGGAGAAGAGGATTGGCAAGCTAGCTTACTAATTAACTCTACCATCACACATTGAGATGCATCCAGTGTTCCACATAAGCTTATTAAAGCTTTACCATCCTGATAAGGTGAAACCAAGCAGGGGGGAATTGAAAAGAGCCCCAACAACCATAACAAGATGCAAGATCATGACGTGGAAGAGATCTTGGCGCATCATATCATTCCAAGGAGAGGCACCCATCTAAGTTATATCGAGTACTTCGTTAAATGGAAAGGGTTGCCTAATAGCGAAGCAAGTTGGGAACATGAGCTATCTTTGTGGAACAACATGGATGTGATCGAGGCATACAAAAGGGATGTGACAAGGGCGTCACCAAATTGAGTGGTGGAGATTGTCACGCACCATGTCATTCTACCCAAAATAAGCTATTAAAGAGGCTTATTCTTCATAATTCTAGAACTAAGTGGAAGCCTCTAGAATCCTATAGATAACTCTCTTATCTTCTCGTAAAGTGTAGAGTTATGTAGAATGATCTAGAAAGGGAATAGGGACCATTAGATCAAATAGATCCTAGCCATCCATTAGGGAGGTGGATCACTATGTATGCCCTTGGGGACCTCATTTATAAACCATCCAAGCAATTGTGTAATTGTATTCTTAAAGTAGTATAGTATTCTCCAAGTTCTCCAAATCTCTTGTCTACTTGTGTGCTTCTTTTTATCTTCAGCTAGTAGCACTCTAACTCTCAGAGAAGGCTAACTAGCATTCGAGTCAAGTGAATTGCTAATGCTGCTAGTTGATCAAGACCAAGTCCAAGACACAATGCACTCGGATAGCAACGGACAGACTCGATAGCACATACGAACAGCATTAACAAAGTGTGTAGATAGTAATAGTAGCGCATGCAAATAGTATTGGCAGTGCGTGGGCAACACTGGTAGTTGGTTAGATAACATCGGCAGTGAAGGAAGGAGAAGATCCATATTTAACTTTAGCAAACTATACACATTAAGCAATCCTTCCACAATGTTAGTTTATCCCTTGCTAACAAAAGTGGATTGTATGATTTAGGAGTGATCCTATCACATTGTGGACATAGCTCACACATTGTGAGTGAACCACATAAAAATTATTGTATGCTCTTGGGTGCTTGCACATTGTTTCTTATTCGTACAGTCACGCTCACATATAGGAAAAAAAATTTAAAATTGGATTATTAACTCTAACAAATTATAGGGGTTAAATCTGAATCGAATTGTAAAAAGAGGATATCTCACACTAATTTACCCTCTTTCTTAGTGTGAGACCTAAACTAGTCCTTTTCAAGTGGTATAAGAACCAGTTCCTTTGTTGATCAAATTTTTCTGCTTTGAATTAAGGTTATGCGTTGCTGTGTGAGTTTCTATCTCTACTACTACTTGAGATCATGGATAGCATGAATAGTGTTAATTGCAAAGGCATCCATACATTTGATGGACAAAATTATCAATTATGGAAGAATAGGATGCTCCCATATTTGATGTCCCTTGGCCTTAATGTGTTTGAGTCTACTATTAGTGGCTTCATCCCTGTTACTGAAGGTGATCCTATGACACTATCTGATAAGAAGAACTTGGAGTATGATAGAAAGGCGATAAATGCCTTATATACTTTCCTATTAGATAAAGAATTCACCAAGGTGATAAGGTGCAACACAGCAAAACAAATTTAGGATAAATTAAAGAACATCTATAAAGGAGACAAGGTTGTGAAGGAAGCCAAGATGCAAATATGAAGGAGTAGATTTGAAGACATAAAGATGTAGAATGATGAGACTATGGATGCATTCTTCGCAAGGGTTAAAAAAATTGTGTGTTCCATTAAAGGCTATAGAGAGGAGATTCATGATGCCATTGTAGTAAGGAAAATACTCAGAATCTTGCTAGAAGCCTACAATGCCAAAATCTCGTCTATAAAAGATAGAGATCTGGATAGCCTGCCCTTAGATGACCTACACAGCATATTGGTGGCTTATGAAATGAGAATAGCTATAATGAAGAAAGAAAAGAAGTCTAAGGTGGAGAAGGAGTTGAATTTCAAGGCAATGAAGAAATTAAAGATTAAAGAACAAGAAGAGAAGTCTAATAGAAGCTTTGAAGAAGAAAATGGTGATACTAAGCTGGATGAAGTTATGGTATACATCACCAGGAACCTAAGGAAAGGAAAAGGGAAGTACAAGGGAAAATTACTCTTAAAGTACTTTAGGTGTGAAACAATTGGGCACTTTGCTGTGAATTGTCTAAGAGAAAAGAAGCCAATGGTAAGGATAATGATAAGTCGACCCTAAGGAGGAAGACAAAGCAATCTAGCTACTCTAAAGCTAGAAATTCAAGTGCCAAAGGGAAAAAGAAGTTTTTTAGATCCAAAAGAAGAGATTTCCTAAGCAAGCAAGAGGAAGAAGAATCTAAAGAAGAAAGTGATGATGATTCCAATGATGAGGCTACAAAAGATGTGTTGGTCGCTCAAGTAGATGATGACTAAGAATCTTTAAGTGAGGAGTAATCAACAGAATAGGAAGAGGATGAGTGGTGAAAAAAACTTGAGAATGAGATAATTCATCTTAAGATGCTGTGTGAAAATTATTCTGTTGATGAATCTAATCTTTAGGTGAAGGTAAAGGAGTTTGAAGCAAAAGAGGAGTACTTGAAGAGAAATGAGGAGCTACGCGTACTTCAAGCAGATCATGGTAAGATACACAAAGACCTTGATGCTAAGGTGATTCCACAAGAGCAAGAGGTGCTGATTTTGCAAGCCAAGCTTTACAAGGCCAAGTTCGAGTTAAAGAAGCATAAACAAAGATTTATGCAAGCCATAGAAGTGAAATGAGAGTCATCATCAAAAAGTTAGAAAGTCAAGTGAGAAGGTAGAACGAAAGAAGAAGATTGTGTTTCTACCCAAAAGCAAGCACAATGACATGATGGAGAAAAGAGAGCAACCCAAGTTAAAATGGGTTAGGAAAGATGTGATGAAACTCCCACTCAAAGTGGATAGAATGTTGAAGATGGAGAGAAGGCTACCACACTAATTGCTAAAGAAATGAGACATGAACATGGTAAAAGAAATAAATCCAGGTTCAAAGGATTTTGCTAGAGCTATGGTAAGTATGGGCACAAGGAGAATGTGTGTTGAAGTAATAGGTTAAGAATGAAGAAATATGAAGCAAGAGTCTAAGGGGAGACTATCAAAAAAGGAGGTTGTCTCAGGTAGACAGAAGTCATATTCGATTGAGAAATAGGTTTGATCTGCTAGGTAAAATTTGTAAAAGCTGTGAAAGGTTGGACATACTACTAAGGACTGTTTGACATTGCTAACTAGTTAAAGAATGTAAAGGAGAACATGTCAACCATTACTGCTAGTCAAGGAATGCAAAGGAGAACACCTACACAAGCTCCATAATTCGGCCAAAGAAAAGAAGAGGAAGAGAAACATCTATGGCTGTGGAAGTAGCCTTAAAAGCTTCCAAGAAAGAAAAGCCATGGATCCGGGATCGTGGCTACTCTTCATACATGACAAGAGACTCCAAGATGTTGAAAGGAGTAGCCAAATATGATGTAAGGTTAGTCAAATTTGGCAATAATGGTGCCATAAAGATTCAAGGTATTGGTATTGCTAAAATTAGTGCAAAAAAAGCTAAAATCAAAGAAAGTTCTTTATGTTAAAGGGCTAAAACACAATCTAATCAATGTTAGCCAACTTTGTGATGATAGACATGAAGTTACTTTCAACAAGAGCAGTTGCACAATAAAAAGACTAAAAGATCTTGTCATCCTTACTAAAGGTGAAAGAACACCTAGAAACTTATACCAAGTTTTTAAAAGCATAAACACATGCTACATGAGCACCAAAGATGAGAACTTATTGTGGCATAAATGATTGGGACATCTTGAACAAAAGGGGTTGAACAAGCTATCCATAAATGAAGCTGTGAGAGATGTACCTAAGCTAAGAAGAGAAAGAGATGTAATTTGCAATACTTGTCAAAAGGGGAAGATGATGAATGCCCCACATAAAAATGTGGAGATCCAAATGAAGTAGCCATTGGAGCTTATCCATTTGGACATCTATGGGCCAATGAGACAAAGATCAACCAAGGGTGATAGGTACTTCATCTCCTTCATTGATGATTTTACAAGAATGGCTTGCATTATGTTCTTGAAACATAAATCAAAGGCTCTCCATAATTTCAAGAGTTACCAAAGGTTGGTTGAAAACTAGTTGGGGGGAAAAATTAAAAGGCTCAAGACAAATAATAGGACAGAATACATATGCCACAAATTTAAGGATTATTTGGAGTAGCATAAAGTGAAGCATGAATATGCTAGTCCCTACATACCCCAACAAAATGGAGTGGCCGAATGGAAGAACAGAAGCCTAGTGGAGATGGGGAAAACCATGTTGGTTAAACATGGTACATCACATGGTTTCTAGAGAGAGGCTATCACCACTACAACTCTAGTTCAAAATAGATGCTTGATGAGACCACATACAGAAGACACCTTATGAACTATTGTATGGTAAGAAGCCAACTATAAAACAGTTAAGTATTTGAGAGCCCTTGCCTCATTAAGGTCAAAGGTAAGTATCTTAGCAAATCTTAGCAAATTGGATGAGAAGGCTGATGAAGGTATATTCTTTAGCTCTATACCAAATGGAAGAGGCTTTAGATGTTATAACAAAAGGTTGCAAAAAATGGTGGACAACTTTGATGTTAAAGTGATTGAAGATGGTGCTACAATGCAACCATAGCATGTAGAATCTGAAGATTCCATGTATGACAACCGAAGAGTGTTCAACAATGATGAATTTAAGGCTGTCCAGCATAAGGAAGACATTGATTATCAAGTTACAAGTGATGAAGAAGAAGAATCAAGGCGTTTCCAAACTCATAAAAGAGTCAAGAGTTAAAGTTGAGGTCAAAAACATTATTGTTAGGAAAGAGGACTCTGTGCAAACTAGAAAAAGATTAAGGGGTGGTGAACAAACCTCATTGATTTTTGAGGTTGAACCTAAGTTCATAGAAGAAGCATTAAAGGACAAGGAATGGGTGAGTGCTATGAATAAACAGCTTGACCAAATAGAAAAGAATAACCCTTGGTGTTTAGTCCCTAGACCTAAAAAGAAAAACATCATTGGAACAAAGTAGGTGTTCAAAAATAAGCTCAATGAAAAAGTTAAGGTGGTAAGAAACCAAGCAAGACTTATCTACAAAGGCTACTCACAAGTATAAGGTGTTGACTTTGAAGAGACCTTTGCTCTGGTGGCCAGATATGAAGCAATCAAAATATTCTTGGCTATTATTGCTTAGAGGAACTACAAAGTCTATCAAATGGATGTGAAGTTTGCATTCTTGAATGGAGAGCTTGAAGAAGAGGTATTCATTAAGCAGCTTGATGGTTTTATAATTAATCATGATGGCTCAAGTGTATGTAAATTGGACAAGGATTTATATGGCTTAAAGCAAGCCCAAGGGCATGGTATTCAAAGCTAGATACATGGCTTAAGAACATAAAGTTTAGAAAAGGGAATATAGATAACAACCTGTATATCAAAGAAGACAACCAGGGCCAGTTAATTGGTATAGTCTACATTGATGACATAACCTTTATTGCTGAAAAGGAGGCCTTGTGCAGTACCTTTGCCAAGTAGATGAAGAAGAAGTTTGAGATGTCCATGCTTGGTGAAATGAAATTCTTCTTAAGATTACAGGTATTGCAAAGTGAGGCTAGAATTTTTCTCTACCAAGATAAGTATGCTTGTGAGCTGTTGAAAAGGTTTGGGATGGAGAAGTCTAAAGAAGTAAGCATTCCCATCATGGTTGAAACAAAGTTAAGTAAGGATAAAAAAGGCAACATGGTTGATCAGAAGGAATACAAGCAGTTGATTAGAAGCTTACTTTATTTGATAGTATCAAGGCCTGATATTATTTTTGCTGTAACCCTTTGTGCAAGATTTCAAAGTGACCACAAGGAGTCCCATTTCATGGCGGCTAAGAGAATTTTTAGGTATGTGAAGGGCACAACTAATTATAGGCTGCTTTATGATAGGAGTGGATAGCTTAATTTGTATGTATATACAGATATAGATTAGGTTGGAAATTGTGATGACATAAGGTCAACGTCTAATGGTGCATTTTATTTGAGTAGTAGATGTGTTTCATGGCATAGTAAGAAGCAAAATTCAGTGATTCTAAGTACTGTTGAGGCTGAATATATGGATGTGGCTTAGGCTTCTACTCAATTGCTATAGATGAAACAACAACTTGAAGATATGAAGGTGGATGTATAGTTACCATTATTGGTTGGCTAGGACAACCAGAGTGTCATCAATTTGTCAAAGAATTCTATCCAACACTCCAAAACTAATCATATTGAAATCAAGTACCACTTCATTAAAGGAAAGGTGGAGAAAAATGAAGTAAACTTTGAGTATGTGCTTACCTCGGAGCAAGTTATTGATATACTCACCAAACCTATATCAAGAGAGATGTTCCAAAAGTTAAGGTTGATCCTATATGTTCAGCCAACCCCTCGAAGTTAAGGTATTTATTAACGCCACTCCCCTTTCTTCTACTATTATTCTTTGGATTTGTTGTGAAAGGGGGAGATATTTTGCATAAATCCAAAGAAAGGTTATACTGATAAAAAAGGGGAATAGCTTGATGGATAAATGGGGAGAACTTGTTATGGGGGAGAAGTAGACAGGGGGTGTAGTAAGTGATGCAAGTTTTAGAGGGAGCCAAATGACTTTGTGTAAGGGATGTTGTACATGGTTGGATTTAATATGTTACCAATAAATGCAAAGGGGAAGATTGTTGAGTCCATCTTTGATGGTTAGTGTTGGATTTGTTGTTTACACCATCTCACATAGTTATATGTATTGATTTGATGTTATGAATACTGTTAAGATGTAATAAGGTTATTGGGAAAAACTGGTGATGACAGGTCAACCTTGGCATTGAAGAGTCAACGTTGACTATGACCTAATTTTAGGAATCAAATCCAGTTGTTAATTGTAGGGCAACATGTAGGAATTAATGATGACCGTTGATGACCATGTGACCCAAATCCCAAGGCCATATAATTGAGTGAACAACAAAGAGAGGTGAGCAGCAAACCTAGGGAAAAAGGGAGGTAAACGGCAAAGAGGAGGCAGCCACCAAGCAAGTTGTAACTGGCCAATGAGAGAGCAATAGCCACCAAGGAGAGGCAGCAAGGCAGCCGGCCAAGGAGAGAAAGAAAGAAGGAGCAATTGCTTGCAAGAGGTGGAGTAGTAGTAGAGGGTCCTGCACAAACAACCAATGCGCATGGAGAGCAGCAGCAATGTACACAGACAATAGCATGCAGCCAACAGCCATAACGCGCGTAGACAGTAGGTGCAGAGGGTGCAGACAGCAGGCATATAGTGCACACAAACAGCAAGCATAAAGCATGCGAACAACAGCAACAACACATGCAGACAGCGTGTACGGAGAGCATTAACAGTGCGTACATACAACATTAACAACACATGCGCACAGCGGCAGGACAGACGTGGCAACACATACGGATAGCATTAACAACGCACGCAAACAACAATAGACAGATGCAGCAGCATGTACGGACAACATTAACAGCATGCGCAGACAGTAGGCATAGAGTGTGTGGACAGAGAGCGCACAACGCGAACAGTAGGCTTAGAGCACATGGACAGCAGGGACAGCACATGCAGACAGAGGATATGGACAGCATTAACAATGCATGCAGACAGCAGTGGACAGATATGACAAATCATACAAGCAGCATTAACAGCTCACATGAACAGCAACGACAACGCATATGAATAGCAGCAGCAGCATATACGAATAGCATTAGCACAACGTGCAGACAGTAGCAGCAGTGTGTGAGAGAGCAGTAGTGGTGCAAGCTGATAGTTGGAGAAGCACACACAGATAGTAAGAACAGCGTGTGCAAACAGCTGTTGCAGTGCATGCAAACAGCAGGCACAGCGCATGCAAACAGCTGTAGTGCATACAGACAGCAAGCACAGAGAGTGCGGACAGTGGGTGCACAGCGTGCATTGATAGCAGCAACAGTGCGCATAAACAACAGTGACAAATAGCATTAACAGTGCACGCGGACAGCAGCAGGATAAACGCTACAATGCTTATGGACAACATTAACAGTGCATGTGGACAGCAGCGGCAGCATGTACAGACAGTATTAGCACAGCATGTGGACAGTAATAGCAGTGCATGAGAGAGCAGTAGTAACAGTGCGAGCCGATAGTAGGAGTAGCATGCATGGATCGCAGGAATAGCATGTGTAGACATCTACTGTAATGTGTGTGGACAGCAGGCACAGTGCACGCAAACAACAAGCACAGAGAGCACAGACAACAAGCACAGTGCACATAGAAGGCGCAGAGCATGCGGACAGTGGCCGCACAGTTCACGCGGACAGCAGGCATAGAGCATGTGGACAATAGTGACAACACGTGCAGACAGTGCATATGAACAGTATTAACAGTGAGTATGAACAGCATTAATAGCCCATACGGATAACAATAGATAGACACGATAGTGCATACTAACAGCATTAATAGCATATATGGACAGCATTCACAACGCATGCAGACAACAGCAAACAGATGCGGCAATGTGTACAGACAGCATTGACAATGTGTCCGGACAATAGTTGTAGTGAATACAAATAGTATTAGCATAGCGTGTGAATAGTAGTAGCACGTGTAGACAGTGGTGGCAGTGTGCAGGCAGCATCGGCAACGGGTGAGATAACACCAGTAGTGAAAGAAGAAGAAGATCCATATTCTGCTTTAGTAGACTGTACACATCGAGTGATTGTTCTCCAAACAAGTTTTTTCATAAACTCTTGATAGATTTATTGAAAAATAGGGTGGCATACCATTGGAGTGATCAAGAGATCAACTCTTTGATCGGGAGATCATTGTATGTGATTAAGGAGAGTAGTCCTTCCACATGTGGTGAAGGAGTGATCCTACCATAACGTTAGTGTATCTCTTGATAACAAGCGTGGATTGTGTGATTTAAGAGTGATCTTATTACACTATGGATGTAGCTCACACATTGTGAGTGAACCATGTAAAAATTGTTGTGTGCTCTTGGGTACTTGCACATTGTTTCTTATTTGTATGGTCACGCTCACATAAAGGAGAAAATTTAAAATTACATCATCAGCTCTAACAAGTCATAAAGGTTAAATCTAAATTGATTTGTTAAAAAAGGATATCTTACACTGATTCACCCCTCTTAGTGTGAGACCTAAACTGGTCTTCATCAAAAGATCACTCCTTAACTGCTTGTGGATGGATCAGTCCTTAACTATTTACAATGATCTCTCAATCACTCAATGGATTAATTTCTCGATCACTCTAAGGGTATCCCACCCTTTTTCAACAAGCTTATCAAAAAGTTTATAATGAAAACTTTCTTAGAGAATGATCACTCAATATACAGACTGCTAATGTTGAATATGGATCTTCTCTTTCCCTTGCTGCCTGTGTTGCCTCACTCGATACCAGTGCTGTCTGCACTACGTCACTTGCCTTACTGCCAAGGCAAGTTTTCTCCTCTTGTTGCTGCAAGCTACTGGTCTTGCTACCGGGACACATTTTCTCCTAAGTTGTTACAAGTTTCCAAACCTACTGTTATTGTTGCCTACATGTGTTGTCATTGCCTACATGTTCTACTATCATTGCGTACACGTTTTACTATCGCTACTTGCACGTTGATATGAACTCCAATTATATGTAAACGAAACTGAACACCAATGTTGGTATAGGATTGTTTCTAATAAAGGTTAAGGGATTTAGAGTTCTGACCCAATGATTATAAACAACCAAGAACCAGAACTATAAGATTCAAACAACACTCCTAACAATAACAATGTTAAAGAAGATAAGTCTATTGAATCAACACATTTAAGTATGAAAGTTCAGAATTAGTTCTCAAAAAAACTAAAGAAAATAGCTCATACACTCATGAAAATGGTCTACCTCCTCCAGCCAACCTTTTTTCCCTTTTTATATGCTAACCCCCCAAAACCCTAGCTAATAAGATGGGCTTATTAAGGAAATTCATCTAACCTACTAAATAATAATAAAAACCCATGAAAATAACTCATTAAGATGTTGAAATTCGTTCAACCCACTATATAACAATATAACCCAAGAAAATAATCCATATAAATGCCAAACATAGGCTCCCAAATCCAACTTCCTTCCTAAGGCCATGGTTCTCAAATTCCTCCATAGATGACACATTTGCAAGCCCTGGTGAAACCTTCATCATTCCTAACTCGTACCCAGCAACTTCCTGATAGTAAATGTCGCACAACAAGTTGTTGAGAGCTTCCTTTATTTTTCTTGACCTTGCCCTTGTCATTGGTCCTCTAAGGTTTTGCAAAGCATCAACTCCCTTGTTGATTTGAGTTGGTACAATATGGCTTCCATCATTCCCATTCACCTCAAAATGATTTGTCCTCAAATCAGCACTTACATCATCAAAGAGAAAGGAGAAATGTCAAAAACATTAAATGTTACACTCACATTATACTCACTTGGCAAGTCAAATTTATATGTATTATTGTTGACTTGTGCCACCACTTGAAAAGGACCATCTTGGTTGCAACTTTGATTTCCTTTGCATAGGAAATCTATCCTTCTGGAAGTCTACCCAAACCCAATCACCAGGTTCAAAAGTGATATGTCTACGGCCTTTGTTGGCTTGTGTTTCATAATGTGTGGTTTTTCTCTTAATGTTAAGCCTAGCTTTCTCATGAAGTTGCCTAACCACTTCAACCTTCTTTTTCCCATCTAAATTAACCTTGTCCTGTATAGGTAATGGTTCTAAATCCAAAGGAGATAATGGATTAAAACCATAAATATGCATGAGAGGAGAATAACTTGCAGCACTATGAACAACACGATTCTAGGCAAACTCCACAAAAGGCAAACATTCTTCCTAGGTTTTAGAGTTATTACCAATAATAGCATATAACAACATGCCAAGAGTTCGATTTACTACCTCTGTTTGTCCATTAGTTTGTGGATGGCAAGTTGTAGAAAACAACAACTTTGTTCCAAGCTTACCCCACAATGTCTTCCAAAAATGGCTCAAAAATTTTGCATCATGGTCTGACATAATACTCTTTGGCACTCCATGTAGGCAAACAATCTTTCTAAAAAATAAGTTTGCAATGTGTGTGGCATCATCTATTTTGGTGCAAGCAATGAAATGTGCCATCTTTGAAAACCTATCAACTACAACAAGAATACAATCTTAACCCTTCTTGGACCTAGGTAACCCAAGAATAAAATCCATTGAAATATTGGTCCAAGGTTCACAAGGAATTTCTAAGGACATATACTTACCATGGGACAAAACCCTAGACTTAGCTTGTCTACAAGTATGACACTTGGCACAAACTCTTTCAACATCCCTTTTCATATATGGCCAAAAGAAATGTTTTAAAACATTAAAATTCTTTTGAATGCTAAAGTGTCCCATTAAACCACCCCCATAAGCTTCAATCACAAGTAATGCTTTCATAGACCCTTGAGGATTACAAAGCTTATTTATTCTAAACAAATACTCCTCATGTCTATAGAACTTACCAAAGGCAGCTTTCTCACATGCAACATGTATGTTACTAAAGTCAGCATCTTTAGCATATAAATCAATAATGTGCTCCAACCCTAGTAACTTAACACTCAAAGTGCTAATCAATGTGTACCTATGTGACAATGCGTCAGCAACAACATTTTCCTTACCTAATTTGTATTGAATTACATAAGGAAAAGTTTCAATAAACTTAACCCATTTTGCATGTCTCCTATTGAACTTACCTGCCCCTTCAAGTATTTTAAAGACTCATGATCAGTATGAATTACAAACTCCTTGGGCCAAAGGTAATGTTGCCACGTTTCTAAAGTCCTAACAAGTGCATACATTTCTTTATCATAAGTTGGATAATTCAATGTTGCCCTACTTAACTTCTCACTAAAGAATGCAATATGTCATTTCTCTTGCATAAGAACTCTCCTAATCCAATGCCTAATGCATCACATTCAATTTCAAAGATCTTAGAAAAATTAGGCAAAGCAAGAAATGGTGCATTACATAACTTAAACTTAAGCAAATCAAAGGGATCTTGATGTTCCTCGCTCCATTTGAAACTTACACTCTTTGTAATAACCTCAATCAATGGTGCAGTTATGGTACTAAAATCCTAAATGAACTTCCTATTAAAGCTAGCCAAACCATGGAAACTCCTCACTTCACTCACACTTTTAGGTGTAGGCCATTCTTCAATTGCCTTAATATTCTTTTTATCAACCTCTATGCCATGAGCAAACACAACATAACCTAAGAAAATGACATGATCCTTACAAAAATCGCATTTCTTCAAATTGGCATACAATTTCTCTTTCCTTAAAACATCAAGCACACAATGCAAATGTTCAAAATGCTCTTCTAAATTCCGACTATATACTAATATGTTATCAAAATAAGCCACAACAAACTTTCCTAAGAAAGGTCTCAAAATATGATTCATTAATCTCCTAAAAGTACTAGGTGCATTAGTCAAACCAAAGGCATAACTAACCATTTATACAAACCATGCTTGGTCTTGAATACAGTTTTCCATTCATCTCCTTCCCTCATCCTAATTTGATGATACCCACTCTTAAGGTCCATTTTAGAGAAATAATAAGCACCATGTAATTCATCTAGCATATTATTAAGCCTGGGTATAGGATGTCAATACTTAACTATTATTTTGTTGATAGCTCTACAATTGACACACATCCTCCAAGATCCATCTTTCTTTGGCATGAGCGACATTGCCACTACACGTGGACTCATGCTCTTCCTTACATGTCCTTTGTTCATTAACTCATCAACTTGCCTCTAAAGCTCCTTTGTCTCCTCAAGATTACTTCTAAATGCTAGCTTATTGGGAATAGGAGCCCCAAGAATAAGATCAATGTGAAGTTTAATCCCTCTCCTTAATGGTAAACCATCTAAGATCTCCTTAGGGAATACATCATTATAATCCTACAACAAAGATGAAATAGAACTGGGCAAAGATGAATCAAGGTCAATGTTAGAAAAATAAGAATCCTTGTAAAGGATCATGGTCATTAGTTGCCTAGCTTGGAAGGTAACCCTAACATCTACTCCTTTTACAAACACACTCACTTGTTTTCTCTCATCTTCACTCTTGTGAACCTGACCACTTTTGTACGTAGCACTCTCAAATGATTTCACCTTGTTTTTCTTTCCTTCACTTTTTTTTCTCTCTTGACTCTCTCTTTCTTTTTGCTCCTCCTCTTTTGCCCACTTTCATATAGTCTCACTTGGCCTTCATACACCTATTTTGGAGTCAATGGAACAAGTGTGAATGGTTTTCTATCCATTGTGAAAAAATAGCGGTTCTTGTAACCATCATGCAAATCATTTCTATCAAATTGCCAAGGATGACCTAATAACAAATGTCTGGCTTGCATAGGTATAACATCACAAAACAACTTGTGCTTCTATCTACCAATGGAAAATGGAACCATAACATGTTTAGTCACTTTCACCACTCCACTGTCATTTAACCATTACAAATTATATGGCCTAGCATGTTTGGTTGTAGGCAAGTTCAATTTTTCCACCAACTCTTTACTTGCTACATTAGTGCAACTACCTTTATTAATGATCAAGTAACAGAGTCTATCTTGAACTAAACATTGAGTATAAAAAATATTTTCTTACTGTATCTCAAAATCATACTCCTCCTTAACCTACATACTAAGGGCTCTCCCTGCTACTAAAAGCCTTCCACCATGCTCTGGATACTCTATCCCTTCATCAACATCATTAGCATCCTCTAGTGGTAGCATTTGGTCTTCATCATTATCATCATTGCAAGACATATAGTCACTATTCTCCTTAAGGTACATGGTTCTCTTGTTAGGACATTGTGAAGCCACTTAACCCCTACCTAGGCATCTAAATCATTTGATGTCTCTAGTTTTTCCTTGGGTGCCCTCAAATTTTTCTTCAAATTTGCCCCTTTCAAGGTTGCCTCCATTAGTCTTGGGTCTATGTGAATTGGTTTTAAGCTTAGAAGTCATCTTTTCTTCCTTTTTTCCCCAGTTTAACTTCCAAAAAGATGAACATGAGTTCTAATTATATCTAGAAGTGCTCCTTCCCTTAAGTTGCCTCTCAACTTTCATGGCAATGTGTACCATTATTGTTGTCATTCTACCACATCAGTTATGCTTCTATTTAACCCTTAGAGGAACCTAGCCATGGTTGCCTTATGGTACTCTTCCATGCTCTTGGAACCTTGCATAAGGCTCTATAACTTGTTATACAAATCCTTATAATAAGAGTTGGGAACAAATCTCCTTCTTATCATAGTCTTCAACTCTTTCCAAGTTTCTATGGTTCTCTCAAAATTTCTTCTCTTAATGGTAACTTGCTAGTCTCACCATACTACAGCATAATCAGTGAACTCTACTATAGCTAAGTTTACTTTCTTCTCATCAGAGAAGTTGTGGCAATCATATATTAATTCTACCCTTCGTTTCTAATCCAAATAGACATCAAGGTCAGTTTTCCCTTGGAAAGAAGGTATTTTCATTTTAATACTACTAAGATTTTTGTTTACTC
Source organism: Ceriops zippeliana (assembly GCA_037897445.1). Classification (NCBI taxonomy): domain Eukaryota; kingdom Viridiplantae; phylum Streptophyta; class Magnoliopsida; order Malpighiales; family Rhizophoraceae; genus Ceriops; species Ceriops zippeliana. The sequence continues at coordinate 3,797,605 of JBAPLH010000155.1, forward strand.
TTTCGTCCACTCTATTTTTATTATCCCAACCTCCATTGTACCTATCATAAACATTTCCATTACCTCTTATTCCTCTACCATTCCTATTACCACGTCCTCCTCTAAATCCAGCTCTGAAGTTTCTACTAGCATTATCACCGTCATCATAATAATCATCACCATCTTTATCAAAATCATGTTCAAATTGCTCCTTCACGACCCTCCCAGCTAGCCTCTTAGGATTGACACTTGATTCCCCTTCTATTTTATCCATCCTGTCTCAAACATCCCAAAATATTTGGTTAATCCTATCAAACTTTGGCTCTAAGGATTCCATAAGCAATTTGAAATTTGGAACAACTACTACTTCGTCTCTATGGGAAACTACCTTCTTTAGCATTAGACATTGTACATACAAGATTATTAGTAAATAAAGAATATACCTCACAAAACTCACTCCTTTTTTTGTTTGCTCTCCACTTAATTGTAATGGTCCTCAACTCTTGTGTTTCACACAATGAATTGCAAGACTCTAAGAGCACTTTCAATAATTCCAAGCAAACTAAATTTAGAACAAAAAAAAAACTTAAATATATCAATCCTAGACCTACCTCTTCAAAAAAGTGGCATGATAAAAAAGAAGATAGACTAAAGTAAATAGAATGAAAAGAAATTCAATGATATAAGCAGTGCAATCGAACAACAATCAATTTTGAAATATAATTGAGTAAATGACCAATTGAGTAATAAAGCCTTTTCTTTTTTCTTTTTTGTTTAAATAATGGGTATTTCTATAGAAGGAACGAATAGCAAAAAGGCAACCCAAGAAATACGCTTTTTTTTTTTGTTAACTGATGGATATTTCTACAAAATGAATGATAGCAGTGGCCAAACACAAGAACACATAAATTGCTTCTTTTCTTTTGTTTTAGATTTTGATTATTAAACTAACAATAAAGAACACATGAAAGAGATGATAACAAAAGTATAACTAACCTGAGTTAGAGCCAAGGCTCTAACACCAAATGATAAGAACTCCGATTATATGTAAACAGAACCCAACACCAATGTTGGTATAGGATCGTTCTAACAAAGGTTAAGGGATTTGGAGTTTTAACCCAATGATTATAAACAACCAAGAACCAGAACTATAAGATTTAGATGTCACTCCTAACAATAACAACGTTGAAGAAGATAAGTCTATTGAACCAGCACTCTCAAGTATGAAAGTTCACAATTAGTTCTTAAAGAACCAAAAAAAAAATAGCTTATACACTTATGAAAATGGGTTTGCCTCCTCTAGCCACCCTTTTTGCCTTTTTATATGCTAACCCCCAAAATCCTTAGTTAATAAGATGGGCTTATTAAGGAAATTCGTCTAACCCACTAAATAATAAAAAAAAAAAATCCATGAAAATAACCCATTAAGATGCTAAAATTCATTCAACCCACTACATAACAATATAACCCAAGAAAATAATCCATTTAAATGCCCAAACATAAGCTCCTAAATCCAACTTCCTTCCCAAGGCCATGGTTCTCAAATTCCTACACAAATGACACATTTTCAAGCCCTAGTGAAGCCTCCATCATTCTTAACTCGTACCTAGCAACTTCCTGATAGTAAATTTCGTGCAACAAGTGGTTGAGAGCTTCCTCGATTTTCTTTGACCTTGACCTTGTCATTGGTCCTCCAAGGTTTTGCAAAGTATCAACTCCCTTGTTGATTTGAACTGGTATAATATGGCTTCCATCACACACACTGCTGTCACTGTCTACATATGTTGCTATCGTTGCCTGCATGTACCATTATTATTGTTTGCACGTGCTGTTGTCGCTGCTTGCACACACTACTGTTGTTGTTTGCATGTGCTGCTGTCACTCCCTCCACTCATTGTTACTACCATCTACACATGCTGTTATCACTGCCTATACATGTTGCTACTACTGTCTACATATGCTGCTATTGTTGCCTGCACATTTTACTATTACTATCTGCATGCACTGTTACTGCTGTTCGCACATGCTACTAATGCTATTTGCACACACTGCTGCTACTATCCATATGCATTATTGCTATTGTCCATATGCATTATTGCTATGGTCCACACCTGCATGGGTTGCTATCACTGCCTACATGTTCTACCATTATTGTCCGCATGCGCTGCTGCTATTGTTCACACGCATTGTTGTTGCTTTCCACATGCACTACTGTTGTTGTCAGCACGCGTTGTTGCTATTATCTGCATATGCATAAGATGCTGTTGCTATCTACACGTTCTACTATTGCTATTTTCACATGTTACTGATGCTGGTATAGCCTTCTAAATTGCTGCTAGTTCTAGTATAGCCTCCTGGGGTGCTACTGGTGCTAGTATAGCCTCCTAGAGTGCTACTGGTTATGGTATAGCCTCTCAGGGTGTTGCTAGTGCTGGTATAGCCTTTCAAAGTGTTGTTGGTTCTAAAATAACCTCCCAGACGTATTATTGGTACTTTGGTAACCTCTCAGGGTGTTGCTAGTGCACGCCTATTGGTGCTACTATTGCAAAGAACTCCTACGAGTGTTGTTGGTGCACACTTGCTAGCGCTGCTGATGCAGAGAACTCCTATTTGTATTACTGGTGCACAGAACTCCTGCTGGTGCTGCTAGTTTGCCTCCCTTGCTATTGGAACTTACTATTACACCTCTCCTTGTGTGGCTAGCTATTGGACCTTTCCTTGGTGTGGTTACTACACGTCTCACCATCCTTGGGGTGGCTACTACATGTCTTTTCCACCTTAAGGTGGCTACTACATGTCTCTCCCTCCTTGGGGTGTCTCTCCTTCGTTAGGGTAGCTATTGCTTGCCTTCTTCTTTTCCTTTGCTTTGGCTAGTTATTGCCTTCTTCATTCTTTGGTGTGGCTGCTACACACCCTCTCTTCTCATTTAGTGCGACAGCTACAAGTTGTCTCTCTTGGTATGGTATGGCTACTGATTGTTGCACCTTGTTCTCCCTTTAGTTGGGCTGCCTTCTTTTTCTTCCTTTGGTGTGGTTGCCAGTTATTGCAACTCCTCTTTTGGTTGGTGTGGGTACCTTCTTCTATGGTGGTTGCTATCACCTCCTCCTTGGTCGACTGCTGCACTCCTTGATTGCAACTCTCTTGGCTAACTACTGTGCTTCCCTTTGCCAGTTACATCTCCCTTGGTGGCTGCCTCCTTTGTGTAGTTCTACTCTTTACAACCCTTACTACCATTCTCTCTTTGCAGCCCTTGTTGTTCTCTTAATTTTTCTACAGCCCATATATGTCTTGCAAAGGGTACGAGGTTATTTATAAAGCATTAAGATTAAGGTTACATGTTCATCAACGATCATCATCAATTCCCAATGGTTGCCTTACAATCAACGACCCGATTTGAGTCCTAAAATTTAGGGTCAATGATCAATCTTGACCCCTAAAATTTAGTGTCACGATCAACATTGACTCATCCAACTTTAGGGTTGACCTATCATCATCTGTTTTGCCCAAAAACCTCTCTACATCTCAATGTTATTCATAACATCAAATCAACACATACAACCATATGAGATGGTGTTAACAACAAATCCAACATTAGTCATTAAAGATGGGCTTAACAATCTCCCCCTTTGGATTTGTTGGCAACACATTAAATCCAATAATGAACATATAACAACTGTTGTCATTTACAACTCCTTCTACACATTGTCATTCATAACTCCCCTTGAAACATGCAACAAGCTACTCCTCTTTTTTTATTAGTATATACTCTCTTTAAATTTATGCAAACTATCTCCCCCTTTGATAACAAATCCAAAGAATAATAGAAAAGCGAAAGGGAGAGGAGTTAGAGAATACCTCAGCCTCTAGGGGTTGGCTAAACATATAAGTTCAGCCTCTTTGGTCCAAGATATCCCAATCTTCTATGCCACAACACATTCTCATCTTTAGTCCTTATGTAGCATGTGTAATTGCTTATGGAAACTTGGTATAAGTTTCCATTGATTCTTTTACCCCTAGTAAGAATATCACCATCACTCAATCTCTTTACTATAGACTCACTCTTATTGAAAGTAATTTCATGTACATCATCACACAATTGGCTAACACTGATAAGATTGTGTTTTAGCCCTTTAACATATATCAGTTCCTTTGATTTCGGCTTTTCTACACCAATTTCAGCAGCACCGATACCTTGAATCTTTAAGGCACCATCATTGCCAAATTTGACTAATCCTCCATCACATTTTACTATTTTCTTCAACACCTTGGTGTCTCCTATCATGTGTGAAAAGCAGCCACTGTCCACGATCCATGACTTCTCTTTCTTGGAAGCTTTGAAGGCTATTTCCATAACTATAGTCCTTTCTATCTTCTTCTTCTTTGGCTAAATGAGGGATCATATGTAGGTGTTCTCCTTTGCACTCCTTAACCAGGTAGCAATGGTTGGTGTGTTCTCCTTTGCATTTGTTGACCAATAGCAATATCAAGCAATCCTTAGCAGTGTGTCCAACCCTTTCACATCTTCCACAAATCTCTCCTAACATGTCAAAATTGTTTCTCAGTGGAATATGACTTCTTTCCACCTAAGACTGTCTCTTTTCTAGATAAAGTCTCCCCCTAGACTCTTGCCTCACACTTCTCTTCATTATAGGCTGAATATTCCAACAAACATTAGCCTTGTGCCTATACTTACCATAGCTCTAGCAAAATCCTTCGAACCTAGATTTGCTTCTTTTACCAAGTTCATGTCTCTTTGCTTTAGCAACTGGTGTGGCGACCTTCTCTCCATCTTTAACAATCTATCTTCTTTGGATAAGAGACTTTACCATATCTTTCCTAACCTATTTTAACTTAGGTTGGTCTCTCTTCTCCATCACATCATTGTGCTTGCTTTCAAGTACAAACACAATTTTCTTCTTCTTTACTACCTTCCCATTTGGCTTTTTGATATAGCTAAGGCATTTCTTCCCCATGGAATGAGGTTTTTGTTTGCTTTGACACTCATCCATTTTTTGGTAGCATCCTCGTTGATGGCATTTGCTAATGATGACTTTCCTCTCACTTCTATGTCCTATATAAAGTTTTCTTCACACTTTTTTAGCTTGAACTCCGCCTTGTGGAGCCTGGCTTGCAAAGTCAGCACCTTTTGCACTTATGCAATCACCTTGGCATCAAGATCTTTATGTATCATGCCTTTCTCTACCACAAGTACCCTTAGCTCCTTAATTCTTTTCAAGTACTCCTTTTCTTTTACTTTAAACTCCTTTACCTTCACCTGGAGATTAGATTCATCAATAAAGGAATTTTCATACAACTTCTTGAGATGTTTTACCTTTTTTTCCAACTTGTTTTTATGCAAACAAGCTTTCAACTCCTTTTTAAGTTGTTATACCAACTCATCCTCTTCCTCTTCAGTTGATTCCTCATCACTTGAAGATTCTAAAACATCATCTACTTTAGTGACCAGCACATCCTTTATAGCCTTAACATTAGAATCATCATCAACTTCTTTTTCATAATCTTCTTCATCCAGCTTGCTCAAATAATTTCTTCTTTTGGATCTGAAGAGTATTTTTTTTTTTCCTTTGGCACTTCAATTTCCAACTTTAGAATAGTTGGATTTTTTTGTTCTCTACCTTGGGGCTGACTCATCATCATCATTACTGCTTACTTCTCTTCTCTTTGGGCAGTCCACGTCAAAGTGCCCAATTGCTCCACAACTAAAGTACTTCAAGAGTAGTTTTCCCTTGTACTTCCCTTTTCCTTTCCTCATATTATTGGTGATGTATGTCATGACTTTATCCAGTTCAGTATCACCATCTTCTTTTCCAAAGCTACTAATGGATTCCTCTTCTTGGTCTTTAATCCTTAACTTCTTCATTGCCTTGAAGGCTAACTCCTTCTCCACCTTAGACATCTTTTCTTTCTTCATTAGGGCTATTCTTATTTCATAAGTCACTAATATGTTATGCAAGTCATCTAAAGGCAGCTTATCCAAATCTCTATCTTCTATAAAAGAGACCGTTGTAAGCTTCATGCAAGGTTCTAAGTATTTTCCTTACCATAGTGGCATCGTAGATCTCCTCTCTATAACCTCTGATGGAGTACACAATTTCGTTGACACTTATGAAGAACACTTCCACTATCTCATCATTCTGCATCTTTCTGCGTTCAAATATGCTCCTTCAGATTTGTAGCTTGGCTTCCTTCACAACCTTGTCTCTTTCATAAATGTTCTTCAATTTGTCCTAGATTTACTTAGCTGTGTTTCACCCTATCACTTTGGTGAATTCTTTATCTGACAAGGAGGCATATAAGGCATTTCTCTCCTTTACATCACACTCCAAATTCTTCTTATCAACCAATGTCATAACATCACCTTCAGCAACATGGATGAAGCCACTAATAGCAAACTTAAACACATTAAGACCAAGAGACATCAAATATGAGAGAATTCTATTATTTCATAACTAATAATTTTGTTTATCAAACATAGGGATGCCCTTACTATTAACATTATTCATGTTGTCCATGATATCAATCAATAGTAGAGATAAAAATTCACAGCAGCAACAAACAACTTCAAATCAAAGCAAGCAAATTGGATCAACAAAGGAACCAACTCTAATACCACTGAATGAAGACCTTTTCAAGTCTCACATTGAAAAGGGGTGAATCAGTGTGAGATATATACCTTTTACAAATTTATCTGGATTTAGCCTTTATGACTTGTTATAGCCAATGATCCAATTTTTTATCTTTCTTCTTTATGTGATAGGGACAATATGGATATCAATCAAACAAAAGCTCCCAAGAATACACTGCAATTTTTACATGGTTCACCCATAATGTGTGAGCTACATCTACGATGTGATAGGATTACTCCTAAATCACATAATCCATACTTGTTATCAAGGGATACAATTTGGTTGTGGAAGGATCACTCTTTAACCACTTATAATGATCTCTTAATCACTAAATTAATCTCTCAATCACTTTAAGGGTATCCCTTTAGAAAACTTTCTTGGAGAACAATCACTTAATATGTACAGATTGTTAGTGCAGAATATGGATCTCTTTCCTTTGCTACTGGTGTTGTCTCGCTTGTTGCTAGTGCTACCTGCACTACACCCGATGTTGCCTGCCTTGCTACTGTGGCAATTTTTCTTCTCTTGCTTTTGCAAGCTATCGAGACACATCATCTCCTCAATTGTTATAAGCTGCCAGACGTGTTGCTATTGCTACCTGCACATGTTGTTGTTGCTGCTTGCACGTTCTACTATCGCTGCCTGCAGCATTGCTATCATTGTCTGCACATGCTGCTGTCATTGCCTGCAAGCACTGCTACTACTGTCCCCACATGCACAAGCTGCTATTGCTGCCTACACATTCTACTATTACTGTCCATATATGTTGTTACTGCTATTCGCACACGCTATTTATGCTATACACACGCACTGGTGCTATTGTCCACACGTGCACCAGCTGCTATTGCTGCGTGCACATTCTACAATTGTTATCTGCACACGCTGCTACTGCTGTCTACAGGCATTGTTGTTGCTGTCACATACACTGTTGCAACTTTCTGCACGTGTTGCTGCTACTACTGTCCATATGCGTTGCTGCTGTTGTTCGCACATGCTGCTGCTACTATCTGTACATACATGTTCTGTTATTGCTATCTGCACACACTGCTTCTGCTGTCTACAAGCATTGCTACTACTATCCGCACATGCTGTTATTGCTGTCCACTCATGCTATTGCAACTATCCACATGTGTTGCTACTGCTGCTTCTGTTACTATCTGCACCTGCACGGGTTGTTATCGCTAATTGTATGTTCTACTATTACTGTTTGCATGCACTACTAATGCTAGTATAGTCTCCTGGAGTGCTGCTAGTTCTGGTATAGCCTCCCAGGGTGCTGCTGGTGCTGGTATGGCCTCCTAAAGTGCTGTTGGTTTTAGTATAGCCTCCCGAACATGTTCTTGGTGCTAAAATAGTCTCTTGGGGTGGTGCTAGTGTTGGGAATGCCTGTTGGTGCTACTAGTGCAGGGAACTCCTGTTGGTATTGCTAATGCATTCTTTCTAGTGCTGTTGATGAAGGAAACTCTTGTTGGTGCTGCTAGTGCATGGAACTCCTACTAGTGCTGCTGGTTTGCCTCCCCTGCTGCCACAACTTGCTGCTGCAACTTGCTGCTGTACCTCTCCTTATATGGCAAGCTATTGCACCTCTCCTTGGTGTGGTTGTTGCATGTCTCTCCCTCCTTGGGGTGGCTGCTACATGTCTCTCCCTCCTTAGGATGGTTGTTGCATGTCTCTCCCTCCTTGTGGTGGCTGCTACATGCTTTTTTCTTTTCCTTTGCTTTGGCTAGCTGTTGCCTTCTTTTTTTGGTGTAGCTACTACACACCCTTTTCTCTGGTTTGGTGTGACTATTGCAAGCCATCTCCTCTAGTTTAGTGTGGTTGTTACAAGCCCTCTTCTTTGGTTTGGTATGGTTGCTAGCTGTGGCACCTTGTTCTCCCTTTGGTTAGGCTACCTTCTTCTTCCTTTGGTGTGGCTATCGATTGCTACAACTCCTCCTTTGGTTAGTATGGCTGCCTCCTTCTTTGGTGGTTGTTGTCACCTCCTCCTTGGCTAGCTGCTGCTGCAACTCCCTTGGTCGACTATTGCACTTTTCTTGGCTACAACACTTTTGGTTAGCTATTGCACTTTCCTTAGCCTACTGTATGTCCCTCAGTGGTTGCCTTCTTTGTGCCATTCACTTCTTTACCCATGCTGCCATTCTCATTTTGTAGCCCTTGTTCTTTTAATTTTTCTGCAGCTCACATATATCTTGCAAGGGGTATAGGGTTATTTATAAAGCCTTAAGATCAAGGTTACAAGATCATCAACGGTTATCATTGATTCCCATAGGTTAACTTACAATCAACAGTCGGATTTGAGTCCTAAATTTAGGGTTAATGGTTAACATTGACTTCCCAAAATTTAGGGTCAATGGTCAAAGGTGAACAAACAATCTTGACTCCTAAAATTTAGGGTCACAGTCAACATTGACTCATCAACTTCAGGGTTGACCTTTCATCATTAGTTTTGCCTAATGAGCTCTCTACATCTCAGTGGCATTTATAACATCAAACCAACATATACAGTCATTTGAGATGGTGATGACAACAAATCTAACATTAGCCATCAAAGATAGGCTTAACAAAGGGCTAAACAAGTTATCCAAAAATGAAGTTGTGAAAAATATACCCAAGCTAAGAAGAGAAAGAAATACCATTTACAACACTTGTTAAAAAGAGAATATGGTGAATGCTACCCATACAAATGTGGAGATTTAAACAAAGAAGCCATTTGAGCTCGTTTATTTAGATATTTGTAGGCTTATGAGACAAATCATCAAAGGGTGATAAATACTTCATTTCTTTTGTTGATGATTTTACAAGAATGACTTGTATAATGTTTTTGAAACATAAATCAAATGCTTTCAATAATTTCAAAAGTTGTAGAAGGCTGGCTAAAAATCAATTAGGGGGAAGAATTGAATGAATCAGGATAAACAATAGGATAGAATACACTTGCAATAAATTTGAAAATTATTTTAAAAAGCATGGAGTGAAGCATGAATATGCTAATCCCCTACACAGCCTAACAAAATGGAGTGGCTGAGCATGGTACCTCACATGGATATTGGAGAAAGGCTATCACAACTGCCACTCAAATTCAAAACAGATCTTTGATGAGACCATATACAGAGAAGACACCCTATGAGCTATAGAGTGGAAAGAAGCCAAGTGTTAAACATTTTAAAGTATTTGGAAGCTTGTGCCCCATTAAAATCAAAGGCAAGAATCTTAGAAAATTTGATGAAAAGGCATAGGCTTGGGCTATGTACCAAATGACAAAGGCTTTAAAAGGCTACAAAAAAATCATAAACAGCTTTGATGTTAAAATGATTGATGATGATTCCATAATGCAATCACAACATAAGGAAGCTGAAGATGTTGTATATGATAGTGAAAAGGAATCTAAAAGTGATAAATCAGAGGCTATTCAGCATGGGGAAGACATTGATTCTCAAATTACAAATGATGAAGAAAATGAATCAAGGCATTTCCAAAGTAAAAAAAGAGTTAGAGCTGAAGTTATAGATAAAAACATTAATGGTAGCAACAAGGATTTTGTGCAGACTAAAAGAAGGCTAAAAATTGGTGAACAAACCTCATTGATCTTTGAGGTTAAACCCAAGTTCATGGAAGAAGCATTAATGTACAAGGAATGGGTGTGCGCTATAAATGAAGAGCTTGATCAGATTGAGAAGAACAACATTTGATGTTTAGTTCTAAGACCTAAAGGGAAAAACATCTTTGGAACTAAGTGGGTGTTCAGAAATAAGCTTAATAAAAATGGTAAGGTTGTAAGAAACAAGGCAAGATTTGTCTATAAAGACTACTCACAAGTAGAAGATGTTGATTTTGAAGAGACCTTTACTCCTTTGGCTAGACTTAATGAAATTCTCAACTTCACCCTAGGATCTACTAGTCTATAATATTGAGAAAGGGGTGAATCAGTATTACTCCCTTTTTAATTGGTAGGTGAACAACTTCAAACTCTTCTAAAAAATGAACTCTTTCTCAAATTCAATCAAGGTAGATTTATTGTTACCTCCTAGTCACAATAGTTCCCAAAGCTACCTTTTAGACACCTTGCTTATTACACGGATTGGTTGTTCTTGATTAGGTCTTCTTTTAGGTTATGGGTTTGATGATTCTTTAGCTTTGTTCACAACTCAATTCAAAACATAGAATGTAAATTCAAAGCAAGGACACAAGAGATTTACATGGTTCCGTCAATGTGACGTACTCCGTAATGGTAGAGTTTCTTCCTCTACTGAGACAATATATTATACTTAAGAATACCAGTGTGGTATTCCCTATGATTGAAATGTAGTTACAATGGATGTCTTAATCTTTTGCTCCTTTCACTATTGCAAATACAAAGCAAGTACAATATAAAGAGTGTCACCTACTGCGTCTACTCTTCTTTTAGCTTGTCTTGCCTCTGTTTGATTTGAATAGGTAGCTTCACTGTCGCTTGGAAGATCACCAAAATACTCTCTAACATCTCTTGAAGAAATCTAAAAATACGTTAAGTTCTCTCAAATGCTTCACCGAACTTCTTCTCTTGGTTGTCTTACATAACTCCTTGTCTTACTGTCTCACTGTCTCACTTGTCTTTTGGTCTCACGTCTCACCTTCTCTAGGTCTCACGTCTTTTCTGGTTCGGTCTTACCTGGTCTCACGTCTCACCTATTTCCTGGTCTTATAGTCACACCGTCTCTGGTCTTAAGGTCTCCAGGTTTGGTCTCACCATTTCATTGTTCTAGTCTGGTCTCACCTAGTCTCACGTTTCCAGGTCTCACCTAGTCTTAACATTCTAATCTTGTTTCACCTGGTTTCACGCCTCTAGGTCTCACCTAGTCTCACCATTCTGGTCTAGTCTCATGTCTCTAGGTCTCAATTAGTCTCTCCATTCTAGTCTAGTCTCACCTGGTCTTATGTTTCAAGGTCTCACCATTCTGGTATAGACTCACCTAGTCTAGTTTCCAGGTCTAGTCTACTCTAACGTCTTACCTTCTCTAAGTCTCACATCCTCTCATTCTGGTTTGCTCTCATGTATCACCTTCTCCAAGTCTCACATCCTCTCTTTTTGGTCTGCTCTCACATATTTCATAGTTTTCAAGTTCGATCTGCTCTCCCATCTCACGTTCTCCAAGTTTCACTATTTTACAGTGGTTCACCTTTTTCTGGTCTCCCACATTTCTAGTCTGTATCCCCAACATTTCTGCTCCGTATCCCCAACATTTCTGGTCATTCGGTGTCCTCTGGTCTCACCTGTTTCACCCTTTTCTGATCTCACGGATTCTGGTCTTTTGGTGTCCTCTGGTCTCACTTGTTTCACCCTTTTCTAGTATCACTGGTTTTCCCTTTTTTGGTCTCACTCGTTTTCCCTTTTTTTTTTTTTTGTCTCACAGGTGTCTCATTTCTCTCTTTTTTGATATGTATCCCTGTCCCCTTTTCATGGTGTGTGTATTCTCCCAAAAAGAGATAAGTCTTGGTTTATATACTACCTTCTATGAAAACCTTAGTAGGGCTTACTATAGCTACGATGGATTTTCTTTCTTGCTCCTCCATGTGGCTTCATATTACTGTTCTATTCAAAATTCAGCATTATCCTCCTTCTTAATTTATTTTTCTTGCTCTTTTCTTTCTACTGAAATCTCATCCTTTGAATGCCTGAATGACTGGCTAGGATTGCCCATGAATAGTTAAAAATGTACAAAAGAAACTGCCCCCATAACTACCCATCTTCCAGAAATGCTAAACTCCCTCTATAAGTTCACTCCAAGGAGATCACTTTACGAGGTTATTTGACATTTTAGTCTTATCCTGTAATTCCTGAATATGACCCATTTCTACTTGCACACTTAAATCTAGTTGACAACAATTACAACTCATACAAAGCTGTGGGAAAAACAATCTCCCCCTTTGTAATTGTTAGCAACACCTACAACAAAAGTCATTATGCAGTAATTACAACTCCCCATTCCTTAACGGCTCCCCCTGCACTGTTGCTTCACTTCCCCTTTGCCAACCAATTAAAAATCTAAAAAACCTATAAAGTAGAGATGGAGGATTCACCTAAGCTTCAAACTTGAGGGGGCATTTGCACAAATAGACTCATTCTGTGCTTTTCAAATAGCTCTATGTACAGAGGTTTAGTTAGAATATCTAAAATTTGATCTTTAGTGCTAACATACTCCAATTGAAATGTGCCCTATTCCACTTGATCCTTGATAAAGTGATACCAGATGTCAATATGCTTACTCCTTGAATGTTGAACTAGATTCTTGCTGAGATCAATTGCACTTTGATAATCACAGTACACTCACAGGTAACTTCACTTCAACACCCAAATCTACCAATTGTCTTTGTATCCATATCACCTGAGTACATGCTGCACAAGCAGCCATATACTCAACCTTAGCTATGCTCAAAGTAACAATATTTTGCTTCCTACTTAACCATGCAACATGTTTTGAACCCAAGTAGAAGCTACAGCCACTGGTTGATTTTTTATCATATGTACTTCTTGCCCAATCTACATCAGTGTATGATCATAGTTTTATAGAATTCATAGCAGGATACCACAAACCCATTTCCAGTGTCCCTTTGAGGTATCTTAGGATTCTTTTCACTCCAACAAATGAGATTCCTTAAGATCAGTTTGGAATCTGCTAGCAATGCACATAGCTTGCATGAGATCAGGCCTTGATCTTGTAAGGTACAGAAGGCTCCCTATCATCTTCCTGTATTCTATAAGGCTTGTACTCCTTCCTTCCTGATCTTTTGTTAACTTGTAGCCTACTAATATAGGGGTACTAATAGGTCTGTTATCCTCCATGCCAAACGTTTTTAGCATCTCCTAAGCATATTTTGTCTTAGAAATAAAAATATCTTCTTCACACTATTTTATCTCTAATCCAAGAAAGTAAGTCATTTCTCCAATCAATGACATCTCAAATTCCTCACTCATCTTCTATGCAAATTCTTGGTATAGCTCAGAGTGATCCCTTCTAAAGATGATGTCATCTACATATACTATGGTTATTAGTTGGCCTTTCTTTGAGTTAAACACATATAGGTTATTATCAACTATTCCTCTTCTAAAGTTCAACCTTCTCAAATACCCATCTAGCCTATTGTACCATGCTCTTGTGGCTTGTTTAAGGTCATACAAGGCTTTCTTCAACTTGCACACATGTGTCTCATTCTCATTAATTTGTACTCTATCGGGTTGTTCAATATACACTTCTTCTTTTGTAAGTAAACAGCTATTTGTCTTATCCTCATAAATCACATATAAATTTCTAGTTGTTCTCTTCCCAACTGCAACAGTATTGCCTTTTTTACTCTTTACTTGGCAACCTGTTTTTGTGAATATTACTTTATGGTCTCCATTGCATAGTTGGCTGACATATGCTAGATTATATCTAAGTCCTTCAATGTGTAAAACAACTTTCAGCTTTCCTTTTCCAATATTTACTAACCCTTGACCACTAATGTTGAGTGAATCATCATTATCAAACTTGACTCTGCCTTCTCTTGACATGTTCAACTTTGATAATTTACCTTTGTCTCCTATCATGTGTGAAGTGCATCCACTATCAAGGATCCACTACTTATCCTTGTAGTCAACCTTTAGTGCAATTTCAGCTATATTAGTCTCCTCCCTTTTGGCTTTATATTCCTTCTTTTGAACTAGCTTAAAGATAGCTTTCTCTTTTTTCTTAGCTTTGATTGTACCAGTTGGTTTTACTGTGCCATTGAGTGCCTTTTCTTACTCTGGAAGAAGTGTCATGCATCTCTTGGCATTATGGCCATCCTGCATGCACCTTTCATACTATTCCAAGTCTACCAATATAGCAAACTTGTTCCTTTAAACAATTGGTTTGGGCTTCCACCAACAATCCTTGTCAATGTGTTCTTGCTTTTTACAATATGTGTAAGAACTCACGACAGGTGTTCTCCTCTAAATTTTGTATTGTCTCCCCCTTTATGCAACATCATATCTTCTCAAGTTGGAGACATATATTGGCCTTCTCCACTATCATTTACTTGCCTTATGACCCCTAACTTCACAATAAAAGCAGTGACCTTGAAACTGCCTCTTCTTAGGTCTAACCATAGCTTGTTTTCGTTTGTTCATTACTTACTGTGTGGACACAGTTGCTGGCTTCTTTGCTTGTATGGCTTTCATTTCAGCCACCATCTTGTCCTTCTTCTGTTCAGCCATTGCCCTTTGCTGGCTAACTTTCTTTTCTTCATTTTTGTTTACAACCTTAGGTTGCTTCTTCAAATCTTCTTTATTTTCATCCTTCACTATTCCTGGCTAATCAGTCTTTTCTTTTTGAGATGTAGCAACTATGGGCTGCTGCTCTTTAATTGCATACATCTTTTTTGGCCCTAACTTTGGTTTGATAATTATCTTCTCTTCTTTAATTATCTTCTTTTGAGTCACAACTTTCTCTTTCAACTTTTGTGGAGAAGTCTCATTCTCTTTAGGCAGTGCAACATCAGATTGCTGCACTTTCTCTTCATTCTTCTTTTCTTTTGCACAGCTTGTTTCTCCTACCACTTTAAGCTTCTACAATTTCTCTTCACTCTTTTTGAGTTGTTGCTAGAGTCTCAGCAACTCTATCTCCATTTCTTCAATTCTTGAAGTCCTTGAGGTAAGCTCCATTGTAAGGTCTTCATATATTTTGATTTGTTCATCAAATCTTCTCTTCAAGTCAATATGTTCAGCCCTTATTTCATCTTTTTGACTTTCTACTTCCTTAAACTTTGCTTCAACTTGTTTTATATGAGCCTCTAACCTTCTTATGGCTCTGCCCCTTCTAATTATCTCCTTTGAAGCTGCTTCTAACTCAACTTCAAGATCTAGTTCTTCTTCATCAATCTCCTCTTTCTCTTTAAACGTTGAGCTACCACCTTGAGCTGATGCCATAAAGGCACGCTCATCTGATGAGTCTATATCTACCTCTTCATTAGCTTCTTTTGTCTGGCTCACATAACTCTTGAATGAACCTCTCTTCTTCTTTTATGGGTTGGCAGTCTTCTTGCTAGACTTCTTTGATTTGGATGATGGTCTTCTCCATTTTGAATTCTAATCATCATCACCATCCTCATCTTCATCATTAAGTTTCACTTTGCACTGAGAAGCAAAGTGCCCAATCTATCCATAACGATAACATCTTAAGGATAACTATCCTTTTCCCTTCTTAGACCCCTTTGTGAATTTCCTTATCAAGTAAGCCAACACTTCACCTTCACTTTCTTCCTTATCATCATCATCATCCTCACTAGATGATTCTTCCTCTTCTCTTATCTTCAAGTGTCTTATAGCTTTGAATGCTACCTCCTTTGATAGCTTTGATGTTGAGGAGCTTTTAGTTGACTTTATTCTCATCTCATATGTAATGAGATTGCACTGGAGATCATGCAGAGACATAGAATTGAGATCTCTACTCTCCTCTATGGCTGCCACCTTTAAGGCAAACCTCTCAGGTAGAATTCTCAGAATTTTCTATACAATAGATGAGTCCTTCTTGTTCTTCCCATGACTTCTAAGATCATTTACAGCATCAATAACCCTGGTGAAGAACTTTTTGACTATCTTATTTTTCTGCATTATGAGAGATTCATATCTCTTCTTGAAAACTTGAAGCTTGGCCTCCTTTATTCTGCCATCACCTTCATAGACCTTCTGCAATCTGTCCCATATCTCCTTAGCAGATTTGCAGTCCATAACTTTAGTATATTCAGCATTTGTCAATGCTGAAATGATGATGTTTGAAGTCTTCCCATATATCTCAAACTTCCTTAATTCCTCTGGGGTTAGATCTTTACCTTTTTTGGGGGGCACAAAACCCACCTATATAGATTTCACCATGTTCATGCCCATGGTTACAAATACCACCTTCATTCTCGCACTCCACATATAGTAGTTGGTACTGTTGAAGATTAGAACCTTCTTGCTATAAACAGTGTTAGTGTTGGTACTAGCATCCATTTCTTAGTATGCTGAACAGGTTAAAACTTTTGAAACCCTTCAAACTAGTATACCAAGCTGTTAGGCTTCAAACTGGTGAACCTATACTCTGATACCAATTGAAGATCTCAATTTCACCTTAAGATCTACTAGTCTGTAATACTGAGAAGGGGGTGAATCAGTATTACTCCCTTTTTAATTGGTAGGTGAACAACTTCAAACTCTTCTAAAAAAATGAACTCTTTCTCAGATTCAACTAAGGTAGACCTATTGTTACCTATTAGTCACAATAGTCCCCAAAGTTACCTTTTAGACACCTTGCTTATTACAAGGATTGGTTGTTCTTGATTAGGTCTTCTTTTTGGTAATGGGTTTGATGAATCTTTAGCTTTGTTCATAACTCAATTCAAAACATAGAATGTAAATTCAAAGTAAGGACATAAGAGATTTACGTGGTTCTGTTAATGTGATGTACTCCATAATGGTAGAGTTTCTTCCTCTACTGAGACAATCCACTATACTTAAGAATACCAGTGTGGTATTCCCTATGATTGCAATGTAGTTACAATGGATGTCTTAATCTTTTGCTCCTTTCACTATTGCAAATACAAAGCAAGTACAATATAAAGAGTGTCACCTGCTGTGTCTACCATTCTTCTAACTTTTCTTGCCTCTGTTTGATTTAAATAGGCTGCTTCACTGTCGCTTGGAAGATCACCAAAACACTCTCTAGCCTCTCTTGAAGAAATCTAAAAATACATTGAGTTTTCTCAAATACTTCACCGAACTTCTTCTTTTAGTTGTCTCAAACAACTCATGGTCTCACTCATCTCCTGGTCTCACAGTCTCACCATCTCCCCTAGTCTGGTCTCACGTCTCACCTTCTCCAGGTCTCACGTCTTCTCTAGCTCAGTCTCACTTGGTCTCATGTCTCACTTGTTTCCTAGTCTCACCATTTCACCATCTCTGGTTTCATAGTCACTAGGTCTGGTCTCACTGTTTCACTATTCTGGTCATCTCACTTGGTCTCACCATTCTGATCTAGTCTCACCTGGCCTCACGTCTCCAGGTCTCGCCTGGTCTCATGTTTCCAGTTCTCACCTGGTCTTACCGTTATGGTCTGGTCTCACTTGGTCTTGTTTCCATGTCTGGTCTGCTCCAACATCTCACCTTCTCTAGATCTCATGTCCTTTCTTTCTAGTCTACTCTCACTTGTTTCACAGTTTCTAGGGCTAGTCTGCTCTCATGTCTCACCCTCTCTAGGTCTCACGTCCTCTTTTTCTAATCTACTCTCACCTATTTCATGGTTTCCAAGTCTAGTCTACTCTCCCATCTCACGTTCTCCAGGTCTCACTATCTTATGGTGGTTCACCCTTTTCTGGTCTCCCACATTTCTAGTTTATATCCCTAACTTTTCTGGTCTTCTAGTGTCCTTTGGTCTCACCGGTTTTCCCTTTTCTGGTCTCACCCATTTTCCCTTTTTTTTTTGGTCTCACCGATGTCTCGTTTCTCCCTTTTGTTAATTTGTATCTGTGTCCCCTTTTTCTTGTGTGTGCATTCTCCTAAAAAGAGATAAGTCTTAGCTTATATACTGCATTCTGTGAAAACCCTAGTAGGGCTTATAGTAGCTATGACAAATTTCCTTTCTTGCCCCTCTATGTGGCTTCATATTACTATTCCATTAAAAATTTAGCATTATCCTCCTTAATTTATTTTTCTTTCTTTTTTCTTTCTACTGAAATTTCATCCTTTGAATGCTTGAATGACCTGCTAGGATTGCCCATGAATAGTTAAAAATGTACAAAAGAAACTACCCCAATAACTGCCCATCTTCCAAAAATGCTAAACTCCCTCTACAAGTTCACTCCAAGGAGATCACTTTACAAGGTTATTTTACATTCTAGTCTTATCCTGTAATTCCTAAGATATGACCCACTTCTACTTGCACACTTAAATCTGGTTGACAACAATTACAACTCATATAATGTTGTGGGAACAACACTTAATGTAATCAGAATATTCATGGCCATTGTTGCTCAAAGAAATTACAAAGTTTATCAAATAGATGTGAAGCCTACATTTCTAAATAGAGAGCTTGAAAAGGGGTATTTATTGAACAGCCAAATGCTTTTATACTTGATCATGATGGTTTAAGTATGTGTAAATTGAAAAAGGCATGGTATTCCAAGCTAGATACATGTCTCAAAAGGATAAAATTTAGAAAAGGGAATATGGACAATAACTTGTAAATAAAGGAATATAAAAAGGCCAATTACTTGTTGTAGTTTATGTTGATGACA
The DNA here is from genome assembly GCA_037897445.1 of Ceriops zippeliana. NCBI lineage: Eukaryota > Viridiplantae > Streptophyta > Magnoliopsida > Malpighiales > Rhizophoraceae > Ceriops > Ceriops zippeliana. Next base: position 3,816,498 of record JBAPLH010000155.1, read on the forward strand.
TAATTTTTGCTACTAAAAAAAAGACCCTATGCCATACTTTTGCTGATCAAATGAAGAAGTTTTGAGACGTCTATGCTAGGTGAAATGAAATTCTTCTCCGGGCTATATGTTTTGAAAAGTAAGGCTAGAATTTTCCTCTCCTAAGAAAAATACGCTTGTAAGCTATTAAAAAGGTTTGGGATGGAGAACTTTAAAGAAGTAAGTACTCTCATAACTATTGGAACAAAGTTGGGAAAAGATGAAGAAGGCAAAATGATTTATTAGAAGGAATATAGAAAGTTGATTATAAGTTTACTATATTTGACAACATCAAGGCTTGATCTTATTTTTGATGTAATACTTTATGCTAAATTTCAAAATGAGTCTAAGGAATCTCACCTCGTGGTTGCTAAAAGAATCCTAAGATATGTTAAGAGCACAACAAATTATGGAATGTTTTGTGATAGAAGTGGATAACTTAATTTTTATAAATATATAGATGCTAATTAAACTAAAAATTGTGATAATAAAAGGTCTACATTAGGTGATGCATTTTATTTGGGCAGTAGGTGTTTTATGGCATAGTAAGAAGCAAAATTCAATGACTCTAAGCACTACAAAGGTTAAATATGTGGTTGTTACTCAAGCTTGTACTCAAATATTATAAATGAAACAACAGTTTGAAGATTTGAAGGTGGGTGTGCAGCTGGCATTGCTAGTCGGTTGTGACAACCAAAATGCCAACAATTTATCAAAGAATCCTATCTAACACTCTAGATCTAAGCATATTGAAATCAAGTACCACTTAACATTAAATAAAAAGCAGAGGAAAATGAACTAAAGCTAAAGTATATGCCTACCATAGAGGTAAGTTATAGATATATTCACTAAATCTCTATCAAGAGAGATTTCCAAAAATTAAAGCTGAATTTATTTGTTCAACCACTCCCAAGAGGTTAAGGTATACCTGTAACCCCCCTTTCCTTTCCCTCTTTTATTATTCTTTAGATTTGTTGTCAAAAGGGGAGATATTTTGCATAAATTCAAAGAGAGTATTTACTGATCAAAAGGAGGAGTAAATCTCAAGGGAAAATTAAATAAAAGGGAAGAAATTGTCAAGGGGATAAGTAAGGTTGTTGTAAATTGGTATCATGCCCACATGCAAAAAGGAGATGTATGTTTCCAGGGGAGCTATAAGTGGAGGTCTTTCCTTTTACTGACACTGTTGCTTATGCTTAATTGTAGACTTATGAATTTAATGTGTTGTCAACAAATTCAGGGGGGAAGATTGTTCAGCCTATCTTTATTAGCTAATGCTAGATTTGTTGTTAACAACACTTTATATATTTATCCTTATTGACTTAATGTTATAAGTGCCTTTAAGATGTGTTTTGCTGTATTTACAAAGTGTCTTGGTAGTTAAGTTATTCAAAGGTTAAGGAAGACAACATTGGCAGAATATGACGAGAATAAGGAGAGAAAGTAGGGTCGAAATTAGGATGTTGCCAAACCCACCTTGCATTGCCTAAAATAACAAGTTGATTCAAATTATTAGTGGTGTTTTGACTATAAAGAAAGCACTAGTTGCTACCTCTGGCATTGCATTTAGTAGTGGCACTACAAGTCACTTGTTGGGTATGAGTTGATGTTAACCATTGACCCTAAATTTAATGAGTCAATGCTGACCATTGACCTTAAATTTAAGTAATCAATGCTAACCATTAATGATAAGGCAACCCTAAACTCAATGCATATAAACACCCATACAACTACTAAGAGTGGTATGCGTAGAAACACAAAAGAGAGCTGTTAAAAAAGGAAAGAACCTAGAGAGGAGAGAATCAGCAAAGAGTAGAAAGTACTAAGGAGAGAATCAACAGAGAGCAGAACCTACAAAGGAGAGAACCTACAGAGAGTAGAACCTACAAACGAAATGACCAGCAGTGAAGAAAGAGAAACCAGCAAAAGGTAGAAACTGGCAGTGTAGAAGATAAAGATTGGTAGTGTAAAAGAAAGTAGAGACTGATAGTGCAGAATAAGGTAGAGATTAGTAATGTAGTGATGAAGGAGAGAACAACAAAAAGAAAGGAAAAGATCAATGTTTTGCCATAGTAGCCTATACACAAGGAGAGATCTTTCTTAAGAGATTTTTTGTCATAATGTTTTTTTATAATTTTTTGAAAAAAGGTAGGAAACCCTTTGGGTGATCGAAAATCATTGTAATTGGTTAAGGAGTGATCTTTCCACAGTGGGTAAGGAAAGATCCTTCCACAACATCAATTGTATCCTTTGATTGCAAAAGTAGATCGAGTGATTTAGGAGTCATCCGATCATACTGTGGATGTAACTCATACATTATAGGTGAACCACGTAAAAATTTTGTATGTTCTTAGGTGCTTATGCTTACTTGATATCCATACTACTCACATAAAAAGGTAAGATAAAATTAGATCATAGACTTAACACTATACGGAGGTTTCATCTGGGCAAATTTGTAAAAAGTAAGCATCTCATACAGAGGTCCTTATCAAAAAGGTACCTAAGTGTCACGGAGTTAGGCTTGGACGTGCTTCGGACGTGCTAACCCGTGCGGCACTTAGTCGATCTTGCGTGAGAAGATGCTAAGTAAGCCTTGAAGAGTTTAAACGAACCAGCGGAAGACTTATGGGAGGCATGTAACCGAACAAAAAGTACTTGAGAGAGCTAGAGAGAGAGAGAGAGAGCACAAGATCTATGCAAGTGAACTTGTATTGAATGAATGAAGAGGTGATTTACAAATGAGAGGAGTGGGGGTATTTATAGTAGTTCCACCTCCTTGATGTGTGGCTATAATTTCTCTAGATCTAAAATATCTAAGATATTTACAAAAGAGAATACCTAAGCACTTACCTAAGCGGGGCGCTTACCTAAGCGATTACATAAGGGAGGTGCTTACATAAGCGCTTACCTAAGGGATGCGCTTACATAAGCGCTTACATAAGTGGAGCGCTTACCTAAGCGCTTATGCAGATGGTGATAATTGGGCTAGCTTTTGGGCCATCATTTGGGCTAGCTTTTGGGCCATTATTTGGGCTACCTTTTGGGCCATTATTTGGTCTAAGCTTCCATCAATTAGACGGCCCGTGACATCCTCCCCCACTTAATCCTGCGACGTCCTCGTCGCATTTTCAGCCTTAAATTGCCGGATGTGATCGGCAAATTGCCAAAGCTGGTCTTCTCGTTCCCAACTAGCCTCGTGGTCTGGGAGAGCCTTCCATTTGACTAAGTACTCGGTATAGTTGGGAACTCCCCTTCTCCGGATCACTCGATCAGCAAGGATGCATTCCACCTCCTTATTGAATTCGGTGACCACAGCCGTTGGTGCACGCTTTGACTCATTTCGGCTTTTACCCTCTTCGTCTCCATGGAAAGGCTTTAGAAGACTTACATGAAAAACGTTGTGGATCTTTAACTTTGGAGGGAGTTGGACTTGATAGGCGGCCTTTCCCACACGCTTGATGATGGGGAATGGTCCTTCGTACTTCCGTACCAAGCCCTTATGTACCTTGCGTAGAGACTTGAATTGGTTGGGTAGCAACTTCACCATCACCATGTCTCCCGCACTGTATTCTTTTGGGCGTCACTTCACATCAGCCCATCTCTTCATCTTCTTGGCCGCTTTGTCGAGGAAAGCCCTCGTTATGTCCGCTTCCTCATGCCATTCCTTTGCAAACTTAAAGGCAGATGGGTTGTTGCCAGTGTAAGGAGAGGTAATAGCACTTGGTGTGAGCGGTTGTTGTCCCATGACAATCTCGAACGGGCTTTTGGTTGTGGCCTCGCTCCTCTGAAGGTTATATGAGAATTGGGCAGCATCGAGTAGCTTTGCCCAATCTCGTTGGTGAGCACTGACATAGTGCCTCAAATATTGCTCGAGCAAGGCATTGATTCGGTCAGTTTGCCCATCGGTTTGAGGATGGAAGCTTGTTGAAAAGTTTAGCTCGGTTCCTAGCAACTTAAATAGCTCGCCCCAGAATTTACCTGTAAAGCGGGGGTCTCTGTCACTGATGATGCTCTTTGGCACTCCCCATAGCTTTACCACGTTCTTAAAGAACAAGCGAGCAGCTTCGTCCACCTTGCAATCAGTAGGGGCTGGAATGAAGGTGCTATACTTGCTGAACCAATCGACTACAACCATGATACTTCCTCATCCTTCGGACTTCGGTAAAGCCACAATGAAGTCCATTGAGACACTTTCCCAAGGCCTTTTGGGAGTGGGTAATGGCTCAAGTAAACCGGCTAGTGGCTGCTGTTCTACCTTGTCTTGTTGGCAAACCAAGCAAGTCCTCTCATAGGCCTCAACATCTGCATGCATGCGGCCAGAAGTAATGTTGTTGGACAAAAGCAAGGGTTCGTGCCATACCTGGGTGACCAGCCCATAGTGAATCGTGGCATTCCTTGAGGATCTCCTTCCGCAAGTTGCCCCACTTTGGCACGAAGACGCGGTTCCCTACCGTTGTCAAGACTCCATTGTTCACCCAAAATCGACGAGTCTTCCCCTCACTAGCCAACCTTAGGAGATTGTTGGCCAGCTTGTCCTGTCCAGTACCTTCCTTGATCCGTTCAAGGAGGTTGCTTGTAGGAGTACTAGTAGCAAGAGCCGCTAGTTCTGCCTTACGACTCAACGCATCAGCAACTACGTTGGCTTGGCCCGACTTGTATTGCAGTGTGTAGTCGAATTCCGCTAGGAAGTCTTGCCAACGAGCTTGCTTGGGGCTGAGTTTCTTCTGTGTCTGAAAGTAGCTTGTAGCAACATTGTCAGTCATAATTACAAACTTACTTCCGAGGAGATAGTGTCTCCAGGTGCGCAAGCAGTGGATGACGGCAGTCGTCTCCTTGTCTTGGATGGTATACCGTCTCTCCGTGTCGTTGAGCTTACGGCTTTCATAGGCAATGGGATGCCTATCTTGCATCAAGACTCCTCCAATGGCGAAGTCGGATGCGTCAGTGTGGACTTCGAACGGCTTTTCGTAGTCTGGTAACGCCATAACGGGTTCTTCGGAAATTGCTTTCTTCAATCTCTCGAAGGGAGCTTGGCATTCCTCCGTCCAATGCCAAGTGCGATTCTTCTTCAAGAGGTCGGTCAAGGGTGCGGCTACAGCAGAGTATCCTTTGATGAACCGACGGTAGTAGTTAACAAGCCCCAGGAAAGATCGTAATTCCGGGACTTTGGTTGGTGGCTCCCATTATTGGATGGCTTGCACCTTTGCTGGATCCATTAACAATCTACCATCCTTGATTCGATGACCAAGGAAGTCCACCTCTTGCTTGGAAAACGAGCACTTCTCCTTCTTAACGAACAACTCGTTCTCCCATAGAGCTTTGAAGACTTGCTTGAGGTGCTTAACGTGGTCCTCCAGTGTGTTGCTGTACACCACAATGTCATCCAAATACACTACCACGAATTTGTCCAAGAAAGGATGTAGTACCTGGTTCATAAGTGTGCAAAAGGTGGCTGGTGCGTTGGTGAGGCCAAATGGCATGACCAAGAACTCAAACGCTCCGTAGCGTGTCACACAGGTCGTCTTTGGTTCATCACCTTCGGCTATGCGAACCTAGTAGTATCCTGATCGCAAATCCAGCTTGGTGAAGTACCTCGCCTTCCCAAGTTGGTCGAAAAGATCAGCTATCAAGGATATGGGATACTTATTCTTGATAGTGACTTTGTTCAATGCTCGGTAGTCAATACACATCCGTAGGGATCCATCCTTCTTCTTCTGGAAAAGGACTGGGGCACCGAATGGGGCTTTCGATGGTCGAACATAGCCCGAGTCGATCAAGTCGTGGAGCTGCTTTCTCAATTCAGCGAGCTCCGGAGGTGCCATACGGTAAGGAGCCATGGCAGGGGGTTTGGCACCGACTTCTAGCTCAATATGGTGATCCACATCTCGCTTTGGTGGAAGCTTCTTGGGCAGCTCGGAAGGCATGACGTCATTGAACTTGTTGAGGATGGCCTGAACTGGTTGCGGCAAGACAGGAGTTGGTGTTGCTATGTCTTCCCCATCGTTTAGTTCTCTTATGGTAGCAACGTAGCCAGGACCCAACTTGAGACCCCGCTTGAATTGCAAGGCCGAGATCATCGATGGTTGAGATCTCTCCTTACGCTTCAAGGGGACTACGCGGATCTTATGGTTGTCGACAACCACAAGAGAACATGTAGCAGGAACAGGGAAAGCCAATGCTCCGTAAAAGAATGCAAGACCTAGCACCACTTTAAAATCATCCATGGGAACAACGGTAAAGTCTAACTTACCCGTCCATTCGCCGATTTGGACAACAACTCTGTGTGCCATGCCTTGGATAGGCTTTGCTCCCGAGTTTACCGATTTGATGGTGCCGCTTCCCTTCGTCAGTTTGAGGCCTAGACGTTTGGCCTCTTCAACATCCATGAAATTGTGCGTCGCCCCCGTATCCAGCATCGCACTAGCTGATTTGCCCTCGATGGCAAGGTCAGTATACAACAGTCCCTTCTCCTTGGCGACTGTTGGGGAGGAACGCTTTGAGAGATTACCCAATTGTTGGATAGATCCCATGTCCGCTTGGGCTTCTTCATCGGCCTTTTCTGGATTGAGTGCCGCCATCATCGCATTCATGGCTTTGCGTTTGGGGCAGTCCTTCACCCAGTGTGGTCCATCACAAATAAAACAAGGTTTAGGAGGGTTAGTCGAGTTGTGTTTACCTCCAGACTTCTTCTCATGCTTGGGACGATCATTTGAGGGCCTTTGTTGTCCACCCTCATGGCGACCAGAATCCTGCTTCTTTTGCCCGACCTTCTCTCCCCCACTTTTTCCAGAGTTCGGCTTCTTACTCTTGGAGTGACCAAAGTAGTCGACGAAGGTTTCCGCAACGGCAATGGCAGCATCTAGGGTCTGCACATTACGCCTCTCCAACTCGACTCTTGCCCAGTCCTTCAGGCTGTCTTTGAAGTAGAAGAGTAGTTCCCTATCGGACATTTCGATTTCAAGCATGAGGGTAGTAAATTCTTTGATGTAGTCAGAAATACTACCTGTCTGACAAAGGTGACGCAACTTCCTTCTCGCCTCACCGTCTACATTGTGAGGGACGAAGTACCTACGTATTTCAGCCTTGAATTATTCCCAAGTGTCGATGATGCATAAGCCTTTCTCCCGTTCAGAGTGCTTCCTTCTCCACCAGAGTTGGGCGGTATCTCTTAGAAAGATTGGGGCGTTGCCTATCCTGGCCAGATCGTCGACAACCCCCACGGCCTCGAAGTATTGCTCCAGGCTGAACAAGAAGTTCTCCACGGTAGTGGCGTTCCTTGTGCCGTTGTACATGGCAGGTTTTGGGACCTTCAAGTCATGTACCGCAGTGGAAGTGCTAGCAGTCGCAGCCGTACTAGCAAGTGAGCTGTTTCGACGAAAGGACTCCATCTCCCTACGAAGGGCATGAATCTCTCCTTCAACAAACTCACGAAGTTTAGACATACCTTGATTGATCATGAGTTTGGCAGCCTGAGTGACCTCCGTATTATCATGGACCAAGTTATCAACTTGATCACTGAGATCCCCCACAAGAGAGTTTATGTCGAGGACACTCCTCTCTAGGGTACCAACACGTGAGTCTAAGGTCTCCTTGGCTGGAACCTTGGACTTGCCACGTTTGGCTGGAGCACGTTGCTCCTCACGTCCACGAGCTTCTTGCTCCATTGGTTGCTCCTCAAAAACGGTCTCAACAAATCCTTCCTCACCTGCCATATTCGCAACTCAAACAAGAACAGAGTAGGGACTAGGATTACCTTGCTCTGATACCACCTGTCACGGAGTTAGGCTTGGACGTGCTTCGGACGTGCTAACCCGTGCGGCACTTAGTCGATCTTGCGAGAGAAGATGCTAAGTAAGCCTTGAAGAGTTTGAACGAACCAGCGGAAGACTTATGGGAGGCAAGTAACCAAACAAGAAGAACTTGAGAGAGCTAGAGAGAGAGAGAGAGAGCACAAGAGCTATGCAAGTGAACTTGTATTGAATGAATGAAGAGGTGATTTATAAATGAGAGGAGTGGGGGTATTTATAGTAGTTCCACCTCCTTGATGTGTGGCTATAATTTCTCTAGATCTAAAATATCTAAGATATTTACAAAAGAGAATACCTAAGCGCTTACCTAAGCGGGGCGCTTACCTAAGCGATTACATAAAGGAGGTGCTTACATAAGTGCTTACCTAAGGGATGCGCTTACATAAGCGCTTACATAAGTGGAGCGCTTACCTAAGTGCTTATGCAAATGGTGATAATTGGGCTAGCTTTTGGGCCATCATTTGGGCTAGCTTTTGTGCCATTATTTGGGCTACCTTTTGGGCCATTATTTGGGCTAAGCTTCCATCAATTGGACGGCCCGTGACATAAGTCTCTTACCTAGGAACTTCACCAATAGTGTGGTTTTTTCTTTGTTTTTTCCAAAGGTCTGAAAACTCCACTTTTTTTTTTCATTAAGAGGGGAAATATTTGGGCAATTAAGAGACCCCAAGGTTCTCCTTAACATCTGAAACTAAACCCTTACCTTCTTTGTTAGACTACCCTTCATCATCTACATTGCCATTACTTAGCCTTTTCTGGTTTAAAACCATGTCCTTATAAATGGTTTTCTTTTCACTTTTCTCCCCATGAACATCCTTTACCTCATAACCTTAAGTAATAACTAGTCTTTCCTTCAATGACCCATTATAAATGGTGGTCTTGACCTTTTTATTGCTTTGGATAAAAAGGTTTGTTTCCTTTGTTAAGAGTTGGTGAGATGTATTGACTTCTATGGATAATGCTTTTGCACTTTTAAGATCAATAGTTAATATAATGTTTGTTACAAGTGCACTTTGTTAAGGTCATTGTTTTTGTAATTTTAATCAAAATTAGGGCATAATATAGATGTATCAAGAATTTCCAACACAGTGAGTTACTTCACATAATTTTTTGAGAAAATAGGAGTTGGATTACTTCAAGGAATATCTAAGAAAATATTAGATGAGTTGTGCTTATTATGATCACATGATTTGATTTATTTAATCTACTTCATTAAATGCTTCACAATGTTTGTGACAAAATTTTGTATATCAACAATTCCCATAAATAGTGCATGATTTATGAAATTTGAAATTTTCAATGATTAGTAGCTCTCTAATTCCACAATTGTGGCCTAAAAAAATCTTGTTTATTTGGTGCTTGCAAGAGAACCCCCACGGTTTGCCTATTTTGAACCTATTCTTAGGTTGACCCTCTTATGCCAAGAATCTTGGAGGTGATCCCCAAACATACTAGTTTATTACACCTAAGTTTCCTGCCCTTACACCTTTGTCACAAATAGCTTACATTACTTATTACCATTCCGAAAACATCCCACAAGTAGCAAAAGTTAAGACATCTTTTGTACTTATTGGAGAATCCATGCTTTTTTTTTTTTTGGCCATTTTTCCTTTTAATACATGTGCCTTTCAGTAAGGGATTGCAAACATCAAAAAAGAATTTTCATTGCAAGAACCTCCCTTATTGCCTTAAACCATTGTTGTCCATCTCCATAAATTTTCTAATTTGATTAACTAGTACAATTGTAATTACCCTTAACATGGCATTAAAAAGGGAGGTTGTAAGTTCTAACTGATAAGAAAGCCTAAAATAACTATATTATGGACGATTGCTTATCCCCTTTGACTTTTTTTAGGATCAAAATATGTTTATCAAAAGCCCAAAGGCCATTATTCTATATGCTAAGCTTGTCCTATAAGCTAGAGGAATGGAAATTAAAGAGGTTGTTATATATCTATCCTTTATTTAAATTGACAAAAGTTAGATTTGTCATATTTTACCCATTAGCCACACTTACCAATATTAGCCATATTAGCATCTAAGAAGTTACAAGTGGCTCTTATGTCTACCACAATTATCAAACTCTTCTTACCTATATGTTCCATTATCTATAGTTTGTTTTCTCTTGTATCTTTAGTAATGGCATTGAAGTTACTGACTTCTCTTTAGGATCTACTAGTTTGTGATACTGAGAGGGGAGGGTGAATCAGTATCACCACAATTCGCAATTCGTAATTCGCAGGTAAGTAAACAACTTCAACCTCTTCTTAAAAGCAAACACTTTCTCAAACTAGACTAAGATAAATCTATCGCTACTTACTAATCACAATAGTCTCCAAAGTCACCTTTTAGACACCTTGTCTAATAAACAATTCAGATATTCTTGTTTAAGTCTTCGTTAGGTTATGGGTTGGTTAATACTTTAGCTGCGTTCACAACTCACTTCAAAGCACAGAACGTAAAGCAAATTAAGGACACACAATATTTATATGGTTTCGTCAACGTGATATACGTCCACGGTGGTAAGGACTCTCCCTTACCAAGACTATCCACTATACTTGAAAATTCTAGTTACAATGGATGTCTTAATCTTTTGCTCATTTCACTGTTGCAATTACAAAGCGAGTACAATACAAAGAGTGTTACTTACTGTGTCTACTTTTCTTCTAACTTGTCTTGCCTCTGTTGAATTGAAAGGCTATTCTACTACCGCTTAAAAGTTCACCACAATGCTCTCTAACCTCTCTTAAAGAAATCTAGAAATATGTTGAGTTCTTTAATGTTTCGCCGAATTCCTTCTCTATGTTTTTTCACACAACCCTTGCTTTCACCATCTCACGGTCTCACCCATCTCTTTGTCTCACGCCTTGCCTCACATTTCTGGTTTAACGTTCTATGTCTCACGGCCTGCCTCACGTTTTTGGCTTGGCATTACACGTCTCATGCATGTTTCTGGTTTGCACCCTTTGCTGGTTTCACGCCTCGCGTATGTTTCTGGTTTACACGCCTTGCTGGTCACACGCCTCACACACATTTTTGGTTTGCACGCCTTGCTAGTCACACACCTCAGGCACATTTCTGGTTTGCACTTGTCCATTTAACACCTCCGGACAGCTTGGTTCAAGTCACATGGCCTGTCTATTGCATGTCTGCTGGCATGCACCACTCTCATGATTTTTCTAGTTTAAGTCACACTGCTTGTCCATTTCTGGTATCAGCCGTCACACATTCTTGTAAATTCTCTCCAGTTGGTGTTTACATTTTCTTTTCCAGGATGTATCGTCTCTCATAGGTTGTCTCTCTCACCATAGCCGAGCGCTCTTTTTTTTTGTTTTTTTGTTTTGTTGGTTTTTTCCAAGAGATTGTTTGGATGGATATCCCCTGTTTTGTCGTTTACTACTTTGGCCAGTTCCTTTGTTCCGTATTCTCTCTTGCCATCCATTCTTTGTTTTGTCATGCTATTTTGTACGTATGTCTCCGTTAGCCGATCACTCTCCTTTTTCGTCCACTGTGTGTTCTGTCATGCTGTTTTTGCCGTCCAGCCTTTGTGTTTTGCCTGTTGTCTCTTGTGTTGGATGGACTCTCTCTTCCTTTTCGGTGGTGTTCTTCATCTTGTAGGGTTTTGCCAAGTGATCACCTTGGTTGGCCAGTTGGTCTAGGTTTGCCATTCCAAAGCTCAATTTCCAACTCACCTTGGTTTGACGTCTTCTTTTTGTTTTCCCTTTGGTCGGCCGGTTGTTTTCTCTTGCTTGTTTTCCGAGTGGTCCCTTTAGGTTTTTCATTTTAGTCAATTGTCGACACCCTTCTTCTTCCCGTCGACAGCTACCTTATTTGCTCTCTCTCTCTCTCTCTCTCTTGACTATATATTTTGTGGTCATCGGTTCCTTTTCACTCAGCCATTGGCTGCTCCTCTCCTCCCTTTTTCTCTCTCTTAGTCCATCGAGTTTTTCTTTGTCGTGCTCCTCTTCTTTTTTGTCGTGTTGGTTACCAAATGCTCACTTGCCATGCTCCTCTTCTTTTTGACGTGTAATAAAGCCACATAGAAGGGCAAAAAGGTAAAAGCCACATGGAGGGCAACAATTATAACCCATATACAGTTGTAGGAACAACAATCTCCCCCCTTGTAATGGTTGGCAACACTCATAACAAAAACCACTATACAGCAATTTCAACTCCCCCTAAATATACACTCCCCCTTTCTTAATAGTTCCCCCTACATTGTTGCTTCTCTCCCCCTTTGCCAACCAATTACAAATATAAAAATTTGCAAAGTAGAGATGGAGGATTCACCTGATTTTCAGGCTTGAGGAGGCATTCGCACTGACAAGCTCATTCTGTACTTTTCAAATAGCTCTGTGGATAGAGATTTCATTAGATCTCTCTCACAATTCTTCATCTTATTGTAGTTCTTGCTAATGGGTCACCTATGATCTGATTTTCTTGGTGAGCACTGGTCCACGTTTTCTTTGGCTTTCTTTCTTACATAGTTTTAGTTGCAAGAGGATCTCTTTCTTCATCAATCACATACAAATTTTCAGTTGTTCTCTTCTCAGCTGCAACAATATTGCCTTCTTTACTCTTTACCTGGCAACTTGTTTTCTTCATTGCATATTTTGCTAACAGATGCTAGATTATTTCTGAGTCCTTCAATGTACAAAACATCTTTTAGCTTTCCTCTTCCAATGTTTACTAACCCCTAACCACTGATATTGAGTGAATTATCATTGTCAAACTTGACTCTGCCTTCTCTTAACTTGTTTAACTTTATCAATTTACTTTTGTCTCTCGTCATGTGTGAAGTGCATAATGTCAAGGATCCACTGCTTATCCTTGTAGTAAGCTTTAAGTGCAATTTCAGCTATATTAGCCACCTCCATTTTAGCTTTATATTCCTTCTTTTAAATTGGCTGGAAGATAGCTTTCTCCTTTTTCTCAGCTTTGACTGCACCGCTTGTTTTCACTGTGCCATTGAGTGTCATCTCTTGTTCAGGGAGAAATTTCATGCATCTCTTGACATTATGGCCATTTTGCCTGCACCTTTCACACTATTCCAAGTCTGCTAATATAGCAAACTTGTTCTTTGAAACTACTAGGCTTCCACCAACACTCTTTGTCAGTGTGTCCTTGCTTTTTACAGTATGTGTAAGAACTCACAACAAGTGTTCTCCTCTGAATTTTGTATTGTCTCCCCCTATATGCAGCATCGTATCTTCTCAAATTGGAGACATATACTGGCCTTCTCTATCAATAGTTACTCGCCTTATGACCCCAAACTCCATAATAAAGGCAATGACCTTGAAATTGCCTCTTCTTGGGTCTAATTATAGCTTGTCTTCTTCCATTCATCACTTGTTGTATAGGCAAAGTAGTTGGCTTGTTTGCTTGTGTGACTTTCATTTTAGTCACATTCTTCTCCTTTTGTTCAGCTGTAGCCCTCTACTGGCTAACTTTCTTTTCTTCCTTCTTGTTTGCCACCCTAGGTTGCTTCTTCTGATCTTTTTTGTTCTCTATTATCTTCTTCTGAGTTATAACCTTCTCTTTTAACTTTTGTGGCACATTCTTATTTTCTTTAGCCAATACAGCCTCAGATTACTGCATTTTCTCGACATTCTTTTCTCCTTTTGCAGAACTTGTTTCTCCTATCATTTCAAGATTCTGCAAGTTCTCTTTGTTACTTTTGAGTTGTTATTGAAGTCTCAACAACTCTTTCTCCATTTCTTCAATTTTTGAAGCCCTTGAGCCAAGCTTTATTGTAAGGTCTTCACATATTTTGATCTATTCCTCAAATCTTCTCTTCAAGTCAATATACTTAGCCCTTATTTCATCTTTTTTACTTTCAGCTTCCTCAGACTTTACTTTGACTTGTTTTATGTGAGCCTCTAACCTTTTTATGGTTCTGCCCCTTCTGATTATCTCCTATGAAGCAGCTTCCAACTCAGCTTCAAGATCTGGTTCTTCATTATCAACCTCCTCTTCCTCTTCAGAGGTTGAACTACCACCTTGAGTTGATGCCATAAAGGCATGCACATCTGATGAGTCTTCATCTTCCTCCTCATTAGCTTCTTTTGTCTAACTCACATAACTCTTGAATGAGCCTCTCTTCTTCCACTATAGGTGCCAATCTTTTTATTGAACTTTTTTATTTGAATGATGATCTTATCCATCTTGAATTCTGCTCATCAACACCATCCTCATCTTTATCATCAAGTTTCACTTTGCACTAAGAAGCAAAGTGTCCAGTCTGCCCATAATGATAACATCTCAAGGACAACTATCCTTTTCCCTTCTTAGACCCCTTTTTGAATTTCCTTGTGAAGTAAGCCAATACTTCACCTTCACTTTCTTCCTCATCATCATCATCATCCTCACTGGATGATTCTTCCTCTTCTTTTATCTTAAAGTGCTTTATAGCTCTAAAAGCTACCTTCTTTGATACCTTCATTGTTGTAAAGCTTTCAGCTGACTTTATTCTCATCTCATATGCAATGAGATTGCACTGGAGATCATGCAAAGACATAGAATTGAGATCTTTACTCTCTTTTATGGCTGCTACCTTTGAGGCAAACCTCTCAGGTAGAATTCTCAAAATTTTCTTCACAATCGATTAGTCCTTCATGTTCTTCCTATGACTTCTCAGGTCATTTATAGCGTCAATCACCCTGGTGGAAAGCTCTTAAACTATCTCATTCTTCTATATTCTAATAGATTCATATCTCTCCTTGAACACTTGAAGCTTAGCCTCATTCATTCTGCCATCACCTTCATAGATTTTATGCAATCTGTCCCATACCTCCTTAGCAGATTTGCAGTCTATAACTTTAACATACTTACCATCTGTTAATGCCAAAATGATGACGTTCGAGGCCTTCCCATTTCTCTTAAACTACCTTAACTCCTCTGGGGTTGGGTCTTTACTTTCTTCTAGAGCCACAAAACCCTCCTGTACGCATTTCACCATGTTCAGGCCTATGGTTGCAAATACTACTTGCATTCTTACTCTCTACATATGGTAATTGGTTCCATTGAAGATTGGAACCTTTTTATTGTAAGTAGTGCTAGTGCTACTACCGACTTCCATTTCTCCGTATGATAAACAAGTCAAATTTCTAGATCCCTTCAAACTAGTACACCAAGCTGTTAAGTTTCAAACTAGTGAACCTATGCTCTGATACCAATTAAAATTCCCGACTTCTTCATAGGATCTACTAGTTTGTGATACTGAGAGGGGGGTGAATCAATATCACCACAATTCATAATTCGCAGGTAAGTGAACAACTTCAACCTCTTCTTAAAAGCAAACTCTTTCTCTGACTTGACTAAGGTAGATCTATTGCTACCTACTAATCACAATGATCCCCAAAGTCACCTTTCAGACACCTTGCCTAATAGACAATTCGGATGTTCTTGTTTAGGTTTTCGTTAGGTTATGAGTTGGCTGATACTTTAGCTATGTTCACAACTCAATTCAAAACACAGAATGTAAAGCAAATTAAGGACACATGAGATTTATGTGGTTTTGTCAACATGACGTACATCCATGGTGGTAGGGACTCTCCCTTACCAAGACTATCCACTATACTTGAGGATTCTAGTTACAATGGATGTCTTAATCTTTTGCTTCTTTCACTATTGCAATTACTAAGCAAGTACAATACAAAGAGTATCACTTACTATGTCTACCCTTCTTCTAACTTGTCTTGGCTCTTTAACCTCTCTTGAAGAAATCTAGAAATACATTGAGTTCTTCAATGTTTCACTGAATTCCTTCTCTACGTTGTTTCACACAACCTTGCTTTCACCATCTCACTGTCTCACCTGTCTCCTTGTCTCATAGCTCACCTCACATTTCTGGTTTGCCATTCTATGTCTCACGGCCTGCCTCACGTTTTTGGTTTGGCATTACACGTCTCAATCATGTTTCTGGTATGCACCCTTTGCTGGTTTCATGCCTCACGTACGTTTCTGGTTTGCACACCTTGCTGGTCACATGCCTCATGCACGTTTTTTGTTTGCACGCCTTGCTGGTCACATGCCTCTCACATGTTTCTAGTTTGCACTTGTCCGTTTAACACCTCCAGATAGCTTGGTTCAAGTCACACTGCCTGCCTCATTGCCGTTGCACATCTACTGGCCTGCACCACTCTTCTGATTTTTCTGGTTTAAGTCACATAGCCTATCTGTTTTTGGTTTTAGTCGTCACACGTTCCTGTCCATTTCTCTCCAGGTGGTGTTTACATTTTCTCTTCCAGGATGTATCGTCTCTCACAAGTTGTCTCTCTCACCATCCAGTTGGATGCTTTGTTTTTTTTGTTTTTCCATTTTGCTGGTTTTTGCCAAGAGATTGTTTGGCTAGATATCCCCTATTTTGTTGTTTACTACTTTGGCTGGTTCCTCTATTCCGTGTTCTCTCTTGCCGTCCATTCTTTGTTTTGCCGTGCTGTTTTGGACGCATGTCTCCTTTGGCCGGCCACTCTCCTTTGCCATCCACTATGTGTTCTACGGTGCTAGTTTTGCCATCCAGCCTTTGTGTTTTGTCGGTTGTCTCTTGTGTTGGACAGACTCTCTCTTCCTTTTCAGTGATGTTCTTCGTCTTGTAGGGTTTTGCCAAGTGATCACCTTGGTTGGTCAGTTGTTCTATGTTTGCCGTTCCAAAGCTCAATTTCTGACTCACCTTGGTTTGACATCTTCTTTTTGTTTTCTCTTTGGTTGGGTGGTTGCTTTCTCTTGCTTGTTTTCTGAGTGGTTCCTCTAGGTTTTTCATTTTGCTCAATTGCCGACACCCTTCTTCTTCCCTTCAACGGCTACCCTATTTGCTCTCTCTCTCTCTCTCTCTCTCTCTCGACTATATATTTTGTTGTCGTCAATTCCTTTTCACTCGGGCGTTGGCTGCTCCTCTCCTCCCTTTTTCTCTCTCTTCGTTCGTTAGGTTTTTCTTTGTCGTGCTCCTCTTCGTTTTTGTCGTGCTGGTTACCAAATGCTCAATTGTTGTGCTCCTCTTCTTTTTGTCGTGTATTCAATTATGTTGGCCTTGCCCTAATTTTGTCTTCTAAGATCGTTGTATACTCTCTTTCATAAACCCTAATAAGGCTTATTTGCGGCGAATTTATTGTCTTGCCCCCTCTATGCGACTTTTACATTATTTCCCCTCTATGTGGCTTTTACCTTCTTGCCCTTCTATGTGGCTTTACTTTCTTGCACACTTAAACCTAGTTGACAACAATTACAACCCATTCAAGGCTGTAGGAATAACAAGCATCAATTGATAGTGATACTTATGTCCCATAGATATCCTCTTCAAACTTTTTAGGACTTCTTTCCTCTTTCATAATCTAATGGAACTATGGTTTTAACTTTCATTCCATAACATGCAAAGCTTGTTTCTTGGCACTTTAATGCCATAAAAACACCTATCTCCACATTAAAAGCATGGATAAGATTTTCTAACTATCTTATCAATATGCTTTTATTCAAGCTTCATTACAATCTTTGCATTAAGATTAACATTAATATTAGCCAATCTCATGGTAACAATTTTAAGCCTACAAGCGAAAGGTCCAAAAATTTAACCAACTATTCTCACGATCCTTTATTTCCTATTAAGCCCTTTTAGTACTTGCTAATTCATATAGGTAGATTAATGATTGAGGTTGTGATATCCTTATTATAGGTCTAATATTATCACTTAATCCATTCATGAAACTTTCTATAGAATATTCTTCAAAAGGTTAAATTAGAGTGATTCATCACAAACTTTTTCTTAAATTTCTCTTAATAATAAATTATTGATATAATATTTACTAGTTCATTAAACTCCTCAATAAAACTCCTTAGCTTTCAACTATTGAACTTGATATGCAAATCATAACAACTTTTGTTCTAAATGACTATACTATATTAGCCAACATTGGAACTAAACTTTAAGTCTCGCTCCTTGGAATATAGCTACTGTTTCCATTATCACTTCTTCTTTTACAATACTTACCTTAAAGGATTGTACTTCATAATGAAATCCTTAGGGTTTGAATATTGAAAATAAGGTAGAATAATCATTGACCACTAGTTTCCACAATTTGCTTCTTATAGGCACTACTACTTAAGAAGCATATTCTTTAAGGATTGCTAAGATCCCTATAGAATCATGAATACATAGTTATAATACCTAAACAGTCTTATCAAATTCCATTAATTGATATTTTTCAACTTGCTCCTCAAATTTAACTATCAATAATTACATTAACTAAGAAAATATTGTATCGTATTAAGTGAATCTCACCTCCTAAATAAATATAACTCCATTGTACAATTTTCTTAGTCCTTGATTTAAGCTTGCATTAGAACCATATGCTCCTTAAACTGTTGCAAACCATCCTCTAATGCCATTGAAGAAGTAACACTAATCATCATCACATCTTTCTTTGTCATCACCAATTTGTACAAGCTTAGTAATCCACATAATAATAACCATTATGATAGCCAACTTGTTAGGGTTTGGAAAATTAGTAAGGAAAAGGTGATCAAGTATAAAGAATTTCGAGAAGAGAGAAAATATTTTTAGAGAGAAAAAAATTAGAATTTAATTTTTTGTCTTGTATATTTCCAAATATACCAACACCAACAACACATCTAGGAGGCTTTCTAGCAAACCAGTAGCATTCTGGGAGGCTATTACAGCACCAATAGCACCCTGGGAGGCTATTTCAGCACCAACTGCACATATAGAAAGAGGCTATACCAAAACCAGCAGCACCCCAGGAGGCTATACTAATGCCAGTAACACCACAGGAGGCTTCCCAGTAGTAACAACATGTCCAAGAAGCTCCTTAGCAACAACAACACATTTAGGATGCTCTCTAATAGTAGCAGCACGTTTAGGAGGCTTCCCCACAGTAGCAGCATGTTCGGGAGGCTATACTAGCATTAGCAGCACGTCCAGGAGGCTCCCCAACAATAGTAGGATGTCTAAGAGGTTTCCAAGCAATGGTAGCACATCCAAGAGGCTATACCAGCACTAGTAGTATGTCCAGGAGGCTTTCTAGCAGCAGCAGCATGTCCAAAAAGCTATTCCAACAAGTGCAGTGTGCCCAGTAGCCAAAGCAATAACACTGCATGTAGACAGTATACTAACAAATAACACATATTTCTTTTCTTATATTTGTAACCTTAAAAACCAAAAAAAATCTTTCCCAAAAATTACTACTTTATCATATACCATGTTGTAATTAACCTTAATTGTTGATGGTAAAGCCAATCCTTGGCATTATTAGCTAAGGAGAATGGAAAAGCTCTCAGTTTTATTTAATCCTTCATCACACATATTAGCTTCATACTATAATAAACAATATGGAATTCCTTCAAATGTTTGTTAGGATCCTTACTGCATGACTGCAAAATGTGAAAAACAAATTTATCAATCATGATTTGAGTTTAAAAGTTACATTTAACTCAAAATATTTTGTATGCAAAGTTATAAATTAAAGTTAGAAGGAGCAAATTTTTTCGAAGTCTAGTAATTTGTAGCAATGTCTTAAAGCACTAAATCACTAGATAAACCATTTGATACAAAATTGAGAGTTATATTAAGACTAAGTGAGGTAATCATAAATTGCTCTTGATTTTTCTAAGTCTCACCTCTTAACTTTTATAAGGTTCTCTCAACTTTATATCAAAATTTAGTTCACCAAAGTAGGATGATCAAGTCATAAACCATAATTAAACTTAAAATGAAAAGAAGCATGCAAAGATAACAAAAAAAAAAATAAAGAGAGAAAAATATATGACCAAGAAAACAAAAATAATTTCCAAAACCTTATCAAACAACATTTTTACAGCCCAAGAGGTTAAAGCCAATCGGTTAACCACTAGTTCTACTTAAAATGTCATTTCCTTTAAATAAGTATAGATGTGTCACCTAATTCATTCAAAATTTTCTTAATAAATAGTACTGTCATGACCAAAAACAGTGAAACACCAAAAATGCCTTAAAAACACAAACTTCGCAAACAAGAAGAGAGATAAATGTGACGAAGTCCCACATCAGAAAGGAGAAGGGGGTACTTGGGCCTTATAAACGTGGGCGTTGCACATCCAACAGGTTACCTTTTAGGAAGAAGGTAATGGCCCCGTGACAAGTGGTATCAGAGCCGACCCGACTCGAATCCGATGTCCGCTGCCAAGCACTCTAGGCCCAAGAGTAGGTAAGGGGGTCCCGGTCCACGACGAGGACGTCGATAGATTTGGTGGGGGAGAATGTGACGGAGTCCCACATCCGAAAAGAGAAGGGGGTTCTTAAGCCTTATAAACGTGGGCGCTGCACACCCCAACAGGTTACCTTTTGGGGAGAAGATAATGGCCCTGTGACATAAAGCTATCATCAACTTAGTAAACATTATTAAAAAAAAAAAAACAAAATGCAAAAATTGATAGAAAATACTCCATAGTAACAACATCAAATTTTTCTAACTGTTGTCAAGGTACCAAAAGTTTAATACTTCATTCTTAATTATTCAGTAGTAAATAATGTAAGTGTAATTTCCATAAGAAGTGTAATTAAGTTGCTATTAATTAATTAAAGATTAAAGATATTAACATAATTGGAGGGAAAAGTCGACTTCTAATTTTGTAGCAAATAAATTAAAGAAATCAATTAAATAAAATAAATTATAGAAAGATTAAATACTAATAGTCTAATTCTAAATTCATTCACCACTATGATATTCAATGATTTTGCTTAACCATAATATTGTCTTAATTCTAATAAAACTAACAACCTTAAATAATAACAAGTTTTGTTACATAAATTTTTCTTTAGATATTCATTAAGCAGAAGAAGCTTTTTATTTAGACTTTAATAATTATACTTCTAAAATAAACTCTCTAAGGTAATATATAAGCAACCTTAAAACTAAAAAAGAAAAAAAATAATATGAGTAATAATCATATAAATTTAGATTGTTTAATCTATATTGAATAATTCATAATAATAAGATGAAAATTTTTTATAATCCTCTATTATTATTTACTATTTAGTGATTAGAAAAAGGACAAAACAAATCACAATTTTTAATTTTAGTAATTAATAACCATTTAATTAATTCAGTATGTTTAACTAAATTAATTGAACAAACAATCATTCAACCATTAAATTAGAATAACTTAAACTTCATAAGAAGAGAGCATAACATATTAGAATAATCTATGCAATTAAAATACCAAAAATTTTGACATCCCTTAAAACTATTAAAAAATCAGACAACATATACTATAAAAAAGAAATTCTTCTAGAGTGGTTGTTTGATTTTTTAGCTATCCTCTCTTTTTACTCTCAAAAGATTTTTATACTTGATTGATGTTAATTATTTAAATTATATTTCTATATGTTTATTTAATTGATTAGCAAGCAAGTGAACTATATATGGATAATTACCTTTTTGTTTGGTACTATTTTTAGTAAGATTTTTGAATTTTAAATTTGAATTGAGCAAACAATCTTACAAATATCTTGTTTTCTATCAAATTTTTATATTTAAAAAGATATAAAATGAAATCTTAAGAGATTTGGAGAAAAGATAGAAAAAAAATAATGGAGATTTATAGCTAATAAAAATTTCAAACTAATCGACCTGTGTCATCGAGTAGATAGCATAGAGTGAAAAGAAGAAAAGTATAAAAGAATAACAAAATTAGGTTGACAAACCAGGCTAATGATTGTGGTCAATTATACATCAAAGAAGGTCAAGCTACAAAGTACAAAGACAAACATAAATTTCAAACTAATTGACCTAACTATGATTGCAATTGACTAAAGGTAATCGAATGACATGAAGTTCAAAAGGTGAAAGGCATAAAGAATTCAAGTCAATTAACTGGATTGTACTTGCAATTAACTAAGGCAATTGAAAAATGTAAAGTGTATAAGCTAAAATGTTACAATTTTGAATCGGTCAACCAATCCAAGTGCTAATATGAACCAATATTATGGAAGAAACATATTCTATTTATTGAATTGATTCGCACTATAGAAAGAAATTAATATTCAATGATTAGTTTGTATATTTGGTCTATAAAAGGGTGAGAAAACTCCATTTTGTAAGACCTTGAGGAATTCTTTATTGTAATCCTCTAAAAAAAAAAAAAGAGAAATTTGATAAAAAGTGATAAAATAAAAAATTAAGGGTTCTAAAGGAAAATACTTGTAATTGTGAGAAACTATAAGTGTTCTAACCAAATAATATATCATAATTATGGTTTTATATTTATAAAATATATTTATTACATGAATTTTATCTTAAAAATTTATCAATAATTATATCATTCTATAAAAAATATTGAAGATAAAAAAAACTTTTAATTAATATATATTATATGTTTAAAATATCAAGTATATATTTATAAAGTAAGAGACTAAATAGATAGCTCAGTATTGGCACAATAATGGAAAGAAGTAAAGAAGAAATTAGACTAATTGACTTGAATGACATGGGATTTAAAAGGTAAAAAGTTACAAAAAAATTCAAGTCAATTAACCTAATTATACTTATAGTTGACTAATGTGATGCAAAAGTGTAGAAATTAAAGAGTTACAAATTTTAGACCGATCAACCAATTATAGTGTGTTCAATAATGTGGAAAAGGCATGCTTTATTTTTGGAGTTGATTCTTTACACTAAAAGAAATCAATATTCAAAATTATTTTGCACAATTGGTCTATAACAAAGTGAGGAAATCTGCTTTATGTAAGATCTTAAAGAGTTATTCATTGTAATTATCCAAAAAAAAATGATAAAATGTGATAAAATTAAATAATAAGAGTTCTAAGAGAAAAGAGATATGACTGTGAGACACAATGAATGTTTTAGTGAAATAAAATATTATAATTATAATTTCATCATAATTATTTTTATAAAATATATTTTTTAAGTGAACTTCATCTTTAAAATTTATCAATTACCGTATAATTCTATAAAGACAACTAAAGATAAGAGTACCTTTAATTAATGTACATTAACATATAAACCATCAAATATATTTATAAAGCAAGAGACTGAATGAACAGTATATGTGCGAAAATGGAAGGAAGGGAGGGGGCGATTTTAGAGGCAACAGAGTCTTCTTCACCAGAAATGCAGATTTCACGGCGGGGCGAGGCGTATCGTGTGCGCGTGGGATAGTGTGTGTTCCAGCGCGTGCATTTTTTTTTTCTTTTTCTTTTTCTTTTTTTAGGTTTTTTCCCAATTATTTTTTTGAGTTTTGCAAGTATGCGATTACGAAGGAGAGGCGTACAGGGAGAGAACACGCGCGCCTGCCCTTACTGCGGAGTGACTTGGATGGAATAAATATTTAATCAACCAAAGAAGGAGCCGAGGCAGGCCACTGCCCGGCACATGTCAATTTTTAATAGAGGAGAATGATAAGCATCGCCTCAAAAACTCCCAAGAATGAGTTGACATCTCAATACACCCACCTCATGGAAGGGGACATCCTAGTTGTCATGGGTATTTTAAGTCTGATAGATATTTCAATCATGCATGAATGAGCTTTGATTTGTCATTGGATTGATAGAGAATGCCATTTATAAAAGTGTTTTCTTCCATTTTGTGTGTTTGATAAAAGTTGTACTGTAAATTTAATATTCAATCACATTGGTCGTACCATTTAACTGAGTATAATTTTGCTGAATAATTTTTTTAATTGAATTTAATTATATATATATATATAATTGTTAACTGTTTACCAGTGATATTTTTACCATCATAAATGCACAAGTCATTTTAAATTCATGTGTGCAAGATGCGCTAAAAACCCTACGCCGCAAAATAATGCTAATTAAAGAAGCTTTTATTTTTTGAGAGCCCACAAATAATTAATGAGGGCATGAAGGTGCTGCTTTAGAACGTTGCTGCTCTTTTTCTTTTTCACCCTTAAGAGAAAATTAGTATATTTATTTAATTCTTATTTTGTCATAGAATCTGAATAAAAAAACATTTTTGTGATCAAAAAATAAAGAAAATTCGGTCCCTAATTTTATCACTGATGTCACAATATATCAATCAACACAAGATTTTAGAATCTAGAGTCAGTTAATTTGGCTGGATGGTGAGTAAATATTTGGCCGTTGATTGTGAGTGGAACTGGCAGCATTTGAGTATTCTTCTCCTGATTCTTTTGAAGCCTGCGTTAACCGCGGGTATGTGCCCACAAATATTACAACTATTGCTCCTATTCTGTTATTTTTATCAGGGCAATTTGGTAGCTTTGGAATTGGAGGAACAACTGCAATGTTGCTAAAGATAAAAGATATCGTTCGATGATTGTGGAAGCAGAGTAGAGACCAGCGACTGAAATTTCACAAGTCTTGTCCGCGAAAAACCTGATGCAGGAAGGGCCGGTTGATGATATTCCATCAAGCAATAGCATGATATGTTGGCAACCTCCTCATCCGTTGGTGTTGAAGATCAACGCTGACGGTTGCGCGAAAGGAACAACGGGCCTGGCAAATTATGGAGGCATCGCTAGGGACTTTTGTGGCTAAGGGATGTTTGGGTGTTCTTGCTATGCAGGTATTTCCACAGCCATCGGCATTGAGCTTTATGATGTGCAGGTCATTTGTGTAGCTTTGTAGTTGGCTTGGCGTAAGGGATTATGCATAAATGAGATTGTAGAAAATTGCAAATCTAAAATCCAGAAGAAAGAGCCAATTGCTCTACCAAATGAATATCGGCAACTTCATGTTGAAGAAAGGTCGTTGCTTCATGTGCAGGAACAAGGTTTAAATCTATACTCCAACCGCAAAGATCCAAGAAAGTGACAACATAAAGCAATAACAGATGATGACTTCACGTTTTAAGAATAACAACATGAAAATATAATCTCATATTTTTTTTTTTTAAATGTGAAATCTCTGCTTGGTTCCAATAAAAAAGTTCTGTGCGACAGAAATTCAATAAAACTGACCATGGCAAGAAAATTTTGAAACTGTAGCGCCCAAAGTTGTTATGATGACAGCAGTTTTGTGAGAACCCCTTACATGACCAACAGCATGAAGTAAGTGCAAGGGAGCATTCATCAATGCTCCGGAATACAAGCTATTAAGGGATGATGGAAAGAAGCAATTGCCAGAAGTAATTACTTCATCCAGTGTGCCAAAAAAAAAAAAAGAAAAAACCACTGGAACGAAGCATCATTTTGGAAAACTAGTTAATTCTCACTCCCACTGTTTAAGCCAAGGCATATATATATATATATCCACATGCCCAGAATGCATCGATGTTCACATGATCTTGCAAGAAGCAACTTGGTCCTCTGACGTCATCCAACTGATGGTCCAAAGATGCATATACAACTCAAAGAATCGTCACCCAACTTTCTTCATCCTAACAAGTTCAAAAATGTTAAATACCCAAAACAGCTAGTGTACAAAGCATTGGGTCCAATGATGTTTCGTATGGAATTGGATTCAATATCCCATTTCGCATTGGGTACATTTGTGGAACACACATTTGCCCCGGACACCGACTGATGCTAATGTTTTCAGAGCAATACTATTCGAAAAATAAAAAAAAACAAGATATTGAGGACTAACGATTACCAGGAAAAGCGGATAACAGCTCCGAGTGGGCGACCTTTGTAGACCAAGATTTTCCAGGCGACAGAGTCTTCGTCACCAGAAATGCTGTTTTCCCGGAGGAAGCAAGAGAGATTCTGCTGTGGGAGTCAGCGTAGCTTGTGCGTGCGTGTGGGATACTGTGTGTTCCAGCGTGTGCGTCGACCTTTTTTTTTTTTTTTTTTGTATTGTTTAAGAAGGCTTGCAAGCGTGAGATTAGGAAGGAGGCGCAGGGGAACAGAACACACGCCCGCCGGACTCTGGAGTGACGCGGCAGCTGACTTGGATGGAATAATATTAGTCAACACAAGAAAGAGCCGAGGCCCTCCACTGCTCGGCGCATGCCATTTAAATAATAGGGGAAAATGAGAACCATCGCCCAAAAAAAACAAAAAAAAAAGAAAAGAAGGTCGTTATAGATATCAACAGCCTTTTGAATCTATAAAAACACACCTCAGCGATCTCAAACTCTCAACTGAAAAAACTCAAGTCAAGAGGAATCCATAGGCCATGACCAACCCAAAGCTGAATGCGCCCGACTTAACCTTGATTCTCATCGTCATCCTCCTCGTCTCTGAGCATTTACCAATTACTCTAGGGAAGGAACAATGCCACAAATCGGAGGGCGGCTGCCATGACAAGGCCAAGTCGCTGAAGCTGAAGATCATTGCAATAGTTACCATTCTCGTCACCAGCATGATCGGGGTATCCCTGCCCCTCTTCTCCCGCTCTGTCCGGTTTTTCCAGCCCGACAGACACTCGTTCGTACTGGTTAAACTCTTTGCTTCTGGTGTTATCCTCGCCACCGGGTACATGCACGTCTTGCCTGATTCTTTTGACTGCTTGACGTCGGTTTGCTTGCCGGACAATCCCTGGCATAAGTTCCCGTTCACTGCTTTCGTGGCGATGTTGTTCGCCATGATGACCCTCATGTTGGATTCTTTTGCAATGATTTATTACAAGAAGCGTAATAACTATAACAATAATGAGAACCAAAATGGCGTCGTTGACGAACAAGTGGTAAAGGGGAGTGACGTTGATGAGTTGGCAGCTGCTGAAAAGGCTGTGAATGAGAATACCCGTAATTTGTTGATGAGGAATCGGGTCGTGGCGCAGGTATATTTATTTTTCCAATTGTTAATCAAAGATTATGGCATTTCTTACAGGTTATCTTGCAACAGTCCAAAAACTGATGATCTTTTTTCTGCTACAGTCATTAACTTAATTGCTGTTCCTTGATTTCTTTTATTTATGATTGTGTGAAATTTGATTCTTAGCCGAAATTCGATATGCTTATTTCCATGTTATCTTTGGTTCAGATCTTGCATCTATATAATTGGTTCCAGCGTTTAGATCTTTGCAAATTATTGTGTGTAATGTACCCGTGTAGGTGCTGGAATTCGGCATTGTTGTTCACTCAGTTGTAATAGGTCTCTCAATGGGGGCATCAGATAATCCATGTACAATCAGGCCACTCATTATTGCCTTTTGCTTTCATCAATTCTTTGAAGGAATGGGTCTTGGTGGATGCATATTACAGGTTACAAAACATGGTACAGTTTAATATGGAATAAGCATGCAATACTTATTGATCCAATAAACATTTTCTAACACTTGCATTCTGTCATGAAAGGTCAGGCTGAATATCGAATGAAGACGAAGGCTACCATGGTGTTTTTCTTCTCTACCACAACTCCCTTTGGTATAGCACTGGGAATTCTTTTGTCAAAGACTTACGAAGAAAACAGTCCAACGGCTTTAATTGTGGTGGGACTGCTGAATGCTGCATCTGCCGGGTTATTGAATTATACGGCACTGGTGGACCTCCTGGCACCAGAGTTTCTAGGAACCAAAATGCAAGGAAGTATAAAGCTCCAGATATGGGGTTACATTGTTGCTCTGATAGGTGCTGGAATCATGTCCATGATGGCAAAATGGGCATAGCTTGTTTCAAGATGCACGACACGTGCTCATCCCTTTGTCCCGTGTATAGTTTGTTAAGCCTGTTTGCAAATTTGAAGGCAATAATCATGGATATGAATGTTGTGGCCGATCTGTTCTGAAGACGTATCTAGCATTCATCCTGTTTCGTTTCCGAATGGTTTGGAACCTACGTTGCTTTCCATCTCCTGGGTCTAGAAGTTGTTGATTTTCCCAATTCTGCACGCGCTAAAAGAGTTGATCATAGAACCCGTCTTTGTAAGGTCAATATTTCTAAATGCTCTCAAAAATCCATAACTCAGTGATAACGTCTTCCATCTTCTTGAATTGACTTCAACCTGTTTCAGATACAAATATTCCAAAGGATTTAAATCTGAATGCTTAGTCTTTCTCAGCTGGTCATTGCAGCTTATAAGTTCAGCCCATGTTTGCAAATTTTGGACGCATGATATTTATTCTTCGTTAAAATTTGTCGAGCTCTGGCAGCAGAACTGACGTTCAGGCAACTAGGGCTGAAACAGTCATGCAGTTTGACACTGCAGATCACAGTTTTTGTCCCCGGCAGGCATTCTTCAATTTAAAGGCGCAAAATAGGCCTAATATATCAAACCTAAACAGCTAACATAGCGATTACATAAGCTATCGCTAATGTAGCATTCTATTTTTTGACAACTTTAGGGACATCCAAAGTGTTGCATAAAACATGCTTTCTATAAAAAGTCAAGCAACATATATAAATGGGGACACGCAACCAATTTCTTTTTCAAATGCCTACGCATGGAAAATATCTTACAAATTTACTTTATTTAACTAAAAAAATTAATTGACCTATAAGGTTATACAGCGGGACAAACGTATAGGGACATCAGATGATATCCTTGTTGGCAAATACAAGTTCTAAAATCACTTGATATAGAATTAAGGTACAAAAAATAGATAACAAAAAGTCAATACAATTGAACTTCTAATAGAATTTCTAAAATTTACTGTGATAACTCTTAAAAAAGAATGAAATGACTTATAAAATTTTATTATTTAACATAAGTCTTAATTCATAGGCTTAGATTAGATGGTATTTATAACTAAAATTATTTATTTAATTGAAAAAATAGATCAAATTAAATGAGAAAATATTCTAAAATAAATTTAAATTAAAAAAATTATGAGTAATTCACATATATTTTTAAATAGTTTAATTAAAATTATTAATTATGATAAAATAAGTTAATAAATTACCAAATAATAATTACAATATAATTTATAAATGATAAGAAAATATCCTTTATAACATATCCTATATCAAACCCTCCACTTTGCAAGAAACTCACTGAATTGATAATGAGAAATTAACATATTCCATGCCACAGAAACAAATATTTTGAATAAATTATTATCTTTAATATAAGCCAATAATTCCTTTAGTATATCATGATGTAAATAATTAATACTAAACTATCATCTCCTTGATACTCTATTATAAGAAAATCAACAAAATCTTAGAACATGTGGATTATGGGTCCAACTTTTAAGTTTATAGAATTCATAGATGATACTTGGCCCTCGTTGAGTTCTCCACTAACACAAAAGAAATTATATGCCTCAATCAGCATATGATTATCAACAAATATTTCTTCTTTTTGAATCACTGACTCTTGATGTATGGATATGTCATTGCAAACAAACATATGATCACACAATTTATCAGTTAGTAGAAAATAAGAATTAAATTTCTCTTCAGCTTGTTCTAAAATCTCGTCAAACATATTGTTACCATAAAATTTCAACATTAATAAATTTCTTATATCTATCCATGATTGAATTTCAGACTTACCATACCTTAATTCAAAATATTGAGTATAATTCCATCGTTTAGCTACACCATCTCAAAGTTTAGAATACGCAAAAATCATTTGAAATAGACTTCAATTTCTACTAACCAATTGACAAAATTAATGAAAAAATTTCCATCAATGAAAGAATTTTTTTTAAATTAAGAACATAAATATGAACATACCAACTATGAGTCATATCTCCAATACAAGACCTATTGCATTACAATTACTCTAGATAAAGCTTTCTTTTCACTATAAAGAGATTGCCTTGGATCTCTTAAGATAACATTAACACAGACCAAACTTGCTCTGATACCACCTAACGCTGGACAGAAGTGTGAGGACATTAGATAATATCAAGAAAGGAAATCCAAGCTCTGATATCACTTAAATGTGGGATAAAGGTGCAAAAAATAAATAATAAAAAGTCAACACTCAGTTAAACTTTTAATAAGAATTTTTAAAATCTACCAAGATAACTCTTAAAAGAGAATAAAATGACTTATAAAATTTTATTATTTATCAGATGTCTTAGCCTTAGGTTATAACTAAAACTATTTATCTAATTGGAAGAATACTTTAAGTTAAATGAGAAAATATTTTAAAATAAATTAAAATAAAAAAAATTCTGAATAGTTTACATATTTTTTTAAATAGTTTAATTAAAATTCCTAATTATGCTAAAACATGTAAAAAAAATTACAAAATAGTAATTACAATTACAAGGATGATAAGAGAATATTCTTTATAACATATCCTACATCACAACGTTGGTTTGGATCTCAATATTAAAACTTGAATACTTAGTCAATATAAACAAGGGAAATGTATGTGTGTGTACTCCACACGTGGCATAATTCTTTGCATATGATAACTAAGCAATATTGAGAATGAAATTTTTGGATCCCTTGTCAGTATATTACTCTAAAAATTGATACAAAAATTGTCATGCATTGCAGGTGTCTCGGCTAAAATTAACACCCTTATGTACGCCTGCTATAACCCGCATTCATAGATCAAGAGAACCAAGATTTATTGAGATTATGGGACATCTTAATGCCCAAACATGGCCTTTCACCTCACAAAAATCTTTTTTTTTTTCTTTCACGTCATTGATTTGTGCTAAGGGTGGAACTCATGTACGTGCCTAGAGGTTAGAGCTTTTCTGTGATGTCTATACACACACATGCAAAGAAATATAAAGGAAAGGCTTGTTGTGACTAAGATCTAAAAGATTTAAAAAGGAGGAAAATTCACTGGGTTATCCACGTCCAGATTTTTTTATTTCTTTTTTTTTTTGGAACAGTTATTTTATTATTATTTTTTAAATAAATGAATTGGACAATTAGCAGGACCACCAGACGACTCAGAATCAAAGAGGGAGAATGGACTTTCCAGTTTAGCAAGTAGCGAAGGATATTATCATTGGAACATTGGTCGTAGACAATGGGCCTACTAGACTCAGGCCTTAGGAACCCACATTAGAAAATCAGAGCAACCCCAGCTTGTAACCGAAGATGTACTCACCCAACTCTTTAATCACCCCTTCACCTCATCATCTGCCTTCACCGTCTGCCTCCGTCGCAAGCCAACCAGGCATCTCGTAGGTCCCTCTGATGCTGACACACTCCCCTGCTGTTGGCACTTGCTGGTTATTGTAAATAAGGAGTG
Organism: Ceriops zippeliana; assembly: GCA_037897445.1. Lineage (NCBI taxonomy): Eukaryota > Viridiplantae > Streptophyta > Magnoliopsida > Malpighiales > Rhizophoraceae > Ceriops > Ceriops zippeliana. The sequence goes on from JBAPLH010000155.1 coordinate 3,847,367, forward strand.
ACATCGGTGAAAACCGACAAGGTGGCAGCCGAGAGGAGAAGAAAAAATAAATAAACAAAAAGAGAAGGAGTAAAAAGGAAAAATAAAAATAAAAAAATGTAAAACAAAAGGGGCAGAAAATAGATTAAAGAAACATTCAGGGTAAAAGTGAAAGGCAAAGAAATAACGGGGATTAGGATGAAAAATTCACAGAATAGGTAGAGAGAGAATTATTAAAAAATTAAATGAATTGATAGACGTCAGAAAATAAAAAATGAAAAAGGAAACAAGATGAGACTGAACGAATTAATAATTATGGGTACCAAAAGGAAAAAAAAAAAGATAAAAACACAAAATAAAGTAGAGTAATCAAATTTTCACAAAAAAAAACAACAAAATAATCAATAAAAGAATTAAGATTTAAATTTATAGTGTTGAGTGAAGATTTCAAATTTATATGGATTAATTGATTTGAATATAAAGAAGTGTTAAATTAACAAAAAGTATAAATTTTTGAATATAAAAATAAATTAAGCTGAAATTTAAAAAAAAAAACTCAAAATTAAATACTTGTTAAGATGAGAGTTAAAATTAGTTTAATTTAATTTTTTATTTGAATAAAAATTTAAAAATAAATTATTTATATAATAGTACTTTATAAATATTATGTATTATAAAGTATCATGATGAATGAAATTTTAAACTTCATTGTTTAACATTTTGTGCTGTAAATTATTTTATAAATTTGAAAGTCAAGTTAATATTAGCTAAAGAAAGTCTAGTAAAATTTGTCAAAGAAACTTTTTATAGTATTATTGATAATGATGAGAAATTTTGCTATATTTGTAGTTTATGATATAAGTTAAGGTTTTAGACAAGTAAATACTATAAATGAAGATGAAATTATAAAGTTTTAACATGAAAGTAATTTTTAAAAACAATGAAGTTAAAGCATAAAGTTAAAAAAAAATAAAGCATTGAAGTATTAAGATTTTGATAAATAGATGTAATGTTATGAATTACTATATTAATAAATCAAAATTAAAGAAAAATATTGAAATTAATTTAAATTTGTCATTTGGTGTGATTTTTGTATTAAATTAAGAATAAATATAATCTAATATATAAAAATTTAAGTATCTTAGTTTTATTATATATTTGGTAAGTATAAGCTTTTATTATATAGTTAGTGAGTACAAACTTTTATTATGTGGCTGATTGAGAGATACTATTTCAATTATTAACATGATTTGATATATTATAGGTGGACTTCTTAATAAATTGTTGTGTAGTATTTTCAAATTAATGAAATTAAAATTTTGCTTCAATATAATTGGATATAAGTTAATAGTGCTATTGAAGTTAATTTAGCTCTATTTAAAGGCCTTAAAGGCAAATTAGAAAAGGATTTTTTTTTTTTTGGCTCTTACCACACTAAATACAAGATTGACTTTGTAGTGAAACTTCACGGATAAAACATAAAAAGCAATTTTTCTACACTAACAATCCCTAAAACATCTCTTATACTTTAACATAGGCAAAACATACAACTTGCTAGATAAGATCTCCTTTAACTTAAGCTAAAGTGGGTTTGATTATCAAATCTAGTAACAATAAAAGCTTTAAAGGTCAAATAAAACCCTCATAATAGTGACTTTTAGTTACGAACTCTTAAAGGAACCATTAACAAAGCAATAAGAAAGATAACACTATTATTGGGTGTTTTGTGTTACAGAGAGTTCTTATATTACTAAGGGTAAGCAAATTGAAGCTCTTAAGTCCTTAAGCAAGTAACTCATATGTGAGGGCACTAAGGATAATGTGGGAATTTATACTATGTTGTGTCTTTGTCAATTATTGTTTTTATGTGTGATTCCATCTAGCTGAAAGTTCAAAAGCTACATAAGCAAGACGTAATACTAAGTGTTAGTATGATTTCTTTGTAAATTTTTGGTGGCTTAGAGAGGTTAATCAGACTTAAGCCAAAAAAAGAGGAACTTAATGGAAGAGATAGTTATTGCTTGCTAGTGTAATAAAAAGGATAAGGAAAAGTTAATAAACTCCTCCTTAGTGCTTTTACAAACTCTTCACTCGTGGCTCATCCCTTTTACATGCATTTTATAACAAAGCTTCCCATATATGGGTTTTTTTAGTGCTAATCATTATTGTGTTATAACTAATATAGTCTTTAATCCTAAAAAATTGCTCGACCTTTGCATCTATGAACAATAGTAATATGGTTACTAATTGAGTGAAAATGCATGATAGGATGGTAACTAAAAGGGCATATAAGGAATAACAAAGAAGGGAGGTTAGTAAGTGGAGGGTCGGATAATTAAGCTACGACAAAATGTTGGACACTACAACAATCATTTGATAACAAATGGAATGAAATTTCTTTTGACAAAAAATGCAAGTTGGGGGCCTTTGAGCCATATGTGAAGCAAATGAAAGAGTGAAGAGCTAGGAAGAGCCTAAAAGGACTATATTTCTTTACTAGAAGTAAATATCAAGATAACAATGACAAATAATTACTACTTTAAGGATTGTCTCAAAGATATTCAAAATTGTATTAGTCTTATCTAAGGTTTTTAATTAGTGTTGTCCTTTGAAGGATTGTAAGCAAAACTACCCAAATTATTAAATCCAACCAACCTAATCAAAACTAAACTTGTCAAAATTGTTAAAAATAGATTGGTTATGATTTTTAATTTCTGTAAACTACATTAAATGGTTTAGTTATAGTTTTGGAAATCCAACAATTGCAAAAATTGAACTTGTTGCTATAATATTAAATTCTTAAATAATATTTTATAAATATATAGACCATATAAAAAAAACGTTTAACCTTCCTATTAGCCCCTATACATGACTTAACACACCTATACCCTTAAATGTTCTCATTAACTTAAAACATAATAATTGGAAACCCTAATTGTGAAATAATAATGTTGAGTTTATCTTTGATGACTAATATTGGATTTGTTGTCAACAGCATCTCACATTGTTGTTCATGTTGATTTGATATTTTGAATGTTGTGATACATAAAAGTTGTTGGGCAAAACTAGTGATGGCAAGTCAACCCTGAAGTCAATGAGTCAATGTTGATTGTTAATCCTATATTTTAAAGGTCAAAGTTGACCATTGATCTTAAATTTTAAAAAGTTAATGTTGATCATTGATCCTAAATTTTAGAAATCAAATCTGGTCATTGATTATAGGGTAACCTTTGGAAATCAACACTGACTATTAATGAGTGTGCAATCTTAATCTCAAGGCTCTATAAATAACCTCATGCACCTTGTAAGACAAGTATGTGTGCTGCAAAATTTTAAGAGAGAATGGCAAACCTAAAGGTAGCCACAAAGAGATGTGAACGACAAAGAGAGAGTGACTAGCCAAGCCAAAGAAGGCAGCCACCAAGGAGAAAGCAATGGACTAAGGAGGGTGCAATAATAGTCGAGTAAGAGAGTTATAACTAATGAGAGGTGCATCCGACCAAGAGAGGTGTAGTACCAAGGAGAGAAAAATGTGTAGCAACCACACCAAAGAGAGAAAGATATGTAGTAGCCACACCAAACCAAAAGAGAGGGCATGTAGCAGCCACACCAAACCAAAAAAGAAGGTGTGCAGTAACCACACCAAAGAAAGAAGAAGGCAGTAATTGGCCAAACCAAAGGGAGAAGGAGTTGCAGCAACTGGCTAAGGAATCTTGCATAGTAAAGAAACCATCAACATGTAGCAGGCAACATCAGCCATAGTTTACAACACTAGTAGCAACTTGCAACACTAATTGCAGTCCATAACACCAAAAGTAGTCTGCAACACTAGCAGCAGCTTGTGACACTAGCAGCAATTGCATAACTAGTAACAAATAATAGTAACAAGAGTAGGTAGCAAACCAAGGAGAAATTAGCAACTTGTAGGCAAAACTAGTAGTAAGTAATAGCAACAAAGGTAGGCACAACCAACAAAGGCAACAAGTACAGGCATAGCCAGTAGCAATAACAACAAGTGTAGACATAACCAGCAAAAGCAACAAATAGGCATAACCAGCAGCAATAGTAGCGTGTAGAACCAGTAGTAGGTGAATCATAACCAGTAGATTGCAACAAGCATAACCAATAGTAAGCAATAAGTGTAGGCATGACCAACAGTAGGTTTGGTAGCTTGCAGCGGCAGAGGAGAAAACATGTCATGGCAACACATCTAACAACTTGCAATAGAAGAGGAGAAAATGTGCCTCTGCAATAGTATGCGATAGCAGAGAAAATGTGTCCTGACATCAACTCCAGTAGTAAAGGAGAAAATGTGCCTTGGCAACAAGTCTGATAAGTTGCAATAGTAGAGGAGAAAACATACACAGGTAGCAAGGGAAAAAACCTGCTAGATCAGTAAATGAAGCAATTGAAGTTCCCAACTTCTGCTTAGGATCTACTAGTTTATGATACTGAGAGGGGGGGGAGAATCAGTATCACTATAATTCACAATTCGCAGGTAAGTGAACAACTTCAACCTCTTCTTAAAAGTGAACTCTTTCTCAGACTCGACTAAGGTAGATCTATTGCTACCTACTAATCACAATAGTCCCCAAAGTCACCTTTCATACACCTTGCCTAATAGAAATTTTGGATGTTCTTGTTTAGGTCTTCGTTAGGTTATGGGTTAGCTGATACTTTTGCTACATTCACATAACTCAATTCAAAATACAAAAAAGTAAAACAAAGTAAGGACACACGAGATTTATGTGGTTCCATCAACATGATATACATCCACGGTGGTAGGGACTCTCCCTCTACCAAGACAATCCACTATACTTAAGAATACCAATTACAATGGATGTCTTAATCCTCTGCTCCTTTCACTATTGCAAATACTAAGCAAGTATAATACAAAGAGTATCACTTACTATGTCTACCCTTCTTTTAGCTTGTCTTGCCTCTGTTTAATTGAATGTCTACTTTATTGCCGCTTAGAAGTTCACCACAACACTCTCTAACCTCTCTTGAAGAAATCTAGAATACATCAAGTTCTTTCAATGCTTCACCAAATTCCTTCTTTAGGTTGTCTCACACAGCTCCTGCTTTCACCATCTCATGTCTCACTCATCTCCTATTTCACATCTCATGACCTACCTCACGTTTCTGGTTTGTCATGTCGTCGCACGTTCTGGTCTTACGTCGTCTCCTGACGTACACCTATGTTTCTGCTATGCTCCCATCACAACTTTGCTGGTCTCTTGTTTTAGCTTCGCTAGTCTCCTGTGTCAGCTTTGCTAATCTTGCATTTCAAGTCACTAGTTTCTGGTCTCCCTTTTTTGGTCACCTATTACTGGTCTCACGGCCTGGTCATCCGTTTCTTCCAAGGGTGGTGCGTTTCTGGTTTGTGCTCTCAACTCACATTTTTGGTTTTCTTCCTTTTTGCTGGACTCACACCTCAAGCCTCACTTGTCTGTTGGTTTTCTTCCAGTTAGTGGTCTCACACCTCACGACTTACTTGTTCAATTTTGGTTTGCCCTTATCCATTTTACACCTCTTTTGGTCGTATTAGATTTTCTTCCTTTTTTTTCGGTTACTGTTCTTTGGTTGTCCACCCCTATTTAGTCGTGTTGGACTTTCTTTCTTTTCTATTGGTCACACTTCTTTTGGCCGTGTCTATTTTTTTCTCCTTCCCACCATCCAACCAGATCTCTCTCATCGTCCAGCTAGATTTCTCTCACCATCCAGTCCTATTCTGCTGTTGACTCCTCTTTTTGCCATCCAACCTTGTTCTACCGTTGACTCCTCTTTTTGCAGTCCAACCGTTCACTCTTCTTTATTCATGTTTGGGCGTGTCAGTGGTGTGCTGTTTCAGATTTTTCTTTCTCTTCCAATGACTCTTTTTTCTAGTGGTGGCTCTTCATTTTCTCTCTCTCACCGTCTAGCCGGATCTCTCTCACCGTCCAGTCGGATCTCTCTGTTTTGCTGTCTAGCCAGATTTCCTCTATTTTGCCGACAGTCTCTCTCTCTTCATCCACCCCTCTTTGGACGTTCTTGGTTTTTCTCTCCCTTTTTTTTTTCGTCCTCTCTTTTATGGCCATCTCGGTATTTTTTCCCTTTCGACTGGATTGTGTCGTCTGTTTCTCTTTCTACCTCTTTGTCGTGTTGTTTCCTTACCGACCTCTGGTGTGCCAATGGTGTGTCATTCCTCACGGGTTTCTCTTTTTTGCCGTCACACTGTTTTCTCCTTACCGTGTTGGATTTTTCTCTTTGCAACCCTTGTTCTGCCGTGGCCATCTATATTACTGCCAACCACCTCTTTGTGTTTATGCCATGTAGGGTTTGGTGCTGGCCGGTCACTCTAGGTTTGCTAAATGTTTAATTGCCGATACCCTTGGTTGAATGATTGCTTGTGTTTTACCGAGTATTTAATTATGTTGTTCACCTTTGTGTTTTTCCATGTATTCAATTGTGTTGGCCTTACCCTAGTTTTGTCTTCTAAGGTCTTTATATACTCTCTTCCATGAAACCCTAATAGGGCTTACGTGTCAGATTTACGTTCTTGCCCTTACATTGGTGGATTTACTTTCTTGCACTTCCATGTGGCTTTACTTTCTTGCACACTTAAACCTAGTTGACAACAATTACAACCCATATAAGGTTGTGGGAACAACAGCAACCTACCAAGGTAGTAAGTGAAGTAATATGCCAAGGCAACAAGTGAGGCGGCACTGATAGCAGGGAAAAGAACTTGCCAAGGTAGGAGGTGAGACAGCATTGGCAGCAGGGAAGAGAACCTACTAAGGCAATAGGGAAGGCAGTGCTTATAGTAGGTGAAAAGAACCTGTGTGGAGATAACTTGCAGCTGAGAGAACCTATAAAGAAAAGATTGGCAAAGCTTAAGCAAAGACTAGTTGTAAGGAAGGAGAAGATTTATTTTCTGCAACAACAACCTATTCATATTAAGTAATCCTTATCAAGAAAGTGTTAGTCACTAACCTTTAGATAAACTTGTTGAAAAAAGGTGGGAGACTCTTGGAGTGATTGAAGATCAACTCTTTTAGTGATCAAGAGATCAAACCTTCTAGTAATCAGGAGATCAACTCGTCAAGTGATCGGGAGATCATTATAAGTGGTTAAGGAGTGATTCTTTCACAAAATAACTGTATTCCTTGATAACAAGAGTGGATTATGTGATTTAGGAGTGATCCTATTACACCATGGACATAGCTCACACATTGTGGGTGAACCACGTAAAAATTGTTGTGTGTTCTTAGGTGCTTGTATTTGATTGATGTCCTATGGCTACTCTCACATAAAAAAGAAAGATAAAAATTGGATCATCGACTCTAACAAGTTACAAAAGTTAATCTGGAAAGATTTTTAAAAAGTGAGCATCTTATACTAATTCGCCCCCTCTCCCTTTTAGTGTAAGACCTAAGAGGTTCTTCATTAAATGGTATCAAAATTGGTTTCCTTTGTTGATCTATTTTGTCTGCTTTGATCTGAAATTATTGTTGTTATTGTGAATTTTTGCTAGTTGATATCATGTATAGCATGAACAGTGTTGACAACAAAGGCATTCCCACTTTTGATGGACAGAATTATCAGTTGTAGAAGAATAGAAAGCTCTCATATCTAATGTCACTTGGTCTGAATGTGTTTAAAACTATTGTTAGTGGCTTCATCCTTGTTGCTGAAAGAGATGCTATGATGCCTATTGATAAGAATAATTTGGAGTATGATCGAAAGGCAAGAAATGCCTTGTATGCCTCCTTATCAGCTAAAGAATTTACCAAAGTGATAAGGTGTAATACAGCCAAACAAATTTGGGACAAATTGAAGAATATTTATGAAGGAAACAAGTTTGTGAAGGAAGTCAAGCTATAAATTTAGAGAAGTAAATTTGAAGATATAAAGATGCAGAATGATGAATTTATGGATGACTTTTTCACAAGAGTCAATGAAATTGTATGCTCTATTAGAGGCTATGAAGAGGAGATCAATAATGCTACTGTGATAAAGAAGATACTTAGAACCTTACTGAAGGCTTACAATGCCAAAGTTTCCTCCATAGAAGATAAAGACTTAGATAGGTTGCCTTTAGATGATTTTCATAGCATATTGGTAGCTTATGAAATAAGAATAGGTCCAATGAAAAAAGAAAAGAAGTCTAAGGCGAAGAATGCGTCGACTTTCAAAGCAATGAAAAAATTAAAGATTAAAGACCAAGAAGAAGAATCCAACAGTAACTCTGAAGAAGAAGATGATGATACTGCATTGGATGAAGTCATGGCATACATCACCAAAAATATGAGGAAAGGAAAAGGAAAGTACAAGGGAAAATTACCTTTGAAGTGCTTTAGTTATGGAGACATAAGGCACTTTGTTGTGGACTGCCCAAAGAGAAGAGAAGTAGACAGTGATGATGATGATGGGCTGGCCTTATAGAGAAGAATAAAGAAATTCAACTATTCTAAAGCTGAAAATTCAAGTACCAAAGGGAAAAAGCAACTCTTAAGATCCAAAAGAAGAAATTATTTGAGCAAGTTAGATGAAAAAGATTCTGAAGAAGAAGTTGATGATGATTCTAATGATGCTACTGCAAAAAATGTGAAAGTTGCTCAAATAGATGATGATCAAGAATCTTTAAGTGATAAGGAATCAACTGAAGAGGAAGAGGATGAGTTGGTTTAGCAATTTAAGAATGAATTGAGAGCTTGTTTGCATAAAAATAGCAAGATAGAAAAAGAGGTACAACATCTTAAGAAGTTGTATGAAAATTCTGCTGTTGATGAATCTAATCTCTAGGTGAAAGAAAAGGAGTTTGAAGCAAAAGAGATGGAGTACTTAAGAGAATTAAGGAGTTGATTGTATGTGAGGTAGAGCAAGGTAAGATACATGAAGATCTTGGTGCTAAGGTGATTGAACAAAAGCAAGAGGTGTTGATTTTGCAAGCCAAGCTCTACAAGGCTGAATCTGAACTAAAAAAGTATAAAGAAAGCTTTATGCAAGTCATAAAAGTAAGATGAGAGTCGTCTTCAGCAAATGTCATCAAAGAGGATACTATCTGATGAGGACTGGTTTAGGTCTCACATTGAGAAGGGGGTGAATTAGTGTGAGATATTCTTTTTTACAAATCAATTCGGATTTAACCTCTGTGACTTGTTAAAGCCAATGATCCAATTTTTAATTTTCTCCTTTATGTGAGCACAACTATATGAATAAAAAACAATGCTCAAGCACCCAAATGCACATGACAATTTTTACGTAATTCACTCACAATGTGTGAGTTATGTCCACGATGCAATAGGATCACTCCTAAATCACACAATCTACTGTTGTTATCAAGGGATATACTAATGTTATGGAAGGATCACTCCTTCACCACTTGTGGAAGCATTACTCCTTAACCACTTATTATAATCTCTCGATCAAGGAATCACTCTAAGGGTATTCCATCCTATTTTTCAACAAATCTATCAAGAGTTTATGGAAAAACCTTTCTCGAAAAACAATTGCTTAATGTGTATAGTCTATTAAAGCAAATATGGATCTTCTCATTCTTTTGCTATCAGTATTGCCTACGTGTTACCACTGCTGTTCGCATGCTCTGCTAATGCTATCTGTATGTGTTACGTATGTTGTCTGCATGCACTGTTAATGCCATTTATACACATTGTTGCTATAGTCTGCACATGTTATTGTTGCTGTCCACACGCGCATTGCTGTCTGTATGCGCTACTACTACTGTCTACTATTATCCAAGCAAGCTATTAATGTAGTCTATATGTGTTGCTGCTTCTGCCTGCTGTCTGCACACGATGTGCCCACTCTCTACACAAGCTCTTCCTATTGTTTGCACATGCAGTGCTTGTTGTCCACACAAGCTATGCCCGTTGTCTACACACATGTACTTGCTGTTAGCACACACTATTGCTATTGTTCGCATGCGCGCTGCTATCTATGCACACTGTTGCTACTGTTCACACGCATGTTGCTATCCATGTGCACTATGGATACTGTTCATGAGCACTGCAACTGCTGTCCACACATGCTGTTCCTGCTTTCCTTACATGTTACAATAGTTTTCTTGTGCTGCTACATTTCTCCTCGTGAATTGTAGTAGTTTTGTTGCACTGCCATTGCTCTCTCCGTGTGCTACAGCTGTCTTTTCTTACCACTATTGCTCTCTCTGCACGATGTAGCTGTCTTGTCATGCCATTGCTACTATCTACCCACATTGCAGCTGTTTTCTCATGTCGCTACTGCTGTTTGCAGGTGCACCACTTGTTATTGCACGTTGGTTGCTGGTGCAGGACCCTTGTGTTACTGGTCCACCTCCTACTAGACTCACATGTTATTTTTGCCTCCTTCTGGTTTGTCTTCCTTGGCTGCTTTGTTGGTTTGCTGGTGCAGCTATTGCCTTAGTGGTGTTTGTTGGTGTAGGTATATCCTTTTAGATGTGTTGTTGGTGCAAGGAAGCCTTTTGAATGTGCTACTGCTGTTGGGAAGTCTCCTGGATGTGCTACAGGTGCAGGGAAGTCTCCTAGACGTGCTACTACTGGTAGGAAGTCTCCTAGACATGCTGTTGGTGCTGGTATACCCTCTTGGACCTACAGGGACCTTTGTTGCTGCTAGTATACCCTTCTAGACGTGTAGGGACGTGCTGTTGGTATTGGTATACCCTTCTGGACCTGTAAGGACGTCTACTACTATTGGTATACCCTCATGGACATGTAGGGATGTACTGCTGATGTTGGTAGCCAGTTTTTGCTATCACCTTTGTGAGAACTTGTTGGTGCAACGGCTGTCTTGGTAAGGGTTTGTTGGTGTGGGTGGCTGGCTACCTTGCCTTCTTTCATTGGTGGCTGCTGCTCTCACCTTGTTGGCTGCCCTTGCCTTCTTTCCTTGGTGGTTGCTGCTCTTTCTTTAACCGGTAGCCTCCTCTTTTCCGTTCACCTCCCTTTTTCCCTAGGTTTGCCTCTCATCTCTCTCTTTGTCATTCACTCAATTTTCTATAGCCCCTTTTTTCTTTTTGCAAGACACCTAAGGGTATTTATAGAGTCTTAGGATTAGGGCTACACGATCATCAATGATCATCATTAATTCCCACATGTTACCTTATAATCAATGATAAGATTTGATTCTTAAAATTTAGGATCAATGGGTTAATAATCAATCTTGACCCCTAAAATTTAGGGTCACAGTCAACATTGACTCTTCAATGCCAAGGTTGGCCTATTATCACCGGTTTCTCACAATGACCTTACTACATCTCAATAGTATTCATAACATCAAATCAACACATATAACGGTGTGAGATGGTGTTGACAACAAATCCAACTCTAGCCATCAAAGATAGGCTCAACAATCTCCCCTTTTGGATTTGTTAGCAACATATTAAATCCAACCATGTACAACATCCCTTACACAAAGTCATTTGTCTCCCCCTGAAAATATATCACTTGTTACTCACCCTGTCTACTTCTCCCCCTTTATCCATCAAGCTACTCCCTCTTTTTATCAATATACCTTTTTTTTTTATTTATGCAAAATATCTCCCCTTTTGATAACAAATCCAAATAATAATAGTAAAGGGAAGGGGAAAGGTTAGCAAATGCCTCAACCTCAAGGAGTTGGTTGAACACATAGGATTAGGCTTAACTTTTAGAACATCTCTCTTGACAGAGGTTTGGTGAATAAATTGGCAACTTGCTCCAAGGTAGGCATATACTTTATCTTTACTTTATTCTTCTTCATCTTTTTTTTTTTTTTAATGAAGTGGTATTTGATTTTAATGTGTTTAGTTTGGGAGTGTTGGATAGGATTCTTTGACAAATTGATGGCATTTTGGTTATCACAACCAATCAGCAATGGTAGCTGTACACCCGCCTTTGTATCTTTAAGCTATTGTTTCATCCAAAACAGTTGAGTACAAGTCTAAGTCATAACCATATATTCAGCCTCTATAGTATTTAGAGTCACTGAATTTTACTTCTTGCTATGTCATGAAACATATCTACTACCCAAATAAAATGCACCATCAAATGTTAATCTTCAGTCATCACAATTTCTAGCCCAATCTACATCTGTATATCCATACAAGTTAAGCTGTCTGCTCCTATCATATAAAGTAGCCCATAATTAGTTGTGTCCTTCATATACCTTAGAATTCTCTTAGCCATTATGAGATGAGACTTCTTAGGGTCATTTTGAAATCTAACATAAAGGGTTACACCAAAGACCATATTAGGCCTTGATGTTGTCAAATATAGTAAGCTTCCAATCAACTTTTTGTATTCCTTTTGATCAACCATGTTGCCTTCTTTATCCATACTTAACTTTGTTCCAACCATGATGGGAGTGCTTACTTCTTTAGAATTCTTCATCCCAAACCTTTTCAAATACTCATAAGCATACTTTTCTTGGGAGAGAAAAATTATAGCCTCACTTTGTAATGCCCATAATCCTAAGAAGAATTTCATTTCACCAAGCATGGACGTCTCAAACTTTTTCTTTGTCTACTTGGCAAAGGCAGTGCATAGGGCCTCCTTTTCTGCAGCAAAGATATGTCATCAACATAGACCACAACAATTAACTGGCCCTATACAGGTTGTTATCCATATTTCCTTTTCTAAACTTCATTTTCTTAAGGCATGTATCTAGCTTTGAATACCATGCTTGGAACTTGCTTTAAGCCATATAAAGTCTTGTTCAATCTGCAAACATGTAAGCCATCATGATCAAATATAAAACCATTAAGTTGTTCAATAAATACCTCTTCTTAAAGCTCTTCATTCAGGAATGCAGACTTCACATCCATCTGATAGACTTTATAGTTCCTTTGAGCAACAATGGCCATGAATATTCTAATTGCTTCAAGTCTAACAACCAAAGCAAAGGTTTCTTCAAAGTCAACACCTTTTACTTGTGAGTAGTCTTTGTAAAAAAGTCTTGCTTTGTTTCTTACCACCTCACCTTTTTCATTAAGCTTGTTTTTGAACACCCACTTGGTTCCAATGATGTTTTTTCCTTTAGGTCTAAGGACTAAACACCAAGTGTTATTCTTTTCAATTTGGTCAAACTCTTCATTCATAACACTCACCCATTCCTTGTGCTTTAATACTTTTTCTACAAACTTAGGTTTAACCTTAGAAATTAATGAGATTTGTTCATTAACCTGTAGTCTTCTTCTGGTTTGCACAGAGTCCTTTTTCATGCCAATAATGTTTTTAGACTCAACTTTAGCTCTGACTCTTTTATGAGTTTGGAAACACCTTAATTCTTCTTCTTCATCACTTGTAACTTGAGAATTAACATCTTCCTTATGCTAGACAGCCTCGGATTCATCACTGTCAAACTTTCTTTAGTTGTCATACATGGCATCTTCAGCTTCCACATGCTATGATTGCATTGTAGCACCATCTTCAATCACTTCAACATCAAAGCTATCCACCATTTTTAGCAACCTTTTGTTATAGCATTTGAAGCCTCTTCCATTTGGTACATAGTCTAAGAATATACCTTCATCAACCTTCTCATCAAATTTGCTAAGATGTTTACCTTTGACTTTAATAAGGCAAGTGCTCCCAAACACTTTAAAGTATTTTACAATTAGCTTTTTACCATACCATAATTTATAGGGTGTCTTCTCTGTATGTGGTCTCATTAAGCATCTATTTTGAACTTTAGTTGTAGTGGTGATAGCCTCTCTTTAGAAGCCATGTGATGTACCATGCTTAGCCAATATGGTTCTTGCCATCTCTATTAGGCTTTTGTTCTTCCTTTAGCCACTCCATTTTGTTGGGATGTGTAGGGACTAGCATATTCATGCTTCCCTCCATGTTTCTTTAAATATTTTTCAAATTTTCCACATATGTATTCTATCCCATTGTCTGCCCTAAGCCTTTTAATTTTTCTCCCCAACTGGTTTTCAGCCAGTCTCCTGTAGCTTTTGAAATTATGGAAAGCCTTTGATTTATATTTTAAGAACATAATGCAAGTCATTCTTGTAAAATCATCAATGAAGGAAATAAAGTACCTATCACCCTTGATTGATCTTTGTCTCATCAACCCACAAATGTCCTAGTGGATGAGCTCTAATGGCTTCTTTGTTTGGATCTCTACATTTTTATGGGGAGCATTCACCATTTTCCCCTTTTGACACATGCTGCAAATTACATCTCTCTTTTTTCTCAGCTTAGGTACATTTCACATATCTTCATTTTTGGATACTTGTTTAGCCCTTTTTGTCCGAGATGTCCCAATCTTCTATGTCATAGTAAGTTCTCATCTTTGGTGCTCATGTAGCATATATTTATGCTTATAGAAACTTGGTACAAGTTTCCATGCGTTCTTTCACTTTTAGTGAGAACGACACCATCTTTTAGTCTCTTTATTGTGTAGTTGTTCTTGTTGAAAGTAACTTCATGTCCATCATCACAAAGCTGGCAAACACTGACTAGATTGTGTTTTAGCCCTTCAACATAAAGTACTTTCTTCAATTTCACCTTTTCTGCACCAATTTTTGTAACTCCAATACCTTGAATCTTTAAGATACTATTACTGCCAAATTTAATTGACCCTCTATCATATTTAGCTACTCCCTTCAACATCTTAGACTCTCTTATCATGTGTAAAGAGCAACCACTATCCAGGATCCATGGCTTTTCTTTCTTGGAAGCTTTTAAAGCTAGTTCCACAACTATAGATGTTTCTCTTCCTCTTTTTCTTCTTTGGCCTAATTGTGGAGCTTGTGTAGGTGTTCTCCTTTGCATTCCTTAACTGAGCAGTAATGGTTGGCATGTTCTCCTTTGTATTATTTGACCAGGTAGCAATGTCAAGCAATCCTTAATAGTATGTTCAACTCTTTCACATTTTCCACATATCATTCCTAACAAATCAAACCTATTTCTTAGAGGAATATGACTTCTGTCTACTTGAGACTGCCTCCTTTCTTGATAGAGTATCCCTTTAGACTCTTGCCTCACATTTCTCTTCATTCTTAGCTTATTACTCCAACACACTTTTGCCTCGTGCCCATACTTACCATAGCTCCAACAATCATCTTAGTGATAAGGTTTTTGTGTATCTTGCCATGCTCTACTTTAAGTACGCTCAACTCCTCAATTCTCTTTCAGTACTCCTTCTCTTTTGCTTTAAACTCCTTTACCTACACCTAAAGATTAGATTCATCAATAGATGAATTACCTCTTTTTCCAGCTTGTTGTTAAGCCCATCTTTGATGGCACATGTTGGATTTGTTGTCAACACCATATTACATGGTTATATGTGTTGATTTGATATTATGAGTGCTGTTAAGATGTAGTGAGGTCATTGGGAGAAATCAGTGATGATAGGTCAACTCTGGCATTGAGGAGTCAACATGGATTGTGACCTTAAATTTTAGGGGTCAAGATTAACCATTAACCATTGACTATTGACCTTATATTTTAGGAATCAAATCTAGCCATTGATCATAGGGCAACATGTGGGAATTAACGATGACCATTAATGATCATGTAGCCTTAATCTTAAGGCTCTATAAATACTCCTATATGTCTTACAAGAAGGGTGTGTGCTGTAGAAAATTAAGAGAGCCAGCCAAAGAGAGAGGTGAGCGACAAACTTGGGGAAAAGGAGAGGTGAATGACAAAGAGGAGGCAGCCACCAAGCAAGGTAAAACCAGCCAAGGAGAGGAAGAAAGAAGGCAAGGTAGTCGGCCAATAAGAGTGCAGCAACCACCAAGGAGAGGCAACAAGGCAGCTAGCTAGGGAGAGAAAGAAAGAAGCAAAAGGTATGAGGTGAAGTAATAGCCAGCAAGTGGTGGAGCAGCAGATGTCCCTACAGGTCAAGGAGGGTACACCAGCACTAGCAGCACTTTCTTGCACGTCCATGAGGGTATACCAGCAGTAGTAGCACATCCCTGCATGTCCAGGAGGGTATACTAGCACCAGTAGAACCTCAAGAGACTTCCTAGTAGTAGCAACACGTCCAGGAGGCTTCCTAGCTTTAACAGCACATCTAGGAGACTTCCTAGTAGTAGCAGTAGGTCTAAAAGGGTATACCACCATTAGCAGCATGTCCCTACACATCTATGAGGGTATACTAGTAGTAGTAGATGTTCCTGCAGGTCCAAAAGAGTATGCTAGCACTAGCAGAACATTCCTATATGTCCAAAAGGGTATAGCAGTAGTAGTAACACATCCATACACGTTCAAGAAGGTATACCAACACCAGTAACACCTCAAAAGGCTTCCTAATAGTAGAAGCACACACAAGAATTTTTTTTAAAAACATTAGAACACGTAGCAACAAATCATGTGTGGATAGTAAAAGCAGAGAGCACGGACAGCAAGCACAGCATGCGTAGATAGCCGGAGTGCGGATAGTAGGCACAGTACATGCAAACAACGAGTACAGCAGCATGTGTGGACAGAAGGTGTGGAGAGCACGGACAGAGGACGTAGACAATAAAAGCTGTGCATGTGGATAGCATGTACAATGTGTTCAAACAGTAAGCACAATGCATGCAAATAACAGGTGCAGCATACTTGAATAGCAGGCACAGTGCGTGTGGATAGCAAGTAGTAGCAACAGCGTGTGTAGCAGCATTAATAGCACCTGCAGACAACAGTGACAGCATCCATAGACAACGTTAGTAAAGCACATGGATAGCAGCAACAGCCCGTATGGACAGCGTTAGCAGCACGTGTGGATAGAAATAGTAGTACGTGCTAACAATGATACAGAACGTGCAGGTAGCAATAATAGCGCATGCAGGGAACAATAGCAGTAGGTCTGGTAACTTGCAGTAGCAAAAGGATAAAGCGTGCCTGGCAGAAGGTCTAGCGTCTTGCAATAGTAAAGGAGGAAGCATACCTGGTAGTAGGTATGACAGCTTATAGCAGTGAAGGAGAAAATATGCCTAGCAATATAGGAGAGATCTTGCCAAGGTAGCAGGTGAGGCAGCATCGGTAACGGGTAAGACAACACTAGTAGCGATGGAAGGAGAAGATCCATATTTTGCTCTAACAATTTGTACACATTGAGTGATCGTTGTCTAAAAAAGGTTTTTCCATAAACTTTTGATAATTTGTTGAACAACAGGGTGAGATACCTTTAGAATGATCGGGAGATCATTGTAAGTGGTCAAAGAGTGATCCTTCCACAAGAGATTAAGAAGTCTTCCTTCCATAACCAAATTGTATCCCTTGATAACAAGAGTGGATTGTATGATTTAGGAGGGATCCTATCATACCGTGGACATAGCTCACACATTGTGGGTGAACCCCGTAAAAACTATCGTGTGTGCTTGGGTGCTTGTGCATTGATTTATATCTGTACTATCGTGCTCACATAAAGGAGAAAGATAAAAATTGGATCATTAACTCTAACAAGCCATAGAGGTTAAATCCAAATCAATTTGTAAAAAGTGAATATCTTACACTGATTCACCCCCTCTTAGTGTGAGACTTAAAATGGTCCTTATCAAGTGATATCAGAGTAGATTCCTTTGTTCATCCAATTTTTCTACTTTGAATTGAAGTTGTTCATTGTTATGTGAATTTTTATCTCTACTATTGCTTGAGATCATGAATAGTATTAATAGCAAGGGCATCCCTACATTTTATGGATAGAATTATCAATTATGGAAGAATAGAATGCTTTTATATCTAACATCTCTTGGTCTTGATGTGTTTAAGTCTATTGTTAGTGGCTTTATGCCTATTGCTGAAGGTGATCGTATGATGTTGGCTGATAAGAAGAACTTGGAGTGTGATAGAAAGGTGAGAAATGCCTCATATGCCTCCCTATCCAAGAATTCATCATGGTGATAGGTTGTAACACAGCCAAGAAAATTTGGGACAAATTGAAGAATATCTATGAAGGAGACAAGGTTATAAAGGAAGCTAAGCTATAAATATAAAGGATAGATTTGAAGACATAAAGATGCAGAATGATGAGACTGTAGATGTGTTCTTCATAAGAGTCAACAAAATTGTATACTCCATCAAAGGTTATGGAGAGGAGATATACGATGCTACTATAGTAAGGAAAATACTTATAACCTTGCTAGAAGCTTACAACACCAAAGTCTCTTCCATAGAAGATAGAGATCTAGATAGGCTACCCATAGATAACCTGCACAGCATATTGGTGGCTTATGAAATGAGAATAGCCCCAATAAAGAAAGAAAAGCTATTTAAGGTGGAGAAGAAGTTGGCCTTCAAGGCAATGAAAAAGTTAAAGATTAAAGACCAAGAAGAGGAATCTATCAATAGCTCTAGAGAAGAAAGTGGTGATACTAAACTGGAAGAGGTCACGACATACATCACCAATAATATAAGGAAAGGAAAGAGAAGTACAAGGGATCCTTGAAGTGCTTTAGCTGTGGAGCAATTAGGCACTTTACCGTGGATTGGCTGAAGAGAAGAGAAGCAAACAGTAAAGAGGATGATGAGCTAGTCTTAAGGAGGAGGACAAAACAATTCAGTTACTTTAGAGTTGGAAATTCATATGCCAAAGAAAAAAAAGAAATTCTTTAAATCCAAATAAGAATTTTGAAGAAGAAGTTGATGATGATTTCGATGATGAGGCTACAAAGGATGTGCTGATCGCTCAAGCAAATAATGATCAAGACTCTTCAAGTGATGAGGAATCAACAGAAGAGGATGAGGATGAGTTAGTGCAGCAACTTGAGAAGGAATTGAGTGCTTATTTGCACAAAAACTACAAGTTGGAAAAATAGGTAAAACATCTCAAGAAGCTGTATGAAAATTCTGTTGTTGATGAATTTAATCTCCAGGTGAAAGAAAAGGAGTTTGAAGCAAAAGAAGAGGAGTACTTAAAGAGGATTGAGGAGCTAATTATACTTGAGATAGAGCAAGGGAAGATACATGAAGATCTTGGTGCTAAGGTGATTGCACAAGAGCAAGAGGTGTTGATTTTTCAAGCCAAGCTCTATAAGGCCAAGTCTAAGATAAAGAAGAATAAAGAAAGCTTTATGCAAGTTATAAAAGTGAAAGGAGAGTCATCATTAGCAAATGCCATCAGGGAGGATGCTAACAAAATGTGGAATAAGTGTCTAAGCAATCAAAGACCTTATTCCATAGGGAAGAAAGGACTTGGCTACATTGAAAAGTCGAGTGAGAAGGTAGAAGAAAAGAAAAATTGTGTTTGTACCCGAAAGCAAGCACAATGACGTGATAGAAAAGAGAGACCAACCCAAGTTAAAATGAGTTAGGAAGGACATGGTGGAGACTCCCACCCAAAGGAGATAGATTGTTAAAGATCGTGAGAAGGCTGCCACACCAGTTACTAAAGAAAGAAGACATGAACTTGGTAAGAGAAGTAAATCTAGGTTCATAGTTTTTTGTTGAAGTTGTGGTAAGTATCGACATAGGGCTACATGCCAACCATTGCTGCCTAGACAAAGAATGCAAAGGAGAACACGTCAACCATTGCTACCCAATTAAGGAGTGCAAAGGAGAACACCTACATATGCTCCCACATTTGACCTAAGAAGAAGAAGAGAAAGAGAAACGTTTATGGCTGTGAAAGTAGCATTAAAAGCTTCTAAGAAAGAAAAGCCATGGATCCTGAATAGTGGTTACTCTTCACACATGACAGGAGACTCCGAGATGTTGAAAGGAGTACTTTCTTTAAGTGCGGCAAGTGATAAGGATTGAACCCATCCTTTGTAGGTCCCTGCCGAGGCCCAAGAACATTCCTTAGCCTGCCATCAATCACCACATCAAAGTGGTCGTTTGTCCAACCTCCAATCTGAACTTAATGTCAAGTCCCAAACCATGGTCAAGATCGTGCTTGAGCTCAAACACAAACCTCAAACCGAAGACCCTACTCCCTCACAAGGCCAACTTTAGACAATGTGGCCTAGATTAGTTCAAGGCTCTTAGATCACCCATGAAGCCTTGTTAATACCATCTGGGTCCAATCACTCATAATGTCATGGTTTAAAACTCATTCACCAAGACCTATATAATCCATTGGGCCGATTAGAAGGGAAGTCATTCTAAGTGATCCTAAGCTTTTGACATCTTCAAGCTTTCTACTGATTTGAATATTGAAGTGCTAATGTTGAAACCATCTTTAACCCTAATTTGTTTCTATCTCACATATACTTGCTAACAATTCCCAACTCATTTAAGCCTCAAGCCCAAGATTCATCACTAAGTGATTACACCAGACATCAAAATGGTTAGAATGTTTTGGAAATTGAAAATTATGGATATGCTAATTGATACATAAATCTAAAATGTTGCTAGTAAATGTATTAACTATGCCAAATTATGTACACATCAAATAAAATTTTAGAATTTGAAAGCAGTAATGTTACGGGGGCATAGGATTTGGCCAAAACATGTAGCCATAGTGGGGGTCCCGCTATATAAAATATAAAATTTTGAATTTTCTTGTTTCCCAAATTTCATTTTTCCCACACAAAGTGACTAGATGTGCAACTAAGGCAACAAAATGAGTTGAGAGCTAGAATTATCTGTAAATAAGTCTATGGCCAACCATATCAAGGTGAGGTAGCACTATTGTTTTTTTTTTTTTTTTCATCTTTCTTTGTCCCTAAGTTGGTTTGCAGATTTTCACATTTGTCTCTCCCATTTCCTAAGTGGATACTAATAGAAGTCAAAACCTTAAGCAATGGTAGATTGCTGCCTAAAGAAGAAAACAAGAAGATTTTTTTGATAAAAATATTGCAGGTTATATCGTAGTGATATTGGACAAACTATCTAATCTATTTTGAAAATCGAGTTTCAAACCCCAATGTTGTCATGTCTTTATTCAATAAACATATGATCTATTCCTAACACATAAAATGTTCCTTTGAAACATAAGAGACATCTTTAGTGGAATGCCAATAAGCCTTGTCTATGCAATTTATGGAGTCACAATTTCTTTCAGAGCAACAAAACCAAAGTGGCCATGTACGTAAAAAAAAACTACACAAAATTTCTAACCCTTAACTTACAATAAATTAAAACTAATATTGGAGCCTTCAACTCCACTAAAATTTTTGAGTCTTTAAATTCCATATTTTAAATTCATGACAAAAGAAAATTTGTGTCTTTGAATCAATAATGATACCAATCTTTTACTTGTGAAAGAAAATTTTCACAAATGCAAACTATAAATAATTTCCTATAATCATTTGTACTAAATTGGACATGATCCAGAGTTGATCACTTAGGCAACCCAAAGAAAATGAATGGTTGTAGCCTTAAATTCAAGAACAGATTCAGATCAAATGATGATAAAATTGCTATAAAAATCGATTACAAATCTAAGCAAATTGATTCAAATGAAATGAAATTTCAAATCTTGCATAATTAGCAAGGAAATTGCTATAAGAATTCGAGTAAAATTTCATTTAAATTCATGAACTTTGAAATTCTAATTCAAAATCAAATTTAACTCAAACAAGAACTACAATGGCTTAATCTTAGTAAGGAAATGTAGGCAACTTAGGCTTCACTTCTAAATGTAGCCAAAATTCAAATAGAACACAAATATTTTCTCATTTGAAATAAATGAGTGCAATCAGTATTCTTTATTAGAATCAAAGTGTATTTTCTTTGTAATTGACAACATAATGAAGGGTACATTACCTTAAATGGGTCATATAATGAAATTAAATAAAATTAAATTTATTAATTTCTTCTCTTTTATCTAAACTAACTACTTACTCTTGCCATATGCAGATTTCGTTTTAACTTTTATAACTTAATCTAAAAATCACTATAACCCTATTTTATAAATTACTTAATATAATTATTATGCATGACATTAAAGGAATGATAATAAATAACAATACCATTTTTAGGGGTTAACATAAAAAAATCATTATCTTTGCATATTTTTTTCAATTTTCTTCACAATAATTTTAAAGAAATAATTTATAATATATAGAATTATTTTATAACAAATTTATCACACTTCTAATTAATATTAATGAAATCCATCAATATATACATCTACCATGTCTATATATAAAAAATTGATCATGTGGTGTATTAAATATTATTTAATTTAAAATTAATAAAAATCAAACTCTCTCTCTTCTCTCATTTTCCATCATCCCTTTCCTTTATGTTTGAATCTCCACTTCCCTCAAACAAACATTTTATAGATTAAACAATTATACAAATACAAAACCTAAACTTTGAAGAACAAATCTGTAAATAAACTTAAAAACCAAAAAGTAAAGCTCTCCAAGATAGACAATCAGCCTATTCCTAGCCAAGATGGAATCGCTTCCCTTGGTATATCCTGTATTTTTTAGTCAAATCTCAAAAGTAGCCATAAATGCCTAAATATCAAAACTAATTTGAGACCTTAAAGGTCAAGACTATGAAATCACAAATATGCAAACTCGAAATCATAAAATCAAGAAAAAAAAATTTAGAATCTTAAACCTTTGAAAAAATCTCTTCTAGTTGTTAAGGCCCCATCAGCTATAACTATTGTCATTGCCACCATACACTTTGTCCCCATTCTCCTCGTGATCAATGCCTTTCAAAATTCAATTAAACCCACTTGGTTTTGTTATTGCTACTACTACCTTTTTGTCATCACAATGACTCTTCCCCCAAAAAATCAACATCATTCATCATCTTATCACAATAATCCTCATCACTTAAAGGCCTAAAATCCTTTTCCCAATCAATTTAAAAGGCCCAACCTAAAGGAAGAACAACAAAAACATAAATTGAAATTAAAGAAAGTATTGAAATTTATAGTACATCTCATAAGAAAGAGATTTCCTTTTATAATAATATGACTTTAATTTAAGGTGTGACAACTTGAACCATCTTTTACTACTTTAATTTTCAAAGCAATTTTAGCATGGTTAGCACTTGTGTGAGGGAGATGGAGATCTATATATGAAGGAGAGGGTGATGGAACAGAAGATAAGAGAGAGAAAGAAAGAAATATGAGAACTTTTTATTTGTATTTTTTATTTAGTTAATTTTAATTTTTATTAATTTTAAATTAAATGACATATGGCATGCAATGTGGTCAATTTTATACATGTAGGCGTGTCATTGGCATGCCATGTGTATATATCAATGGAGGTTTTTAGTATTAATTTACAATGCATTATATTTGTTACAAAATTATTCTAAAAAATACAAAGTGCTACTTTTAAAAGATCATACTAAATTATAAAAAAATTAAAAAGATATTGAATATTTTTTTTTTATTATTGATAATGTTAGAATGAAAAAAAGATTAGAATCATAATTACCTGTGTAGATCTCCAAATATTATCAACAAACTAATCACTAATAAATTGATCTTTTCTTGTAATTGAGTTGATATTACTGTATTAGGTATCACCTTGTTCACAACCTAAAACCTCTTAATAATGAGAATTAATGGAGATTTTTTTTTGTTTTCCATTTTCTCCTATTTCAAAGCATGAAAGATGATTTTTTTTTTGGTTTTATACTTTCTAAAACATTAAACCATTTTCATTTTTCATATACCATAGTTACCAACATGTTGTCTATAACGTATATTTGTAATGGAAAGGGAGTTTCAACTCCATCCAACTTCTTTTTAATGGGTTGGATTACCCATCATGGGCAGGCCTACCTAAACCAAAATAATTTACATCCATACTCACACATAATGGGGAAAAACAACTCAATAAAATCTAAGTATTTAATTTTTCATAAGTAATTCACATAGGCAAATAAGTTGTGTGACTTGCGAACACACCTACACTTAAGAATATAATTTATATATTTATTAAAGATATATAGTTGCTACAATCCAAAAACAAAAATGTGAGTCTTATTTTTTAAAAAATGTTTCACTATACCCTAGATATATTTTGTAGTATCAATCTTAACTCATTATATCCCTCTTAAGCTAAGTTAACTTTTATTTTCCTGATATATATATATATATATATATCCATAATTATGTTTTATTCATAATTTATATTTCATTCATCATGAATAAACATAATTGTTAACTAATGAATACATATGGAAGATGTCAGATAATAATAGTCTTCCTTTTATACTCGCATTCTTTAACTACAAAACAATCACTTTCTTAGATATATTTTGAAAGGTTGAATCATTCTTGACTATAACGAATATATTAAAGTAGCAAACATTATATTGTAATCTTAGAACAAGGTCAAAATTTTTTAAGGCAATAATACCTCAAAGGACTCACTCAATGAAGAAGTATGGATTAATTCTTCTATTTCTCTTATTGGTCAAATAGCACACAAGGTATAAAGCATATATTACAATGATTATTTTCCATATGAAGCATATGTCATTTCATATATTTTTCCTTATAATATCACCATATGGATCTTAGTTCAATCACTTTTACGCGTTTAACTTGAGTTCTCTAAATGACCTCCTCATTTACGTTCATTTATATCTCCTTCTTAATTGGCATATGAATAACCAATTAAATTTCTTTAATAACATGA
Source organism: Ceriops zippeliana (assembly GCA_037897445.1). NCBI lineage: Eukaryota > Viridiplantae > Streptophyta > Magnoliopsida > Malpighiales > Rhizophoraceae > Ceriops > Ceriops zippeliana. The sequence goes on from JBAPLH010000155.1 coordinate 3,871,821, forward strand.
GAAATAATCTATAGTGCCCTTGAGATACCAAATTATTTTCTTTATAACTTGCTAATGTGCTTTTCTTAAGTTTGATTCGTGTTGGCTCACCAATCCCATAATATAACTGACATTAGGGTATGTACACATCATAATGTACATTAGATTACCCTCTGCACTAGAATACAACACACTCTTCATTTCTTTATGCTTATATTGTATTTTAATACACATTTTATGGCTTAAACCATCATCTTTAGCAATTAGAGTGTCAATGGATTTATAACTTTTCATTCTAAATCACTTAAGGATTTTGTGAATGTAAGATTCTTGTTATAGAGCGAAGTGTCTCTTGGAATGATACCTATGGATGTCTACTCCTAATATGTAAATCACCTCACTTATGCCCTTCATTTCAAAATTAGAAGATAACCATTCCTTAATGGTAATGGTAAACTTCTTATCATTTCCAACTAGTAAAATGCCATTAAAATATAAAGATAGAATTATTAATTTATTTCCAAGTCTCTTAAAATAAATATAATGATCTCATTGATCATTGACAAGTCATAAGATTATTATGTGTGGAATTTTAAACACCATTGTCGAGATGATTATTTTAGGTCATAAATTAATCTTTAGAGTTTACAAACTTTATTTTCTTAGCCTTAGATAATGAAACCTACTAGTTGTTCCATATGGACTTTTTTTATCTAGCTCTTCATTGAAAAATGTAGTTTTAACATCCATTTAATATAATTTTAAATATATATTTGCTACTATAACTAGAATTAGGTGAATTGAGGTAAACCTTACTACAAGTGAAAACTTTTCCTTATAGTCTATACCCTTTTATTAGTATAACCTTTCACTACTAAGTAGACCTTATGCCTTTCTATGGAACTATTTGCCTTACACTTGATTTTGAGAATTTATTTGTTCCCAATAACTTTGCATCCTTAAGGCATATCTACTAAGTCCTAAACTTTGTTAGATCTTATGAATTTCATCTCTTCTTCAATTGCCTTTCTCCATTAGTCTTTAATAAGGCATGAGAAAGCCATAGTTACTATTTTAACCTTTTCTTTATCATAAGGGACAATAATAAAAGCTTTCCTTTCAATCTCAAAATAATGACATAAGATGCTTTTGTGATTGCTTTTATGCAATATGGATTCATACAAACCTTGCACAGCATGTGGCATACTGCTCCCACTTAAATTGATTGTTTGAGGCATTTCCACATTTATTTGAGTTGGTGGGTGTTGTTCCCACAGCCTTGTATGGGTTGTAATTGTTGTCAACTAGATTTAAATGTGCAAACAGAAGTGGCTCATATCTCAGGAATTATAGGATAAGACTAGTGTGTCAAATAACCTCGTAAAGTAATCTCCTTGGAGTGAACTTGTAGAAGGAGTTTAGCTTTGCTTAAGTCTTAGTGTGACATAGCATTGCTTGAGAAAAATAAATTAAGAAGGAGGATAATGCTGAATTCTAAATAGAACAGTAATATGAAGCCATATGGAGGGGTAAGAAAGGAAATTTGTTGTAGCTACAGTAAACCCTACTAGGGTTTTCATATAAGGGAGTATATAAATCAAGACTTATCTCTTTTGGGGAGCAACCATAAGATAGAGCATGCCAGACTTGAAAATGTGAGACCTGGAGAAAGGGAGACGTGAGAGCAAACCACCTGAAAAATAGTGAGAGTAGATCAATAATAGACTTGGAAACGTGAGAGTAGATCAAGAGCAAACTTGGAAACGTGAGAGCAGATCAAAGCCACCCTGAAAATAAGGAGAGCAAACCTGAAACGTTCAATAGTGTGAGCAGATCAGAAACATTCAACGGTAAAAGTAGACCAGAAATGTGCAATGGTGTGAGCAGACCAGAAATGTTCGATGGTGAAAGCAGACCAAAAACATGCGACGGTGTGAGCAAACCAAAAATGTTCGACCATGTGAGTAGACCAGAAACGTTCGACAGTAAAAGCAGACCAAATATGTGCAACAATGAGAGCAAACCAAAAACATGGAACAGTGAAAAATAGAATAGAACGGTGAGACCAGACCAGAATTGGTGAGACCAGACAAAAAGGAAACGAGTGACACCAGAACACACTGGAAGACTAGAAACTGGTGAGACCAGAGAAGGGTGAAACGCATGAGACCAACGCAGCTTGAAATGGGTGAGACCAGACCAGACCAGACCTAGGACAGGTGAGACCAAACCAGACTTAGAGCAGGTGAAATGTAAGACCAATGAAATGTCAGACCAGGTGAGACGTGAGATCTGTTGTGACTAGAACCAGAAAAGATGTGAGACCTGGAAAGGGTGAGATGTGAGACCAGACCAGGTGAGACGTGAGACTAGGAGAGACCAGACCAGAACAGTGAAATAGTGAGACCAGAAGACGAGTAGGACAGTGAGATGGTGAGACCAGGAGTTGGGTAAGACAACCTAGAGAAGAAATTCGGTAAAGCATTTGAGAGAACTCAATGTATTTTTAGATTTCTTTAAGAGAGGTTAGAGAGTGTTTTGGTGATCTTCCAAGTAGTAGTGAAGCAGCCTATTCAAATCAAATAGAGGCAACACAAGATAGAAGAAGGGTAGACATAGTAAGTGACACTCTTTATATTGTGATTGCTTTGTATTTGCAATAGTGACAGGAGTAGAAGATTAAGACATCTATTATAATCATAGGGGATATCACACTGGTGTTCTCAAGTATAGTGGATTGTCTCGATAGAGAAAGAATCCCTACCACTATGGAGTACGTTACATTAATGGAACCACGTAAATCTCTTATGTCCTTGCTTTGAATTTACATTCTGTGTTTTGAATTAAGTTGTGAACATAGCTAAAGAATCATTAAACCCATAACCTAAAAGAAGACCTAGTCAAGAACAACCGATTCATCTAATAGGCAGGATGTCTGAAAGGTAACTTTGAGGACTATTGTGATCAGTAGGTAATAATAAATCTACCTTAGTTAAATCTAGGAAAGATTTCATTTTTGGCTTAAATTATCAGCGTTATTTTTTTAAGGGGTGTGATACTAATTCACCCCCCTCCTCAGTATCATAGACTAGTAGATCTTAGGGTGAAGTTGGGAACTTCAATTGGTATCAAAGCATAAGTTCACCAGTTTGAAGCTTAATAGCTTGGTGTACTAGTTTGAAGGGTCTCATAAGTTTTAACTTGTTCAGCATACTGAGAAATGAATATCAGTACCAGCACTAGTACTACTTACACAAGAAGGTTCCAATCTTTAATGGAACCAACTACCATATGTGGAGAGCAAGAATGCAAGTCATATTTGCAACCATGGGCATGAACGTGGTGAAATCTGTACAGAAGGGATTTGAGCCTCCAAAGGAAGGTAAAGATCCAACTCCAGAGGAATTAAGCTAGTTTGAGATCAATGAGAAGGCCTCAAATGTCATCATTTCAGCATTGATAGATACTAAATATGCTAAAGTTATGGACTACAAATCTGCTAAGGAGATATGGGACAGATTGTAAAAGGTCTATGAAGGTGATGGTAGAATAAAGGAGGCCAAACTTTAAGTTTTTAAGGAGAGATATAAATCCATCAGAATGCAGAAGAATGAGACAGTCAAAGAGTTTTTCACTAGGGTTATTGATGCTATAAACGACCTTAGAAGTCATAGGAAGAACAAGAAAGACTCATCTATTGTGAAGAAAATTCTGAGAATTCTTCTTAAGAGGTTTGCCTCAAAGGTGGCAGCCATAGAGGAGAGTAGAAATCTTAATTCTATATCTCTACATGAACTCCAGTGCAATCTCATTGCATATAATGAGAATAAAGTCAACTGAAAGCTCCTCAACATCAAAGCTATCAAAGGAGGCAGCTTTTAAAGCTATGAGATACTTGAAGATAAGAGAAAAGGAAGAATCATCCAGTGAGGATGATGATAAAAAAGAAAGTGAAGGTGAAGTGTTGGCTTACTTCATAAAGAAATTCAAAATGGGGTCTAAGAAAGAAAAAGGACAGTTGTCCTTGAGATGTTATCATTATGGGCAGACTGGATATTTTGCTTCGCAGTGCAAAGAGAGACTTGATGATGAAGATAAGGATGGTGATGATGAGCAGAATTCAAAATGGAGAAGACCATCATCCAATTCAAAGAAGTCTAACAAGAAGGTTACCAACCCATAAAACAAGAAGAGAGGCTCATTCAAGAGTTATGTGAGCCAGACAAAAGAAGCTGATAAGGAGGAAGATGTAAACTCATCAGATAATCATGCCTTTATGGCATCAGCTTAATGTGGTAGTTTAACCTTTGAAGAGGAAGATGAGGTTGATGAAGAAGAACCAGATCTTGAAGTTGAATTAGAAGTAGCTTTAAAGGAGATAATTAAAAGGGGCCCATATAAAACACATTGAAGCTTTAAACTGGTGAACCAATGCTCTAATACCAATTGAAGTTCTTGACTTTTTCCTATGATCTACTAGTTTGTGATACTGAGAGGGGGGTTGAATCAGTATCACCACAATTCATATTTCGTAGGTGAGTGAACAACTTCAACCTCTTCTTAAAAGCGAACTCTTTCTCAAACTCAACTAAGGTCGATCTATTGGTACATACTAATCACAATAGTCCCCAAAGTCACCTTTTAGACACCTTACCTAATAGATAATTCGGATGTTCTTGTTTAGGTCTTCGTTAGATTATGGGTTGGCTGATACTTTAGCTGCATTCACAACTCAATTCAAAATAATAGTAGGTTGAGAATAATGCAGAAGAGAAAACTATAGAGAAAGAGTTGCAGAAATAGGCAGAAAGAGTTGCAAAAATAGGTAGAGAGAGTTGTAGAAACAAGCAAGAGAGTTACAGAAACAAGTAGAGAGAGCTAAAGAAATAGGCAAAAAAAGCTACAAAAATGGGTAGAGAGAGCTGCAAAAGAAGGCAAAGACCTATGATTGGTAGAGATAGGTAAAGAAAACTGTAGAAGAGAAAACTACAAAGGAGAGCACAGTAGGTAAAGACTTGTAGAAAGCTGTGACTAGCAAAGGCAGAGAGCTATGACAAGTATAGGTAAGGGAGAAACCTTGTAGAGATTGGAGAGAAACTTGACAAAGGCAAGAGAGAAACCTAATAGAAGCAGAGAGCTGAGATTGGTAGAGGCTAAGAATTCAAAATCAGCAAAAAGTCTGAGCGCTAAAGAGTTTAGAATCAGTAGAGAGTTAAGACTAGCAGAGGAAATGATAAAGCTGTGAAACATGCTGGAGAGAGAGTAGGGAGCACAACCAAGAAAAAGTTGTGGAATCTATAGTAACGAAGGAGAGAACAGAAGAAAGCTTGAGCAAAGACTGATAATAAGGAAGGAGAAGATCAGTTTTTTGCGACAGCAACTTGTGCATATGGAGAGATCCTTCTTAGGGGAGTTTTTGCAATACTCTTTTTATGAACTTCTTAAAAATGGATGGAAAACCCTTAGAGAGATCAGGAGATCATTGTAAGTAGTTAAAGAGTGATCCTTTCACAGTGGTTAAGGAGCGATCCTTCCACAACATCAACTGTATACCATGATAACAAGAGTGGATCGTGTGATCTAAGAGTGATCCTATCACATTGTGGATGTAGCTTACAGATTGTGGATGAACCATGTAAAAATTTAGTGTGTTCTTGGGTGCTTGTCCTTGCTTAATATCCATACGACCATTCTTATATAAAGAAGTGAAATAAAAATGGATCATAGATTTTAACAGGTCATAAAGGTTTAATCTTGACAGATTTTTAAAAGTAAATATCTCACATTGATTTTGATGAGGACCATTTTGGGTCTCACATTGAGAGGGCGGTAAATCAGTGTGAGATATCCTCTTTTTACAAATCATTCTAGATTTAACCTATTTGACTTGTTACAATTGATGATCCAATTTGTTATTTTTCTCCTTTATGTGAGTGCGACCGTACAAATAAAAAATCAATGCACATGTGCAAGCACATAAGAACACATGATAATTTTCATATGGTTCACCCACGATGTGTGAGTTATGTCCACGATGTGATAGGATCACTCCTAAATCACACAATCCACTCTTGTTATCAATGGATACAATAATGTTATGGAAGGATAACTCCTTAACCACTTATGGAAGGACTACTCCTTAACCATTTACAACGATCTCTTGATCACTCCAAAGGTATCCCACCCTATTTTTTTAACACATTTATCAAGATTTTATGGTAAAACCTTTCCTAGAGAATGATCACTCAATGTGTATAGACTACTAAAGCAAAATATGTATCTTCTCCTTCCTTTACTGCCAGTGTTGTCTCATCTGCTGTTGATTCTACCTCCACATGATGCTAATGTTGTCCATACTCGTTATCATTGTTGTCTACATGTGTTGTCGCTACTGTTTGTGTGCGTTGCTCCTATTATCCACTTGTGGTGCCGCCACTATCTATGCTGTCCACATGCACTGCTGTTGTTGACCGTGGGCACTACTGATGTTGCCTATGTGTGCTAATAATGCTGCTTGCACACATTGCTACTATTGTCCATATGTGCTGCTGCTGCTATCTGCACACACTTCACCCACGCTACTTCTACTGTTTGCACATGTGGTTGTTGCTATCCACTTGCACTGCTGTTATTATCTGTACGCACTCCATATGCGTTGCTCTTACTATCTGTGCACACTACTACTTCTATTTGCACACATTGTTGCTATCCACACACATTGTTCCTACTATTGCATTGCTATTGTCTGCTTGCCCTGTTATTGTTATCTACTCATGCTACTACTATCTACTCATGCTATTGCTACTATTTGTGCACGTAGCACTTGTCTTCTCACGTTGTTGTTGCTATCCCTGCATGCTGCAACTACTGTCTATACGCACTGTTACTGTCTGCTCACTGCTACTGTCTACCAACTACTGCATATTGGTAGCTAGTCCAAGACCTTTTGTTGCTGCTCCAACTCTTGCTAGATTTGTTGCTGTAATTTGCAAGTGCACAACCTATTGCTGCCCATTTGTAGCTAATGCAGGACCCTTATGCTATTGCTTCACCTTCTACTAGACTCACATGTTGCTATTGCCTCCTCCTGGTTTGTCTTGGTTGCTCTATTGGTTTGCTGGTACAGTTGCTACCTTGGTGGTGTTTGCTCGTTCAACTATTGCTTTGGTAAGGGTTTGCTGGTGCTGACTGCTGCCTTTGTAAGGGTTTGCTAGTGCTAATTGCTGCCTTGGTGAGGGTTTGCTAGCACAGCTACTATCTTAATGGTGTTTGTTAGTGCAATTGTTGCCTTGATAAGGATTTGCTTGTGTCGGCTACTACCTTGGTAAGGGTTTGCTAGTGTGGCAGTTGTAATGGTGTTTGCTAATGCAACTGCTGTCTTGATAAGGGTTTTGCTAGTGTAGTGGCTAGCTACTTGCTCTCTCTTTCTTTTCCTCCTTGGTCGGCTACACCTTGCTGCTTCTCCTTAGTGGTTACTATATCTCCTTGGTTAGCTACCTTGCTACCTCTCCTTGGTGGTTGCTACACTCTCCTTGGCAGGTAGCCTTGCCTTTTTTCTTTTTCTTCTTAGCTGGCTGCCTTGCCCTTTTTCTTTTTCTCTTTGGCCGGTTGCCACGCTGCCTTTCCTTGTGGCTTTAGGTTTGCCATTCACCTCTCTTTGGCCAGCTCTCTTAATTTTTTGTCATACACTCCTTTCATGCAAGACACATACGGGTATTTATAAAGCCTTAAGATTAAGGCTACATAATCATCAACAGTCATCATTGATTCTTAAAGGTTGCCCTATAATCAACAACCATATTATAGTCCTAAAATTTAGGGTCAACGGTCAATCTTAACCCTTAAAATTTAAGGTCACGGTTAACATTGACTTCTCAACATCATGGTTGACTTATCATCACCGGTTTTTCCAAATGACCTCTCTGTATCTCAATAGCATTCATAAACTCAAATCAACATATATAACTGTGTGAGATGGTGTTTGTGACAAATCCAACATTAGCCATCAAAGATAGGCTCAACAATCTCCTCCTTTGGATTTGTTGGCAACACATTAAATCCAACAATACACATATAACAATTGTTAACATCTACTGCTCCCCTTGCACATTGTCATTCATAGCTCCCTAAAACATGCATCACTTGCTACTTCCCCTTTTTGCTTCTTCCCTTGGACAAGTTCTTCCTTTTTATCCATCAAGCTACTCCCCTTTTTTATAAGTATACACCTTCTTTGGATTTATGAAAAATATCTCCCTTTTTGTTAACAAATCCAAAGAATAATAAAAGAGGGAAGGGGAGAAGGGTTAGAGAATACCTCAGCCTCTAGGGGTTGGCTGAATACTTAAGTTTAGCTTCTTTTGTCCAAGATGTCCCAATCTTCCATGCCACAACAAATTCTCTTCTTTGGTGCTCATATAGCATGTATTCTTGCTTCGAGAAACTTGGTATAAGTTTCCATTTGTTCTTTCACCCTTGGTAAGGACAACACCATGTCTTAGATTCTTTATTATGCAACCACTTTTATTGAAAGTAACTTAATGTCCATCATCACAAAGTTGCCTAACATTGATTAGATTGTGTTTTAACCCTTCAACATTAACCATTTTCTTTGATTTCATCTTTTTTGCACCAATTTTAGTAGTACTGATACCTTTAATCTTTAAGGCATCATCATTGCCAAATTTGACTGATCCTCCATCATATTTTACTATTTCCTTGAATTTCTTGGAGTCTCTTATCATATATGAAAAGCTGACACTATCCAGGATCCATGGATTTTCTTTCTTGAAAGCTACTTGCACAATTATAGATGTTTCTCTTCCTCTTTTTCTTCATTCATCGAATATGGGAGCAAAATCCTTATATCCATACTTACCATAGCTCCAAAAAAATCCTTTGAATCTAAATTTACTTATTTTACCAAATTCATGTCTTCTTTCTTTAGCAGTTGGTGTGGCAACCTTCTCTCCATCTTCGACAATCTATCTCCTTTGGATGGGATCCTCCACCACGTCTTTCCTAACCCATTTGAACTTGGGTTGGTCTCTCTTCTCCATCATGTCAATATTCTTACTTTTGAGCACAAACACAATTTTCTTCTTTTCTTCTACCTTTTCACTCGGCCTTTTAATGTAGCCAAGTCCTTTCTTCCCCTATGGAATGAGGTCTTTGATTGCTTAGACACTCATTCAACTTTCTGGTAGCATCCTCCTTGATGGCATTTATTGATAATGACACTCCTTTTACTTCCATAGCCTACATAAAGCTTTCTTCATGTCTCTTTAGCCCAGACTTGACCTTGTGAAGCTTGGCTTGCAAAATCAATAGCTTTTGCTCTTGTACAATCACCTTAGCACCAAGATCTTAATGTATCTTGCCTTGTTCTGCCTCAAGCACAATTAGCTCCTGAATCCTCTTCAAGTACTCCTCCTCTTTTGCTTCAAACTCCTTTACCTTTTTTTCTACCTTGTTGTTTTTATGCAAACTAGCTCTTAACTTATTCTCAAGTTGTTGCACCAGCTCATCCTCTTTCTCTTCTATTGATTCCCCATCACTTGAGGATTCTTGATCATCATTTGCTTGAGCGACCAACACATCCTTTTCAGCCTCATTATCAGAATCATCATCACTTTCTTCTTTAGAATTTTCTTCCTCTATATTGCTCAAGAAATTCCTTCTTTTGGATCTAAAGAACTTTTTTTTTCCTTTTGACACCTGAATTTCCAATTTTAGATTAGTTGGATTGCTTTATCCTCCTCCTTGGGACTGACTCATCATCATCCTCATTATTTGCTTCTCTTTTCTTTGGGTAGTCCATGACCAAGTGCCCAATTGCTCCACAACTAAAGAACTTCAAGGGTAGTTTTCCCTTGTACTAGCCTTTTTCTTTTCTCATATTGTTGGTGATGTATATCGTGACCTTATCTAGTTCAGTATCACCATCTTCTTCTCTAGAGCTACTGATGGATTATTCTTCTTGGTCTTTAATCCTTATGTTCTTCATTGCCTTAAAGGTCAGCTCCTTCACCACCTTAAACATCTTTCTTTTCTTCATTGGGTCTATTCTCATTTCATAAGTCACCAATATGTTGTGCAAGTCATCTAAGGGCAGCTTATCCAGTTCTCTATCTTCTATGGAAAAGAATTTGGCATTGTAACCTTCTGGCAAGGTTCTAAGTATTTTCCTTACCACAATGGCATTGCGGATCTCCTCTCCATAGCTTTTGATGGAGCACACAATTTCATTGACTCTTGTGAAGAATGCATCCACAATCTTATCATTCTACATCTTTATGTCTTCAAATCTTCTCCTCTAGATTTGTAACTTGGCTTCCTTTACAACCTTGTCTCTTTCATAAATGTTCTTCAATTTGTCTTATATTTGCTTGGCTGTGTTGCACCCTATCAGCTTGATGAATTCTTTATCTGACCGAAAGTCATATAAGGCATTTCTTACCTTTCCATCACACTTCAACTTCTTCTTATCAACTAGTGTCATAGGACCACCTTCAGCAACAAGGATGAAGCCACTAATAGCAGACTCAAATACATCCAGACTAAGTGATATTAGATATAGGAGTATTCTATTCTTCTATAACTAATAATTTTGCTTATCAAAAGTAAAGATGCCCTTACTATTAATACTATTCATGCTATCCATAATCTGAAGCAGCAATAGAGATAAAAATTCACACAGCAATGCATATCTTCAATTCAAAGCAGAAAAATTGGATCAACAGTGGAACCGGCTTTAATACCACTTGATAAGGACCATTTTAGGTCTTCCATAAAGAGGAGGGGTGAATCAATGTGAGATATCCTCTTTTTACAAATCAATATGGATTTAACCTCTATGATTTATTATAGTCGATGATCCAATTTTTTATTTTTCTCCTTTCTGTGAGCACGACCATACAAATAAAAAATTGATGCACATGCATAAGTACCCAAAACACACAACAATTTTTATGTGGTTTACCCACAATGTGTGAGCTATGTCCATGGCAATATGATCACTCCTAAATCACATAATCCACTCTTGTTATCAAGAGATACAACAATGTTATGGAAGGATTACTCCTTAACCACTTACAATGACCTCCCGATCACTCTAAAGGTATCCCATCCTGAGTTTATGGTAAAGCCTTTCATAGAGAATGATCACTTAATGTGTACAAACTGCTAGATTAGAATGTGGATATTTTTCTTCCTTCACTATTGGTGCTACCTCATCCGTTACTGCTGCTGATTGTAGGCAATGCTAATGTTTTTTGCATACATTACCTTTGTTGTTCATGCACGTTGCTAATGTTGTTCGCACATGTTGCCATTGCTAGTTATGTGTCCTACTTTTGCTGTCCATGCATGGTGCTGCTATTGTATGTGTGCATTGCTAATGTTGTCCACACATGCTGTTGCTGCTGTTTATGCACACTACTAATGTTGTCTGCACGCACTATTGCTGCTATCTGCATGCGCTGCTACTGCTACTCTTTGCAAGCACTCCACTTGCGCTGCTCCTGTTGTTTGTATGCATAGCTACTGCTTTCCACTTGTGCTACTGCTACTATCTGTAGGCACTCACACGCTACTCCTACTATTTGTGTGCATTGCTGCTTCTATTCACACGCCTTGCTGCTATCTACTTGCACTGTAACTACTTCCACTTATATTGTTCCTGCTATTTAAATGTGCTGCTACTCTCTACTCGTGCTGTTGTTGCTATCTGCATGCATTGTTGTTGTTTGCTTGCCTTATTGCTACTATTTGCTTACCCTGTTACTGCTATGTACTCGCCCTGTTGTTGTTATTCACACACGTTGCAATTGCTTTCTTGAGCTGTTGTTATTATCCCTATGTGTTATATCTATTTTCTTCTACCATTACTGCTATCCCTACACACTATAGCTACTATTCGCACACACTCTACACACGTTGCTATTGTCTGCTCACGCCGTTGTTGTTATTTGTGCATGCTATTGATATCTGCGGGTTCAAAACCTAATGCTACACATTGGTAGCTGGTCCAAGACCCTTTTGCTACTACTCCACCTCCTATAGGACTTACTGCTACTTCACCTGCCAAACTTACAAGCTATTATTGTGTCCTTCTAGTTTGTCTTCCTTAGCTGTTGGTTTATTGGTGTGGTTGCTACCTTAGTGGTGTTTACTCGTGCAATTGTTGCCTTGGTAAGGGTTTGCTGGTGCTGGTTGCTACCTTTGTAAGTGTTTACTGGTGCGACTATTGCCTTGGTAAGGGTTTGCTAGTGCAGTTGCTGCCTTGGTGAGGATTTGCTAGTGCCAACTGTTAAAAGGGTTTGCTTGTGCAACTGCTGTCTTGGTGGTGTTTACTGATACAACTGCTATATCGGTGAGGGTTTTGCTGGTGTGGTGGCCAGCTACCTTGCTCTCTTTCTTTTCCTCCTTGCATGGCTACAACTTGCTACTTTTCCTTGGTGGCTACTACACTTTCCTTGGTCAGCTACCTTGCTGCCTCTCCTTGGTGGCTACTACACTCTACTTGGTTAATAGCCTTGCCTTCTTTCTTTCTCTCCTTGGCTGGCTACTTTGCCCTTTTTCTTTTTCTCCTTAGCCTACCACCTTCCTACCTATCTTTATGGCTTTAGGTTTGCCATTCACCTTTCTTTGGCTAGCTCTCTCAATTTTCTTTAGCACATACCTTTCTTGCAAGACACATAGGGGTATTTATAGAGCCTTGAAATTAAGGCTACACGATCATTAACGGTCATCTTTGATTCCCAAAGGTTGCCCTATAATTAATGACCAGATTTGAGTCTTAAAATTTAGGGTTAATGGTTAACATTGACTTTCTACAATTTAGGGTCAATGGTCAACGGTCAACGATCAATTTTGACCCTTAAAATTTAGGGTCATGGTCAACATTGACTTCTCAACATCGGGGTTGACCTGTCATCACTGGTTTTTCCCACTGATCTCTTTATGTCTCAATGACATTCATAACTTCAAATTAACACATATAACCGTGTAATACAGTGTTGACAACAAGTCCAACATTAGTCATCAAAGATGGGCTTAATAGATTCACCCCCTCCCCCTCTTGGTGTGAGTTTCAAAAAGGTCCTTATCAATTAGTATTAGAGCTGGTTTCTCTATTGATCGATTCTGCTTGCTTTGATAAGAAATTTTTTTTGTTGTTGATAAGAATCTTTACATCTATTGCGGGTCAATATCATGGAGAACATGAATAATGTTAAAGGCAAGGGTATTCCCACATTTGATGGACAAAATTATAAGTTATAAAAGAATAGAATGCTCCTATATCTATTGTTACTTGGTCTGGAAGTGTTTGAATTTGCTATCAGTGGCTTCACTCCTATTACTGAAGGTATTACTATGATGCCTACTAATAAGAAAATTTTAATGTATGATGGAAAGGCTATAAATGTCTTATATGCCTCCTTATCAGACAAAGAATTCATCAAAGTGATGGGTGCAACATAGCCAAACAAATTTGGGACACATTGAAGAATATTTATGAAGGAGACAAGGTTGTGAAGGAATCCAAGTTACAAATCTAGAGGAGCAGATCTAAAGATATAAAGATGAGTGATAAATCGGTGGATGCCTTTTTTACAAGAGTAAATGAAATTGTATGCTCCATTAGAGGCCATAGAGAGGAGATTAACGATGCTACTGTGATAAGGAAGATACTTAGAACCTTATCAAAAGCTTTTAGTGCTTTGGTTTGAAGGCATTAGGTACTTTGTTGTGGACTACCTAAAGAGAAAAGAAGTAAATAGTGATGATGATGATGAGTTGGCCTTAATGAGGAGAACAAAGAAATCCAACTGGGAATTAAGCGCCAAAAGGAAAAAGAAACTTTTCATATTCAAAAGAAGAAATTTCTTGAGCAAGTTGGATGAAGAAGATTCTAAAGAAGAAACTAATGGTAATTCTAATGATGACACTATAGAAAATACGCTAGTTGCACAAGTAAATGATAAAAAGGAAGAGAAAGAGTTGGTGTAACAACTTGAGAATGAATTGAGAACTTGTTTGCACAACTACAAGAAGTTGGAAAAGGAAATAAAGAATCTTAAGAAGCTGAATAAAAATTCTACTATTGATAAATTTGATCTTTAAATGAAAGTGATGAGGACCTTCTTAGATCACACTGAGAGGGGGAGGGGGTGAATCAGTGTATGAGATGCTCATTTTTATAAATCTTTTCGTATTTAACCTTTGTGACTTGTTAGAGCCGATGATCTAATTTTTATCTTCTTCTTTATGTGAGAGCGGTTATACAGATATCAATCAAATACAAGCAACTAAAAGCATATGATAATTTTTACATGTTTCACCCATAATGTGTGAGCTATGTCCACAGAGTGATAGGATCACTCCTAAATCACACAATCCACTTTTATTATCAAGGGATACAATTATGGTGTGGAAGGATCATTCCTTAACCTACTGTTGCTGCAATCTACAATTATTGCTAGTCTGCCCACTTCTACTACTCGAGCTTATTGTTGCTACTGTAATTTGCAATTGTTAATTGTTTGCCTACTCCTATTGCTAAAGCGTGCTACTACTGCTTCAATCTGCAATTACTGCTGGTCTGCTTATACCTACAAGTTACGGGAAGTGTTGCAATCTGTTAGTATAGCTCCTTACCCTTACTGTAATAGGCTCCTTCTCCTTGCTGCAATTTACTAGTTTCCTTATTGCAATTGTAGGTTTCCTTGGGTGGCTGCTACAACTCTTTTTCCTTTTGGTTTGGTCAGCTACTGCCTTCTTCTTTCTTTGGTGTGACTGTTGCAAAATTTCTTCTTTGGTTTGGTGTGGCTACTGCATACCTTCTCCTCTAGTTTGGTGTGGTTGTTACAAGCCCTTTCCTCTGATTTGGTGTGGCTACTACAAGTCTCCTCTACTGATTTGGTGTGGTTTCCAGCTACAGAACCATGTTCTCCTTTTGGTAAGGCTGCCTTCTTCTCCTTTAAGTGTGGCTACTGGTTGCTAAAACTCCTCCTTTGGTTAGTGTGGCTACCTCCTTCCTTGGTGGTTGCTATCACCTTTTCCTTGGCCAGCTACTACTGTAACTCACTTAGTCGACTGCTGCTCTCTTCTTGGCCAATTGTTGCTCTCTCCTTAATGGTTGCCTCCTTTGTCTTGGCCAGTCACTCTCTTTTATGGTGGCTACCTCTTTCTTTGCCACTCAACCTCTCTTTGTCATTCTCTCTCAAAATTATACAGCCCGCGCATATGTCTTTCACGATGCATAGGGTTATTTATAGAGCCTTGGGATTAGGCTTGCACACTTATCAACAACCAACGTTGATTTCCAAAAGGGCATAAAAAATGAGCTCAATAATCTCCTCCTTTAGATTTATTGACAACACATTAAATCCATAAATCAACAATGCACATATAGCAACCTTTGACATTCACAGCTCCCCCTGAAACATGCATCTCCCTTTTTGCATTCTCCCCCTTGACAATTTCTCCCCTTTTATTTATCAAGCTATTTAATCAAACTACTTCCCTTTTTTTAATCATTATATACTCTCTTTGGATTTATGCAAATATCTCCTTTTTTGACAACAAATCCAAAGAATGATAGAAGGGGGAAGGGGAAAGGGTTTGGAGGCATATCTTAGCCTCTAATGGGTGGCTGAACACATTAAGTCGGCCTAACTTCTGGAATATCTCTCTTGACAAAGGTTTTGTGAATATATTGGCAACTTGCTCTACAATAGGCACATATTCCAGCTTCATTTTTCTCCACTTTTTCTTTAATGAAGTGGTATTTGATTTTAATATATTTATTCTAGAGTGTTGGACAGGATTTTTTGATAATTTGATGACACTTTGGTTGTCACAACCAATCAACAATGGCAGTTGCACATCCACCTTCATATCTTCAAGCTATTGTTTTATCCATAACAGTACACGCTTGAGTAGCTGCCACATATTCAGCCTCTATGGTACTTAGAGTTACAGAATTTTGCTTCTTGCTATGCCATGAAACACATCTATTGCCCAAATAAAGTGCACCACTTGATCTTGATCTCCTATCATTACAATTTTCAACCCAATTAGCAACTGTATACTCATACAAATTAAGCTGTCCACATTTGCCATAAGGTAGCCTATAATTTGTTGTGCCCTTCACATATCTCAAAATTCTTTTAACATCTATGATATGAGATTCCTTGGGCTTACTTTGAAATATGGTACAAAGTGTTACAGCAAAAACAAGATTAGGCATTGATGCTATCAAATACATTAAGCTTTCAATCAATTTTCTATATTACTTTTGATCAACCATGTTGCATTCTTTATCTTTTCTTAACTTTATTCCAACTGTTATAGGATTGCTTACTTCTTTAGAGTTCTTCATCCCAAACCTTTTTAATAGCTCACAAGTATACTTTTCTTGGGAAAGAAAAATTATTGCCCCGCTTTGCAAAACCTGTAACCCTAAGAAGACTTTCATTTCACCTATCATACACATCTCAAACTTCTTCTTTATCTGCTCAGCAAAGGAAATGCATCGGGCCTCCTTTTCTGCAGCAAAGATTATGTCATCAACATAAACCACAACAATTAACTGGCCCTAGTTGTCTTCCTTTATGTACAAGTTGCTATCCACATTCCATTTTCTAAACTCATATTTTTAAGGCATGTATCCAACTTGGAATACCATGCTCTTAGAGTTTGCTTTAAGTTGTATAAAGCCTTGTTTAATCTGCACACACTTTAACCATCATGATCAAGTATAAAACCATTAGGTTGTTCGATAAATACCTTTTCTTCAAGCTTTTCATTCAGAAATGCAAACTTTACATCTGTTTGATAGACTTTGTAGTTTCTTTGAGCAACAATGGCTATGAATATTCTGATTGCTTCAAGTTTGGCCACAGGAGCAAAAGTCTCTTCAAAGTTAACACCTTCTACTTATGAGTAGTCTTTGCAGACAAGTCTTGCCTTGCTTCTTACCACCTCACCTTTTTCATTGAGCTTATTTTTGAACACCCACTTGGTTACAATGATGTTTTTCCCTTTTGGTCTAGGTACTAAACACTAATTGTTGTTCTTTTCAATTTGATCAAACTCTTCATTCATAGCATACACCCATTCCTTGTGCTTTAATGCTTCTTCTATGAACTTAGGTTCCACTTCGAAGATTAATGAGGTTTGTTCACTAGCTCTTAGCCTTCTCCTAGTCTACACAGAGTCTTCTTTAGTGCCAATAATGTTTTTAGTCTCAACTTCAACTCTAACTCTTCTATGAGTTAGGAATGCCTTGATTCTTCTTCTTTATCACTCATAACTTGAGAATCAATGTCTTCCTTATGATGAATGGCCTCAAATTTATCACTTTCAAACTCTTTTCAATTGTCAGACATGGCATCTTCAACTTTCTTATGCTACGATTGTATTGTAGAACCATTTTCAGCCACTTTAACATCAAAGCTATCCACCATTTTCAACAACCTTTTATTGTAGCATCTAAAGCCTCCTCCATTTGGTATATAACATAAGAATATGCCTTTATTAGTCTTCTTATCAAATTTGCTGAGATGCTTACCTTTGACTTTAATGAGGCATGAGCTTCCAAACACTTTAAAGTGTTTTACACTTGGCTTCTTTCCAAACCACAGCTCATAAGGTCTCTTCTCTTTATATGGTCTCATTAGGCATCTGTTTTGAATCTAAATTGTAGCGGTGATAGCCTTTCTCCAGTAGCCATATGAAGTACCATACTTAGCCAACATGGTTGTTGCCATCTCCACTAAGCTTCTATGCTTCCTTTTGACCACTCTATTTTGTTGTGGTGTGCAAGGACTATGACATTAGTGCTTCACTCCATGCTTCTCCAAATAATCTTCAAATTCACCACTTGTGTATTCTATCTTATTGTATGTCCTGAGTTCCCCCCAACTAATTTTTAGCTAGTGTTCTGTAGTTCTTGAAATTGTTGAAAGCCTCTGACTTATGTTTCAAAAACATAATGCAAGTCATTCTTATAAAATCGTCAATAAAGAAGAGAAAGTACCTATCACCCTTTATAGATCTTTGTGTCATAGGCCTACAAACATTCAATTAGATGAGTTCCAATGGCTTCTTTGTTTGAATCTTTATATTTTTGTGGGGAGCATTCACCATCTTTCCTTTTTGACACATGCTGCAAATTGTATCTCTCTTTCTTCTCAACATGGGTACATCTCTTACAACTTTATTTATGGACAACTTGTTCAACCCCTTTTCTCCAAGATGTCCCAATCTTCTATGTTATAACAAGTTCTCATCCTTGGTATAAGTTTCCATTTGTTATTTTACCCTTACTAAGAACAACAACATCTCTTAATCTCTTTACTGTGCAGTCACTTTTTTTAAAAGTAACTTCATGTCCATCATCATAAAGCTAACTAACATGATAAGGTTGTGTTTTAGCCCTTCAACATAAAGCACTTTCTTTGATTTCAATTTTTTTGTGCCAATTTCAGTAGCACAAATTACTTGAATCTTCATCATATGTTGCTACCCCCTTTAACATCTTGGAGTCTTCTATCATGTGTGAAGAGTAGTCACTATCCAGGATCCATGGCTTTTCTTTTTTGGAAGCTTTTAAATTTACTTCCACTACTATAGTCATTAAACTCCCTCTTCTTCTTCTTTCGCCAAATGTAGGAGTACGTGTAGGTGTTCTCCTTTACACTTTTTGAGTAGACAACAATGTTTGGCCAAATGGAGGAGCATGTCTGAGTGTTTTCCTTTGCATTCTTTGACTAGGTAGTAATGTCAAGCAATTTTCAGCAATGTGTTTGGCCTTTTCGAATCTTCCATAGATTTCTCCCAACAACTTAAATCTATTCCTCAGTGGAATATGACTTTTTTTCACTTGAGATTGTCTCCTTTCGTGATAGTCTTCCCCTAAACTCTTGCCTCATATTCCTCTTTATTATAGGCCTATTACTCCAACACGAATTAGCCTTATGCCCATACTTACCACAACTCCAGAAAAATCCTTCAAATCTAGATTTTCTTCTTTCACTAAGTCTATGTCTCCTATTTTCAACAACTGTTGTGGTAACCTTCTCTTTATCTTTAACAACCTATTCCTTTAGATGGGAGTCTTCACCACATCCTTCCTAACCCATTTAGCTTAGGTTGGTTTCTCTTCTCCATAACATAATTGTGCTTATTTTTAAGTACAAATACAATTTTCTTCTTCTTTTCTACCTTCTCACTCAAATTTTTAATATAGCCAAGTCTTTTCTTCCCCATAAAATAAGGTCTTTGATTACTTAGACACTCATCCAACTTCATGATTGCATCTTCCTTGATGGAATTTGCTAAAGATGACTCTCCTTTCACTTCTATGGCCTGCATAAAGCTTTCTTGGTGCTTTCTTAGTTTGGACTCAACCTTGTGGAGCTTGGCTTTCTTAGTCATCATTGATTCCTAAAGGTTGCCCTATAATCAACGGCCAGATTTGAGTCCTAAAATTTAGGGTCAATCAACGGTCAATCTTGACTCCTAAAATTTAGAGTTACGGTGAACATTGATTTCTCATCATCAGGGTTGACTTGTCATCACTGATTTTTCCCAATTACCTCTTTTGCATCTTAATGGCATTCATAACTTAAATTAACACATATAACTGTGTAAGATGGTATTGATAAAACATCCAACATTAGCCATTAAAGTTAGGCTCAACAAACTCCCTCGGTTGGCTATTGCACTCTTCTTGGCAGGTCACTTTCTTCTTTAGTAGCTACCTCTTTCTTTGCCACTCAACCTCTCTTTGCCATTCTCTCTCAAAATTCTACAGCCCTCACATATGTCTTGCAAGATGCATGAGGTTATTTATATAGCCTTGGGATTAGGGTTGCACACTTATCAATAGCTAGTGTTGATTCCTAAAGTTTACCTTACAATTAATGGCCAGATTTAATTCTTAAAATTTAAGGTCAATGGTCATTATTGACTCATTGACTTCAATTGACCTACCATTAACAATTTTGACCAATGACTTCTCTACATCTCAATGACATTCAAAACATCAAATCAATATGAACAATAATGTGAGATGCTGTTGACAACAAATCCAATGTTAACCACCAAAGATGGGCTTAACAGAAAGAAAATGAGTTTGAAGCAAAAGAGAAGGAGTACTTGAAAAGAATTAAAGAGTTGAATGTACTTGAGGTAGAGTAAGGCAAGATACATGAAGATTTTGGTGCTAAGGTGATTGCATAAGAGTAAAAAGTATTGAATTTGCAAGCCAAGTTCCATAAGATTGAATCTGAATTGAAGAATTATGAAGAAAGCTTTATGTAAGCCATGGAAGTGAGAAGATAGTCCTTTTCAACAAATGTTATAAAGGAGGATGCTACCAAAAATTTGGATGAGTGTTTAAGCAAACAAAGACCTCATTCTATAAGAAAAAAGGGACTTGGCTATATTGAAAAGCCAAATGAGAGGGTAAAAGAGAAGAAGAATATTGTGTTTGTGCCTAAAAGCCAACACAATGATGTTATGAAGAAGAAAAATCACCCCAAGCTAAAATAAGTTAGGAAATATATGATGAAAACTTTTATCCAAAGGAAATAGGTTGTTAAAAATAGAAAAAAGGTTGCCACACCTAAAAATCAAGTGGTAAAATGTGTGAGAAATAAGTGTAATGCTGATTATTGCCAAACTTGTGCTAAAAATAGCAGATGTGAACTTTGTGAAAGAAGAAAATTCAAATTTGAAGGATTTTGTTGGTGTTATAGTAAGTATGTATGGGCATAAGGCTAGTGTACGTTGGTATAATGGGCCAATAATAAAAAGGAATGTGAGGTAAAACTCTAGGACGAGATTTTATCAAGAAATGAGATAACCTCAAGTAAAAAAAAAGCCAAATTCCACTAATAAATAGATTTGACGCATTGGAAGATATCTATGGAAGATGTGCAAAGGTTGGACATATTGTTAAGGAATGTTTGACATTGTTGCCCAATGAAAGAATGCAAAGGAGAACACCTACATATGCTCCTATGTTTGGCCGAAGAAGAAAAAGAAAATGGGAAATGGCTATAGTTATGGAAGTAGCCTTAGAAGCTTCCAAGAAAGAAAAGTCATGGATCTTGGATAGTGGCTACTCTTCACACATGATAGGAGATTCCAAGGTGCTGAAGGAAGTAGAAAAATATAATTGAGAGTTAGTCACATTTGGCAATGATAGTACCTTAAAGATTAAAGGTATTAGTGCTGCTAAAATTGGTGCAAAAAAGCTAAAATCAGAGGAAGTGCTTTATGTTGAAGAGCTAAAACAAAATCTAATCAGTGTTAGCCAACTTTGTGATGATGGGCATAAAGTTACTTTCAACAAGAGTGGTTGCATGGTAAAAAGATTAAGTGATGGTATTATCCTTACAAAGAGAGGAAGAAAAAATAGAAACTTATACAAACTTTCCAATAGCAAAAACACATGCTACATAAGCACCAAAGATGAGAATTTATTGTGGCATAGGAGATTGGGACATCTTAGACAAAATAGGTTGTACAAATTATCCAAAAATGAAGCTGTAAAAGATGTACTGAGCTGAGAAGAGAAAGAAATACCATTTGTAGCATTTATCAAAAAAGGAAGATAGTAAATACTACGCACAAAAATGTGGAGATTCATATGAAGAAGCTATTGGAACTCATTCATTCAAATATATTTACCAAACTTTTGTTAAGAGAGATGTTCCAGAAGTTAAGGTTAAACTTATATATTCAACTATACCCTAGAGGCTGAGGTATACCTCTAACCCCTTCCCTTTTCTATTATCCTTTGGATTTATTGTCAAAGGGAAAGATATTTTGCATAAATTAAATTGAAAGAGAGTATGTACTAATCGAAAGGGAGAATAGCTTTATAAATCCAAAGGGGAAAAATCAAATAAAGGGGGAGAAATTATCAAGGGAGAGAAGCAAAAAAAAATAGGAGTTAAAAATTAGGGTTGTTCTTAATTAGTATCATGCCCACATGCAAAAAGGGAGATGCATGTTTCAAGGGAAGTTATGAATGTCAAAAGCTGTTGCTTATGCTTAATTGCTAACTTATGGATTTAATGTTTTGCGAACAATCCAAAAGGGAAGATTGTTGAGTGTATCTAAGATGGCTAATATTGGATTTGTTGTTAACAGCATTTCACATATTTGTCCTTGTTGATTTGATGTTGTGATCATTATTGAGATGTGTTTATTGCATTTAAAAAGTGTTGGCAACTAATTTATTCAAGGGTTAAGGAAGACGATGTTGGTAGAATATGACAAGAATGAAGAGAGAAAGCAGTGCCAAAATCAAGATGTTGCCTACATTGTGCTACTAAAAATGACAAGTTGATTCAAATTACTAATGAAGTTTTAGCTGTAAAGAAAGCACTAATTACTGCCTCTAGCATTGTGTTTAGCAGTGGCACTGCAAGTCATTTATTGACCGTTGACCCTAAATTCAAGGAGGTAATGTTAGCTATTGACCCTAAATTCAAGGAATCAATATTGACCATTGATTGTAGGGCAACCCTTAGGAATCTATGCTGATTATTGATTATAGGGCAACCATTGGGAATCTATATTGATCATTAATTGTAGGGCAATACTAAACTCAAGGCTTATAAATACCCATGTAGCTACCAAAAGAGAACTAGAACACAACAAAGAGAGATAGAAAAAGTGCAGAAACATTAGAGGTATAGAGAATGGTAATCAGAGAAAAATGGCCAAGGGGGTTATGCCCAAAACAAAAAAAAAAAAAAGGAAGATCCAATGGGAGAAAGAAAAAAGAGAGTAGTATTGGTAAGAAAAAAAGGAGAGAACTTGTAAAGAAAAGAACTTATAAAGGAGAGAACCTACAGAAGAGAGAACCTGCAAAGGAGAGAACTTGTAGAGGAGAGAATTTGCAGATGAGAGAACATATAGGAAAGAGAACCTATAAAGGTGAGAACCTATAGAGGAAAGAACTTGCAGCGGAGAGAATTTGCAAATGTGAGAACCTACTGTAGAGAGAAATTACAAAAGAGAGAACCTAAAGGGGAGAGAATGTGTAGAGCAGATAACTTGCAAAGGAGAAAACCTTTAATTGAAAGAACTTGTAGCAGAAAGAACATGTAAAGGAGAAAACCTTTAACAAAGAGAACCTACAATGGAGAGAACTTACAGAGGGGAGAACTTACACGGGAGAGAACTAGTAGGTGTAGGCAAACAACCAACAATTGTAGATTGCAGTAGCAGCAGTAATTACAAATTGCAATAGTAATAGGTGCAAGCAGCAATACCAACAAGAACAACTAGAAATTGCAACTTGCAAGCATAACTAGCAGCAAGCATGACCAACAACGTATCCTAGCAATAGGGTAGGAAACACAACCAGCAGCAAGAGGAGAAAACTTGCCCCAACAATATGCCTAGAAACTTGTAGCAATAGAGGAGAAAATGTGTCCTAATAGCAAGTACAATAGCTTGTGGCAGTCAAGGAGAAAACATGCCTCAACAGTAGGGTAGGTAACACTAGCAGCAAAGGAAGAGAATATGCTAAGCCAGCAAGTGAGGTAGTACTAGTAGTAGAGGAAAAAACTTGCCAAGGTAGCAAGTGAGACAACACCAGTTGTAAAGGAAGAGAGCCTATCAAGGCTGAAGGAGGTAGCATCGACAACATGAGGAGAGAACCTACCGATGCAGTAAGGGAGGCAACACTGATAGCAAAGTGATAACTTATCTAGTGATTAGGAGATCAAACCTTTGAGTGATCGGGAGATTGACTTAGTGATTGGGATGTCATTGTAAGTGGTTAGGGAGTGATCCTTCCACACCATAATTGTATCCCTTGATAACAAGAGTGGATTGTGTGATTTAGGAGTGATCCTATCACACTATGGATGTAGCTCACATATTAAGGATGAACCATTTAAAAATTACTATGTGTTCTTGGGTGTTTATGTTTGATTAATATCCATACAACTGCTATCACATAAAGAAGAAAGATAAAAATTGGATTATTAGATCTAACAAATCATAGAGGTTAAATCTGAAAAGAGTTATAAAAAGTGAGCATCTCACACTAATTCACCCTTTTCCCCCCTCTCAATGTGAGACTTAAGAAGGTCCACATCAAGTGTTATTAAAGCTTCGTTCCTTCTATTGATCCATTTTGCTTGCTTTGATCTGAAGTTATTTGTTGCTACTGTGAATTTTATCTCTACTCTTGATTGATATCATGATAGGATGAACAATGTTAATAGCAAGGGCATTCCTACTTTTGATGGGCAAAATTATTAGTTATGAAAGAATAGAATGCTTCTATATCTAATGGCACTTGGTCTAGATGATTTTGAATCTGCTATTAGTGGCTTCATCCCTATTGCTAAAGGTGATGCTATGACACCTATTGATAAGAAGAATTTGGAGTGAGAAAGAAATGTGAGAAATGCCTTATATGCCTCTTTATTAGATAAAAAACAAAGTGATGGGGTGCAATACAGCCAAGCAAATCTGGGACAAATTAAACAACATTTGTGAAGGAGACAAGCTTATGAAGAAAGCTAAGCTATAAATATAAAGGGGCAAATTTAAAGACATAAAGATGCAATGATGAGTCTGTGGATGCCTTCTTCACAAGAGTCAACGTAATTGTGTGCTCCATTAATGGTATGGAGAGGAGATCAATGATGCTACTGTGGTAATGAAAATACTTAAAACCTTACCGAAAGCTTACAATGCCAAGGTTTCCTCCCTAGAAGATAGAGATTTAGATAGGTTTCCCTTCGATGATTTACACAACATATTATTGGCTTATAAAATGAGAATAACCCAATAAAGAAAGAAAAAAAGTCCGAAGTGGAGAAGAAGCTGGCCTTCAATGCAATAAAAAGCTGAAGATTAAAGACTAAGAAGAAGATGGTAATACTAAATTGAAGAAAGTTATGACATACATCATTAACAATATGAGGCAAAGAAAAGAAAAGTACAAGAAAAAATTACCCTTAAATTGCTTCAGTGTGGAGCAATTAGGCACTTTGTCGCGAACTGCTCAAAGAGAAGAAAGGAAAACAGTGAGGATGATGATAAGCTGGTCCCAAAAAGGAGAACAAAGCAATCCAATTATTCTAAAGCTAGAAATTTAAGTGCTAAAAGGAAAAAGTAACTCTTCAAATCCAAAAGGAGGAATCTTTTGAGCAAGCTAAATAAAGAAGATTTTGTAGAAGAAGTTGATGATCATTCCGATGATAAGGCTACAAAGGATGTGTTGGTCATTCAAGTAGACAATGATTAAGAATCTTCAAGTGATGAGGAATCAATAGAAGTGGAAGAGGATGAGTTTGTTTAGCAACTTGAGAATTAATTTGAGAGCTTGTTTGCATAGAAAGACCAAGCTAGAAAATAAGGTAAAGCATCTTAAGAAGCCATATGAAAATTATGTTGTTGATGAATCTAATCTCTTAGTGAAAGTAAAGGAGTTTCGTTCTCTTTGTCCTTGCCTTAGTCATTAAACTATCATTTCCTTGCAAAGGATTTTAGGAATACTTGCTTTGTTGCATGTGAACAACACCTTATTCTCCATCTTCCTCCCTTCCTCAAAAAGATTTGTCCTCGAATCATCTACATCAAAAAAAGATAAGTTAGTAACATTAAAAGTAATAATAACATTACTATAGTTACTTGGTAAATCTAGGTTGTAAGCATTGTCATTAATCCTCTCTAAAACTTGAAAATGTCCATCTCCTCGAGGCTGTATTTTGGACTTTCTTTGTGGGGGAAATTGGTCCTTCCTTATATGCACATGCACTTAATCACCGAGTTCAAAGGCAACCTTTACTCGCCCCTTATTAACTTACTTAGCATATTGCTTATTCTTCATTTCAATGTTAACCTAAACCTTGGCATGTAAATCCTTCACAAATTCTGCCTTTTTTTTACCATTAATATTAGCATGTTCTTTAGTATGCAAAGATAAAATCTCCAAAGGGGTTAAAGGATTAAAACCATAAGCAACTTCAAAAGGTGAAAAAGAAGTAGTAGAATGAACAAATTTGTTATACAAAAACAAAACGTGTGGTAAACACTATTCCATTGCCTTAAGTTCTTTTGAATGATAGAACATAACAAAGTAGTAAGGGTCTTATTGATTATTTTAGTTTGTTCATTTGTTTGAGGATGTATAATAGTAAAAGTAAGAGTTCAGTTCCTAATTTATTCCATAAAGTGCACCAAAAATGACTTAAAAACTAAACATCCCTATCACTAACAATAGTTTATGGCAATCCATGCAAACGCATTACTTCCTTAATGAATAATTCAACAATATATGTTATACCATTGGTTTTAGAACATACAACAAAATGAGTGCTAAATTTGTAAGCCAAGTTCCATAAAGTAAATCTAAATTGAAGAAGTATGAAGAGAGCTTTATACCAGTCCTGGAAGTGAGAGGAGAGTCTTTTTTAGCAAATGCTATCAAGGAGGATGCTACCAAAAAGTTGGATGAGTGTCTAAGCAAACAAAGACCTAATTCCATTAGGAATACAGGACTTGGCTATATTAAAAAGCCAAATAAGAGGGTAGAAGAGAAGAAGAAAATTGTATTTGTTCTTGAAAGCAAAAACAAAGAAAAGATAAAGTTAAAAGAAGTTGATGTTATGGAGAAGAGAAACAAACCCAAGCTAAAATGGGTTAGGAAATATGTGAAGAAAACTCCTATTTAAAGGAGACAAGTTATCAAAGATGGAAAGAAGGTTGCCATAATAGGTACTAAATATAAGAGACAAGAACTTGTTGAAATAAGAAAATTTAGATTAAAGGCTTTTGCTGGTGTTATACTAAATATGGGCACAAGGCTAGTATGTTAAGGGCACAATAAATTATGGGCTGCTTTATGATAGAAGTGGTTAACTTAATTTATATGGGTATATAGATGTTGATTGGGTTAGAAATTATAATGATAGAAGGTATCCATTAGGTGGTGCAATTTATTTGGGAGGTAAATGTGTTTCATGGCACAGCAAGAAGCAAAATTCAGTGACTTTAAGCACTGCAAAGGTTGAATATGTGGTTGCTACTCAGGCTTATACTTAAATGCTATGGATGAAACAATAACTTGAAGATTTGAAGTTGGATGTGCAGCTGCCATTACTGATTGGTTATGACAACCAAAGTGTCATCAATTTATCAAAGAATCTTATACAACACTCTAGATCTAAACATATTGAAATCAAGTACCACTTTATTAAGGAAAAAATAGAGAAAAATGAAGTAAAGCTGGAATATATGCCTATCACAGAGTAGGTTGCAAATATATTCACCAATCTTTTTCCAAGAGAGATGTTTCAGAAGTTAAGGTTGAACTTATGTATTCAGCCACCCCCTTGATACTGAGGTATGCCTCTAACACCCCTTCCTCTTCCCCTTCCCTTTGTTATTATTCTTTGAATTTGTTGTCAAAGGAGGAGATATTTTACATAAATCCAAAAAGAGTATGTATTGATCAAAAGGAGGAGTAGCTTGATAAATCCAGAAGAAAATCAAATAAAGGGGGAGAAAATACATGATACCAACACATTATATATACTGATACCAATTGCACTTTATTATTGTTTTCCAATTGGTATCATGTCTACATACAAAAAGGGAGATGTATGTTTCAAGAGAGCTATTTCTTTTGCTAACACTGTTACTTGTTCTTAAATGTGGACTTATGGATTTAATGTGTTGCCGACAAATCCAATGGGGAAGATTATAGAGCTATCTTTGATGGCTAATGTTGGATTTTTTTTGTCAACAACATCTAATATATATGTCCTCGTCGATTTGATGTTATGAGTGCCTTTGAGATGTATTGGCTCCATTTACAAAGTGTTGTTATAAATGTCTTGAAGATGTGTTTGCTGAATTTACAAAGTGTTGATAGTTGATTTGTTTAAGGATTAAGGAAGAGGAAGTTGGTGGAATATGATGAGAATAAGGAGAGAAAGTAGGGCCAAAATCAGGATGTTACCAGCCCCACCTTATGCTGCCAAAAATGACAAGTTGATTTAGCTGTAAAGAAAGCATTAATTGTTACCTTTGGCATTGCTTTCAACAGTGGCACTACAAGTCAGTTGCTGGGTATGAGTTAATGCTGACCGTTGAACCTAAATTCAAGGATTTAATGCTTACTAGTGACCCTAAATTCAGGGAATCAATGATGATCATTAATAGTATTGCAATCATAAACTAAAGGAATCAATGCTGATCGTTGATGGTATGGCAACTTTAAACTCAAGGCATATAAACTCCCATGTAGCTACCAAAAGAATACAAAAAGCATCAGAGACACCAATATAGTGCAATAGAAACACAAAATAAGAGAGCTATAAAAACAAGAAAAGAGAGCTGCAAAAATCGAAAGAAAGAGCTACAAAAACAAAAAGAATGAACTGCATAAACAAAAAGAAAGAGCTAGAGAAATAAGAAGAGAGAGCTAAAAACACAAAAGTGAGTTACAGAAAATGATAAAAAGAGATACAGACAAATAGAAAAAAAAAACTATAGAGAATGAAAGAGAGAGTTGTAGTGAACAAATAAGGCGACAATAGAAAATAAAAGAAAGGCAGTGGGAGAAAGAAAAGAGAGGTTATGTAGAAAGAAAAGAGAGATAGCAGTAGAGGCAGGAAAGAAACCTAGCAAAGGTAGGAAAGAAACCTGGTAAGGGTAAGAAAGAAACCCCATAAAGGCAAGAGATAAACTTGGCAAAGATAGGAGAGAAACTTGACAGAGGCAAGAGAGAAACTTGACGAGGTAAAGAGAAGCCTAGTAAAGGTAGATAGTTGAGACCGACAAGGTAGAGAGTTGACACCAATAGAGAGAGAATAGTGAGCATGACAAACAAAAAGTTGTGAAACATGGCAGAGAGAGAGCAGTGAGCACAACAAAGAGAGAATAGTGAACAACAGTGAAGAGAGAACAATGGAAAGAAAGGAGAAGATCAGTTTTCTACAATAATAGCCTGTAAACATGGAGAAATCTTTTTCAGGGGATTTTATGTCATAACATTTTTATGAACTTCTTTGAAAAAAGGGTAGAAAACCCTCTGGGTGATCAGGAGATTATTGTAAGAGGTTAAGAAGTGATTCTTCTATCACATCAACTGTACCCATTAATTACAAGAATGGATCATGTGATCTAAGAAAGATCCTATCACGCTGTGGATGTAGCTCACACATTGTGGGTGAACCATATAAAAATTCTGTGTTCTCGAGTGCTTGTACTTGCTTCATATTCATACGGATATTCTCACATAAAGAAGCAAGATAAAATTATATCATAAACTTTAATAGGTCACAAAGGTTTAATCAAGATAGATTTATAAAAAGTAACAATTTCCCATTGATTCACCCCCTCCCCTTCTCGGTGTGAGACCCAAGAAGGTTTTTATTAGCATTAGTCTTAATAACAATATCCTTAGAAAAATTAGGTAAGCAAAAGATAATAGTTTGGGTGAAAGCCTTCTTTAAGGTCTCAAAAGCATGGTTAACCTTTGTATTCCATTAAAATGAGTCTTTTCTTAAGGGATCTATGAGTGTTTGGCATATTTTTTCCAAATCCCTAAATGAATCTCCTAGAATATCCTACAACACCCAAAAATCCCTTTAGTTACTTAAGATCCTAAGGTAAAAGCCATTATGTCATGGAAACAACTTTCTTAGGATTTGTAGAATATGCCTGAGGTTGAATATGCTACAAATGGTTTTGTAATCTCTTATTATATATTATGATGTTATAAAAAAAGACTAATATGAATTTCCTAAGATAAGGTTTAAAAACCTTTTCATTAGGCCTTAAAGAGATGCAAGTGCATTAATTAGACCAAAGGACATAACTATGAATTCATAATGGCCCTTGTGTGTCTTAAAGACTGTTTTATGAACATCTATAGGGTGCATTCCAATTTAATGATTTTTAAACCTTAAGTTCAATTTAAAGAAGGTGTTTGCCCTTTTAAGTTCATCTAGGAGTTCTTTAATTAATATGGGAAATTTATCCTTCATAGTTAGTTCAACTTCTTATAATCAATATAAAAGCACCAAGTATTGTCTTTATGGCAACCCACAGAAGAAGAAGAGAATCTCATTCAAGAGTTATGTGAGCCAGACAAAAGACGCTAATAAGGAGGAAGATGTAAACTCATCATATGAGCATGCTTTATGGTATCAGCTCAATGTGGTAGTTCAACCTCTGAAGAGGAAGAGGACGTTGATGAAGAAGAACTAGATCTTGAAGCTAAATTAGAACAGCTTCAAAAGAGATAATCAGAAAGCGTAGAACCATAAGAAGGTTGGAGCCCATACAAAACAAGTTGAAGTAAAGATTGAGGAAGTAAAAAGTCAAAAAGATGAAATAAGGGCTGAACATATTGATTTGAAGAGAAGATTTGAAGAACAGATCAAAATATGTGAAGACCTTACAATGGAGCTTGCCTTAAGGACTTCAAGAATTGAAGAAATGCAGATAAAGTTACTGAGACTCCAGCAACAACTCAAAAAGAGTGAAGAGAATTGTAGAAGTTTGAAGTGGTAGGAGAAACAACCTTTGCAAGAGAAAAGAAGAATGAAGAGAATGTGCAGCAATTTGATGCTGCACTGCCTAAAGAGAATGAGACTTTGCCACAAAAGTTGAAATAGATGGCTGTGAATCAGGAGAAGATAATTGAAGAAGAGAAGATAGTTATCAAACCAAAGCCAAGGCCAAAAGTGATGTATGTGGTTAAAGAGCAATAGCCCATAGTTGCTACATCTAAAAAAAAAGACTAATTAGTCAGGAACAGTGAAGGCTAAAAATAAAGAAGATTTGAAGAAGCAACCTAGGGTTGAAAACAAAAATGAAGAAAAGAAAGTCAGCCAGGTAAGGGCAATGGCTGAACAGAAGAAGGAGAAGAAGGTGGCTAAAGTGAAAGCCACACAAGCAAAGAAGCTAGCCACTATGCCCACACAGCAAGTAATGAACAAACGGAAACAACTTGTGGTTAGACCTAAAAAGAGGCAGTTTCAAGGTCACTGCTTTTATTGTGAAGTCAGGGGTCATAAGGCAAGTAAATGCTAGTGGAGAAGGCCATTATATGTCTCCAACTTGAGAAAATATGATGCTGCATATAGGGGAAGACAATATAAAATTCAGAGGAGAACACCTAACGTGAGTTCTTGCATATATTGTAAAAAGCACAAACACATCACATCATTATGCTTACTTTTGAGCACAAACACAATTTTCTTCTTTCCTTCTACCTTCTCACTTGGCTTTTTAATGTAGCCAAGTCCTTTCTTCCCCATAGAATGAGGTCTTTGATTGCATAGACACTCATTCAACTTTTTGCTAGCACCCTCCTTGATGGCATTTACTAATAATGACTCTCCTTTTACTTCTATAGCCTACGTAAAGCTTTCTTCATGTTTCTTTAGCTCAAACTTGACCTTGTGAAGCTTGGCTTGCAAAATTAACACTTTTTGCTCTTATGCAATCACCTTAGCACCAGGATCTTAATGTATCTTGCCTTGCTCTGCCTCAAGTACAATCAGCTCCTCAATCCTCTTCAAGTACTCCTCCTCTTTTGCTTCAAACTCCTTTACCTCTTTTCCTACCTTGCTATTCTTATGCAAACTAGCTCTCAACTTATTCTCAAGTTGTTGCACCAGCTCATCCTCTTTCTCTTCTATTGATTCCTCATCACTTAAGGATTCTTGATCATCATTTACTTGAGTGACCAACACATCCTTTTCTGCCTCATTATTAGAATCATCATCACTTTCTTCTTCAAAATTTTCTTCCTCTATCTTGCTCAGGAAATTCCTTCTTTTGGATCTAAAGAACTTCTTTTTCCCTTAAACACTTGAATTTTCAGCTTTAGAATAGTTGGATTGCTTTATCCTCCTCCTTGGGACTAACTCATCATCATCTTCACTATTTGCTTCTCTTTTCTTTGGGTAGTCCACGGCAAAGTGCCCAATTGCTCCACAACTAAATCACTTCAAGGGTAGTTTTCCCTTGTACTTGCCTTTTTCTTTTGACATATTGTTGGTGATGTATGTCGTGACCTTATCTAGTTCAGTATCAGCATCTTTTTCTTTAGAGCTACTAACGGATTATTCGTCTTGGTGTTTAATCCTTTACTTCTTCATTGCCTTGAAGGTCAACTCCTTCTCCACCTTAGACATCTTTTCTTTCTTTATTGGGGCTATTCTCATTTCATAAGTTACCAATATGCTGTGCAAGTCATCTAAGGGCAGCTTATCTAGATCTTTATCTTTTATGGAAAAGACTTTGGCATTGTAACCTTCTGGTAAGGTTCTAAGTATTTTCCTTACCACATTGGCATTGTGGATCTCCTCTCCACAACCTCTGATGGAGCACACAATTTCATTGACTCTTGTGAAGAATGCATCCACAATCTTATCATTCTGCATCTTTATGTCTTCAAATCTGCTCCTTTAGATTTGTAGTTTGGCTTCCTTTACAACCTTGTCTCCTTCATAAATGTTCTTTAATTTGTCCCATATTTGCTTGGTTGTGTTGCACCTATCACCTTGGTGAATTCTTTATCTGACAAAGAGGCATATAAGGCATTTCTTGCCTTTCCATCACACTTCAACTTCTTCTTATCAACCAGTGTCATAGGACTACCTTTAGCAACAAGGATGAAGCCACTAAAAGCAAACTCAAATACATCAAGACTAAGTGATATTAGATATAAGAGTATTCTATTCTTCTATAACTAATAATTTTGTCCATTAAAAGTATAGATGCCCTTACTATTAACACTATTCATGCTATCCATGATCTTAAGTAGCAGTAGAGATAAATTCACACAGCAATACACATCTTCAATTCAAAGCAGAAAAATTGGATCAATAAAGGAACTGGCTTTAATACCACTTGATGAGGACCGTTTTAGGTCTTACAAAGAGAGGAGGAGTGAATCAATGTGAGATATCCTTATTTTACAAATCAATCTGGATTTAACCTTGGTGATTTGTTAGAGTCGATAATCTAATTTTTTATTTTTCTCCTTTATGTGAGCACAACCATACAAATAAAAAATTGATGCACATGCGTAAGTACCCAAAAACACACAACAATTTTTATATGGTTTACCCACAGTGTGTAAGCTACATCCATGGCAATAGGATCACTCCTAAATCACATAATCTACTCTTGTTATTAAGGGATACAACAATGTTATAGAAGGATTACTCCTTAACTACTTATGGAAGGACTACTCCTTAACCACTTGCAACAATCTCCTAATCACTCCAAGGGTATCCCATCCTACTTTTTCAATAAATTTATCAAGAGTTTATGGTAAAACCATTCATGGAGAACAATCACTCAATGTGTACAGACTACTAGAGTAGAATATGGATATTTTTCTTCCTTTGCGGCTAGTGTTGTTTCATCTATTACTGCTATTGATTGACTGCAATACTAATGCTATCTGCATGCATTGCCTTTACTGTTCATGCATGCTGCTAATACTGTCCGCACATGTTGCCATTGCTAGTTGTATGCGCTGCTCTTGCTGTCCATACATGGTGCAACTATTGTATGTGTGCATTGTTAATGTTGTCCATTTATGCTACTGCTGCTGTTTGTGAACACTACTAATGTTGTCTGCACACATTACTGCTGCTATCTGCATGCACTGCTACTGCTGCTCTCCGTAAGCACTCCACTTGCGCTACTCTTGTTATTTGCATCCGTAGCTATTGCTGTCCACTTGCGCTGCTACTACTATCTACAGGCACTCCCCATGTGCTGCTCCTGCTATTCGTGTGCATTGCTGCTTCTATCCGCACACGTTGCTGCTGTCTACTTACGCTGCAACTACTGTCCACTTGTGTTGTTTCTGTTACTTAAGTGTGCTACTGCTCTCTACTCGTGTTGTTGCTGCTATCTGCCGGCATTATTACTGTCTGCTTGCCCTATTGCTACTATTTGCTCGCCCCGTTACTACTATGTGCTCGCCCCATTATTGTTATTCATGTGCGTTGCAATTGCCATCTTACGTCACTGCTATTATCCTTATGTGCTGGAGCTATTTTCTTATGTCATTGTTGTTATCCCTACAAGCTGCAGCTACTATTTGGACGCACTCCACACACGCTGCTGTTGTCTGCTCACACCGTTGCTGTTATTTGCACACGCTATTGCTATCTACTGGTGCAAAACCTAATGCTACACATTGGTAGCTGGTCCAAAACCCTTTTGCTACTGCTCCACCTCCTACTAGACTTACTGCTACTTCACCTGCTAGACTCACAAGCTATTATTGTGTCCTTCTGGTTAGTCTTCCTTGGCCACTTGATTGGTTTTTTTGTGTCATTGTTGCCTTAGTGGTGTTTGCTCGTGCAATTATTGCCTCGATAAGGTTTGCTGGTGCCGGTTGCTACCTTGGTGAGGGTTTATTGGGGCAGCTACAACCTTGGTAAGGGTTTGCTAATGCGGCTGCTACCTTGGTAAGGATTTGCTAGTGCCAACTACTACCTTGGTGAGGGTTTGCTTGTGTGACTACTGTCTTGGTGGTGTTTACTAATACAACTGCTGTCTTGGTGAGGGTTTTGCTAGCATGGTGGCTTACTACTCTTTCTTTTCCTCTTTGCATGGCTACAACTTGCTACTTTTCCTTAGTCACTACTGCACTCTCCTTGGCCAGCTACCTTGCTGCCTCTCCTTGGTGGCTACTGCACTCTCCTTGGTCGATAGCCTTGCCTTCTTTCTTTCTCTCTTTGGCTGGCTACTTTGCCCTCTTTTTTTTTCTCTTTAGCCTACTGCCTTACTGCCTGTCTTTGTGGCTTTAGGTTTGCCATTCACCTTTCTTTGGCTTGCTCTCTCAATTTTCTTTAGCACACACCTTTCTTGCAAGACATATAAGGGTATTTATAGAGCCTTGAAATTAGGGCTACATGATCATCAATGGTCATCATTGATACCCAAAGGTTGCCTTATAATTAATGACTAGATTTGAGTCTTAAAATTTAGGATTAATGGTCAACATTAACTTTTTGCAATTTAGGGTCAATGGTTAACGGTTAATAATCAATCTTGACCCTTCAAATTTAGGGTCACAGTCAACATTGGCTTCTTAACATCTCCTAGTGATCTCTCTACATCTCAATGGCATTCATAACTTCAAATTAACACATATAACTATGTGACACAATGTTGACAACAAATCTAACATTAGTCATCAAAGATGGGCTTAATAAATTCACCCCTTTCCCCTATTGGTGTGAGTCTCAAAAAGGTCCTCATCAATTAGTATTATAGCTGGTTTCTCTATTGATCCATTCTGCTTGCTTTGATCTGAAATTGTTTGTACTGTTGCTAAGAATCTTTACATCTATTGCTGGTCAATATCATGGAGAACATGAATAATGTTAATGGCAAGGGTATTCCCACGTTTGATGGACAAAATTATCAGTTATGGAAGAATAGAATGCTCCCATATCTATTCACTTGGTCTGGATGTGTTAAATTTGCTATTAGTGGCTTCACTCCTGTTATTAAAGGTACTACTATGATGCCTACTAAGATGGTATAAAGTGTTACAGTAAAAACAAGAACAGGCCTTGATGCTGTCAAATACATTAAGCTTTCAATCAACTTTCTATATTACTTTTAATCAACCATGTTGCATTCTTTATCCTTGCTTAACTTTGTTCCAACCATGATAGGATTGCTTACTTCTTTAGAGTTCTCCATACTTTTCTTGGGAAAGAAAAATTATAACCTCGCTTTGCAAAACCTGTAACCCTAAGAAAAATTTCATTTTACTTATCATAGACATCTCAAACTTCTTCTTTATCTACTCGGCAAAGGCAATGCACCGGGCCTCATTTTCTGTAGCAAATATTATGTCATCAACATAAATCACAACAATTAACTAGCCCTAGTTGTCTTCCTTTATGTACAAGTTGCTGTCCACATTCTCTTTTCTAAACTTCATATTTTTAAAGGCATGTATCCAACTTGGAATACCATGCTCTTGGAGTTTGCTTTAAGTTGTATAAAGCCTTGTTCAATCTGCACACACTTTAACCATCATGATCAAGTATAAAACCATTAGGTTATTCAATAAAAACCTTTACTTCAAGCTCTTCATTTAGAAATGCAAACTTTACATCTATTTGATAGACTTTGTAGTTTCTTTGAGCAACAATGGCTATGAATATTCTGATTGTTTTAAGTTTGTCCACAAGATCAAAAGTTTCTTCAAAGTTAACACCTTCTACTTATGAGTAGTCTTTGCAGACAAGTCTTGCCTTGTTTCTTACCACCTCACCTTTTTCATTGAGCTTATTTCTGAACACCTGCTTGGTTTCAATGATGTTTTTCCCTTTTGGTCTAGGCCCTAAACAATAATTGTTGTTCTTTTCAATTTGATCAAGCTCTTCATTCATAGCACACACCCATTCCTTGTGCTTTAATGCTTCTTCCACAAACTTGGGTTCCACTTTGAAGATTAATGAGGTTTGTTCATTAGCTCTTAGCCTTCTCTTAGTTTACACAGAGTCCTCTTTAGTGCCAATAATGTTTTTAGTCTCAACTTCAACTCTAACTCTTCTATGAATTTAGGAATGCTTTGATTCTTGTTCCTCTTCACTCATAACTTGAAAATCAATGTCTTCCTCATGTTGAATGGCCTCAAATTCGTCACTTTCAGATTCTTTTTAGTTGTTATACATGGCATCTTCAACTTCTTTATGCTATGATTGTATTGTATAACCATTTTCAACCATTTTAACATCAAACCTATCCACCATTTTCAACAACCTTTTTTTGTAGCATCTAAAGCCTCTTCTATTTAGTATATAAAATAAGAATATGCCTTTATTAGCCTTTTCATGAAATTTGTCAAGATTCTTACCTTTGACTTTAATGAGGCATGAGCTTCCAAACACTTTAAAGTGTTTTACACTTGGCTTCTTTCCATACCACAGCTCATAAGGTGTCTTCTCTATATATGGTCTCATTAGGCATCTGTTTTGAATCTAAATTGTAGTGGTGATAGCCTCTCTCCAGTAGCCATATGAAGTACCATACTTAGCCAACATGGTTCTTGCCATCTCCACTAAACTTCTATGCTTCCTTTTGACCACTCCATTTTGTTGGGGTGTGTAGGGACTAGCACATTCATGCTGATGCTTCTCTAAATAATCTTCAAATTCACCACTTGTGTATTCTATCTTATTGTATGTCCTGAGCCATTTAATTTTTCACCCCAACTGATTTTCAACCAGACTCTTATAGTTCTTGAAATTGTTGAAAGCCTCTGACTTATGTTTCAAAAACATAATGCAAGTCATTCTTATAAAATCGTCAATAAAGGAGATGAAATACCTATCACCCTTTATAGATATTTGTGTTATAGGCCTACAAACATTCGATTAGATGAGTTCCAATGGCTTTTTTGTTTGAATCTTTATATTTTTATGGGGAGCATTCACCATTTTTCCTTTTTGACACATGTTGTAAATTGTATCTCTCTCTCTTCTCAGCATGGGTACATCTCTTACAACTCCATTTGTGGACAACTTGTTCAACCCTTTTTTTCCAAGATGTCCTAATCTTCTATGTTATAACAAGTTCTCATCCTTGGTATAAGTTTCCATTTGTTCTTTTAACCTTACTAAGAACAACAACATCTCTTAATCTCTTTACTGTGCAGTCGCTTTTGCTGAAAGTAACTTCATGTCCATCATCACAAAGCTAACTAACATGATAAGCTTGTGTTTGGCCAAAGGGAGGAGCATATATGAGTGCTTCCCTTTGCATTCTTTGACTAGGTAGTAATGTTAGGCAATTCTTAGCAATATGTCTAACCTTTTTGCATCTTCTATAGATTTCTCCCAACAGCTTAAATCTATTCCTCAATGGAATATGATATTTTTTCACTTGAGATTGTCTCCTTTCTTGATAGTCTTCCCCTAAACTCATGCCTTATATTCCGCTTCATTATGGGCATATTAATCCAACATGAATTAGCCTTATGCCCATACTTACAACAACTCCAGAAAAATCCTTTAAATCTAGATTTTCTTCTTTCACTAAGTCTATATCTCCTATTTTCAACAACTGTTGTGGCAACCTTCTCTTTATCTTTCACAACTTGTCTCCTTCAGATGGGATTCTTCACCACATCCTTCCTAACCCATTTTAGCTTAGGTTGGTTTCTCTTCTCCATAACATCATTGTGCTTATTTTCAAGTACAAATACAATTTTCTTCTTCTTTTCTACCTTCTCACTCAACTTTTTAATATAACCAAGTATTTTCTTCACCATAAAATAAGGTCTTTGATTACCTAGACACTCATCTAACTTCATGATTGCATCTTCCTTGATGGCATTTGCTAAAGAGGACTCTCTTTTCACTTCTATGGCCTGCATAAAGCTTTCTTCATGCTTTCTTAGTTTGGACTCAACCTTATGGAGCATGGCTTGCAAAATCAACATCTCTTACTCTTATACCATCATCTTAGCACCAAGATCTTTCTGTATCTTGCCTTGCTTTGCCTCAAGTACGATCAGCTCCTTAATTCCCTTCAAGTACTCCTTCTCTTTTGCTTTAAAATCCTTTACTTTCACCTAGAGATCAAATTCATCAACAATAAAATTTTCCAATAGCTTCTTAAGATGCTTTACCATATTTTTTAGCTTACTATTTTTGTGCAAACAAGCTCTCAATTCATTCTTAAGTTGCTGAACCAACTCATCCTTTTCTTCTTCTATTGATTCCTCATCACTTGAAGATTCTTGATCATCATCTACTTGAATGACTAATACATCCTTTGCAGCCTCATCATCAGAATCATCATTAACCTCTTCATCTAGCTTGCTCAAAAGGTTCCTCCTTTTGGATATGAAGAGTTGCTTTTTCCCTTTAGCACTTGAATTTCCAGCTTTAGAATAGTTGGATTGCTTTTTCCCTTTAACTTATCATCATCCTTACTATTTACCTCTCTTCTCTTTGAGTAGTCCACGACAAAGTGCCCAATTGCTCCACACTTGAAGCACTTTAAGGGTAATTTTCCTTTATACTTTCCTTTTCCTTTTCTCATATTGTCAGTGATGTATGTCATGACTTTTTCCAATTTAGTATCACCATCTTCTTCTTAAAAGCTATTGTCAGATTCTTTTTCTTGGTCTTTAATCTTCAGCTTTTTTATTACCTTGAAGGCCAGCTCCTTCTCCACTTTGGACTTCTTCTTTTTCTTTATTAAGGCTATTCTCATTTCATAAGCCACCAATATGTTATGCTAATGAGGACCTTTCTAGATCTCACATTAAGAAGGGGGTGAATTAGTGTGAGATATTCACTTTTTACTAATCTATCCAAATTTAACCTTTGTGAATTTTTAAAGCCAATGATCCAATATTTATTTCTTCTTTATATAAGAGCAGTTATACGGATATCAACCAAGCACATGTACCTAAGAACACATGACAATTTTTAAGTAGTTCGCCCACAATATGTGAGCTACTTCCCTTATGTGATAGGATCACTCCTAAATCATACAATCTACTTTTGTTATCAAAGGATACAACAATATTATGGAAAGATCCCTGTTAAACACTTATGGAACGACTACTCCTTAACCACTTACAATATCTCCTGATCAAGGAGTTGATCTCCCGATCACTCTAAGGGTATTCCACATTTTTTTCAACAAGTTTATCAAGAGTTTAGTAACTGACACTTTCTTGAGAAGGATCACTCAATATGCACAGGCTGCTAGTGTAGAACACGGGTCTTCTCTTTCCTTTGTTGCTAATGTTGTCTACCCTACAACGGATGCTGCCTGCCCTATTGTTGGGGTAAGTTTTCTCCTTTTGCTACTACAAGCTGTTGGACTTGCTATTAGGCATGTTTTCTCCTTTACCGTAGCAAGTTGCTAGACTTGCCATTATTACAGCCTACATGTGTTGCTATAGCTGCCTACACATTCTGCTATTACTATCTATATGGTCTACTATCGTTACTTGCTTGTGCTACTGTTGCTACCTGCACATTTTGCTATCATTGCCTATATGTGCTGCTATTACTACTTGCCCGCTTTGCTATTGTTGCCTGTATGTGCTACTATTATTGTTTACACATGCTGCATTTGCTACCTACGTGTTCTGCTATTGCTGCCTACAAGTTTTGTTGTCGCTGCTTGCACATGCATAGATTGCTATCACTACCCGCACGAGTTGCTGTGCTGCTTGCACATTTTTTTATAGCTTGCTGCTGCTCTTGCAATCTATAGTTGTTGGTTTTGCTTACTAGACTTGTTGCTAGCACTACAATTTCTGGTATCGCTTGCTGGACTTACTGCAATTGTTGGGATTGTAGGCTACAATTGGTGTTGTAGACTACTATTGGTATTATGCCTGCTACAAATTGCTAGATGTGCTATAATTGTTGGGATTGCCTATTAGTTGTTGCGGGCTACTACTAGTATAATAGGTTATTGCTAGTTGTTATGGGCAGCTGTTGATATAACAGGTTGTTGCTGGTTGTTACGAGTTACAATTGGTATTGTAGGCTTCCACTAGTATTGCCTGCAAGCAGCTAGTTTCTCCTCGGTTTCCTACTACCCTTATTGCTATTGCTTGCTGCCTTGCTACTACAATCTCCCTCTTTGGTGGCTGCTACACATCCTTCTCTCCTTAGGGTGCCTATTGCATATTTTTCTCTTTGTGGTGTGGTTGCTGCACATTTTTCTCTCTTTGGTATGACTGCTGCATATCTCCTCTACTAGTTTGTCATGGTTGCTGGCTGTTGCACCTTGTTCTCCCTTTGGTAAGGCTACCGTCTTCTCCCTTTGGTGTGGTTACTGATTGTTTCAACTCATCCTTTGGTTGGTGTGGCTGCCTCTTTCTTTGGTGATTTCTGTCACCTCTTCCTTAGCCAGTTGTTGCACCCTTCCTGGTTGGTTTGGTTTTTTAGTTGATCTTATCCTTTGCTTTGGTTTTCTTAATATTGTTCTCCTTGGTGTGGCTGGCTACTGCATCTTCTACTTGGTGTGGTCAGCTGCTGCAACTCTCCTTATTGTGACCGACTGTTGCACGTCTCCTTGATGTGGCTGGTTGTTGCACCACTCCTTAGTGTGGCCAGTTACTGCACTCTCATTGGTGGCCAGTTGCTGCACTCCTTGGCTACAACTCTCCTTGTCATTCACCTCTCCTTGTGGCTGCCTTTAGGTTTGCCATTCTCTCTTAAAAAT
Organism: Ceriops zippeliana; assembly: GCA_037897445.1. Lineage (NCBI taxonomy): Eukaryota > Viridiplantae > Streptophyta > Magnoliopsida > Malpighiales > Rhizophoraceae > Ceriops > Ceriops zippeliana. The sequence goes on from JBAPLH010000155.1 coordinate 3,913,059, forward strand.
CTATAGCACACCCTTGTCTTGCAAGGTGTATAGGGGTATTATAGAGTTATGAGATTAAGGTTACATGATCATCAACAGTTTTGATTCCCAAAGGTTGCCTTTCAATTAATGGTAAAATTTGATTCTTAAAATTTAGGGTCAATGGTCAACATTGACTTCCTAAAATTTAGAGTTAATGGTTAATGGTCAATAGTCAACCTTGTCAATATTGACTCATTGACTTTAGTTGACCTACCATCAATAGTTTTGACCAACAAATTCTATGCATCTCAACAAGATTCAAAACATCAAATTAACACGAACAATAATATAAGATGTTATTGACAACAAATCTAACATTTGTCATCAAAGATGGGCTCAACATGTGTAAATCATCTAAGGGTAGCCTATCCAAATTTCTATCTTTTATGAACGAAACCTTGGCATTGTAAGCTTCTGGTAAGGTTTTAAGTATTTTCCTTACTACAGTAGCATTGTTAATATCCTCTCTATAGCCTTTGATAGAGTACACAATTTCGTTGACTCTTGTGAATATGGCATCCACAGACTCATCATTTTGCATCTTTATGTCTTCAAATCTGCTCCTCTAAATTTATAACTTAGCTTCCTTCACAACCTTATCTCTTTTATAAATGTTCTTTAATTTATCTCAAATTTGTTTAGCTGTGTTACACCTCATCACTTTGGTGAATTCTTTGCCTAATAAAGAGGCATATAGGGCATTTCTCTCCTTTCTATCACACTTTAAATTCTTCTTATCAACAAGTGTCATAGCATCACCATCAACAATTAGGATGAAGCCACTAATAGTAGATTCAACCACATTAAGTCCAAGTGACATCAAATATAGGAGCATTCTATTCTTCCATAACATATAATTTTGTCCATCAAAAGTGGGAATGCCTTTAATGTTAACATTATTCATGCTATCCATGATATCAATCAACAATAGAGATAAAATTCATAGCAACAACAAACAAACTCAAATCAAAGTAGATAAATTAGATCAACAGAGGAAATTGGCTCTGATACCACTTAATAAGGACCTTTTTAGATCTCATACTGAGATGGGGGAGGGGTGAATCAGTGTAAGATGCTCGTTTTAATAAATCTTTCTAAATTTAACGTCTGTGACTTGTTAGAATTGATGATTCAATTTTTATCTTTTTTCTTTATGTGAAAGTAGTTGTACGAATATCAATCAAATGCAAACACCCAAGAGCACATGATAATTTTTACATGGTTCACCCATAATGTGTAAGATATGTCCACAGTGTGAAAGATCACTCCTAAATCACACAATCCACTCTAGTTATTAAGGGATATAGTTATAGTGTAGAAGGATCACTCCTTAACCACTTATAGAAAGATTACTTCTTAACCACTTATAATGATCTTCCAATCACTCCAAGAGTATCCACTCTTTTCTAACAAGTTTATTAAAAGGTTTGTAACTAACACTTTCTTGAAAAGGATCACTTAATATGCATAAATTAGTAGTGCAAAATGCGGATGCTCTCCTTCCTTTATTATTGATGCTATCTCACCTGTTATCTTGGTAGGTTCTCTTTGTTTATTGTTGTTGCTACCTCACTTATTGTCTTGGTAGGATTCTTTATTTACTGTGTTGACAGGTTGTCTCTTTTACTACTGTAAGTTATCGGGTACATTTTCTTTTTTGTTGTTGTAAGCTGTTAGAATTACTGTCTTTTCCTTTTCTCCTATGAGCCGCGTCAAGTGAGACTTTTTTGACCTGCACTAAGTAACAAGACGACAATTCCCACCGAAACCCAAACAAGAGAACGCGTCCGAATTTCCCTACAGACCATAAGATATTGTATTATAAGTATGGCCTTTGGTTAATGACACCGACCACGTGGCTACCCGACCCCTCTTTTTTTAAAAAAAAAAAAATCCCTAAAAATGCCCATTACGTTTTCAATCCTATTATATAGCAATTTATTATTTTTTTTTTTTTTAAAAAAAAATGGACGATTAAAAAAATTCAGGATGGTAAAAAAGAAAAAGAAAACAAGAGTTAACAAATAATCATCCAAATCAAATCAAATAATTTTTGAAATATTGAGTTACAAAGATGGTCCAGTCAACGGCTATCGGCACATGGGTAACTACTGAGTAGGCTCCACACGGCGCGCCGCATGGGGGGAGGGGGGGTGGGGGGGCCGCCCAAAAATTAAAATATAGGCAGAGTTTGAATTCAGCTTCCCATTGAACCAGAATATGTGGATCGGCCTTCCTTTTCCGCTCCGTACACATTACAGACCAGCCCCACTTAAGCTCCTCCAGGTTCCGCCCCATCCATTTTTTCGTGCTTTCCAAATAACGGCAATGGATTATGGTTAGATTTTTGGGCGTCTCAGACATCGTTTGGCACCTGATATATATGACTGCAAATGACTTTCACAAAAAAAAAAAAAAAAAAAAAAAAAATTTATAGCCAAATAGATTTTTTATTTTTGTGAATGAAAATAATAGAAATAGCTAACATGCCCGACGACCCCTTAGCAGCCGAAGTGTTTAAATGGAAAAGTATATTTATTTTATGCACACAAATTGAATTTTATGTTGAAATTAAAAGTTTTATTGAGTGCTTTGTTTCCTTCCTTTTTTTTTTTGTAATTAATCATTGTTTATATAAAAAAAAAAAAAAACAAATGGTGGAGTTTTGTCTTACAACCACGTTCAAGATACAGTTTTTATCTTTAAAATATATATATATATATACACTTAAATCTCAAACTAATATATTTTATTAGATAAATTTTACTTAAAAATGAACAAAATATCTTGATGGCAAGGGAATAATAATAATAATAATATGGATTCTCAAATTCAGATTATCCAAAATAAAACATACTAAAATTCGCTCATAATTTTTGAGATGGGATTGACTGTGTTGAGGAAATGTCAATCTCCAATCTAATCAAATATTATATCGAGGAGCCCATTATTATTATAAGTCATCCCTAATTTGGCCACAGAATTGCTTGTATAATATAAAACACTTACCATTCAATGGATTATTTTATATAGGAAATGTCACGTATCTTTTCAGATAACTTAAAATCATAGATGGATAATGCTCAACTTTTCATTTTAGAAACTCTTGCCGGGAAGCCTACTTTGCTGATACAAGTTGGAAGCAGTCTCTGCTCATCCATTCAAAATAAAATTACGCACGATCTGATAAATTGGGAAGAAACATAGTGCTGATGTAGGGAAAAACCAGATCCCAGTGTTAACTAAGGAGAACATTGCACGGCATCCGTTTCGCGTAGGACAAATGAGCTTTACAATAACAAGTTGAAAAGGCATACTCGATGAAATTATCATATTCAATGGACTTGTTTTTTCCTCCAGATTTATCAAACTTAGAAACCAGCAAGTCCAGAAGGAGAGGTGAGAGAGCAAATCCCAGACTCAATAGGGCATCTCGCAGCTCTTTAGCATCGATCCTGCCACTCCTATCCCTCGAAAATTGCCTGAATGGAAGTTCAATAACAAAAGGTTCAACAACAATTCAAGCTTTTTATCATCAAAATACAACAAAACCTAAACGCCAAGAGAATCTCCAAAAGTTGTGTGAGAAAGAAAATTCACCCTCCAACTCTGAAGACTGTAAAATACTTGAGTGAACTCATTTGGTCCTGCATTAGCAAAATCACAACACTAATTAAAAGGAGAAAAAAAAAAAAAAAAAAGAAAGAACAGAACAGGAAGAGCAGCTGTTTTTAAAGAGATTACAAACACAGCGCAGCAAGCACACGAAAGAAAAGGCTGCAAAGATTCTGCTAACATGCCCCGTCTCATTCATAGCAACCAAGAAATAGAATTAATCTCTCACCGATCTTCCTGGTGTTGGTTTTCGTGAAGAGGTACATGAGAAGGTGGACAGTCCTCATGCTGAAGCTCTGATTATAGCTCGAAAGCGCTCTTTGCAGCTCCTTATCGTCGATCAAACCACTTCCGTCCTGGTCCGCCACCTGGAAGCAGGCGACGACGTTGGGATGGGTGCCCGGAGGGAAAGCCGACGGAAAGAGAGCGGCGAACGGATTCCCGCACTGGACAGGCTGCAGCGGGTAGCCCCCCGGAGCAGGAGTAGAGCCGTGCTTTGATGGCTTGTCCTTATGAGGCTTCTCACCGGCGGGGCGTAAGGCGAGCCGTAAGTAGCTGATGGCGGGCCGTAAGGCTGCTGAGGTGGCGAAGCACCGTATGGAGGAGCGGCTCCATAAGGCTGGGCCGGTGGTGCGCCACCGTAGCCGTATGCGTAGCCTGAAGGAGCGGGGTAGCCAGACATGATTAGATTGACAAGCTGAAGATTTTGGAAGTTGGCGAGGGGCGTTGGTGCGCAAATAGAGCTGGGTTTGTACGGAGTATAAGGGGGGGGGTTTCTCATATATATACCTTTGGTGGCTAAAAAATTAGCCTAGGAGTTTTCAAATTACTACTAAAATGCCATTCTTTTGGATTTTATTTCTTTTTTCTATGCTGCGCAAGTTGGACCTTTTTCTGACATTGCCAAACTAATTAACAAGACGCAAACAATGGGGACATTAACAAGAAATTGACCGCCGAAATAAATAAATAAATAAATAAAAACAAGAAAACGTAACCAAAATTTCCCTGCAGACGATAAGATTTTTTTTTTTTGGGGTCAGAATATAAAATATTTTATTATAAATATGACCTTTAGATAATGATATGGATAACGAATACGCCTCATTAATTTTAAACTGTATGCAGTCCACTTATAATGCAATTTTTTAAAATTATTTTTGCATCTATTTTAATTTACCAAAAAAAAAAAAAAAAAAAAAAACGAGCGCATAGCGTGTAGGCTCCCCCCCCCCCCCCCCCCCCCCCCCACTCGGCGAGTTGCAAAGCCCGGCGCCGCGTGAAAATGATAAAATATAAATATAAAATAGTAATTTAATATGAAATATTTTATATACAAGATAAAAGTTTTTTTTCATTATTTTTTATTTAATTGATTTTTAAAAATAATTCAAATTCTAAATTTTAGAAACAATAATAAAGAGCTAAAATTGATCGGTACATGGAGCTTTGAAATACGTAAAGACGTTGACTTCACCAAACCCATTTGAGTTACCTTTACTAGGAAATTATGACTTTGTTTGGTCAAAACTTATTTTGAGGACAAAAATATTCTTAGAAAAATTTTGAATTGCTAACTAAGTTTTTAAGGTTATAGTGTCATAATCTTGTTACAATTCTTATGTAATAAAAGAACCGTATTAAGTGTAATTATCTGTGTCATAAATAAAATAAAATTTGGTGTAAAAAGAAGAATTTTACGTTAAAAAGGTAGAGGTTATTTGAACGTGATAAATATGAGTATTAAGTTAACTTTTGAAAAAGAAAGTAACGATGGTGACAATAATCTCTTATTTTAGACAAATTTGTGTTATTCAAGGTGGTTTCCCCCTCCCCCTCCCCTCCTTCTCCTCCTCCCCACTTCTCGGTTCACCAACGAAGGCCTCTCGGCGGTTCTAAGGTCCGTACTGTTATTGACAGACGAGAAAGGCAAGGCTATTGAAGTATTATTGACTGTAAGAGGATTTTTATGTCATTAAGAACGACCCAATAATATAAATTTTTTTTTTTTTTTATTATCTCTCTCTCTCTCTCTCTCTATATATATATATATATATATTGTTGTTTTGGTAAGTCCGACTCCTTTTATGTTCATGATGTAACACTCATCGTGAACGATAAGTCACAAAAAGAAAAAGATTTGCTTGGGGTGTACGAAATTGACCAACATTTTAGTCAACGGCTTTGTTTTTATGGGCATTTCGGACCATGGACTTGATTTGTTTCACAAATGCTAAAAAGTTGTTGGACGCGCCAATTTACCACCAACACGTTTCTTAATTTGCTTCTAAGCATTAAAATTAGGATTTTTTTTTTTTTTGATTTTTTATTGGTTGGCATGTTATCTCTTATTAGAAAGAGTTTTCAATATAATTTCAATTGCGATCACATTTTTAATTCATAGTAAAATAATTTCGTTGAAATTTACATTTTTAATTTATAATAAAATAATTCCATTGAAATTTAAGATTTGATTTCAGCTACGTTTTTTTTTCCTATTACCTTTTATCTTTTATTTTCTTTTTGTCAACTCTTTTTTTATTATTTGTTATCATCAACTTTATTTAATTATTTTTTAGCTAAATATTTTATAGATAAATGAAGTAAAAATGGAGAAAATGTGAAGAGAGGTAAAGAGTAGAGAAAATGTTGCGAGAGATGAGAGATAATGAAAGAGAGAAATTGTGAAGACACCAGAGAAAAATGTGAACATGGTATTAAAAAAAAAATTGTAAAGAGGAATGTAGAGTTAATAGATGTTATAGTAAGAAAATATGTAGAGAGACGAGAGAGAGAGAGAGAGATAGTATACAGTAGACATATAGAGAAAAGAAAGAGTGTTAAAAACGTTTATATACTAAAAAAGATTTAGAAAAACTTGATTTTAATTTTTAATGTCTTCATAATTTAAATAAAAACAAAAATAGTCAGATAAATTTCATGTTTTTTTAATTGACTAACATGCGAAACGAGCCCTTGGTAGTGGAGGCGTTTAAATGGAAAGGTATAGTTTACCCATACAAATTGAATTTTATGCTGAAACGTGCTTTTTTTTTTTTTAATTAATCATATTTTACACAACAAAATGGTGCATTTTTATCTTGCTACCACCTTAAACATATCGTAGATTATGGGATTTAATAGAATGCTTATAGTGCCTTTAATAATAAGGATATCTACCAATCTATCACTATTGTGAAAAAAAAAAAAAGAGTAGCAAATTAATTTTACTTTAGAAAATAGACAACAAATTTTGATGGCAAGAAAATAATAATTTGGATTTTTAAATTTAGCTTATCCAAAATAAAAACATGCTGAAATTCAAGTTGAGTCACCTAATTTAGGATTTTTAAGTTTGTATGGTCAATTTGAGGAAACGTGAATCTCAAATATAATCAATAATATATCAAGCCTATTATTATATGTCATTTCTAATTTGATTCATGATCCAGCCACAAAATTGTTGATATAGTACTACTATTTTGCAGTTTTTTCAGCTATGGGTAATGCCTATCTTTTTAAATTATCACCTAAAAATAAATAATTAGTATTTATCTCTTATTATTTATGTTATGATCCATCTTATCAAATTTTGTCCCAAACATAGGTAGGGGAAATTTTCTCAAAACTTCCCACATATACCTTGGAATCCATGCACGGATTTATAATATTATTCCTAAATAAAATTTAATAATTTTTTATTTTAAAAAATAAAAAGATACTTAAATTATAAGTATTTTTTAAGAAAATAAAAGGTGAAATTTTGAAAATTTTAATCAATTTTATTTTTTAAGAAGAATTTGGGGTATTTTTTTTTTTCTTTTCAAAAAAGATGAATTCAATAGTTTTTTAAGAAAAAAATAAAAATTAAGGAATAATTTTTTTTCGTTTTTAAAAAAATAGATAAAAAATTTAAGGTAGTATGCCTTTTTTAAGAAAATTGAAAGCATAAAAACATGAAAAAAGTTAACAAATAATGCTAGTGTTCGATGTTAAGATAAATTTTAATTATTTTGATATGGCAAAAATAAATATAATATAAGTAAAAAAGGTTAATGTAATAAATATAATAATATCAAAGTTAATAACTAGTACTCAGTCTAGATGAAAAAGAAGAATAAATGTTAAAACAATATTAAAGTTTATAAATAGGAAAAAATCATATTGTAACTTGTATTTTTTATTATATTGTAGTTGTAACTTGTTAAATTCAAGGAAAAACTTAAAAGTAAAGTCTAAAAATAATAAAAAATTACAAATTATACTATTACATGGTAAGACTATTAATTTAAATTAAAATTAAATAAAAATAATTAAACTTTTTTTTATTGCTTATTCTTGAATAATAGGAGAAAGTCAACTATAATATTTGGTTTAATCAATCCCTTAAATCTCACATATTAAAAAACTCTTAAACTTTAATAAATAGAGATTAAAACAAAGAGAATTTATAAAAAAAAATTTAAAAAGTTTAAAAGTATGAAAAACTTACAATATAGTTCATTTTTTTATTATATTGTTATTATTTTATAGTAAAAGAGAGATTAACTAAGAAAATTTTAAAAAGACTTCTAGTTAATTTTTTAATAGCGAGAATTTTTGAATAATTATTTATTAATTTTTTAATAGTGAGGTTTTTTTAAATAACTATTTTATTAACTTAGTATACTAAAAATCAATTAAAAAAATTTGTATTCTAATAATAGGTGAAAATTAATATATACTTTAATTGTAAGTAGTTGTTTCTTTTTAAAAAAAAAATTAATGGCATATATTTTTTTTCATTTATAGGAAAAAACGAAAAATGAAATGAAATGAAATTATTATTTATTATTTTTTTAAAAGAAAGTGAATTAAAAATTAAGTATTTTTTGTTTTTAAGACAATAAAAAAGAAAATTTGGATAATTTTTTCCTTTTTATATATTTATTTTTTGATTTATAAAATAAAGAAATATTGCCACTTGATAGCCTTATATCACGGGACCATTACCTTTTCTCCAAAAGGCAAAGTGTTAGGGTATATAGTATTTACATTTATATAACCAAAGATCTCCCTCTTTTTTGACAATGTGGAAATTGGGTAGTATACACCTGTCTCACACCAAATTCATCAACGACCTCATTGATATTTTTGGATATGCACCAAACTAGGTTCTCAGCATTTCGAGCCAAGTCAAGAGTCCTATAGCAGATAGGGGTACGCTTTAATATCACTTATTACGGGGCTATTACCTTCTCCCTAAAAGACAATTTATTTAAGTATGTAGTACACACGTTTATATGGCCCAAGATTCTCCTCTTCCTTAATAATGTGGGAATTGGGTAATGTGCACTCATTACACTTAGGATCCATTTAATTTGTTGTTAATTTTTTATTGTCTATTATCTTAATTTTATTATTTATTATCATTATCTACTTATTTATTTTTACTAATGATATATTTTTTTACTTAACAAAATCTTTATCTAGAGAGAGAAAAAATAAAGAAAGTGTAAAGAGAGAAATGTAGAGAAAAATAATAAATAGAAAAGTAGTATAGGATAATATAAATAAAAAAAAGAGAAAAAGAGTGACAGAAAAATGTAAAGGATGAAAAGGTAAGGTGTTGTACCAAACGATAAATCAATGAAAAAAATAACACCAGAATTTTACGTGGTTCGGTCTATGTGACCTACGTCCACGAGAAAGACAGAGGGAATACTCTTATTAGTAGAAAAAGTGTGTTACAGAATACAAAGAGTGTGACTCACCTCTCTAATCTCTCTATTTCTCATAACCCTATTATACTTATATATATAGGGATATAGGAAGGGCAAAAAGGTAATTTGGAATACAAGGCATATTCCAACATAAGGAGAATATATAGCAAAAGAGTGATTAAAGAGGGAATGAAAAAAAATAAATTAAAAAGAGAAAACATAAATAGAGCCAATGAATTATGAAGGTGAAAGAAAAAAAAAAAATACTAAATGCCCTTAAAGAATTATGGAGAAAAAATAATAAATTGAAAAAAAATCTTATTTTGAGATTTTTCAAACTTTTTTTTAATATTTTCAACATTTTAACAAAAAAAAAAAACTAGCATCCAAACAAAAATTTCATTTTTTTTTTAAATAACAAAACTAACAACAACAAAGCAATCCTTAGTTTGTGAATTAAAGAAAAATTGTTGAATAAAAGAAAGAGAATAATTGAGATTTAATATACAAATACATATAAATTTACTCAATAAAAGTACTAAGAAGCTAAGAGGAGTAATTGCATTGTTAAAATGGCAAAAGTTTCATGCAAGTTATGCCTTGTTTTCATCTTTCTTAATTTTATTTATGATTCAATCACAAAATTTTTTATATTGTATTACTATTTTACATTATTTTTAGTGATGGATAATGCCTAATACCAAAATTTTAAAATATAAACAAGTAGATAGTTATTTTTAAAATTATTACTTTAAAAATAAAGAATTAGTATTTATCTCTTATCATTTAGATTATGATCTCTCTCATTAATTGTCACAAACATAACTAAGGAAAATTTTCTTAAAATTTCCCAAATGTACTATTAAACTCATGTTAAACCTTCATACTAATATTAGTTAAGAAGTAAAACTTTAAATATAATTGATTTAGAAAAATAGAAAAGATACTTAAATTATATGTAATTTTTTAAAAGAAACAAAAGGTGAAATTTAGCAATGTTTTTTTTAAACATGTTTTATCCTTTTTAAGAAAATAAAAAGGAGAAGTTAGAATTTTTTCTTTTTTAAAGAAAAAGGCTAAATTTGATAATTCTTTTAAGAAGACAAAAATAAAAATTAAGGAGAAAATGTTTCCCTTTTAAGAGATTAGATAAAAAATTTAGGGTAGTATTTTTTTTAAAGAAAATTACAAAGGTAAAAAGCATTAAGAAAATTTAACTTTAAAGAATGCTAATGTTCGTTATTAAGGTAAACTCTAATCATTATGATATGACAACAATAATTGTAATATAGGCAAGGAAACTTAATCTTACAAATATATTCTTGTAAAACTTAATGATGAAAAGGAATAATAAATGCACCAATTTTGTAATTAGATGCTAGAAAAAAATTTAAAGTATATAAATAGAAAAAACTTATATTTTTTTATTATATATTAGTTGTGATATATTGAATTTAAAAAATTAGAATTAAATTCTAACAATAATGAAAACTTGCTTTAAAATAAATTAAATATAAATGCATGCTATCGCAAAATAAAAATATTGATTTAAATCAAAATTCAATAAACAAAATAATTGATTTTTTTAATTTCTTTATTATCTATTTTCTAATAGTAGAAGCAAGTCAGCTATAATTTAGTCAATCCCTTCAATCTCACATTAAAAAAACTCTTAAACCTTAATAAATAAGAAATTAAGAGAGAAAAAGAATTTATAAAAATAAAGTTAAAATTTAAAAGTAGTCAAAAAAAGTTACAATATAATGTCATTTTTCTCTTATGTTGTCATTATTTTAACGTAATAAAAAGATAGATTAAGAGAAATTTAAATAGACATCTAGTTAATTTTTTAATAAGAAAAAATTTTTAAATAACTCCTTTATTACTTTAGTCTACTAAAAGTAAATTAAATAAATTTTTATTCTTAAAAAGTAAAAATTAATTTGTATTTAAATTGTAAGTAGCTTTTTGTTTTTTGAAAGAACTTAAACATCATATTTTTTTTCTTTCATTTATAATACAAAAGGGAAACTGGATTAAATTAAATTATTATTTTTTATTCTTCTAAAAAATGAAAAAAAAAGAGTTAAGTTTTGAATATTTTTCTTTTTTTCTTTTAAGAGAACAAAAATGAAATTTCAAAAAACCATTTCCTATTTTTTATTTTTATTAATTTATGAAATAAAAAATTATTACCATGTGGTAGCCTTAAGGCCCATTCAGTTGTCAATTTTTTATTTTTATTTTTTGTTGTCCATTGTTCTAATTTTATTGTTTTTGTATATTGTCATTATCTACTTATCTATTTTTACCAACAAATTTGTTCTCTTTTTAAAAACAAATTTTTTATGAAGAGAGAGAAAAAAAGGAAATGTAGAGAGAGAAATGATAAAGAGAAATGGTAGATGAAAAAATAGTATAAAGTGAGACAGAAAAGAAAAATATATATAAAAAAAAGAGTAGATAGAAAAAGGATAAAAATATCAAAGGTAGAGAGAACCAAGAGAGAAATAATAAATAAAAAGCGTTGACTTAGTAGAAATTGAATAGAAAGAGAGTGCATAAATAAAAATTTTTAAAAGAGTTAATGAATTAAGAAGGTAAATGAAGATATTAAGTACCTCTAGCAACGTGATAGATAAAAGAGCAATAAATTAAAAAAAATCATTTTAAAATTTTCCTCACTTTTTGTTTTTTCCAAATAGTTGCTTCCAACTTTTTAACAAAAAAAAAAAAAAATAAAAAAATAAAAGCAAAGTCAAATCAAACTTTTTCTTTTTTCTTTTTAGAAAATGACAAACTATAGGAATGAAAGAGAATAATTAAAATTTAATATGTACATAGATAATAAATTTGCTCAAATAAATGCACCCAAAAAGACAATAGTACTATTAGTATTGGACCTGTGCATGGTAGATTGTCCAACACCAGAAATGGCGAAAGCTTCAGCCAAGTTTTTCTCCTTTGTTATCCTTCTCACCTTTGCAATTGGTATAGCTATTTCTCCGCTATCTCAATATACATGCTTGTGCTTTTTTTTTTTTTTTCTACAATGGATCAACCAGGTACTTTCAATTAAACAACTAGAAATCACAACAGTTGAAATAATAATTATAATTTATAACTTTGATTTATCTGTAAACATGTTTTCATCACAAAAACGTACCTTTTTACCAGTGCATTTTTGTTTTTTTTTTTTATTATTATTTTTTTTTTGTGGCATCTTAACGAAGTTTAAATCATTGGTTTCATGTAGGTTTCATTGCTGATACAGGGGTGCGAAAAGTAGGAGAAGGTTGCTCCAACGACAATGACTGCAAGGGTAAGTGTCCTTCTTTTTGCGCTACGTGCGAGTGCCTGCTTTCAGAAGAATGCTCGTGTGGGCACGTCCAGCTCGAAGAGTTCGCCAGTGCCAAAACCAACTTTGTACCCCAGAACCAGAACCAAAACCGTAACAACTCGAAGTTTTATGGAGTTGGCCTCTTTGTCTTGGATCTTTCTGATTCACATTTGAGAGTTTATTGTCAAGTCCTGATTATCTTTTTGGATCTAATAAGAATGGGCCAACCAATTTTGTAATCTCAAATGCTTGTTAATTTATTGAGGAACTTTTTTTTTTATTTTATTTTCTAGAAAGTAAGGAGTACACCTCCCTAACTGCCAATCAAAGCAACCTTATCTTTTGGGGTTTGTAGATGCTAAAAAAGGCCAAACATGGTTGTTTGAGTCGAGAATGAGCATTGGAGTAGCAATGAGAATAATGCTATGCAGTATAGGTAAGACCAATAAATGAACTGGTATTAACAGGTCCATCAAACATGGATACTCCATCTCTTTGGAATTAAAAATACAGATTATCATTATGTAAATTTCTCCATTCCTTGTTTGGAAAAATGAAGGGATCAAAGTAATCATCTTTGATTGGTTTATTACTGAGAATGGATCAACTTAACCATGCAAAAGTGGATCCAAAAATTATTATTTGTTTGAGAAATATATAAGGAAAAAGATAAAAATAAAAGTTATAAAATATTATTGATATTTTTATAATCGCATACAATAATTTTTAAAAAATTTAAATTTTTTTGTATGAAATATTTATTTTAAATTATTTGATTTGAGAAAAGGTCGATTGATAAATTATAATTAAAAGGTTTGTGAGATTTTTTATAAAGCATTTAAGAATATATATTTTTTATTTAATAGTTTATACGAATGAAAGTAAAAATTAATTCTTTGAAATTTTCAAATTTTCAAAAAAATGTTACTATTACAATATTATTGTCCTTGTTACGTTAGCAAAAGTTTTTGAGTTAGTCTAGCCAAACTCTTTTACTAATTTAGTATTCAAAATCTTACCATAGATTGTCCGCAACACAGAAAATTTTGAAATACGCTAGTGTAAGAGAGTAGATTGTCAACCCAAACTTTTATTTAATTAGCATATTCATTATTGCCGATCCTTTTAGCCAAGTTTCAATATTACAAAATATTATTGACAAACATAAGTACCAAAAAGGTATATTTTGATTTTTAAGACAATGACTCTTGATCTAATTTAAGTGAATTAAGATTAAGTCCAGTGGATTTAAAAATACAATTCCTTGCATTGGTTAGGCACAATTAAGATTTTATTATAGGAGTGACATGTATGGACTATAATTTATTAATTTGCTCAAATAATATGAGAACCCCTTTTTAAGATTGAGTAATATAAAAATTATAAACCTATGTGTCAATATGTATCTATTTATACATATGTCAATGTATGCGTAGCAACTTTGTCTTAATTTTAGGATTTTTCTTATTAGAATTTTATAGTATCTAATTTTTTGTGTTTTATTTATAGTATCCCAGTTAACCAAAGGTACTCGAAAAGTCATATACAAAAGCTTGCAAAGACTAATAATTCAAAGCCTGAAAGTAGCAGATCTAAAGGTCGAAAGTCAACACTTCTTAGTGCATATGAGCCGCCAATCAAAATCGAATGTTAAACTTAGAAGAATTGGGAAAAGTATTTTCCATACCCTTTTCTCATTACAATATACTATATTTATACAAATACAATGTGCACCTGTGGCTCCCGTAATTTCAACTCATAACTTTCTTATCTTCTTGTAAAATGTGTCTTATCTTTTTGTAAAGTGTGTCTTATCTTCAGCTACCAAATATACACACTAATACCCCTCATCAAGTTGGAGCATAAAGATCGGAAATGCTCAATTTACAACGAATGACATCAAACGAATGTTTGCCAAGAACCTTGGTAAGGATATCAACTAGTTGGTAAGACGAGGATACAGATTGAGGAAGAATGATACCACGACGAATCTCATCACGAACAAAGTGACAATTAACCTTGATGTGCTTGGTGAGTTTATATAAAACACAGGGTTGTAAGCAAGGTGAAGAGCTAACTGGTTATCACAATAAATCCGCATAAGAGATAAGTAAGGGATGCCAAGAGAAACTAACAAACCCTTGAGCCATTTCAATTCACAAGTCATAGAAGCCAAAAATTGATACTTTTTCTTAACCGAAGATCGAGATATAGTATGCTATTTTTTTGTTTTCCAAGAATTTGGAGAATCTCCAAGAAAGACAAAATATGTCATCAAAGAACGTCGAGTCAAGGGGCAAAAAACCTTGCCTAGGATGAAGTTTTAAGAAACAAACAACCTAAAGGGCTGCCCTGCAATATTTATGTCGTGGCTCCTGCATAAATTATGCCAAAATATGCACACAATGAGACAATTCAGATTGAGTAGTCATTAGGTAGATAAGACGACCAATAAGACACTTATAAGACATAAGATCAGGAAGAGTTGCATCTTTAGCCAAAGCGAGGTGATGATTTTGCTCCTTGGTGTGCCGACAGGTTTAACACTTAACAAACTGGTCTTAGAAATAATATCGAGAGAATACTTTCTCTAACAAAGAAAAATCCCAGTTGAATTTTTTGCTACTTTAAGATCGAGGAAGTACTTCAATTTGCCAAGGTCTTTCATGTGGAAACAAGCATTCAAGTAAGTTTTAAATGCATGAATAACATCACTATCAGTCCCACCTATCACTAAATCATCCACATAGACCAAAATGGTCAATTGAACTTTGCCATGCTGAAAGGTGAACAAAGAATAATTTGAGCCAAATTGCTAAAATCTATATTGAACTAGAGCCGCAGCAAGCTTGGCAAACCAACACCACGGTGCCTGTTGTAGCCCGTAGAGAGACTTGCGTAGATGACACACTTTATCCGCTCCGGGTGCCATAAATCTTAGTGGAAAACGCATATAAACTTCCTCCTCAAGATTACCATGCAAAAATGTGTTGTGCATATCCATCTGATGCAATTCCCACCCATGAATCATTGTTATTGCCAAGAAGGTACGAACTGTGACCATCTTTGCAGTAGGTGCGAATGTTTCATTTTAATCAAGACCCTCAATTTGGTGATTCCCGAAAACAACCAAGCGTGCCTTATATCGCTCGATTGTTTCGTCTGCATGATACTTGATTTTGTAGACCCATTTACTACCAAGAGCCTTCTTTCCCTTAGGCAAAGTAACAACTGTCCATGTCTCGTTATCCTCCAGTGCCTCAACTTCCTTTTTCATTGCCTCACGCCAACATGAATGCTGCATAGCCATTTTAAAATTGGTTAGTTTAATCCCTGTAGTTACTGCAGCCACGGATCGATGATGTGAAAGGGAAAATTTAGCATAATTCACATAGTTTATGATGGGGTAGAGCGTACCTGAAGATGCCATGAAAGAGGAAGGAGAGCTCGAGGAACTGAGAATAGCTCTATGTAATACATAATCATGCAAACTAACTGAAGGCTATCATACTCGTTTGTCGCGACCCAGATCGTTCGTTGCACCCATAACCTCTGCAACGTTAGGTACTGGTGCGATTCTATCTGCTGTCACACCCTCTTTCACAGATTGTCCATCATATTCCAAAGCTGACGGAGGTGCCTCAATCACAGGCACGTCCTCCAATATAGTAGGCTTAATGACAGTAGGTAGGGAATCTGGAGTTGCCAGTCTGGCAGAGTCTGTATGGGCAAAAGAAAACACGTGACATCTTGACTTTCAAAGCAAACCTTACTATTTAGATCATACACCCTCCACCCCTTTTTACCATAAGGATAATCCATGAATATACACTTATGACTTCGACTTGCAAACTTATCCTTTTCCCCATTAATGTTCTTAGCATAGCCTAGACAACCAAATACTCTAAGATGAGAAATAGATGGAGAGCTTCCAAACAAAATTTCATATGGAGTTTTTCTACCCAAAATCAATGATGGAGTACGATTAGTGAATTTCAAAATATGAACTTTGTCTTAGGCTAATTTTGAAACAGATATTAAATTGCATCATATTTTAGGGACATATAAAACGCCCTTGAGAAATAACTTTCCTATAAGAATTGTTCCTTCTCTTGTTGCCATAACATATTCACCGTTTGACATTTTCACAGGATAAAGAGGTATTCCTTGAAGCTCTATAAATGCAGTTTCCTCACCTGTCATATGATGCGAAGCACCTGTGTCAAACAATCATTGTAAATACGCCTTACCATTGAGCCTTGGCTGAGCAACATATGTATTATTCATGTGAGTGTTCTAGAGAGACTTTAAAGTCTCCCAATTATCTTTGCTCAAGGTCTCCAACCTAGCTTTATCAGAATCATCAAGTGGTCTCCCATGAGAAACATTAGCAGCCGCCCCTACTGCCCCTTGTGCAACATTAGCCAGTGCTACTCTACCATGATCACGCCCCTGGTTACTACGTCCTCTGCCTTTTCCTTGAGTTGAATTTCCTGTCCATCAGTCAGGATAGCCATGTAGACGAAAGCATGTGTTTAGGCTATGTCCCGGTTTTGGCAGTGAGAGCAAACTACTCCATTGTCTTTTTGGTCCCCCCTGAATTACAAAGATCTAGACTGACTATTTTCATGGCAAAGCTCACCAGATCAAACCAAATGGGAGCTGCTTGAGTCATTATTTGTACTTGTTCTTGCTCTGTAACTTAAAAATAAACCCTATGAAGGTTTGGAAGAGGGTCTATAGAGATGATATTGAAACGGACATTACCATAAGATGATTCATCAAGCCCTACAAGGAATTGATGCACCCGCTCATCCTCTCGACACTGTTGAAGTCGTGTAATGAAATTACACTTACATCCATTACAAGAACAAGTAAGCATAGGATCATAATCATTCAAATCATCCTACAGTTTCTTGAGTCAACCATAATAAGCCATGATCGAATCCCCGTTTTGTTTGCAATATGCAACCTTCATTTTCAATTGATGAACTCGCACGCCATTACGAACAGAGAATCGCTACTGGATATCATCCCATAATTCCCTTGCCATTTCCTTGTATGAGATCGTGGAATGTAAGCATGATTCGATGGTGTTAAAGATCCATGACACAATCATGGAGTTTACTATCCACCAATAATCAATTTCATTTGAGTTCTAGTTCGGCTCTTTAATGGTGTCATCAATGAAATTTTGTTTTTTCTTTGCCCTCAACGAAATCCTCGTAGCCTTAGCCCATTCTTCATAGTTTAGTCCTTTAAATTGTGTATGCATAATTAAATTACCTGAGTTGTCATTTACACTCAATAAGAATGGCGAATTGATTTTCAAATTTGAAATTTTTTGATTTGCCATTATACTAGATTTATACTTAGGGGTTTGGTATTATTTCAGAGCAACCTCGCTCTGATACCATGTTAAAACCAGAAGAATTGAGAAAAGTATTTTCTGTGTCCTTTTCTTATTGTAATCTATTATATTTATACATGTACAATGTGCACCCCTAGCTCCTTTAATTTCAACCCATAATTTTTTTATTTTCTTATAAAGCGTACCTTATCTTATTATAAAGTATGTCTTATCTTCTTATAAAGTGTATTTTATTTTCAGCTACTAAATATTAACACTAATACCGAACAATAATTTAGAAGAAGAATGATATAATGCCAGCGGAAGATTGCCGCACCTCTGACCAAATAAGCAGCCCCCAAGAAAAAAACAAAAACCCTCCTGTACATGTAATTGCCATTCCACCGGCCAATAAAATCTACATGCAGATTCGTTTAGTAACAAAGGACTCAAAAACTTTGCCCGTGTCATAATCTTGCTAGAAAGAGGAGAAAGTAAGTGACTCACCAACACACCATATTCGCTCATCATCATAGCCAGGCAACAAAAGCCTCACTACAGGTGGTTTCCAAGTTAGACAGCCCATCTGCTAAGTGTTGGTCGGCAAAATTGGATTGATAAAAGATACTTATAGTAAAAAAAACTTAAAATGAAAATTATCATAATAAATAAAAATATAATACAGTATGTAAATAAATTAATGTAATTTTAATAATATTAATATTGATTAAATAAGAAAATAACTTCAACAAATTTAATTTACAAAACCAACAACCAACTTGCATAAAAAATATTAATATATTTTATGGAAAAAGAATCACTTAGTGTACAAAATTTTAAAAAAATAAAAAAATAAGATACAATGATTTATAAAAGTTTGAAACTCCCATTTGTACATCTTCTCCTCAAAATTACCATTTAAGAATTTTAA
This sequence comes from Ceriops zippeliana, assembly GCA_037897445.1. NCBI lineage: Eukaryota > Viridiplantae > Streptophyta > Magnoliopsida > Malpighiales > Rhizophoraceae > Ceriops > Ceriops zippeliana. The sequence continues at coordinate 3,932,018 of JBAPLH010000155.1, forward strand.
ATTCAATTTTATAATTTTAAAAAATGATCAATTTTTCTCAAAAATTTTTTTTGCTCTAACAAATACACTCTCGTAAAAGTAACTCAATATAAGTTCTTTGGCCTATCTTTATCTTTTTTCTTCTACTAGAGAGAGAATTATATAGGCCAAGAGAGAGAAATTTGAATTTAAAAAATTTGTGCGTTAGTCTATCAAAAAGATGGTATCTAGTGGGATATTTTCATATCTAATTGGGGATTTTTATTTCTATGCTAAAACAATTATTTGTGGGTGATTTTTATTATAATGAAAATAATTTCTAACAAAAATTTGTCTTTTACTTACAATTCATTAAAGAATAATTCTATTAAAAAAGGTGTACTATCTTAATTAAAGTTTAATAAAATTAAATTAATTTTAAAAGCTAATAACTTATAAATTAACCTAGTTACTATAAAAGATCAAAATAAATTATGTACAGTACAAAAATAAAATTTTAAAATTAATCAATCATGTATAATTATAAAGAATATATTATAACTGAAATAATTCTTTTATTATAAATAAATAAATTCAAATACTTATAATAAATATGAAAAAAATCATAAATAATTGGGTCAACATATCAAAATATATAACTAATAGTACATGATCTAACACTAAGTGGTTATGATTTTCTATATTTATAAACAAACAAAACATGACCTTTAAGCCCTTGTTTAACCTTGTTGAAGATGCACGAGTACGATCGTAGTCATGATCCAGGACTGTTCAGCCATGTCACTACAGCATTAGAATCACTTTCAATTGCCAGAATTGCCCTCCCTACTAACTCTTTTTTGTCCTCACTTCGAATTTCAGAGATCGTTTCATTTCTTGTCAACATAATGGACCATACAATTGCTAAAAAAAAACTCATTATTTAAATCTGCTTTAACCTAAAGCAGTTGCCTAGACTTTCCCAAGATTGCCAAGCTATCAAAGATGGTGGAACGACTACCCATTGCAGCCCTGACCAACCCAGATAATGGCACAAAAGAACATGGATTGGTGTTTAGGTGCAGCTATGCTATCTTTTGTGAGGACATAATAATCCAGTCGGATAGGATATCTAATTTATTATTATTATTACAAAACAAAAAATCAAATAGCTTAGTTTCTTTGGGGTTGTTTGGTCGGTCCACAATTCTTGTAATGAGGGAATTTTAAATTTGATTTGTTTTAAAGTGTCATAATTTTTGGAAACTATGAATTAAAAAAATTTCATGGAGGCAAAAATAAGAATTAACAATTATCATCAAAACCAAATAATTTCGAATTTTGAGTGCCAGCGTGGCCTAATTGTCGGCACTCGCACATGCGGGATAGGCTCCACATGGCAAGTTTTGAGTCAATCAAAATTTTCAGCTTATTTGTTTGTTCCACGTGATGAGTTTAGAGTTTATTAAATTTTTAATCCATTTGTTAGTATTTTCTTACTAAAATGAGATTTTTTTTGGTCATACCTTATTTTGAGGACACAATATTCTTGGACAAATTTTGAATTCCTAACCAAGTCTTTGAGGTTATAATTTGTTATAGTTTTATGTAATGAAATAATTATAGTGAATATTAAATATGGTCTAAATGGGTCATAGCCATATTTTAGATAAATTTATATGACCTAAGGTTGTTTCAATTTGTCGTTCTTTGTTGACAACCAGAGGTCTTTTGGCAATCTAAAGTAAGGTTGAAAGAATTGGATTGGATTGACCAATTGGATTGTTAAAATTGAGAATCAATTTATAATTTAGTTCACTTCTTTTTTATAATAAGTTCAAATAAAAATTGGTGCAAGAACTAGTAAAGCAGTAAGTTCAATTGAGAACAAATGAACTGAACCTAATTTTTATGAGTCAATTGGTTTGATTTGAAAAAAATTCTCAATGCCAACCTAACATCCCAAATCCTAAATCACAGTATCCCAAATCTCTCAAATCCAAAATCTCAAATCCCCAAATCCCTCCTTCTTCTCCTTCAACTTGGTAAGATATGAACTATACCCAAAATTGTCAAATCCCAAATCCCCCGACAACTCTTTGTTATGAGGAGCCAACATCTTAGGCTTCATTCAACTATCCATTCTTTTCAACTTTTATATAGATATCCTCTGGATGAAAGTTGACCTCAAATTTTAGCCAATTCGGCCAAGGTGATCACATTAACTCTATATCTAACTAGATTAATGTTGTGTACAAAAACTTGATCTTAGCTCATGTAGTTGATCTCCTATATCTTTAAAAAGGCTATGGTTATAGCTATTTTCTTATAGTTATAGATTTTATGTTAGATAGAGAAATTTGTACGCGCGCGCGCGCGCGCGTGTGTGGATTAATGTATAAGTTCATTGGTTGACCAATTGAATTTTGGCAATCATTTCGGTCAGTTACAACATCCATGCCCACCTCCAAGTACTTGGCTTTGTCTGATGACATGGCATAGATAGTCAACATTATAATGGGCGTATGTATTCCACTTCTAACTTCTTATTTCCTAATTGCTTTCATCACTTCATAACCATCCATTTTTGGCATTTGATTGTGCATTTACTAAAAGTTAGAACCTTTCATATCAAAGATTAATTCAATAATGCTTGCATATAATAAGGTGAATAAATTTTATTCCACAATTCTATTCTTTTTTTTTTTTTTATGCAATGTTATCTGTATAAGTTTAAGATAACATTTATATGAATGTGCCTAACTTTTGAAGTTTCACTTGACAATTCATTAGGATTAAGTCAAATGGTGGGGTAAAAGCATATTGAATTTTGGTTTGTAAATCTGTGTTCCCCTTTGCAAAAGAGAATCCTTTTTACATTCTTGTGCATTAAGTATAGAGTTTAAAGCATCTATAGCTTGCAATCAATCCCTCACAGCAACAATTATAACCCTTTTCAAGTCAACTACTGCACCTTTTATTGCCCCTTTTACTGTTATGCCTTTTGTTTCCCCTGGGGTTTTCTTTTCTTTATTTTTGTCTCAATAAGCCTTCGTTTCTGATCTTTTTTGGAAAAGTCCAAATATATTTCTGCATTTTATTTTACGTTCATTCTTATTATTGTTGGTAGTTTGTGGCAGTGCCATACCATGTGGTCTTGTTTTAATAATAAGGTTTCTTTTTCTTTTTCAATTTTTATAGTTGTGTTATATTTAAAAGGTTTTTTCTTTCAATAATTTCTTTTAATACCTGTTACCCCTTGTGTTGCCATACCTTTTACATTAATAGAGAGAGGTAGGTAAGTATCATGAACAACAAAATCTTATGGTAAATGTTTTTTCACAAACTTGGCCTCCTTTTACCTTTAAAAAGAGTTGATGAAAAAAGAATGCACAAACATGACTTTTTTTTTGGTTCATTTTTTGGCAAATCTAGTGCATTTAATATCTAAAATTGATTTAAAAATTGGTGAAAGATAATAAATGTTTGGATAATAGCTAAAATCTTGTATAACCTTGATTGCTTACAATTGGCACATTTGGCTCATTCTTATTTTTATTCATTTTGGCACCTTAAGCATATAATGGACAACTATAATATCCCATCCCAAGTATATAAAAACCAATCTATGGATTCCACGCCTAGTAATCAATCTCTCCATTAAAAGAATAATTTAGTTTAGGCGCATTTTTTTGAAAGGGTTAAGTTTGGGCTTAAAGGTAAAGCTAAATCCATTTATACTTACCTTTATTGTATTAATTGTTTCAAGGATGGGGTAATTTATAAAATTAAACAATATCTTGTTAGAATTAAAGTTTAAACAATTACATGAAAAAAAGTTCCTTATGATGTTTAAGCAAGGATGCTTAACATTCTTAAACAATCTAAAAAGGCTAGAGACTATAGCTTTGGTGATGATCCTTGTGATATTGAGTTAAGGAAGAAAGAACACGAGATGGTAAAAATAAATGTGTTGAAAGGGCAAAAATTAATGCAACATAAGGGAAAAAGAAAAGTTAGCCGTGGAATTGATACATATTTTGCTTTGAGTACAATTCTTAGAGGTTAAACCTAGTTTAAAAAGTGTCTTGGATGATAAAGAAGTTATGAAAAGAGTTGACATGGCTCGAGCAAGGTGGTTTTTTTATGCTTGTATTCCATTTAATGCTTTATATTCACTGTGCTTTTAACCTGTTTTAAATTATAATCTTGCAATTGGTCCTAGGTATAAAGGTCTTTCTTATAATTATACGCATGTAAATTTGTTGAGATATTGTACAAAAGAATATTAATTATTTATTGAAACCTATAAGACCAAGTGGATTACAAATAGGTGTACAATTATGGCTAATGGTTAGAAGGATCAAAGAGATAGAACCTTGATTAGTTTTTTGGTTTATTACTTTATTGAAATTTCATTTGTTAGATTTGTTGATGCCTCAAATATTGTAAAAGATGTTACAAGTTTATGCAATTTGCTTTCAAATATTGTTGAATGGATTGCTTCATGAAAGGTATAAGCACATGTATTAGTCTCCTTATGTTGCTTATTGCTTAGACCTCATTTTAAAGGATATTGGTAAGATGCCTTATATAATTGATCTTGTATCACATGCTATTGCCATTACAAGATTTGTCTAGAATCATCTTATTTTTTAGCAAAGTTAAGAAAAAAATTATGATTAGAGAGAAATTATGCACCTAACACCAACTCATTTTGTAACCACATTTATTACTTTAAAAACCATTCATGATTACAAACAAATGTTACAAAATTTTGTATCAAGCAATTTTTTCACAACTTAAAAACTTGCAAAGAGTAGGAAAGATTGTTTGTACTACTATTTTAGATAGCAAATTTTGGGATGATTGCTTGATAATTATAAAGGTTATTAGTTCATTTATGATGTTATTTCACATTGTTAATTCAAATAAAAAAACTTTTATAAGCCATATTTATAAGACATGTATAAGGTTATAAAGGAAATTAAGCATATCTTTAAGCAAAATGCAAGATTATATATTTCTTTCATTAGTTTTATTGAGCAAGGTTAGGATAAACATCTTATGAAAGACCAATATATGGTAACTTATTTCTTCAACTGTGCTTTTGTTTATAAGGAAAACTTTTATGTGAAAGTTGAAATCACGAGTGGCCTTTTAGTTTGCTTGAAATTAAAAGTATTTGTAGTGATGATGTTGCTGCCATGAAAGAAATCAAAGTTTATTAAATCATGAAGGAAATTTTGGTAGAAAACTACTTGTAATTTAATTAAAACCCTTCAACTTGGTAAGTTGTGTCATTTTTTTCATTTATTTATATAGTACATTTTTATGTCATAATATTAAAATAATTATTTATTTTTTAAAGATGTGAAAAGAATTGAAGTATTTTAAATGTATTCATACTAAAAAATAGATAGATTAGAGCATCAAATACTTAATAGTTTTGTCTATATTACTTACAATTTAAGGTTAAAGTTTATGTAATTGGTATTTCTTCGAATGTGTTTAATTTTTTTATAATTTATGATATTTAATTAATTCATTTTTTTATATGCACTTTTATAAGCTCAATTTCAAAAAGAGAACTTATGTTACTATTGGTTATGAATGCATTGATAAAATTGACTTTTAAATTGAAGAAGAGGAGACATCCCCAAAACTTAATTATGTAGAATTAAGGAGAGCTATCCATAAAGAGTTTCCATACCTAGGTCTAATATTATTAATCAAGAAAGGGACAAAAGTGATAAATTTGTTAATTCAGATATAAATGATATGGATTCTTTGATATTATTCATTGCTTTGGTGCTACAAATAGTATTGGAAGTAAGAATGTTCTTATGGTTAGGATGGTGAGTGGTGATCATGAAAGTTAACCATAATTATGTTACTATTCTTAAATTTTGAGATGTATAAACTTTAAACATATTATATTATGATTGATTTAATTATAACACATTTTTTTAGATATTTTGTATAGGTATTAAAAGGTTAACTTTGTTAATATATATATTATTTATTGAATATTAAATACCAATTTTACAAGTTCAATCTTAGTTATATTGGTTAAGAAAAACTGTGCTTTTGTTTATAAGGCAAACATTACGAGAAAGTTGAAATCATGAGTGACCTTTTTTAATTTATTTGAAATTAAAAGTATTTATTGTGATGATGTTGTTGTAATGAAAGGAATCAGTGAAGGAAATTTTATAAGTTATATCAATTTTTTTATTTATTTATATAATACATTTTTATGTTAGAATATTTAAATAGTTGTTTGTTTTTTAAATGTAAATGAATGGTGGAGATTATTTGGGCATAGTGCCCTTAATTTGCCAAAAAAAAAAAAAAAGGAGTTATTCGCATCCTTAATTTGTTAATACCAGTTCATTTATTGGCCTTACTTATACCGCAGAACATGATTCTTATAACTACTCTAAAGCTCCATCTCGACTTAAGCAACCATGTTTGGCCTTTATTAGCATTTACAAACCCCAAAAGATAAGGTTGCTTTGATTGGCAATTAGGTTAACGTACTCCTTACTTTCTAGGAAATAAAGATAAAGTTCCTCAATAATTTGACAAGCATTTGAGATTCCAGAATTGGTTGGCTCATTCTTATTAGATCCAAAAGGATAATCAGGACTTGAAAATAAACTTTCAAAAGTCAATCAAAGAAAATCCAAGACAAGGAGGCCAACTCCACGAAACTTTTAGTTGTTACGGATTCTGGGGTACAAAGTTGGTTTTGGCCCCGGCGAACTCTTCAAGCCGGGCGTTCCCACACGAGCATTCTGCATAGTCGCACTTGCAAGTAGCGCAAGAAGGAGGACAAAAACCCTTGCAGTCATTGTCGTTTAAGCACCTCGACGGTACTTTTCTTGCCTCTGAATCCGCAATGAAACCTACATGAAAACAATGATTTAAACTTCTTTAAGACAACAAAAAAAAAAAAAAAAAAGAAGAAAAAAAAACACACAAATGCATATGTGTTTTTTCACGATGATATGATTGTTTTGAATAAATTAAATTTATAAATTATAATTATTGTTTTAATTGTTTTGATTTTTATTTATTTAATTGAAAGCACCAGCGTGGTCAATTGCAGAAAAAAAAAACACAAGCATCTATTTTGAGAAAACGGAGAAAGAGACACACCGATTGCAAAGATGAGAAGGATAACAAAGAAGAAAAACTTGACTGAAGCTTTCGCCATTTTTTGTATTAGACAATCTGCTACAAAAATGCCTAATATTAATAGTACAACTACTTCTCTTGGTTTCCTAGCACTTTTATAGAGTAAGTCTTATATTTTTCTGCATATTAAATTTTAATTATTTTTATTTTTTTATTTAATAATTTTTCTTTAACTCATAAAATGAAAGATTGATTTAATTGTAATTAGTCTTGTTATTTTTTTTTTGGAGAAAAAAAATAAAATTTTGGTTTAAGTGCTGCTTTTATTATTTTTTTTGTTAAAATGTTGAAAGCATTTTTGAAAAAAAAAATTAATTAGAAAATTTTTGAAATTTTTTTATTATTCATTTATCTAAAACTTTTAAAAAAATTTTAATATACCTTCTTCTAACTTTTCAATTAATTAACTCTCTTTACATTTTTTTTTAATTTTTTTTTCTATTTTTTCTCTCTCTACTTTTTTTTACTTTTTTTTATATTTCTTTTTTTTTTCTATCAACACTTTCTCTCTATATTTCTTTTTTTTTCTACCTTTATTTTTTTTCTTAATCTTTTGATAGAAAATATCATTGGTAAGACAAATAGGTAGATAGTGATAATTAATAATAAAAAATAATAAATAGATAGTGACAATAAATAATAAAAAACTTGCTGTCACTCAAATTTCACAAATCGAAGTCTCCGGCCCCATCTGCTAAGCCGCGTCGAGAGGAAGGCATCAACCATCTGTCCCCATATCCGAAAAATCATCCACAAGCCCTGCGGGTCAATGGATTCCGGCAAATTGTGGATAAAGAGTGGCGTGATTTGGGTTCTTTTTTGCCCTCCAATTGTCCCACTCAACTCCTTTTACCGTGTAACATCTCTACGTAGATCGGTGGGGAGCGTTGGTGGCGGATGCTAGTGGAGCAGACGAAGATAGTTGTAACTATATGGGTATCGCCTGGCAACGTCGTGCTATGAGGGGTGGCCACACTCAAAAGAAGAAGCCAAAAGACGAAAAATTGATTTTTTTTGTTATTTATTGTCACTTTTTATTTATTTATTATTTTAAAATTAATCAATTATGTATAATTATTAAAAATATATTATAGGTTAAATAATTTATTTATTATAAATATATAAATTTAAATATTTATAATAAATATAACATAAATTACAAATAATTCAAAATATATATCTAAAGAAATTGAATCACTGTATTAAAGATAATAAATTTGTAAAAATTATATTCTTATATCAGTTGTCACGAATTTTATCTTAATCTAACTCAAGATTCATGTAGTGTTAATAATTTACTATTTTTTTTATAAAAAATAAAAAAGAAACACAAAAAATAAATAAGAGATAAAGAAGAATTTAAAAAATAATTATTTTAAAAATATAAATATATTTTTATTTGAATATTTTGCCAACGAGATTCCTAAAATTATACATAATCATCCGCACTTCACGGACAGAATCTATTTGATGTAATAATCACTGTTAAGTTCGAATAACGTCTCGTGACATTTGTCACCGAATTGCCCACTAATGAATGCTCCTAGCCATACTCGCCGTTATCAAGAAGTGTGGTTGCGAATCGCCGGATCCTGCTCCACTTGTACGCGCCAAAAAGAAGCCAGAAGACTGCCCAAATCCATTTTTTATCCAGCGACGCCTCTGCCTTGTCCGCCGCCACTTAATTTATCATCGCCAACAAATGAAACTAGTTTGGAAGGAGTTGTTAGGCCCCCCCGATTTGTCCTCTTACTCCATCAACGCGCCGCTTCGGTGTCTCAACGTCGCTGTCTTGTCGTTTCTTCTTTTGAGTGTGGCTGCTCCTCCATGGTGCGATGTTTGCCAGGTAATGCCAAAGCTGTCTTCATTTGCTCTGCTAGCATCCGCCACCAACGCTTCCCACCGGCCTACTTGGAGGTGTTGTACAGTAAAAGGAGTTTGGAAAGGATGATCAGAGGGCAAGAATGACCCAAATCACGCCACTCTTTATCCACAATCTGCTGTAATCCATCGACCTGCAGGATTTGTGGATGATTTTTTAGAGATGGGGACGGGTGGTTGATGTCTTCCTCTCAACACGGTTTAGTAGGTGGGGCCAGAGATTTGGATTTGTGAAATTTGAGCGAGGGTAAGATGTGCCAGACACCGCTAAGAGGTTGAATGGGGAACGGTTGGTGGGCAACCATATTAGCATCAAACTAGCTACGTTTCCTTGTCCTAAGAGAAGTGATGGATCCTTTCGTAGAAGCGATCGGAAGGATAGTGTAACTAAACTCATGATAGTACATTGGGTTTTCTATCAGAATTGATACCTATAACCTTTAAGGAGGCTATGATCTTGAGGGCCCCTACTAAGCCTAAATAGAGGAAACGCATAGCTTCAATTTCAAATTTGCCCTCACGTTTAGATAGGGTCTTACTATCTTATGTAGCGTCCATCCATCGTTTTCTTTGGCGTGATGGCTTACCACCCTTTAGAGTAACCACAAGAGGGGGTTCTAAGGTGCTACTGATGTTTGACTCAAAGGAAGATATAGAATGGACTTCGGAACAAGAAGGGATGTGGTTGCGAAATTTTTTCTGGTAGGTTAATCCTTGGATACCAGACTTAATAAGGACGAATTGAAAGGTTTGGATCTTGGTTTATGGCTTACCTCTACAATCTTGGAATTCTGAGTTCGAGGGCAGGCTGGGAAGGTTTTGTGGTTAATTTTTGGGGATGGCAGAGGAATCGGAACTCGAGGTGAGGCTGGATGTCTGTCGATTTTTAGTTTTGGTTCCGAATGAGACATACATACCTCCATTGGTGATAGTAGAGGTTGATAACCGAAGGGTCAAGCTGTTTCTCGAATGTGAGGAGGTGACGGCGGCAGATGGACTGCAACCCACAAAGGGGATGGAGTTCGTTAAGGAAGGTTTGAAGAACTGTACTCAGGGATTAGGAAACTACTGTGAGTCTTCTAACAGCCAGCCTACCAGAAAATATTCAGACTCACTGGCGACAAAGATTCTAGACGGGGCTAAAAGATATGAAGCACAAGCTACCGTCTGTTGATGTCCACCATGCGGCGTGAGAAGGGTCATGTGATTCCAGGGCAGAGTGGGTTGGGGTCAAAGCAACAAAGAGGTAGACTCAAGTGGGCCTTCACATCGGGCTCTTGCATGGTGTTGGGTTGAAGAATAGGTGGGCTTTCTGAGAAGAGAAGAGGACCTAAGCTCGTATGGCACCTTGCAGATGGTGAAGAGAGGGAAAGGGAAGGCAGTAGGGGTAAAACGGAAAACAATGAGGAAAGGACCAGATGGAGAGCCTTTAGCAGCCAAGGAAATGAGCACGAAAGATGGGCAGTTGTCCGACAGGCATATCCAACATAGAAGCAGGGTTATTCATGGGGAGGTGGAGAGGGTTGATGACACAGGGAAGGTGCTTGGCTTATTGCTGTTGGAAGACGAAGAGATGGTGATAACCCATCTTTTGGTAGAAGAATCGGAAGTTGTGTAATAGTTACGCTAGTTCAGATAGGTATATTATAAGGGATGTCTATTGCTGATTATGTTAGAGGATTAGGCAAAAGCACTAAGTGTGGGCCAATTCACAGTTGGATTGTTGGTATACGACCTAGTATTTTGTTTATTTAGAAAATTAAATTAGGAGACTAATGTAGCATCGTTGAGGCAAGTACTAAGGGGGCTGGAGTGTAGGTTTAGGTGGTGAGTGCTTTGAGCACAGTAGGGGGTTAGCAACTTTTTGGGACAAGGAGGTGTTTCAGCTTCAAAATAAGCTGACTTTTAATTGGTTTATTGTATCGGAAGGGCAGTTTGTTCCACTGGAGAGGAAGACGACGATATTAGTTAACGTTTATGCACCAAATAATTTCTCTGACCAACGGGGACTGTGGGATGAACTACAGTGTTTGAAAGATAAGTTTGAGGGTAGGTGGTGCATTGGAGGAAATTTCAATACTGCATTGTCGAAAGACTAAAGAGTTTGAACATCTGATGATAATTTAGGAGTTTGCGTATGATATGGAGTTAAATGACTTACCAATGCATGGAAGACAATTTACATGGAGTAATTAGAGGGAAAATCTTGTGTTAAGTAAAATTAATAGATTTCTTGTGGATATAGAATGACTAGGAGTGGTGCCTAAGATCAGGGGGGTGAACTGTAGTTTCTCTGATCTCTCAGGCGTGTGCCAAGGCAAGGATAATATAGATTGGGGACTAAGGCCATTTTGATTTTTTAATTATTAGCTGGATGATATACGAGTGATGAAGGGGATTGAGGATTGGTGAGTTAACAATCCTAGCGATAGTTATCTAGGCCAATCTTTTAGTAGCAAGCTGAAGACCATTAAAGAATTTTTGCAGGACTAGAATAGAAACGAAAGTGTGGGAAGAAGAGAACGTTTGAGTAGGGCCAACAAAAGAATAGAGAAACTACTGGTGAAACAAGAGCAATACAACCTAGCAGAGGCAAAGGGTAGAGTTGATGGATATTATGTCAAATGATAAATCGAAGAGAAAATAACACCAGAATTTTACGTGGTTCGGTCTATATGACCTATGTCTACGGGAAAGACAGAGGGAATACTCTTATTAGTAGAGAAAGTGTGTTACAGAATACAAAGAGCGTGACTAACCTCTCAAATCTCTCTCTTTCTCATAACTCTATTATGTCTATATATATAAGGATATAAGAAGGGCAAAAGGGTAATTTAGAATACAAGGCATATTCCAACAAATTTTCACCTTGCATTGTATTCTCTAAACACATAACAAAATAAAATCCTTCTATCTCTCCTCCAAATGGTTCCTTAGGGCTAATCAATTAAAATAAACACCAATCAAGTCTAAGAATTGCTTGAATTTACTATGAAAAATTGGTTTCGTCAACATGTCAGCTGGATTGTCTGCAGTAGCAACCTTTTTCACTGAAATCAAACCTTGAGATATAACATCTCGCAAGAAATGGTATCTGACATCAATGTGTTTGGTCATTTCATGATACACTTGATTTTTTATCAAGTGTATAGCACTCTGACTGTCACAGAATACAGTGGTAGTTTCCTGTGATAAACCCAAATCAGTGACCTTTCAACCAAATAGCTTCCTTGATTGCTTTTGCTATTGCCATGTACTTAGCTTCAGTAATGGAAAGAGCAACTGTTGATTGCAATGTTGCCTTCCAACAAATGGCACTGCCTGAAAGAGTGAAAACATAACCAGTTGTTGATCTTCTTCTGTTAAGGTCACCTGCATAGTCAGAATCCACAAAACTAGTAATTAACCTACTGCCTCTGCTGAACATCAGTCTTGCCTCTATAGTGCCTCTAAGATACCAAAATATCCATTTAACTGCTTGCCAATGTGCTTTCCCAGGATTAGGCATATATCTACTGACCACATTGACTGCTTGCGAAATATCTGGACGAGTGCAAACCATAGCATACATAATACTACCCACTGCACTAGAGTATGGAACACGTGACATATATTCCTCCTCCTCTAGGTTATTGGGTGACAAAAAGGCTGAAAGTCTGAAGTGTGATGCCAAAGGAGTACTTACAGGTTTGCAACTCATCATCCCAAAACGATCAAGAACTTTCTCGATGTACCTTTTTTGTAAAAGGCGCAACTCTCCTGCTTGCCTGTCTCTGATGATCTCCATGCCTAAAATCCTCTTTGCAGCTCCCAAATCTTTCATCTCAAAATCTCTACCAAGTAGCTTCTTCAAACTGTTGATCTCAGATATGCTTGTAGAGGCAACAAGAATATCATCTACATATAGTAGCAGATAAACAAATGATCCATCACGAAGCTTCCTATGGTAGACACAATTGTCATACTCACTCCTTGAGTAACCATGGCTTACCATAAAGTTGTCAAACTTCTTATACCATTGTCTAGGAGACTACTTTAAACCATATAGAGATTTCTTCAACCTGCAAACATGATCCTCCTTGCCTTCACTCTTGAAACCCTCGGGTTGATCCATATAAATGACTTCCTCAAGATCGCGATGTAGAAAAGCAGTCTTAACATCAAGCTGCTCCAGTTCCATATCATACATAGCAACCATAGCTAGAAGCACACGAATGGAAGTGTGCTTAACAATTGGAGAAAACACCTCATTGAAGTCAATCCTTTCTTTCTGGCTATAACCCTTTACAACTAGACGTGCCTTGTACCTTGCATCCTCAACTCCTAAGATTCCCTCATTCTTCTTGAAGATCCATTTGTAGCCAATAGTCTTCTTATCTTTTGGAAGTTTCACTAAGTCCCAAGTCTGATTCTTATGTAGGAACTCAATTTCCTCAGTCATAGCAATGCTTTACTGGGAAGATTCAGAACAAGTGACAGCCTCTGAGTAGTTTCTAGGTTCATTGTACTCCACCTCTTCCGCTACTGCCAAACAATAAGCAAAATCTGAATTTGAAAACCTGGCTGGTGGCTTGATAGTCCTTCTGGGTTTATCTCTGGCAATACTGTACGACTGTACTTGTTGAGTATCTAGAGTATCCTCATCTATTTCTGAAGTATTAACCCGAATCTGTTGACCTGACTTAAAAGGAATATCACTTTCAAACTCCACCTGTTGTGTAGAACTACCACTATCTTCATCGTTTGGCCTTAATACTTCCTCTTTTGGATGCAGTATAGCAAATTCATCAAATGTCACGTCTTTGCTGATGAGGAATTTTGGAGACTTAGGGTCTGGACACCACAACCTATAACCTTTCACACTAGAAGTATAGCCAAGAAAAATGCATTTCTTAGCGCTCAAGCTTTCCTTCATTAACATGAGCATAAGCAGGACAGCCAAATATCTTCAAATCAGAATAATCTGCAGGTTTGCCTGACCACACCTCTTTAGGTGTCTTACACTCAATGGAAGTACAAGGAGATCTATTTACCAACCAACAAGCTGTATTAACAGTTTCTGCCCAAAGTCCTAACTTTCTCTATCAAAGTCCTGTTCATGCATTCTGCAACTCCATTCTGCTGTGGAGTTTTTACAACTGTGCGGTGTCGTACAATGCCTTCAATTTTGCAAAACTCATTGAATTCGTTATTGCAAAATTCAAGGCCATTATCTGTTCTCAGCCTCTTAATTTACTTCCCAGTCTGTTTTTCAAGTAAAGTTTTCCACTGCTTGAAAGTTTCAAACACTTGACTTTATGTTTCAAGAAATAAACCCAAACTTTATGAGAAAAATCATCAATGAAAGTGAGCATATAAGTAGCACCCATACCTTTAGAGAGAACCTGAGAAGGACCTCAAAGATCTGAATGGATATAGTCCAATGTTCCCTTTGTTTTATGGATGGCTGTACTGAAACTCAACCTCTTCTGCTTCCCAAAAACACAATGCTCACAAAATTCTAATTTTCCAATGTTCTGTCCATACAAAAGACCTCTCTTACTCAAGGCAGCCATACCTCTTTCACTCATGTGTCCCAGCCGCATGTGCCACAACTTCGTCACATCTGAATTTGAAACTGAAGTAGAAACTGCAGTTAAGTTTGTGACTGTCGAACCATGCAAGAAATACAATGTGCCAATTCTAACAGCCTTCATCAATACAAGAGCACCTCTGGAAACCTTCAGAACTCTACCTTCACATCCAATCTTGCAGCTATTCTTCTCAAGAGTGCCCAAAGAAATAAGATTCTTCGTCAAATCTGGAATGTGTTTAACCTCAGACAAGGTCCTAATGACAATGTCGTGCATCTTGATTTGCACTGTGCCAATCCCAGCAACCTTACAGACATGATCACTACCTAACAGAACACCACCATTGATTGGCTTGTAAGTGGTAAACCATTCTCTGTTAGGAGTCATATGTTGCGAGGCTCCAGTGTCCATAATCCAGGTATCCTGAAATCTGCCTTGGCCTTGAGTGACACAAAGCAAATCATCACTCTCATTTGCTGCCATATGAGCTTCTCCTAGTGGATGGTTCTTCTGATTACCTTCGTTTACTTTCTACTTGTTTTTTAACTTGTAACAATCAGACTTAATGTGCCCTTTCTTCTTGCAATAATTGTAGGTCAAATTCTTATGCCTTGATTTTGATCTTGATTTACTTGAATTCCGACCTCTCTCCTTTGATCTTCCTCGATCAATAATCAAACCAACACTTTGATCTGATGTCTCAAAAAATGTCAAACTACTATCAATTTTCTCCTTGGCCTGCAAATTAGTCTTGACATTCTCAAAGGAAATATCTTCTCTACATAAATCATAGTATCTCTAAAGTGATTGTATGAAGGAGGCAAAGAGCACAATAGCAATAAAGCTTGATCCTCATCGTCAATATAAACGTCAATCTTACTTAAATCAGTAACAATTGAACTAAACCCTCCAATATGTGATTTCAAAGAAACTTCTGACATACGAAGAGTGTAAAGGCGTTACTTTAATCGAAGTCTGTTAGTCAAAGATTTCATCATGTACAGACTTTCCAATTTTAGCCATGCACCAGCTACTGTTCTTTCACCGAGGATTTCTCTTAAAACTTCATTTCCCAAACTGAGTTGAATCGAAGATAGAGCTCTTTCATCCATGTCATCCCAATCTGCATCAGACATTGACTCTGGTTTCTTCTCCTTGCCATGTAGGGCCTTTTTTGTATCTTCTCGTATCAGAATTGTCATCATTCTAACTTACCACAATGCAAAATTGGTGTTTCCATCAAACTTTTCAATTTCAGACTTCACCGTTGATGAAGATGAAGAACCCATTGCAACACAACACTCACCACGAAAATTAAAGAATACAAGTTGATGGCCCAAATCACAATCTGCGTTCAACGCTACAATACTGACGACGTTAAAATAGTACTAACGGCGTTACAACAGTACTGACCTCACTACAGTACTGACGTTACTACAGTGCCGCAATATACAGTGTCAGTATCTCCAGTCAATCTACAGTACAGCTCGCCGATCTACAGTGCCTCCGACCCGTTAGAACTCGATTTGTTCGTTTCTTCCATCGGATCTGTTCCATTTTAGCGCCAAATCACCAGATCTGCTCCGATGAGATTAAATTTGAGACCTTTATTTCTACATACGATCCTTTTCTCCCTCGTCGCTGCCTCTCTGGACCTTTGTCTGCGGATTCAGCGCGGCAGTTCTCGACGAAGTGTTGAAAGTTGAGAAGGAGGAGAGAGGCACAAAAAATTTTTTTTTCTGCAAATCGGGTGGGGTGGGTGGCCGAAGAGAAGAAAGACAAAAAATTTTTTTTTTCTTTCAGTAGATCTAGGCGGACGTGGGTGGAGGAGTGAGAGAGAAATTTTTTTTTTTCGTTTTAGTGGATCGTAGGTTGTCGAGGCTGCTGGACAAATTTTTTTTTTCTGCAATTCGCCGGTAGGATGGGTGGCCGAGGAGAGAGAAAAAAGAAAAAAAAAAATTTCAGCTGATCGTTGGTGGAGTGGGTGGCCGAAAGAAAGAGAGAAGAAATTTTTTTTTTCTTTTAAGCTCTGATACCAATTTATTATGTCAAATGATAAATCAAAGAGAAAACAACACCAGAATTTTACGTGGTTCGGTCTATGTGACCTACGTCTACGGGAAAGATAGAGGGAATACTCTTATTAGTAGAGAAAGTGTGTTACAGAATACAAAGAGTGTGGCTAACCTTTCAAATCTCTCTCCTTCTCATAACTCTATTATGCCTATATATATAAGGATATAAGAAGGGCAAAAGGGTAATTTGGAATACAAGGCATATTCCAACAATGGAAAACAAAAACATTTATTGGGAGGACATTTATTAGGAGGAGACACGCAGAGAAGAGTGCAAATAGTTTAAAAAATCAAGCCTTAAATGGATGGTTAACGATAACTATAACTCAAGATTTTATGACATTATCGCTTCTAGCAGAAGGCGCAAAAACTTCTTTGATAAAGTGGTGATGAAGGGCCAAACCTTTTATGAGTTGAATAAAGTCAAAGAAACTGTTTATATGCATTTTAAACAATATTTGGGTGGAGCTAAAACACCATGTATGCAGATAAATGAGTCTTTTTTCAGGAAATTGGATAGGATGGATAACTTGATAGTCAAGAATCCTTTCCTTTCATTGTGATGGAAATAAGGCTTCAAGTACTAATGATGTTAATTTGAACTTCATCAAGCGCCATTGGGAGTTGGTCAAACACGATATCATGAAATTCCTTGTAAATTTCTACATATATTGGAAACTTTGTTTGGCCATTACAGCTTCCTTCATAGTACTGATCCCCAAGGTGGCAACACCAAACCTATTATCCCATTTTCACCCAATATGCTTGGTAAGGTGCCTCTACAAAATATTAGCAATGGTCTTGGCTAACTGTTTGCAACTGGTTATTAGAAAGGTAATCGGTGAGAATCATTCAGCATTTCTGAAGGGGCGATACATTTTATATAATGTTGGTTACTAATGAGATTATTAAGGAGTTGAAGATTCAAAAGAAGGGAGAGGTGATCATCAAAATAGAGTTGGAGAAGGTTTATGACACTATAGAGTGGGATTACTTATTGACACTGTAGAGTAGGATTACTTATTCATGATGATGCAAAATATGGGTTATGGGGAACATAATGGATGAGGGAGTGCATCACAACCCCAAAGTTATTAGCACTTATGAATGGTTACCCCACACAACAATTCCAAATGGTGAGAAATTTATGGCAAGGGGATCCTTTCTCCCTATTTCTATTCTTACTAGCTGTAGAAGGGATTAATTCAATTATGCAAAAGGGAGTGGGGCAAGGGATGGTATGAGGTATAGGATTGGGAATCAACTAAACTTCTCCTATTTATAGTTTACAGATGACACTATATTATTTAGTTTGGTATATGCGGAGTCAATTGAGAACTGTAAAAGAATTTTAAGATATTTCTAATATTGCTCTAGTTTATGGGTTAATCTACAGAAAACAATAATGTTTGGGATCCTTGTAAGGGAGGTTAAAATGGAAAATTGGTAGCTTTCTAGAAGTGCAAGACATCTTAATTGTCGTTGAAGTACCTAGGGTTACTTATTAGGATTAACCTAAGAGATAATAGGTTGTAAGATCCTATCATTCACAAGATGGAGAGTTGCCTAGCAAAGTGGAAATCTTGCTTCTTGTCTAAAGTTAGGCATTTGTATTGATAAAATCTGACTTACGATTCTTTTCAATATATTACATGTCTCTTTTCAAAGTACTGAGTGTAAAGGAGAGAATTGAGAAAATATAGCAATCATTTTTTAAGGGAAGGAGATGAGGCATCAAAAAATTCATTACGTTGTATAAGGATTAATATGTAAGGCAAAATCTTAAGGGGGATTGAGTATTAGTAGGATTGGTGATAGGAATAAAGGCATGTTAACTGAGTAATTATGGAGAAATGGGAATGAGACATAGGCACCATAGGTAAGAATAATTAAGACAAGATATGAAGATAATGAAAAATAGTCATGGGATTGGGGTGCAAAAGTCTCCAAGATATCAATGTTATGGAAAGGGATATGCACCTTTATATGGGCAACGGATGAGAACTTTGAAGGTATCAAAGATAATTTTTGATTTATTGTAAGTAAAGGTGATAGGGTGGATTTTTGGCATGACACATGGTTAGGCAATGAGCCTTTCCTGCAACACTTCCCACGTCTTTACACTCTAGTAGAAAGAAAGAACAGACCTATGGAGAACTTTGGATTTTGGATGGATGGGAGATCGGGGTGGTAAATACAGTGGTGCTAATAACTATTTGATTGAGAGGAAGATTACAAGAATGGACTTTATGATATACTAAAAGCTATTTATTTAGATTGCGTGAAGAATAACAAATTTATTTGACAGAGGGAGAACAACGGACACTTTTCTATCAAATCATTTTTTGACCTTTTAAATCATTAGCAAAATGCTTATCTAGCATTAAGCCATACATCTAGTGAGGACTTACTTCTCCTAAGGTTGAGATTTTTGAGTTGTAGTTACTTATAAAAAGATTAGCAGTAAAAAAAAGGATCTCACACATATTGGGATAACAAGATGCCATATGCCCAATTTGTACAGCAGAACTTGAATTGGTCAAACTCAAAAAATCACTAATTTTTCTTACGAATTTTATTTGCTTTCAATAAATATTTTTACAAAAATAACTCAATATAAATTTTTTGGTATGACCTTTTTTTTTTCTATTATAGATGGGATTATATAAGCCAAGTGAGAGCCATTCAAATTTTAAAAAGTAGTATCTATTAGAATATTTTTATATCATTTCTATGCCAAAATATGCAACTTCTCGAAGAAAAATAATTTGCAAGAAAAATTTGTCTTTTACCTACAATCTATTAAAGAATAATTCTAAAAAAAGGTACATAATTTTAATTAAAGGTTAATAGAATAAAATTAATTTTAAAAGTAAATAATTGAAGTTCCCGACTTCTCCTTAGGATTTACTAATTTGTAATATTGAGAAGATGGGTGAATCAGTATCACCACAATTCACAGGTATGTGAAAAACTTCAACCTCTTCTTAAAAGCGAACTCTTTTTCAGATTCGATTAAGGTAGATCTATTACTATTTACTAATTACAATAGTTACTAAAGTTACCTTTTAGACATCTTGCCTAATAGACAATTCAGATATTCTTGTTTAGGTTTTTGTTAAGTTATGGGTTGGCTGATACTTTAGTTATGTTCACAATTCAATTCAAAATACAGAACGTAAAACATATATCCAAGGTGGTAGGGACTCTTTCTTATCGAGACTATCCGCTATACTTGAGAATTCCAGTTATAATGAATGTCTTAATTTTCTGCTCCTTTCAATATTGCAATTACTAAGCAAGTACAATACAAAGAATGTCACTTACTATGTCTACCCTTTTTCTAACTTGTCTTGCCTCTATTGAATTGAAAGACTGTTCCATTGTCGCTTAGAAGTTCACTGCAACGCTCTCTAACTTCTCTTGAAGAAATCTGAAAATACGTTGAGTTCTTTCAATGTTTCGTCGAATTTCTTCTTTACGTTGTTTCACACAACTCCTGCTTTCACCATCTCATGGTCGCACCTGACTCCTTGTCTCACGGCTCGTTTCACGTTTTTGGTCTCATGTCAACTCATGTTCTGGTCTCATGCCTTCTACCAATCATTATTCATCGGCCATCCACTCTTCGTTCTGCCATTCAACTCCTTTTCTCTCTCTTGACCTTTGTTCTTCGTTCAGCCCCGAAATCTGATTTCCGGTCGTCTTAGTTTTCCGTCGATCGTCCACTCTATTTTGTCGTCCACCTGTTTCTCTGTCTTGCTGTAGACCCGTTTTTCTCTTTTCATGATCTCACTCTTTGTTTGTCTCTCTCTCTCTCTCTCGATTCTGTTGACCCTCTGTTTTTAGCTATCGAGTTTCTCTCTCCTTTCGCTGGTCTGCTCTGATTTGGCCTCATATGATTTTTCTCTCTCTTCCAACAGCTTTGCCGTTTTGCTTTTCCAATCTTCCATCCAGTCATTCAGTCCCTTCGACCATCTCCTCTTTTCTTTATTTTTGCTGACCACTCCTCTTTTCTGACAACGAGTTCGTTTTCTCTCCTATCTTCGACGACAACTATTGTTCATTCGACGTTTCATTGTTCTCTCGACGGCTATACTGTGCTTTTCTTATGTTACTTTATATACTCTACATAAAAACTTAATAGGGTGAATTTACTGTCTTATCCTTCTATGTGGCTTTTACGTTCTTGTCCTTCTATATGGCTTTTACCTTCTTGCCTTTCTATGTGACTTTACTTTCTTATACACTTAAACCTAATTGACAACAATTACAATCTATATAAGATTGTGGGAACAACAATAACTTATAAATCAACCTGATTATTATAAAAGATTCAAATAAATCATGTATTATGCAAAGAATAAAATTTTAAAATTAACTAGTCATGTATAACTATTAAAAATGTATTATTATAACTTAAATAATTCATTTAACATAAATATATAAAGTCAAATACTTACAATAAATATTATAAAGATCATAAATAATTGTAACGATATATAAAAATATATAACTAATAGTGCATGATATAACACTAAGTGGTTATGTTCTTTAGATTTATAGACAAACATAACATGATCTTTAAGCCCTTGTTTAGTCCTAATCTAAGATTGTTCAACCATGTCATAACAACATTGGAATCACTTTTAATTGTGAGAATTGCCTTCCTTGTTAATTCCTTTTGTCCCTATAAAGCTTCTTTAATTGAGAGGAGTTCAACTTCATTAATAGTAACACCTTCGATAAATTTAGAGAACATACAAATGATCTTACCATTGTGACCCCTTAAAACTCCTCTAATTGTGCTAATCATTAAAGCATTAGTTTTAAACTCATAACAACCAACCAAGGGCCTCCCATTTTTCCCTCCCTTATTGATAAGAAACTTTCATTAAATTAATAGATACACTAGAGATACTAAGCAAGAATTCATTCATTAAGCATGAATCACCAATGAATAATTGTTCTAACATGGAATTCAAATCAATCACTTCATCTAGCTTTTATCCACCAAATCATCCTTGTATGAATTGAATCATAATTTTTTTTTTCCAAAAGAAATGCTTTTTCTTGAAGAAGGTCTCAAATTTTATCCACATAATAGACTATACAATCACAAAAAAAAAAAATCATAATTTAAATGTACTTCAACCTAAAGTATTTGCCTAGACTTTCCCATAATCAGAACCAAAACCCTAACAACTAAAAGTTTCATGGAGTTGGTCTTTTTGTCTCGGAGTTTTTTGATTGACATTTGAATGTTTATTGTCAAGTCCTCATTATCATTTAGATCTAAAAAGGATGGGCCAACCTATTATGTAGTCTCAAATGCTTGTTGAATTATTGAGGAATGTTATCTATATTTTCTAGAAAATAAGGATTGTATCTACCTAATTGCCAATCAAAGCAACCTTATTTTTTGGGGTTTGTAAATGCTCATAAAGGCCAAACATGGTTGTTAAGTCCGAGATTGAGCATTAGGTAAAAGCAACAAATAAACTGCCATTAACAAGTCCATCAAACATGGATACTCGAGCCAATTAGGCCATCTTCTCTTTGGAATTGATAATACAGATTGTCATTATGCAAAATTTCTCCATTCGATTGTTTGGAAAAATGAAGGTATCAAAGTAATCGTCTTCGATTGGTTTTATTGTTGAAAATGGACCAACTTAACCTTGCAAGGGCTGATCCAAAAAATCTTATATATAAAAAAGAGATAAAAATAAAGTTATATAATATTATTGTTATTTCTATAATTACCCACAAAAGCTTTTAAAAAATTTTTAATTTTTTTTTGTGAAATAATTATTTTTAATTATTTAATTTGTGAGAATTTCCACTAAAAATCTCAATTATAAAAAGATTTATTAGGATCATGAAATAAATTTTGGCATTCAAAATTCAACTAAAACGTGTCATTTCTTCATTCATTTAAATAATATATTTTTATATCACAATATTTAAATAATTATTTATTTTTTAAAGATGTGAAAGGAATTAGAATGTTTTGAACATCAATTACTAAATGGTTTCATCTACCTTAATTACAATTTAACGTTAAAGTATAAGTAATTAGTATTTGGGTGGATGCGTTTAGTTTTATATTTTATAATTTATAATATTTAATTAATTCATTTTTTCATATGCACTTTTATATTTTCAATTTTAAAAAAAGACTTTATGATCCTGTTTGTTATAAATGCACTAATAATATTGACTTTTGAATTAAAAAAGAGGAGTCATCCCTAAAACTTAATAATGTAAAACTAGAGAGAGCTCTGTACAAAGAAGAGAGTCCATATCCTTGGTATAATTTTTCATTTATTTGATATTGAATACTAATTTTACTAGTTATAATGACTAAATTGATTAAATTTTAAATTTTTAAATTTTTTAATTCAATAATTAGTCCAGTTCTAAAAAATTCATCTAAAGTCCATGCTGATATTAACAAAATGGAAAGGTAAGGTGTTTAATGTATTATTAGCTACATAAGGATTTCATCACAAAGAACAACCATATGAACAAAGAAAGATTTTGATGAACTTTAAAGTGCTGAATTTAAATAAATATAAATTGTTTTATATTATATTATTTTTTTTTATTTGTTTTTTTTTTTTTTTTTTTTTTTTTTTTTTTTTTTTTTTTTTTTTTTTTTTTTTATTTTTTTTTTTTTTTTTTTTTTTTTTTTTTTTTTTTTTTTTTTTTTTTTTATTTTTTTTTTTTTTTTTTTTTTTTTTTTTTTTTTTTTTTTTTTTTTTTTTTTTTTTTTTTTTTTTTTTTTTTTTTTTTTTTTTTTTTTTTTTTTTATATTTTTTTTTTTTTTTTTTTTTTTTTTTTTTTTTTTTTTTTTTTTTTTTTTTTTTTTTTTTTTTTTTTTTTTTTTTTTTTTTTTTTTTTTTTTTTTTTTTTTTTTTTTTTTTTTTTTTTTTTTTTTTTTTTTTTTTTTTTTTTTTTTTTTTTTTTTTTTTTTTTTTTTTTTTTTTTTTTTTTTTTTTTTTTTTTTTTTTTTTTTTTTTTTTTTTTTTTTTTTTTTTTTTTTTTTTTTTTTTTTTTTTTTTTTTTTTTTTTTTTTTTTTTTTTTTTTTTTTTTTTTTTTTTTTTTTTTTTTTTTTTTTTTTTTTTTTTTTTTTTTTTTTTTTTTTTTTTTTTTTTTTTTTTTTTTTTTTTTTTTTTTTTTTTTTTTTTTTTTTTTTTTTTTTTTTTTTTTTTTTTTTTTTTTTTTTTTTTTTTTTTTTTTTTTTTTTTTTTTTTTTTTTTTTTTTTTTTTTTTTTTTTTTTTTTTTTTTTTTTTTTTTTTTTTTTTTTTTTTTTTTTTTTTTTTTTTTTTTTTTTTTTTTTTTTTTTTTTTTTTTTTTTTTTTTTTTTTTTTTTTTTTTTTTTTTTTTTTTTTTTTTTTTTTTTTTTTTTTTTTTTTTTTTTTTTTTTTTTTTTTTTTTTTTTTTTTTTTTTTTTTTTTTTTTTTTTTTTTTTTTTTTTTTTTTTTTTTTTTTTTTTTTTTTTTTTTTTTTTTTTTTTTTTTTTTTTTTTTTTTTTTTTTTTTTTTTTTTTTTTTTTTTAACTTTTTTTTTTTTTTTTTTTTTTTTTTTTTTTTTTTTTTTTTTTTTTTTTTTTTTTTTTTTTTTTTTTTTTTTTTTTTTTTTTTTTTTTTTTTTTTTTTTTTTTTTTTTTTTTTTTTTTTTTTTTTTTTTTTTTTTTTTTTTTTTTTTTTTTTTTTTTTTTTTTTTTTTTTTTTTTTTTTTTTTTTTTTTTTTTTTTTTTTTTTTTTTTTTTTTTTTTTTTTTTTTTTTTTTTTTTTTTTTTTTTTTTTTTTTTTTTTTTTTTTTTTTTTTTTTTTTTTTTTTTTTTTTTTTTTTTTTTTTTTTTTTTTTTTTTTTTTTTTTTTTTTTTTTTTTTTTTTTTTTTTTTTTTTTTTTTTTTTTTTTTTTTTTTTTTTTTTTTTTTTTTTTTTTTTTTTTTTTTTTTTTTTTTTTTTTTTTTTTTTTTTTTTTTTTTTTTTTTTTTTTTTTTTTTTTTTTTTTTTTTTTTTTTTTTTTTTTTTTTTTTTTTTTTTTTTTTTTTTTTTTTTTTTTTTTTTTTTTTTTTTTTTTTTTTTTTTTTTTTTTTTTTTTTTTTTTTTTTTTTTTTTTTTTTTTTTTTTTTTTTTTTTTTTTTTTTTTTTTTTTTTTTTTTTTTTTTTTTTTTTTTTTTTTTTTTTTTTTTTTTTTTTTTTTTTTTTTTTTTTTTTTTTTTTTTTTTTTTTTTTTTTTTTTTTTTTTTTTTTTTTTTTTTTTTTTTTTTTTTTTTTTTTTTTTTTTTTTTTTTTTTTTTTTTTTTTTTTTTTTTTTTTTTTTTTTTTTTTTTTTTTTTTTTTTTTTTTTTTTTTTTTTTTTTTTTTTTTTTTTTTTTTTTTTTTTTTTTTTTTTTTTTTTTTTTTTTTTTTTTTTTTTTTTTTTTTTTTTTTTTTTTTTTTTTTTTTTTTTTTTTTTTTTTTTTTTTTTTTTTTTTTTTTTTTTTTTTTTTTTTTTTTTTTTTTTTTTTTTTTTTTTTTTTTTTTTTTTTTTTTTTTTTTTTTTTTTTTTTTTTTTTTTTTTTTTTTTTTTTTTTTTTTTTTTTTTTTTTTTTTTTTTTTTTTTTTTTTTTTTTTTTTTTTTTTTTTTTTTTTTTTTTTTTTTTTTTTTTTTTTTTTTTTTTTTTTTTTTTTTTTTTTTTTTTTTTTTTTTTTTTTTTTTTTTTTTTTTTTTTTTTTTTTTTTTTTTTTTTTTTTTTTTTTTTTTTTTTTTTTTTTTTTTTTTTTTTTTTTTTTTTTTTTTTTTTTTTTTTTTTTTTTTTTTTTTTTTTTTTTTTTTTTTTTTTTTTTTTTTTTTTTTTTTTTTTTTTTTTTTTTTTTTTTTTTTTTTTTTTTTTTTTTTTTTTTTTTTTTTTTTTTTTTTTTTTTTTTTTTTTTTTTTTTTTTTTTTTTTTTTTTTTTTTTTTTTTTTTTTTTTTTTTTTTTTTTTTTTTTTTTTTTTTTTTTTTTTTTTTTTTTTTTTTTTTTTTTTTTTTTTTTTTTTTTTTTTTTTTTTTTTTTTTTTTTTTTTTTTTTTTTTTTTTTTTTTTTTTTTTTTTTTTTTTTTTTTTTTTTTTTTTTTTTTTTTTTTTTTTTTTTTTTTTTTTTTTTTTTTTTTTTTTTTTTTTTTTTTTTTTTTTTTTTTTTTTTTTTTTTTTTTTTTTTTTTTTTTTTTTTTTTTTTTTTTTTTTTTTTTTTTTTTTTTTTTTTTTTTTTTTTTTTTTTTTTTTTTTTTTTTTTTTTTTTTTTTTTTTTTTTTTTTTTTTTTTT
Organism: Ceriops zippeliana; assembly: GCA_037897445.1. Lineage (NCBI taxonomy): Eukaryota > Viridiplantae > Streptophyta > Magnoliopsida > Malpighiales > Rhizophoraceae > Ceriops > Ceriops zippeliana. Next base: position 3,958,012 of record JBAPLH010000155.1, read on the forward strand.
TTTTTTTTTTTTTTTTTTTTTTTTTTTTTTTTTTTTTTTTTTTTTTTTTTTTTTTTTTTTTTTTTTTTTTTTTTTTTTTTTTTTTTTTTTTTTTTTTTTTTTTTTTTTTTTTTTTTTTTTTTTTTTTTTTTTTTTTTTTTTTTTTTTTTTTTTTTTTTTTTTTTTTTTTTTTTTTTTTTTTTTTTTTTTTTTTTTTTTTTTTTTTTTTTTTTTTTTTTTTTTTTTTTTTTTTTTTTTTTTTTTTTTTTTTTTTTTTTTTTTTTTTTTTTTTTTTTTTTTTTTTTTTTTTTTTTTTTTTTTTTTTTTTTTTTTTTTTTTTTTTTTTTTTTTTTTTTTTTTTTTTTTTTTTTTTTTTTTTTTTTTTTTTTTTTTTTTTTTTTTTTTTTTTTTTTTTTTTTTTTTTTTTTTTTTTTTTTTTTTTTTTTTTTTTTTTTTTTTTTTTTTTTTTTTTTTTTTTTTTTTTTTTTTTTTTTTTTTTTTTTTTTTTTTTTTTTTTTTTTTTTTTTTTTTTTTTTTTTTTTTTTTTTTTTTTTTTTTTTTTTTTTTTTTTTTTTTTTTTTTTTTTTTTTTTTTTTTTTTTTTTTTTTTTTTTTTTTTTTTTTTTTTTTTTTTTTTTTTTTTTTTTTTTTTTTTTTTTTTTTTTTTTTTTTTTTTTTTTTTTTTTTTTTTTTTTTTTTTTTTTTTTTTTTTTTTTTTTTTTTTTTTTTTTTTTTTTTTTTTTTTTTTTTTTTTTTTTTTTTTTTTTTTTTTTTTTTTTTTTTTTTTTTTTTTTTTTTTTTTTTTTTTTTTTTTTTTTTTTTTTTTTTTTTTTTTTTTTTTTTTTTTTTTTTTTTTTTTTTTTTTTTTTTTTTTTTTTTTTTTTTTTTTTTTTTTTTTTTTTTTTTTTTTTTTTTTTTTTTTTTTTTTTTTTTTTTTTTTTTTTTTTTTTTTTTTTTTTTTTTTTTTTTTTTTTTTTTTTTTTTTTTTTTTTTTTTTTTTTTTTTTTTTTTTTTTTTTTTTTTTTTTTTTTTTTTTTTTTTTTTTTTTTTTTTTTTTTTTTTTTTTTTTTTTTTTTTTTTTTTTTTTTTTTTTTTTTTTTTTTTTTTTTTTTTTTTTTTTTTTTTTTTTTTTTTTTTTTTTTTTTTTTTTTTTTTTTTTTTTTTTTTTTTTTTTTTTTTTTTTTTTTTTTTTTTTTTTTTTTTTTTTTTTTTTTTTTTTTTTTTTTTTTTTTTTTTTTTTTTTTTTTTTTTTTTTTTTTTTTTTTTTTTTTTTTTTTTTTTTTTTTTTTTTTTTTTTTTTTTTTTTTTTTTTTTTTTTTTTTTTTTTTTTTTTTTTTTTTTTTTTTTTTTTTTTTTTTTTTTTTTTTTTTTTTTTTTTTTTTTTTTTTTTTTTTTTTTTTTTTTTTTTTTTTTTTTTTTTTTTTTTTTTTTTTTTTTTTTTTTTTTTTTTTTTTTTTTTTTTTTTTTTTTTTTTTTTTTTTTTTTTTTTTTTTTTTTTTTTTTTTTTTTTTTTTTTTTTTTTTTTTTTTTTTTTTTTTTTTTTTTTTTTTTTTTTTTTTTTTTTTTTTTTTTTTTTTTTTTTTTTTTTTTTTTTTTTTTTTTTTTTTTTTTTTTTTTTTTTTTTTTTTTTTTTTTTTTTTTTTTTTTTTTTTTTTTTTTTTTTTTTTTTTTTTTTTTTTTTTTTTTTTTTTTTTTTTTTTTTTTTTTTTTTTTTTTTTTTTTTTTTTTTTTTTTTTTTTTTTTTTTTTTTTTTTTTTTTTTTTTTTTTTTTTTTTTTTTTTTTTTTTTTTTTTTTTTTTTTTTTTTTTTTTTTTTTTTTTTTTTTTTTTTTTTTTTTTTTTTTTTTTTTTTTTTTTTTTTTTTTTTTTTTTTTTTTTTTTTTTTTTTTTTTTTTTTTTTTTTTTTTTTTTTTTTTTTTTTTTTTTTTTTTTTTTTTTTTTTTTTTTTTTTTTTTTTTTTTTTTTTTTTTTTTTTTTTTTTTTTTTTTTTTTTTTTTTTTTTTTTTTTTTTTTTTTTTTTTTTTTTTTTTTTTTTTTTTTTTTTTTTTTTTTTTTTTTTTTTTTTTTTTTTTTTTTTTTTTTTTTTTTTTTTTTTTTTTTTTTTTTTTTTTTTTTTTTTTTTTTTTTTTTTTTTTTTTTTTTTTTTTTTTTTTTTTTTTTTTTTTTTTTTTTTTTTTTTTTTTTTTTTTTTTTTTTTTTTTTTTTTTTTTTTTTTTTTTTTTTTTTTTTTTTTTTTTTTTTTTTTTTTTTTTTTTTTTTTTTTTTTTTTTTTTTTTTTTTTTTTTTTTTTTTTTTTTTTTTTTTTTTTTTTTTTTTTTTTTTTTTTTTTTTTTTTTTTTTTTTTTTTTTTTTTTTTTTTTTTTTTTTTTTTTTTTTTTTTTTTTTTTTTTTTTTTTTTTTTTTTTTTTTTTTTTTTTTTTTTTTTTTTTTTTTTTTTTTTTTTTTTTTTTTTTTTTTTTTTTTTTTTTTTTTTTTTTTTTTTTTTTTTTTTTTTTTTTTTTTTTTTTTTTTTTTTTTTTTTTTTTTTTTTTTTTTTTTTTTTTTTTTTTTTTTTTTTTTTTTTTTTTTTTTTTTTTTTTTTTTTTTTTTTTTTTTTTTTTTTTTTTTTTTTTTTTTTTTTTTTTTTTTTTTTTTTTTTTTTTTTTTATTTTTTTTTTTTTTTTTTTTTTTTTTTTTTTTTTTTTTTTTTTTTTTTTTTTTTTTTTTTTTTTTTTTTTTTTTTTTTTTTTTTTTTTTTTTTTTTTTTTTTTTTTTTTTTTTTTTTTTTTTTTTTTTTTTTTTTTTTTTTTTTTTTTTTTTTTTTTTTTTTTTTTTTTTTTTTTTTTTTTTTTTTTTTTTTTTTTTTTTTTTTTTTTTTTTTTTTTTTTTTTTTTTTTTTTTTTTTTTTTTTTTTTTTTTTTTTTTTTTTTTTTTTTTTTTTTTTTTTTTTTTTTTTTTTTTTTTTTTTTTTTTTTTTTTTTTTTTTTTTTTTTTTTTTTTTTTTTTTTTTTTTTTTTTTTTTTTTTTTTTTTTTTTTTTTTTTTTTTTTTTTTTTTTTTTTTTTTTTTTTTTTTTTTTTTTTTTTTTTTTTTTTTTTTTTTTTTTTTTTTTTTTTTTTTTTTTTTTTTTTTTTTTTTTTTTTTTTTTTTTTTTTTTTTTTTTTTTTTTTTTTTTTTTTTTTTTTTTTTTTTTTTTTTTTTTTTTTTTTTTTTTTTTTTTTTTTTTTTTTTTTTTTTTTTTTTTTTTTTTTTTTTTTTTTTTTTTTTTTTTTTTTTTTTTTTTTTTTTTTTTTTTTTTTTTTTTTTTTTTTTTTTTTTTTTTTTTTTTTTTTTTTTTTTTTTTTTTTTTTTTTTTTTTTTTTTTTTTTTTTTTTTTTTTTTTTTTTTTTTTTTTTTTTTTTTTTTTTTTTTTTTTTTTTTTTTTTTTTTTTTTTTTTTTTTTTTTTTTTTTTTTTTTTTTTTTTTTTTTTTTTTTTTTTTTTTTTTTTTTTTTTTTTTTTTTTTTTTTTTTTTTTTTTTTTTTTTTTTTTTTTTTTTTTTTTTTTTTTTTTTTTTTTTTTTTTTTTTTTTTTTTTTTTTTTTTTTTTTTTTTTTTTTTTTTTTTTTTTTTTTTTTTTTTTTTTTTTTTTTTTTTTTTTTTTTTTTTTTTTTTTTTTTTTTTTTTTTTTTTTTTTTTTTTTTTTTTTTTTTTTTTTTTTTTTTTTTTTTTTTTTTTTTTTTTTTTTTTTTTTTTTTTTTTTTTTTTTTTTTTTTTTTTTTTTTTTTTTTTTTTTTTTTTTTTTTTTTTTTTTTTTTTTTTTTTTTTTTTTTTTTTTTTTTTTTTTTTTTTTTTTTTTTTTTTTTTTTTTTTTTTTTTTTTTTTTTTTTTTTTTTTTTTTTTTTTTTTTTTTTTTTTTTTTTTTTTTTTTTTTTTTTTTTTTTTTTTTTTTTTTTTTTTTTTTTTTTTTTTTTTTTTTTTTTTTTTTTTTTTTTTTTTTTTTTTTTTTTTTTTTTTTTTTTTTTTTTTTTTTTTTTTTTTTTTTTTTTTTTTTTTTTTTTTTTTTTTTTTTTTTTTTTTTTTTTTTTTTTTTTTTTTTTTTTTTTTTTTTTTTTTTTTTTTTTTTTTTTTTTTTTTTTTTTTTTTTTTTTTTTTTTTTTTTTTTTTTTTTTTTTTTTTTTTTTTTTTTTTTTTTTTTTTTTTTTTTTTTTTTTTTTTTTTTTTTTTTTTTTTTTTTTTTTTTTTTTTTTTTTTTTTTTTTTTTTTTTTTTTTTTTTTTTTTTTTTTTTTTTTTTTTTTTTTTTTTTTTTTTTTTTTTTTTTTTTTTTTTTTTTTTTTTTTTTTTTTTTTTTTTTTTTTTTTTTTTTTTTTTTTTTTTTTTTTTTTTTTTTTTTTTTTTTTTTTTTTTTTTTTTTTTTTTTTTTTTTTTTTTTTTTTTTTTTTTTTTTTTTTTTTTTTTTTTTTTTTTTTTTTTTTTTTTTTTTTTTTTTTTTTTTTTTTTTTTTTTTTTTTTTTTTTTTTTTTTTTTTTTTTTTTTTTTTTTTTTTTTTTTTTTTTTTTTTTTTTTTTTTTTTTTTTTTTTTTTTTTTTTTTTTTTTTTTTTTTTTTTTTTTTTTTTTTTTTTTTTTTTTTTTTTTTTTTTTTTTTTTTTTTTTTTTTTTTTTTTTTTTTTTTTTTTTTTTTTTTTTTTTTTTTTTTTTTTTTTTTTTTTTTTTTTTTTTTTTTTTTTTTTTTTTTTTTTTTTTTTTTTTTTTTTTTTTTTTTTTTTTTTTTTTTTTTTTTTTTTTTTTTTTTTTTTTTTTTTTTTTTTTTTTTTTTTTTTTTTTTTTTTTTTTTTTTTTTTTTTTTTTTTTTTTTTTTTTTTTTTTTTTTTTTTTTTTTTTTTTTTTTTTTTTTTTTTTTTTTTTTTTTTTTTTTTTTTTTTTTTTTTTTTTTTTTTTTTTTTTTTTTTTTTTTTTTTTTTTTTTTTTTTTTTTTTTTTTTTTTTTTTTTTTTTTTTTTTTTTTTTTTTTTTTTTTTTTTTTTTTTTTTTTTTTTTTTTTTTTTTTTTTTTTTTTTTTTTTTTTTTTTTTTTTTTTTTTTTTTTTTTTTTTTTTTTTTTTTTTTTTTTTTTTTTTTTTTTTTTTTTTTTTTTTTTTTTTTTTTTTTTTTTTTTTTTTTTTTTTTTTTTTTTTTTTTTTTTTTTTTTTTTTTTTTTTTTTTTTTTTTTTTTTTTTTTTTTTTTTTTTTTTTTTTTTTTTTTTTTTTTTTTTTTTTTTTTTTTTTTTTTTTTTTTTTTTTTTTTTTTTTTTTTTTTTTTTTTTTTTTTTTTTTTTTTTTTTTTTTTTTTTTTTTTTTTTTTTTTTTTTTTTTTTTTTTTTTTTTTTTTTTTTTTTTTTTTTTTTTTTTTTTTTTTTTTTTTTTTTTTTTTTTTTTTTTTTTTTTTTTTTTTTTTTTTTTTTTTTTTTTTTTTTTTTTTTTTTTTTTTTTTTTTTTTTTTTTTTTTTTTTTTTTTTTTTTTTTTTTTTTTTTTTTTTTTTTTTTTTTTTTTTTTTTTTTTTTTTTTTTTTTTTTTTTTTTTTTTTTTTTTTTTTTTTTTTTTTTTTTTTTTTTTTTTTTTTATTTTTTTTTTTTTTTTTTTTTTTTTTTTTTTTTTATTTTTTTTTTTTTTTTTTTTTTTTTTTTTTTTTTTTTTTTTTTTTTTTTTTTTTTTTTTTTTTTTTTTTTTTTTTTTTTTTTTTTTTTTTTTTTTTTTTTTTTTTTTTTTTTTTTTTTTTTTTTTTTTTTTTTTTTTTTTTTTTTTTTTTTTTTTTTTTTTTTTTTTTTTTTTTTTTTTTTTTTTTTTTTTTTTTTTTTTTTTTTTTTTTTTTTTTTTTTTTTTTTTTTTTTTTTTTTTTTTTTTTTTTTTTTTTTTTTTTTTTTTTTTTTTTTTTTTTTTTTTTTTTTTTTTTTTTTTTTTTTTTTTTTTTTTTTTTTTTTTTTTTTTTTTTTTTTTTTTTTTTTTTTTTTTTTTTTTTTTTTTTTTTTTTTTTTTTTTTTTTTTTTTTTTTTTTTTTTTTTTTTTTTTTTTTTTTTTTTTTTTTTTTTTTTTTTTTTTTTTTTTTTTTTTTTTTTTTTTTTTTTTTTTTTTTTTTTTTTTTTTTTTTTTTTTTTTTTTTTTTTTTTTTTTTTTTTTTTTTTTTTTTTTTTTTTTTTTTTTTTTTTTTTTTTTTTTTTTTTTTTTTTTTTTTTTTTTTTTTTTTTTTTTTTTTTTTTTTTTTTTTTTTTTTTTTTTTTTTTTTTTTTTTTTTTTTTTTTTTTTTTTTTTTTTTTTTTTTTTTTTTTTTTTTTTTTTTTTTTTTTTTTTTTTTTTTTTTTTTTTTTTTTTTTTTTTTTTTTTTTTTTTTTTTTTTTTTTTTTTTTTTTTTTTTTTTTTTTTTTTTTTTTTTTTTTTTTTTTTTTTTTTTTTTTTTTTTTTTTTTTTTTTTTTTTTTTTTTTTTTTTTTTTTTTTTTTTTTTTTTTTTTTTTTTTTTTTTTTTTTTTTTTTTTTTTTTTTTTTTTTTTTTTTTTTTTTTTTTTTTTTTTTTTTTTTTTTTTTTTTTTTTTTTTTTTTTTTTTTTTTTTTTTTTTTTTTTTTTTTTTTTTTTTTTTTTTTTTTTTTTTTTTTTTTTTTTTTTTTTTTTTTTTTTTTTTTTTTTTTTTTTTTTTTTTTTTTTTTTTTTTTTTTTTTTTTTTTTTTTTTTTTTTTTTTTTTTTTTTTTTTTTTTTTTTTTTTTTTTTTTTTTTTTTTTTTTTTTTTTTTTTTTTTTTTTTTTTTTTTTTTTTTTTTTTTTTTTTTTTTTTTTTTTTTTTTTTTTTTTTTTTTTTTTTTTTTTTTTTTTTTTTTTTTTTTTTTTTTTTTTTTTTTTTTTTTTTTTTTTTTTTTTTTTTTTTTTTTTTTTTTTTTTTTTTTTTTTTTTTTTTTTTTTTTTTTTTTTTTTTTTTTTTTTTTTTTTTTTTTTTTTTTTTTTTTTTTTTTTTTTTTTTTTTTTTTTTTTTTTTTTTTTTTTTTTTTTTTTTTTTTTTTTTTTTTTTTTTTTTTTTTTTTTTTTTTTTTTTTTTTTTTTTTTTTTTTTTTTTTTTTTTTTTTTTTTTTTTTTTTTTTTTTTTTTTTTTTTTTTTTTTTTTTTTTTTTTTTTTTTTTTTTTTTTTTTTTTTTTTTTTTTTTTTTTTTTTTTTTTTTTTTTTTTTTTTTTTTTTTTTTTTTTTTTTTTTTTTTTTTTTTTTTTTTTTTTTTTTTTTTTTTTTTTTTTTTTTTTTTTTTTTTTTTTTTTTTTTTTTTTTTTTTTTTTTTTTTTTTTTTTTTTTTTTTTTTTTTTTTTTTTTTTTTTTTTTTTTTTTTTTTTTTTTTTTTTTTTTTTTTTTTTTTTTTTTTTTTTTTTTTTTTTTTTTTTTTTTTTTTTTTTTTTTTTTTTTTTTTTTTTTTTTTTTTTTTTTTTTTTTTTTTTTTTTTTTTTTTTTTTTTTTTTTTTTTTTTTTTTTTTTTTTTTTTTTTTTTTTTTTTTTTTTTTTTTTTTTTTTTTTTTTTTTTTTTTTTTTTTTTTTTTTTTTTTTTTTTTTTTTTTTTTTTTTTTTTTTTTTTTTTTTTTTTTTTTTTATTTTTTTTTATTTTTTTTTTTTTTTTTATTTTTATTTTTTACATTTTTTTTTTTTTATCTTTTTTTTATATTTTTTTTTTTTTCTAATTATTTAAGTATCATATTGTGTTTTTTGTTTTATTTCGTTACTTTCATTTTTTTTTTTCAGTTTTCTCATTTTTTTTAAGTTTTTTTTTTTTTTTCTTGTTTATTTTTTTCTTTTTATCTGGTTTGTTGTCATTTTCTTTTCTAATTTCAGGCATCATCTTATTTATTTTGATTTTTGATGTCTCATTTTGTCTTTTTTGTTTTTTTTTTTTTTTTTGTTTTTAATAATTAAATGTCTTTGGGTTATTCATTCCTCTTGTCAATAAATCCGTGTGTTCCAGCCTATTTTTAATATTTAATATTTGTAAGTACCATTTTTATTTAAATTTTTTATTTAAATTCTTCTTTTTGTTCACTTTTGTTTAAAATTTAATACAGGAAGTCTTTTATTTATCACTTTCATACTGTTTAAAAGTATATCCATTTTTCTAATTCGTTTCAATTTTTCATTTATATCTTTTAAGATGAAAGGAAAATTATAAATTTATCCATAAATATTGTCTTTTTAGCTGATTAACTACAAGTAATTTAGATATACAAAGCAAAAATCTAATAAAATTAATAAAAAAAAACCGCCGAAAACAAAACAAAAACAAACTCAAAAGAACAAAAACCCCCCGAAATTACTAAATAATAAAAAATTTTTTATCAAAATTCTTTTAAATTAGTATAAAATTCCTACTCATAAAAATTACATAAAAATGAAATGTTGATAAAAAAAAAATAAAAACTTTTAATTTTTTATAATAACAAACCAATGTTAATCGTTAATTTGTTAAAATATGTTGACAATAAATTTATAATTACTAAATAAGTTATAAAAAGGTACAAATCCTGATACCATTTATAAAATTCCTCAAAAAGTGATTATGTTTAGCCCATTTATTTTATATATTAAATCTGTGAAACTCTTTTTTTTTTTGGTTATCTTTCAATTTTTTCATTTTAATTCTTTTGCTTATTTAAAAAAGGTGTCAAATAAAAAAAACAAATAATTCTTATCATTAGTTTTTTCTCCATATCTAGTAATTTATCCCAAATGTTTTATTTGTACTATTTGTTAATTTTAATTCTTTAAACTTACATCTTTTTAAAAAATTAATTTTCATACACTGATATTAGTGATATTTTTTCCGTATTGTTTTATTAATGTATTTTAATTTAAAAGATTTTATATTTATTTTTTTTTTTTTTTTTGATTTTGTTTTTTTTATTTATTTCTTTTCTTTTTTTAGATTAATTTTTTTTTTTATATTTTAACCCATTTTACATTTTATTTTTTTATTTTTTTCAATTTATCTTTTAATAATATTTTTATGAATAAGTAAATATCTTTTACTTTTTTAATTTTTTTTTTTTAGGATTTTTTTTTATTTTATTGGCTTATATTTTTTTATTTTTTTATTTGTTTTTTATTTTTTTTTTTATATTTTTTTTTTTTTTCATTTTTATTATTTATTTTTTCTATTTCTCTTTCATTCTTTTCTGTCTTTTATTTTTTTATTTATTTTTTAACCATTTTTTTTTCCGTTTTTTTGAATTTATACTTTTTTTTTTTTTTATGATATTTCATTTTTTTTTCTTTTTTTTCTTTTTATTTATTTTTTTGTTTTTTTCCATTTATATATTGTGGTTTTATCATTTATTTTTTTTATATTTTTAAATTTTTTTTGGTTGTGCTTTTTTTGTTATTGAATTTTTTTTATCATTGAGGTAGTGAATTATGTTTGTTTCTTTTTGCTTTGGTTCTGTTTTCTTTACCAGTTAGATTATGGTTTATTTTGTTGTTTATTGTGTTTCCGGTATTTTTTATGCTTTGATGGTTTGATACGGGAGATTAAGTCTTTATTATAAAATTATTTTATTTATTTGTATACATATTTTATCCTTTTAATATTCCATTTTCAATTTTTTTTAGTTGTTATCTCCCAATTTTTTTTTTTTGTTAATTTATTTTTTGGTGTAGGTTTTTTATTCCATTTTTATTTTCTTTCCATTTATCTTTTTTTTTTATTTTTTTTTGGATTTTTTTTTTTTTCTTACATTTATCCAGATATTTTTTGTAACCCTTAGTGGTAATTATATTATAAATTTTATGATTTTCTCTGTGGTTTTCATTATTGTATTATTTTTTTTTATTTATATTTATTTTATTTTAATCTAATTTTTTATTTTTTTTATTTTATTAATTTGTTATAATTTTTTTTATTTTTTTTGTATTTACTAACCCAATACTTGTATTAATTCAAATTTTATATTATTTTATTTTTAATCCATTTTATTATTTTTAATTTTTTTCTTTTTTTTTTTTTTCACCATTCACAAAATCTAATTTTATTTATTTTTTTTATTTTTTTTTCTATATAGTATATGGTTTGTTACAAATAATACAAATTCTATTATGAATTTTTTTTATTCTCTTTTGAGAGTTATTCTAGTGGATTCAAAAATTCTTATTAAAGATTCAATCGAGTGTTGGCCATTTTGTTACTTATTTCTCCCACTTTTGTTCCACGTTAAGTGGTATCATAATAGGTTTGGCCTATGTTGATGTTGTCTTATGGGGTTCGAGGCAATCTCTTCTACAATAAAGATTAGGAAGGGAAAACTCTATCTAGAGTAATTTTACAGGATCATGAATACAACAGATCTTATATTGGAGATATTGCTTATAGTCAGTATGTTTGTATTCATGTTCCTAATTTCACAAATATTTCTTTGTTTGAAGGAAATCTTTTCATTAAAGATTTTGTCAGTTGGTTAGGAGAAATTGAAGTCTATTTTGAATACAATGATATTTGTGAGGAGGAGAAAATGACTTACATATTCTAAACTTCGAGATGATAATGGTAGAATTATATTCAATAGTTTCAATTAAGGTGTGGTAAGTCTGAAATTTTATCATGGGTAGATATGAGAAATTTATTAGTAGAGGAATTTTATGGTGATAATATGTTTGACGAGATTTTAGAAAGAACTAAAAGGAAATTTAATTCTTGTTTTCTATCAATTGATAAATTGCATGATAATATGTCTACTCACGACAATATATCTATACATTAAGAATCAATGGTTCAAATAGAAGAAGAAATATTAGTTGATAATCATGTGCTGATTGAAGTGGACAATTCCTTTTATATTAGTGGAGAACTCAGCAAGGAGGCAGATAATTCCTTTTCTATTATTGGAGAACTTAGCAAAGATAAAGTATTGTCTTTGAATTCCATTAACTTAAACGTTGAATCCATAATCCACAGGTCTGAGGAACTTGATAATTCTTTACCATTTGCATTTGTTGAGTTTCTTGGAGCAAATGACCAAGTACTTAATGGTTTAACATCATTATTTGTTAATGTCATTCTTCTCATAATTATTCCCAAAAGAAGTAGTTGGTTTTAGTTTATGTTGAAGACATCAATTTATTTGAAGTATTTGTTCTTGTGGCGTGGAAGACATCAATTTCTCATTATTAACTCGAGTTTCTTTCAAGTGGAGTGGTCTGACGTAGGATGTACTATAAAGGATATTTTCTTATCGTCTTATAAATTATATTGTAATTATTATATTGTAATTTATTTAATTTATTTACTTATTTAGTTTAATTAGGAATTTTAGTTAAATTATTTAGGAAAGATATGTTAACTACTTAGGATTGTTTTTTTTATATTGATTTATTTTAAGAATATTTTCTTATTTAGTTTAAAATATTATTTCAATTAAATAAATAGTTTTAGTTATAAATATCATGTAAGTTTATGGGGAGATATATGACAAATGATACAATTCTATGAATCATTTTATTCTCTTTTGAGAGTTATTCTAGTGGATTTCAGAAATTCTTATTAAAGGTTCAATCGAGTGTTAGCCTTTTGTTATTTATTTCTCCTGCTTCCATCCTGCATTACTTAAGCCTGTTTATTTTTGTGTGTTCATAATGTAACTCTCATTATGGGAACAATAAGTCACAAAAGAAAAAGATTCGCCTAAGGTGTACCAAATTGACCATCATTTAACTCAACAACTTTGTAATTTATTGGCAGTTCTGATCTTGGACTTGATTCATTTCATATATACCAAAAATTTGATTGGCATTCCAATATAGCATTAACATGTTTATCAATTTACATCTAAGTATTAAAATTAAGGGGTTTTTGGTTCTTTATTTGTTGGCCTATCAACTCTTATTGGAATGATGTTTCATTAACCAATTGACATATAAGCTACATGATTATATATCACTCAAATATTATGTTATCATTTTAATTACAATTAAATTTAAATTTATGATAAAAGAATTATGTTGAAATTCAAGATTTTTTTTAGCTATGTTGTTGGTTTCTTCTATTTCTTTTTACTTCTTATTGTCTTTTGTCCAACTTGTTTTTTTCTTTTTTTTTTCTATTATCAAATACTTTATTCAATTATATTTTTAATAAATATTTATATAAACATAAAATGTAGCTGGAGAAAATTTGAAGAGAAGTAAAGCATAAAGAAAATGTTAAGAGAGATAAGAGAGAAAGTTTGAAGAGATAGAGAAAAATTGAAACATAGTATAGAATAAAAAAAATGTAAAGAAAATGTAGAGATAGAAGACATTATGTAGAAAAAAAATATACTAGCTTCATGTTTTAATGGATTATAGGATTTAGTACAATGCTTATAATGCCTTTAATAATAATGATATCTACCACCAATCCAGCAATATTTTGAAAAAAAAAAACCTAGCAAATCAATTTTACATAGAAAATAGACAACAAATTTTGATAGTTAGATAATAATGATTTATTTTCTCAAATTTAGTTTATCTAAAATAAAAGCATACTAATATTCAAGTTGAGTCACCTAATTCAAGATTTTTGAGCTTTTATAGTCAATTTGATGAAATTTGAATCTCAAATATTATTCATAGTATATTAGGCCTACTATTATGAGTCATTTCTAATTTGATTCATGATCTACCCGCAAAATTGTTTATATAGTATTACTATTTTGTAGTTCATTTTGGGCTATGGATAATGCTTCAAACCAATGTTTGAATAACAAAATGGGTAGTTATCTTTTAAATTATTATTTTACAAATAAACAATAAATATTTATCTCTTATCATTTAGTAAAGAAGTTAGAAAAACTTTCTTAAAGCTTCTTGAAGAAACCAATGTTAGACTTGGAGAAGGAAAATTTTAATTATGTTTTATTTTAAATAATAAAAAATTAGTTAAATTATAAGTTTCCTTTAATGAACAACAAGAGAAATTTAAGAGTGCTTTAATATCTTACTTTTCATTTTTAAGAAAATAAAATTAAGAATTTGGAATTTTTTTTCTTTTTAAGAAAAAATAAGTGAATTTAATATTTTTCTTTTTCTTTTTAGAAGTAAATTTTCCCTTTTTAAAAGAATAGATAAATAAATTTAGGATAATATTTAAAAAAATTAAGGGTAAAAGCATAAAGAAAATGAAATTTTATTATACTATGAAAAAGGTAATTACAATATACCAAATAAATTTAATCTTATAAATATAATATTGTAAAAGTTAATAACAAATCCTCAATCTAGATGAAAGGAAGAATAAATGCAACAATTTAAATTTAAATAGTAGAAAAATTTAAATTATATAATTAAAAATGATTTATACTTTGATTTGTACCTTCTATTATATTGTGGTTGTGACACATTTAATTAAAGAATGAAATTAAAAATAAAGTTTTGAAAAAGTGAAAACATTTATGTGATAAATTAAATTTAAAAGTGCACAATCATAAGATAAAGATATTAATTTAATTTAAAATTGAATCAACGAATTAATCAAAATTTTTTTCCTTTGATTGCCTATTCTATAATAATAGGAAAATGTACACTATAATATTTAGTTTAAAGGTAACAAAAAGCTTATGTTGCAGTGTTTTCTTTTTTCTATCATGTTGTTGTTATCTTACAATAATAGAGTAATTGATTAAGAGGAATTTAATTAGACTTTTAGTTAATTTTTCATAAGAAGAAATTTTCAATAATTTTTTCATTACCTTAGTTTACTAAAAGCATATTACATATATATATATATATATATTCTTAAAGAGATGAAAATTAATATGTATTTATATTTTAAGTAAATTTTTATTTTTATAAGAATTTAAATGGTATATTTTTATTTAAATTATAATAAAAAGAAAATTGAAATGGAATTAAATTATAATTTTTTTATTCTTTTCAAAAATGACAAAATAGGAAGAGAACTAAATTTTGAGTATTTACTTTTTTATTCTTTTTTGGGAGAAACAAAAGAGAAAGATTTTGATGAACTTCAAAGTGTTGAATTTAAATAAATATAAAATATTTTATATTATATTAATTTTTTATTTGTAATATTATATATATATAATTTTGTGCTTACTTGAATTCGTCTATTTTTGTGTTCAAAAAGTGATTCTCATTGTATGAACAATATGTCACAAAAAGAAAGATTCGCTTAAGGTGTACCAAATTGGCTAGCATTTTAGTCAACAACTTTGTAATTTATTGGCATTTCAGATCTTGGACTTGATTTGTTTCTCATGTACCAAAAATTTGATTGACATTCTAATTTAGCAATAACATGTTTATCAATTTATATCTAAGTATTAAAATTAGGGGTTTTTTGGTTCTTTACTTGTTGGCCTATCAACTCTTATTGGAATGATGTTCCATTAACTAGTTGACATATAACCTACATGATTATATATCACTCAAATATCACATTATTAATTATTATCACATTTTAATTCATGATAAAAGAATTATATTGAAATTCAGATTTTTTTTTTTAGCTATGTTGTTGGTTTCTTTTATTCCATTTTACTCTTTATTGTCATTTGTCTAACTTGTTTTTTCTTTTTTTCCTATTATTTTATGCAATTATATTTTAAATAAATATTTTATATAAAAATAAAATGTAATTGGAAAAAATTTGAAGAGAGGTAAAATGTAGAGAAAATTTTGAGAGAGATAAGAGAGAGTTTGAAAAGAAAAATTAAACATAATATATAATGAAAAAAATGTAAAGAAAATATAGAAAAAAGAGACAGTATATTGAAAAAAAAATACTATTTTTGTGTTATAATGCATTAATAAGTACATATTTTGTAAGTTACTTTTTATTTTTTAAAAGAACTTAAATGGTTTATTTTTTCTTTCAGTTATAAAAAAAGAAAATTGAAGTGGAATTAAATTATTATTTTTTATTCTTTTTTTAAAAAAGGAAGAGACATTTGTCTTTTTTGAGAAACAAAATAGAAAATTACAAAGATTTTTTCCTTTTTTATTTATTTCTCTTAATTTATGAAATAAAGAAATATAACCATATGGTAACTTTAAAATCCCTTTAATTGCAATATCAAAATTTTATATTTATTTTTAATTATTCACTATTTTAATTTTATTTTTTGTTATTTATTGTCACTATCTATTTATTATTTTTCATTGTTTATTATCACTATCTACATATTTGCTCTTACCAACGATTTTCTTTCTAACAAGTTTTTTATCAAGAAAGAGAAGAATAGGTAAAAAGAGAAATGATGAAGAAAAATAGTAAATAGGGAAATAATATAAAGTGGGGTAAAGTAAGAAATATGGATAGAAAGTGTTAATAGAACAAAAAGTAGAGATTAAAAAAAAAAAAGGGAAGGTAAAGCCAAAAGAAAGAAAGAAAATTATAAAAAGAAAATCTTCTTTTTAAATTTTTCATCTTATTTGTTTGTTTTCGTTTTCTTACTGAATTAACATTTTTTTTTGTCAAAACTTATTTTGAGGACAAAATATTTTTTGATAAATTTTGAATTGCTAACCAAGTCTTCGAGGTTATAGTGTTACAATCTGTTACAGTTTCATATAATGAAATAATCATAGTAAATATAATTACATTAGTTATAATTACAACAAAATATTGTCTAAATGGGTCCTAACCTTATGTTAGACAAATTTGTGTGACTTGTTTCCCTGCGCTTCTTTGTTGACAACGAGAGGTCTATCAGTGGGCTAAAGCAAGGTCGAAAGAATTGGACTGGACTGACCGATTGAATCGATCGATCAATTTATAATTGGGCTTGATTCTTTCTTATAATTAGTTAAAATAAGAATTGATGCAAAAGCCAATGTACCGAACCTAGCTTTTACAGGTTTATTGGTATGGTTTAAAAAAATTCTTGACCCCAACACAACATCCCAAATCTCTTAAATCCTAAATCCTAAGTCCTAGCATCCCAAATCTGCCAATTCCCAAATCCCAAATCCTCCTACAACTCGTCACAAAGAACCAACATCTTAGGCTTGATTCCACTATCCATTCTTTTCAACTTCTATATAGATATTCATTGAATGAAAGTTGGCCACAGATTTCAGCCAATTTGGCCAACCAATTTTGTAGTCTCAAATGCTTGTTAAATTATTGAGGAACATTATCTATATTTTCTAGAAAATAAGGAGTACATCTACCTAATTACCAATCAAAGCAACCTTATCTTTTGGGGTTTATAGGTGCTAATAAAGGCCAAACATGTTAAGTCGAGATTGAGCAATAGAGCAGTTATGAGAATCATTTTCTGCAGTATAGGTAAGACCAATAACTTTGTACTGGTATTGACAAGTCCATCAATCATGGATACTCGAGTCAATTAGGCCATCTCTTTGGAATAGACAAAATAGATTCTCATTATGCAAATTTCTCCATTCCTTGTTTGGAAAATGAAGGGATCTAAGTAATCGTCTTTGATTGGTTTTATGACCAAAGAAGCTGCCCAAAGGAAAAAACCAAGACCTTCCTGTTCATTTAATTGCCATTCCACCAGCCAATAAAATCTACATTACGATTCGTCTAGTAACTTAGGACTCACAAATTTTGACTATCATAACCATCCTCACTGCTTGAAAGAGGAGAAAGTAAGTGGCTCACCATCACAACACATCGCTTATCATCGTAGCCAGGCGCTTCCCACGTTGGCCAACCCATCTGCTGAGTGTTGGTTTCAAAAATATTCGAAAAGGTGGAAGAAGAGATGCTAAGTATCTCTATAGAGTTTTAGATAAACGAACAATAAAGGAAAAAAAATCTCATTTTGAGATTTTCCTTGTTTTTTTTTTCGTATAAAAGGCTCCCAACTTTTTAACAAAACAACAAAAGATAAAAACAGCAACCAAACCATTTTTTTTTTTTTCAAAAAAATAACATAACTAACTACTATGTAATCAATTCTTCATTTAAAGATAGCCAAATAAGAAAATGGAGAATAATTGAGATTTAATATACAGATAGATATGAGATGAACTCAATAAATGCATTAAGAAACCAAGACAAGTAATTACATTATTAATATTGGACATGTAAAAGGTAGATTGTCCAACACAAGAAATGGCGAAGGCTTCATGCAAGTTATGCCTCTTTGTTATCCTTCTCATCTTTGCAATGGGTATATCTCTTATGCTGCTCTCTCAACATATATGCTTGAGCTTTTTTTCTGCACTTGAACAGCCAGGTGCTTTCATTTAAACAAGTAGAAATCACAACAGTTAAAACAATGATTATAATTTATAACTTTAATTTATCTGAATTGATTTTCTTGTTGCGAAAAATATAATTTTTTTAACATGTGCATTTGTGTTCTTCTTTTTTCTCACTTTTTTGTGGTTTTTAAAGAAGTTTAAATCATTGGTTTCATGTAGGTTTCATTGTGGATTCAGAGTCACGAAAAGTACCGTCAAGGTGCTTAAACGACAATGACTGCAAGGGTTTTTGTCCCCCTTCTTGCGCTACTTGCAAGTGTGAGAGTGCAGATTGCACGTGTGGAAACGTCCAGCCTGAAGAGTTGGCCGGGGCCGAAGCCAACTTTGTGCCCCAGAATCCGTAATAACTAAAAGTTTCATGGAGTTGGCCTCTTTGTCTTGGATTTGTTTGATTGACATTTGAAAGTTTATTGTCAAGTCCTGATTATCCTTTTGGATGTAATATGAATGGGCCAACCAAATCTGCAATCTCAAATGCTTGTTAAATTATTAAACTTTATTTACTACAAAGTAAAGAGTAAATCTGCCTAGTTGCCAATCAAAGCAACTTTATCTCTGGGATTTGTAAATGCTAATAAAGGCCAAAAATGGCTAGTAAAAGGTAAGACCAATAAAAGTGTATTCACAAGTCCATCAAACATGGACACTCACGTCAATTAGGCCATCTCTTTGGAATTGACAATATAGATTGTCATCATGCAAATTTCTCCAGTCCTTTACTTGGAAAAATGAAGGGATCAAAGTAATCATCTTGGATTGGTTTTATCATTGAAGATGGACCAACTTAACCTTGCAAAGGCGGATCCAAAAAATCTTATCAGTGTGGGAAATATATAACAAAAAGATAAAAAATAAAGTTATAGGATATTATTGTTATTTTTATAGTCACATGCAAAAATTTTTAAAAAACTTAATTTTTTATTGTGAAATATTTATTTAAATTATTTGATTTGGGAGAAGGTCCACTAATAAATCACAATTAAAAAAAGATATGTGAGATTTTTTAGGGAGCATTTAAGAAAATATTTTCTTTTTTATTTAATAGTCTAAATGAGTGAGTGCAAAAATTAATTTTGAGTGAGAGTAAAAATGAAAATTTATGTAATCTCTTTCCTACATTTTAGATTTGTTAAAAAAATGAATAATACATTATTGTGGAGGCAATTGCCCCCACTACCCAAAGAATACAAACATTTAGTGCGAATTTTTCAAACTTAACACCAGGCAAGCAAGGTTAAAAGTTTTGGGTACTCAAATCCAGCGTGTTGGAGAATCTGTAATTCTTTGAAATTTGCAGCTTTATGAAAAATGATACTATTAAATTATTGTACTTGTTACATTAGCATAAGTTTTTTAGTTAATCTAGCCAAACTCTTTTACTAATTTAGTTTTCAAAATTTTATTATAGATTGTTCGTAACACGTAGAAAATTTTTGAACTATGCTTAAGTGTAAGAGAAGAAAGGTTACGCTTAATAATTTGTCCACAAGTGATGCATAGTAGGTTAAGTCCCTTGAAGTATGGTGTGGAATATGTCGATTGTGATCATTAGAGTGAACATCAAGATACCAGCAGATGTCCCCAATTTGGAAGAACATATATTCATTGTAGCAACAAAAGGATAGGGATATTGTAGCGCTTAAGGTTAATTGCAACTTTCTAGTTGAAGATAACAAGAAAGTGGAGTTTTGAAATCAACTTTAATTTGGTGATAGTCTTTTGACAATTTAGTTTCCAAGGCTTTTTGCATTATCAGTAAAGAAGAAGGGCCCAATTAATAGCTTTAGTGATTAAGAGCATAATTGCTAGGTATGAAAAATTCAGTAGTATTAGGATCTATTTGAGTGGGAAAAGAATCTAGTTATCCAATTTATGAACCTTATATCAATCTATCAACCAATAAATGGAGAGAATGATAGATTTATATGGTGTAGGGAGAAGGATGGGTGGTTTTCAGTACAGTCTTTGTGTGACTTTCTAAATAACTATCATGGTCCAAATGGGGGAGGGGTAAGCAGTAATTGGTTAGGTTTAGCTTCACCTAAGGTAGAAGTGTTTGGGTGACATATGTTGTTCGATCACGTTCCTATTCGAGAGAGCTTACACTTGGTAAAAGAGCCTAGTCAAGATGTCATATGCTTATTGTGCTTTGTGGAGATTGAGTTAACAACCCACTTGTTCCTTTATTGCCACCTCACATGGGTTGTTTGATTCATGTGTTTGAGGTGGTGAGGCGTTTCAAGGGTTATTCCAAGTCAGTTAAGGAGGTATGAGAGTTGTGGTGCGAATTGGTTCACGCTTGTACATCATAAGAGATTTGGATGATAGGGTTTTATGCAATTGCATGATCTATTTGGTTAAGACAGAATGAACACATTTTTATGGGTAAGTTTTTCAGTTGAGAGAATAAGCGATCTAATCTGACTTAAATTGTGGTAGTGGTCAAGGGTGAAGGGACTGCATTATTATTTTATGTTTAAAGAGTATTTTATGAACTTAAAAGGTGTCTGTAATACGAGAAAAGTTACTTCACTTTTGGACTCTATAGAATATGGCAAAGAAGGCTTCACTTACTATTGAGAGCAACCCTCAAACTATAATTGCCTAAATCAACAATAGGAATAAAAGATTATTAGTGTTCGATGACACCATCAAAACTAATGATTGAGTTTCTTTTGTCTTTTAAACTCCAATATGCAACCAGTTTGTTAATGTCTTGGAAAAACAGGGAAAATCTCTTCATATAAAAATAGTGGTATGGTTATGAGGAATTAATCTATACTATACACCAGGGTTTACAAGTAGGTGGTTAATGTATTTTATTTTTTTTGTATTTTTTACTTAACTAGAATATCATCATATTTATGAGTTCATGAATTGTATACATTCCTTATTATTAAATAACTTGATGTTAAGGTGAAATCAAATTATCATTTTTTTAATCTTTCAAAATAGGAAAAAATAGAAAGAGAAATTTGCTTTTGTTTCATTTTAGGGAAATAAAAGAGAAAATTATGAGGAAGATTTTTTTTTCCTTTTCATTTATTTTACTTAATTTATGAAATAAATAAATATGACCACATGGTAGCCTTAGGATCCCTTTAATTATAATGTCAATATTTTCCTTTTAATTTTTGTTGTCCACTATTTTAGTTTTATTTTTTTTTGTTATTTATAGTAACTATTTATTTATAATTTTTTGCTATTTATTATCACCATCTAGCCAACAATTGTTTTCTAATAAGAATGTTATCAAGAGAGCGAAAAAGTAAAGGTTGAGAGAGAAAAATAGCAGATAGAGAAATAGTATACGGTGGGATAAAGAAAGAAAAATAGAAAGAAGATGTAGATAGAAAAAAAAGTAGAGATAAAACCAAATTAAGAAAAATATAGAGAGAAAAAATAGAAAGAGAAATTAGAGAAAGAAAATATAATGAATTAAAAAGGTGAAAGAAAAGATATTCAACATTTCTAAAACATTTTAGATAAATGAATAATATAGAAAAAAAATCTCATTATAAAATTTTGTTAAGTTATTATATTTTTCAAAATAAGCTTATAATATAGTAACAAAACAATAAAAATAAAAGTACTACTTAAATTAAAAAAAAATTAAAAAATAAAAAAAATAATTACAATAATATTAATCTTTCATTTATGAATTAAGAAAAAATTACTAAATAAAAGGAAGACAAATTTGTGTGACTTGTTGTTTGCCTCGGCCTTTCTTTGTTGACAACCAGAGGTCTTTCAGTGGGCTAAAGCAAGGTCAAAAGAATTGGACTGGACTGATTGATTAAACTAACCGATAAGTTTATAATTTGGCTTGATTCTTTCTTACAATTAGTCAAAATAAGAATTGACGCAAAAGTCGATGAACTAAACCTAACTTTTATAGGTTTATTGGATGAGAGTTGTGGAGCGAATTGGATTACAGGAGATTTGGATGATAAGATTTTATGCAATTTTGTGATCTATTTGGTTAAGATAGAATGAACACATTTTTATAGGTAAGAATTTTTCAATTGAGAGAATAAGCGATTTAATTGGACTGAAACTGTGGTAGTGGTCAAGGGTGAAGCGACTGCATTGTAAATTTTATGTTTAATGAGTTTTTTTATAGGCTTAAAAGGTGCCCGTCATGTGAGATAAGTAAAGTTGTGCTTGCAAGACCTAACATGGGTTGTACCTCTGCGTGATAATTTCAAATTGAAAACAGATGCAATTATGATAGACAAGAGTGGGAAGGCTGGCATAGGAGGCTTGTTATGAGAGGATGACGAGAAGGTTGTGTGTCTATTTTTCAAGGTAGTTGAGACTACCAGTGTCAATAGGGCAGAGTTACTTGCAATTTAGAAGTTAGTTCATCTTTGGACTTTATAGAATATGGTAGAGAGGGCTTCACCTACTATTGAGAGTAACCCCCAAACTGTAATTGCCTAGATCAACAATAGGAATAGAAGATTATCGATGTTCGACGACGACATCACCATTAGAACTAATGATTAAGTTTCTTTTGTCGTTTAACCTCCAATATGCAACCAGTTTGTTAATGTCTTGGAAAAAGAGGAAAAATCTCTTCATATAAAAATAGTGGTATGGTTATGAGGAATTAATCTATACTGTACACTAGGGTTTGCATGTAGGTCGTTAATATTTTATTTTTTTTGTATTTTTTACTTAATTGGAATATGACTTCATGAATTTTATACATTCCTTATTATTAAATAACTTGATGTTAAAAAAAAGTGTAAGAGATCACCAATAATGACATTTTAGTATGCTGCAAATTCTTAACTCAAAATTTTATTTAATCAATATGTTTCTAATTTGATATATCATTGATTTTTTTTCTAAATTAAGAATAACATCTCTATCCATTATTGCTAATACTTTAACAAAGTTTCAAATTAAAAAAATATCATTGATATGAGTGCTAAAAAGTTATACTCTAGTTTTTAGAACAACGGTTTTTAATCTAATTTATATTATAATTGAAATTAAGTTTGGTCAGTTTAATAACATAGTTCCTTATATTGAGTAGGAAAAATCAAGATTTTGTTATGAGAGTAACATGCATAAATTTTAATTTATTAATTTGCTTAAATAATATGAGAAATTTTTTTTTAAGATAGAGTAATATAGAAATATAAATTTATATGTTGTTATATATCTATTTATATTTATGTCAATATTATTGAATATGAGAAAAAGTCCATAATTCTAAATAATTTTTTAAACAATAAGTATATATGTGAAGTTCTCGACTTTTCCCTAAGATCTACTAGTTTGTGATACTGAGAGAGGGGTGAATCAGTATTACCATAATTTACAATTTGCAGGTAAGTGAACAACTTCAACCTCTTCTTAAAAGCAAACTCTTTCTTAGATTCAACTGAGGTAGATCTATTGCTACCTTTTAGACACCAAAGTCCCCAAAGTCACCTTTCAGACACCTTGCCTAATAGATAATACGGATGTCCTTGTTTAGGTCTTTGTTAGGTTATAGGTTGGCTAATACTTTAGCTGTGTTCACAACTCAATTCAAAGCACAGAACGTAAAGCAAATTAAGGACACACGAGATTTACGTGGTTCTATCAACGTGACGTACATCCATGGTGGTAGGGACTCTCCCTCTACCTAGACTATCCACTATACTTGTAAATATAGGTTACAATGGATGTCTTTTAACTCTCTGATCCTTTCAATATTGCAATTATTAAGCAAGTACAATGCAAAGAGTGTCACTTACTGTGTCTACTCTTCTTCTAGCTTGTCTTGCTTTTTAAAAGTTCACCACAACGCTCTCGAACCTTTCTTGAAGAAGTTTGGAAATACGTTGAGTTCAATGCTTCGCTGAATTCCTACGTTGTATCACACAATTCCTGCTTTCACCGTCTTACGGTCTCACTTGTCTCTTGTCTCATGGCTTGCCTGTCTATTTCTCTCTCATCATCCAACTAGATTTCTCTCTCCTACCGCCGGATTTCTCTCTCTTCCCACCGAATTTGTCTCTCTTCTGTGTTACGGACAATCTATAGTAAAATTTTGAATACTAAATTCATAAAAGATTTGCTAATGTAATGGTAACATTTTTTTTAGAAAGCTGCAAACTTCAAGGAATTACAGCTTCTCCAATACGCTGGATTTGAGCACTCAAAACTTTTATCCTTGCTTGGCTCCCATTACAACTTTAATTTACAAATGTTTAGTTTGAAAAATTAGCAGTCCTGTGATTTAAACAGGGGCATGTATTCTTTGGGTAGTTGGGGTACTTGTCTCCACTCTAATTTTTTTCCCTTTTTTAAACAAATCTAAAATTGAGGAAAGAGAATATATATTTTCATCTTTGTTCCCACTTAAAATTAATTTTTATCTTCACTCATTTAGGCAATTATATAAAATAGAAATTCATTTTGAAATGCTCCTTATAAAAATCACAAAAAATATTTTTATAATTGGGATGTTTTAGTGAAAATTATCACAAATCAAATAATTAAAAATAAATATTTCACTCAAAAAAATTAAGGTTTTTTTGAAAATTAGTAAACAATCCCTGTTCATGATTTTTAACAAACTCAAGAAGATATAACTTTTTGTTTGGGAAATCATTCATAAGCAAGTGCATAATTTCCAATGCAATATTGTTGGAATACCGGCAAAGAAATGGCCCTTTAGATAACACACAGCCCACAGTTGTTGATCTTTATATTGTTCTTGAATGCAGACATTATCATGGGTATCATATTTCATCAAACTTCTCATACATACACTGCATAAAATCAGACACAAATTCTAGTATTCGAACTTCACGCAAGTCGTTCCTCTCCAAATGCCAACTACAAAGTTAGGTTTTTACTATTAGGCATCGTCTTCTCAATTGCAGCTCACACTGCTCTATCTTCGTTTGTCACAATACCCGACAGCATTTTATTACACATGCATAAAAGCAACTAATCTAACAACCATTGGTATAACGGGCCTTTTTCATCCTCACGCAAGGCACGCAAGTCATAAAATTCATGAAGCCCTCTTTGCCATATTCTATATAATCTAAAGGTGAACTAGCTTCCAAATTGCAAGTAACTTTACCCCATTAATACTGGGAGTCTCAACTACCTTGAAAAATAGACACACGACATTCTCGTCATCCTCTCATAACAAGCCTCCTATGCAAACCTTCACACTCTCATCTGTCATAATTGCATCCGTGTTGAATTTGAAAGTTTCACGTAAAGGCACAACCCATGTTAGGTCTCGCAAGTACAACTTTATTTTTCTCGTATGATGGACACCTTTTAAGTTTATAAAAAAAACTCATTAAAATTAAAATTACAATGCAGTCACTTCACCCTTAATCACTATCATAGTCTAAATCGAATTAAATCGTTTATTCTCTTAATTAAAAAACTCTTACCCATAAAAATGTATTTATTCTGTCTTAATCAAATAGATCACGTAATTGCATAAAACTTTATCATTCAAATCTCTTGTGATGCATAAGCGTGATCTAATTCACACCAAAACTCTCATCCAGTAAACCTATAAAAGTTAGGTTTGGTTCATCAGCTTTTGTGTCAATTCTTATTTGACTAATTATAAGAAAGAATCGAGCTAAATTCTCTTTTGTTTCCCCAAAAAGAAAAAAAAAGGCAACTATCTCATCCTTTTCTTTTAAGAATAAAAAATACTAATTTAATTCCATTTCAATTTTCTTTTTTTTTTTATAAATGAAAGAAAAAAATATATCATTTAAGTTTTTTTTTTAAATAAGAAATTAGTTACAATATAAGTACTTATTAATTCATTATAACATGTAGGTAGTAAATATACTATCTCCTATTTTTACATTCTTTTTAATTTTGCTCGATTCTTTCTTACAATTAGTCAGAATAAGAATTGACGCAAAAGCCGATGAACCAAAACTAACTTTTACAGGTTTACTGGACGAGAGTTGTGGTATGAATTGGATCATGCTTGTACATCATAGGAGATTTGGATGATAAGGTTTTATGCAATTACCTGATTTATTTGGTTAAGACAAAATGAACACATTTTTATGGGTATGATTTTTTCAATTGAGAGAATAAGCGATTTAATTTGACTTAGATTGTGGTAGTGGTTAAGGGTGAAGTGACTGAATTGTAATTTTATGTTTAATAAGTTTTTTTTTAATAAACTTAAAAGGTGTTTGTCATATAAGAAAAGTAAAGTTGTGCTTGTGAAACCTAACATGGGTTGTACCTCTACGTGATACTTTCAAATTCAACACCGTTGCAATTATGGCAGATAAGAGTGGGAAGGCTGGCATAAGAGGCTTGTTACGAGAGGATGATGAGAAGGTTATGTGTCTAGTTTTCAAGGTAGTTGTGAGTACCAATATTAATAGGGAAGAGTTACTTGCAATTTGGAAGCTAGTTCACCTTTGGAGTTTATAGAATATGGCAGAAAGGGCTTCACTTACTTTTGAGAGCAACCCCCAAACTATAATTGCTTAGATCAATAATAGGAATAGAAAATTATCAGGACGACATCACTATTAGAACTAATGATTGAGTTTCTTTTGTCTTTTAACCTCCAATATGCAACCAATTTGTTGATGTCTTAAAAAATAGGGGAAATCTCTTCATATAAAAATAATGGTATGGTTATGAGGAATTAATCTATACTATACACTAGGGTTTGCATTATATAAAAATAGTGGTATGGTTATTGATTTTTATTTTTAATTAAGAATAACATCTTTATCCATTATTGCTAATACTTTAGCCAAGTTTCAAGATTAAAAAAATATTATTAATATAAGTGCTAAAAAGTTATACTATAGTTTTTAAAACAATGGTTCTTGATCTAATTTATATTATAATTGAGATTTAGTTTGGTCAGTTTAAGAACACAGTTCCTTATATTGATTAGGAAAAATTAGGATTTTATTATGGGAGTAACAAGCACGGACTTTAATTTATTAATTTGCTTAAATAATATGAGAACTTTTTTTAAGATAAAGTAATACAGAAATATAAATCTATATGTTGTTATATATCTATTTATATTTATATTAATATTATTGAATATGAGAAAAAATCCATAATTCTAAATAATTTTTTAAACAATAAACACATATGTGACGTCTTTTGTCTAAATTTATAATTTTTTAATAATTTTTTATTTTTAATACTATTAATATTAATTTAATAATAATATTTTATCCATAGCATCTTGGTTAACCAAGACACTCAAAAATGTCATACACAAAGGCTTGCAAAAGTTAAAACCCATGAAAGCCTCAGATCTAAAGATCGAAACTTACCACTTCCTTAGTGCACCTAAGACTCCAATAAAAACTCAACAATAATTTGGAAGAAAACTGATCTATTGCAGACCTAAGATTGTTGCACCCCAAAATCTATGACCAAAGATACTGCTCCAAAGAAAAAACCTTGATCCTCTTATACTTGTAAATGTGATCCCACCAGCCAATAAAATCCACATTAAGATTCGTCACCAAGAAGGATTTACATAACTCCATTCAATCTAAGAGAATGATAGATATTAATAGGGGAGATGTGAAGATAGTTTTAGAAGATTTTGTTAAATTAATTAACATGAGTGACTTTTTTTATTTAAAGTATAACCCAAAATAAAAGGCCTAATTTGATGGTTGGTTAGGCATAATGGTAATTTGGGTCATCGGGTTTAAAATACCTCCACTCTCCCTATTAAAGATGACGGTTATAAGGAAGAGGTGCAATGGTTATAGGATTCTTTTTCCTATTTAAGATAGCCATTACAGGAAGAGGAGTATTTTCCTATTTAACATAATAGTTACAAGAAAATGAATAATATATATCATAACGGACTTTCCCTCCTCTACACCATCAGAGAGAAAATGAAAAGAACAAAAAGGGAAGAGTAGGAGAAAAGAGAAAAGTGTTCAAGGGGCAAATCAGAAGAGGATTCTCATCTTCGCTATAAGACATCAACATAATGGACAATGGTATGTTGATTTCATTACGTTTTGTATGCTAGTATAAGCATAAAGAAAAGATCCTGCATTATAGAAATAAGAATTTCATAAAAAGAAATTTTACAAATGTCTAACAATTGGTATCAAAGTGGGTTTACAAATACTGCAATTTGTTTTCTCTTCTTATTATTTGCACTAACGGGGGGCATAAAACAACAAAATGGCTGCAATTTGGTTTTCTTCACATAAAGGAATATGGCTGGCGTTGAAAGGGAAGACGCCAGCCCCTAAGGACTCTGCATCGCTGGAGACTTGAATCGAGTGTGGATCCGGTGATAGTTGTTCTTCTAGGAACAGCCGAGACACAGATCGGTTTGGTGTCATTGTTTCGCAACCCTGGATCCAGTGAAAACGATCTAGTATTCGCGACCCTGGAGATCGCGATTCCGGGTGACGTTGGGACCCAGATCAGTCTGGTGGGTACGGTGGAATGACCTCCCAGGGAGATTGCAATTCTGGGGACTTGGATTGCTCTAGTGGGTACTGTGGAACTCGAGTCACTGGCGGAAGGGTTTCCAACGAGCGCTAAGCTTCTGGGTATGCCGGGGACCCAGATCGGCATGGTAGGAATGGCAGAACGGCCTCACGACGAGACCACACCTCTGGGTATGGTTGGGACCCGGATTGCTCTGGTGGGTTTGTTAGGACTCGAATCACTAACAGAAAGGCTTCTCGGCAGGCGCCCGTTTCTGGGTATGGCCAATGACCTGGGTCAAGTGTGGGTCTGGGAACTGTGACGTTGGGCTTGCTGATATGGGGTGTGCACCGGTCACTGGACTCTGCGCCACCGAGGCTCCATCGATCCATTAGAGACAACGCTCGGAGGCAGTATGCGGGCTGTATCACCTGCGGTATGGTGGTGTTGCCACTATGGGTCACTCAGCTCGAGGCAGCACACGAGCTGTGACGCCTGCAGTACGGTGGAGTTGCCACCGTTGATTGTGAATTTGAAATTGTTCATTTCTTTGGATGCTAATAAAATTTTGCACAAATTTGAAATGAACAATTGTGGTTATTAATTATGAAACTAGGAGATCATCCAAAGATGGATCATTGCTTATAATTAAAGACACTAAAGGGGATTGATTGATTTTCTAGGTAAATAAGATTGTATATCCAAAGATAACATTCATGTTAACTCTAGTATGATTAGTTGATCTATTAAAGTATATTTAAATTAGCATCATTATTGATTAAAATTATGTATTTGAGGATCACCCAAAGGTAAACTTAAATACATAATTAAAGTTTGTAATATATCTATCTGAATCCATTTGGGTTTACTCAAAGCATTAATGTGTAAATTTGGATTATGTTTGCACCTTCCAATAATGTGTTCACCTTAGGTAATACGATGATCAAATTCAATGGGCTGAACTATGCAGAATGGTCTGAGCATATTCAGTTTCATTTAGGTGTTTTGGGCTTACATTTAGCAATCATTTCGGATGAAAAGCTTGCAGCCATCACTAAGACTAGTACAGAATCTGATAAGTTTCTTCATGAAGCATTGGGTATGGTCTAATAGGTTAAGTTTGAATTTGATGCAAATGACGATAACTGAAAATGTCAAGCAATCGATGCCTAAGAAGAAAAATGCTAGGGAATTTATGATGAGAATTAAGGAATACTCTCAATCAGATATAGCAGATAAATCCATTGTAGAAAGCTTAATGAGTGAGCTGACGACCAAAAAATTTGATTGGTCACAACCTATTCATGATCATGTGACTAGTATGGCTAATTTAGCAGCAAGGTTGAAAACAAATTGCATAGATGTGAGTGAATCCTTTTTAGTTCAATTCATCAGCAACTCACTGCCTCCTGAATTTGGCCAGTTCCAAGTGAATTATAACGCTATTAAAGAGAAATGGAACTTTAAAGAAATTAAGGCCATGTTAGTTTAAGAAGAAGGGAGATTAAAGAAGATGAAGGATCACTCAATTCATCTCATTGTTCGTGATGATACTAGTGGTAGCAAGTTTAAACCATATAAGAAGAGTAAGAAGAAGGACAAAGCCTCTATGAAAGTCACTAGAGGTCAGATCCAAAAGGATCAGAAATGCTTCTTCTATAAAAAGATGGGTCACTTCAAGAAAGATTGCCCAAAAAAAAAAAGGCTTGGTTCGAAAAGAAAGGTATGTACTATATATTAGTATGTTTTGAATCAAATATAATTGAAGTACACAATAATACTTGGTGGTTAGACTTTGGAGCTACTATTCATGTGTCACATATTATGCAGGGATTCCTTTCAATCCAGCCCATAACAGGAATTGAGAAGTTCCTTTATATGGAAAATAGAATGAAGGCACAAATAGAAGGAAATGGGACATACAGATTGATCTTGAACATTAAGTGTCACCTGGATCTAGAAAAGTGTCTTTATGTTCCTGAATGTGCTAGGAATTTAATTTCTGTTGCGAAGTTGGATGAAGTAGGATTTAACCTCAAGATTGGAGACAGTGCATTTTCATTGTATAGACATTTATACTATTATGGATCTGGTACTTTGATTGATGATTTGTACCATTTTAATCTTGATGCTATATATGTTAATTCCCTATTTCTTGTTGAGCATAGTATAGGTAACAAATGTAATGTGCATAATGATAGTTATGCTTTCTTATGGCATCAAAGATTAGGTCATATATCCAAAGAAAGGATATTAAGGTTGGTGAAAGGTCATGTCCTACCTTAATTAGATTTTACTGATTGGGATGTATATGTTGACTATATAAAAAGGAGACAAACAAGACATACATCAAAGAACCCAGTCATGAGAAGTAAAGAGCCTTTAGAATTGATACACACTGATATTTGCGACCCCTTTGATATCCTAACATGGGGTGGTGAGAAATATTTCATCACATTTATAGATGACTACTCACAGTATTGTTACTTATATCTACTACGTGAAAAGTCCCAGTCAGTAAACACCCTAGAGGTGTTTATTAATGAAGTGGAAAGGTAGTTAGAAAAGTAAAAGTGATTAAGTTAGACAAGGGTGGTGAATATTATGGAAAATTCAATGAAAGTTGACAATGTCCTGGTCCATGCAAAACTTCTTGAAAGTCAAGGCATATGTGCACAGTATACAATGCCTAGTACACCACAACAGAATGGTGTAGCCGAAAGGCGGAATCGCACACTTATGAATATGGTTAGGAGCATGTTAAGTTACAGTACTATACCTTTATCCTTGTAGATGCATGCATTAAAGACCGCTGCATATATGCTAAATAAGGTTCCTAGTAAGGCTACCCCTAAGACTCCTTACGAGTTATGGACAGGAAGGAAACCCAGTTTGAGACACCTTCTGATGAGAACCATAGAGATGATGGGTGGAAGGCTACAATGGTTGCAAAAGGTCCATTGCACATTCCAGAAGGCCCAATAACACGAGCTAGAGCCAAAAAGATTAAAAAGCCTTAAATGGGCTTATTCAGGACATTCAGGCCAACCCAACTTCAAATGGTGCGAATTCAAGTTTGACAAGGAGTCCAGGCATAAATAATATAATTAGAATACTTAATAGGGAAGAATAAGTAATAGCATTTCTTCCTAAATAAGAATTTATTATTTATGTTGGAATTTGTCCACAATTAGGAATTCTTCCAAAATAAGGATTTGTCCTAAGTAGGAATTTGCGCCTCTTTAGGATTGCTATCTTAGCCTATAAATAGGCACCCTTTGTAAGCTCTGAAGGCAGACAACTTTGAGTGAAATAGGCACCCTTTGTAGCATGTTAAGGGTTCTTTTAAGGACTAAGGAACTTATCAAGAGGTATTTCTTTTTGTGGCGTTTCAATCAATTTATCACTCCCAATTCCTTTCTTTTCTGGAGTGTGGCGTCCATATCCTTCTTAAATGCTCTAGGTTTGTGTTCCTTTGGAGGGTGAGTTTAGGGTTTGTGATATTAAACCCTAGTTTAGCTTTCCTGGTTGTTCTTTGATTCCTTGTGTGCATTGGGTCCCTAAGCCACGTCTTTTGGGGGTTTTCCGCATCAGTTGGTATCAAAGCAAGGTTCTAAATCAAGGTGAATCCACTCACTTTTCAATTTTCTATCCTTGATTTATTTATTGTTGTTTAGTTTGTCTATTATATGCATTATCATTCAAATGCACAAATTTATTTATTTGCAATCATTCTCTCTTTGCTTGTTTTTTTAAAGCTCATAAACATACTAATTTCAATTCCAATTGGTATGTCTAAGTATCTTAATATCGTTTTGTGTTAAGAAAAAAAAGAAAAAAAATGAAGAAAAAAGAAAAAAACAAAACAAAAACAGAAAAAAATGGAAAAAAAGAAAGAAAGAAAACATCAAATTCAAAGTTATTGATAAGGTTAACAGTTTGGTCATATTAGCCACAATAATAATAAATTTTTCATGCTCAACTCCAATTCTACCATCTATTTTCCTAATTTGTTACCCAAGTTTTCCTCTAGGTTATATTACCCCTATCCTGATTTTTGTGAGTTTAGTTCATTAAATCCATTTGTGTTGACATCCTTTTTCACTTGATTCTTTGTTCTCCAATTTGTTCAATTCTACGCCATTTAGCTTATTCTATTCAAAATCAATATCCTTGATTTACCTTGTTTAGTTCTTTATAGAACTGAAAGGGAAAATTTGAGTGGTAAAAGGTAAGAGTGAAAGTTCATATAAAGAAAAAAACCATATAGAGTGTAAACACAAGAGATTGTGACATTATCTTTTGAGTGACACACATGAGGGACTGTTTTGTGAGGTATCCCATTTGTTTTGTGCAGAAGTCAGACTATGACGTCCAAAGACAAAGGTATAGCTCAAGAGGGAGCTGGTGATGTGTCCTTCATGATCAAAGCTATGCAACAACAATTTGAGCACATGAATACTAGATTTGATGATATGAGGGAGAGGATGGAGGAGTAAGCTAATACAATAGCAGAGTTGCAAAGGAGACATGGGGAATATGAGGCTCCCAAAGCAAGAAGGTAGTTGACACGTGCTTATGACCATGAAGATGTTGTAGAAGATGATGAATTTGATGATCAAACTACAATGATTAGAACTGGTAACAATAAAAGGGATTGAAGAGAATTTGGGAGACAAGGCACCCACGACCATAATTTGGGTAGTATTAAAATGACAATTCCTTCATTCCAAGGTAAAAATGATCCTGATGCATACCTAGAATGGGAAAAGAAGGTTGAATTGGTTTTTGATTGCCATAACTATTCTGAGGAGAAAAGGGTAAAGCTTGCTGTTGTTGAATTTACTGATTATGCTATTATTTGGTGGGATCAACTTGTTTTGACTAGGAGAAGGAATCATGAGCGGCCTATTGATACATGGGAGGAGATGAAGGCTATCATAAGGAGGAGGTTTGTCCCTAATCACTATTACATGGAGTTGTACCAAAGGCTACAAAGGCTAACTCAGGGCACCAAAAGTGTGGAGGACTACCACAAGGAGATGGAGATTACCATGATTTGGACCAATGTAGAAGAAGATAGAGAGGCAACCATGGCTCGATTTCTGCAAGGGCTAAATAAGGACATATCAAATGTGGTTCAATTGCAGCACTATGTGGAATTAGAAGACATGGTACACATGGCCATGAAAGTTGAAAGGCAACTTAAACGAAAGGGTTCCACACAGGTTGGGCAGAATTTAGGTTCTACCTCATCGTGGAAGCCAAACTGGAGTAAAAGGGATGAGATGGCCAATCACAAGTCCAAAGCCAAGCTACCCAATCATAAGAATGTGGGTTCAAGCAAAGAGACAGGTAAATTTGAATCCCAACCGAGTAGAAATATAGATGTTAAATGTTTGAAGTGTTTGGGCAGGGGTCGTATTGCATCTCAATGTCTAAATAAGCATGCAATGATCTTGAGAAGTAACGATGATGTTGAAACTAAAAGTGAATTAGATGATGATTCTATGCCACCATCAGAGGGTGAATGTGATGGAGAGGAGTATCCGGTTAACGGAGTAGCTCTCGTTACAAGGCGAGCATTGAATGTGCAAGCAAAAGAAGAAAATGAGGTGAAATGAGATAACATTTTTCAAACAAGGTGTTTCATCAAAGATAAGGTATGTAGTATGATTATTGATGGTGAGAGTTGCACTAACGTTGCTAGCACAACTATGGTTGAGAAGCTGGATTTACCTACTATGACGCATCCTAGACCATATAAACTTCAGTGGTTGAATGACAGTGGTGAAGTGAAGGTAAATCAGCAAGTGCCTGTATCATTTTCTATCGGAAGGTACCATGATGAAGTTTTATGTGATGTTGTACCTATGCATGTGGGACATATTCTATTAGGAAGACCATGACAATTTGATAGGCGAGTTATGCATGATGGCTTCAAGAATTGATATTCCTTTGTAATGAATGGAAAACCTGTCATTCTTGTGCCATTATCACCTCAACAAGTATATGAGGATCAATTAAGGATTAAAAATGAGAGTGAACAGAAAAAAAGAGATTGATAAAAGAGAAAAAGGAGAAGAAAACATGAGGACACAAGAGAAAGAGAAGAAAAGAGAAAATCTCTATGCAAAAGGAAGTGATGTCAAAAGAGCATTCTATGCCAAACAGCCTATGATTGTACTTTTGTACAAAGAGGCTTATATTAACACTAATCAGTTTGACCAATCTTTGCCTAGTGTTGTTGCACTATTGTAGGAATTTGAAGATGTATTCCCTAACGATATCCCAAGTGGATTGCCACCTAATAGGGGAATTGAGCATCAAATTGATTTCATCCCAGGTGCATCCATCCCTAACCGGCTAGCATATAAGAGTAATCCTGAGGAGACAAAGGAGCTTCAAAGGCAGGTTGAGGAGCTTATGTCCAAAGGATATGTGAGAGAAAGCATGAGTCCATGTACTGTTCCTGTCCCACTTATACCAAAAAAAAAATGGGACTTGGAGGATGTGTGTTGACTGTAGCAATCAACAAAATCACTGTAAAGTATCATCACCCCATACCTAGATTAGATGACATGTTAGATGAATTGCATGGGTCATGTGTCTTTTCTAAAATTGATTTGAAAAGTGGATATCATTATATTAGGATGAGAGAGGGAGATGAGTGGAAAACAACTTTCAAAACTAAGTATGGGTTGTATGAGTGGCTAGTTATGCCATTTGGTCTCACTAATGCACCAAGCACTTTTATGTGACTAATGAATCATGTTTTACGTGCATTTATTGGTAAATTTGTAGTTGTGTATTTTGATGATATCTTGGTCTATAGTAAAACCCTAGAAGATCATCTTGATCATTTACGTTCCGTTGTAAGTATTTTACGTTCTGAGAAATTGTATGCTAACTTACATAAATGTTCCTTTTGTACTGATCAGATCACATTTCTTGGCTATGTTGTCAGTGCTAAAGGTGTTGAAGTTGACGAGGAAAAAGTTAAGGCAATTCGTGATTGGCCTACACCTAAGTCAACTAGTGACGTGCGTAGCTTTCATGGTTTAGCTAGTTTTTATAGACACTTTGTTAAAGACTTTAGCACTATTGCAGCACCACTCATTGAGCTTATCAAAAAGAACATAAGTTTTAGGTGGGGTAGTGACCAAGACAAAGCTTTTAAATCAAGGATAAATTAAGTTCTGCACCCTTACTTGCTTTACCTAACTTTGCAAAAGCTTTCGAGATTGAGTGTGATGCTTGAAGTATTGGCATTGGAGCTGTTTTGATGCAGGAAAGGCGCCCAATTGCTTACTTTAGTGAAAAGTTAAATGGAGCAAGCCTTAATTATCCTACTTATGATAAACAGATTTATGCATTGGTACGGGCTTTAGAGACATGGGAACATTACCTTTGGCCTAAAGAGTTTGTGATCCATACTAACCATGAGTCTTTAAAGCACTTGAAGGGACAAGGAAAGATGAAAAAAAAGACATTCTGAGTGGGTTGAATTTATTGAGACCTTTCCCTACATCATCCAATATAAAAAAGGTAAGGAAAATGTGGTAGCTGATGCATTATCTCGCAGGTATGCCCTTATCTCTACACTTACTGCAAACTTATTAGGATTTGAACGCATTAAGGATTTATATATGAATGATCTGGACTTTGCTAATGTGTATAGAGCATGTGAGGTGTCAGCCTTTGAGATGTTTTATAGGCATAAGGGTTTCTTATTTAGGGAAAATCGTTTATACATGCCTATGAGTTCTTTGAGGGAGTTGGTTGTAAGAGAAGCTCATGAGGGTGGTCTAATGGTTCATTTCAAAGTTAGGAAATGCTAGATGTCCTAAATGAACATTTTTTTTGGCCACGAATAAAACGAGATGTTGAGCGGATATGTGCGAAATGCATAACATGCAAACAAGCTAAATCTAGTGTTTTACCTTATGGCTTGTATACCCCTCTACCTCCCTAAGTTGATTTATCTATGGACTTTGTACTAGGATTGCCACAAACAAAAAAGGGTAGGGATTCTGTATTTGTTGTTGTTGATAGATTTTCAAAGATGGCACACTTCATCCCATGTCATAAAACTAATGATGCAAACAACGTGGCTGACTAATTCTTTAGAGAAGTAGTACGTTTGCATGACATGCCATGAAGCATTGTCTTAGATCGAGATACAAAGTTCTTAAGCTACTTCTGGAAGACTTTGTGGGGTAAGTTAGGTACTAAGCTATTGTTTTCAACTACTTGTCATCCACAGACTAATGGGCAGACTGAGGTAGTTAATCAATCTCTTTCTACTCTTGTGTGCTATTATTTGAACAAATTTGAAAACATGGGAAGATTGTTTACCACATGTCGAGTTTGCGTATAATAAGAGTGTTCATTCTACTACTAGTTACTCTCCCTTTGAAATCGTATATGGTTTTTATCCATGACTCCTTTGGATTTGGTACCTATACCTGTCAATGAGTATGCCAACTTAGATGGGGAACGCAAGGTGGACATGATAAAAAAATTGCATGAGAAGGTGTGACAACATATTGAAAAACACACTGAGCAACACGCATCCCATGTCAACAAGGGATGAAAAAAGGTGGTGTTTGAACCTGGTGATTGGGTTTGGGTGCATATGCGCAAGGAACAGTTCCCAGCTCAAAGGCATTTGAAGCTACAACCCAGAGGAGATGGTCCCTTTCAAGTTGTAGCCCGAATTTACAATGCTTATAAGTTGGGCCTTCCTGGTGAGTAATATGAGTGCAACATTTAATGTTTCTGATCTTTCCCCTTTTGATATAGGTGATGATTCGGGGACGAATCCTTTTGAGGAAAAGGGGAATGATGAGAACCATGGAAATGATGGGTGGAAGGCTTCAATGGTTGCAAAAGGTCCATTGCACATTCCAGAAAGCCCAATAACACGAGCTAAAGCCAAAAAGATTAAAGAAGTTGATTCAGGACATTCAGGCCAACCCAACTTCAAATGGTGCGAATTCAAGTTTGATAAGGAGTCCAGGCATAATTAATATAATTAGAATACTTAATAGGAAAGAATAAGTAATAGCATTTTTTCCTAAATAAGAATTTATTATTTATGTTGGAATTTGTCCACAATTAGGAATTCTTCCAAAATAAGGATTTGTCCTAAGTAGGAATTTGTGCCTCTTTAGGATTGCTATCTTAGCCTATAAATAGGCACCTTTTGTAAGCTCTGAAGGCAGACAACTTTGAGTGAAATAGAAAGTAAGGGTTTTTCCCTCTCTGTTCTTTTAAGGACTAAGGAACTTATCAATAGGTATTTCTTCTTGTGGTGTTCCAATCGACTTATCACTCCCAATTCCTTTCTTTTCTAGAGTGTGGCATCCATATCCTTCTTAAATGCTCTAGGTTCGTGTTCCTTTGGAGGGTGAGTTTAGGTTTTGTGATATTAAACCCTAGTTTAGCTTTCCTAGTTGTTCTTTGATTCCTTGTGTGCATTAGGTCCCTAAGCCACGTCTTTTTGGGGTTTTCCACATCACCTTCATATTTGGGGTTGTTCAGTAAAATTAAGGATATATAATCCACACGAAGGAAAGCTTGATGTGAGAACCATTAGTGGTCACTTCATTGGCTATCCTAAAAATTCCAAAAGGTATAGGTTCTATTGTCCTAACCATAATACTAGAATAGTTGAGTCTGGTAATGCTCAGTTCATTGAAAATGGTCAGTTCAATGGGAGTGGGGAATCATGAAATTTGGATATTAAAGAATTACAAAATGAAAGATCCACAGTGAGTACTCCTACTCAAGTAGGTATCCCCA
Source organism: Ceriops zippeliana (assembly GCA_037897445.1). Classification (NCBI taxonomy): domain Eukaryota; kingdom Viridiplantae; phylum Streptophyta; class Magnoliopsida; order Malpighiales; family Rhizophoraceae; genus Ceriops; species Ceriops zippeliana. The sequence goes on from JBAPLH010000155.1 coordinate 3,995,415, forward strand.
CACCCAGTGTTTCTGCTCAAGTTGTTCCTTTTGTTGCATCACAGTCAAGTGTCATGCAAGGATAACAAATTGATATTCGAAACATGCAAAGTGAACACATAAGAGATGAACCAAGTGACAATGTACAATTTACAAATGGACAAGTGATACTAAAAGAAATGGCATTACGGAGGTCTACAAGACAGAGAAGGCCAGCTGTATTGAATGATTATGTGGTTTACTCACTTGAGCATAAATCAAAATTGAGCATTGATAAAGATCCAGTCTCATTTAAACAAGCCATGAAATGTAATGATTTTGAAAAGTGGTTCAATGCCATGAAGGAGGAGATGAAATCGATGGATGTAAATCAAGTCTAGGAACTAGTAGAGTTGCTTGAAGGATCAAAACAAGTTGGTTGTAAATGGGTCTTCAAGACCAAATGAAACTCGAAAGGTAACATCGAAAGGTATAAGGCTAGACTTGTTGCTAAAGGTTTCACTCAAAGGGATGGTGTTGACTATAAGGAGACTTTCTCTTCAGTATCTACGAAAGACTCCTTAAGAATTATTATGGCTTTGGTGGCTCACAATGACCTAGAGTTCCAACTAATGGATGTAAAGACCGCCTTTTTAAGTGGTGACTTAGAAGAGGAAGTGTATATGGGCCAACCTAAAGGTTTCATAACCACAGGGCAAGAAAATTTGGTGTGTAAATTAAAGAAATTGATATATATGGACTAAAACAAGCCTTCTGACAATGGTATATTAAGTTCAATAATACCATTATGTCATATGGTTTTGTAGAGAACACCGTTGATTGGTGTATCTATATGAAGATCAGTGGGAGCAAGTTCATTATATTAGTCCTATATGTCGATGACATTCTTTTGGCTGCTAATAACATGGGTTTGTTATATGATGTCAAGAACTTTCTCTCTGAAACTTTTGAAATGAAAGATATGAATGAGGCATCCTATGTGATAGGAATAGAGATATTCCATGATAGATCAAAAGGATTGTTAGGATTGTCTCAGAAAGGCTATATCAATAAAGTATTAGAGAGATTTAGAATGGAAAATTGCTATGCAAGAATAGTTTTAATTCATAAAAGGGACAAGTTCAGTGAATTACAATGTCCAAAAAATGATTTGGAATGAAAAACAAAGGAATCCATTCCCTATGCATCGCTGGTTGGAAGCTTGATGTATGCTTAAACATGTACTCAGCCAGATATTAGTTTCATTGTTGGAATGTTTGGCTGATATTAAAGTAATCCTGGAATAGATCATTGGAAACCTGGAAAGAAAGTACTTAGGTACTTACAAGGCACCAAAGATTATATGCTTACTTATAAAAGATCAAGTCATCTTGAAGTAGTGGGCTACTCAGATTCAGATAATGCTGGATGTGTAGACTCGAGGAAATCTACATTTGATTACATGTTTCTCTTAGTTGGAGGAGAAGTCTCATGGAAAAGTGGGAAGCAGTCTATCATTGCTACATCCACTATAGAGGCTGAATTTGTAACATTCTTTGAGGCTATTGTTCATGCATTGTGGTTGCGGAATTTTATCTTAAGACTTGATTTGGTCGACAGTATAGAAAAGCCGTTAAGAATTTATTGTGATAATTCCGTAGCTATTTTCTTCTCTAAGAATGATAGGTATTTTAAAGGTGCAAAACCTATGGATTTGAAATACCTATCTGTTAAGCAAGAAGTACAAAACCATAAAGTGTCCATTGAGCATATTGGTATTGAATTGATGATAGTGGACCCGTTAACTAAAGGTTTGCCACTGAAAACATTTACTGGACATGTTGAACGAATGGGCATTTTGGACAGGTCCTTATTCTCTTGAAAGTCAATATTTTGTACTGCTCATATCATTGTGACACTTATGAATTCAATTAAGGTTATGGTTTTGTTTGCGCTTTGTTATCTCCATTTAGTTGTATATAGTTATAGTTTGTGAGATAACTAATAGCATATATGGAAATGACAATTTAAAGTTTCAATGTTCCTCAGTAAGGTTATTATGAATTATGATGATTATGTGATATATGGAAGGAATCATGTCGCTAAAAGATATGTGACTGTCATGATCTAATCATTTTAATTCAATCAAGTATTATGGTTTGATGATCTTTAAGGATTGTACACACTTATTTGTTATTGATTCATCAAGTCATAACATGGGCTAAGTGGGAGATTGTTAAATTAATTAACATGAGTGGTCCTTGTTATTTAAAGTATGACCCAAAATAAAAGGCCTAATATGATAGTCAGTTAGGCATAACGGTAATTTGGGTCATCGGGTTTAAAATCCCTCCACTCTCCCTATTAAAGATGACAGTTATAAGGAAGAGGTGTAATGGTTATAGGATTCTTTTCCTATTTAAGATAACCATTACAGGAAGAGGAGTATTTTCCTATTTAAGGTAATGGTTACAGAATAGGAGGATCTTCCTATTAAGGTAACGGTTAAAGGAAAAGGAATAATATATATCATAATAGACTTTTCCTCCTCTAGAGAAAACAAAAAGAACAGAAAGGGAAGAGTATGAGAAAAGAGAAAAATGTTCAAGGGGCAAATCGGAAGAGGATTCTCATTTTTGCTATAGGAAATCAGTATAATGAATAACGGTATGTTGATTTTATTACGTTTTGTATGCTAATATTCGCATAAAGAAAAGATCCTGCAGTATAGAAATAAGAATTCCATAAAGAGAAATTCTAAAAAAGTCTAACAGATTTTGCATTAAGGAGGCAAATTGATCCAAGTTTTTATTTCGACTACAGGTTAAAGGAGGATAATACTTTTGGTAGCCTTTATTTTTCAAATTCCAGGTAACAAGCTAGTTGTACTTGCTTTGGAGACATCATTGCTTTTGTAACAATCTGCTCGTACTAGTTGTCATAGTTAATCATCACCACCAAACTATAATGTTTGGGCGTGCCTTGTGTGAGGATGAAAAAGGCCCATTATACCAATGGTTGTTAGATTGGTTGCTTTTATGCATGTGTAATAAAATGCTGTCGGGTATTGTGACAGATGGAGCTAGAGCAGTGTGAGCTACAATTGAGAAGACGATGCCTAACAGTAAAAACCTAACTTTGTAGTTGGCATTTAGAGAGGAATGCCTTGCGCAATGTTTGAATATCAGAATTTGTGTCTGATTTTACGCAGTTTATGTATGAGAAATTTGATGAAAGTGCGGTTGAAGTTAAAGGGACAGAAATTCTTGATAAATATGATACCCATAATAATGTATGCATTCAAGAGCAATATAAAGATCAACAACTATGGGCTGCGTGTTATCTGAAGGGCCATTTCTTTGCCGGTCTTCCAACATTATTACATGGGAAATTATGCACTTGTTTATGAATGATTTCCCAAATAAAAAGTTATATCTTCTTGAGTTTGTTAAATGCCATGAATAGGGATTGTCAACTAATTTCCAAAAAAACCTTAATTGTGTGAAATATTTATTTTTAATTATTTGATTTATGAGAATTTTCACTAAAAAATCACAATTATAAAAAGATGTTTGTGATTTTTATAAGGAGCTTTTCAAAATGAATTAACTTTTTCATTCATTTAAATAATACATTTCTATATCCCAATATTTAAATAATTATTTGTTTTTTATATATGTGAAAAAAATTAAAATGTTTTGAACATCAATGACTTAATTGTTTCATTTACCTTAAATTACAATTTAAGGTTAAAGTATAAGTATTGAGTATTTGTATTTAGTTTTATATTTTATAATTTACATTATTTAGTTAATTCATTTTTATATGCACTTTTATGGGCTCAATTTAAAAAAAAAAAAGAACTTATTATCCTGTTTGTTATGACTGCAACAATAATACTAACTTTTGAATTATAGAAGAAGAGTTGTCCCCAAAACTTAATTATGTAGAATGAGAGAGAGCTCTCTAAAAGGAGGAGAGTCCATATCCTAGGCCTAATGTTGTTACTCAAGAAAGAGACATAAGGGATGGTGAGTGATGATGATGATGAAAGTAAACCATAATTATGTTATTATTCTTAAATTTTATGCGTATAAATTTTTTAAATATTTTATATTAGTATTAAAAGATTGACTTTGTTAATATATGTATAGATATATAATTTTTTATTTATTTAATATTAAATACCAAATTTACCAATTATAATGACTAAATTGATTAAATTTTAAAATTTTTTAATTCAATAATTAGTCTAGTTCTAAAAACATTGATCTAAAGTTTATGCTGATATTAATAGAAGAGAAAGGCAAGGTGATTAATGTATTATTGGCTATATAAGGATTTCATTACAAAGAATAACCATATGAACAAAGAAGATTTTGATGAACATCAAAGTGTTGAATTTAAATAAATATAAAATATTTATATTATATTAATTATTTATTTGTAATAAAAAATGTCATATATATATATATTTATTTATATTTATATAAAATATTTTGCTTACTTGAGTCCATCTATTTTTGTGTTCATAATGTAACTCTCATTGTGTGAACAATAAGTCACAAAAAGAAAAAGATTCGCCTAAGGTGTACCAAATTGACTAGCATTACAGTCAACAACTTTGTAATTTATTGGCACTTCGGATCTTGGACTTGATTCGTTTCATATATACCAAAAATTTGATCAACATTCCAATTTTGCAATAACACATTTATCAATTTACGTCTAAGTATTAAAATTAGGGGGTTTATGTTCTTTATTTGTTGGCCTATCAACTCTTATCGGAATGATGTTTCATTAACTAGTTTACACATAACCTGCATTATTATATATCACTTAAATATCACATTATAATTATAATTTTAATAATGATCACATTTTAATTAATGATAAAAGAATTATGTTGAAATTCAAGATTTTTTTTCTAGCTATGTTGTTGGTTTCTTTTATTCCTTTTTATGCCTTATTGTCTTTTGTCTAATTGTTTATATTTTTGTTTTATCAAATTCTTTATTCAATTATATTTTAAATAAATATTTTATATAAAAATAAAATGTAATTAGAGAAAATTTGTAGAAAAGTAAAGTGAGAGAAAATGTTGAGAGAGATAAGAGAGAAAGTTTAAAGAGATATGAGAAAGTTAAAACATAGTACAAAATGAAAAAAAATGGAAAGAAAATGTAGAAAGAGGAGACGGTATATTGAAAAAAATATACTACCTTGATGTTATAATAGATTAATATGTACTTATATTGTAAGTAATTTCTTATTTTTTTAAATGAACGTAAATGATATATTTTTTCTTTTAGTTATAAGAAAAAAGGAAAATTGAAATAGAACTAAATTATCATTTTTTTATTCTTAAAAAAAGGAAGAGATATTTGCCCTTTTTTATTTGGAGAAACAAAAGAGAAAATTACAAAAAAGATTTTTTTTTCTTTTTTTCTACATTTCTCTTAATTTATGAAATAAAGAAATATTACCATGTAGTACCCTTAAGACCCCTTTAATTACAAATTCAATTTTTTTACATTTATTTTTAATTGTTCACTATTTTAATTTTATTTTTTTATTATTTATTGTCACTATCCATTTATTATTTTTCATTGTTTATTATTCCTATTCTTACTAACGATTTTTTTCCTAACAAGAATTTTATCAAGAAAGAGAAGAAAAGGTAGAGAGAGAAATGATAAAGAAAAATAATAGAAAGAGTGGGATAAAGAAAGAAATATGGAGAGAAAGTGTTGATAGAAAAAGAGTAAAGCTAAAAAAAAGAAAAGTAAAGACAAAAAAATAGAAAGAGAAATTAGAAAAAGAAAATGTAAAGAGAGTTAATGAATTAATGAGGTGGAAGAAAAGATATTAAACATTTCTAAAAGGTTAAATAAATAATAATAGAAAAAAATATATTTTAACTCATTTGTTTGTTTGTATTTTTTTACTAAATTAAGATTTTTTTGGGTCAAAACTAATTTTGAGGACAAAATATTCTTTGACAAAACTAACCAAGTCTTCGAGGTTATAATGTCACAATCTGTTATAGTTTCATAAAATGAAATAATCATAATAAATATAATTAGGTTAGTTATAATTACAACAAAATATGGTCGAAATGGGTCCTAGCCTTATTTTAGACAAATTTGTGTGACTTGTTGTTTTCCTTGGCCCTTCTATGTTGACAACCAGAGGTCTTTCAGTGGGATAAAGCAAGGTCAAAAGAATTGGACTGGACTGACCGATTGAATCAAAATAAGAATTGATGCAAAAGCCGATGTACCAAACCTAGTTTTTACAGGTTTACTAGTATGGTTAAAAACATTCTTGACCTCAACCTAACATCCCAAATCTCTGAAATCCTAAATCCTAAATCCTAAATCCCAGCATCCCAAATCTACCAAATCCCAAATCACCGCTACTCCCCCAAATCCCCCTACTCCTCCTTCAGCTTGGTAAGATATGAAGCACACCCAAAATTGCCAAATCCCAAAATCCTCTTACAACTCTTCGTCACAAGTAACCAACATCTTAGGTTTGATTCCAATATCCATTCTTTTCAACTTCTATATAGATATTAATTGAATGAAAGTTGGCCTCACTGCCAACCAATTTTGTAGTCTGAAATGCTTGTTAAGTTATTGAAGAACATTATCTATATTTTCTAGAAAATAAGGAGTACATCTACCTAATTGCCAATCAAAGTAACCTTATCTTTTGGGGTTTGTATATGCTAATAAAGGCCAACATGTTAAGTCGAGATTGAGCATTAGAGTAGTTATGAGAATTATTTTCTGTAGTATAGGTAAGACCAATAACCGTACTGGTATTAACAAGTCCATCAATCATGGATACTCGCGTCAATTAGGCCATCTCTTTGAATAAACAATATAGATTCTCATTATACAAATTTCTCCATTCCTTGTTTGGAAAATGAAGAGATCTAAGTAATTGTCTTCTATTGGTTTTATTGTTGAAAATGGACCAACTTAACCTTGCAAGGGCTAATCCAAAAAATCTTATACACGAGAAAGAGATAAAAATAAAGTTATAGAATATTAGAATATTATTGTTATTTCTATAGTTATACAAAAAAGTTAAAAAAAAAAACCTTAATTTTTTGTGTGAAATATTTATTTTTAATTATCTAATTTGTAAGAATTTTTACTAAAAAAATCTCAATTATAAAAAGATTTGTATGATTTTTTAAAGGAGTATTTCAAAAAGAATTTCCTTTTATTTAATTGTCTGAATGAGTAAGAATAAAAATTAATTTTAGGTGGGAATAAAGATGAAAATTGATATATTCTCTTTCCTAAATTTTAGATTTGTTCAAAAAAGGAAAAACAAAAATTAGAGTGGAGGCAAGTGCCCCATTACCCAAAGAACACATGCCCCTGTTTAAATCATGGGAATGCAAATTTTTCAAACTAAACATTTGTACATTAAACTTGTAATGGGAGTTGAGCAATTAAAGTTGTAATGGGAGCCAGGCAAGGTTAAAAATTTTGGGTGCTCAAATTCAGCGTATTGGAGAAGCTGTAATTCCTTGAAATTTGTAACTTTCTAAAAAACATGTTATAGGAGTGATATGCATGGACTTTAATTTATTAATTTACTTAAATAATATGGAAACAATTTTTTGAGATTGAGTAATATGGAAGCTATACATATATGTGTTAATATGCATCTATTTATATGTATATTGATATTATCAAATATGAAAAAAAAAAGTCTTAATTAAAAAATATATGACTAACAACTTTATCCTAATTTTAGAATTTGTAGTTTATAAGTTTAATGCTTTATTCATAGAATCCTAATTAATCGAAGATGCTAAAAAAATTATTTTTAAAGAGATGAAAATTAATGTATACTTATATTGTAAGTAATTTTTTTAAATGAACTTAAATTATATTTTTTATTCTTTTCAAATAAGAAAAAAATAGAATGAATATTCGCTTTTGTTTCATTTTAGGGGAACAAAAGAGAAAATTATGAGGAAGATTTTTTTTCCTTTTCATTTATTTCACTTAATTTATGAAATAGATAAATATTATCGCGTGGTAGTTTGAAGATCTGTTTAATTATAATGACAATTTTTTTCTTTTCTTTTTTATTATCCACTATTTTAGTTTTATTTTTTTGTTATTTATGGTAACTATTTATTTATAATTTTTTAGATAAATGAATAGTATAAAAAATCTTAAGTTAATTTCTTTTCCAAAAAAAAGCTTCTAGTATATTAATAAAATGACAAAAAATAAAGGTACCACTTAAATCAAAATTTAATATTTTTCTAAAAAAACTTAATTCAGTATAATAATATTAATCTTTAAGAAAAAATCACTAAATAAAAGAAAAAAATAATTAAAATTTAATACATAGAAAAATACAAAACTTACACTATAAAAGCATTAAGAAATCACGGGAAGTAATTGTACTATTAACAGTGGATGTGTACGTAGTAGATTGCCCTTCACAAGAAATGGTGAAAGCTTTAGCCAAGATATGCTTCTCTGTTATCCTCCTCATCTTTGCAATCGGTAATCTCTTTCTCCGTTCTCTCAACATATATGCTTGCGAATTTTTTTGGTAGGTGCTTTCAATTAAACAAGTAAAAATAAAAATAATTAAAATAATATTTATAATTTATAACTTTAATTTATGTGAAAAGATATGTGAAAAACATATAATTTGTTTCATGCAGGTTTATTTGCGGAATCAGAGGCACGAAAAGTGCCGGGAGGACCGTGCTCTAACGACAATGATTGCAAGGGTAAGTGTCCTCCTTTTTGCGCTAGGTGAGTGCTTGGTTGTAGAATGCTCGTGTGGGAACGTTCGACTTGAAGAGTTGGCTAGGGCTAAAACCAACTTTGCACCCCAGAACCAGAACCAAAACCATAACAACTAAAAGTTTCATGGAGTTGGCCTTTTTGCCTTGGAGTTTATTGCCAAGTCCTCCACATCATTTGAATCTAATAAGAATGGGCTAACCTATTATGTAGTCTCAATTGCTTGTTAAATTATTAAAGAATGTTATCTATATTTTTTAGAAAATAAGGACTACATCTGCCTAATTTCCAATCAAAGAAAAATCTTTTGGGGTCGCCAAACATGGCTGTTAAGTCGAGATTGAGCATTAGAGTAGTTATGAGAATTATGTTTTGTAGTATAGGTAAAAGCAACAAATAAACTGCCATTAACAAGTCCATCAAACATGGATACTCACGCCAATGAGGCCACCATCTCTTTGGAATTGACAACACAGATTGTTATTATGCAAATTTCTCCATTCGATAGTTTGGAAAAATGAAGGGATCAAAGTAATTGTCTTCGATTGGTGTTGAAAATGGACCTACTTAACCTTGTAAGGACTAATCCAAAAAATCTCATATATAAGAAAGAAATAAAAATAAAGTTATATAATATTATTGTTATTTCTATAATTACACACAAAAATTTAAAAAAAACTTTAAGTTTTTTCTGTGAAATATTTATTTTTAATTATTTAATTTGTGAGAATTTCCACTAAAAAATCTCAATTATAAAAAAGATTTATTGGGATCATGAAGTACATTTTGGCACTCAAAATTCAACTAAAACGTATCATTTCTTCATTCATTTAAATAATACATTTTTATATCACAATATTTAAATAATTATTTGTTTTTTTAGATGTGAAAGGAATTAGAATGTTTTGAACATTAATGACTTAATGATTTCATCTACCTTAATTACAATTTAAGGTTAAAGTATAAGTAATTAATATTTGTGTGAATGTGTTTAGTTTTTATTTTATAATTTACAATATTTAATTAATTCATTTTTTCATATGCACTTTTATATTCTTAGTTAAAAAAAAATATATTTATGATCCTGTTTGTTATAAATGCACTAATAATATTGGCTTTTGAATTAAAGAAGAGGAGTCATTCCATATCCTAGGTATAATTTTTTATTCATTTGATATTGAATAATAATTTTACTAGTTATAATGACTAAATTGATTAAATTTTTAATTTTTTAATTCAATAATTAGTCCAATTCTAAAAACATTGGTCTAAAGTCCATGTTGATATAACAGAATAGAAAGGCAAGGCTTTTAATGTATTATTGGCTACATAAGGATTTCATCACAAAGATCAACCATATGAACAAAGAAAGATTTTGATGAATTTCAAAGTGCTGAATTTAAATAAATACAAAATATTTTATATTATATTAATTTTTTATTTGTAATATAAAATTATATATATATATATATATATATAATTTTGTACTTACTTGAGCCTGTCTATTTTTGTGTTTATAATGTAGCTCTCATTATGTGAACAATATGTCACAAAAAGAAAAAGATTCGCCTGAGGTGTACCAAATTTACCAACATTTCAATTAACAACTTGTAATTTATTGGCACTTCATATCTTGGACATGATTCGTTTTATATATACCAAAAATTTGATCATCATTCCAATTTAGCAGTAACATGTTTATCAATTTACGTCTAAGTATTAAAATTAGGGGGTTTTCAGTTCTTTACCTATTGGCCTGTCAACTCTTATTGGAATGATGTTCCATTAACCAGTTGATGCATAACCTACATGATTATATATCACTCAAATATTACGTTATAATTTTAATTATGACAACATTTTAATTCATGATAAAAGAATTATATTGAAATTCAAGATTTATTTTTTCTAACTATGTTATTGATTTCTTTGTTATTTTTATCTACTATTTTAGTTTTTTAGTTATTTATGGTAACTATTTATTTATATTTTTTTGCTATTAATTATCACTATCTAGCCAAAAATTGTTTCCTAATAATAATGTTATCAAGAGAGTGGAAAAGAAAAGGTTGGAGAGAGAAATGAGAGAGAAAAATAGCATATAGAGAAATAGTATAAAGTGGGATAAAGAAAGAAAAATAGAAAGGTATAGATAGAAAACAAAGTAGAGATAAAATCAAAGTAAGAAAAATATAAAGAGAAAAAATGGACAAAGAAATTAGAGAAAGAAAATATAATGAATTAAAAAGGTGAAAGAAAAGATATTCAGCATTTCTAAAAAATTTTAGATAAATGAATAATATAGAAAAAAAAAACCCATTCTATAATTTTATTAAGTTATTATCTTTTTCAAAATAAGCTTCTAGTAACAAAATGATAAAAAATAAAAGTACTGCTCAAATTAAAATTTTATTTTTTCTAAAAACAATAAAACTAATTACAATAATATCAATCTTTCATTTATGAATTAAGAAAAAATTACTAAATAAACTGATAATTCTTTTTTTTATTTTGATTTATTTTAAGAATATTTTCTTTTTTTAAAAAAAAATATTTTCCCAATTAAATAAGTAGTTTTAGTTATAAATATCATTTAAACCTATGGGGAGATATATGACAAATAATACAAATTCTATGAACCATTTTATTCTCTTTTAAGAGTTATGCTAGTGGATTCCAAAAATTCTTATTAAAGATTCAATAGGGTGTTGGCCATTTTGTTACTTATTTCTCCCACTTTTGTCCCACATTAAGTGGAATCATAATAGGTTTGGCCTATGTTGATGTTGTCTTACGGGGTTCGAGCCAATCTCTTCAACAACAAAGATTGGGAAGGGAAAACTCTATCTAGAGTAATTTTGTAGGATCATGAATACAATAGATCTTATACTAGAGATATCGCTCACAGTCAGTATGTTTGTATTTAGGTTCCTAATTTCACAAATATTTCTTTGTTTGAAGGAAATTTTTTCATTAAAGATTTTTTCAGTTGGTTAGTAAAAATTGAAGTCTATTTTGAATACAATGATATTTATGAGGAGGAGAAAATGACTTTTACATATTCTAAACTTCGAGATGGTGTAGTTTACATTCCTTATTATTAAATAACTTGATGTTAAAAAAAAAGTGTAAGAGATCACCAATAATGACATTTTAGTATGCTGCAAATTCTTAACTCAAAATTTTATTTAATCAAAATGTTTCTAGTTTGATATATCATTGATTTTTTTTATATAATTAAGAATAACATCTCTATCCATTATTGTTAATACTTTAGCAAAGTTTCAAAATTTTAAAAATATCATTGATATAAGTGCTAAAAAGTTATACTCTAGTTTTTAAAACAATGGCTTTTAATCTAATTTATATTATAATTGAAATTAAGTCTAGTCGGTTTAATAATATAGTTCCTTATATTGAGTAGGAAAAATCAAGATTTTGTTACGGGAGTAACATGTATAGATTTTAATTTATTAATTTGCTTAAATAATATAAGAACCTTTTTTTTTTAAGATAGATTAACATAGAAATATAAATCTATATGTTGTTATATATCTATTTATATTTATGTCAATATTATTGAATATGAGAAAAAGTCCATAATTCTAAATAATTTTTTAAACAATAAGCACATATGTGACGACTTTGTCTTAATTTATAATTTTTTTAATAATATAATTTTAATATTAATTTAATTATAAAATTTTATCCATAGCATCTTGGTTAACCAAGACACTCAAAAAAGTCATACACAAAGGGAAAATCGTCACATATGGAACCAGTTTGTTGATGTCTTGAAAAAATAGGGAAAATTTCCTCATATAAAAATAGTGGTATGGTTATGGGGAATTAATCTATACCATACACTAGGGTTTGCATGTAAGTGGTTAATTTTTTTTTTTTTTGTATTTTTTACTTAACTGGAATATCATCATATTTATGACTTCATGAATTGTATGCATTCCTTATTATTAAATAACTTGATTTAAAAAAAAAAGTGTAAGAGCACCAATAAGGCCATTTAAGTATGCTGCAAATTCTTAATTCAAAATTTTATTTAATCAACATGTTTCTAGTTTGATATATCATTGATTTTTATTTTTTAATTAAGAATAACCTGTTTCTAGTTTAATCAACATGTTTCTAGTTTGTAATGGTATTAACAAGTCCATCAATCATGGATACTCGTGTCAATAAGGCCATCTCTTTGAATAGACAAGATAGATTCTCATTATGCAAATTTCTCCATTCCTTGTTTGGAAAATGAAGGGATCTAAGTAATCGTCTTCTATTGGTTTTATTGTTGAAAATGGACCAACTTAACCTTGCAAGGGCTAATCCAAAAAATCTTATACACGAGAAAGAGATAAAAATAAAGTTATAGAATATTAGACTATTATTGTTATTTCTATAGTTATACACAAAAGTTAAAAAAAAAACCTTAATTTTTTGTGTCAAATATTTATTTTTAATTATTTGATTTGTAAGAATTTTTACTAAAAAAATCTCAATTATAAAAAGATTTGTACGATTTTTTAAAGGAGTATTTCAAAAAGAATTTCCTTTTTATTTAATTGTTTGAATAAGTAAGAATAAAAATTAATTTTGGGTGGGAATAAAGATGATAATTGATATATTCTCTTTCCTAAATTTTAAATTTGTTCAAAAAAGGAAAAACAAGAAGTAGGGTGGAGGCAAGTGCCCCACTTCCCAAATAATACATGCCCCTGTTTAAATCACGGAAATGCGAATTTTTCAAACTAAACATTTGTACATTAAAGTTGTAATGGGAGCCAGGCAAGGTTAAAAATTTTGGGTGCTCAAATCTAGCAGATTGGAGAAACTGTAATTCCTTGAAATTTGCAGCTTTCCAAAAAACATGTTATAGGAGTAACATGCATGGACTTTAATTTATTAATTTAATTAAATAATACGAAAACAATTTTTTAAGATTGAGTAATATGGAAGCTATAAATATATGTGTTAATATGTATCTATTTATATGTATATTAATATTATCAAATATGATAAAAAAGTTTCTTAATTAAAAAATATATGAGTAACAACTTTATCCTAATTTTAGAATTTGTAGTTTATAATTTTTATGCTTTATTCATAGAATCCTAATTAATCAAAGATACTAAAACAATTATTTTTAAAGAGATGAAAATTAATGTATGCTTATATTGTAAGTAATTAATTTTTTGTATGAGTATTTGCTTTTGTTTCATTTCAGGGAAACAAAAGAGAAAATTATGAGGAAGATTTTTTTTCCTTTTCATTTATTTCATTTAATTTATGAAATAAATAAATATTATCGCATGGTAGTTTGAAGATTTGTTTAATTATAATGACAATTTTTTCCTTTTCTTTTTTGTTATCCACTATTTTAGTTTATTTTTTGTTATTTATGGTAACTATTTATTTATAATTTTTTTAGATAAATGAATAGTATAAAAAAATTTTAAGTTAATTTCTTTTCCAAAATAAGCTTCCAGTATATTAATAAAATGAAAGAAATAAAAGTACCACTTAAATCAAAATTTAATTTTTTTCTAAAAAAACATAATTAAGTATAATAATATTAATCTTTACAAAAAAATAAATAGAAGAAAAAAATAATTAAAATTTAATACACAGAAAAATACAAGACTTACACTATAAAAGCATTAAGAAATCACGGGAAGTAGTTGTACTATTAACAGTGGACGGGTACGTAGTAGATTGCCCAAGACAAGAAATGGCAAAAGCTTCAGTTAAGATATGCTTCTCTGTTATCCTCCTTATCTTTGTAATCGGTAATCTCTTTCTTCGTTCTCCCAACATATATGCTTGCTAATTTTTTTGGTAGGTACTTTCAATTAAACAAGTAAAAATAAAAATAATTAAAACAATATTTATAATTCATAACTTTAATTTATGTGCGTTGTAAAAAACATATCATTGGTTTCATGCAGGTTTATTTGCAGATACAGAGGCACGGAAAGTGCCGGGAGGACCGTGCTCTAACGACAATGACTGCAAGGGTAGGTGTCCTCCTTCTTGTGCTAGGTGCGAGTGCTTGGTTGTAGAATGCTCGTGTGGGAACGTTCGACCTGAAGAGTTGGCCCGGGCCAAAACCAACTTTGCACCCTAGAACCAGAACCAAAACCATAACAACTAAAAGTTTCTTGGAGTTGGCCTTTTTGTCTTGGAGTTTATTACTAAGTCCTCATTATCATTTGAATCTAATAAGAATGGGCTAACCTATTATGTAGTCTCAATTGCTTGTTAAATTATTAAAGAATGTTATCTATATTTTCTAGAAAATAAGGACTACATCTGCCTAATTGCCAATCAAAGAAAAATCTTTTGGGGTCGCCAAACATGGCTGTTAAGTCGAGATTGAGCATTAGAGTAGTAATGAGAATTATGTTATGCAGTATAGGTAAAAGCAACAAATAAACTGCCATTAACAAGTCCATCAAACATGGATGCTCGCACCAATGAGGCCACCATCTCTTTAGAATTGACAATACAGATTGTCATTATGCAAATTTCTCCATTCAATTGTTTGGAAAAATGAAGGGATCAAAGTAATCATCTTCGATTGGTGTTGAAAATGGACCAACTTAACCTTGCAAGGGCTGATCCAAAAAATCTTATATAAGAAAGAAATAAAAATAAGGTTATATAATATAATTGTTATTTCTATAGTTACACACAAAACTTTAAAAAAAAATAATTTTTTCTGTAAAATATTTATTTTTAATTATTTAATTTGTGAGAATTTCCACTAAAAAATCTCAATTATAAAAAAGATTTATTGGGATCATGAAGTACATTTTGGCACACAAAATTCATCTATAATGTATCATTTCTTCATTCATTTAAATAATACATTTTTATATCACAATATTTAAATAATTATTTGTTTTTTTTAGATGGGAAAGGAATTGGAACGTTTTGAACATCAATGACTTAATGGTTTCATCTACCTTAATTACAATTTAAGGTTAAAGTATAAGTAATTAATATTTGTGTGAATGTGTTTAGTTTTATATTTTATAATTTACAATATTTAATTAATTCATTTTTTCATATGCACTTTTATATTCTTACTTCAAAAAAAATATTTATGATCCTATTTGTTATAAATGCACTAATA
Organism: Ceriops zippeliana; assembly: GCA_037897445.1. Classification (NCBI taxonomy): domain Eukaryota; kingdom Viridiplantae; phylum Streptophyta; class Magnoliopsida; order Malpighiales; family Rhizophoraceae; genus Ceriops; species Ceriops zippeliana. The sequence continues at coordinate 4,011,315 of JBAPLH010000155.1, forward strand.
ATATTGGCTTTTGAATTAAAGAATAGGAGTCATTCCTTATGTAGAACTAGAGAGAGCTTTGTACAAAGAACAAAGTCCATATCCTAGGTATAATCTTTTATTTGTTTGATATTGAATAATAATTTTACTAGTTATAACGACTAAATTGATTAAATTTTTTAATTCAATAATTAGTCCAGTTCTAAAAACATTGGTCTAAAGTCCATGCTGATATAACATAATAGAAAGGTAAGGCTTTTAATGTATTATTTGCTAGATAAGGATTTCGTCACAAAGAACAACCATATGAACAAAGAAAGATTTTGATGAATTTCGAAGTCCTGAATTTAAATAAATATAAAATATTTTATATTATATTAATTTTTTATTTGTATATATATATATATATATATATATATATATATAATTTTGTTCTTACTTGGGTCCATCTATTCTTGTGTTTATAATGTAACTCTCATTATGTGAACAATATGTCACAAAAGGAAAAAGATTTGCCTGAGGTGTACCAAATTTACCAACATTTCAGTTAACAACTTTGTAAATTATTGGCACTTCAGATCTTGGCCTTGATTCATTTCATATATACCAAAAACTTGATAGAGATTCCAATTTAGCAGTAACATGTTTATCAATTTACATCTAAGTATTAAAATTAGGGGGTTTTAGTTCTTTACTTGTTGGCCTGTCAACTCTTATTGGAATGATATTCCATTAACCAATTGATGCATAACCTACATGATTATATATCACTCAAATATCACGTTATAATTTTAATTACAATCACATTTTAATTCATGATAAAAGAATTATGTTGAAATTCAAGATTTATTTTTTCTATGTTATTGGTTTCTTTGTTATTTTTATTTATATTTTTTTTGCTATGAATTATCACTATCTAGCCAACAATTGTTTCCTAATAAGAATGCTACTAGAAAAGAAAAGGTTAGAGAGAGAAATGAGAGAGAAAAATAGCATATAGAGAAATAGTATAAAGTGGGATAAAGAAAGAAAAATAGAAAGGTATAGATAGAAAACAAAGTAGAGATAAAATCAAAGTAAAAAAAAATATAAAGAGAAAAAATGGACAAAGAAATTAGAGAAAGAAAATATAATGAATTAAAAAGGTAAAGGAAAAGATATTCAGCATTTCTAAAAAATTTTAGATAAATGAATAATATAGAAAAAAAAATCTCATTCTAAAATTTTATTAAGTTATTATCTTTTTCAAAATAAGCTTCTAGTAACAAAATGAAAAAAAAAAAAAAGTACTGCTTAAATTAAAATTTTATCTATGTATTAAAATTAAGGGGTTTTTGGTTCTTTATTTGTTGGCCTATCAACTTTTATTAGAATGATGTTTCATTAACCAATTGACATATAAGCTACATGATTATATATCACTCAAACATATGTATTAAAATTAAGGGGTTTTTTGTTGGTTGTTTATTTGTTGGCCTATCAACTCTTATTAGAATGATGTTTCATTAACCAATTGACATATAAGCTACATGATTATATATCACTCAAACATAATGTTATCATTTTAATTACAATTACATTTAATTTTATGATAAAAGAATTATGTTGAAATTCAAGATTTTTTTTAGCTATGTTGTCGGTTTCTTCTATTTCTTTTTTACTTCTTATTGTCTTTTGTCTAACTTGTTTTTTTCTTTTTTTTTCTATTATCAAATACTTTATTCAATTATATTTTTAATAAATATTTATATAAAAATAAAATGCAGTTGGAGAAAATTTGAGGAGAAGTAAAGCATAGAGAAAATGTTGAAAGAGATAAGAGAGAAAGTTTAAAAAGATATGAGAAAAATTGAAACATAGTACAAAATGAAAAAAAAATGTAAAGAAAATGTAGAGAGAGGAGACATTATATTGAAAAAAATATACTAGCTTCATGTTCTAATGGATTATGGGATTTAGTACAATGCTTATAATGCCTTCAATAATAATGATATCTACCACCAATCCAACAATATTTTGAAAAAAAAAACTAGCAAATGAATTTTACATAAAAAATAGACAACAAATTTTGATAGTTAGAAAATAATGATTTGTTTTCTCAAATTTAGTTTATCCAAAATAAAAGCATATTAAGATTCAAGTGGAGTCACCTAATTCCAGATTTTTGAGCTTTTATAGTCAATTTGAGGAAATTTGAATCTTAAATATAATTCATAGTATATTGGGCCTATTATTATGAGTCATTTAGTAAGGAAGTTAGAAAAACTTTCTCAAGGCTTCTTGAATATACCAATGTTAGACCCGAAGAAGGAAAATTTTAATTATGTTTTATTTTAAAAAATAAAAAATAGTTAAATTATAAGTTTCCTTTTATGAAAACAACAAGACAAATTTAGGAGTGCTTTAATATCTTACTTTTCCTTTTTAAGAAAATAAAATTGAGAATTTGGAATTTTTTTTCTTTTTAAGGAAAAATAAGTGAATTTAATATTTTTCTTTTTCTTTTTTAGAAGTAAATTTTCCATTTTTAAAAGAATAGATAAATAAATTTAGGATAGTATTTAAAAAAATTAAGGGTAAAAGCATAAAGAAAATTAAATTTTATTATACTATGAAAAAAAATAATTACAATATAACCAAATAACTTTAATTTTATAAATATAATATTTTAAAAGTTAATAACAAATACTCAATCTAGATGAAAAGAAGAAGAAATGCAAAAATTTTAAATTTAAATAGTAGAAAATTTTAAATTATATAATTAAAAATGATTTATATTGTGATTTGTACCTTTTAATATATTGTGGTTGTAACACATTTAATTAAAGAATGAAATTAAAAATAAAGTTTGAAAAAGTGAGAAAATTTAGGTGATAAATTAATTTTAAAAGTGCACCATCATAAGATAAAGATATTAATTTAAGTTAAAATTGAATCAACGAATTAATCAAAATTTTTTTCCTTTTATTTCCTATTCTATAATAGTAGAAAAAAGTACGCTATAATATTTAGTTTAAAGGTAACAAAAGACTTATGTTGCAATGTTTTTTTTTTTCCTATCATGTCGTTGTTATCTTACAATAATAGAGTAATTGATTAAGAGGAATTTAATCAGACTTTTAGTTAATTTTTCATAAGAAGAATTTTTTAATAATTCTTTTATTACCATAGTTTACTAAAAGCAAATTAAAAAATATATATATTTTTAAAGAGATGAAAATTAATATGTATTTATATTGTAAGTAACTTTTTATTTTTTAAAAGAATTTAAATGGTATATATTTTCTTTCAATTATAATAAAAAAAGAAAATTGAAATGGAATTAAATTATCATTTTTTATTCTTTTAAAAAATGACAAAATAGGAAGAGAACTAAATTTTGAGTATTTACTTTTTTATTCTTTTTGGAGAAACAAAAGAGAAAAATATGTACCAAAGAACAACCATATGAATAAAGAAAGATTTTGATGAACTTCAAAGTGCTGAATACAAGTCCATCAATCATGGATACTTGCATCAATTAGGCTATGTCTTTGGAATAGACAATATAGATTCTCATTATGCAAATTTCTCCATTCCTTGTTTGGAAAATGAAGGGATCTAAGTAATTGTCTTCGATTGGTTTTATTACCAAGGAAGCTGCCCAAAGGAAAAAACCAAGACCCTCCTATTCATTTAATTGCCATTCCACCAGCCAATAAAATCTACATTACGACTCGTCTAGTAACTTAGAACTCATAAATTTTGACTGTCATAACCATCCTTACTGCTTGAAAGAGGAGAAAGTAAGTGGCTCACCATCACAACACATTGCTTATCATTGTAGCCAGGCAACAACAGCCTCACCCCTGGCGCTTCCCACGTTGACCAACCCATCTGCTGAGTGTTGGTTTCAAAAATATTCGAAAAGTTGGAAGAAGAGATGCTAAGTATCTCTATAGAGTTTTAGATAAATGAACAATAAGGGAAAAAAATCTCATTTTGAGATTTTCCTATATGTTTTTTTCCCATAAAAGGCTCCCAACTTTTTAACAAAACAACAAAAGATAAAAACAGCAGCCAAACCTTTTTTTTTTTTCAAAAAAATAACATAACTAACTACTATGTAATCAATTCTTCATTTAAAGAAGCCAAATAAGAAAATGGAGAATAATTGAGATTTAATATACAGATAGATATGAGATGGCTCAATAAATGCATTAAGAAACCAAGACAAGTAATTGCATTATTAATATTGGACATGTCAATGGCAGATTGTCCAAACACAAGAAATGGCAAAGGCTTCATGCAAGTTTTGCCTCTTTGTTATCCTTTTCATCTTTGCAATTGGTATATCTCTTATGCCACCATCTCAACATATATGCTTGTGCTTTTTTTTTAGCCACTTGATTAGCCAGGTGCTTTCATTTAAACAAGTAGAAATCACAACAGTTAAAACAATGATTATAATTTATAACTTTAATTTATTTGAAATGATTGTGAAAAATATAATTTTTTTTAACATGTTCATTCGTGTTATTCTTTTCTTCTCACTTTTTTGTGGTTTCTTAAAGAATTTTAAATCATTGGTTTCCTATAGGTTTCATTGTGGATTCAGAGGCACGAAAAAGGGGAGATGTGAAGATAGTTTTAAAAGATTGGACGTGCCTTGCGTGAGGATTCTCTTATTAATGTTTGGCTGTGCCTTGCATGAGGATGAAAAAGGCCCATTATACCAATGGTTGTTAGATTAGCTGCTTTTATGCATGTGTAATAAAATGCTGTCGAGTATTGTGACAGATGGAGATAGAGCAGTGTGAGCTGCAATTGAAAAGACGATGCCTAACAGTAAAAACCTAACTTTGTAGTTGGCATTTGGAGAGTAACGCCTTGCGTGAAGTTCGAATACCAGAATTTGTGTCTGATTTTATGTAGTGTATGTATGAGAAAATTGATGAAAGTGCGTTGAAGTTAAATGGATAGAAATTCTTGATACCAATAATAATGTATGCATTCAAGACCAATAAAAAGATCAACAACTGTGGGTTGTGTGTTATCTGATGGGCCATTTCTTTGCTGGTCTTCCAATAATATTGCATGGGAAATTATGCACTTGTTTATGAATGATTTCCCAGACAAAAAGCTATATCTTCTTGAGTTTGTTAAACGCCATGAACAGGATTGTTGACTAATTTTCAAAAAAACTTTAATTTTTTGTGTGAAACATTTATTTTTAATTATTTGATTTGTGAGAATTTTCACTAAAAAAATCACAATTATAAAAAGATTTTTGTGATTTTTATTAGGAGCATTTCAAAAAGAATTTCTTTTTTATTTAATTATCTAAATGAGTGAAGATAAAAATTAATTTTGAGTGGGAATAAAGATGAAAATTGATATATTCTCTATCCTCAATTTTAGATTTGTTCAAAAAAGGAAAAGAATTAGAGTGCAAGCAAGTGCCCCCATTACCCAAAGAATAAATGCCCCTGTTCAAATCACGGGAGTGCGAATTTTTCGAACTAAACATTTGTAAATTAAAGTTGTAATGGGAGCCAGGCAAGGTTAAAAGTTTTGAGTGCTCAAATCCAGCGTATTGGAGAAGCTGTAATTCCTTGAAATTTGCAGCTTTCTAAAAAAAATGTTACCATTACAATATTATTGCACTTGTTACATTAGCAAAAGTTTATGAGTTACTCTAGCCAAAATCTTTTATGAATTTAGTATTCAAAATTTTACTAGATTTTTCGTAACACATAAAGTTTTTGAACTACACAAGAGATCATCACTAAGGCATTTTAGTAAGCTGTAGATTGTTAACCCACACTTTTCTCTAATGAGTATATCTCTAATTTTATTTAATCACTATATTCATTATGACTGATCCTTATAGCCAAGTTTAAAGATTATAAAATATTATTGACTAGTAAGTGCTAAAATGACATACTTTGGTTTTTAGGACAATGGCACTTGATCTGATTTAAATGATAATTGAGATTAAATCTAGTCAGTTTAAGAACACAATAACTTACATTGACTAGGTAGAATCAAAATTTTATTATGGGAGTAACATGCATGAATTTTAATTTATTAATTTGCTTATGAAAACCATCTTTTAAGATTGAGTAATACAAAAGTTATAAATCTATACGTTAATATGTATATATTAATATTAACTAAAAATATATAGGTAACAGTATTATCTTAATTTTAGAATTTTCTAGTTTATAATTTTTATGCTTTATTCATAGAATCCTAATTAACCAAAGATACTACAAAAAAATTATTTTTATAAAGATGAAAATTAATGTATGCTTATATTGTAAGATTAAAAAAAATTATTTTTAAAAAGATGAAAAACTATTTATTTATAATTTTTTGTTATTTATTATCACCATCTAGCCAGCAATTGTTTCCTAATAAGAATGTTATCAAGAGAGTGGAAAAGAAAAGGTTGAGAGAGAAATGAGAGAAAAATAGTAGATAGAGAAATAGTATATAGTGGGTTAAAGAAAGAAAAATAGAAAGAAGGTGTAGATAAAAAAAAGTAGAGATAAAACCAAATTAAGAAAAATATAGGGAGAAAAAAATGGAAAGAGAAGTTAGAGAAAGAAAATATAATAAATTAAAAAGGTGAAAGAAAAGATATTCAACATTTCTAAAAAATTTTAGATAAGTGAATAATATAGAAAAAAAATTATTATAAAATTTTGTTAAGTTATTATCTTTTTCAAAATAAGCTTATAGCATAGTAACAAAACCATAAAAAAAATAAAAGTACTACTTAAATTAAATTTTTTAAAAAATAATAATAAAACAAAATACAATAATATCAATCTTTCATTTATGAATTAAAAAAATTATTAAATAAAAGGAAAAGAATAATTGAAATTTAATACACAAAAAAAAATACAAGACTTACTCTATAAAAGCACTAAAAAACCAAGGGAAGTAGTACTATTAACAATGGACATGTACATAGCAGATTGTCCGACACAAGAAATGGTGAAAGTTTCAGCCAAGATATGCTTCTCTGTTATCCTCTTCATCTTGCAAATTCTTTTGGTAGGTGCTTTCAATTAAACAAGTAAAAATAAAAATAATTAAAAAATATTTATAATTTGTGACTTTAATTTATGTGAAAAAATTTTCTCATCGTAAAAAACATATTTTTTTATATGTGCGTTTGTGTTCTTCTTTTTTTTTTCTCTTTTTTTTTCGTGGAATCTTAAAGGAGTTTAAATCGTTGGTTTTTTGCAGGTTTATTTGCGGATTCAGAGGCATAGAAAGTGTTGGGAGGACCGTGCTCTAACGACAATGATTGCAAGGGTAGGTGTCCTCCTTCTTGCGCTAGGTGCGAGTGCTTGGTGGTAGAATGCTCGTGTGGGAACGTCCGGCCTGAAGAATTGGCCAGGGCCGAAATCAACTTTGTACCCCAAAACCAGAACCAAAACCCTAAAAAGTAAAAGTTTCATGGAGTTGGCCTCTTTGTCTCGCAGTTTTTTCATTGACATTTGAAAGTTTATTGTCAAGTCCTCCTTATCATTTGGATCTAAAAGGAATGGGCCAACCTATTGTGTAGTCTCAAATGCTTGTTGAATTATTGAGGAACATTATCTATATTTTCTAGAAAAAAAGGACTGCATCTACCTAATTGCCAATCAAAGCAACCTTATCTTTTAGGGTTTGTAAATGCTAATAAAGGCCAAACATGGCTATTAACTCGAGATTGAGTATTAGAGTAGTTATGAGAATTATGTTCTGTAGTACAGGTAAAAGCAATAAATAAACTGCCATTAACAAGTCCATCAAACAAGGATACTCGTGCCAATTAGGCTATCTCTTTGGAATTGACAATACAGATTGTCATTATTGTTGAAAATGGACCAACTTAACCTTGCAAGGTTGATCCAAAAAATCTTATATATATGAAAGAGATAAAAATAAAGCTATATAATATTATTGTTATTTTTATTGTTACACGCAAAATTTGTTTTGCATGAAATATTTATTTTTAATTATTTGATTTGTAAGAATTCCTCATAAAAAATCATAATTATAAAAATATATTTGGATCATGAAGGAAATTTTGATAAACAAACTACTTGAAATTCAACGAAAATCCTTCAACTTGATAAGTTGTATCATTTTTTCATTCATTTAAATAATACATTTCTATATCTCAATATTTAAATAGTTATTTGTTTTTTATAGATGGGAAAGGAATTAAAATGTTTTGAATGTCAATGACTTAATTGTTTCATCTACCTTAATTACAATTTAAGGTTAAAGTATAACTAATTAGTATTTGTGTTTAGTTTTATATTTTATAATTTACAATATTTAATTAATTCATTTTTTCATATGCACTTTTATGGACTCAATTTCAAAAAAGAGAACTTATGATCCTGTTTGTCATAAATGCACCAATAATACTAACTTTTGAATTAAAGAAGACGAGTTGTCTCCAAAACTTAATTATGTAGAATTAGAGAGAGCTTTCTACAAGGAGGAGAGTCCATGTCCTAGGCCTAATGTTGTTATTCAAGAAACAGACATAAGGGACGAATTTGTTGATTCAAATATGATATATGAGGATTCATTTGATATTATTCATCGTTTTGGTGCTACAAATAGTATTGGAAGTAAGAATATTCTTATAGTTTAGATCTCTTGTTTCACTCTAATAGTATCATAAATCGAGTTGATGCAAAGGAAATGACTGCATTTTCATACTATTAATTATTACGTAAAAGTATTAAATAAATGAACTAATTTGTGGACTTGTGTGGTTAGGTTTCATTTGTATATTTGTTTGCCACATCTTAACCATGCCCTTTGCATGGGCTCGTCGTGCACTTGTATTGTTTGAGGAAGCTTATTTTTCTTATAGTTTAGGTGCTTTATCCATTTTTGGTTGGGAGTAAGAATGTTCTTATAGTTGAGATGGTGAGTGATGATGATGATGATGAACTTAAGCATAATTATGTTATTATTCTTAAATTTTAAGTGTATAAATTTTTAAAAATATTATTCTATGAATTGTTTTATTCTCTTTTGAGAGTTATTCTTGTGAATTCCAAAAATTCTTATTAAAGACTTAATTGAGTGTTGGCCTTTTTGTTACTTATTTCTCCCACTTCTATCCCGCGTTAGGTGGTATCAGAGGAGTTTGGCCTATGTTGATGTTGTCTTATGGGGTTCAAGGCACTCTCTTTAACAACGAAGATCATGAATGCAACAAATCTTGTATTGGAGATATCACTCACAATAAGTAGTATGTTTGTATTCAAGTCCTTAATTTAAAAAATATTTCTTTCTTTGATGAAATTTTTTTCATTAAAGATTTTGTTAGTTGGTTAGTAGAAATTGAAGTCTATTTTGAATATAATGATATTTGTGAGGCGAAGAAAATGACTCTTGCATATTCTAAACTTCAAGATGGTACAGCTGAATGGTGGAATTATATTCAATATTTTTAATTGAGGTATGATAAATTTGAAATTCAATCATGGCTAGATATGAGAAATTTCTTAGTAGAAAAATTATATGGTAATAATATGTTTGATGAGATTTTAGAAAGTGCTGAAAAGAAATTTAATTCTTATTTTCTACTAACGGATAAATTGCATGACAATATGTCTACTCATAATGATATATCTATACATTAAGAGTCGATGGTTCAAATAGAAGAAGAAATATTAGTTGATAATCATGTGAAAAAGAAATATTAGTGGATAATCATATGCTAATTGAGGTAGACAATTCCCTTTGTATTAGTAGAGAGCTCAACGAGGAGACAAATAATTCCTTTTCTATTATTGGAGAACTCAATAAGGATCGAGTATTGTCTCTGAACCCTATTAACTCAAAAGTTAAATCCATAACTCATAGGTTCGAGGATCTTGATAATTCTTTACCATTCACATTTGTTGATTTTCTTAGAGCAGATGACCAAGTACTTAATGTTTCAGCATCATTATTTTTTAATGTCATTCTTCCCATAATTGTTGTTGGTTCTGGTTTATATTAAAGACATTGATTTATTTGAAATATTTGTTCCTAGGGCACAGAAGACTTCAATTCCTCATTATCAACTCGAGTTTCTTTCAAGTGCAAGTGGAAGGGTTTGACGCAAGATGTACTCTAAAGGATATTTTCTTGTCATTCTATTAGGAATTTTAGTTAAATTATTTAGGAAAGATACGTTAACTACTTTGGATTCTTTTTTATTTTGATTTTTAAAAAAATTTATTTAGTTTAAAATATTTTCGTAATTAAATAAATAGTTTTAGTTATAAATATCATGTAAGCCTACGCGGAGATATATGACAAATAATACAAATTCTATGAATCGTTTTATTCTCTCTTGAGTCATTCTAGTAGATTCAATCGAGTGTTGGCCTTTTTGTTACTTATTTCTCTTGCTTCCATCTTGCGTTACTTGAGGCTATTTATTTTTATGTTCATAATGTAACTCTTATTGTGTGTCACAAAAAGAAAAATATTTGCCTACCAAATTGACTAGCATTTTAATCAACTTCAAAATTTATTGGCACTTCAGATCTTAGACTTGATTTGTTTCATATATACCAAAATTTGATCGACAATCCAATATAGCATTAACATGTTTATCAATTTACGTCTAAGTATTAAAATTAAGGGGGTTTGGTTCTTTATTTGTTGGCCAATCAACTCTTATTGGAATTATGTTTGATTAACCAGTTGACATATAAGCTACATGATTATATATCACTCAAATATCACATTATAATTTAAATTACAATCACATTTTAATTTATGATAAAAGAATTATGTTGAAATTCAAGATTTTGTTTTTAGCTATGTTGTTGGTTTCTTATATTCCTTTTTTACTTCTTATTGTCTTTTGTCTAACTTGTTTTTTTTCCTTTTTTTTCTATTATCAAATATTTTATTCAATTATATTTTTAATAAATATTTATATAAAAATAAAATATAGTTAGAGAAATTTAAAGAGAAGTAAAGCGCAGAGAAAATGTTGAGAGAGATAAGAGAGAAAGTTTAAAGACATGTGAGAAAAATTGAAACATAGTACAGAATGAAAAAAATGTAAAGAAAATGTAGAGAGAGGAGACATTATACTAAAAAAAATATACTACCTTCATGTTCTAATGGATTATGAGATTTAGCAGAATGCTTGTAACGCCTTTAATAATAATGACATCTACCACCAATCCAACAATATTTTCAAAAAACTACCAAATCAATATTACATAAAAAATAGACAACAAATTATGATAGTTAGACAATAATGATTTGTTTTTTCAAATTTAGTTTATCCAAAATAAAAGCATATTAAGATTCAAGTTGAGTCACCTAATTCAAGATTTTTGAGCATTTATAGTCAATTTGAGAAAATTTGAATCTCAAATATAATTGATACCATATTAGGCCTATTATTATGAGTCATTTCTAATTTGATTCATGATCCACCCACAAAATTATTTATATAGTATTACTATTTTGCATATCATTATGGGCTATGGATAATGCTTTAGACCAAAGTTTGAAAAACAAAATAGGTAGTTATCTTTTAAATTATTATTTTACAAATAAATAATGAATATTTATCTCTTATCATTAAGTAAGGTAGTTAGAAAAACTTTCTCAAGGCTTCCTAAATATACCAATGTTAGGCCTTGAGAAGGAAAATTTTAATTATGTTTTATTTTAAAAATAGAAAATAGTTAAATTATAAATTTCATTTTATGAAAACAACAAGAGAAATTTAAGAGTGCTTTAATATCTTACTTTTCCTTTTTAAGAAAATAAAATTGAGTTTGGAGTCTTTTTTTCTTTTTAAGGAAAAATAAGTGAATTTAATATTTTTCTTTTTCTTTTTTAGAAGTAAATTTTCCCTTTTTAAAAAAATAGATAAATAAATTTATGATAGTATTTAAAAAAATTAAGGGTAAAAGCATAAAGAAAATTAAATTTTATTATACTATGAAAAAAATAATTACAATATAATCAAATAACTTTAATCTTATAAATATAATATTGTAAAAGTTAATAACAAATACTCAATTTAGATGAAAAGAAGAATAAATGCAACAATTTTAAATTTAAATAGTAGAAAATTTTAAATTATATAATTGAAAATAATTTATATTGTGATTTGTACCTTTTATTATATTTTGGTTGTAACACATTTAATTAGGGACTTTTGTTTCTTAACTTGTTGGCCTGTCAACTCTTATTGGAATGATGTTTTATTAACCAGTTGACACATAACCTCCATGATTATATATCACTCAAATATCACATTACAATTTTAATTATGATCACATTTTAATTCATGATAAAAGAATTATGTTGAAATTCAAGATTTTTTCTCTAACCATATTATTGGTTTCTTTTATTTCTTTTTACTTCTTATTGTCCTTTGTCTAGCTTCTTTTTTTCTTTTTTTTTTCTATTATCAAAAATTTTATTCAATTATATTTTAAATAAATATTTTATATAAAATAAAATGTAATTGGAAAAAATTTGAAGAGAAGTAAAACGTAGAGAAAATGTTGAAATATATAAGAGAGAAAGTTTGAAAATATATAAGAAAAATTAACACATAGTACATAATGAAAAAAAATGTAAAACAATGTAGAAAAGAAAAGAGATAGTATATTTTAAAAAATATACTATTTTCGTGTTATAATAGATTAATAAGTACATATTTTATAAGTAACTTTTTATGAGGAATATTTTTTTTCTTTTTATTTATTTCACTTAATTTATGAAATAAATAAATATTATCACTTGGTAGCTTTAGGATCTCTTTAATTATAATGAAAATTTTTCCTTTTATTTTTTATTAGCCACTATTTTAGTTTTATTTTTTTATTTATGGTATCTATTTATTTATAATTTTTAGATAAATCAATAGTATAAAAAATCTTAAGTTAATTTCTTTTCCAATATAAGCTTCCAATATATTAACAAAATGACAAAAAATAAAAGTACCACTTAAATCAAAATTTAATTTTTTTCTAAAAAAATAACATAATTAATTATAATAATATTAATCTTTAAGAAAAAAATCACTAAATGAAAGAAAAAAATAATTAAAATTTAATACACAGAAAAATACAAGACTTACACTATAAAAGCATTAAGAAATCACGAGAAGTAGTTGTACTATTAACAGTGGATGAGTACGTAGTAGCAGATTGGTCGACACAAAAAATGGCGAAAGCTTCAGCCAAGATATGCTTCTCTGTTATCCTCCTCGTCTTTGCAATCAGTAATCTCTTTCTCCGTTCTCTCAACATATACGTTTGCGAATTTTTTTGGTAGGTGTTTTTAATTAAATAAATCAAAATAAAAATAATTAAACAATATTTCTAATTTATGACTTTAATTTACGTGAAAAATTTTCTCATCGTAAAAATCATATTTTTTTTATATGTGCGTTTGTGTTCTTCTTCTTTTTTTCTCATTTTTTTGTTGTGGAATCTTAAAGGATTGAGCATGGCCGTTAAGTTGAGATTGAGCATTATAGTAATTATGAGATTTATGTACTGTAGTGTAGGTAAAAGTAATAAATAAACTGCCATTGACAAGTCCATCAAACATGGATACTCACGTCAATTAGGCCATCTCTTTGGAATTGACAATACAGAATGTCATCAAGCAAATTTCTCCGTTGGATTGTTTGGAAAAATGAAGGGATCAAAGTAATCATCTACGATTGATTTTATTTTTAAAAATGGACCAACTTAGCCTTGCAAGGGTTGATACAAAAAATCTTATATATAAGAAAGAGATAAAAATAAAGTTATATAATATTATTGTTATTTCTATAGTTACACAAAAATGTTTTAAAAGTGAAGGTTTGAAGAGATATGAGAAAAATTGAAATATAATATAAAATGAGAAAAAATATAAAGAGAATGTAGAGAGAAGATACAGTATATTAAAAAGAATATACTACCATCGTATTATAATAAATTAATAAGTACTTATATTATAACTAATTTCTTATTTTTTTTAAAAACTTAAATGATATATTTTTTTCTTTCAGTTATAAAAAAATGAAATAGAATTAAATTATTATTTTTTATTCTTAATAAAAAGGAAGAGATATTTTCCTTTTTTTTCTTTTTTCTTTTTGGAGAAACAAAACAGAAAATTACAAAGAAGATGTTTTTCCTTTCTTTTATTTGTTTTTCTTAATTTATGAAATAAAGAAATATTACCATGTGGTAGCCTTAAAATCTCTTTAATTACAATATCAATTTTTTAAATTTATTTTTAATTATTCACTATTTTAATTTTATTATTTATTATTTATTGTCACTATCCATCTATTATTTTTTGTTATTTATTATCACCATCTACTTATTTGTTCTTACCAAAGATTTTTTTTAACAAGAATTTTCTCAAGAAAGAGAAGAAAAGGTAGATTGAGAAATGATAAAGAAAAATAGTAGATAAAAAAATAATATAAAGTGAGGTAAAGAAAGAAATATGGGGAGAAAGTATTGATAAAAAAAGAGTAGAGATAAATTTTATCAACATAATAGACTATACAATCACAAAAAAAAGTCATAATTTAAATGTACTTTAACCTAAAGTAGTTGCCTTGACTTTCATGAGATTGTTGAGCTATCAAAGATAATGGAATGACTACCCATTGCAGCCACCTCCAACCAAGATAATGGCACCAAAGAACATAGATTGGAGTTTGTGCAACTATGCTCTCTTTTGTCTGTGTGGACATGATAACTCAATAGGATAGAATATCCAATTTTTATATTATGATTTAAAAAGGAAAAAAAAAACCTTAGTTCATGTGGGGTTGTTTATTCCATAATTCTTGTAACGAGGGAATTTATATTTGATTTGTTTTTAAAGTGCCATAATATCCGAAAACCATGAATTAAAAAACTTTCATGGAGGCAAAAATAAGAACTAACAACTGTCATCAAAACCAAATAATTTAGAATTTTGAGTGCCAGCATGGCCTAATTGTCGGCACTCACCACATGCTATAAGGTGGGCTCCACATGGCAAGTTTTGAGTTAATCGAATTTTCAACTCATTTGTTTGTATTTTCTTACTTAATTAAGAATTTTTTTTGTCAAAATTTATTTGGAGGACAAAATATTCTTTGATAAATTTTGATATGCTAGCCAAGTCTTCAAGGTTATAATGTCACAATCTGTTATAGTTTCATATAATGAAATAATCATAGTAAATATAATTAAGTTATTTATAATTACAACAAAATATGGTCTAAATGGGTCATTGCCTTGTTTTAGAAAAATTGGTGTGACTTATTGTTTGCCTTGGCCCTTCTTTGTTGACAAACAGAGGTCTTTCAATGGGCTAAAGCAAGGTTGAAAAAATTGGATTGGACTAACGGATTGAACTAACCGATGAGTTTATAATTTGGCTCGATTCTTTCTTACAATTAGTCAGAATAAGAATTGATGGAAAAGCCGATGAACCGAACCTAACTTTTACAGGTTTACTGGATGAGAGTTGTGGTGCGAATTGGATCACGTTTGTACATCATAGGAAATTTGGATGATAAGGTTTTATGCAATTACATGATCTATTTGGCTAAGATAGAATGAACAAAATTTTATGGGTAAGAGTTTTTCAATTGAGAGAATAAGCGATCTAATTTGATTTAAATTATGGTAGTGGTTAATAGTGAAGTAACTCCATTGGAGTTTTATGTTTAATGAGTTTTTTTTATAAATTTAAAAGGTGTCTATCATAGGAGAAAAGTAAAGTTGTGCTTGTGAGACCTAATATGGGTTGTACCTCTACGTGATAATTTCAAATTCAACACGGATGCAATACACTTAGACAATCTTGCGAGAGAAGATGCTAAGTAAGCCTTGAAGAGTTTGAGCGAACCAGTGGAAGACTTGTGGGAAGCAATTAACCGAACAAGAAGAACTTGAGAGAGCTAGAGAGAGAGAGCACAAGAGCTTTGCAAGTAAACTTGTATTGATTGAAAAGATGCGTGCTTTACAAATGAAATGAGTAGCCTATTTATGCAACTCAAAAGAAGGACCTAGAAAGGAATATGCTTTGGCATATGCTATGACTATCCTAGATAAGGAATATTCGAGGTATATATATGGATTATTCTAGATATTCCTTCTAGAATTCTCTTAGTCAATTGTAGGCTTCTAGGACCTTTCATAGCAAATGGGCTTGACAGCCCTTGGAAGTTGGGTCTTGGCCCAAATTTACACCTTAAGGATACATGAGTGGGCCGAATCAATGTATCCTTATAACATCCTCTCCCACTTAATTCTGTGACATTTTTAGCCTTAAATTGCCAAATGTGATCAACAAATTTTCAAAATTGGTCTTCTTGTTCCCAACTAGCCTCGTGGTCTGGCAGAGCCTTTCATTTTACTAAGTACTCGGTATAGTTGAAAATCCCCTTTTCTGGATCACTCAATCAGCAAGGATGCATTCCACCTCCTTCTTAAATTCGGTGACCACAGCTGTTGGTGCGCGCTTTGACTCAGTTCGGCTTGGATCCTCTTTGTCTCCATAGAAAGGCTTTAAAAGACTTACATGGAAAACGTTGTGGATCTTCAGCTTTGGAGGGAGTTGGACTTAATAGGCGGCCTTCTCTACATGCTTGATGATAGGAAATGGCCCTTCGTACTTCCGTACCAAGCCCTTGTGTACATTACGTAGAGACTTGAACTGGTTTGGTAGCAACTTCACCATCACCATGTCTCCCGCAGTGTAGTCTTTTGGGTGTCGCCTGGTGTCAACCCATCTTTTCATCTTCTGGCCGCTTTGTCAACACAAACCCTTGTTATGTCTGCTTCCTCATGCCATTCCTTTGCAAACTTGAAGGTAGACAGGTTGTTGCCAATGTAAGGAGAGGCAATAGCACTTGGTGTCAGTGGTTGTTGTCCCATAACAATCTCAAATGGACTTTTGGTTGTGGCCTCGCTCCTCTAAAGGTTGTATGAGAATTGGGCAGCGTTGAGTAGCTTCGCCCAATCTCATTGGTGAGCACTGACATAGTGTCTTAAGTATTATTTGAGCAAGGCATTAACTCACTCAATTTGCCCATCGGTTGGAGGATGGAAGCTTGTCGAGAAGTTTAGCTCAGTTCCTAGCAACTTGAATAGTTTGCACCAGAATTTACCTGTAAAGTGGGAGTCTCTGTCACTGATGATGCTCTTTGGCACTCCTCATAGCTTTACTATATGTTCCTAAAGAACAAGTGAGCAGCTTTGTCCACCTTGCAATCAACAAGGTTTGGAATGAAGGTGCCATACTTGCTGAACCAATCGACTACAACCATGATGCTTTTGCATCCTTCAGACTTTGGTAGAGCCACGATAAAGTCCATTGAGACACTATCCCACGGCTTATCGGGAGTGGGTAGTGGCTCAAGTAGGCCAGCTGGTGGTTGCTATTCTACCTTGTCTTGTTGGCAAACTGCACATAGGCCTCGACATCTGCATGTATATGCGGCAAAAAGTAATGTTGTTGGATAAGAGTAAGGGTTTGTGTCATTCCTGGGTGACCAGCCCATAGAGAGTCATGGCATTCCTTGAGGATCTCCTTTCGCAAGTTTCCCCACTTTGGCACGAAGACGCGATTCTCGATCGTCGTTAAGACTTCATCGTTCACCCAAAATCGATGAGTCTTCCCCTCACTAGCCAATCTCAATAGGTTGTTGGCCAGCTTGTCTTGTCCAGTACCTTTCTTGATCCATTTAAGGAGGTTTCTTGTAGGAGTACTAGTGGCAAGAGCCACTATTTCTACCTTTCAACTCAACACATCAGCAACTACGTTGGCTTGACCGGGATTATATTACAATGTGTAGTCGAATTCCGTCAGGAAGTCTTGCCAACGAGCTTGCTTGGGGCTGAGTTTCTTTTGAGTCTAGAAGTAGCTCGTAGCAACATTATTGGTCATGATCATGATTCTACTTCTAAGGAGATAATGTCTCCAAGTACGCAAGCAATGGATGATGACAGTCATCTCCTTGTCCTGGATGGTATACCGTTTCTTCGTATTGTTTAGCTTGTGACTCTCATAGGCAATGGGATGCCTATCTTGCATCAAGACTCCTCCAATCACGAAGTCGGATGAGTAAGTGTGGACTTCAAAGGACATTTTGTAGTCCGGTAACGCCATAACAGGCTCCTTGGAGATTGTTTGCTTTAATCTCTCAAAGGAAACTTGGCATTCATTCGCCCAATGCCAAGTGTGGTTTTTCTTCAGGAGGTTGGTCAAGGGTGCGGCTACGACAGAGTATCCCTTGATGAACCGATGGTAGTAATTGACAAGTCCCAGGAAAGATCACAATTCTGGGACCTTAGTTGGAGGCTCCTATTGTTGGATGGCTCGCACCTTCACTGGATCCATCAAAAGTCTACCATCCTTGATTTGGTGACCAAGGAAGTCCACCTCTTGCTTGGAAAACGAGTACTTCTCCTTCTTGACGAACAATTTGTTTACCCGTAGAGCTTGGAGGACTTGCTTGAGGTGCTCAATGTGCTCCTCAAGTGTGTTGCTATTTACCACAATGTCATCTAAATAAACTACCACGAATTTGTCCAGGAAAGGATGTACTACCTTGTTCATGAGTGTGCAGAAGGTGACTAGTGCATTAGTGAGGCTGAATGGCATGACCAAGAACTCAAACGCTCTATAGTGTGTCACACAGGTTGTCTTTGGCTCATTACATTGTGCTATGTGAACCTGGTAGTATCCCGATTGCAAATCCATCTTGGTGAAGTACCTCACCTTCCTAAGTTGGTCAAAGAGATCAGCTATCAAGGGGATTGGATACTTGTTCTTGATACTGACCTTGTTCAAGGCTCGGTAGTCAATACACATGCGAAGTGATCCATCCTTCTTCTTCTAGAAAAGGACTGGGGCACCGAATGAGGGTTTTGATGGTTGAATGTAGCCTGACTCGACCAAATCGTGGAGCTGCTTCTTCAGTTTGGTGAGCACCGGAGGTGCCATACGGTAAGGAACCACGGTAGGGGGTTTGGCATGGGGTTCTAGCTCAATGTGGTGATTCCCATCTTGCTTTGGTGGAAGCTTCTTAGGTAGCTCGGAAGGCATGAAGTCCTTGAACTTGTTAAGGACAGCCTAAATCGGTTGCGGAAATGTGGGAGTTGGTATTGCTTAGTCTTCCCGATCGCTTAGCTCTTGTATGGTAGCGACATAGCCAGGACCCGACTTGAGACCCCACTTGAATTACAAGGTCAAGATCATTGATGGTTGAGATCTCTCCTTATGCTTCAAGGGGACTACGCGGATCTTATAGTTGTCGATAACCACAAGAGAACGTGAAGCAGGCACAGGAAAAGCTAGAGCTTCACAAAAAAATGCAAGACCTAACACCACTTTGAAATCATCTATGGGAATGACAGTAAAGTCTAACTTACCCGTCCATTCACCAATTTGGACAGCAACTCCGTGTGCCATGCCTTGGATAGGCCTTGCTTCAGAGTTCACCACTTTGATGGTGCCGTTTCCCTTCATTAGTTTGAGGCCTAGATGTTTGGCCTCTTCTACATCCATGAAGTTGTGCGTTGCCCCTTGATGGCAAGATCAGCGTACAACAGTCCCTTCTCCTCGGCAACTGTTGGGGAGAAACACTTTGAGAGATTACCCAATCATTGGATAGATCCCATGTCCACTTGGGCTTCTTCTTCGGTCTTTTCTAGGTCGAGCGCCGCCATCATAGCATTCATAGCTTTGTGTTTGGGGCAATCCTTCACCCAGTATGGTCCATCACAAATAAATAGGGTTTAGAAGGATTAATCGAGTTGTGCTTACCTTCAGACTTCTTCTCATGCTTGGGGCAGTCATTTGAGGGCCTTTGTTGTCCACCCTCATTGCGACCAGAATCCTGCTTCTTTTGCTCGACCTTCTCTCCCCCACTTATGCCAGAGTTCGGCTTCTTGCTCTTGGAGTGAGCAAAGTAGTCAACGAAGGTTTCGACAGCAGCAACAACAGCATCTAAGGTCTACACATTACGCCTCTCCAGCTTGACTCTTGCCCAATCCTTCAAGCCGTCTTTGAAGTAGAAGAGCAGCTCCCTATCGGACATTTCGATTTCAAGCATGAGGGTCGTAAATTCTTTAATGTAGTTAGAAATACTACCTGTCTGACAAAGGTGTCACAACTTCCCTCTCGCTTCGCTGTCTGCATTGTGAGGGACCAAGTACCTACGTACTTCAGCCTTGAATTGTTCCCAAGTGTTGATGATACATAAGCCTTTCTCCCGTTCAGAGTGCTTTCCTCTCCACCAGAGTTGGGTAGCATCTCTTAGAAAGATTGGGGCATTGCCTATACTGGCCAGATCGTCGACAACCCCCATGGCCTTGAAGTACTGCAAGACCGAACAAGAAGTTTTCCACGACAATGGCATTCCGTGTGCCATTGTACATGGCAGGCTTCGGGACCTTCAAGCCATGTACCGCAGTGGAAGTGCTAGTAGTGGTAGCCGTACTAGTGAGCGAGTTGTTTCAAAGAAAGGACTCCATCTCCCTACAAAGGGCATGCATCTCTCCTTCAACAAACTCACGAAGGTTAGACATACCTTGATTTAGGGAGCATACCTCTCCCCTAAACGAGCGGCCATACTCTTCAATCATGAGTTTGGCAGCTCGTGCGATCTCTGCATTCTTATGGATCGAGTTGTCAACTTGATCGCTAAGATCTCCCACAATGGAGTTTATGTCGAACACATGAGTCCTTGGTTTCCTTTGCTGGAACCTTAGACTTGCCATGTTTGGCTGGAGCATGTTGCTCATCACGCCCACAAGCTTCTTGCTTCATTTGTTGTCATCGAAAGTGGTCTCAACAAATCCTTCCTCACCTGCTATACTCATAACTCAAATAAGATTCAAGTAGAGACTAGGTAACCAGGCTTTGATACCACATGTCACGGAGTTGGGCTTGGATGTACTTTAGATGTGCTAACCCGTGCGGCACGTAGACAATCTTGCGAGAGAAGATGCTAAGTAAGCCTTGAAGAGTTTGAGCAAACCAGCGGAAGACTTATGGGAGGCAAGTAACCGAACAAGAAGAACTTGAGAGAGTTAGAGAGAAAGAGCATAAGAGCTTTGCAAGTGAACTTGTATTGATTGAAAGTATGTGTGCTTTACAAATGAAATGAGTAGCCTATTTATACATCTCAAAAGAAGGACCTAGAAAGGAATGTACTTTGGCATATGCTATGACTATTCTAGATAAGGAATATTCTAGGTATATACATGGATTATTTTAGATATGGTCCCTTCCAGAATTCTCTTAGTTAATTGTGGGCTTCTGGGACCTTTCGTAGCAAATGGGCTTGACATCTCTTAGAGGTTTAGGTCTTGGCCCTAGAGGTTTGGGTCTTGGCCCGAATTTACACTTTAAGGATACATGAGTGGGCCGGATCAATGTATCCTTGTGACAGAAGGCTGTTATAAGAGGCTTGTTACGATGGGATGACGAGAAGGTCGTGTGTTTATTTTTCAAGGTAGTTGAGACTACCATTATTAATAGGGTAGAGTTACTTGCAATTTGGAAGTTAGTTCACCTTTGGAGTCTATAGAATATGACAGAGAGGGCTTCACTTATTATTGAGAGCAACCCCTAAACTATAATTGCTTAGATCAATAATAGGAATAGAAGATTATCAGTGCTTGATGATGTCACCATTAGAACTAATGATTGAGTTTCTTTTGTCTTTTAACCTCCAATATGCAACCAGTTTGTTAATGTCTTGGAAATATAGGGAAAATCCCTTCATGTAAAAATAATGGTATGGTTATGAGGAATTAATCTATACTATACACTAGGGTTTGCATGTAGGTGGTTAATGTATTTTTTACTTAACTGGAATATCATCATATTTATGACTTCATAAATTGTATAAATTCCTTATTATTAAATAACTTGAAGTTAAAAAAAAGTGTAAGATATCTCCAATAAGGACATTTTAGTAAGCTGCATATTCTTAACTTAAAATTTTATTTAATCAACATGTTTATAGTTTGATATATCATTGGTTTTTATTTTTGAATTAAGAATAACATCTCTATCCATTATTGCTAATACTTTAGCAAAGGTTCAAGATTAAAATAATATTATTAATATAAGTGCTAAAAAGTTATACTATAGTTTTTAGAACAATAGTTCTTGATCTAATTTATATTATAATTGAGATTAAGTCTGGTCGGTTTAAGACCACAGTTCCTTATATTGATTAGGAAAAATCAAAATTTTATTATGGGAGTGACATGCATAAACTTTAATTTATTAATTTGCTTAAATAATAAGAGAACTTTTTTTTAAAATAGTGTAATATAGAAATATAAATCTATAATGTGTTATATATCTATTTATATTAATATTAATATTATTGAATATGAGACAAAGTCCATAATTCTAAATAATTTTTTAAACAATAAACACAAATGTGACGACTTTGTCTTACTTTATAATTTTTTTAATAATTTTTTATAATTTATAATTTTAATATTAATTTAATAATAATATTTTATCCGTAGCATCTTGGTTAACCAAGACACTCAAAAAAGTCATACACAAAGGCTTGCAAAGACCAATAAGTCAAAACCCATGAAAACCTCAGATCTAAAGATCGAAACTCAACACTTCCTTAGTCCATCTCAACCCCCAATCAAAACTCAACAATAATTTGGAAGAAAAATGATCTACTGCAAACCTAAGATTGCTGCACCCCAAAATCTATGACCAAAGAAGTTGCCCCAAAGAAAAAGCCTTGATCCTCCTGTACTTGTAAATGCAATCCCATCAGCCAATAAAATCCATATTAAGATTCATCACCAAGAAGGATTCACATGACTCCATTCAATCTAGGAGAATGACAGATATTAATTGGGGAGATGCGAAGATAGTTTTAGAAGATTTTGCATTAAGGAAGCAAACTAATCCAAGTTTTTATTTCTACTATAGGTTAAAGGATGATAATACTTTTGGTAGCCTTTATTTTTCAGATTCCAAGTCACAAGTGTTAGATACCTTGGAGACTTGATGTATTTATGAGTACGATTGAGTGCAGGAGGCATTTAGTAGGAAGATATGTATCCATAACCTCGGGAAAAGGATTGACTCTGAGGGCTGGGCCCAGGGGACCCAGCCCGAACCCGTTGGCTAACGGCGGACTGCTCGAGCAGCTCCCACGGCGATAGCCCTTTGTAAAAAAGAAAAAAGAAAAAATAGAGAGTTGACTTAATGAGGTATAAATACCTCATTAAGATTAGGTTAATTTTTTTTTTAAGTGAGAGAGAGGGAGAGGCTATTGGCTGAAACACACACAGAGAGAGAGAGAGAGAGAGAGAGAGAGAGAGAGAGAGAGAGAGAAATGGGAGAGATAATCTAATAGAGTGTTGGCCATATATTTTAAAATCTAACTGTGAATTCTTATTTGATTTAGTTAGAACTTTGCTGAAGGATAGAGACTATCTTGTTCTTTATTCTGAACAGTGGAGATCCAATTTGGTGGACTCTAAGTGTAGATTCTAATTTACATTTTGTGGTTCATACTTTGAGAAGCTATTCTGCGTGTAGTTTCAATCAACCTTATAATCAAACGATTGTTTGTGGTCTAATCAAACTTTATTTTGGTCAGTTGATTAAGGACACCTAGATTTTGATTTTGAATGGTTGGATTGTGATTTGGCTTTCTACAAGGGCAGGATTATATCTCAAATTGTGATCACTTGTTTCTGGTAATACTCTATTTTCTCTATTGTGGCAGTGTAGATGAATTGTGTAAATGAATATTATTCTGTTGTTTGATTAAGCTGAAATGTGGATAGCCAGTAGGGAACATCTGAAATTTCATCTTGAATGGTTGGATTGTTGTTTGAGGTCTGGTTGTTAAGTTATTATTGACAGAAATTGTCTTTCATTTTGATTAACTTATTTGGCCTCTCACTTTAGTTCAAATTGAACAAATTGAGTTTGTTCAATTTGGTTAAAGTAATTGAAGTTGTGTACCTTTATTGTATTCACTTATTCATTATAATGAAGTTAATTTTTTGACTATTGCATCTGTGTTTTTCTCTTTACTTTAAAGGGATTTTCCACATAAAAGATCAATGTGTTCTTGTAAAATTGTTTAAGTTGTCATATTTAATATTCAGTAGTATGTATTCACTTGTTCATTATAGTGAAGATCATGAATGCAACAAATCTTGTATTGGAGATATCACTCACAATCAGTAGTATGTTTGTATTCAAGTCCTTAATTTCAAAAATATTTCTTTCTTTGATGAAAATTTTTTCATTAAAGATTTTGTAAGTTGGTTAGTAGAAATTGAAGTCTATTTTGAATATAATGATATTTGTGAGGCAGTGAAAATGACTCTTGCATATTCTAAACTTCAAGATGGTACAGCTGAATGGTGGAATTATATTCAATATTTTTAATTGAGGTATGGTAAATTTGAAATTCAATCATGGCTAGATATGAGAAATTTATTAGTAGAAAAATTTTATGGTAATAATATGTTTGACGAGATTTATGACTTTAATTTATGTGAAAAAATTCTCTCATCGTAAAAAACATATTTTTTTATATGTGCATTTGTGTTCTTCTTTTTTTTTTTCTCTTTTTTTTTCGTGGAATCTTAAAGGAGTTTAAATCATTGGTTTTATGCATGTTTATTTGGGGATTTAGAGGCACGGAAAGTGCCAGAAGGACTGTGCTCTAACGACAATGACTGCAAGGGTAAGTGTCCTCCTTCTTGCGCTAGGTGCGAGTGCTTGGTTGTAGAATGCTCGTGTGGGAACGTTCGGCCTGAAGAATTGGCCAAGGCTGAAATCAACTTTGTACCCCAGAACCAGAACCAAAACCCTAAAAAGTAAAAGTTTCATGGAGTTGGCCTCTTTGTCTCACAGTTTTTTGATTGACATTTGAAAGTTTGTTGTCAAGTCCTCCTTATCATTTGGATCTAAAAAGAATGGGCCAACCTATTATGTAGTCTCAAATGCTTGTTGAATTATTGAGGAACGTTATCTATATTTTCTAGAAAAAAAGGACTGCATCTACCTAATTGCCATTCAAAGCAACCTTATCTTTTGGGTTTTGTAAATGCTAATAAAGGCCAAACATGGCTGTTAAGTCGAGATTGAGCATTAGAGTAGTTATGAGAATTATGTTCTGCAGTACAGGTAAAAGCAATAAATAAACAGCCATTAACAAGTCCATCAAACAAGGATACTCGTGCCAATTAGGCCATCTCTTTGGAATTGACAATACAAATTGTCATTATGCAAATTTTCTCCTTTTGTTGTTTGAAAAAATGAAGGGATCAAAGTAATCTTCTTCGATTGGTTTTATTGTTGAAAATGGACCAACTTAACCTTGCAAGGTTGATCCAAAAAATCTTATATATATATATGAAAGAGATAAAAATAAAGCTATATAATATTATTGTTATTTTTATTGTTACACGCAAAATTTTTTTTGCGTCAAATATTTATTTTTAATTATTTGATTTGTAAGAATTCCTCCTAAAAAATCATAGTTATAAAAAATATATTTGGATCATGAAGGAAATTTTGGTAAACAAACTACTTGAAATTCAACGAAAATCCTTCAACTTGATAAGTTGTATCATTTTTTCGTTCATTTAAATAATACATTTCTATATCTTAATATTTAAATAGTTATTTGTTTTTTATAGATGGGAAAGGAATTAAAATGTTTTGAACGTCAATGACTTAATTGTTTCATCTACCTTAATTACAATTTAAGGTTAAAGTATAAGTAATTAGTATTTGTGTTTAGTTTTATATTTTATAATTTAGAATATTTAATTAATTCATTTTTTCATATGCACTTTTATGGACTCAATTTCAAAAAAGAGAACTTATGATCCTGTTTGTCATAAATGCACTAATAATACTAACTTTTGAATTAAAGAAGAGGAGTCGTCTCCAAAACTTAATTATGTAGAATTAGAGAGAGCTCTTTACAAGGAGGAGAGTCTATGTCCTAGGCCTAATGTTGTTATTCAAGAAACAGACATAAGGGACGAATTTGTTCATTCAAATATGATATATGCAGATTCATTTGATATTATTCATCGTTTTGGTGCTACAAATAGTATTAGAAGTAAGAATATTCTTATAGTTTAGATCTCTTGTTTCACTCTGATAGTATCATAAATCGAGTCGGTGCAAAGGAAATGACTGCATTTTCATACTATTAATTATTACGTAAAAGTATTAAATAAATGAACTAATTGGTGGACATGTGTGGTTAGGTTTCATTTGTATACTTGTCTGCCATATCTTAACCATGCCTTTTGCATGGGCTCGCCGTGCACTTGTATTGTTTGAGGAAGCTTATTTGTCTTATAGTTTAGGTGTTTTATCCATTTTTGGTTGGGAGTAAGAATGTTGTTGAGATGGCGAGTGATGATGATGATGATGATGAACTTAAGCATAATTATGTTATTATTCTTAAATTTTAAGTGTATAAATTTTAAAAAATATTATTCTATGAATTGTTTTATTCTCTTTGAGAGTTATTCTTGTGAATTCCAAAAATTCTTATTAAAGACTTAATTGAGTGTTGGCCTTTTTGTTACTTATTTCTCCCACTTCTATCCCGCGTTAGGTGGTATCAGAGCAAGTTTGGCCTATGTTGATGTTGTCTTATGAGGTTCAAGGCACTCTCTTTAACAACGAAGATCATGAATGCAACAAATCTTGTATTGGAGATGTCACTCACAATCAGTAGTATGTTTGTATTCAAGTCTTTAATTTCAAAAATATTTCTTTCTTTGATGAAAATTTTTTCACTAAAGATTTTGTCAATTGGTTAGTGGAAATTGAAGTCTATTTTGAATATAATGATATTTGTGAGGCAGAGAAAATGACTTGCATATTCTAAACTTCAAGATGGTACAACTAAATGGTGGAATTATATTCAATATTTAATTGAGGTATGGTAAATTTGAAATTCAATCATGGCTAGATATGAGAAATATATTAGTAGAAAAATTTTATGGTAATAATATGTTTGACAAGATTTTAGAAAGTGCTGAAAAGAAATTTAATTCTTATTTTCTACCAACAGATAAATTGCATGACAATATGTCTACTCATAATGATATATCTATACATTAAGAGTCGATGGTTCAAACAGAAGAAGAAATATTAGTTGATAATCATGTGAAAAAGAAATATTAGTGGATAATCATGTGCTAATTGAGGTAGACAATTCCCTTTGTATTAGTAGAGAACTCAACGAGGAGACAAATAATTCCTTTTCTATTATTGGAGAACTCAACAAGGATCGAGTATTGTCTCTGAACCCTATTAACTTAAAAGTTAAATCCATAACTCACAGGTTCGAGGATCTTGATAATTCTTCACCATTCGTATTTGTTGATTTTCTTAGAGCAGATGACCAAGTACTTAATGTTTCAGCATCATTATTTTTTAATGTCATTCTTCCCATAATTGTTGTTGGTTCTGGTTTATATTAAAGACATTAATTTATTGGAAATATTTGTTCCTAGGGCATGGAAGACGTCAATTCCTCATTATCAACTCGAGTTTCTTTCAAGTGCAAGTGGAAGGGTTTGACGCAGGACGTACTATAAAGGATATTTTGTTGTCATTCTATTAGGAATTTTAGTTAAATTATTTAGGAAAGATACGTTAACTACTTTGGATTCTTTTTTATTTTGATTTATTTTAAAAATTTTTTTATTTAGTGTAAAATATTTTCATAATTAAATAAATATTTTAGTTGTAAATATCATGTAAGCCTATGAGGAGATATATGACAAATAATACAAATTCTATGAATCGTTTTATTCTCTCTTGAGTCATTCTAGTAGATTCAATCGAGTATTGGCCTTTTTGTTACTTATTTCTCTTGCTTCCATCTTGCGTTACTTGAGGCTATTTATTTTTATGTTCATAATGTAACTCTTATTGTGTGTCACAAAAAGAAAAATATTTGCCTACCAAATTGACTAGCATTTTAGTCAACTTCACAATTTATTGGCACTTCAGATCTTAGACTTGATTTGTTTCATATATACCAAAAATTTGATTGACATTCCAATATAGCATTAACATGTTTATCAATTTACATCTAAGTATTAAAATTAAGGGGGTTTGGTTCTTTATTTGTTGGCCGATCAACTCTTATTGGAATTATGTTTGATTAACCAGTTGACACATAAGCTACATGATTATATATCACTTAAATATCACATTATAATTTAAATTACAATCACATTTTAATTTATGATAAAAGAATTATGTCGAAATTCAAGATTTTGTTAGCTATGTTGTTGGTTTCTTATATTCCTTTTTACTTCTTATTGTCTTTTGTCTAACTTGTTTTTTTTCTTTTTTTCTATTATCAAATATTTTATTCAATTATATTTTTAATAAATATTTATATAAAATAAAATATAGTTAGAGAAATTTAAAGAGAAGTAAAGTGTAGAGAAAATCTTGAGAGAGATAAGAGCAAAAGTTTAAAGAGATGTGAGAAAAATTGAAACATAGTACATAATGAAAAAAATGTAAAGAAAATGTAGAGAGAGGAGACATTATACTGAAAAAAAATATACTACCTTCATGTTCTAATGGATTATGAGATTTAGCAGAATGCTTGTAATGCCTTTAATAATAATGACATCTACCACCAATCCAGCAATATTTTAAAAAAACTACCAAATCAATATTACGTAAAAAAAATAGACAACAAATTATGATAGTTAGACAATAATGATTTTTTTTTCAAATTTAGTTTATCCAAAATAAAAGCATATTAAGATTCAAGTTGAGTCACCTAATTCAAGATTTTTGAGCTTTTATAGTCAATTTGAGAAAATTTGAATCTCAAATATAATTGATACCATATTAGGCCTATTATTATAAGTCATTTCTAATTTGATTCATGATCCACCCACAAAATTATTTATAAAGTATTACTATTTTGCAGATCATTGTGGGCTATGGATAATGCTTTAGACCAAAGTTTGAAAAACAAAATAAGTAGTTATCTTTTAAATTATTATTTTACAAATAAATAATGAATATTTATCTCTTATCATTAAGTAAGGTAGTTAGAAAAACTTTCTGAAGGCTTCCTAAATATACCAATGTTAGGCCCTGAGAAGGAAAATTTTAATTATGTTTTATTTTAAAAATAGAAAATAGTTAAATTATAAATTTCATTTTATGAAAACAACAAGAGAAATTTAAGAGTGCTTTAATATCTTACTTTTCCTTTTTAAGAAAATAAAATTGAGTTTGGAGTCTTTTTTTCTTTTTAAGGAAAAATAAGTGAATTTAATATTTTTCTTTTTCTTTTTTAGAAGTAAATTTTCCCTTTTTAAAAAATAGACAAATAAATTTATGATAGTATTTAAAAAAAATTAAGGGTAAAAGCATAAAGAAAATTAAATTTTATTATACTATGAAAAAAAATTACAATATAATCAAATAACTTTAATCTTATAAATATAATATTGTAAAAGTTAATAACAAATACTGAATTTAGATGAAAAGAAGAATAAATGAAACAATTTTAAATTTAAATAGTAGAAAAATTTAAATTATATAATTGAAAATGATTTATATTGTGATTTGTACCTTTTATTATATTGTGGTTGTAACACATTTAATTAAAGAACCAAATTAAAAATAAAGTTTTGAAAAAGTGAAAACTTTAATGTGATAAATTAAATTTAAAAGTACACCATCATAAGATAAAGATATTAATTTAAGTTAAAATTGAATCAACAAATTAATCAAAAAAAATTTTCCTTTTATTGCCTATTCTATAATAATAGGAAAAGGTATAATATAATATTGAGTTTGAAGGTAACAAAAGACTTATGTAACAATTTTGGATCTTGGACTTGATTCATTTCTTATATTTGTAACAATTAATCAAAAATTTGATCGACATTCCAATTTAGCAATAACACGTTTATCAATTTACGTCTAGGTATAAAAATTAGGGACTTTTGGTTCTTAACTTGTTGGCCTGTCAACTCTTATTGGAATGATGTTTTATTAACCAGTTGACACATAACCTCCATGATTATATATCACTCAAATATCACATTATAATTTTAATTATGATCACATTTTAATTCATGATAAAAGAATTATGTTGAAATTCAAGATTTTTTCTCTAACCATATTATTGGTTTCTTTTATTTCTTTTTACTTCTTATTGTCCTTTGTCTAGCTTCTTTTTTTTCTTTTTCTTTTCTATTATCAAATATTTTATTCAATTATATTTTAAATAAATATTTTATATAAAATAAAATGTAATTGGAAAAAATTTGAAGAGAAGTAAAACATAGAGAAAATGTTGAAATATATAAGAGAGAAAGTTTGAAAAGATATAATAAAAATTAAAACATAGTACATAATGAAAAAAAATGTAAACAAATGTAGAAAAGAAAAGAGATAGTATATTTTAAAAAATATATTATCTTCGTGTTATGATAAATTAATAAGTACATATTTTATAAGTAACTTTTTATGAGGAATATTTTTTTTCCTTTTTATTTATTTCACTTAATTTATGAAATAAATAAATATTATCACATGGTAGCTTTAGGATCTCTTTAATTATAATGAAAATTTTTTTCCTTTTATTTTTTATTAGCCACTATTTTAGTTTTATTTTTTTATTTATGGTAACTATTTATTTATAATTTTTAGATAAATCAATAGTATAAAAAAATCTTAAGTTAATTTCTTTTCCAAAATAAGCTTCCAATATATTAACAAAATGATAAAAAATAAAAGTACCACTTAAATCAAAATTTAATTTTTTTCTAAAAAAATAACATAGTTAATTATAATAATATTAATTTTTAAGAAAAAATCACTAAATGAAAGAAAAAAATAATTAAAATTTAATACACAGAAAAATACAAGACTTAGACTATAAAAGCATTAAGAAATCATGAGAAGTAGTTGTACTATTAACAGTAGATGAGTACGTAATAGCAGATTGCCCAGACACAAAAAATAGCGAAAGCTTCAGCTAAGATACGCTTCTCTGTTATCCTCCTTGTCTTTGTAATCAGTAATCTCTTTCTCCGTTCTCTCAACATATACATTTGTGAATTTTTTTGGCAGGTGCTTTTAATTAAACAAATCAAAATAAAAATAATTAAAACAATATTTATAATTTATGACTTTAATTTATGTGAAAAAATTTTCTCACCGTAAAAAGCATATCTTTTTTATATGTGCGTTTGTGTTCTTCTTTTTTTTTTCTCTTTTTTTTTGTGGAGTTTAAATCATTGGTTTTATGCAGGTTTATTTGTGGATTCAGAGGCACAGAAAGTGCCAGGAGGATTGTGCACTAACGACAATGACTACAAGGGTAGGTGTCCTTCTTGTCCTAGGTGCGAGTGCTTAGTTGTAGAGTGCTCGTGTGGGAACATCCGGCCTGAAGAGTTGGCCAGGGCCCAAACCAACTTTGCACCCCATAACCAAAACCGTAACAACTAAAAGTTTCATGGAGTTGGCCTTTTTGTCTTGGAGTTTATTGCCAAGTCTTCATTATCATTTGGATCTAATAAGAATGGGCTAACCTATTATGTAGTCTCAATTGCTTGTTAAGTTATTGAAGAATGTTATCTATATTTTCTAGAAAATAAGGGCTAACCAAAGCAAAATCTTTTAAGGTCACCAAAAATGGCCGTTAAGTCGAGATTGAGCATTAGAGTAGTTATGAGAATTATGTACTGCAGTGTAGGTAAAAGCAATAAATAAACTGCCATTGACAAGTCCATCAAACATGGATACTCGCGTCAATTAGGCCATCTCTTTGGAATTGACAATACAGAATGTCATCATGCAAATTTCTCCATTGGATTGTTTGGAAAAATGAAAGGATCAAAGTAATCGTCTACGATTGGTTTTATTTTTAAAAATGGACCAACTTAGCCTTGCAAGGACCAATACAAAAAATCTTATATATAAGAAAGAGATAAAAATAAAGTTATATAATATTATTGTTATTTCTATAGTTACACAAAAAAGTTTAAAAGTGAAGGTTTGAAGAGATATGAGAAAAATTGAAATATAATATAGAATGAAAAAAAATTATAAAGAGAATGTAGAGAGAGGATACAATATATTAAAAAGAATATACTACCATCATATTCTAATGAATTAATAAGTACTTATATTGTAACTAATTTCTTATTTTTTAATAAAACTTAAATGATATATTTTTTTCCTTTCAGTTATAAAAAAATGAAATAGAATTAAATTATTATATTTTATTCTTAATAAAAAGGAAGAGATATTTGCCTTTTTTTTTTCTTTTTTCTTTTTGGAGAAACAAAATAGAAAATTACAAAGAAGATGTTTTTCCTTTCTTTCATGTATTTTTCTTAATTTATGAAATAAAGAAATATTACCATGTGGCAACCTTAAAATCTCTTTAATTACAATATCAATTTTTTAAATTTATTTTTAATTATTCATTATTTTAATTTTATTATTTATTATTTATTGTCACTATCCATTTATTATTTTTCGTTATTTATTATCACTATCTACTTATTTGTTCTTACCAACGATTTTTTTTAACAAGAATTTTCTCAAGAAAGAGAAGAAAAGGTAGAGTGAGAAATGATAAAGAAAAATAGTAGATAGAGAAATAATATAAAGTGAGGTAAAGAAAGAAATATGGGGAGAAAGTATTGATAAAAAAAGAGTAGAGATAAATTTTGTCAACATAATAAACTATACAATCACAAAAAAAAAGTCATAATTTAAATGTACTTCAACCTAAAGTAGTTCCCTTGACTTTCCCAAGATTGCCAAGCTATCAAAGATGATGGAATGACTACCCATTACAGCTACTGCCAACCAAGATAATGGCACCAAAGAACACAGATTGGAGTTTGTGCATGGCAATAGCACTTGGTGTTAGCGGTTGTTGTCTCATAACAATCTCAAATGGGTTTTTGGTTGTGGCCTCGCTCCTCTGAAGGTTGTATGAGAATTGGGCAGTGTCGAGTAGCTTCGACCAATCTCATTGGTGAGCATTGACATAGTGTCTCAAGTATTGTTCGAGCAAGGCATTAACTCACTCAGTTTGCCCATTGTTTTGAGGATAGAAGCTTGTCGAGAAGTTTAGCTTGGTTCCCAGCAGCTTGAATAGCTCGCACCAAAATTTACCTATAAAGCGGGAGTTTCTATCACTAATGATGCTCTTTGGCACTCCCCATAGCTTTACTACATTCCTAAAGAAACAAGCGAGCAGCTTCATCCACCTTTCAATCAGCAGGGGCTAGAATGAAGGTGTCATACTTGTTAAACCAATCGACTACAACCATGATGCTTCCGCATCCTTCTGACTTTGGTAGAGCCATGATAAAGTCCATTAAGACACTTTCCCATGGCTTCTCGGGAGTGGGTAGTGGCAAACTAAGTAAGTCCGCACATAGGCCTTGACATTTGCATGCATATGCAACCAAAAGTAATGTTGTTGGACAAGAGTAAGGGTTCGTGTCATACCTAGGTGACTAGCCCATAGAGAGTCATGACATTCCTTGAGGATCTCCTTCTGCAAGTTTCCCCACTTTGGCACAAAGATGCGATTCCAGATCGTCGTTAAGACTTCATTGTTCACCCAAAATAGACGAGTCTTCCCCTCACTAGCCAATCTCCACAGGTTGTTGGCCAGCTTATCTTGTCTAGTACCTTCCTTGATCCATTTAAGGAGGTTGCTTGTAGGAGTACTAGTAGCAAGAGCCACTAGTTCTGCTTTTTGACTCAATGCATCAGCAACTACATTGGCTTGACCTTGCTTATATTGTAGTGTGTAGTCAAATTCCACCAAGAAGTCTTGCCAACGAGCTTGCTTGGGGCTGAGTTTCTTTTGAGTCTGGAAGTAGCTCATAGCAACATTATCGGTCATGATCACAAACTTACTTCCAAGGAATGTCTCTAAGTACATAAGAAATGGATGATGGTGGTCATCTCCTTGTCCTAGATGGTATACCATCTCTCTGTATCGTTTAGCTTATGACTCTCATAGGCAATGAGATGCCTATCTTGCATCAAGACTCCTCCAATCGCGAAGTCGGATGAGTTAGTGTGGACTTTGAAGGACTTTTCGTAGTCTGGTAATGCCATAACGGGCTCCTCGGAGATTGTTTGCTTTAATCTCTCAAAGGAAACTTGGCATTCATCTGCCCAATGCCAAGTGTGGTTTTTCTTCAAGAGGTCGATCAAGGGTGCGGCTACGACAGAGTATCCCTTGATGAACTGACGGTAGTAATTGACAAGTCCCAGGAAAGATCACAATTCCAGGACCTTAGTTGGAGGCTCCCATTGTTGGATGGCTCGCACCTTCACTACATCCATCAAAAGTCTACCATCCTTGATTCAGTGACCAAGGAAGTCCATCTCTTGCTTGGCAAATGAGCACTTCTCCTTCTTGACGGATAATTCATTTACCCGTAGAACTTGGAGGACTTGCTTGAGGTGCGCTCCTCAAGTGTGTTGTCTACCACAATGTCATCCAAATAAACTACCACGAATTTGTCCAGGAAAGGATGTAGTACCTTGTTCATGAGTGTGCAGAAGGTGGCTGGTGCATTGGTGAGGCCGAATGGCATAACCAAGAACTCAAACACTCCGTAGTGTGTCACACAGGTCGTCTTTGGCTCATCACCTTGTGCTATGCGAACCTGTTAGTATCTCAATCACAAATCTAGCTTGGTAAAGTACCTCGCCTTCCCAAGTTGGTCGAAGAGATCAGTTATCAAGGGGATTGGATACTTGTTCTTGATAGTGACCTTGTTCAAGGCTTGGTAGTCGATACACATGCGAAGTGATCCATCCTTCTTCTTCTGGAAGAGGATTGAGGCACCAAATGGGGCTTTTGATGGTTGAATGTAGCCTGACTCAACCAAATTGTGGAGCTGCTTCTTCAGTTCGGTGAGCTTCAGAGGTGCCATAAGGTAAGGAACCATGGCAAGGGGTTTGGCACTGGGTTCCAGCTCAATGTGGTGATCCACATCTCGCTTTGGTGGAAGCTTCTTTGGTAGCTTGGAAGGCATGATATCCTTGAACTTGTTAAGGACAGCCTAAATCGGTTGCGACAATGCGGGAATTGGTGTTGCTATGTCTTCCTCATCGCTTAGCTATCGTATGGTAGTGACATAGCCAAGACCCGACTTAGGACCCCGTGTGAATTGCAAGGCCTAGATCATCGATGGTTGAAATCTCTCCTTAAGCTTCAAGGGGATTACGCAGATCTTATGGTTGTCGACAACCACAAGAGAACGTGAAGTAGGCATAGGAAAAGCTAGAGTTACCACTTTGAAAAATGCAAGACCTAACACCACTTTGAAATCATCCATGAGAATGACAGTAAAGTCTAACTTACCTGTCCATTCACCGATTTGGATAGCAACTCCCTGTGCCATGCCTTGGACAGGCCTTGCTTCAGAGTTTACCACTTTGATGGTGTCATTTTCCTTCATTAGTTTGAGGCCTAGACGTTTAGCCTCTTCTACATCCATGAAGTTGTGCGTTGCCCCCATATCCAGCGTTGTACAAGCTGATTTGCCCTCGATGGCAAGATCAGCGTACAACAGTCCCTTCTCCTTGGCGACTATTGGGGAGAAACACTTCGAGAGATCACCCAATCGTTGGATAGATTCCATGTCCACTTGGGCTTCTTTGTCGGCCTTTTCTAGATCGAGTGCTGCCATCATAGCATTCATAGCTTTGCGTTTGAGGCAATCCTTCACTCAGCTCAGTCCATCAAAAATAAAACAGGGTCTAAGAGGATTAATCGAGTTGTGTTTACCTTTAGACTTCTTCTTATGCTTGGGGTACTCATTTGAGGGCCTTTGTTGTCCACCCTCATTGTGACCAGAATCCTGCTTCTTTTGCCTGACCTTCTCTCCCACACTTTTGCCAGAGTTCGGCTTCTTGCTCTTGGAGTGAGCAGAGTAGTTGATGAAGGTTTCGGCAGCGGCAATGGCAGCATCTAGGGTCTGCACATTACACCTCTTCAGCTCAACTCTTGCCCAATCCTTCAAGCCGTCTTTAAAGTAGAAGAGCAGCTCCCTATCGGACATTTCAATTTCAAGCATGAGGGTAGTAAATTCTTTAATGTAGTCAGAAATACTACCTATCTGACAATGGCGTTGCAACTTCCCTCTCACTTCGCTGTCTAGATTGTGAGGGATGAAGTACCTACATACTTCAGCCTTGAATTATTCCCAGGTGTCGATAATGCATAAGCCTTTCTCCCATTCAGAGTGCTTCTGTCTCCACCAAAGTTGGGCAGCATCTCTTAGAAAGATTGGGGCGTTGCCTATCCTGGCCAAATCATCGACAACCTCCATGGCCTTGAAGTACTACTCAAGACCGAACAAGAAGTTTTCGACGACAGTGGCATTCCGTGTGCTGTTGTACATGGTAGGCTTCGGGACCTTCAAGCCATGTATTGCAGTGGAAGTGCTAGTAGTGGCAGCCGTACTAGCGAGCGAGTTGTTTTGGTGAAAGGACTCCATCTCCTTACGAAGGGCATGAATATCTCCTTCAACAAACTCACGAAGGTTAGACATACCTTGATTTAGGGAGCATATCTCTCCCCTAAACGAGCAGCCATACTCTTCGATCATGAGTTTGGTAGCTTGCGTGATCTCCATATTCTTATGGATCAAGTTGTCGACTTGATCGCTGAGATCTCCCACAAGGGAGTTTATGTCAAGGATGCTCCTTTCCAAGTTACCAACATGTGAGTCCATGGTTTCCTTTGCTAGAACCTTAGACTTGCCACGTTTGGCTGAAGCACGTTACTCCTCACGCCCACGAGCTTCTTGCTCTATTTATTGCTCATCGAAAGCAGTCTCAACAAATCCTTCCTCACCTGCTATACTCACAACTCAAATAAGAACAAAGTAGGGACTAGGATAACCAAGCTCTGATACCACATGTCACAGAGTTAGGCTTGGACGTACTTTAGAAGTGCTAACCCGCGCGGCACTTAGACAATCTTGCAAGAGAAGATGCTAAGTAAGCCTTGAAGAGTTTGAGCGAACCAGCGGAAGACTTATGGGAGGCAAGTAACCGAACAAGAAGAACTTGAGAGAGCTAGAGAGAGAGACCACAAGAGCTTTGCAAGTGAACTTTTATTGATTGAAAGGATGCATGCTTTATAAATGAAATGAGTAGCCTATTTATACAACTCAAAAGAAGAACCTAGAAAGGAATATGCTTTGGCATATGCTATGACTATTCAAGATAAGGAATATTCTAGGTATATACATGGATTATTCTAGATATGGTCCCTTCCAGAATTCTCTTAGTCAATTGTGGGCTTCTGGGACCTTTCATAGCAAATGGGCTTGACAGCCCTTAGAGGTTTGGGTCTTGGCCCAAATTTACACCTTAAGGATACATGAGTGGGTCAGATCAATGTATCCTTGTGACAGAAGGTTGTTATAAGAGGCTTGTTACGATAAGATGACAAGAAGGTCGTGTGTCTATTTTTCAAGGTAGTTGAGACTACCATTATTAATAGGGTAGAGTTACTTGCAATTTGGAAGTTAGTTCACCTTTGGAGTCTATAGAATATGACAGAGAGGGCTTCACTTATTATTGAGAGTAACCCCTAAACTATAATTGCCTAGATCAATAATAGGAATAGAAGATTATTAGTGCTTGACGACATCACCATTAGAACTAATGATTGAGTTTCTTTTGTCTTTTAACCTCTAATATGCAACCAGTTTGTTAATGTCTTGGAAAAATATGGAAAATCCCTTCATGTAAAAATAGTGGTATGGTTATGAGGAATTAATCTATACTATACACTAGGGTTTGCATGTAGGTGGTTAATGTATTTTATTTTTTTTGTATTTTTTACTTAACTAGAATATCATCATATTTATGACTTCATAAATTGTATACATTCCTTATTATTAAATAACTTGAAGTTAAAAAAAAGTGTAAGAAATCTCCAATAAGGACATTTTAGTAAGTTGTATATTCTTAGCTCAAAATTTTATTTAATCAACATGTTTCTAGTTTGATATATCATTGATTTTTATTTTTGAATTAAGAATAACATCTTTATCCATTATTGCTAATACTTTAGCAAAGTTTCAATATTAAAATAATATTATTAATATAAGTGCTAAAAAGTTATACTATAGTTTTTAGAACAACAGTTCTTGATCTAATTTATATTATAATTGAGATGAAGTCTGGTTAGTTTAAGAACACAGTTCCTTATATTGATTAGGAAAAATCAAAATTTTATTATAAGAGTAACATGCATAAACTTTAATTTATTAATTTGCTTAAATAATAAGAGAACTTCTTTTTAAAAATAGAGTAATATAGAACTATAAATCTATATGTTGTTATATATCTATTTATATTAATATTAATATTATTGAATATGAGACAAAGTCCATAATTCTAAATAATTTTTTAAACAATAAACACAATGTGACGACTTTGTCTTAATTTATAATTTTTTATAATTTATAATTTTAATATTAATTTAAAAATAATATTTTATCCATAGCATCTTGGTTAACCAAGACACTAAAAAAAGTCATACACAAAGGCTTGCAAAGACCAATAAGTCAAAACCCATGAAAACCTCAAATCTAAAGATCGAAACTCAATACTTCCTTAGTCCATCTGAGCCCTCAATCAAAACTCAACAATAATTTGGAAGAAAACTAATCTACTGCAAACCTAAGATTGCTGCACCCCAAAATCTATGACCAAAGAAGCTGCCCCAAAGAAAAAGCCTTGATCCTCCTGTACTTGTAAATGCGATCCCATTAGCGAATAAAATCCACATTAAGATTCCTCACCAAGAAGGATTCACATAACTCCATTCAATCTAGGAGAATGACAAATATTAATTGGGGAGATGTGAAGATAGTTTTAGAAGATTTTGCATTAAAGAAGTAAACTGGTCCAAGTTTTTATTTCAACTACAGGTTAAAGGAGGATAATACTTTTGGTAGCCTTTATTTTTCAGATTCCAAGTCACAAGTGTTAGATACCTTGGAGACTTGATGCTTTTATGAGTACGACTGAGTGCGGGAGGCATTTAGTAGGAAGATATGGATCCATAACCTTGGGAAAAGGATTAGCTCTGAGCATTGGGCCCAGGGGTCCCAGCCCCAAACTCGTCGGCTAACAGCGGACTGCTCAAGCAGCTCTCACAACGAGAGCCCTTTGTAAAAAAAAACAAAAAAAGAAAAAACAGAGGGTTGACTTAATGAGGTATAAATACCTCATTAAGATTAGGTTAAGGTTTGTTTTAAGTGAGAGAGAGGGAGAGGCTATCGGCTGAAACACAAAAAAAAAAATAGAGAGAGAGAGAGAGAAAAATGGGAGAGATAATCTAATATAGTGCTAGCCATTTATTTTAAAATCCGATTGTGAATTCTTATTTGATTTAGTTAGAACTTTGCTGAAGGATAGAGACTATCTTGTTCTTCATTCTGAATAGTGGAGATCCAATTTGGGGCACTCTAAGTGTAGATTCTAATTTACATTTTGTGGTTCATACTTTGAGAAACTATTCTGGATGCGGTTTCAATCAACCTTATAATCAAACAATTGTTTATGGTCTGGTCAAACTTTATTTTGGTCAGTTGATTAAGGACACCTAGATTTTGATTCTGAACGGTTGGATCGTGATTTGGCTTTCTACAAGGGCAGGATTATATCTCAAATTATGATCACTTGTTTCTGGTAATACTCTATTTTCTCTATTGTGGCAGTGTAGATGAACTGTGTAAATGAATATTATTCTGTTGTCTAATTAAGTTGAAATTTGGATAGCCAGTAAGGAACATCTAAAATTTCATCTTGAATGGTTGGTTTGTTGTTTGAGGTTTGGTTGTTAAGTTATTATTGGCAGAAAGTGTCTTTTATTTTGATTAACTTATTTGGCCTCTCACTTTAGTTCAAATTGAACAAATTGAGTTTGTTCAATTTGGTTAAAGTAATTGAGGTTGTGCACCTCTATTGTATTCACTTGTTCATTATAGTGAAGTTAATTTTTTGACTATTGCATCCTATGGTTTTTTCTCTTTACTTTGAAGGGATTTTCCACATAAAAGATCAATGTGTTCTTGTATAATTATTTAAGTTGTCATATTTAATATTCAGTCAACTTCTCACAGATTCAAACATGTAAGAGAGATCTCTTGAGCAATTTGTATTTCACTGCCACTCGCCCGTCAACAAGCTGGTTGTATTGCTTTGGAGACATCATTGCTTTTGTAACAATATGCTTGTACTAGTTGTCGGAGTTAATCATCACCACCAAACTATGATGTTTGGGCGTGCCTTGCGTGAGGATGAAAAAGGCCCATTATATCAATGGTTGTTAGATTAGCTGCTTTTATGCATGTGTAATAAAATGCTGTTGGGTATTGTGACAGATGGAGATAGAGTAGTGTGAGCTGCAATTGAGAAGACGATGCCTAACAGTAAAAACCTAACTTTGTAGTTGGCATTTGGAGAGATAAAACCAAAATAAGAAAAATATAGAGAGAAAACATGGAAAGAGAAATTAGAGAAAGAAAAGATAATGAATTAAAAAGGTGAAAGAAAAAATATTCAACATTTCTAAACAATTTTAGATAAATGAATAATATAGAAAAAAATCTCATTATAAAATTTTGTTAAGTTATTATCTTTTTTCAAAATAAAGTTATAGTATAGTAACAAAATGATAAAAAAAATAAAAGTACCACTTAAATTAAAAAAAATTAAAAAAATAATCAAACTAATTACAATAATATCAATCTTTCACTTATGAATTAAGAAAAAATTACTAAATAAAAGGAAGAAAATAATTGAAATTTAATACAAAAAGGATACAAGACTTACTCTATAAAAGCACTAAAAAACCAAGGGAAGTAGTTGTAGTATTAATAGTGGACGTGTACGTAGCAAATTGTCCAACACAAGAAATGGCAAAAGTTTCAGTTAAGATATGCTTCTATGTTATCCTGCTCATCTTTGCAATCAGTAATTTCTTTCTCCGTTCTCTCAACATATATGCATGCACTTTCTTTTTCTTTTTTTTGGCAATTGACCAATCAGGTGCTTTCAATTAAACAAGTAGAAACCAAAACAATTGAAACAAACAATGATTATAATTTATAACTTCAATTTATCTGAAAAAAATTATCTCCTTGTAAAAAATGTAATTTTATAAATGTGTATTTGTGTTTTTTTAAATTTTTTTTGTGGTATCCTAAAGGAGTTTAAATCATTGGTTTCATGTAGGTTTCATTACAGATTCAAAGAGATAAGAGAGAAAGTTTAAAGAGATATGAGAAAAATTAAAACATAGTACAAAATGAAAAACAATGTAAAGAAAACGTAGAAAGAGGAGACGGTATATTGAAAAAAATTACTGCCTTGATATTATAATAGATTAATAAGTACTTATATTGTAAGTAATTTCTTATTTTTTAAAAGAACATAAATGATATATTTTTTCTTTTAGTTATAAGAAAAAAGGAAAATTGAAATAGAACTAAATTATCATTTTTTATTCTTAAAAACAAGGAAGAGATATTTGCCCTTTTTTTATTTGGAGAAACAAAGAGAAAATTACAAATAAGATTTTTTTTTCTTTTTTTCTACATTTCTCTTAATTTATGAAATAAAGAAATATTACCATGTAGTACCCTTAAGATTCCTTTAATTACAATTTCAATTTTTTACATTTATTTTTAATTGTTCACTATTTTAATTTTAGTTTTTATTATTTATTGTCACTATCCATTTATTATTTTTCATTGTTTATTATTCCTATTCTTACCAACGATTTTTTTCCTAACAAGAATTTTATCAAGAAAGAGAAGAAAAGGTAGAGAGAGAAATGATAAAGAAAAATAATAGATAGAGTGGGGTAAAGAAAGAGTTATGGAGAGAAAGTGCTGATAGAAAAAGAGTAAAGCTAAAAAAAAAAAAAGAAAAGTAAAGACAAAAAAATAGAAAGAGAAATTAGAAAAAGAAAATGAAAAGAGAGTTAATGAATTAATAAGGTGCAAGAAAAGATATTAAACATTTCTAAAAGGTTAAATAAATAATAATAGAAAAAAATATTTTTAACTCATTTGTTTGTTTGTATTTTTTTACTAAATTAAGATTTTTTTGGGTCAAAACTAATTTTGAGGAAAAAATATTCTTTGACCAAACTAACCAAGTCTTTGAGGTTATAATGTCATAATCTGTTATAGTTTCATAAAATGAAATAATCATAATAAATATAATTAGGTTAGTTATAATTACAACAAAATATGGTCTAAATGGGTCCTAACCTTATTTTAGACAAATTTGTGTGACTTGTTGTTTCCCCTGGCCTTTCTTTGTTGACAACCAGAGGTCTTTCAGTGAGCTAAAGCAAGGTCGAAAGAATTGGACTGGACTGACCGATTGAATCAAAATAAGAATTGATGCAAAAGCCGATGTACCGAACCTAGCTTTTACAAGTTTACTAGTATGGTTTAAAAAAAATTCTTGACCCCAACCCAGCACCCCAAATCTCTGAAATCCTAAATCCTAAATCCCAACATCCCAAATCTACCAAATCCCAAATCACCACTACTCCCCCAAACCCCCCTGCTCCACCTTCAGCTTGGTAAGATATGAAGCACACCCGCAATTGCCAAATCCCAAAATCTTT
Source organism: Ceriops zippeliana (assembly GCA_037897445.1). Classification (NCBI taxonomy): domain Eukaryota; kingdom Viridiplantae; phylum Streptophyta; class Magnoliopsida; order Malpighiales; family Rhizophoraceae; genus Ceriops; species Ceriops zippeliana. The sequence goes on from JBAPLH010000155.1 coordinate 4,054,036, forward strand.
TGGGGTCGCCAAACATGGCTGTTAAGTTGAGATTAAGCATTAGAGTAGTTATGAGAATTATGTTCTACAGTATAGGTAAAAGCAACAAAAATAAACTGCCATTAACAAGTCCATCAAACATGGATACTCGTGCCAATGAAGCCACCATCTCTTTGGAATTGACAATACAGATTGTCATTATGCAAATTTCACCATTCGATAGTTTGGAAAAATGAAGGGATCAAAGTAATCGTCTTCGATTGGTGTTCAAAATGGACCAACTTAACCTAGCAATGGCTGATCCAAAAAATCTTATATATAAGAAAGAAATAAAAATAAAGTGATATAATATTATTGTTATTTCATAGTTACACACAAAACTTTTAAAAACAATTTAAGTTTTTTTTTGTGAAATATTTATTTTTAATTATTTAATTTGTGACAATTTCCACTAAAAAATCTCAATTATAAAAAAGATTTATTGGGATCATGAAGTACATTTTGGCACTCAAAATTCAACTAAAACGTATCATTTCTTCATTCATTTAAATAATACATTTTTATATCACAATATTTAAATAATTATTTTTTTTTAGATGTGAAAGGAATTGGAATGTTTTGAACATCAATGACTTAATGGTTTCATCTACCTTAATTACAATTTAAGGTTAAAGTATAAGTAATTAATATTTGTGTGAATGTGTTTAGTTTTTATTTTATAATTTACAATATTTAATTAATTCATTTTTTCATATGCACTTTTATATTCTTAGTTCAAAAAAAAAATTTATGATCCTGTTTGTTCTAAATGCACTAATAATATTGGCTTTTGAATTAAAGAAGAGGAGTCATTCCATATCCTAGGTATAATTTTTTATTTATTTGATATTGAATAATAATTTTACTAGTTATAACAACTAAATTGATTAAATTTTAATTTTTTTAATTTTTTAATTCAATAATTAGTCCTATTCTAAAAACATTGGTCCAAAGTCTATGCTGATATAATAGAAAAGAAAGGCAAGGCTTTTAATGTATTATTGGCTACATAAGGATTTCGTCACAAAGATGAACCATATGAACAAAGAAAGATTTTGATGAATTCCAAAGTGCTGAATTTAAATAAATACAAAATATTTTATATTACATTAATTTTGTACTTACTTAAGTCTGTCTATTTATGTGTTTATAATGTAACTCTCATTATGTGAACAATTTGTCACAAAAAGAAAAAGATTCGCCTGAGGTGTACCAAATTTACCAACATTTCAGTTAACAACTTTGTAATTTATTGGCACTTCAGATCTTGGACTTGATTCGTTTTATATATACCAAAAATTTGATCAACATTCCAATTTAGCATTAACATGTTTATCAATTTACGTCTAGGTATTAAAATTAGGGGGTTTTCACTTCTTTACTTGTTGGCCTGTCAACTCTTATTGGAATGATGTTCCATTAACCAGTTGACGCATAACCTACATGATTATATATCACTCAAATATCACATTATAATTTTAATTACAACCACATTTTAATTCATGAAAAAAGAATTATGTTGAAAATTCAAGATTTATTTTTTCTAACTATGTTATTGGTTTCTTTGTTATTTTTATCTACTATTTTAGTTTTTTAGTTATTTATGGTAACTATTTATTTATATTGTTTTGCTATTAATTATCACTGTCTAGCCAAAAATTGTTTCCTAATAATAATGTTATCAAGAGAGCGGAAAAGAAAAGGTTGGAGAGAGAAATGAGAGAGAAAAATAGCATATAAAGAAATTGTATAAAGTGGGATAAAGAAAGAAAAATAGAAAGGTATAGATAGAAAACAAAGTAGAGATAAAATCAAAGTAAGAAAAATATAAAGAGAAAAAATGGACAAAGAAATTAGAGAAAGAAAATATAATGAATTAAAAAGGTGAAAGAAAAGATATTCAGCATTTCTAAAAAATTTTAGATAAATGAATAATATAGAAAAAAATCTCATTCTATAATTTTATTATGTTATTATCTTTTTCAAAATAAGCTTCTAGTAACACAATGATAAAAAATAAAAGTACTGCTTAAATTAAAATTTTATTTTTTCTAAAAACAATAAAACTAATTACAATAATATCAATCTTTCATTTATGAATTAAGATAAAATTACTAAATAAACTGAGGATTCTTTTTTTATTTTGATTTATTTTAAGAATATTTTCTTTTTAAAAAAAATATTTTTCTAATTAAATAAGTAGTTTTAGTTATAAATATCATTTAAGCCTATGGGGAGATATATGACAAATAATACAAATGCTATGAACCATTATATTCTCTTTTAAGAGTTATGCTAGTGGATTCCAAAAATTCTTATTAAAGATTCAATCCAGTGTTGGCCATTTTGTTACTTATTTCCCCACTTTTGTCCCATGTTAAGTGGAATCATAATAGGTTTCGCCTATGTTTATGTTGTCTTATAGGGTTCGAGCCAATCTCTTCAACAACAAAGATTGGGAAGGGAAAACTCTATCTAGAGTAATTTTGTAGGATCATGAATACAACAGATCTTATACTGGAGATATTGCTCACAGTCAGTATGTTTGTATTTAGGTTCCTAATTTCACAAATATTTCTTTGTTTGAAGGAAATTTTTTCATTAAAGATTTTGTCAGTTGGTTAGTAGAAATTGAAGTCTATTTTGAATACAATGATATTTATGAGGAGGAGAAAATGACTCTTGCATATTCTAAACTTCGAGATGGTGCAGTTTACATTCCTTATTATTAAATAACTTGATGTTAAAAAAAAGTGTAAGAGATCACCAATAATGACATTTTAGTATGCTGCAAATTCTTAACTCAAAATTTTATTTAATCAATATGTTTCTAGTTTGATATATCATTGATTTTTTTTATATAATTAAGAATAACATCTCTATCCACTATTGCTAATACTTTAGCAAAGTTTCAAATTTTAAAAAATATCATTGATATAAGTGCTAAAAAGTTGTACTCTAGTTTAAAACAATGGCTTTTAATCTAATTTATATTATAATTGAAATTAAGTATGGTTGGTTTAATAATATAATTCCTTATATTGAGTAGGAAAAATCAAGATTTTGTTATGGGAGTAACATGTATAGATTTTAATTTATTAATTTGCTTAAATAATATGAGAACCTTTTTTTTAAGATAGATTAACATAGAAATATAAATCTATATATTGTTATATATCTATTTATATTTATGTCAATATTATTGAATATGAGAAAAAGTCCATAATTCTAAATAATTTTTTAAACAATAAGCACGTATGTGACGACTTTGTCTTAATTTATAATTCTTTTAATAATTTATAATTTTAATATTAATTTAATAATAAAATTTTATCCATAGCATCTTGGTTAACCAAGATACTCAAAAAGTCATACACAAAGGGAAAATCGTCACATATGCAACCAATTTGTTGATGTCTTGTAAAAATAGGGAAAATCTCTTCATATAAAAATTGTGGTATGGTTATGAGGAATTAATCTATACCATACACTAGGGTTTGCATGTAAGTGGTTAATGTATTTTATTTTTTTTTTGTATTTTTTACTTAACTGGAATATCATCATATTTATGACTTCATGAATCGTATGCATTCCTTATAATTAAATAACTTGATGTAAAAAAAAAAAGTGTAAGAGATCACTAATAAGGACATTTTAGTATGCTGCAAATTCTTAATTCAAAATTTTATTTAATCAACATGTTTCTAGTTTGATATATCATTGATTTTTATTTTTTAATTAAGAATAACATCTCTATCCATTATTGCTAATCTTTAGCCAAGTTTCAAGATTAAAAAAATATTATTAATATAAGTGCTAAAATATTATACTATAGTTTTTATAACAATGGTTCTTGATCTAATTTATATTATAATTGAGATTTAGTTTGGTTAGTTTAAGAACACAGTTCCTTATATTGATTAGGAAAAATCAAGATTTTATTTTGGGAGTAACAGGCATAGACTTTAATTTATTAATTTGCTTAAATAATATAAGAACTTTTTTTTATGATAAAGTAATAGAGAAATATAAATCAATATGTTGTTATATATCTATTTATGTTTATATTAGTTTTATTGAATATGAGAAAAAATCCATAATTCTAAATAATTTTTTAAACAATATACACATATGTGACGTCTTTTGTCTTAATTTATAATTTTTTTAATAAATTTCTATTTTTTATAATAATAATATTAATTTAATAATAATATTTTATCCATAGCATCTTGGTTAACCAAAACACTCAAAAAGTCATACACAAAGGCTTGCAAAAGTGAAAACCCATGAAAGCCTCATATCTAAAGATCAAAACTCAACAATTCCTTAGTGCATTTGAGACCCCAATAAAAACTCAACAATAATTTGGAAGAAAACTAATCTACTGCAGACCTAAGATTGCTGCACCCAAAAATCTATGACCAAAGAAGCTACTCCAAAGAAAAAACCTTGATCCTCCTATACTTGAAAATGTGATCCCACCAGCCAATAAAATCCACATTAAGATTCGTCACTAAGAAGGATTTACATAACTCCTTTCAATCTAAGAGAATGACAGATATTAATAAGAGAGATGCGAAGATGGTTTTAGAAGACTTTGCATTGAGGAGGCATACTGATCCAAGTTTTTATTTCGACTACATCTAAAAGAGGATAATACTTTTTGTAGCCTTTATTTTTTAGATTTCAAGTCACAAGCTGGTTGTACTTGCTTTGGAGACATCATTGCTTTTGTAACAATCTGCTTGTACTAGTTATCGGAGTTAATCATCATCACCAAACTATAATGTTTGGGCGTGATGTGGACCAGATAGTCGAGGAGTACCTGACGCAGTGAGAAAGCGTAATGATGTGGACCAAATAGCTGAGGAGTACATGGACAAGCGAGAAAAGGATAAAAAGCTATGATGGGCTTCTTCATAATTTTAGTTAAATTTTATGAAAAGGTTTTTTTTGTAATTTTAGTTAAATTTTATGAACTATATTTATTTTTGGGTTTCTTAGTGAGAGGCAAAATGTCTTATACTTTAACCTAATTGAGAGAACTTTTCTCTAAGGCAGCTTATACCTTATGTTCTTTGGAATTCAATCGTTGTCATTGATTTCCTGTTGTTAATTATGCTTTCTCACTGTGTCAGGTTGGTATCAGAGCTAGGCAATTTCTTGCAAAGATGTTAGTCAATCAAGGTGTTGATGGCGGTCGTGTTCTTGACAGTGTTCAGGATGCGGGAGCCCAAAGGGCCGATCAATAGGTTCCCATGGCAGAGTTTAATGCTTTAGATGAAAAAAATCCAATGCTTAGAACAACATTTTGTAGATTTGATTAAGCGCTTTGACTCAATGAATATTAATGGTAATAGGCATAATTCAAGAAATGGGTATGTTAATCCAATTAATATACCCAAAGCTATTAATAGGATTGTGCAGATATCAAACAATGAATCTGCTGAGGAGGATGAGTTTATGTATGGAGCAAGACAACCACAGAGATGAGGTGGTTGTGCAGGGTATCGAAGGAACTACTATGGGTATGATCAAGGAGATAAGGGTGATTACCTTTTGAAGGTTGATATTCCATGTTTTAATGGTAGTCTTAACATTGAGGAGTTCCTAGATTGGTTAGCAGACGTTGATAGGTTTTTCGACTACATGGAGATACCAGAAAATCATCAGGTTAGATTGGTGGCCCGTAGATTGAAGGGTGGAGCCTCTACCTAGTGGGAGAGGCTACAGACCAAGAGATAGAGAGAAGGGAGACATCCGGTAAGAACGTGGTTCCATATGAAACAATTACTACAACGCAATTTTTTACCTCTAGATTATAAGCAGATACTATTCCAACAGTATCAACGATGTCGTCAAGGGCCAAGATCTATTCATGGGTACACCACAGAGTTTATAAGGTTGGCAGAACGAAATGACTTAAGAGAGAGTGAGGGTCAATAGGTTGCATGATATGTGGATGGGTTGAAGTTGCAAATCAAGGACAAGATAGGAGTTACAGTCTTGAGGAATTTGAATGAGGCAAAAAATATGGCGATTCGAGCCGAGTTAATGTTGCAGAAGCAAAGCACTAGATATGCAACTAGAAGAAAAGGGTTTGTGAGTGATGCTGCTAGTGGTAGTAAGGTGGGTGTTAAGAAGAATAAAAATGTGTCGAGTAAATTTGGCAAAAATGATGCCAAGAGGTATGAAAGGGCTGAAAGAAAGAGGCCTATGGAATTTAAGGGAGTCCAAAAGCAAAATAACCCGTATGCCAAACCAATTTTGGGTAAGTGCTATTGTTGTAATCAGCCTAGTCATAGATCTAATGAGTGTCCTAGTATGAGCAGTGATAATATTATAGATAAGGATGATGAAGAAGAGGTGTGTTATGAGCTTGATAAAAAGGATGAATATCATAAGAAGGAGAATGGTGAAGTGGAGTCAACTTATGTGATTAGGCGAATGATGTTAGCACCTAAACAGGAGACAAATACCCAACAATACCAGTTGTTCTGTACTAGGTGCACGATTGGGAAATAGGTGTTTGACTTGATTGTAGACAACGTGAGTTGTGAAAAAATCATCGAGAGAGAAGTTGTTAAGCAGTTACAGTTGCCTGTCGAAAAACATCCATACCCATATACTATTGGGTGGATTAAGGTGACCGAGAAGATTGAGGTGAAGGAGAGGTGCAAGGTGCCATTTTCTATAGGAAAGTATCTAGATGAAATCTTCTGTGATATTGTTGACATGGATGCATGTCATTTGTTATTCGGGAGACCTTGATAGTTCAATGTGAACACCCAACATGCAAGTAAAGAAAATGTTTATGAGATATAGAAGGAGGGTGTGAAATATACCTTGTTACCTTTGAAGTTGGAGGGTCACTCTAGAGCCCGTAGGATAGAGGGACGCTTTTTCTTGACTATTGCCCAATTAGAGAAGGAGATGGTTGAGAATTTGAAAGAGTCAAAGGTGGCTCATGCGCTCATTGTCAAGAATATGATAGTTAGGAATGAAGATGTGAGTAAAGAGGTCCCTAAAGCAGTTAAGGGAGTGTTGGAGGTTAGTATAGCAGCTAAGAACATGGTAGAGCAGTGCCAAGCTATCACTGAAGAGGTAAAAAGAAAATTGAGATGGCGAATACAAAATACAAGGCGACTGCTAATAGACACAGGAAGGAGAAACTATTTGAGGTTGGTGATCAGGTGATGGTGTACTTGAGGAAGGAATGCTTTCCTGTGGGCAAGTATAGCAAATTACAACTAAAGAAGTATGGTTCTTATGAAGTTGTGAACAAAAATGCCTATATTGTCAAGCTTCCTGATGATATGAACATTTCCAAGACATTCAATGTAGCTGATTTATCTCTTTTCCATCCAGATAATATGCCTTTATATCCTAAAGAGAACTCGGTGTCGAGTTCTTCTTTGGTGGGAGAGAATGATGTGGACCAGATAGCTAAGGAGTACATGGACAAGTGAGAAAAGGATAAGAAACTGCGATGGGCTTCTTTGTAATTTTAATTAAATTTTATAAAACTTTTTTTTTTCGTAATTTTAGTTAAATTTTATAAACTATATATATTTAGGATTTCTTAGTGAGAGGAAGAACGTCTTATACTTTAATCTAATTGAGAGAACTTTTCTACCTTTTGTTCTTTAGAATTCAATTGTTGTCATTGATTTCATGTTATTAATTATGCATTCTTGGCGTGCCTTGTGTTAGGATGAAAAGGGCTCATTATACCAATGGTTGTTAGATTAGCTGCTTTTATTCATGTGTAATAAAATGCTGTTGGATATTGTGACAGATGGAGAGAGAGCAGTGTGAGCTGCAATTGAGAAGACGATGCCTAACAGTAAAAATCTAACTTTGTTGTTGGCATTTGGAGAGGAACGCCTTACGCGAAGTTCGAATACCAGAATTTATATCTGATTTTACGCGGTTTACGTATGAGAAATTTGATGAAAGTGCAGTTGAAGTTAAAGGGACAGAAAATCTTGATAAATATGATACCCATAATAATGTATGCATTCAAGAGCAATATAAAGATCAACAACTGTGGGCTGCGTGTTATCTGAAGGGCCATTTCTTTGCTAGTCTTGCAACATTATTGCATGGAAATTATGCACTTGTTTATGAATGATTTCCCAGACAAAAAGCTATATCTTCTTGAGTTTGTTAAATGTCATGAACAGGATTGTTGACTAATTTTCAAAAAAAGCTTAATTTTTTTTGTGTGAAATATTTATTTTTAATTATTTGATTTGTGAGAATTTTCACTAAAAAATCACAATTATAAAAAGATTTTTGTGATTTTTATAAGGAGCATTTCAAAATGAATTTCTTTTTTATTTAATTGTCTAAATGAGCGAAGATAAAAATTAATTTTGAGTGGGAACAAAGATGAAAATTGATATATTCTCTTTCCTCAATTTTAGATTTGTTCAAAAAAGGAAAAAAAAAGTAGAGTGGAGGCAAGTGCCCCCACTACCCAAAGAATACAACCCCTGTTTAAATCACGAGAGTGAGAATTTTTCAAACTAAACATTTGTAAATTAAAGTTGTAATGGGAGCCAGGCAAGGATAAAAGTTTTGAGTGCTCAAATCCAGCGTATTGGAGAAGCTGTAATTCCTTGAAGTTTGTAGCTTTCTAAAAAAAATTTTACCATTACGATATTATTGCACTTGTTACATTAGCAAATGTTTATGAGTTACACATAGAAAATTTTTGAACTACGCAAGAGATCATCACTAAGGCATTTTAGTAAGCTGTAGATTGTTAACTCACACTTTTCTTTAATGAGTATATTTCTAGTTTTATTTAATCACTATATTCATTATGGCTGATCCTTATAGCCAAGTTAAAGCAATAGAGTGGGGGTCAAAGCAACAAATAAACTGCCATAACAAGTCCATCAGAGATTTTTTTTTCTAGTTATGTTGTTGGTTTCTTTTATTCCGTTTTACGTCTTATTGTCTTTTGTCTAACTATTTTTTTTCTTTTATCAAATTCTTTATGCAATTATATTTTAAATAATATTTTATATAAAAATAAAATGTAATTAGAGAAAATTTGAAGAAAAGTAAAGTGAGAGAAAATGTTGAGAGAGATAAGAAAGAAAGTTTAAAGAGATATGAGAAAAATTGAAACATAGTACAAAATGAAAAAAAATGTGAAGAAAATGTAGAAAGAGGAGACAATATATTGAAAAAAATGTACTATGATGATGTTATAATAGATTAATAAGTACTTATATTGTAAGTAATTTCTTATTTTTTAAAAGAACGTAAATGATATATATTTTCTTTTAGTTGGAAGAAAAAAGGAAAATTGAAATAGAACTAAATTATCATTTTTTATTCTGAAAAAAAAGGAAGAGATATTTGCCTTTTATTTTTTGGAGAAACAAAAGAGAAAATTGCAAAGAAGATTTTTTTTCTTTTTTTTCCTTTTATTTCTCTTAATTTATGAAATAAAGAAATATTACCATGTAGTAGCCTTAAAATCCCTTTAATTACAATTTCAATTTTTGACATTTATTTTTAATTGTTCACTATTTTAATTTTAATTTTTATTATTTATTGTCATTATCCATTTATTATTTTTCATTGTTTATTATTCCTATTCTTACCAACAATTTTTTTCCTAACAAGAATTTTATCAAGAAAGAGAAGAAAAGGTAGAGAGAGAAATGATGAAGAAAAATAATAGATAGAGTGGGGTAAAGAAAGAGATATAGAGAGAAAGTGTTGATAGAAAAAGAGTAAAGCTAAAAAAAAGGAAAAGGAAAGACAAAAAACTAGAAAGAGAAACTAGAAAAAGAAAATGTAAAGAGAGTTAATGAATTAATAAGGTGGAAGAAAAGATATTAAACATTTCTAAAAGGTTAAATAAATAATAATAGAAAAAAATATTTTTTAACTCATTTGTTTGTTTGTATTTTTTTACTAAATTAAGATTTTTTTGGGTCAAAACTAATTTTGAGGACAAAATATTCTTTGACAAAACTAACTAGGTCTTCAAAGTTATAATGTCACAATCTGTTACAGTTTCATAAAATGAAATAATCATAATAAATATAATTAGGTTAGTTATAATTACAACAAAATATGGTCTAAATGGGTCCTAACCTTATTTTATACAAATTTGTGTGACATGTTGTTTGCCCTAGCCCTTCCTTGTTGACAACCAGATGTCTTTCAGTGGGCTAAAGTAAGGTCGAAAGAATTGGACTGAACTGACCAATTGAGTCAAAATAAGAATTGATGCAAAAGCCCATGTACCGAACCTAGCTTTTATAGGTTTACTAGTATGGTTTAAAAAAATTCTTGACCCCAACCCAACACCCTAAATCTCTGAAATCCCAAATCCTAAATCCCAGCATCCCAAATCTACCAAATACCAAATCACCGCTACTCTCCCAAATCCCCCTGCTCCTCCTTCAGCTTGGTAAGATATGAAGCACACCCAAAATTGCCAAATCCCAAAATCCTCCTCCAACTCTTCGTCACAAGTAACCAACATCTAAGGCTTGATTCCACTATCCATTCTTTTCAACTTCTATATAGATATTCATTGAATGAAAGTTGGCCTCACTACCAACCAATTTTGTAGTCTTAAATGCTTGTTAAATTATTGAAGAACATTATCTATATTTCTATAAAATAAGGAGTACATCTACCTAATTGCCAATCAAGGTAACCTTATCTTTTGGGGTTTGTGTATGCTAATAAAGGCCAACATGTTAAGTCGAGATTGAGCATTAGAGTAGTTATGAGAATTATTTTCTGTAGTACAGGTAAGACTAATAGCTGTATTGGTATTAACAAGTCCATCAATCATGGATACTCGGTCAGTTAGGCCATCTCTTTGGAATAGACAATATAGATTCTCATTATGCAAATTTCTCCATTCCTTGTTTGGAAAATGAAGGGATCTAAGTAATTGTCTTCTATTGGTTTTATTGTTGAAAATGGACCAACATAACCTTGCAAGGGCTGATCCAAAAAATCTTATACACGAGAAAGAGATAAAAATAAAGTTATAGAATATTATTGTTATTTCTATAATTATACACAAAAGTTAAAAAAAACCTTAATTTTTTGTGTAAAATATTTATTTTTAATTATTTGATTTGTAAGAACTTTTACTAAAAAAATCTCAATTATAAAAAGATTTGTACGATTTTTTACAGAAGTATTTCAAAAAGAATTTCCTTTTTATTTAATTTTCTGAATGAGTAAGAATAAAAATTAATTTTGGGTGGAAATAAGATGAAAATTGATTTATTCTCTTTCCTAAATTTTAGATTTGTTCAAAAAAGGAAAAACAAGAAGTAGAGTGGAGGCAAGTGCCCCCACTACCCAAAGAATACATGCCCCTGTTTAAATCATGGGAATGCAAATTTTTCAAACTAAACATTTGTACATTAAAGTTGTAATGGGAGCCAGGCAAGGTTAAAAATTTTAGGTGCTCAAATCCAGCGTATTGGAGAAGCTGTAATTTCTTAAAATTTGCAGCTTTCCAAAAAACATGTTATAGGAGTAACATGCATGGACTTTAATTTATTAATTTAATTAAATAATACATAAACAATTTTTTAAGATTGAGTAATATGGAAGCTATAAATATATGTGTTAATATGTATCTATTTATATGTATATTAATATTATCAAATATGATAAAAAAGTTTCTTAATTAAAAAATATATGAGTAACAACTTTATTCTAATTTTAGAATTTGTAGTTTATAATTTTTATGCTTTATTCATAGAATCCTAATTAATCAAAGACACTAAAAAAATTATTTTTAAAGAGATGAAAATTAATGTATGCTTATATTGTCAGTAATTATTTTTATGAATGAGTATTTGCTTTTGTTTCATTTTAGGGAAACAAAAGAGAAAATTATGAGGAAGATTTTTTTTTCTTTTTCATTTATTTCACTTAATTTATGAAATAAATAAATATTATCTCGTGGTAGTTTGAAGATCTGTTTAATTATAATGATAATTTTTTCCTTTTCTTTTTTATTATCCACTATTTTAGTTTTATTTTTTGTTATTTATGGTAACTATTTATTTATAATTTTTTTAAATAAATGAATAGTATAAAAAATCTTAATTTAATTTCTTTTCCAAAATAAGCTTCCAGTATATTAATAAAATGAAAAAAATAAAAGTACCACTTAAATCAAAATTTAATTTTTTTTAAAAAACATAATTAAGTATAATAATATTAATCTTTAAGAAAAAATCACTAAATAGAAGAAAAAAATAATTAAAATTTAATACATAGAAAAATACAAGATTTACACTATAAAAGCATTAAGAAATCACGGGAAGTAGTTGTAATATTTACAGTGGACGTGTACATAGCAGATTGCCCAACACAAGAAATGGCGAAAGCTTTAGCTAAGATATGCTTCTCTGTTATCCTCCTCATCTTTGCAATCGGTAATCTCTTTCTCCGTTCTTTCAACATATATGCTTGCTAATTTTTTTGGTAGGTGCTTTTAATTAAACAAGTAAAAATAAAAATAATTAAAATAATATTATAACTTTAATTTATGTGCATCCTAAAAAACATATCATTGGTTTCATGCAGGTTTATTTGTGGATTCAGAGGCACGGAAAGTGCCGGGAGAACCGTGCTCTAACGACAATGACTGCAAGGGTAAATGTCCTCCTTCTTGCGCTAGGTGCGAGTGCTTGGTTGTAGAATGCTCGTGTGGGAACGTTTGGCCTGAAGAGTTGGCTAGGGCCAAAACCAACTTTGCACCCCAGAACCAGAACCAAAACTGTAACAACTAAAAGTTTCATGGAGTTGGCCTTTTTGTCTTGGAGTTTATTGCCAAGTCCTCATTATCATTTGAATCTAATAAGAATGGGCTAACCTATTATGTAGTCTCAATTGCTTGTTAAATTATTGAAGAATGTTATCTATATTTTCTAAAAAATAAGGACTACATTTGCCTAATTGCCAATCAAAGCAAAATCTTTTGGGGTCGCCAAACATGGCTGTTAAGTTGAGATTGAGCATTAGAGTAGTAATGAGAATTATGTTCTGCAGTATAGGTAAAAGCAACAAATAAACTGCCAATAACAAGTCCATCAAACATGGATGCTCGCACCAATGAGGCCACCATCTCTTTGGAATTGACAATACGGATTGTCATTATGCAAATTTCTCCATTCAATTGTTTGGAAAAATGAAGAGATCAAAGTAATCGTCTTCGATTGGTGTTGAAAATGGACCAACTTAACCTTGCAAGGGCTGATCCAAAAAATCTTATATATAAGAAAGAAATAAAAATAAAGTTATATAATATTATTCTTATTTCTATAGTTACACACAAAAATTTGAAAAAAAATTTAATTTTTTTCTGTGAAATATTTATTTTTAATTATTTAATTTGTGAAAATTTCCACTAAAAAATCTCAATTATAAAAAAGATTTATTGGGATCAAGAAGTACATTTTGGCACTCAAAATTCATCTATAACGTATCATTTCTTCATTCATTTAAATAATACATTTTTATATCACAATATTTAAATAATTATTTTTTTTTTTACATGTGAAAGGAATTGGAATGTTTTGAACATCAATGACTTAATGGTTTCATCTACCTTAATTACAAATTAAGGTTAAAGTATAAGTAATTAATATTTGTGTGAATGTGTTTAGTTTTATATTTTATAATTTACAATATTTAATTAATTCATTTTTTCATATGCACTTTTATATTCTTAGTGAAAAAAAATATTTATGATCCTATTTGTTATAAATGCACTAATAATATTGGCTTTTGAATTAAAGAAGAGGAGTCATTCCTTATGTAGAACTAGAGAGAGCTCTTTACAAAGAAGAGAGTCCATATCCTTGGTATAATCTTTTATTTATTTGATATTGAATATTAATTTTACTAGTTATAATGACTAAATTGATTAAATTTTTAATTTTTTAATTTTTTAATTCAATAATTAGTCCAGTTCTAAAAACATTGGTCTAAAGTCTATGATGATATAACATAATAAAAAGGCGAGGCTTTTAATGTATTATTTGCTAGATAAGGATTTTGTCACAAAGAACAACCATATGAACAAAGAAAGATTTTGATGAATTTCAAAGTGCTGAATTTAAATAAATATAAAATATTTTATATTATATTAATTTTTTATTTGTAATATAAATATATATTTATATTTATATAAAATTTTGTACTTACTTGAGTCCGTCTATTTTTGTGTTTATAATGTAACTCTCATTATGTGAACAATATGTCACAAAAAGAAAAAGCTTTGCCTGAGGTGTACCAAATTTACCAACATTTCAGTTAACAACTTTGTAATTTATTGGCACTTCAGATCTTGGACTTGATTCATTTCATATATACCAAAAATTTGATCAATATTCCAATTTAGCAGTAACATGTTTATTAATTTACATCTAAGTATTAAAATTAGGGGGTTTCAGTTCTTTACTTGTTGGCCTGTCAACTCTTATTGGAATGATATTCCATTAACCAATTGACGCATAACCTACATGATTATATATCACTCAAATATTACATTATAATTTTAATTATGATCACATTTTAATTCATGATAAAAGAATTATGTTGAAATTCAAGATTTATTTTTTCTAACTATGTTATTGGTTTCTTTGTTATTTTTATCTACTATTTTAGTATTTTTGTTATTTATGGTAACTATTTATTTATATTTTTTTGCTATTAATTATCACTATTTAGCCAACAATTGTTTCCTAATAAGAATGCTACCAAGAGAGCAGAAAAGAAAAGGTTAGAGAGAGAAATGAGAGAGAAAATTAGCATATAAAGAAATAGTATAAAATGGGATAAAGAAAGAAAAAAAGAAAGGTGTAGATAGAAAAAAAAAAAGTAGAGATAAAATCAAAGTAAGAAAAATATAAAGAGAAAAAATGGACAAAGAAATTAGAGAAAGAAAATATAATGAATTAAAAAGGTGAAAGAAAAGATATTCAGCATTTCTAAAAAATTTTAGATAAATGAATAATATAGAAAACAATCTCATTCTAAAATTTTATTAAATTATTATCTTTTTCAAAATAAGCTTCTAGTAACAAAATGATAAAAAAATAAAAGTACTGCTTAAATTAAAATTTTATCTTTTTCAAAATAAGCTTCTAGTAAAATTTTATCTAAGTATTAAAATTATGGGGTTTTTGGTTCTTTATTTGTTGGCCTATCAACTCTTATTAGAATGATGTTTCATTAACCAATTGACATATAAGCTACATGATTATATATCACTCAAACAGAGTGTTATCATTTTAATTACAATTATATTTAATTTTATGATAAAAGAATTATGTTGAAATTCAAGATTTTTTTTAGCTATGTTGTTGGTTTCTTCTATTTCTTTTTACTTCTTATTGTCTTTTGTCTAACTTGTTTTTTTCTTTTTTTTTTCTATTATCAAATACTTTATTCAATTATATTTTTAATAAATATTTATATAAAAATGAAATGTAGTTGGAGAAAATTTGAAGAGAAGTAAAGCATAGAAAAAATGTTGAGAGAGATAAGAGAGAAAGTTTAAAAAGATATGAGAAAAAATATACTAGCTTCATGTTCTAATGGATTATGGGATTTAGTACAATGCTTATAATGCCTTCAATAATAATGATATCTACCACCAATCCAACAATATTTTGAAAAAAACTAGTAAATCAATTTTACATAGAAAATAGACAACAAATTTTGATAGTTAGAAAATAATGATTTGTTTTCTCAAATTTAGTTTATCCAAAATAAAGCATACTAAGATTCAAGTTGAGTTGCCTAATTCAAGATTTTTTAGCTTTTATAGTCAATTTGAGGAAATTTGAATCTCAAATATAATTCATAGTATATTGGGCCTATTATTATGAGTCATTTTGTAAGGAAGTTAGAAAAACTTTCTTAAGGCTTCTTGAATATACCAATGTTAGACCCGGAGAAGGAAAATTTTAATTATGTTTTATTTTAAAAATAAAAAATAATTAAATTATAAGTTTCCTTTTATGAAAACAACAAGAGAAATTTAGGAGTGCTTTAATATCTTACTTTTCCTTTTTAAGAAAATAAAATTGAGAATTTGGAATTTTTTTTCTTTTTAAGGAAAAATAAGTGAATTTAATATTTTTATTTTTCTTTTTTAGAAGTAAATTTTCCATTTTTAAAAGAATAGATAAATAAATTTAGGATAGTATTTAAAAAAATTAAGGGTAAAAGCATAAAGAAAATTAAATTTTATTATACTATGAAAAAAATAATTACAATATAACCAAATAACTTTAATTTTATAAATATAATATTTTAAAAGTTAATAACAAATACTCAATCTAGATGAAAAGAAGAAGAAATGCAAAAATTTTAAATTTAAATAGTAGAAAATTTTAAATTATATAATTAAAAATGATTTATATTGTGATTTGTACCTTTTAATATATTGTGGTTGTAACACATTTAATTAAAGAATGAAATTAAAAATAAAGTTTGAAAAAGTGAAAAAATTTAGGTGATAAATTAAATTTAAAAGTGCACCATCATAAGATAAAGATATTAATTTAAGTTAAAATTGAATCAACGAATTAATCCAAATTTTTTCCTTTTATTGCCTATTCTATAATAATAGGAAAAAGTACGCTATAATATTTAGTTTAAAGGTAACAAAAGACTTATGTTGCAGTGTTTTTTCTTTTCTATCATGTCATTGTTATCTTACAATAATAAAGTGATTGATTAAGAGGAATTTAATTAGACTTTTAGTTAATTTTTCATAAGAAGAATTTTTTAATAATTCTTTTATTACCTTAGTTTACTAAAAGCAAATTTAAAAATATGTATTTTTTTAAAGAGATGAAAATTAATATGTATTTATATTGTAAGTAACTTTTTATTTTTTCAAAGAATTTAAATGGTATATATTTTCTTTCAATTATAATAAAAAAAGAAAATTGAAATGGAATTAAATTATCATTTTTTATTCTTTTCAAAAATGACAAAATAGGATGAGAACTAAATTTTGAGTATTTACTTTTTTATTCTTTTTGGAGAAACAAAAGAGAAAAATATGTACCAAAGAACAACCATATGAATAAAGAAAGATTTTGATGAACTTCAAAGTGCTGAATACAAGTCCATCAATCATGGATACTCACGTCAATTAGGTCATCTCTTTGGAATAGACAATATAGATTCTCATTATGCAAATTTCTCAATTCCTTGTTTGGAAAATGAAGGGATCTAAGTAATCGTCTTCGATTGGTTTTATGACCAAAGAAGCTGCCCAATAGAGAAAACCAAGACCGTCCTGTTCATTTAATTGCCATTCCACCAGCCAAGAAAATCTACATTACGATTCGTCTAGTAACTTAGAACTCACAAATTTCGACTGTCATAACCATCCTTACTGCTTGAAAGAGGAGAAAGTAAGTGCTCACCATCACAACACATCGCTTATCATCGTAGCCAGGCAACAACAGCCTCACCCCTGGCACTTCCCACGTTGGCCAACCCATCTGCTGAGTGTTGGTTTAAAAAATATTCGAAAAGTTGGAAGAAGAGATGCTAAGTATCTCTATAGAGTTTTAGATAAATGAACAATAAGGGAAAAAAAATCTCATTTTGAGATTTTCCTATGTTTTTTTTCCTATAAAAGGCTCCCAACTTTTTAACAAAACAACAAAAGATAAAAACAGCAGCCAAACCATTTTTTTTTTTCAAAAAAATAACATAACTAACTACTATGTAATCAATTCTTCATTTAAAGAAGCCAAATAAGAAAATGGAGAATAATTGAGATTTAATATACAGATAGATATGAGATGGCTCAATAAATGCATTAAGAAACCAAGACAAGTAATTGCATTATAAATATTGGACATGTCAATGGCAGATTGTCCAAACACAAGAAATGGCGAAGGCTTCATGCAAGTTATGCCTCTTTGTTATCCTTTTCATCTTTGCAATCGGTATATCTCTTATGCCGCCCTCTTAACATATATGCTTGTGCTTTTTTTCTGCCACTTGAATAGCTAGGTGCTTTCATTTAAACAAGTAGAAATCACAACAGTTAAAACAATGATTATAATTTATAACTCTAATTTATCTGAAATGATTTTCTTCTTGTGAAAAATATAATTTTTTTAACATGTTCATTTGTGTTCTTTTTTCTCACTTTTTTGTGGTTTCTTAAAGAAGTTTAAATCATTGGTTTCCTGTAGGTTTCATTGCGGATTCAGAGGCACGAAAAAGGGGAGATGCGAAGATAGTTTTAGAAGATTGGACGTGCCTTACGTGACGATTCTCTTATTAATGTTTGGCTGTGCCTTGTGTGAGGATGAAAAAGGCCCATTATACCAATGGTTGTTAGATTAGCTGCTTTTATGCATGTGTAATAAAATGCTGTCGGATATTGTGACAGATGGAGATAGAGCAGTGTGAGCTGCAATTGAGAAGACGATGCCTAACAGAAAAAACCTAACTTTGTAGTTGGCATTTGGAGAGGAACGCCTTGCGTGAAGTTCGAATACCAGAATTTGTGTTTGATTTTATGCAGTGTATGTATGAGAAAATTGATGAAAGTGCGGTTGAAGTTAAATGGACAGAAATTCTTGATACCAATAATAATGTATGCATTCAAGAACAATAAAAAGATCAACAAGTGTGGGCTGCGTGTTATCTGAAGGGCCATTTCTTTGCCGATCTTCCAACAATATTGCATGGGAAATTATGCACTTGTTTATGAATGATTTCCCAGACAAAAAGCTATATCTTCTTGAGTTTGTTAAACGTCATGAACAGGATTGTTGACTAATTTTCAAAAAACCTTAATTTTTTGTGTGAAATATTTATTTTTAATTATTTTATTTGTGAGAATTTTCACTAAAAAATCACAATTATAAAAAGATTTTTGTGATTTTTATAAGGAGCATTTCAAAAAGAATTTCTTTTTTATTTAATTGTCTAAATGAGTGAAGATAAAAATTAATTTTGAGTGGGAACAAAGATGAAAATTGATATATTCTCTTTCCCCAATTTTAGATTTGTTCAAAAAAGGAAAAAAAAAATTAGAGTGGAGGCAAGTGCCCCTGCCCCTGTTCAAATCACAAGAGTACGAATTTTTTGAACTAAACATTTGTAAATTAAAGTTGTAATGGGAGCTAGGAAAGGTTAAAAGTTTTGAGTGCTCAAATCCAGCATATTGGAGAAGCTGTAATTCCTTGAAATTTGCAACTTTCTAAAAAAAATGTTACCATTACAATATTATTGCACTTGTTACATTAGCAAAAGTTTATGAGTTACTCTAACCAAAATCTTTTATGAATTTAGTATTCAAAATTTTACTAGATTGTCCGTAACACATAACTACGCAAGAGATCATCACTAAGGCATTTTAGTAAGCTATAGATTGTTAACCCACACTTTTCTCTAATGAGTATATCTCTAATTTTATTTAATCACTATATTCATTATGGCTGATCCTTATAGCCAAGTTTAAAGATTATAAAATATTATTGACTAGTAAGTGCTAAAATGACATACTCTGGTTTTTAGGACAATGGCACTTGATCTGATTTACATGATAATTGAGATTAAATCTAGTCAGTTTAAGAACACAATAACTTACATTGACTAGGTAGAATCAAAATTTTTTTATGGGAGTAACATGCATGGATTTTAATTTATTAATTTGCTTATGAAAACCATCTTTTAAGATTGAGTAATACAAAAGCTATAAATCTATACGTTAATATGTATATATTAATATTAACTAAAAAATATATAGGTAACAGCATTATCTTAATTTTAGAATTTTCTAGCTTATAATTTTTATGCTTTATTCATAGAATCCTGATTAACCAAAGATACTACAAAAAAAATTATTTTTATAAAGATGAAAATTAATGTATGCTTATATTGTAAGATTAAAAAAAATTATTTTTAAAAAGATGAAAAACTATTTATTTATAATTTTTTGTTATTTATTATCACCATTTAGCCAGCAATTGATTCCTAATAAGAATGTTATCAAGAGAGCAGAAAAGAAAAGGTTGAGAGAGAAATGAGAGAGAAAAATAGTAGATAGAGAAATAGTATATAGTGGGTTAAAGAAAGAAAAATAAAAAGAAGGTGTAGATAAAAAAAAAGTAGAGATAAAACCAAATTAAGAAAAATATAGGGAGAAAAAATGGAAAGAGTAGTTAGAGAAAGAAAATAAAATAAATTAAATAGGTGAAAGAAAAGATATTCAACATTTCTAAAAAATTTTAGATAAGTAAATAATATAGAAAAAACATTTATTATAAAATTTTGTTAAGTTATTATCTTTTTCAAAATAAGCTTATAGCATAGTAACAAAACCATAAAAAATAAAAGTACTACTTAAATTAATTTTTTAAAAAAATAATAATAAAACAAGATACAATAATATCAATCTTTCATTTATGAATTAAAAAAATTATTAAATAAAAGGAAGAATAATTGAAATTTAATACACAAAAAAAAATACAAGACTTACTCTACAAAAGCACTAAAAAACCAAGGGAAGTAGTTGTACTATTAACGATGGACATGTACATAGCAGATTGTCTGACACAAGAAATGGCAAAAGTTTCAGCCAAGATATGCTTCTCTGTTATCCTCCTCATCTTTGCAATTGGTAATCTCTTTCTTTCTCTCAACATATATGCTTGCAAATTCTTTTGGCAGGTGCTTTCAATTAAACAAGTAAAAATAAAAATAATTAAAACAATATTTATAATTTATGACTTTAATTTATGTGAAAAAATTCTCTCATCGTAAAAAACATATATTTTTTA
Source organism: Ceriops zippeliana (assembly GCA_037897445.1). NCBI lineage: Eukaryota > Viridiplantae > Streptophyta > Magnoliopsida > Malpighiales > Rhizophoraceae > Ceriops > Ceriops zippeliana. The sequence continues at coordinate 4,074,897 of JBAPLH010000155.1, forward strand.
TATGTGCATTTGTGTTCTTCTTTTTTTTTTGTGGAATCTTAAAGGAGTTTAAATCGTTGGTTTTATGCAGGTTTATTTGTGGATTTAGAGGCACGGAAAGTGCCAGAAGGACCGTGCTCTAACGACAATGACTGCAAGGGTAAGTGTCCTCCTTCTTGCGCTAGGTGCGAGTGCTTGGTTGTAGAATGCTCATGTGGGAACGTCCGGCTTGAAGAATTGGCCAGGGCTGAAACCAACTTTGTACCCCAGAACCAGAACCAAAACCCTAAAAAGTAAAAGTTTCATGGAGTTGGCCTCTTTGTCTGGCAGTTTTTTGATTGACATTTGAAAGTTTGTTGTCAAGTCCTCCTTATCATTTGGATCTAAAAAGAATGGGCCAACCTATTGTGTAGTCTCAAATGCTTGTTGAATTATTGAGGAACGTTATCTATATTTTCTAGAAAAAAAGGACTGCATCTACCTAATTGCCAATCAAAGAAACCTTATCTTTTGGGGTTTGTAAATGCTAATAAAGGCCAAACATGGCTGTTAAGTCGAGATTGAGCATTAGAGTAGTTATGAGAATTATGTTCTGCAGTACAGGTAAAAGCAATAAATAAACAACCATTAACAAGTCCATCAAACAAGGATACTCATGCCAATTAGGCCATCTCTTTGGAATTGACAATACAGATTGTCATTATGCAAATTTTCTCCGTTTGTTGTTTGAAAAAATGAAGGGATCAAAGTAATCTTCTTCGATTGGTTTTATTGTTGAAAATGGACCAACTTAACCTTGCAAGGTTGATCCAAAAAATCTTATATATATGAAAGAGATAAAAATAAAGCTATATAATATTATTGTTATTTTTATTGTTACACGCAAATTTTTTTTTGCGTCAAATATTTATTTTTAATTATTTGATTTGTAAGAATTCCTCATAAAAAATCATAATTATAAAAAAATATATTTGGATCATGAAGGAAATTTTGGTAAACAAACTACTTGAAATTCAACGAAAATCCTTCAACTTGATAAGTTGTATCATTTTTTCATTCATTTAAATAATACATTTCTATATCTCAATATTTAAATAGTTATTTGTTTTTTATAGATAGGAAAGGAATTAAAATGTTTTGAACGTCAATGACTTAATTGTTTCATCTACCTTAATTACAATTTAAGGTTAAAGTATAAGTAATTAGTATTTGTGTTTAGTTTTATATTTTATAATTTACAATATTTAATTAATTCATTTTTTCATATGCACTTTTATGGACTCAATTTCAAAAATGAGAACTTATGATCCTGTTTGTCATAAATGCACTAATAATACTAACTTTTGGATTAAAGAAGAGGAGTCATCTCCAAAACTTAATTATGTCGAATTAGAGAGAGCTCTCTACAAGGAGGAGAGTCCATGTCTTAGGCCTAATGTTGTTATTCAAGAAACAGACATAAGGGACGAATTTGTTGATTCAAATATGATATATGCGGATTCATTTGATATTATTCATCATTTTGGTGCTACAAATAGTATTGGAAGTAAGAATATTCTTATAGTTTAGATCTCTTGTTTCACTCTGATAGTATCATAAATCGAGTCGGTGCAAAGGAAATGACTGCATTTTCATACTATTAATTATTACGTAAAAGTATTAAATAAATGAACTAATTGGTGGACATGTGTGGTTAGGTTTCATTTGTATACTTGTCTGCCATATCTTAACCATGCCCTTTGCATGGGCTCGCCATGCACTTGTATTGTTTGAGGAAGCTTATTTGTCTTATAGTTTAGGTGCTTTATCCATTTTTGGTTGGGAGTAAGAATGTTCTTATAGTTGAGATGGCGAGTGATGATGATGATGATGATGATGAACTTAAGCATAATTATGTTATTATTCTTAAATTTTAAGTGTATAAATTTTTAAAAAATATTATTCTATGAATTGTTTTATTCTCTTTTGAGAGTTATTCTTGTGAATTCCAAAAATTCTTATTAAAGACTTAATTGAGTGTTGGCCTTTTTGTTACTATTTCTCCCACTTCTATTCCGCGTTAGGTGGTATCAGAGCAAGTTTGGCCTATGTTGATGTTGTCTTATGGGGTTCAAGGCACTCTCTTTAACAACGAAGATCATGAATGCAACAAATCTTGTATTGGAGATGTCACTGACAATCAGTAGTATGTTTGTATTCAAGTCCTTAATTTCAAAAATATTTCTTTCTTTGATGAAAATTTTTTCACTAAAGATTTTGTCAGTTGGTTAGTGGAAATTGAAGTCTATTTTGAATATAATGATATTTGTGAGGCAGAGAAAATGACTCTTGCATATTCTAAACTTCAAGATGGTACATCTGAATGGTGGAATTATATTCAATATTTTTAATTGAGGTATGGTAAATTTGAAATTCAATCATGGCTAGATATGAGAAATATATTAGTAGAAAAATTTTATGGTAATAATATGTTTGACGAGATTTTAGAAAGTGCTGAAAAGAAATTTAATTCTTATTTTCTACCAACAGATAAATTGCATGACAATATGTCTACTCATAATGATATATTTATAAATTAAGAGTCGATGGTTCAAACAGAAGAAGAAATATTAGTTGATAATCATGTGAAAAAGAAATATTAGTGGATAATCATGTGCTAATTGAGGTAAACAATTCCCTTTGTATTAGTAGAGAACTCAACGAGGAGACAAATAATTCCTTTTCTATTATTGGAGAACTCAACAAGGATCGAGTATTGTCTCTGAACCCTATTAACTCAAAAGTTAAATCCATAACTCACAGGTTCGAGGATCTTGATAATTCTTCACCATTCGTATTTGTTGATTTTCTTAGAGCAGATGACCAAGTACTTAATGTATCAGCATCATTATTTTTTAATGTCATTCTTCCCATAATTGTTGTTGGTTCTGGTTTATATTAAAGACATTAATTTATTTGAATATTTGTTCCTAGGGCACGAAAGACGTCAATTCCTCATTATCAACTCGAGTTTCTTTCAAGTGCAAGTGGAAGGGTTTGACGCAAGACGTACTATAAAGGATATTTTCTTGTCATTCTATTAGGAATTTTAGTTAAATTATTTAGGAAATATACGTTAACTACTTTGGATTCTTTTTTATTTTGATTTATTTTTAATTTTTTTATTTAGTTTAAAATATTTTCATGATTAAATAAATAGTTTTAGTTGTAAATATCATGTAAGCCTATGAGGAGATATATGACAAATAATACAAATTCTATGAATCGTTTTATTCTCTCTTGAGTCATTCTAGTAGATTCAATCGAGTATTGGCCTTTTTGTTACTTATTTCTCTTGCTTCCATCTTGCGTTACTTGAGGCTATTTATTTTTATGTTCATAATGTAACTCTTATTGTGTGTCACAAAAAGAAAAATATTTGCCTACCAAATTGACTAGCATTTTAGTCAACTTCACAATTTATTGGCACTTCAGATCTTAGACTTGATTTGTTTCATATATACCAAAAATTTGATCGACATTCCAATATAGCATTAACATGTTTATCAATTTAAGTATTAAAATTAAGGGGGTTTGGTTCTTTATTTGTTGGCCGATCAACTCTTATTGGAATTATGTTTGATTAACCAGTTGACATATAAGCTACATGATTATATATCACTTAAATATCACATTATAATTTAAATTACAATCACATTTTAATTTATGATAAAAGAATTATGTCGAAATTCAAGATTTTGTTTTTAGCTATGTTGTTGTTTTCTTATATTCCTTTTTACTTCTTATTGTCTTTTGTCTAACTTGGTTTTTTCCTTTTTTTTCTATTATCAAATATTTTATTCAATTATATTTTTAATAAATATTTATATAAAATAAAATATAGTTAGAGAAATTTAAAGAGAAGTAAAGCATAGAGAAAATGTTGAGAGAGATAAGAGCGAAAGTTTAAAGAGATGTGAGAAAAATTGAAACATAGTACATAATGAAAAAAATGTAAAGAAAATGTAGAGAGAGGAGATATTATACTGAAAAAAAAAATATACTACCTTCATGTTCTAATGGATTATGAGATTTAGCAGAATGCTTGTAACGCCTTTAATAATAATGACATCTACCACCAATCCAGCAATATTTTAAAAAAACTATCAAATCAATATTACATAAAAAAATAGACAACAAATTATGATAGTTAGACAATAATGATTTTTTTTTCAAATTTAGTTTATCCAAAATAAAAGCATATTAAGATTCAAGATGAGTCACCTAATTCAAGATTTTTGAGCTTTTATAGTCAATTTGAGAAAATTTGAATCTCAAATATAATTGATACCATATTAGGCCTATTATTATAAGTCATTTCTAATTTGATTCATGATCCACCCACAAAATTATTTATAAAGTATTACTATTTTGCAGATCATTGTGGGCTATGGATAATGCTTTAGAACAAAGTTTGAAAAACAAAATAAGTAGTTATCTTTTAAATTATTATTTTACAAATAAATAATGAATATTTATCTCTTATCATTGAGTAAGGTAGTTAGAAAAACTTTCTCAAGGCTTCCTAAATATACCAATGTTAGGCCCTGAGAAGGAAAATTTTAATTATGTTTTATTTTAAAAATAGAAAATAGTTAAATTATAAATTTCATTTTTTATGAAAACAACAAGAGAAAATTTAAGAGTGCTTTAATATATCTTACTTTTCCTTTTTAAGAAAATAAAATTGAGAGTTTGGAGTCTTTTTTTTTTTTTTAAGGAAAAATAAGTGAATTTAATATTTTTTTTTTTTTTTTTTTTAGAAGTAAATTTTCCCTTTTTAAAAAATAGACAAATAAATTTATGATAATATTTAAAAAAATTAAGGGTAAAAGTATAAAGAAAATTAAATTTTATTATACTATGAAAAAAAATTACAATATAATCAAATAACTTTAATCTTATAAATATAATATTGTAAAAGTTAATGACAAATACTGAATTTAGATGAAAAGAAGAATAAATGCAACAATTTTAAATTTAAATAGTATAAAAATTTAAATTATATAATTGAAAATGATTTATATTATGATTTGTACCTTTTATTATATTGTGGTTGTAACACATTTAATTAAAGAACCAAATTAAAAATAAAGTTTTGAAAAAGTGAAAACTTTAATGTGATAAATTAAATTTAAAAGTGCACCATCATAAGATAAAGATATTAATTTAAGTTAAAATTGAATCAACAAATTAATCAAAAATTTTTTTCCCTTTATTGCCTATTCTATAATAATAGGAAAAGGTATAATATAATATTTAGTTTAAAGGTAACAAAAGACTTATGTAACAATTTTGGATCTTGGACTTGATTCGTTTCTTATATTTGTAACAATTAATCAAAAATTTGATCGACATTCCAATTTAGCAATAACACGTTTATCAATTTACGTCTAGGTACAAAAATTGGGGACTTTTGGTTCTTAACTTGTTGGCCTATCAACTCTTATTGGAATGATGTTTTATTAACCAGTTGACACATAACTTCCATGATTATATATCACTCAAATATCAAATTATAATTTTAATTATAATCACATTTTAATTCATGATAAAAGAATTATGTTGAAATTCAAGATTTTTTCTCTAACCATATTGTTGGTTTCTTTTATTTCTTTTTACTTCTTATTGTCCTTTGTCTAGCTTCTTTTTTTCTTTTTTTTTTCTATTATCAAATATTTTATTCAATTATATTTTAAATAAATATTTTATATAAAATAAAGTGTAATTGGAAAAAATTTGAAGAGAAGTAAAATGTAGAGAAAATGTTGAAATATATATGAAAGAAAGTTTGAAAAGATATAAGAAAAATTAAAACATAGAACATAATGAAAAGAAATGTTAAAAAAATGTAGAAAAAAAAAGAGATAGTATATTTTTAAAAAATATACTATCTTCGTGTTATAGTAGATTAATAAGTACATATTTTATAAGTAACTTTTTATGAGGAATATTTTTTTTCCTTTTTATTTATTTCACTTAATTTATGAAATAAATAAATATTATCACGTGGTAGCTTTAGGATCTCTTTAATTATAATGAAAATTTTTTTTTCCTTTTATTTTTTATTAGCCACTATTTTAGTTTTTTATTTTTTTATTTATGGTAACTATTTATTTATAATTTTTAGATAAATCAATAGTATAAAAAAAAATCTTAAGTTAATTTCTTTTCCAAAATAAGCTTCCAATATATTAACAAAATGACAAAAAATAAAAGTACCACTTAAATCAAAATTTAATTTTTTTCTAAAAAAATAATATAATTAATTATAATAATATTAATCTTTAAGAAAAAATCACTAAATGAAAGAAAAAAAATAATTAAAATTTAATACACAGAAAAATACAAGACTTACACTATAAAAGCATTAAGAAATCACGAGGAGTAGTTGTACTATTAATAGTGGACGAGTACGTAGTAGCAGATTGCCCGACACAAAAAATGGCGAAAGCTTTAGCCAAGATATGCTTCTCTGTTATCCTCCTCGTCTTTGCAATCAGTAATCTCTTTCTCCGTTCTCTCAACATATACGTTTGCGAATTTTTTTGGCAGATGTTTTTAATTAAATAAATCAAAATAAAAATAATTAAAACAATATTTATAATTTATGACTTTAATTTATGTGAAAAAATTTTCTCATCATAAAAAACATATTTTTTTATATGTGCATTTGTGTTCTTCTTTTTTTTTCTCATTTTTTTGTTGTGGAATCTTAAAGGAGTTTAAATCGTTGGTTTTATGCAGGTTTATTTACGGATTCAGAGGCATGGAAAGTGCCGGGAGGACCGTGCTCTAACGACAATGACTGCAAGGGTAGGTGTCCTGCTTCTTGCGCTAGGTGCGAGTGCTTGGTTGTAGAATGTTCATGTGGGAACGTCCAGCCTGAAGAGTTGGCCAGGGCCCAAACCAACTTTGCACCCCAGAACCAAAACCATAACAACTAAAAGTTTCATGGAGTTGGCCTTTTTGTCTTGGAGTTTATTGCCAAGTCTTCATTATCATTTGGATCTAATTAGAATGGGCTAACCTATTATGTAGTCTCAATTGCTTGTTAAATTATTGAAGAATGTTATCTATATTTTCTAGAAAATAAGGACTACTTCTGCCTAATTGCCAATCAAAGCAAAATCTTTTGGGGTCGCCAAACATGACCATTAAGTTGAGATTGAGCATTAGAGTAGTTATGAGAATTATGTACTACAGTGTAGATAAAAGCAATAAATAAACTGCCATTGATAAGTCCATCAAACATGGATACTCGCGTTAATTAGGCCATCTCTTTGGAATTGACAATACAGAATGTCATCATGTAAATTTCTCCATTGGATTGTTTGGAAAAATGAAGGGATCAAAGTAATCGTCTACGATTGGTTTTATTTTTAAAAATAGACCAACTTAGCCTTGTAAGGGCTGATACAAAAAATCTTATATATAAAAAAGAGATAAAAATAAAGTTATATAATATTATTGTTATTTCTATAGTTACACAAAAAAGTTTTAAACATGAAGGTTTAAAGAGATATGAGAAAAATTGACATATAATATAAAATGAGAAAAAATATAAAGAGAATGTAGAGAGAGGATACAGTATATTAAAAAGAATATACCACCATCATATTATAATAAATTAATAAGTACTTATATTGTAACTAATTTCTTATTTTTTAAAAAAACTTAAATGATATATATTTTTTTCTTTCAGTTATAAAAAAATGAAATAGAATTAAATTATTATTTTTTATTCTTCATAAAAAGGAAGAGATATTTTCCTTTTTTTTCTTTTTTCTTTTTGGAGAAACAAAATAGAAAATTACAAAGAAGATGTTTTTCCTTTCTTTCATTTATTTTTCTTAATTTATGAAATAAAGAAATATTACCATGTGGTAGCCTTAAAATCTTTTTAATTACAATATCAATTTTTTAAATTTATTTTTAATTATTCACTATTTTAATTTTATTATTTATTATTTATTGTCACTATCCATTTATTATTTTTTGTTATTTATTATCACTATCTACTTATTTGTTCTTACCAAAGATTTTTTTTTTACAAGAATTTTCTCAAGAAAGATAAGAACAGGTAGACTGAGAAATGATAAAGAAAAATAGTAGATAAAGAAATAATATAAAGTGAGGTAAAGAAAGAAATATGGGGAGAAAGTATTGATAAAAAAAGAGTAGAGATAAATTTTATCAACATAATAAACTAAACAATCACAAAAAAAAAAGTCATAATTTAAATGTACTTCAACCTAAAGTAGTTGCCTTGACTTTCCCAAGATTGTGGAGCTATCAAAGATAATGGAATGACTACCCATTGCAGCCACCGCCAACCAAGATAATGGCACCAGAACACAGATTTGAGTTTGTGCAACTTTGCTCTCTTTTGTGTGTGTGGACATGATAACTCAATAGGATAGAATATCCAATTTTTATATTATGATTAAAAAAGAAAAAAAAAACCTTAGTTCATGTGGGGTTATTTGTTCCATAATTCTTGTAATGAGGGAATTTATATTTGATCTGTTTTTAAAGTGCCATAATATCCGGAAACCATGAATTAAAAAACTTTCATGGAGGCAAAAATAAGAACTAACAATTGTCATCAAAACCAAATAATTTAGAATTTTGAGTGCCAGCATGGCCTAATTGTCAGCACTCAGCACATGTGTATAAGGTGGGCTCCATATGGCGAGTTTTGAGTTAATCGAATTTTTAGCTCATTTGTTTGTATTTTCTTACTTAATTAAGAATTTTTTTGTCAAAATTTATTTGGAGGACAAAATATTCTTTGATAAATTTTGATATGCTAACCAAGTCTTCAAGGTTATAATGTCACAATCTGTTACAGTTTCATATAATGAAATAATCATAGTAAATATAATTAAGTTATTTATAATTACAACAAAATATGGTCTAAATGGGTCATTGTCTTGTTTTAGACAAATTGGTGTGACTTGTTGTTTGCCTTGGCCCTTCTTTGTTGACAAACAGAGGTCTTTTAATGGGCTAAAGCAAGGTCGAAAAAATTGGATTGGACTAACGGATTAAATTGACCGATCAGTTTATAATTTGGCTTGATTCTTTCTTACAATTAGTCAGAATAAGAATTGATGGAAAAGTCGATGAACCGAACCTAACTTTTATAGGTTTACTGGATGAGAGTTGTGGTGTGAATTGGATCACGCTTGTACATCACAGGAAATTTGGATGATAAGGTTTTATGCAATTACATGATCTATTTGGCTAAGACCAAATGAACAAAATTTTATGGGTAAGAGTTTTTCAATTGAGAGAATAAGTGATCTAATTTGATTTAAATTGTGGTAGTGGTCAATAGTGAAGTAATTCCATTGGAGTTTTATGTTTAATGAGTTTTTTTTTTATATAAATTTAAAAGGTGTCTGTCATAGGAGAAAAGTAAAGTTATGCTTGTGAGACCTAATATGGGTTGTACCTCTACGTGATAATTTCAAATTCAACACGGATGCAATAATGACAGACAAGAGTGGGAAGTGTCAAGGAGTTAGGCTTGAACGTGCTTTAGATGTGCTAACCCGCGTGACACTTCGACAATCTTGCGAGAGAAGATGCTAAGTAAGTTTTGAAGAGTTTGAGCGAACCAGCGGAAGACTTGTGGGAAGCAAGTAACCGAACAAGAAGAACTTGAGAGAGCTAGAGAGAGAGAGCACAAGAGCTTTGCAAGTAAACTTGTATTAATTGAAAAGATGCGTGCTTTACAAATGAAATGAGTAGCCTATTTATACAACTCAAAAGAAGGACCTAGAAAGGAATATGCTTTGGCATATGCTATGACTATCCTAGATAAGGAATATTCTAGGTATATATATGGATTATTCTAGATATGGTCCCTTCTAGAATTCTCTTAGTCAATTGTGGGCTTCTAGGACCTTTCGTAGCAAATGGGCTTGACAGCCCTTGGAAGTTTGGGTCTTGGCCCGAATTTGCACCTTAAGGATACATGAGTGGGCCGAATCAATGTATCCTTGTGACATCCTCTCCCACTTAATTCTGTAACATTTTTAACCCTAAATTGCTGAATGTGATCAACAAATTGCCAAAGTTGGTCTTCTTGTTCCCAACTAGCCTCGTGGTCTGGCAGAGCCTTTCATTTCACTAAGTACTCGGTATAGTTGGGAAATCCCCTTTTCCGGATCAATCGATCAGCAAGGATGCATTCCACCTCCTTGTTAAATTCAGTGACCACAGCCGTTGGTGCACGCTTTGACTCGTTTTGGCTTGGATCCTCTTTGTCTCCATAGAAAGGCTTTAAAAGACTTAATGGAAAATGTTGTGGATTTTCAGCTTTGGAGGGAGTTGGAATTGATAGGCGGCCTTCTCTACATGCTTGATGATAGGAAATGGCCCTTCGTACTTCCGTACCAACTGGTTTGGCAGCAACTTCACCATCACTATGTCTCCCGCAGTGTAGTCTTTTGGGCGTCACCTGGTGTCAGCCCATCTTTTCATCTTCTTGGCCTCTTTGTCAAGGCAAATCCTTGTTATGTCCGCTTCCTCATGCCATTCCTTTGCAAACTTGAAGGTAGACGGGTTGTTGCCAGTGTAAGGAGAGGCAATAGCACTTAGTGTCAGCGGTTGTCCCATAACAATCTCAAATGGGCTTTTGGTTGTGGCCTTGCTCCTTTGAAGGTTGTATGAGAATTAGGCAGCGTCGAGTAGCTTCGCCCAATCTCGTTGGTGAGCACTGACATAATGTCTCAAGTATTGTTTGAGCAAGGCATTAACTTACTTAATTTGCCCATCGGTTTGAGGATGGAAGCTTGTCGAGAAGTTTAGCTTGGTTCCCAGCAACTTGAATAGCTCTCACCAGAATTTACCTGTAAAGCAGGGGTCTTTGTCAATGATGATGCTCTTTGGCACTCCCCATAGCTTTACTACATTCCTGAAGAACAAGCAAGCAGCTTCATCCCCCTTGCAATCAGCAAGGGATGGAATAAAGGTGCCATACTTGCTGAACCAATCGACTACAACCATGATGCTTCTGCATCCTTCAGACTTTGGTAGAGCCATGATAAAGTCCATTGAGACACTTTCCTATGGCTTCTCGGGAGTGGGTAGGGGCTCGAGTAGGCCAGCTGGTGGTTGCTATTCTACCTTGTCTTGTTGGCAAACTAAGCAAGTCCGCAGCCTCGACATCTGCATGTATATGCGGCCAAAAGTAATGTTGTTGGATAAGAGTAAGGGTTTGTGTCATACCTGGCTAACCAGCCCATAGAGAGTCGTGGCATTCATTGAGGATCTCCTTCCGCAAGTTTCCCCACTTTGGCACGAAGACGCAAATCCTGATCGTCGTTAAGACTTCATTGTTCACCCAAAATCGACAAGTCTTCCCCTCACTAGCCAATCTCAACAGGTTGTTGGCCAGCTTGTCTTGTCCAATACCTTCCTTGATTCATTCAAAGAGGTTGCTTGTAGGAGTACTAGTGGCAAGAGCCACTAGTTCTGCCTTTTGACTCAATGCATCAGCAACTACGTTGGCTTGACCTGGATTATATTACAGTGTGTAGTTGAATTCCGCTAGGAAGTCTTGCCAATGAGCTTGCTTAAGGCTAAGTTTCTTTTGAGTCTAGAAGTAGCTTGTAGCAACATTATTGGTCATGATCACGAATCTATTTCCAAGGAGATAATGTCTCTAAGTATGCAAGCAATGGATGACGACAGTCATCTCCTTGTCTTGGATGGTATACCGTCTCTCCGTATCGTTTAGCTTGTGACTCTCATAGGCAATGGGATGCCTATCTTGCATCAAGACTCCTCCAATCGCTAAGTCGGATGAGTCAATGTGGACTTCGAAGGACTTTTCGTAGTCCGGTAACGCCATAATGGGCTCCTTGGAGATTGTTTGCTTTAATCTCTCAAAGGAGACTTGGCATTCATCCACCCAATGCCAAGTGTGGTTTTTCTTCAGGAGGTCGGTCAAGGGTGTGGCTACGGCAGAGTATCCCTTGATGAACCGATGGTAGTAATTGACAAGTCCAAGGAAAGATCGCAATTATGGGACCTTAATTGGAGCTCCCATTGTTGGATGGCTCATACCTTCATTGGATCCATCAAAAGTCTACCATCCTTGATTCGGTGACCAAGGAAGTCCACCTCTTGCTTGGAAAACAAGTACTTCTCCTTCTTGACAAACAATTCGTTTACTCGTAGAGCTTGGAGGACTTGCTTGAGGTGCTCAATGTGCTCCTCAAGTGTGTTGCTGTTTACCACAATGTCATCCAAATAAACTACCACGAATTTGTTCAGGAAAGGATGTAGTACCTTGTTCATGAGTGTGCAGAAGGTGACTAGTGCATTGGTGAGGCCGAATGGCATGACCAAGAACTCAAACGCTCCATAATGTGTCACACAGGTCGTCTTTGGCTCATCACATTGTGCTATGCGAACCTGGTAGTATCCCGATTGCAAATCCAGCTTGGTGAAGTACCTCACCTTCCTAAGTTGGTCAAAGAGATCAGCTATCAAGGGGATTGGATACTTGTTCTTGATACTGACCTTGTTCAAGGCTCGGTAGTCGATACACATACGAAGTGATCCATCCTTCTTCTTTTAGAAGAGGACTGGGACACTTAATGGGGCTTTTGATGGTCGAATGTAGCTTGACTCGACCAAATCATGGAGCTGCTTCTTTAGTTCGGTGAGCACCGGAGGTGCCATACGGTAAGGAACCATGGTAGGGGGTTTGGCACGGGGTTCTAGCTCAATGTGGTGATCCCCATCTCACTTTGGTGGAAGCTTCTTAGGTAGCTCGGAATGCATGAAGTCCTTAAACTTGTTAAGGACAGCCTGAATCGGTTGTGACAATGTGGGAGTTGGTATTGCTTAGTCTTCCCAATCACTTAGCTCTCGTATGGTAGCGACATAGCCAGGACCTGACTTGAGACCCCGCTTGAATTGCAAGGCCGAGATCATCGATGGTTGAGATCTCTCCTTACGCTTCAAGCGGACTACACGGATCTTATTGTTGTCGACAACCACAAGAGAATGTGAAGTAGGCACAGGAAAAGCTAGAGCTTCGTAGAAAAATGAAAGACCCAACACCACTTTGAAATCATCTATGGGAATGACAGTAAAGTCTAACTTACCCGTCCATTCACTGATTTGGACAGCAACTCCATGTGCCATGCCTTGGACAGGCCTTGCTTCAGAGTTTACTGCTTTAATGGTGCCATTTCCCTTCATTAGTTTGAGGCCTAGATGTTTGGCCTCTTCTGCATCCATGAAGTTGTGCGTTGCCCCCGCATCCAGCATTGTACAAGCTGATTTGCCCTCGATGGCAAGATCAGCGTACAACTGTCCCTTCTCCTCGGCGGCTGTTGGGGAGAAACGCTTCGAGAGATTACCCAATTGTTGGATAGATCCCATGTCCGCTTGGGCTTCTTCGTCAGCCTTTTCTCGCTCGAGTGCCGCCATCATAGCATTCATAGCTTTGCGTTTGGGGCAATCCTTCACCCAGTACGGTCCATCACAAATAAAATAGGGTCTAGGAGGATTAATCGAGTTATGCTTACCTCCAGACTTCTTCTCATGCTTGGGGCGGTCATTTGAGGGCCTTTGTTGTCCACCCTCATTACGACCAGAATCATGCTTCTTTTGCTCGACCTTCTCTCCCCCACTTTTGCCAGAGTTCAGCTTCTTGCTCTTGGAGTGAGCAAAGTAGTCGACGAAGGTTTCGACAGCGGCAACAACAGCATCTCGGGTCTGCACATTATGCCTCTCCAGCTCAACTCTTGCCCAATCCTTCAAGCCGTCTTTGAAGTAGAAGAGCAGCTCCCTATCGGACATTTCGATTTCAAGCATGAGGGTAGTAAATTCTTTAATTTAGTTAGAAATACTACCTGTATGACAAAGGTCCCTCTCGCTTTGTTGTCTGCATTGTGAGGGACAAAGTACCTACGTACTTCAGCCTTGAATTGTTCCCAAGTGTCGATGATGCATAAGCCTTTCTCCTGTTCAGAGTGCTTCCATCTCCACCAGAGTTGGGCAACATCTCTTAGAAAGATTGGGGCGTTGCCTATCCTGGCTAGATAGTTGACATGGCCTTAAAGTACTGCTCAAGACTGGACAAGAAGTTTTCCACAACAATGGCATTCCGTGTGCCATTGTACATGGCAGGCATCTCTCCTCCAACAAACTCATGAAGGTTAGACATACCTTGATTTAGGGAGCGTATCTCTCCCCTAAATGAGCGGCCATACTCTTCGATCATGAGTTTGGCAGCTCGCGTGATCTCTATATTCTTATGGATCGAGTTGTCGACTTGATTGTTGAGATCTCCCACAAGGGAGTTTATGTCGAGGACACTCCTTTCCAAGTTACGAACACGTGAGTCCTTGGTTTCCTTTGCTGGAACCTTAGACTTGCCACGTTTGGCTGGAGCATGTTGCTCCTCATGTCCACGAGCTTCATGCTCCATTTGTTGTCATCGAAAGCAGTCTCAACAAATCCTTCCTCACTTGCTATACTTACAACTCAAACAAGAATCAAGTAGGGACTAGGATAACCAGGCTCTAATACCACATGTCACAGAGTTGGGCTTGGACGTACTTTAGACGTGCTAACCCGCGTGGCACGTGGACAATCTTGTGAGAGAAGATGCTAAGTAAGCCTTGAAGAGTTTGAGCAAACTAGCGGAAGACTTATGGGAGGCAAGTAACCGAATAAGAAGAACTTGAAAGAGTTAGAGAGAAAGAGTACAAGAGCTTTGCAAGTGAACTTGTATTGATTGAAAGGATGCGTGCTTTACAAATGAAATGAGTAGCCTATTTATACAACTCAAAAGAAGGACCTAGAAAGGAATATACTTTGACATATGCTATGACTATTCTAGATAAGGAATATTCTAGGTATATACATGGATTATTTTAGATATGGTCCCTTCCAGAATTCTCTTAGTTAATTGTGTGCTTCTGGGACCTTTCGTAGCAAATGGGCTTGACAGCCCTTAGAGGTTTAGGTCTTGGCCATAGAGGATTGGGTCTTGGTCCGAATTTACACCTTAAGGATACATGAGTGGGCTGGATCAATGTATCCTTGTGACAGAAGGCTGTTATAAGAGGCTTGTTACGATAGGATGACGAGAAGGTCGTGTGTTTATTTTTCAAGGTAGTTGAGACTACCATTATTAATAGGGTAGAGTTACTTGCAATTTGGAAGTTAGTTCACCTTTGGAGTCTATAGAATATGACAGAGAGGGCTTCACTTATTATTGAGAGCAACCCCTAAACTATAATTGCTTAGATCAATAATAGGAATAGAAGATTATTAGTGCTTGATGACATCACCATTAGAACTAATGATTGAGCATCTTTTGTCTTTTAACCTCCAATATGCAACCAGTTTGTTAATGTCTTGGAAAAATAGGGAAAATCCCTTCATGTAAAAATAATGGTATGGTTATGTGGAATTAATCTATACTATACACTAGGGTTTGCATGTAGGTGGTTAATGTATTTTTTTTTGTATTTTTTACTTAACTGGAATATCATCATATTTATGACTTCATAAATTGTATACATTCCTTATTATTAAATAACTTGAAGTTAAAAAAAAGTGTAAGATATCTCCAATAAGGACATTTTAGTAAGTTGCATATTCTTAACTCAAAATTTTATTTAATCAACATGTTTCTAGTTTAATATATCATTGATTTTTATTTTTGAATTAAGAATAACATCTCTATCCATTATTGCTAATACTTTAGCAAAGGTTCAATATTAAAATAATATTATTAATATAAGTGCTAAAAAGTTATACTATAGTTTTTAGAACAATAGTTCTTGATCTAATTTATATTATAATTGAGATTAAGCCTGGTTGGTTTAAGAACACAGTTCCTTATATTGATTAGGAAAAATCAAAATTTTATTATGGGAGTAACATGCATAAACTTTAATTTATTAATTTGCTTAAATAATAAGAGAACTTTTTTTTTTTTTAAAATAGAGTAATATAGAAATATAAATCTATATGTTGTTATATATCTATTTATATTAATATTAATATTATTGAATATAAGACAAAGTCCATAATTCTAAATAATTTTTTAAACAATAAACACAAATGTGATGACTTTGTCTTAATTTATAATTTTTTTAATAATTTTTTATAATTTATAATTTTAATATTAATTTAATAATAATATTTAATCCGTAGCATCTTGGTTAACCAAGACACTAAAAAAAGTCATACACAAAGGCTTGCAAAGACCAATAAGTCAAAACCCATGAAAACCTCAGATCTAAAGATTGAAACTCAACACTTCCTTAGTCCATCTGAGCCCCCAATCAAAACTCAACAATAATTTGGAAGAAAACTGATCTACTGCAAACCTAAGATTGCTACATCCCAAAATCTATGACCAAAGAAGTTGCCCCAAAGAAAAAGCCTTGATCCTCCTGTACTTGTAAATGCGATCCCATCAGCCAATAAAATCCATATTAAGATTCGTCACCAAGAAGGATTCACATGACTCCATTCAATCTAGGAGAATGACAGATATTAATTGGGGAGATGTGAAGATAGTTTTAGAAGATTTTGCATTAAGGAAGCAAACTAATCCAAGTTTTTATTTCAACTACAGGTTAAAGGAGGATAATACTTTTGGTAGCCTTTATTTTTCAGATTCCAAGTCACAAGTGTTAGATACCTTGGAGACCTGATGTGTTTATGAGCATGATTGAGCATGGGAGGCATTCAGTAGGAAGATATGGATCCATAACCGCGGGAAAAGGATTGGCTTTAAGGGCTGGGCCCAGGGGTCCCAGCCCCAAACCCGTCAGCTGACGGCGAATTGCTCTCGAGTGGCTCCCACGGCGAGTGCCCTTTATAAAAAAAACAAAGAAAAAATAGAGAGTTGACTTAATAAGGTATAAATACCTCATTAAGATTAGGTTAAGGTTTTTTTTAAGTGAGAGAGAGGGAGAGGCTATTGGCCGAAACACAAAAAAGAGAGAGAGAGAGAGAAATGGGAGAGATAATCTAATAGAGTGCTGGCCATATATTTTAAAATCTGACTGTGAATTCTTATTTGATTTAGTTAGAACTTTGCTGAAAGATAGAGACTATTTGTTCTTCATTCTGAACAGTGGAGATCCAATTTGGTGAACTCTAAGTGTAGATTCTAATTTACATTTCATGGTTCATACTTTGAGAAGCTATTCTGCGTGCAGTTTCAATCAACCTTATAATCAAACGATTGTTTATGGTCTAATCAAACTTTATTTTGGTCAGTTGATTAAGGACACCTAGATTTTGATTTTGAACAGTTGGATCATGATTTGGCTTTCTACAAGGGCAGGATTATATCTCAAATTGTGATCACTTGTTTCTGGTAATACTCTATTTTCTCTATTGCGGCAGTGTAGATGAACTGTATAAATGAATATTATTCTATTGTTTGATTAAGTTGAAATTTGAATAGCTAGTAGGGAACATCTGAAATTTTATCTTGAATGGTTGGATTGTTGTTTGAGGTTTGGTTGTTAAGTTATTATTGACAGAAAGAGTCTTTCATTTTGATTAACTTATTTGGCCTCTTACTTTAATTCAAATTGAACAAATTGAGTTTGTTCAATTTGGTTAAAGTAATTGAGGTTGTGTACCTTTATTGTATTCACTTGTTCATTATAGTGAAGTTAATTTTTTGACTATTGCATCCTGTGTTTTTTTTTTCTTTACTTTGAAGGGATTTTCCACATAAAAGATTGGTGTGTTCTTGTAAAATTGTTTAAGTTGTCATATTTAATATTTAGTCAACTTCTCACAGATTCAAACAAGTAGGAGAGATCTCTTGAGCAATTTGTATTCTACTGCCACTCGCCTGTCGACAAGCTTGTTGTACTTGCTTTGGAGACATCATTGCTTTTGTAACAATCTGCTTGTACTAGTTGTCGGAGTTAATCATCACCACCAAACTATGATGTTTGGGCGTGCCTTGCGTGAGGATGAAAAAGGCCCATTATACCAATGGTTGTTAGATTAGCTACTTTTATGCATGTGTAATAAAATGCTGTTGGGTATTGTGATAGATGGAAATAGAGCAGTGCGAGCTGCAATTGAGAAGATGATGCCTAACAGTAAAAACCTAACTTTGTAGTTGGCATTTAGAGAGGAACACCTTGCGTGAAGTTCGAATACCAGAATTTGTGTCTAATTTTATGTAGTGTATGCATGAGAAATTTGATCAAAGTGCGGTTAAAGTTAAACGAACAGAAATTCTTGAGAAATATGATACCTATAATAATGTATGCATTCAAGAGCAATATAAAAATCAACAACTGTGGGCTGCTTGTTTTCTGTAGGGCCATTTATTTGCCGGTCTTCCAACATTATTGCATGGGAAATTATGCACTTGTTTATGAATGATTTCCCAAAAAAAAAAAAAAATCATATCTTCTTGAGTTTGTTAAACGCCATGAACAAGGATTGTTGACTAATTTTCAAAAAAACCTTAATTTTTTGTATGAAATATTTATTTTTTAATTATTTGATTTGTGAGAATTTTCACTAAAAAATCACAATTATAAAAAGATTTTTGTGATTTTTATAAGGAGAATTTCAAAAAGAATTTCTTTTTTATTTAATTGTCTAAATGAGTGAAGATAAAAATTAATTTTGAGTGGGAACAAAGATGAAAATTGATATATTCTCTTTCCTCAATTTTAGATTTGTTAAAAAAAGAAAAAAAAAATTAGAGTGGAGGCAAGTGCCCCCGTTATCCAAAGAATACATGCCCCTGTTCAAATCATGGGAGTGCGAATTTTTCGAACTAAACATTTGTAAATTAAAGTTGTAATGGGAGCTAGGCAAGGTTGAAAGTTTTGAGTGCTCAAATCTAGCGTATTGGAGAAGCTGTAATTCCTTGAAGATTGCAACTTTCTAAAAAAGATGTTACCATTACAATATTATTGCACTTGTTACATTAGCAAAAGTTTATGAGTTACTCTAGCCAAAATCTTTTATGAATTTAGTATTCAAAATTTTACTATAAATTGTCCGTAACACAGAAAATTTTTGAACTATGCAAGACATCATCACTAAGGCATTTTAGCAAGCTGTAGATTGTTAACCCACACTTTTCTCTAATGAGTATATTTCTAATTTTATTTAATCACTATATTCATTATGGCGGATCCTTATAGCCAAGTTTAAAGATTATAAAATATTATTGACAAGTAAGTGCTAAAATGACATACTCTGGTTTTTGGGACAATGGCACTTGATCTGATTTACATGATAATTGAGATTAAATCTAGTCAGTTTAAGAACACAATAACTTACATTGACTAGGTAGAATCAAAATTTTATTATTTATGGGAGTAACATGCATGGACTTTAATTTATTAATTTGCTTATGATAACCATCTTTTAAGATTGAGTAATACTGAAGCTATATATCTATATGTTAATATGTATATATTAATATTAATTAAAAAATATATAGGTAACAGCATTATTCTAATTTTAGAATTTTCTAGTTTATAATTTTTATGCTTTATTCATAAAATCCTAATTAGCCAAAGATACTCCAAAAAAAATATTTTTAAAGAGATGAAAATTAATGTATGCTTATATTGTAAGTAACTTTTTTATTTTTAAAAAACGAACTTATATGTTATATTTTTTCTTTAATTTATGAGAAAAAAGAAAATTAAGGTGAAATTAAATTATCATTTTTTTATTCTTTCTAAATAAGAAAAAATAGAAAGAGAAATTTCCTTTTGTTTCGTTTTAGGGAAACAAAAGTGAAAATTATGAGGAAGATTTTTTTTCCCTTTGAATTTATTTTACTTAATTTATGAAATAAATAAATATGACCACATGGTAGCCTTAGGATCCATTTAATTATAATGTCAATATTTTCCTTTTATTTTTTATTGTCCACTATTTTAGTATTATTTTTCATTATTTATGGTAACTATTTATTTATAACTTTTTGCTATTTATTATCACCATCTAGCCAACAATTGTTTCCTGATAAGAATGTTATGAAGAGAGTGGAAAAGAAAAGGTTGAGAGAGAAATGAGAGTGAAAAATAGCAAATAGAGAAATAGTATAGAGTGAGATAAAGAAAAAAATAAGAAAGAAGGATTAGATAGAAAAAAAAAGTAGAGATAAAACCAAAATAAGAAAAATATAGAGAGAAAAAATGGAAAGAGAAATTAGAGAAAGAAAATATAATGAATTAAAAAGGTGAAAGAAAAAATATTCAACATTTCTAAACAATTTTAGATAAATGAATAATATAGAAAAAAATCTCATTTTAAAATTTTGTTAAGTTATTTTCTTTTCTCAAAATAAAGTTATAGTATAGTAACAAAATGATAAAAAATAAAAGTACCACTTAAATTAAAAAAAATTAAAAAAATAATCAAACTAATAACAATAATATCAATCTTTCACTTATGAATTAAGAAAAAATTACTAAATAAAAGGAAGAAAATAATTGAAATTTAATACAAAAAAAGATACAAGACTTACTCTATAAAAGCACTAAAAAATCAAAGGAAGTGTACATAGCAGATTGCCTGACACAAGAAATGGCGAAAGTTTCAGTTAAGATGTGCTTCTATGTTATCCTCCTCATCTTTGCAATCGGTAATCTCTTTCTTCGTTCTCTCAACATATATGCTTCCACTTTTTTTTTTTTCTGTTTTTTGGCAATTGACCAACCAGGTGCTTTCAATTAAACAAGTAGAAATCAAAACAATTGAAACAAACAATGATTATAATTTATAACTTCAATTTATCTGAAAAAAAATTATTTCCTCGTAAAAATGTACTTTTATAAATGTGTATTTGTGATTTTTAAAAATTTTTTTTTGTGGTATCCTAAAGGAGTTTAAATCATTGGTTTCATGTAGGTTTCATTGTGGATTCAAAGTGATAAGAGAGAAAGTTTAAAGAGATATGAGAAAAATTAAAAGATAGTACAAAATGAAAAACAATGTAAAGAAAATGTAGAAAGATGAGATGGTATATTGAAAAAAAATATACTACCTTGATGTTATAATAGATTAATAAGTACTTATATTGTAAGTAATTTCTTATTTTTTAAAAAGAACGTAAATCATATATTTTTTCTTTTAGTTATAAGAAAAAAGGAAAATTGAAATAGAACTAAATTATCATTTTTTATTCTTAAAAAAAAAGGAAGAGATATTTGCCCTTTTTTTATTTGGAGAAACAAAAGAGAAAATTACAAAGAAGATTTTTTTTCTTTTTTTCTACATTTCTCTTAATTTATGAAATAAAGAAATATTACCATGTAGTACCCTTAAGATCCCTTTAATTACAATTTCAATTTTTTACATTTATTTTTAATTGTTCACTATTTTAATTTTATTTTTTATTATTATTTATTTTCACTATCCATTTATTATTTTTCATTGTTTATTATTCCTATTCTTACCAACGATTGTTTTCCTAACAAGAATTTTATCAAGAAAGAGAAGAAAAGTTAGAGCGAGAAATGAGAAAGAAAAATAATAGATAGAGTGGGGTAAAGAAAGAGATATGGAGAGAAAGTGTTGATAGAAAAAGAGTAAAGCTAAAAAAAAAAAAGAAAAGTAAAGACAAAAAAAAAAATAGAAAGAGAAATTAGAAAAAGAAAATGTAAAGAGAGTTAATGAATTAATGAGGTGGAAGAAAAGATATTAAATATTTCTAAAAGGTTAAATAAATAATAATAGAAAAAAATATTTTTAAACTCATTTGTTTGTTTGTATTTTTTTACTAAATTAAGATTTTTTTTGGGTCAAAACTAATTTTGAGGACAAAATATTCATTGACAAAACTAACCAAGTCTTCGAGGTTATAATGTCACAATCTGTTACAATTTCATAAAATGAAATAATCATAATAAATATAATTATGTTAGTTATAATTACAACAAAATATGGTCTAAATGGGTCCTAGTCTTATTTTAGACAAATTTGTGTGACTTGTTGTTTCCCCTAGCCCTTCTTTGTTGACAACCAGAGGTCTTTCACTGGGCTAAGGCAAGGTCGAAAGAATTGGACTGGACTAATCGATTTAATCAAAATAAGAATTGATGCAAAAGCCCATGTACTGAACCTAGCTTTTACAGGTTTACTAGTATGGTTTAAAAAAATTCATGACCCCAACCCAACATCCCAAATCTTTGAAATCCTAAATCCTAAATCCCAGCATCCCAAATCCCAAATCACCGCTACTCCCCCAAATCCCCCTACTCCTCCTTTAGCTTGGTAAGATATAAAGCACACCCGAAATTGCCAAATCCCAAAATCCTCCTACAACTCTTCGTCGCAAGTAACCAACATCTTAGGTTTGATTCCACTATCCATTCTCTTCAACTTCTATATAGATATTCATTGAATGAAAGTTGGCCTCACTGCCAACCAATTTTGTAGTCTTAAATGCTTGTTAAATTATTGAAGAACATTATCTATATTTTCTAGAAAATAAGGAGTACATCTACCTAATTGCCAATCAAAGTAACCTTATCTTTTGGGGTTTGTATATGCTAATAAAGGCCAACATGTTAAGTCGAGATTGAGCATTAGAGTGCTTATGAGAATTATTTTCGTTAGTATAGGTAAGGCCAATAACCGTACTGGTATTAACAAGTCCATCAATCATGGATACTTGCGTCAATTAGGCCATCTCTTTGAATAGACAATATAGATTCTCATTATGCAAATTTCTCCATTCCTTGTTTGGAAAATGAAGGGATCTAAGTAACCGTCTTCTATTGGTTTTATTGTTGAAAATGGACCAACTTAACCTTGCAAGGGCTAATCCAAAAAATCTTATACACGAGAAAGAGATATAAAGTTATATAATATTATTGTTATTTCTATAATTATACACAAAAGTTAAAAAAACCTTAATTTTTTGTGTGAAATATTTATTTTTAATTATTTGATTTGTAAGAATTTTTACTAAAAAATCTCAATTATAAAAAGATTTATACGATTTTTTAAATGAGTATTTCAAAAACAATTATTTAATTGTCTGAATGAGTAAGAATGAAAATTAATTTTGGGTGGGAATAAAGATGAAAATTGATATATTCTCTTTCCTAAATTTTAGATTTGTTCAAAAAAGGAAAAACAAAAATTAGAGTGGAGGCAAGTGCCCCATTACCAAAGAACACATGCCCCTGTTTAAATCACAGGAATGCAAATTTTTCAAACAAAACATTTGTACATTAAAGTTGTAATGGGAGCCAGGCAAGGTTAAAAATTTTGGGTGCTCAAATTCAACATATTGGAGAAGCTATAATTCCTTGAAATTTGCAGCTTTCTAAAAAACATGTTATAGGAGTAATATGCATGGACTTTAATTTATTAATTTACTTAAATAATATAGAAACAATTTTTTAAGATTGAGTAATATGGAAGCTATAAATATATGTGTTAATATGTATCTATTTATATGTATATTAATATTATCAAATATGAAAAAAAAGTTTCATAATTAAAAAATATATGAGTAACAACTTTATCCTAATTTTAGAATTTGTAGTTTATAAGTTTTATACTTTATTCATAGAATCCTAATTAATCGAAGATACTAAAAAATTATTTTTAAAGAGATGAAAATTAATGTATGCTTATATTGTAAGTAATTTTTTTAAATGAACTTAAATTATATTTTTTATTCTTTTCAAATAAGAAAAAATAGAATGAGTATTTGCTTTTGTTTCATTTTAGGGAAATAAAAGAGAAAATTATGAGGAAGATTTTTTTTCCTTTTCATTTATTTCACTTAATTTATGAAATAAATAAATATTATCATGTGGTAGTTTAAAGATCTGTTTATTTATAATGACAATTTTTTTTCTTTTCTTTTTTATTATCCACTATTTTAGTTTTATTTTTTGTTATTTATGGTAACTATTTATTTATAATGTTTTAGATAAATGAATAGTATACAAAAATCTTAAGTTAATTTCTTTTCCAAAATAAGCTTCCAGTATATTAATAAAATGACAAAAAATAAAGGTAACACTTAAATCAAAAATTTTTTTCTAAAAAACTTAATTAAGTATAATAATATTAATCTTTAAGAAAAAATCACTAAATAAAAGAAAAATATAATTAAAATTTAATACACAAAAAAATACAAAACTTACACTGTAAAAACATTAAGAAATCACGGGAAGTAATTGTACTATTAATAGTGGACGTGTAACTAGTAGATTACCCTTCATAAGAAATGGCAAAAGCTTTAGCCAAGATATGCTTCTCTGTTATCCTCCTCATCTTTGCATTCAGTAATCTCTTTCTCCGTTCTCTCAACATATATGCTTGCTAATTTTTTTGGTAGGTGCTTTCAATTAAACAAGTAGAAATAAAAATAATAAAAATAATATTTATAATTCATAACTTTAATTTATGTGCATCCTAAAAAACATATCATTGGTTTCATGTAGGTTTATTTGCAGATTCAAAGGCACGGAAAGTGCTGGGAGAACCATGCTCTAACGACAATGACTGCAAGGGTAGGTGTCCTCCTTCTTGCGCTAGGTGTGAGTGCTTGGTTGTAGAATGCTCGTGTGGGAATGTCTGTCCTGAAGAGTTGGCCAAGGCCGAAACCAACTATGCACCCCAGAACCAAAACCAAAACTGTAACAACTAAAAGTTTCATGGAGTTGGCCTTTTTGTCTTGGAGTTTATTGCCAAGTCCTCATGATCATTTGAATCTAATAAGAATGGGCTAACCTATTATGTAGTCTCAATTGCTTGTTAAATTATTGAAGAATGTTATCTATATTATCTAGAAAATAAGGACTACATCTACCTAATTGCCAATCAAAGCAAAATCTTTTGGGGTCGCCAAACATGGCTGTTAAGTCGAGATTGAGCATTAGAGCAATAATGAGAATTATGTTCTGCAGTATAGGTAAAAGCAACAAATAAACTGCCATTAACAAGTCCATCAAACATGGATGCTCGCACCAATGAGGCCACCATCTCTTTGGAATTGACAATACAGATTGTCATTATGCAAATGTCTCCATTCGATTGTTTGGAAAAATGAAGGGATCAAAGTAATCGTCTTCCATTGGTGTTGAAAATGGACCAACTTAACCTTGGAAGGGCTGATCCAAAAAATCTTATATATAAGAAAGAAATAAAAATAAAGTGATAAAATATTATTGTCATTTCTATAGTTACACACAAAACTTTTAAAAAAAATTTAAGTTTTTTCTGTGAAATATTTATTTTTAATTATTTAATTTGTGAGAATTTCCACTAAAAAATCTCAATTATAAAAAAGATTTATTGGGATCATGAAGTACATTTTGGCACTCAAAATTCAACTAAAACGTATCATTTCTTCATTCATTTAAATAATACATTTTTATATCACAATATTTAAATAATTATTTGTTTTTTTTAGATGTGAAAGGAATTGGAATGTTTTGAACATCAATGACTTAATGGTTTCATCTACCTTAATTACAATTTAAGGTTAAAGTATAAGTAATTAATATTTGTGTGAATGTGTTTAGTTTTTATTTTATAATTTACAATATTTAATTAATTCATTTTTTCATATGCACTTTTATATTCTTAGTTCAAAAAAATATTTATGATCCTGTTTGTTATAAATGCACTAATAATATTGGCTTTTGAATTAAAGAAGAGGAGTCATTCCATATCCTAGGTATAATTTTTTATTTATTTGATATTGAATAATAATTTTACTAGTTATAACGACTAAATTGATTAAATTTTAAATTTTTTAATTTTTTAATTCAATAATTAGTCCAATTCTTAAAAAATTGGTCTAAAGTCCATGCTGATATAACAGACAAAAAAGACAAGGCTTTTAATGTATTATTGGCTAGACAAGGATTTCGTCACAAAGATCAACCATATGAACAAAGAAAGATTTTGATGAATTTCAAAGTGCTGAATTTAAATAAATACAAAATATTTTATATTATATTAATTTTTTATTTGTAATATAAAATTATATATATATAAAATTTTGTACTTGAATCTGTCTATTTTTGTGTTTATAATGTAACTCTCATTATGTGAACAATATGTCACAAAAAGAAAAAGATTTGCCTGAGGTGTACCAAATTTACCAACATTTCAGTTAACAACTTTGTAATTTATTGGCACTTCAGATCTTGAACTAGATTCATTTTATATATACCAAAAATTTGATCGACATTCCAATTTAGCAGTAACATGTTTATCAATTTACGTTTAAGTATTAAAATTTGGGGGTTTTTCAGTTCTTTACTTGTTGGACTGTCAACTCTTATTGGAATAATGTTCCATTAACTAGTTGATGCATAACCTACATGATTATATATCACTCAAATATCATGTTATAATTTTAATTACGACCACATTTTAATTCATAATAAAATAATTATGTTGAAATTCAAGATTTATTTTTTTCTAACTATGTTATTGGTTTCTTTGTTATTTTTATCTACTATTTTAGTTTTTTTAGTTATTTATGGTAACTATTTATTTATATTTTTTTGCTATTAATTATCACTATCTAGCCAAAAATTGTTTCCTAATAATAATGTTATCATGAGAGCGGAAAAGAAAAGGTTGGAGAGAGAAATGAGAGAGAAAAATAGCATATAAAGAAATTGTATAAAGTGGGATAAAGAAAGAAAAATAGAAAGGTATAGATAGAAAACAAAGTAGAGATAAAATCAAAGTAAGAAAAATATAAAGAGAAAAAATGGACAAAGAAATTAGAGAAAGAAAATATAATGAATTAAAAAGGTGAAAGAAATGATATTCAACATTTCTAAAAAATTTTAGATAAATGAATAATATAGAAAAAAAATCTCATTCTATAATTTTATTAAGTTATTATCTTTTTCAAAATAAGCTTCTAGTAACACAATGATAAAAAATAAAAGTACTGCTTAAATTAAAATTTTATTTTTTCTAAAAACAATAAAACTAATTACAATAATATCAATCTTTCATTTATGAATTAAGATAAAATTACTAAATAAACTGAGGATTCTTTTTTTTTTTATTTTGATTTATTTTAAGAATATTTTCTTTTTAAAAAAAATATTTTCCCAATTAAATAAGTATTTTTAGTTATAAATATCATTTAAGCCTATGGGGAGATATATGACAAATATTACAAATTCTATGAACCATTATATTCTCTTTTAAGAGTTATGCTAGTGGATTCCAAAAATTCTTATTAAAGATTCAATCGAGTGTTGGCCATTTTGTTACTTATTTCTCCCACTTTTGTCCCATGTTAAGTGGAATCATAATAGGTTTGACCTATGTTGATGTTGTCTTATAGGGTTCGAGCCAATCTCTTCAACAACAAAGATTAGGAAGGGAAAACTTTATCTAGAGTAATTTTGTAGGATCATGAATACAACAGATCTTATATTGGAGATATCACTCACAGTCAGTATGTTTGTATTTAAATTCCTAATTTCACAAATATTTCTTTGTTTGAAGGAAACTTTTTCATTAAAGATTTTGTCAGTTGGTTAGTAGAAATTGAAGTCTATTTTGAATACAACGATATTTATGAGGAAGAGAAAATGACTCTTGCATATTCTAAACTTTGAGATGGCGCAGTTTACATTCCTTATTATTAAATAACTTGATGTTAAAAAAAAGTGTAAAAGATCACCAATAATGACATTTTAGTATGCTACAAATTCTCAACTCAAAATTTTATTTAATCAATATGTTTCTAGTTTGATATATCATTGATTTTTTTATATAATTAAGAATAACATCTCTATCCATTATTGCTAATACTTTAGCAAAGTTTCAAAATTAAAAAAATATCATTGATATAAGTGCTAAAAAGTTATACTCTAGTTTTTAAAACAATGCCTTTTAATCTAATTTATATTATAATTGAAATTAAGTGTGGTCGGTTTAATAATATAGTTCCTTATATTGAGTAGGAAAAATCAAGATTTTGTTATAGGAGTAAGATGTATAGATTTTAATTTATTAATTTGCTTAAATAATTTGAGAACCTTTTTTTTTAAAGATAGATTAACATAGAACTATAAATCTATATGTTGTTATATCTATTTATATTTATGTCAATATTATTGAATATGAGAAAAAGTCCATAATTCTAAATAATTTTTTAAACAATAAGCACATATGTGACGACTTTGTCTTAATTTATAATTTTTTGGATAATTTATATTTTTAATATTAATTTAATAATAAAATTTTATCCATAGCATCTTAGTTAACCAAGACACTCAAAAAAGTCATACACAAAGGGAAAATCGTCACATATGCAACCAATTTGTTGATGTCTTGAAAAAATAGGGAAAATCTCTTCATATAAAAATAGTGGTATGGTTATGAGGAATTAATCTATACCATACACTAGGGTTTGCATGTAAGTGGTTAATGTATTTTGTTTGTTTTTTTTACTTAACTGGAATATCATCATATTTATGACTTCATGAATTGTATGCATTCCTTATTATTAAATAACTTGATGTAAAAGGAAAAGAAAGTGTAAGAGATCACCAATAAGGACATTTTAGTATGCTGCAAATTCTTAATTCAAAATTTTATTTAATCAACATGTTTCTAGTTTGATATATCATTGATTTTTATTTTTTAATTAAGAATAACATCTTTATCCATTATTGCTAATACTTTAGCCAAGTTTCAAGATTAAAAAAATATTATTAATATAAGTGCTAAAAAATTGTACTATAGTTTTTATAATAATGGTTCTTGATATAATTTATATTATAATTGAGATTTAGTTTGGTTAGTTTAAGAACACAGTTCCTTATATTGATTAGGAAAAATCAAGATTTTATTATGGGAGTAACAAGCACAGACTTTAATTTATTAATTTGCTTAAATAATATAAGAACTTTTTTTTAGGATAAAGTAATACAGAAATATAAATCAATATGTTGTTATATATCTATTTATATTTATATTAATTTTATTGAATATGAGAAAAAAATCCATAATTCTAAATAATTTTTTAAATAATAAACACATATGTGATGTCTTTTTTCTTAATTTATAATTTTTTATTAATTTTTTATTTTTTATAATATTAATATTAATTTAATAATAATATTTTATCCATAGCATCTTATTTAACCAAGACACTCAAAAAGTCATACACAAAGGCTTGCAAAAGTGAAAACCCATGAAGGCCTCATATCTAAAGATCAAAACTCAACACTTCCTTAGTGCATCTGAGACCCCAATAAAAACTCAACAATAATTTGGAAGAAAACTAATCTACTGTAGACCTAAAATTGTTGCACCAAAAAATCTATGACCAAAGAAGCTACTCCAAAGAAAAAACCTTGATCCTCCTATACTTGTAAATGTGATCCCACCAGCCAATAAAATCCACATTAAGATTTGTCACCAAGAAGGATTTACATAACTCCATTCAATCTAAGAGAATGACAAATATTAATAAGAGAGATGCGAATATAGTTTTAGAAGATTTTGAATTGAGGAGGCATACTGATCCAAGTTTTTATTTCGATTACAGGCTAAAGGAGGATAATACTTTTGGTAGCCTTTATTTTCAGATTCCAAGTCACAAGCTAGTTGTACTTGCTTTGGAAACATCATTGCTTTTGTAACAATCTGGTTGTACTAGTTGTCGGAGTTAATCATCATCACCAAACTATAATGTTTGGGTGTGATGTGAACCAGATAGCCGAAGAGTACATGGACAAGCGAGAAAAGGATAAAAAGCTACGATGGGCTTCTTCGTAATTTTAGTTAAATTTTATAAAAAGGGTTTTTTTTTTGTAATTTTAGTTAAATTTTATGAACTATATATATTTTAGGGTTTCTTAAGGAGAGGCAGAACATCTTATACTTTAACCTAATTGAGAGAAATTTTCTTTAAGGTAGCTTGTACCTTATGTTCTTTGGAATTCAATCGTTGTCATTGATTTTCTGTTGTTAATTATGCTTTCTCACTATGTCAGGTTGGTATTAGAGCTAGGCAATTTCTTGCAAAGATGTCAGTCAATCAAGGTGTTGATGGCAGTTGTGTTCTTGACGGTGTTTAGGATGCGGGAGCCCAAAGGGCCGATCAATGGGTTCCCAAGGTAGAGTTAAATGCTTTAGATGAAAAAAATCCAATGCTTAGAATAGTATTTTGTAGATATGATTAAGTGCTTTGACTTAATAAATATTAGTGGTAATAGGCCTAATTCAAGAAAAGGGTATGTTAATCCAATTAATAGACCCAAAACTATTAATAGGATAATATCGGACAATGAATCTGCTAAGGAGGATGAGTTTATGTATGAAGCAAGACAACCATAGAGACGAGGTGGTGATGTAGGGTATCAAAGGAACTACTATGGGTATGATTAAGGAGATAAGGGTGATTACCTTTTGAAGGTTGATATTCCATGTTTTAATGGTAGTCTTAACACTGAGGAGTTCTTAAATTGGTTAGCAGAAGTTTATAGGTTCTTCGACTGCATGGAGATACCAGAAGATTGCCAAGTTAGATTGGTAGCCCATAGATTAAAGGGTGAAGCCTCTACCTAGTGGGAGAGGCTACAGATCAGGAGACAGAGAGAAGGGAGACATCTGGTGAGAACGTGGTTCCATATGAAACAACTACTACAATGTAATTTTTTACCTCTAGATTATGAGCAGATATTATTTCAATAGTATCAACGATGTCATCAAGGGCCAAGATCTATTCATGGGTACACTGCGGAGTTTATAAGGTTAGCAGAACGAAATGACTTAAGAGAGAGTGAGGGTCAACAGGTTGCATGGATGGGTTGAAGATGCAAATCAAGGACAAGATAAGAGTTGCAGTCATGAGGCAAAAAATATGGCTCTTTGAGCCAAGTTAATGTTGCAGGAGCAAAGCACTAAATATGCAAGTGGAAGAAGAGGGTTTGTGAGTGATGTTGCTAGTAGCAGTAAGGTGGGTGTTAAGAAGAATAAAAATGTGTCGAGTAAATTTGGCAAAAATTATGCCAAGAGGGATGAAAGGGCTAAAGGGAAGAGGCCTATGGAGTCTAAGGGAGTCCAGAAGCAAAATAACCTTTATGTCAGACCAATTTTGGGTAAGTTCTATTGTTATAATTAGCCTGATCATAGATCTAATGAGTGTCCTAGTATGAGGTGTTAATATTATAGATAAGGATGATGAAGAAGAGGTGTGTTATGAGCCTGATGGAGAGGATGAATATGATGAGGAGGAGAATGGTGAAGTGGAGCCAATTTATGTGATTAGGCAAATGATGTTAGCACCTAAACAGGAGACAAATACCTAATGATACTAGTTATTTTGTACTAGGTGCACGATTGGGGGATAGGTGTTTGACTTGATTATAGACAGCGGGAGTTATGAAAACATCATCAAGAGAGAAGTTGTTAAGTAGTTACAGTTGCCTGTCAAAACGCATCCATGCCCATATACTATTGGGTGGATTAAGGCGATCGAGAAGATTGAGGTGAAGGAGAGGTGCAAGGTGCCATTTTCTATAGGGAAGTATTTAGATGAAATCTTCTGTGATATTGTTGACATGGATGCATGTCATCTGTTATTCAGGAGACCTTGATAGTTCAATGTGAACGCCCAACATGCAGGTAAAGAAAATGTTTATAAGTTATAGAAGAAGGGTGTGAAGTATACCTTGTTACCTTTGAAGTTAGAGGGTCACTCTAGAGCCCGTAGGATAGAGGGACGCTTTTTCTTGACTATTGCCCAGTTAGAGAAGGAGATGGTTAAGGATTTGAAAGAGTCAAAGGTGGCTCATGCGCTCATTGTCAAGAATATGATAGTTGGGGATGAAGATGTGAGTGAAGAGGTCCCTAAAGTAGTTAAGGGAGTGTTGAAGGTTAGTATAACAGCTAAGAACATGGTAGAGTAGTGCCAAGCTACCACTGAAGGGGTAAAAAGGAAAATTGAGAGGGCGAATGCAAAATATAAGGTGACTGCTAATAGACACAGGAAGGAGAAAAACTATTTGAGGTTGGTGATTAGGTGATGGTGTACTTGAGGAAGGAACACTTTCCTGTGGGCAAGTATAGCAAATTACAGCCAGAGAAGTATGGTCCTTACGAAGTTATATGAACAAAAATGTCTATATTGTCAAGCTTCCTGATGATATGAACATTTCCAACACATTCAGTGTAGCTGATTTATCTCTTTTCCATCCAGATGATACGCCTTTATATCCTAAAGAGAACTCAGGGTCAAGTTTTTCTCTGGTGGGAGAGAATGATGTGGACCAGATAGCCAAGGAGTACATGGACAAGCGAGAAAAGGATAAAAAGTTGCGATGGGCTTCTTTGTAATTTTAATTAAATTTTATGAAACAGGTTTTTTTTTCGTAATTTTAGTTAAATTTTATAAACTATATATATTTTAGGATTTCTTAGTGAGAAGTAGAACATCTTATACTTTATCTAATTGAGAGAACTTTTCTCTAAGGTGACTTGTGCCTTTTGTTCTTTAGAATTCAATTGTTGTCATTGATTTTATGTTATTAATTACCCTTTCTTGCTGCGTCAGGGCGTGCCTTGCATTGGGATGAAAAGGGACCATTATACCAATGGTTGTTAGATTAGCTACTTTTATGCATGTGTAATAAAATGCTGTCAGATATTATGATAGATGGAGAGAGAGCAGTGTGAGTTGCAATTGAGAAGATGATGCCTAACAGTAAAAACCTAACTTTGTAGTTGGCATTTGGAGAGGAACGCCTTGCGCAAAGTTCGAATACCAGAATTTGTGTCTGATTTTACATGGTTTATGTATGAGAAATTTGATGAAAGTGTGGTTGAAGTTAAAGGGACATAAATTCTTGATAAATATGATACCCATAATAATGTATGCATTCAAGAGCAATATAAAGATCAACAACTGTGGGCTGCGTGTTATCTAAAGGGCCATTTCTTTGCCAGTCTTCCAACATTATTGCATGGGAAATTATGCACTCGATGATTTCCCAAACAAAAAGTTATATCTTCTTGAGTTTGCTAAACGCCATGAACAGGGATTGTTGACTAATTTTCAAAAAAACCTTAATTTTTGTGTGAAATGTTTATTTTTAATTATTTGATTTATGAGAATTTTCACTAAAAAATCACAATTATAAAAAGATGTTTGTGATTTTTATAAGGAGCATTTCAAAATGAATTTCTTTTTTTATTTAATTGTCTAAATGAGTGAAGATAAAAATTAATTTTGAGTGGGAACAAAGATGAAAATTGATATATTCTCTTTCCTCAATTTTAGATTTGTTCAAAAAAGGAAAAAAAAAAAAAGTAGAGTGGAGGAAAGTGCCCCCACTACCCAAGGAATACATACCCCTATTTAAATGATGGGAGTGCAAATTTTTCAAACTAAACATTTGTAAATTAAAGTTGTAATGGGAGCCAGACAAGGATAAAAGTTTTGAGTGCTCAAATCCAGCATATTGGAGAAGCTGTAATTCTTTGAAGTTTGCAGCTTTCTAAAAAAAATGTTACCATTATGATATTATTGCACTTGTTACATTAGCAAATGTTTATGAGTTACACTAGCCAAAATCTTTTATGAATTTAGTATTCAAAATTTCACTATAGATAGTCCGTAACACATAGAAAATTATTGAACTACGCAAGAGATCATCACTAAGGCATTTTAGTAAGTTGTAGATTGTTAACTCACACTTTTCTTTAATGAGTATATTTCTAGTTTTATTTAATCACTATATTCATTATGGCTGATTCATATAGCCAAGTTTAAGGCAACAGAGTGGGTCAGGGTCAAAGCAACAAATAAACTGCCATTAACAAGTCCATCAAACATGGATACTGCGCCAATTAGGCCACCATCTCTTTGGAATTGACAATACAGATTGTCATTATGCAAAATTTCTCCATTCGATTGTTTGGAAAAATGATGATATCAAAGTAATCGTCTTCAATTGGTTTTATTGTTGAAAATGGACCAACTTAACCTTGCAAGGGCTAATCCAAAAAAATCTTATATATAAAAAAGAGATAAAAATAAAGTTATATAATATTATTGTTATTTTTATAGTTACCCACAAAATTTTTTAAAAAATTTTAATTTTTTTCTGTGAAATAATTATTTTTAATTATTTAATTTGTGAGAATTTCTACTAAAAAATCTCAAATATAAAAAGATTTACTGGGATCATGAAATAAATTTTGGCACTCAAAATTCAATTAAAACGTGTCATTTCTTAATTCATTTAAATAATATATTTTTATATCACATTATTTAAATAATTATTTGTTTTTTTAAAGATGTGAAAGGAATTGGAATGTTTTGAACATCAATTACTAAATGGTTTCATCTAGCTTAATTATAATTTAAAGTTAAAGTATAAGTAATTAGTATTTGTGTGAATGCATTTAGTTTAATATTTTATAATTTATAATATTTAATTAATTCATTTTTTCATATGCACTTTTATATTTTCAATTAAAAAAAAAGAATTTATGATTCTGTTTGTTATAAATGCACTAATAATATTCACTTTTGAATTAAAGAAGAGGAGTCATCCCTAAAATTTAATAATGTAGAACTAGAGAGACCTCTTGTACAAAGAAAAGAGTCCATATCCTTGGTATAATTTTTTATTTATTTAATATTAAATACCAATTTTACCAATTATAAAGACTAAATTGATTAAATTTTAACTGTTGCTAGTTGTACCTACAAGCTACAATTGCTATTTGTACTTGCTAGTATTGCTATTCTCCCTTTGGTTTGGATGGCTATTACACACCTTCTCTAGTTTGGTGTGGCTACTACACACCATCTCCTTTAGTTTAGTGTGGTTTCTGCAAGCCCTCTTCTCTTGTTTGGTGTGGCTGTTACATGTCTGCGTTGCTGGTTTGGTATTGCTGCTGGTTGCTACATTTTGTTCTCTTTTTGGTTGTGTTGCCTTCTTTTTCTCCCTTTGGTGTGGGTGCTAATTACTACACCTCCTTTTTCAGTTAGTGTGGCTGATTCCTTCTTTTATGCTTGCTGTCACCTCTTCCTTGGTCAGCTGCTACTGCAACTCTAATGATGACCGTTTTAGGTCTCACACTGAGAGTGAGGGTGAATCAATGTGAGATATCCTTTTTATGTGAGTTGATGATTCAATTTTTTATTTTTCTCCTTTATGTGAGTGTGACCATACGAATAAAAAATCAATGCACATGCGCAAGCACCAAAGAATATAGGACAATTTTTACGTAATTCACCCACAATATGTGAGCTACATCTACGGTGTGATAGGATCACGCTTAAATCACATAATCCACTCTTGTTATCAAGGGATACAACAATGTTGTGAAAGGATCACTCCTTCACTACTTGTGGAAGGACTTCTCCTTAACCATTTAAAATGATCTCCCAATCACTCCAAGGGTATCCCACCCTTATTCAACTAGTTTATCAAGATTTATAATGAAACCTTTCTTGGAAAATGATCACTCAATGTATACAGACGGTTAGTACAGAATATGGATCTTCTCCTATTATTGCTATTGGTGTCTCACTTACTACTGGTGCTACCTATATGCACTATTATTGCTGCCTGTTGTGCTGCTTTGATGTTCATAGATGTTGTTGCTACTATTTGTGCATGCTGTTGCTGTACGCACACACTGCTACTGTCCACATGCATTGCTATTATTGCCGCACACATTGCTATTGTTGCCGCATGCATTGCTATTGCTGCCACACGCATTGCTGCTAATTTGCTGGTGCAGGGACCTCCTTCTACTGCACCACCTTTTGCCAAACCTACAATCTGCACCTCTCCTTATGTAGTTGCTAGTTCTTTAACACCTTCTGCTGAACTTGTTGGTGGCTACTAGTTTTGGTATAGGCTCCCATGCTACTAGTCCTGGCATAGGCTCCTAGATTGCTTCTAGTTTACTGTTGGTTTTGGTATAGGCTCCTAGATTGCTTCTGGTTTTCTTGGTTCTAGTATAGTCTTCGAATTGTCTCCCCTACTGCAAGACCTTTAGTTTGCTCCCTTGTTATAGGACCTTCTAGTGTGTCTCCCTTGCTATAGGACCTTTTGGCTTGTCTCTCTTGTTGTAAGATTCAAAGGTTGCTGCACCACCTTCTAGTTTGTCTCCCTTGGCTACTAGATTCATAGGTTGTTGCATTACCTTTTGGTTTTTCTCCCTTGGCTTTTAGATTCATAGGTTGCTATAACTTGGTGAAGGCATGGTTGCAACAACATGGTGAGGGCCGACTACTACAACTTGGTGGTTTGTTGGTGTGGTGGTTAACTGCTACTTCCAAGACATATTGTTAAATGTTCTAATTTTTTGCTTGATTCCTAATTTGCTTTTACTACTAAGGCCTCCTAAGGTGCTGCTAGTTTGCTAGAAAACCTCTTGCATGTGCTGATGTGGCGGCTGGCTGTTGCTATCACCTTTGTGAGGGTCGGTTGCTACTATCACCCTCCCTTGGCCTGCTATTGAACTCTTCTTGGCAGGTCACTTTCTTCTTTAGTAGCTACCTTTTTCTTTGCCACTCAACCTCTCTTTGCTGTTCTCTCTCAAAATTCTACAGCCCTCACATATGTCTTGCAAGCTGTATGAGGTTATTTATATAGCCTTGGGATTAGGGTTACACACTCATCAATAGCTAATGTTGATTCCCAAAGGTTACCTTATAATTAATGGCCAGATTTTATTCCTAAAATTTAAGGTCAATGGTCAAGGGTCAACAGCTAACTTTGACCCTTAAAATTTAGGGTCAATGGTTAATATTGACTCATTGACTTCAATTGGCCTACCATTAACGATTTTGACCAATGACTTCTCTGCATCTCAATGACATTCAAAACATCAAATCAATATGAACAATTATGTAAGATGCTATTGACAACAAATCCAATGTTAACCATCAAAGATGGACTTAACAGAAAGAAAATGAGTTTGAAGCAAAATAGAAGGAGTACTTAAAAAGAATTGAGGAGCTGAATGTACTTGAGGTAGAGTAAGGCAAGATACATGAAGATTTTGGTGCTAAGGTGATTGCACAAGCGTAAGAAGTATTGAATTTGCAAGCCAATTTCCACAAGACTGAATCTGAATTGAAGAAGTATGAAGAAACCTTTATGTAGGCCATGGAAGTGAGAAGAGAGTCCTCTTCAGCAAATACTATAAAGGAGGATGCTACCAAAAAGTTGGATGAGTGTTTAAGCAAACAAAGACCTTAATATATAAGGAAAAACAGACTTGGCTATATTGAAAAGCCAAATGAGAGGGTAAAAGAGAAGAAGAATATTGCGTTGTGCCTAAAAGCCAACAAAATGATGTTATGGAGAAGAAAAACCACCCCAAGCTAAAATAGGTTAGGAAAGATATGATGAAAACTATATAAAGGAAATAGGTTGTTAAAAACGAAAAGAAGGTTGCCACACCTAAAAATCAAGTGGCAAAATGTGTGAGAAATAAGTATAATGCTGATTATTGCCAAACATGTGCTGAAGATAAGAGATGTGAACTTTGTGAAAGAAGAAAATTCAAATTTGAAGGATTTTGTTGGTGTTATAGTAAGTAAGTATGGGCATAAGGCTAGTGTATGTTGGTGTAATGGGCTTATAATAAAAAGGAATGTAAGGTAAAACTCTAGGGAGAGATTTTATTAAGAAATGAGATAGCCTAAGTAAAAAGAAGCCAAATTCCACTAATAAATATTGACCATTGATTGTAGGGCAACCTTGGGAATCTATGCTGATTATTGATTATAAGGCAACCTTTGGGAATCTATGTTAATCATTGATTATAGGGCAATCCTAAACTCAATGCTTATAAATACCCATGTATTTACCAAAAGAGAACTAGAGCATGATAGAGAGAGATAGAAAAAGTGTAGAGAACGTAAGAGGTATAGAGAATAGTAATTAGAGAAAAATGGCCAAGTGAAAGCAGCTGAAGTAAAATGGCCAAGGGAGTTGTGCCCAAAAAACAGAAAAAAAAAAAAAACAAAAGGAGCATCCAATGGGAGAAAGAAAAAACAGAGCAGTAATGGTAAGAAAAAAGGAGAGAACTTGTAAAGAAAAGAACCTGTAAAGGAAAGAACCTACAGAGGGGAGAACTTGTAGAGGCGAGAATTTGTAGAGGAGAGAACCTATAGAGGTGAGAACCTACAGTAGAGAGAAATTGCAAAGGAGAGAACTTACAGGGAGAGAACATGTAGAGGAGAGAACCTAGAAAGGAGAAAACCTTTAATTGAGAGAACTTGCAATAAAGAGAACATGTAAAGGAGAAAACCTTTAATAGAGAGAACCTACAATGGAGAAAACTTATAGAGGGGAGAACTTTCATCGGAGAGAACCAATAGGTGTAGGCAAACAACCAACAATTGTAGATTGCAGTAGTAGCAGCAAGCTCTAGCAGTAGGAGCAAGTAGACTAGTAGCAATTACAAATTGCAACAGTAATAGGTGCAAGTAGCAATACCAACAAGCACAACTAGAAATTACAACTTGCAAGCACAACTAGCAGCAAGAATGATCAACAACGTGTCCCAG
Organism: Ceriops zippeliana; assembly: GCA_037897445.1. Classification (NCBI taxonomy): domain Eukaryota; kingdom Viridiplantae; phylum Streptophyta; class Magnoliopsida; order Malpighiales; family Rhizophoraceae; genus Ceriops; species Ceriops zippeliana. The sequence continues at coordinate 4,113,475 of JBAPLH010000155.1, forward strand.
CAACAGGGTAGGAAACACAACCAGCAGCAAGAGGAGAAAACTTGCCCCGACAATATGTTCGGCAGCTTGTAGCACTAAAGGAGAAAATGTGTCCCAACAGCAAGTACAATAGCTTGTAGCAGTCTTGGAGAAATCATGCCTCAATAGCAGGGTAGGTAACATTGGTAGCAAAGGAAGAGAATCTGCTAATGCAGCAAGTGAGGTAGTAAAGGAAAAAACTTGCCAAGGTAGCAGGTGAGACAACACCAACTGTAAAGAAAGAGAGCCTATCAAGGCTGAAGGAGGTAGCATCGACAGCATGAGGAGAGAACCTACTGATACAACAAGGGAGGCAACACTAATAGTAGATGAGATAACTTGTCAAGGCAATAGGTGAGCAACATTAGCAGCAGGGGGAGAGAACCTACAAAGAAGAGACCAACAAAGTTTAAGCAAAGACCAGTAGTGAGGAAGGAGAAGATCTACTTTCTGCATTATCAACCTGTGCACATTGAGTGATCCTTATCAAGAATGTGTTAGTTACTAAACTCTTGATAAACTTGTTGAATAAGGGTGGGATACTCTTGGAGTGATTAGGAGATTAGTTCGTTAAGTGATCGAGAGATCATTTTATCTAGTGATTAAGAGATCAAACCTTTGAGTGATTGGGAGATTGACATAGTGATTGGGATATCATACTAAGTGGTTAAGGAGTGATCCTTCCACATCATAATTGTATCCCTTGATAACAAGAGTGGATTGTGTGGTTTAGGAGTGATCCTATTACACTGTGGATGTAGCTCACATATTGTGGGTGAACCATGTAAAAATTGCTATGTGTTCATAGGTGTTTACATTTGATTAATATCCATACAGCCGCTGTCACAGAAAGAAGAAAGAATAAAAATTGGATCATTAGATCTAACAAATCATAGAGGTTAAATCTGAAAAGATTTATAAAAAGTGAGCATCTCACACTGATTCACCCTTTTCTCCCTCTCAATGTGAGACTTAAGAAGGTTCGCATAAAATGTTATTAAAGCCTGGTTCCTTCTATTGATCCATTTTGCTTGCTTTGATTTGAAGTTATTTGTCGCTATTGTGAAATTTATCTTTACTCCTGATTGATATCATGATAGGATGAACAATGTTAATAGCAAGGGCATTCCCACTTTTGATGGGCAAAATTGTTAGTTATGAAAGAATAGAATGCTCCATATCTAATGGCACTTGGTCTAGATGTTTTTGAATCTGTTGTTAGTGGCTTCATCCTTATTGCTGAAGGTGATGCTATGACACCTATTGATAAGAAGAATTTAGAGTGTGAAAGAAAGGTGAAAAATGCCTTATATGCCTCTTTATTAGATAAAGAACAAAGTGATGGGGTGTAGCACAGCCAAGCAAATATGGGACAAATTAAACAACATTTATGAAAGAGACAAGCTTGTGAAGAAAGCTAAGATTCAAATATAGAGGGGCAGATTTAAACACATAAAGATGCAAAATGATGAGTCTGTGGATGCCTTCTTCACAAGAGTCAATGAAATTGTGTGCTCCATTAGAGGCTATAGAGAGGAGATCAATGATGCTACTGTGGTAAGGAAAATACTTAAAACCTTACTGAAAGCTTACAATGCCAAGGTTTCCTCCCTAAAAGATAGAGATTTAGACAGGTTGCCCTTCGATGATTTACACATCATATTAGTAGCTTATAAAATGAGAATAACCCCAATAAAGAAAGAGAAGCTGGCCTTCAAGGCAATAAAAAAGCTGAAGATTAAAGACCAAGAAGAAGATGGTGATACTAAACTGAAGAAAGTTACGACATACATCATTAACAATATGAGGCAAAGAAAAGAAAAGTACAACAAAAAATTACCCTTAAATTGCTTCAATGTGGAGCAATTGGGCACTTTGTCATGAACTGCTCAAAGAGAAGAAAGGTAAACAGTGAGGATGATGATAAGCTGGTCCCAAAAAGGAGAACAAAGCAATCCAACTATTCCAAAGCTAGAAATTTAAGTGCCAAAAGGAAAAAGTAACTCTTCAAATCCAAAAGGAGGAATCTTTTGAGCAAGCTAAATGAAGAAGATTCTGCAGAAGAAGTTGATGATCATTTCAATAATGAGGCTACAAAGGATGTGTTGGTCATTCAAGTACATAATGATTAAGAATCTTTAATTGATGAATCAATAGAAGAGGAAGAGGATGAGTTTGTTTAGCACCTTGAGAATTAATTTGAGAGCTTGTTTGCATAGAAAGAACGAGCTAGAAAATAAGGTAAAGCATCTTAAGAAGCCATATGGAAATTATGTTGTTGATGAATCTGATCTCTAGGTGAAAGTAAAGGAGTTTCATTCTCTTTGTCCTTGCCTTAGTCATTAAACTACCATTTCCTTGCAAAGGATTTTAGGAATACTTGCTTTGTTGCATGTGAACAACACCTTATTCTCCATCTTCCTCCCCTCCTTAAAAAGATTTGTCCTCAAATCATCTACATCAAAAAAAAGATAAGTTAGTAACATTAAAAGTAACATTAACATTACCATAGTTGTTTGGTAAATCTAAGTTGTAAGCATTGTCATTAATCCTCTATGAAACTTGAAAAGGTCCATCTCCTTGAGGTTGTATTTTGGACGTTCTTTGTGGCGGAAATTGTTCCTTCCTTATATGCACCTGCACTCAATCACCAAGTTTAAAGGCAACCTTTACTCTCCCCTTATTAACTTACTTAGCATATTGATTATTCTTCATTTCAATGTTAACCTGAACCTTGGCATGTAAATCCTTCAGAAATTCAGCCTTTTTTTACCATTAATATTAGCATGTTCTTTAGTAGGAAATGATAAAATCTCCAAAGGGGTTAAAGGATTAAAACCATAAGCAACTTCAAAAGGTGACAAAGAAGTAGTAGAATGAACAAATTTGTTATAAGCGAACTAAACGTGTGGTAAAAACTATTCCATTGCCTTAAGTTCTTTTGAATGATAGCACATAACAAAGTAGTAAGTGTCTTGTTGATTATTTTAGTTTGTTCATCTATTTAAGGATGTATAATAGTAAAAGTAAGAGTTTAGTTCCTAATTTATTCCATAAAGTGCACCAAAAATGACTTAAAAACTAAACATCCTTATCACTAACAATAGTTTATGGCAATCCACGCAAATGCATTACTTCCTTAAAGAATAATTCAACAATATATGTTATGTCATTGGTTTTAGATCATACAACAAAATAAGTGCTAAATTTGTAAATCAAGTTCCATAAAGCTAAATCTAAATTGAAGAAGTATGAAGAGAGCTTTATACTAGTCGTGGAAGTGAGAGGAGAGTCCTTTTTAGCAAATGATATCAAGGAGGATGCTACCAAAAAGTTGGATGAGTGTCTAAGCAAACAAAGACCTAATTCCATTGGGAAGATAGGACTTGGCTATATTGAGAAGCCAAATAAGAGGGTAGAAGAGAAGAAAAAAATTGTATTTGTTCCTGAAAGCAAAAACAAAGAAAAGATAAAGTTAAAAGAAGTTGATGTTATGGAGAAGAGAAACTAATCCAAGCTAAAATGGGTTAGGAAATATGTGAAGAAAACTCCTATTTAAAGGAGACAAGTTGTCAAAGATGGAAAGAAGGTTGCCACAATAGGTACTAAAGATAAGAGACATGAACTTGTTGAAATAAGAAAATTTAGATTTAAAGGATTTTGCTGGTCTTATAGTAAATATGGTCACAAGGCTAGTGTGTTCTATAGTAATGAGCCTATAATAAAGATGAATGTGAAGCAAGAGTCTAGAGAGACTATTAAGAAAGGGGATAACTTTAAGTGACAAGAAGTCAAATTCCACACAAAAATAGATTAATATATTAAAAAAAATCTGTGGAATATGTGAAAAGGCTGGACATACTGCTGTGGAGTTTAACATTCCTACTAGGTTAGAGAATGCAAAGAAGAACACCTACATATGCTCTTACATTTGGCCAAAGAAGAAGAAGAGGAAGGGAAATGACAATGGTTATGGAAGTAGCCTTAAAAGTTTCTAAGAAAGAAAAGTCGTGGATCTTTGATAGTGCTTACTATTCACACATGACAAGAGACTCCAAGGTGCTAAAGGAAGTAGAAAAAGATAATATAGGGTTAGTCACATTTGGTAATAATGGTGCTTCAAAGATTAAAGGTGTTGGTACTGCTAAAATCAGAGGAAATGATATTGAAGGGCTAAAACACAATTTTATCAATGTTATCCAACACTCTATATCTAAATATATTGAAATCAAGTACCACTTCATTAAAGAAAAAATGGAGAAAAATGAAGTAAAGCTGGAATATACGCCTACCACAGAGTAGGTTGCAAATATATTCACCAAACTTTTTTCAAGAGAGATGTTTCAGAAGTTAAGGTTGAACTTATGTATTCAACCACCCCCTTGATACTGAGGCATGCCTCTAACACCCCTTCCCCTTCCCTTTGTTATTATCCTTTGAATTTGTTGTCAAAGGAGGAGATATTTTACATAAATCCAAAGAGAGTATATATTGATCAAAAGGGGGAGTAGCTTGATAAATCCAAAGAAGAAAATCAAATAAAGGGGGAGAAATTGTCAAAGGGGAGAGAAGTAGAAAAAGTGGGAGTTAAAAATTGAGGTTATTTCCAATTGGTATCATGTCTACATACAAAAAGGGAAATGTATGTTTCAAAAGAGCTATTCCTTTTGCTAACACTACTGCTTGTTCTTAAATGTGGACTTATGGATTTAATGTGTTGCCAACAAATCCAATGGGGAAGATTAGAGAGCCATCTTTGATGACTAATGTTGGATTTTTTGTCAACAACATCTAATATATATGTCCTTGTTGATTTGATGTTATGAGTGCCTTTGAGATGTATTGGCTCCATTTACAAAGTGTTGTTATGAGTGTCTTAAAGATGTGTTTGCTACATTTACAAAGCGTTGGTAGTTGATTTGTTTAAGGGTTAAGGAAGAGGAAGTTGGTGGAATGTGATGAGAATGAGGAGAGAAAGTAAGGCCAAAATCAGGATGTTACTAGCTCCACCTTATGTTGCCAAAAATGGAAATTTGATTTAAATTATTGGTGGTGTTTTAGCTGTAACGAAAGCACTAGTTGTTACCTTTGGCATTGCATTCAGCAATGGCACTACAAGTCACTTACTGGGTATGAGTTAATGCTGACCGTTGACCCTAAATTCAAGGAGTTAATGCTTACTGTTGACCCCAAATTCAGGGAATCAATGCTAATGTTAATAGTAGAGCAATCATAAACTTAAGGAATCAATGCTAATCATTGATGGTAAGGCAACTTTAAACTCAAGGCATATAAACTCCTATGTAGCTACCAAAAGAATACAAAGAGGATAGTAGACAAAGAGCATCAAAGACACCAATATAGTGCAATAAAAACACAAAATAAAAGAGCTGTAAAAACAAGAAAAAGAGTTGCAAAAATAGAAAGAAAGAGCTACAGAAATGAAGTTCCCGACTTCTCCCTAGGATCTACTAGTTTATGATACTGAAGGAGGGGGTGAATTAGTATCACCACAATTTGTAATTCGTAGGTAAGTGAACAACTTCAACCTCTTCTTAAAAGCAAACTCTTTCTCAAACTCGACTAAAATGGATCTATTGCTACCTACTAATCACAATAGTCCCTAAAGTCACCTTTCAAACACCTTGCCTAATAGACAATTTGAATGTTCTTGCTTAGGTCTTCGTTAGGTTATGGGTTGGTTGATACTTTAGTTGTGTTCACAACTCAATTCAAAACACAGAACGTATAGCAAATTAAGGACACATAAGATTTACGTGGTTCCGTCAATGTGACGTACATCCACAGTGGTAGGGACTCTCCCTCTACCGAGACTTTAATTCCTACTTTGTTTATTTCACACAATTTCTACTTTCACCGTCTTACGGTCTCACCCATCTCCTTGACCATGATCACATTGTCTCATAGCTCGCCTGTCCATTTCTCTCCCTCTTGCTGTCCAGGCGGATTTCTCTCTCTTCTTGCTGGATTTCTCTTACCTTCCTGCCAGATTTCTCTCTCTTACTGTATTTCACTTTTCTGTTCACCATCGTGTTCTCTCTCTTCCCACCAGTCTCCTCTGATTTGGCCATCGCGTTTCTCTCTCTTCCTGATCTGGCCGTATAGGTCTTTGCTGTCCACCCACCTTTAGCCATCCAGTTGTGTCGGGTTTCTCACTCGATGGTCTGGTTTTTCACTCTCTCATCACCTTCCTTAGCCGCCTTTCGGTCATCTTATGTTTAACGTTCAGCCCCCCTTTGGCCGCCTCCTTCTCTCTCAATGTATTTTTTGTATTTTGCTCGATTTTCCGATCGTCAATGGCTGCATTTTCTTCTCCTTCCCATCGATGGCTGCTCAATTGTTTTGGCCGTCCACCTTTGTTCTTATTCAACCCCACCGTCGACCGTCTCTCTCCTTCCCATCGACAACTACTGTTTTCTCTCTCTCTTCCAAGTGTTTAACAGTTTCTCTCTTTAGGTTTTGCCCTGCTGGATACACTATTCAATTTCTGACAACACTGTTCAATTCCGACAACATTGTTCATTACGGCTACTCTTTTCTTTTGTAGGTGGTGTTCTTCTGTGTAGGGTTTGGTGTTCTCTTTGATTGGTTGGTTGTCTAGGTTTTGCTAAATGCTCAATATTACTAACACCCTATTCTTTGTCTTCCAAGACCATTATATACTTTACTCTATGAAACCCTAATAGGGCTTACGTGGTGAATTTACGTTCTTGCCCTTACACGACGGATTTACTTTCTTGCCCCTCCATGTAGATTTACATTTGTGCCCTTTCATGTGGATTTACCTTCTTACCTTTCCATGTGGCTTTACTTTCTTGCACACTTAAACCTAGTTGACAACAATTACAACCCATATGAGGCTGTGGGAACAACAATCTCCCCTTTTGTAATTGTTGGCAACACTTATAAGAAAAGCCACTATACAGCAGTTTCAACTCCCCCTAAATATGAACTCCACCTTTCTTAATGGCTGCCCCTGCACTGTTGCTTCTCTCCCCTTAATAAACTCGCAAAGTAGAGATGGAGGATTCACCTGATTTTCAGGCTTGAGGAGGCATTAGCACAAACAGACTTATTCTGTGCTTTTCAAATAGCTCTATGGATAAAGATTTAGTTAGATCTTATGTAGTCTCTTCAACAGATTTATGTTCAACTTGTGAGAGTAAAGCAGTAGCTCTCATAATTCTTCATCTTGTTCTAACTCCTACTAATGGGTCACCTGTGATCTGATTTTCTTGATGAGCACTGGTCCACGTTTTCTTTGGCTTTCTTTCTTGCATAGTCTTAGTTGCAAGAGGATCTTTTTCTTTATCAATCACATACAAATTTCTAGTTGTTCTCTTCCTACTTGCAATAGTATTGCCTTCTTTACTCTTTACCTAGCAACCTATTTTTGTGAATATTACCTTATGGTCTTTATTGCATAATTTGCTGATAGATGCAAGATTATATTTGATTCCTTTAACATGCGGAACATCTTTCAACTTTCCTCTTCCAATGTTTACTGACCCTTGACCACTGATGTTGAGTGAATCATCATTGCCAAACTTGACTCTGCCTTCTCTTAACTTGTTTAGCTTTGACAATTTACTCTTGTCTCCCATCAGGTGTGAAGTGCATCCATTATCAAGGATCCACTGCTTATCCTTGTAGTCAACTTTGAGTGCAATTTTAGTTATATTAGCCACCTCCCTTTTAACTTTATATTCCTTCTTTTGAACTAGCTGGAAGATAGCTTTCTCCTTTTTCTCAACTTTGATTGCACTGCTTGTTTTCACTGTGCCATTGAGTGCCTTCTCTTGCTCAGGGAGAAATGTCATGCATCTCTTGGCATTATGGACATCTTACATGCACCTTTCACATTGCTCCAAGTTTGCCAATATAGCAAACTTTTATAGTATGTGCAAGAACTCACAACAAGTGTTCTCTTCTGGATTCTGTATTGCCTCCCCCTATATGCAGCATCATATCTTCTCAAGTTGGAGACATATATAGCCTTCTCCACTAGTAGTTAATTACCTTATGACCCCAAACTCCACAATAATGGCAATGACCTTGAAATTGCCTCTTCTTGGGTTTGATCACAACTTTTCTTCTTCTGTTCATCACTTGCTGTGTAGGCAACGTAGCTAGCTTCTTTGCTTGTGTGACTTTCATTTCAGTCACCTTCTTCTCCTTCTTCTATTCAGTCGTAGCCCTTTGCTAGCTGACTTTCTTTTCTTTTTGAGATGTAATAGCTATGGGCTGTTACTCTTTAAATATATACATCATTTTTGGCCCTGGCTTTGGTTTGATAATTGTTTTCTCTTCTTCAGTTATCTACACCTGAGTCACAGCCTTCCCTTTCAACTTCTATGGCAAAGTCTCATTCTTCTTTTCTCTTATAGAGCTTGTTTCTCCTACCACTTCAAACATCTGCAAGTTTTTCTCACTCTTTTTGAGTTGTTGAAGTCTCAATAACTCTATCTCCATTTCTTCAATTGTTGAAGTCCTTGAGCAAAGCTCTATTGTAAGGTCTTCACATATTTTGATTTGTTCTTCAAATCTTCTCTTCAAGTCAATATGTTCAGCCCTTATTTCATCATTTTGACTTTCAACTTTCTCAGACTTTGCTTCAACTTGTTTTATGTGAACCTTTAACCTTTTTATGGTTCTGCCCCTTCTAATTATCTCCTTTGAAATTGCTTCTAATTCAGCTTCAAGATGTGGCTCTTCTTCATCAACCTCCTCTTCCTCTTCAGAGGTTGAATAACCACTTTTAGCTGATGCCATAAAAGCATGCACATCTGATGATTCTTCATCTTCCTCCTCATCAGCTTCTTTTATTTGACTCACATAACTCTTAAATAAGCCTCTCTTCTTATTTTATGGGTTAGCAGTCCTTTAACTGGAGTTCTTTGATTTAAATGATGACCTTCTCCATATTGAATTCGACTCATCATCATTATCCTCATCTTCATCATCAAGCTTCACTTTGCATTTAGAAGCAAAGTGTCTAGTCTTCTCACAACGATCGCATCTCAAGGCCAGTTGTCCTTTTCCCTTCTTAGACCCCTTTTTGAATTTCCTTGTGAAATAAGCCAATACTTCACCTTCACTTTCTTCCTTATCTTTATCATCATCATCCTCACTGGATGATTCTTCCTCTTCTTTTATCTTTAAGTGCTTCATAGCTTTGAAAGCTGCCTCCTTTAATACCTTCATTGTTGCAGAGCTTTCAGCTGACTTTATCCTCATCTCATATGCAATGAGATTTCACTAGAGATCATGCAGAGACATAGAATTGAGATCTCTACTCACCTCTATAGCTGCAACCTTTGAGGTAAATCTCTCAGGCAGAATTCTTAGTGTTGGAGATTGAAAGAGTAAATGTTGGAGATTGAAAGAGTAATAATCCTTCTTATTCTGAATAATAAATTAGACAATAGCTTTATAGATGCTAGACCTAGTAAAAAGGAAAGTAATAAAAGGTAAAAATACATCAAATCCCATAACTTATGGGACCTTAAAAAACCTACCTAAATTAGTTTATTCCTAAAGATATATTCTAAAAATAGCTAACTATGCACAACATAAGCCACTAATCACGTTTTCCTACACTCCCCCTCAAGCTGGTGAATAGGCATTTTCCATTCCCAGCTTAGATATTATATTTTGAAACACCGAACTGGTTAACCCTTTGGTGAGTACATCCGCAAGCTGGCTGTGTGTAGGCATGTAAGGGGTACAAATCAACCTGCTCTCCATGTGTTCTTTGATAAAGTGTCTGTCGACTTCAATGTGCTTTGTTCGATCATGTTGTACTGGGTTGTGAGCTATGCTGATTGCAGACTTGTTGTCACAATAGAGTCTTATTGAGCCATCCCATTTAATCCTCAAGTCTTCTAGAATGATTTTTAACCAAAGTACTTCACACACACCTTGAGCCATTGCTCGAAATTCTGCTTCTGCACTAGACCTGGCCACTACATTCTGTTTTTTACTCCTCCATGTCACAAGGTTTCCACCAAGAAAGGTGCAATATCCAGTGGTTGACTTTCTGTCAACAATTGACCCAGCATAATCAGCATCTGTGTATGTCTCAAGTACTAAACCTCCGTTCGTTCCTTTTGAATAAAATACCTTTTCCTGGTACTCCCTTAAGGTACTGTAATGCTCGGTAAGCTGCTTGTAGATGAACTTCCTTTGGGTTATGCATGAATTGGCTAATCACACTAACTGCATATGTTATATCTAGTCGTGTGTGAGACAAATAAATAAGTCTTCCTACAATGCGTTGATATGTTGCCTTGTCTACCGCAACATCCTCCTCTGCTTTTCCAAGTTTGACATTCTGATCTATTGGAGTACTTGCTGGTTTGCATGCTGTCATGCCTGTTTCCTTTAGGAGATCCGTGACATACTTTTGTTGGGAGATAAAAATGCCTTGCTTAGAGTGAGCAACCTCAATCCCAAGAAAATATTTGAGCCTTCCTAACACCTTGATCTCAAATTCCTTGCCCAAACAATGACTCAAGATTTGTTTTTCTTTGTCATCATCTCCTGTCACTATTATGTCATCAACATAAACCAAGAGAGCTGTGACTCCCCCTGACCTTGAGTGTTTAATGAACAATGTATGATCCCCTCGGCTTTGTTTGTATCCCATAGCTATCATAACTCTAGCAAATCGTCCGAACCATGCTCGTGGTGATTGTTTTAGACCATATAAGGCTTTCTTTAATTTACACACAGTTTGAGAATCCAAGTTCTTCCTATAACCTGGTGGGACCTCCATATAAATTTCTTCCTCTAGTTCTCCATGCAAGAATGCATTTTTTACATCGAACTGCTGTAATTCCCAACCATAGCTGCCAACGACAATAAAACTCTAACAGTATTCATTTTTGCAACTGGTGCAAAAGTTTCCAGATAATCAATTCCATAACTTTGAGTATATCCTTTGGCTACTAACCTTGCTTTGTATCTTTCTATTGATCCATCTGCTCTATACTTTATTGTATACACCCATTTACACCCTACAGGCTTCTTTCCCACTGGTAACTTTACCAACTCCCAGGTTTTTATTTTTCTCAAGTGCCTCCATTTCCACATTCATAGCTTGTTTCCATTTCTCGTTGGACAACGCCTCGGATAAGGTGGTAGGAATGGTAATGGTGTTTAAGCTAACAAGGAAGGATCGATGAGATGGTGAAAATTTCTTAAAAGACATAAAGTGTGCAAGAGGATATAAAGGTTGTTTTGTGCACTCTCTTGTTGCTTTCCTAATAGCAATGGGAAGATCCTGGTCATTCCTACTCATATGAAATTCAGTTTCATTTTGCAATGTAGGATTAGGTTGTTTTGTGCACTCCCTTGTTGCTTTCTTAATAGCAATGGGAAGATCCTGGTCATCCTTACTCATATGAAATTCAGTTTCATTTTGCAATGTAGGATTAGATATTGTTACCTCATTCTCAGGACTTGGGTTGGACTCTTGGACCTGCATAAATTCAGGAACGATCATCTTCTTCCTTGTGAACACCTTGCCCTTGCCAAAACTTACATTCTCAGGTGCAGAATCTGGTTTTTCTTGAGGATTTTTAGACATATGGTTTGGTTCATTTTCAACTATGTGTTTAGGAAGATTTTCAGGCACACGGTTTGGTATAATGGGACAAGATGAACTGGATGGTTTACACATGGACAGTGGTGATAGATCAAGTAAAACATCCTCATCCTTATTTTCTATTGTTAAATTCTCCCCCTGAAAATAAGGATGGGTGAAGTAAGACTCATGTTCATTGAAAGTGACATCTATTGAGACATAGAACTTCCTTGATGGAGGATGGTAGCACTTATACCCCTTTTGAGTTGAGGAATACCCCACAAAGACACATTTTATTGCCCTTGGATCTAATTTCCCTTTAGTTGGACAGTGAACATGAACAAATGATACACACCCAAATATTCTAGGAACAAGGTTATTTGTAGTTTGTAGGTCAGGGTAGAATGTGGAGAGTATTTCCATAGGACTTTTGAATCCCAAAACTCTAGATGGCAAACGATTTATGAGATGGGCAGTAGTGAGAACTGCTTCCCCCCAAAAATTTTTAGGCACATTGTTTTGGAACATAAAGGCTCGAGTTTTTTCAAGAAGGTGACCATTTTTCCTTTCCGCTACTCCATTTTGTTGTGGGGTATTGACACAAGATGATTCATGTACTATACCTTCCTTTTGAAAATATGGAGTTAGGGTTTGATTGAAATATTCCCTAGCATTATCTGACCTAAACCTTTTGATATTGATTCCAAATTGATTTTTGACCATGGAGAAAAAATTTGGGAGAACAGTAATAACATCTGATTTATGCTTGAGTAGAAAAATCCAGGCAACACGAGTACAATCATCAATAAATGAAACAAACCATCTTGCTCCAGAAAATATTAGGAATAGACGTAGGACCCCAAATATCACTATGAACAAGATAGAAAGGAACAGAACTCTTTTTGTTACTGGCTGGAATTGGTATACGCTTATGTTTAGCAAGTTCACATACCTCACAATGAAAGGTTTCAACATTTAGATTTTTAAACAAAGAAGGAAACAGAATTTCAATAATTCTAAAAGATGGATGTCCAAGTCGGCGATGATGGAGCCAAACTTTCTCTTTATTGGATGAAAGATTTTCTGACATAAAAGAATGGGATAATCTGCCCTTAGTAATGTTTAACTGACTTGGTGTTTCAAGGTAGTAGAGACCATACCGTTCTTTAGCATGTCCAATCATCTTCCCCGAATCCTTGTCCTGAAATTCACAATAGTCGTGATGAAAAACCACATTGCAGTATAAATCTTGAGTAAGTTTTTGTATAGAAATCAAATTTGTGGACAGTTTAGGGACATGGAGGACATTTTTTAGGACTAGTGATGGACCTATTTTAACATTCCCTACACCAGCTACAGTGGTCACCGAACCGTCTGCTGTGGCTATTTTCCTACTGCTTGGACATGGGGAATATGTGGAAAAAATATTTGGTAAGTGAGTCATATGGTCAGTAGCTCCTGAGTGCATGACCCAGGAGTTGGCAAAGGTTGTACCCGAAACATTTAACCCAATGGAGAATGGAAACTCACCTGAATATGCCAAAGAACAGGTACCTGAGGGTGTTTCAAGGTTGTTGATAAGTGATCCTGTCCCTGCAACCTCAGACATCTTTTATGAAAAAAATAACAATTCTAGGCAATTAAGGCCTTATCCTGTCCCTGCAACCTCAGACATCTTTTATGAAAAAAATAACAATTCTAGGCAATTAAGGCCTTCCACGTGAAGTAGGGATCACCAGCAATAAAGGCTAGCAATCTGTTTTGATGTCAAAGAAAAGAAAAGAAAATACAAGGAAGAAGACTAAGAAGAACAAAGGCTCTGATACCATGTTGGAGATTGAAAGAGTAAATGTTGGAGATTGAAAGAGTAATAATCCTTCTTATTCTGAATAATACATTAGACAATAGCTTTATAGATGCTAGACCTAGTAAAAAAGGAAAGTAAAAAAAGGTAAAAAAATACATCAAATCCCATAACTTATGGGACCTTAAAAAACCTACCTAAATTAGTTTATTCCTAAAGATATATTCTAAAAATAGCTAACTATGCACAACATAAGCCACTAATCACGTTTTCCTACACTTAGAATCTTCTTCACAACAGATGAGTCCTTTTTGTTCTTCTCATGACTTCTCAGGTCATTCATAGCATCAATAACCCTGGTGAAGAACTCTTGGACTATTTTATTCTTTTGTATTCTGAGAGACTCATATCTCTCCTTGAACACTTAAAGCATAACCACCTTCATTCTACCATCAACTTCATAGACCTTCTGCAATCTGTCCCATATCTCCTTAGCAGATTTGTAATCCATCACTTTAGCATACGCAGCATTTATCAATGCTGAAATGATGACATTTGAGGCCTTCCCATTTATCTCAAACTGCCTTAACTCCTCTGGGGTTGGGTCTTTACCTTCTTCTAGAGCCACAAAACCCTTTTGTATGCATTTCACCACGTTTATGCCCATGGTTGCAAATACCACTTGCATTCTTGCTCTCCACATATGGTAGTTGGTTCCGTTGAAGATTGGAACCATCTTGCTGTACATAGTGCTAGTGCTGGTACTGGCTTCCATTTCTTAGTATGCTAAATAAGTCAAATTTCTGGATCCCTTCAAACTAGTACACCAAGATGTTAAGCTTCAAACTGGTGAACTTGTGCTCTAATACCAATTAAAGTTCCCGACTTCTCCTTAAGATTTACTAGTTTGTGATACTAAGAGGGGGGGTGAATCAATATCACCACAATTTGCAATTCATAGGTAAGTGAACAACTTTAACCTCTTCTTAAAAGCGAACTCTTTTTCAGACTTGACTAAGGTGGATCTATTACTACCTACTAATCACAATAGTCCCTAAAGTCACCTTTCAGACACCTTACCTAATAGACAATTCAAATGTTCTTGTTTAGGTATTCGCTAGGTTATGGGTTGGCTGATACTTTATCTGTGTTCACAACTCAATTCAAAACACAAAACGTAAAGCAAATTAAGGACACACGAGATTTACATGGTTCCGTTAACATGACGTACATTTATGGTCATAGGGACTCTCCCTCTACTTAGACTATCCACTATACTTATGAATACAGGTTACAATGGATGTCTTTAATTCTCTACTCCTTTCATTATTGCAATTACTAAGCAAGTACAATACAAAGAGTGTCACTTATTGTGTCTACCCTTCTTCTAACTTGCCTTGCATCGGTTGAATTGAAAGGATGCTCCACTATGTGCTTCACCGAATTTCTTTTTTATGTTGTTTCACACAATTCCTACTTTCACCGTCTTACCATCTCACCTGTCTCCTTGTCTCACGATCTCACTATCTCATGGCTCGCCTGTCCGTTTCTCTCTCTTGCTGTCCAGCTGAATTTCTTTCTCTTCTCGCCAGATTTCTCTCTTATCGCTGGATTTTTCTCACCATCTTGCCGAATTTCTCTCTTACTAGATTTCACTTTTTCATTCATCGTTGAGTTTCTCTCACTTCCCACTGGTCTGCTCTGATTTGGCTGTCAGGTTTCTCTCTCTTCCTGATCTGGCCGTATAAGTCTTTGCCATCAGGTTTCTCACTCTAGTGGTTTGGTTGTTCACTCTCTTGTCACCTTCCTCAGCTGCCTTTCAACCGTCTTACGTTCAATGTTCAACCCCCCTTCGGCCGCCTCCTTCTCTCTCAACGTATTTTTTGTTTTTGCTTGATTTTCTGACCGTCAATGGCTGCATTTTCTTCTCCTTCCCATCGACGACTACTCAATTGTTTCAGCTGTCCACCTTTGTTCTTCATTCAACCTGGCCGTCGACCGTCTCTCTCCTTCCTGTCGACAGCTACCATTTTCTCTCTCTCTTCCAAGTGTTTGATCTCTCTAGGTTTTGCCTTGCCAGATACACTGTTCAATTTCTGACAATACTATTCAATTCCATTGAAACTATTCACTATGGCTACTCTTTTCTTTTGTTGGTGGTGTTCTTCTGTGCAGGGTTTGGTGTACTCTTTGGTTGGTCGGTTGTCTAAGTCTTACTAAATACTTAATATTGCTGACACCCTGTTCTTTGTCTTCCAAGACCATTATATACTCTACTCCATGAAACCTTAATAGGGCTTACGTGGTGAACTTACGTTCTTGCCCTTACACGATGGATTTACTTTCTTGCCCCTCCATGAGGATTTACGTTCTAGCCCTTTCATGTGGATTTACCTTCTTACCCTTCCATGTGACTTTACTTTCTTGCACACTTAAAGTTAGTTGACAACAATTACAACCCATACAAGGCTGTGGGAACAACAAGAAACAAGAAGAATGAACTGCATAAACAAAAGCAAAGATCAAGAGAAATAATAAGAGAGAGCTATAGAAACACAAAAGTGAGTTATAGGAAATGATAAAAAGAGATACAGAGAAGAAAAAAAGAGCTATAAAGAATGAAAGAGAGAGTTGTAAATAACAAAAGAGGCAACAACAAAAAACAAAAGAAAGGTAGTGGGAGAAAGAAAAGAGAGGTTGTGGTAGAAAGGAAAGAGAGATAGTAGTAGTTGCAAGAAAGAAACCTGGCAGAGGTAGGAAAGAAACCCCATAAAGGCAAGAGACAAACCTAGCAAAGGCAGCAGAGAAACTAGATAGAGGTAGAGAGAAACTCGACAGAGGCAAAAGAGAAACCCAACAGAGGTAAAGAGAACCTCAGTAGAGGTAGAGAGTTAAGATCGACAAGGCAGAGAGTTGACAACAGTAGAGAGAGAATAGTGAGCATGACAAAGAGAAAGTTGTGAAACATGGTAAAGAGAGAGCAGTGAAACTAGTAGAGAGGGTAGAGAATGACACTAGAAGATGGGTAAGACAATGAGACGGTGAGACCAGGAGTTGGGTGAGACAACCTAGAGACGAAATTTGGTGAAACATTTGAGAAAACTCAACGTATTTTCAAATTTCTTCAAGAGAGGTTAGAGAGTGTTTTGGTGATCTTCCAAGTGATAGTGAAGCAGCCTATTCAAATCAAACAGAAGCAACACAATCTAGAAGAAGGGTAGACATAGTAAGTGATACTTTTTGTATTATAATTGATTTGTATTTGCAACAGTGAATGGAGTAAAAGATTATGACATCCATTGTAATCATAGGGAATACCACACTGGTGTTCTCAAGTATAGTGGATTGTCTCAATAGAGGAAGAATCCCTACCATCGTGGAGTACATCACGTTGACAGAACCATATAAATCTCTCATGTCCTTACTTTGAATTTACGTTCTGTGTTTTGAATTGAGTTGTGAACATAGCTAAAGAATCATCAAACCCTAATCTAAAAGAAGACCTAGTCAAGACCAATCAATTCATCTAACAGGCAAGGTAAAAAGTAACTTTGAGGACTATTATGATTAGTAGGTAACAAGAGATCTATCTTAGTTGAATCTGGGAAAAAGTTCATTTTTGGCTTAAATTATCAAAGTTATTTTTAAGGGGTGTGATACTGATTTACCCCCACTCTCAGCACAGACTAGTAGATCCTCGGGTGAAGTTAGGAACTTCAGTGGGTTTGGTGCATTATAACCATTTGTATCATTTATCTCATAGAGATAAAGGTCCTTATCAATTTCAACCATACTAGGAAATTCATTTTCTAAGAATGTGACATCACTTGATTCTAATTCTAATACTTTTATCCACTTGTTCACCAATAAACACATACCCTTTGGAGTGTTCACAATATCTTATAAAACTATATTTTTTTTCCTTTTAAACCCAATTTCCCATATTTATAAGATGGATTATGAACATAAATAGTTAACCCTTATGGTCATAAATTACTCAAGTCAAACTTTCATCGTAATCATAATTCACATGGGGTGAAGGCGACAAATTTAGAGGATACACGGTTAAGTATATACATAGTCATCAATAAAGCATTACCTTAATAATATATTGGAAAATTTACTTATGCCATTAGTGACCTAATAATCTTTAATAAGCTTTTATTTATTTTGTTTGTAACATAATTTTGTTGTGAAGTCCTAGGAATGGTTAATTGTCTAACTATACCTTTTTATTACATAGTTCATTAAACTATTCAGAGAGATATTCACGTCTTTGGTTAGTTTTTAAGGATTTAGTCCTTTTAGCTAATTAATTCTCTAATACACTTAAATATTTTTTAAAGCATTCTAATGCTTCAGAATTATGAGAGATCAAATAAACATGATCATAATGCATATAATCATTAATGAAAGTAATGAAATAGCATCATACCTTGCCCTTATACTCATTCGACCACATATGTCAAAGTTGACTAATTGCAATGAAAATTTGACTTTTATAACCTTGCTAAAGGGTTTTCAAGTTGTTTTTCAGACTATGTGGTGTTGACATGTAAGTAATTTAATTTTAGTGAGTGAGCCTAAAAGGCCCTCTTTTGCTAATCTATTCATTGTTTCTAGCCTAACATAGGATCTGGCATGTTAGATATTTGTATTTATAATATTGTTATTAGTTGATGTAATAATTGAAAAATAAATATTATAAATATTAAATACACCATAATTAATATCTAATACAAACAAACCATTTGATATATGTCCATGACCAATATAAGAAATGCCATTATAAATATTTACAAGATGACTTTGGAAAACAAATTTATAGCCTAAATATAGAAGAATAGGAATAAAAACAAGCTTTTATCAAATTTCATGTGTATAAAAAAACATCATGAAGTAGTAAGGTATGACCATCTTGTATTTCTAATTTACAAGTGCCAATTTCCTTGACTTTTACCCTCATGTTGTTCCCAATATACACCTATCTTAAACTAGCTCCAATTTGACAAACCTTTACATATTCTTCTTGATCTTTAGCTATATAGTTTCTAGCCCTTGAGTTCATAAACCACAAAAGATCAAATTCAATAAGAAATATTGAACTAACAACATTAGCTAAACAATGAGAGACTAGAGTAAAAGATACCTTCTTTGGCTCAGTGCATTTATAAGCAAAATGACCCAATTTGCCATAATTGTAGCATGTCATTTTAATCTTATCCTTTTTCTTGCCATTATGCCTCTTGTGACTATTATTCTTGTTCTTTTTTTTTTTTGTGGTTGTCCATTCCTTTTTTTTTTTTCCTTATAATGCTAATAATGCCACTTATGTTTCAAATCAGAAGTAGCCTTTGAACTAGTCTTAGCTTCCATCATATTCACTTAACTAAAAGACTTAGTAACCCTAAGGTGCTCTTATTTTAAAATAAAATAGTATGAGATATCTCCAAAGAATTTAACAGTCTTATTATACATCATATTAATTTTCATGTGCTCCTAGTTCAAATGAATGAAACAAATGATAGCCTAAACTTATTACTTACTCATGAGGGTATGAGTAATTACCTTGAACTCTTTAATCATATTAGACATCATTTTTAAATATTGCCTTATATTATGATATAATTTCTTCATGTGGATGTCAAAATTAACTATTAACTCTCTCATATTAGTGGTCGAAGTACCTTGTTTTTCAAAGCCAACCATATTATTTGAGCAATCTCATACTTTTCAAACTTATGTATGAGGTAATCCTCCATATTTTAAGCAAAGCTATACGAACCATACTATTCCTTCTTTTCCAAACCTTAAAGCCCTCTTATTCTTGCCTTTGCTAAGTCAAGGAACCCTCCCTAAAATCCACCATGACATGGTTGACAACTTTCAGCACTTTATGCTATTCGAGGATATATTGAACCATATAGTATTAGATGTCATAGTTTTCATCATTTAGCTTGTCCTTTTGGTTAAGCTTATCAATAATACTCTTTGTAGTTATGGTTACAACAACCTTTAAGACATTTATCAATAAGTAATAATCATTTATTAGACTTTAACCATTTATTTTGCAATAATATTGAAATAGACTAGTAATAATCTAAAATTAGTTAAAGAATTGAAAGTTTATAATATTCCTAATCATCTTCTTTTATAATAATAATAATAGATTATTTTAATTTATTTAAATTTTTGCAAAATTTAAGTTCTTAGGTAAAGATTCTTATAATCTTAACAACTTAACAATTCTCACTCTTTAGTTAGTTTGTCATGTATGCAAAATATATGTATTGAGTATTAAGGGTAATAATTGAACATATGTAGGAATATAATAGACATTTATAATATAGTTTCATACACTTGATATCGTACATAAAAAAAAATATAACATCAAACATGAAACAATATTGTAATAATTAAACCCTTTTTTTCATGCCAAAATCAATCTAAGAAGGCTTTGATACCAATATTAGAATTTTAAAAAAGGGTTAGAATCATAATTATTCTTATAAACCTCCAAACATTATTAGCAAACTGATTATTGACAAATTGATCTTTTCTTACGATCAAGGTGACATCACTGTATTGAGTATCATTTCATGAGAATCAACGAAGATTTTTTTTTCTCCTATTTTAGAGCAAGAGAGATGATTTTTTTTTCTTTTATCAATCTTTTGGTTTTTTAAAATATTAAACCTTTTTTATTTTTTAGATGCCATAGTTACCAACTTTTTATAACACATATCTATAGTGGGGAGGGAGTTAACTCCCTCCAACTTCCTTTTAATGAGTTAGGTTAGCCCATCGTAGGCAAGTCTACCTTGTCCAAAATAATTTATAGATATGAATAAAAATTCTTAGAAATTATTTCATTATTTAATTAGATGTTATAATTGTAATAAGTTATGGGACCATTACATGTAGTGAAATATGCAATAATTTTGTATATAATTGTTAGTCCTCTAAATTTTTTTAGATAACCATAACTATAAAATTAGCATTAAAATAATATCTATGTAACTATAGGATCCATAAAATGAATAAATCATCAAATTATTCTTAAAATAATAAGAAAATACACTAGGAAAGTAGCATAAAGTCACTTATAATAAATTGTATATTGAGAATAACAATAAGACTTTGTACTACAATTAATGTATGCAATAACTGTATATAAAAATTTGAAAGTAAAAAGTTTAGATAAAGAACTATATATATATATATATATATATATATATATATATATAGAGAGAGAGAGAGAGAGAGAGAGAGAGGATACAACAAATATTATTTGAAGTAGAATAAAGCCAAGTCAAATATTCTCACTATTTAAACCATATGCAAAAGTACTATTCCCATTTCAAAAGTTGAAAGCACTTAATTTTATCTGCACTGCTTTAACATTTCAAAAGGTTACTAATTATTAAAGAATTAGCCAAGTTGAATAAATTCTGATTGTATTATTTTAGATTTAAGTTATTTTTTATCATGTCATAATCAAGTTCAATCATTTCTGTTATCTAATTTGTATTAAAATGATATAAATATATGAATACTAAATGTGTGTATATTCTATACATACATACATACATATATATATATATATATACACACACACACATATATATAACATTATAAATGTCAAAATAAAAACTAGATAATCATATAAAATAAAAAATTAATATAAAATTATATGCCTTTGTAAATTATATACAAATATAGTATGCAAGTGTAATTTATTTATGTTGGTATATGTAATAATCATGCGTAAATTGTTGGAAAACTTAGTTTCTTTGCTCTTTAAGCTATAATTGCAAGTAAAGAAAGATTTTGTTATTTTATACGCAAGAGTACTAGCAGAAAAGCACCTTAAAGATCAAGCTTAAGGACTTGGTATGTCTTTATTGTATTTTGTTACTTTTTGTTGTTAAAACATAAGGGAAAGATTAAAAGTTAACTAAATCTCAATTTGGTCATCTTTATTCAATCATTTATGTTAGTAGAAGTAAGTGATTTTTTATTTTTACTATTTTAGTGTACTATAATCCATAAGCAACTTGCTTTTTTAACTTTCTTTGCTTGTATTTTTTGTTAAGTAAAGTTTGACATACCCCATGTAATGATTATATTTAGGTTATTAAGGTGAATAAGTCCATAAAGCTAGGAAAATTAATGAAATGGACAATTTTACTCTTTAATTTTCAAGTTTTCTATTTTACATGCAACTTTTCTTATTTCATTTATTAAGCTTTTGTTTCTTTAACTGGTAGCAAAGCATTTAGGATCATTGTGAGGGCCTAAGCCCTTGTAAAGAGAGAAAATAATTAATTGCAGAAACCTTAGACATCAATTACTAGAAAAATCATAACATAAAAATGGTAACTAATAGCTTTCCAACCTCAACACATCTTATGTTCTTAAGAGAGACTATCCTATCTAAGCAAAAAAATGAAGGCATATCTCAAGACTTTTGACTTCTAGAAGATTATGGAGAGTAGCTTCATAAGCTCCCTTAGAACCTTCCTCCTACACAAATTAGGCATCATAATAAGAAAACTACTAAAGTCTTCAAGGCTCTTACTTGCATTCATTTTGCAATTTTAGATGGAATTTTTGCCAAGATTATGCTTGTGAATTAGCCAAAAAGACTTGGGATAAACAAAAAAAGAAGTACCATGGCAATGACAAGGCTTAGCATATTTAAGTTCTAAACTTAAGAAGAGACTATAAGGCTCTAAAGATGAAAGAAATAGAAGTTGTGAAGCAATTTACAAATAGTGTTAAGCCTATCTTTGATAGTCAATGTTGAATTTGTTATCAATAGTATATTATATATTTGTCCTTGTTGATTTGATGTTGTAAGTGCCATTGAGATGTGTTTGCTGCATTTACAAAGTGTTGGTAGCTAATTCATTCAAGGGTTAAGGAAGATGGTATTAGTGGAATATGATAAGAATGAGGAGAGATAGCAAGGCCAAAATTGGGATGTTGCTAGTCTCATCTTGCGTACCAAAAATGACAAGTTGATTTAGATTGCTGGTGTAGTTTTGGCTATCAAAAAAGCATTAATTGTTGCCTCTGGCATTGCATTTTGCAAGTCACTTATTGGGTATGAGTCAATGTTGACCATTGACCTTAAATTCAAGGAGTCAATGCTGATTATTGACTATAGATTCAAGGAATTAATGTTAACCATAAATTATAGGGAAATCCTAAACTTAAGGCTTATAAATACCCATGCAACTACCAAAAGAGAGTTAGGGCACAACAAAGAAAGATAGAAAAAGTGTAGAGAACATGAGAGGTAGAGAGAATAGCAATTAGAGAAAAACAGCTAAGAGAGAGTGGTTAAAGAAAAATGGCCAAGAGAGGTGTGCTCAAAAAATAGAAAAAAGAAAAAGAGAAAAGGAGCATTTGGGAGAAAGAAAAAAAAAGAGTAGTAGTAGTAGAAAGAGGAAAGACAGTAGTAGTAGTAAGAAGAGGAGGAGAGAATCCTTAGAGAAGAGAACCTATTGAGGAGAGAATTTATAGAGAAAAGAACTTGCAGTAGAAAGAACTTGTAGGGGGGAGAACCTACAAAAGAGAGAACTTGTAAAGGAGAGAACCTACCAAGGAGAGGACTTATAAATGAGAGAACTTGTAGAGGAGAGATAGCAATAGTAGCAGAAAGAAGGAGAGATAGCAGCATGCAAACAGGAAAATCAGTAGAGCAGGGCAAAAACTATAAAGGATAGAATCAACAAAGAGAGCTATAGAAACAGGTTGAAAAAGTTGCAAAAATAGGTAGGGAAAGATATAAAAACAAGTAGAAAGAGCTATAGAAACAGGCAGATAGAGTTGTAGAAATAAGCAAAGAGAAACTTGATAGAGGCAGAGAGCTATGACTGGTAGAGGCAAGTAGAGAAAATTGCAAAAGAGAAAACTATAGAGGAGAAAATCGCAAAGGAGAGCACAGTAGGTTGAGAAAACTGCAGAAGAAAAAACTATAGAGAAAGAATTGCAGAAATAGGCAAAAAGAGCTACAAAAATAGGTAGAGAGAGTTGTAGAAACAAGCAAAGAGAGTTACAAAAACAAGTAGAGAAAGCTATAGAAATTGGCAAAAAGAGCTACAAAAAAAAAAGATAGAGAGAGTTGCAAAAGAAGGCAAAGACCTTCTTTAAAAACGAACTTACAAAGGAGTGCACAGCAGGTAGAGAAAATCGTAGAGAAGAGTACGACGAGTAAAGGAAACTACAGAGGAGAGCACGATAGGTGAAGACTTGTAGAAAGCTGTGACTAGCAAAGGCAGAGAGCTGTGACCAGCATAGGTAAGAGAGAAACCCTGCAGAAATTGGAGAGAAACTTGATATACGTAGAGAGTTGAGATTGGCAGAGGCTAAGAATTCAAAACTGGCAAAAAGTCTGAGCGACTAAGAGTTTAGAACCGATAGAGAGTTAAGACTAGCAGAGGCAAAGATAAAGCTGTGAAACATACTGTAGAGAGAGTAGGGAGCACAACCAAGAAAAAGTTGTGAAATCCATAATAAAGAAGGAGATAATGGTAGAAAGCTTGAGTAGAGACTGACAATGAGGAAGGAGAAGATCAATTTTTTGCAATATCACATGGAGAGATCCTTCTTAGGTGAGTTTTTGTAATACTCTTTTTATGAACTTCTTAAAAATAGGTGGGAAACCTTTGGAGGGATTGGGAGACATTGTAAGTAGTTAAAGAGTAATCCTTTCACAGTGGTTAAGGAGTGATCCTTCCACAACATCAGCTGTATCCCTTGATAACAAGAGCGGATTGTGTGATCTAGGAGTGATTCTATCACATTGTGGGTGAACCATGTAAAAATTTAGTGTGTTCTTGGGTGTTTGCACTTGCTTAATATCCATATGGCCATTCTTATATAAAAAAGTGAAATAAAAATGGATCATAGATTTTAACAAGTCACAAAGGTTTAATCTTAACAGATTTGTAAAAAGTAAATATCTCACATTGATTTTGATGAGGACTATTTTAGGTCTCACATTGAGAGGGGGGTAAATTAGTGTGAGATATCCTCCTTTTACAAAATCAATCTAGATTTAACCTATGTGACTTGTTACAGTTGATGATCCAATTTGTTATTTTTCTCCTTTATGTGAGTGCAACTGTACAAATAAAAAATCAATGCACTTGTGCAAGCACCCAAGAACACACGACAATTTTTATGTGGTTCACCCACGATGTGTGAGTTATGTCCATGGTGTGATAGGATCACTCCTAAATCACACAATCCACTCTTGTTATCAAGGGATACAACAATGTTATGGAAGGATTACTCTTAACCACTTATGGAAGGACTACTCCTTAACCACTTACAATGATCTCCTGATCACTTCAAAGGTATCCCACCCTATTTTTTAACACATTTATCAAGATTTTATGATAAAACCTTTCCTAGAGAATGATCACTCAATGTGTATAGACTACTAGAGTAGAATATGTATCTTCTCCTTTCTTTACTACCAGTGTTGTCTCACCTGCTGTTGATTCTACCTGCACATGATGCTAATGTTGTCCATACGCGTTATTGTTGTTGTCTACTTGTGTTGTCGCTGCTGTTTGTGTGTGCTACTTCTACTGTCCACGTGTGCCACTGCTATCTGTGTGCGCTACTCCTGTCGTCCATGTGTGGTGCTGTTGCTATCTGTGCACGCTATTAATGCTGTCCACATGCATTACTACTATTGTCCATGGGCACTATTGATGCTGCCTATGTGTGCTAATAATGCTATTCGCACATGTTGCTACTGTTGTCCATATGTGCTGCTGCTGCTATATGCACACACTTCGCCCACGCTACTTTTACTGTTTGCACATGCAGCTATTGCTATCCACTTGCACTGCTGCTATTATCTGCACACACTCCACACGCACTGCTCCTACTATTTGTGCATGCTGCTGCTTCTATTCGCATGTATTGTTGCTCTCCAGACACATTGTTCTTGCTATCTGAGTGTGTTGCTGTTGTTTGCTCACCTTGTTACTGCTATCTGCTCATGCTGCTACTATCTACTCGGGCTGTTGCTACTATTTGTGCACATAACATTTGTCTTCTAGTGCTGTTGCTGCTATCCCCATGTGCTGCAACTACTGTCCATACGCACTGCTGTTGTTTGCTGAGATAGCTGCTGTTATTTGTGCGCACTGTTGCGAACTATAGTTGCACAATCTGCTACTGCATAATGGTAGCTAGTCCAAGACCCTTTTGTTGCTGCTCCACCTCCTGCTCGATTTGTTGCTGCAATTTGCAAGTGCACAACCTATTGCTGCACATTTGTAGCTAGTGCAAGACCCTTGTGCTGTTGCTTCACCTTCTACTAGACTCGTATGTTGCTATTGCCTCCTCCTGGTTTGTCTTCTTTGGTTGCTTTATTGGTTTGTTGGTGCAGTTGCTACCTTGGTAGTGTTTACTCGTTCAGCTACTGCTTTGGTAAGGGTTTGTTGGTACTGACTGCTACCTTGGTGAAGGTTTATTAGTGCTAAATGCTACCTTGGTGAGTGTTTGCTAGTGCAACTACTGCCTTAATGGTGTTTGCTAGTGTAGTTGTTGCCTTGGTGAGGGTTTGTTGGTAAGGCTGTTGCCTTGGTGAGGATTTGCTAGTGTCGGCTACTACCTTGGTAAGGGTTTGCTAGTGTGGCTGCTGTCTTAGTGGCGTTTACTAGTACAACTACTGTCTTGATAAGGGTTTTGCTAGTGTGGTGGCTGGCTACTTTGCTCTCTTTCTTTTCCTCCTTGGTCAGCTGCACCTTACTGCTTCTCCTTGGTGGCTGCTATATCTCCTTGGTGGTTGCTACACTCTCCTTGGTGAGAAGCCTTGCCCTTTTTCTTTTTCTCCTTGGCCAGTTGCCTTGCTGCCTTTCCTTGTGGTTTTAGGTTTGCCATTCACCTCTCTTTGGTCGGCTCTCTCAATTTTCTACCGCACACTCCCTTCTTGCAAGACACATATGGGTATTTATAAAACCTTAAGATTAGGGCTACACAATCATCAACAGTCATCATTGATTCTTAAAGGTTGCCCTATAATTAATAACCATATTGTAGTCCTAAATTTTAGGGTCAACGGTCAATTTAACCCTTAAAATTTAAGGTCATAGTTAACATTGACTTCTCAACATCATGGTTGACCTATCATCACCGGTTTTTCCAAAGGATCTCTTTGCATCTCAATAGCATTCATAACCTCAAATCAACACATATAATTGTGTGAGATGGTGTTAGCAACATATCCAACATTAACCATCAAAGATGGGCTCAACAATCTCCGCCTTTGGATTATTGGCAACACATTAAATCCAACAATGCATATATAACATTTGTCAACATCTACTACTCCCCCTACATATTGTCATTCACAGCTTCGCTTAAAACATGCATCACTTGCTACTTCCCCTTTTTGTTTCTTCCCTTGGACAAGTTCTTTCTTTTTATCCATCGAGCTACTCCGCCTTTTTATAAGTGTACACCTTTTTTGGATTTATGCAAAATATCTCCCTTTTTTGATAACAAATCCAAAGAATAATAGAAGAGGGAAGGGGAGAAGGGTTAGAGAATACCTCAGCCTCTAGGGGTTGGCTGAATACTTAAGTTTAGCCTTTTTTATCCAAGATGTCCCAATCTTCCATGCCACAAAAAATTCTCATCTTTAGTACTTATGTAGTATGTATTCTTGCTTCTGGAAACTTGGCATAAGTTTCCATTTGTTCTTTTACCCTTAGTAAGGACAGCACCATCTCTTAGTTTCTTTACTATGCAACCACTCTTATTGAGAGTAACTTCATTTCCATCATCACAAAGCTGTCTAACACTGATTAGATTATGTTTTAACCCTTCAACATAAACCATTTTCTTTGATTTCATCTTTTTTGTACCAATTTCAGTAGTACTAATACCTTTAATCTTTAAGGCATCATCATTGCCAAATTTGACTAATCCTCCATCATATTTTACTAATTCCTTGAATTTCTTGGAGTCTCCTATCATATATGAAGAGTTGACACTATCCAAGATCCTTGGATTTTCTTTCTTGAAAGCTTTTAAGGCTACTTTCACAACCATAGACGTTTCTCTTCCTCTCTTTCTTCTTTCATTGAATGTGGGAGCAAAATCCTTATACCCATACTTACCATAGCTCCAACAAAATCCTTTGAATCTGAATTTACTTATTTTACCAAATTCATGTCTTCTTTCTTTAGTAGTTGGTGTGGCAATTTTCTCTCTATCTTTGTTAGTCTATCTCCTTTGGATGGGAGCCTCCACCAAATTTTTCCTACCCATTTTAACTTGGGTTGGTCTCTCTTCTCCATCACGTCATTGTGCTTACTTTTAAGCACAAACACAAATTTCTTCTTTTCTTCTACCTTCTTACTCGGTTTTTTAATGTAGCCAAGTCCTTTCTTCCCCATCGAATGAGGTCTTTGATTGCTTAGACACTCATTCAACTTTCGGATAGCATCCTCTTTGATGGCATTTACTAATAATGACTCTCCTTTTACTTCCATAGCCTACATAAAGCTTTCTTCATGTTTCTTTAGCTTAGACTTGACCTTGTGAAGCTTGGCTTGAAATATCAACACCTTTTGCTCTTATGCAATCACCTTAGCACTAAGATCTTAATGTATCTTGCCTTACTATACCTCAAGCACAATCAGCTCCTCAATCCTCTTAAAGTAATCCTTTTCTTTTGCTTCAAACTCCTTTACCTCTTTTTCTACCTTGCTATTTTTACGCAAACTAGCTCTCAACTTATTCTCAAGTGTTGCACCAGCTTATCCTCTTTCTCTTCTATTGATTCCTCATCACTTAAGGATTCTTGATCATCATTTGCTTAAGCGACTAACACATCCTTTTCATCCTCATTATTAGAATCATCATCACTTTCTTCTTTAGAATTTTCTTCCTCTATCTTGCTTACGAAATTCCTTCTTTTGAATCTAAAGAACTTTTTTTTCCCTTTGACACTTGAATTTCCATCTTTAGAATAGTTGGATTGCTTTATTTTCCTCCTTGGGATTGACTCATCATCATCCTCACTATTTGCTTCTCTTTTCTTTGTGTAGTCCATGTTAAAGTGCCCAATTTCTCCATAGCTAAAGCACTTCAAGGGTAGTTTTCCCTTGTACTTGCCTTTTTCTTTTCTCATATTGTTAGTGATGTATGTCGTGACCTTATCTAGTTCAGTATCACAATCTTCTTCTTTAGAGCTACTGACAAATTATTCTTCCTGGTCTTTAATCCTTAACTTCTTTATTGCCTTGAAGGTTAGCTCCTTCTCCACCTTAGACATCTTTTCTTTTTTCATTAGGGCTATTCTCATTTCATAAGCCACCAATATGCTGTGTAAGTCATCTAAAGGCAGCATATCCAGATCTCTATCTTCTATGGAAAAGACTTTGGCATTGTAATCCTTCGGAATGGTTCTAAGTATTTTCCTTACCACAATGGCATTGTGGATCTCCTCTCCACAGCCTCTGATGGTGCACACAATTTCATTGACTCTTGTGAAGAACACATCCATAATCTTATCATTTTGCATCTTTATTTCTTCAAATCTGCTCCTCTAGATTTGTAGCTTGGCTTCCTTGACAACCTTGTCTCCTTCATAAATGTTCTTCAATTTGTCCCATATTTGCTTGGCTGTGGTGCACTTTATCACCTTGGTGAATTCTTTATCTGATAGAGAGGCATATAAGGCATTTCTTGTCGTTCCATCACACTTCAACTTCTTCTTATCAACCAGTGTCATAGGATGAAGCCATTAATAGCAAACTCAAATACATCAAAACTAAGTGATATTAGATATGGGAGTATTCTATTCTACCATAACCAATAATTTTGTCCATAAAAGTAGAGATGCCCTTACTATTAATACTATTCATGCTATCCATGATCTTAAGCAACAGTAGAGATAAAAATTCACATAGCAATGCACATCTTCAATTCAAAGCAGAAAAATTGGATCAATAGAGGAACTGGATGTAATACCACTTGATGAGGACCATTTTAGGTCTTACATAGAGAGGAGGGATGAATCAATGTGAGATATCCTCTTTTTACAAATCAATCTGGATTTAACCTCTGTGATTTGTTAGAATTGGTGATTTAATTTTTTATTTTTCTCCTTTATGTGAGCACGACTATACAAATAAAAAATTGATGCACATGCATAAGTACCCAAAAACACACAACAATTTTTATGTGGTTTACCCACAATGTGTGAGCTACATCCATGGCAATAGGATTACTCTTAAATCACATAATCCACTCTTGTTGTCAAGGGATACAACAATGTTGTGGAAGGATTACTCCTTAACCACTTGTGGAAGGACCACTCCTTAACCACTTACAACAATCTCCCGATCACTCCAAGGGTATCACATCCTACTTTTTCAACAAATTTATTAAGAGTTTATGGTAAAACCTTTCATGGAGAACAATCACTCAATGTGTACAGACTACTAGAGTAGAATGTGGATATTTTTCTTCCTTTGCTGCTAGTGTTGTTTCATCCATTACTGCTGCTGATTGCACGCAATGCTAATGCTATCTACATGCATTGCCTTTGTTGCTCATGCATGTTGCTAATGCTGTCCGCACATGTTGCCATTGCTGGTTGTGTGTGCTACTCTTGTTGTCCATATGTGGTGCCGCTATTGTATGTGTGCATTACTAATGTTGTCCACACATGCTGTTGTTGTTGTTCGTGCACACTACTAATGTTGTCTGCACGCATTGCTATTGCTGTCTGCACGCGCTACTACTATTGCTCTCCACAAGCACTCCACTTGCACTACTCTTGTTGTTTGCATGCGTAGCTACTGCAGTCCACTTGTGCTATTGCTACTATCTGCAAGCACTCCCCACATGCTACTCCTGCTATTCTTATGTATTGCTGCTTCTATCCGCACGTGTTGTGTTGCTACTGTCTACTTGCGTTGCAACTACTATCCACTTGTGTTGTTCCTGCCATTTAAGTGTGCTGCTACTCTCTAATCGTTCTGTTGCTGCTATCTGCCCGCACTGTGCTGTTTGCTTGCCTTGTTGCTACTATTTGCTTACCCTATTACTACTATGTGCTCGCCCCATTGTTGTTATTCATGCATGTTGCAATTGTCTTCTTGTGCCGCTGCTATCCTTATGTGCTGTAATTGTTTTTTTCTGCTATTGCTGCTATCCTTACACACTGCAGCTACTGTTCACACGCACTTTGCATGTGTTTCTGTTGTCTGCTCATGCCATTGCTATTATTTGTGCACATTATTGCTATCTGCAGGTGCAAAACCTAATGCTACACATTGGTAGCTGGTCCAAGACCCTTTTGTAACTGTTCCCCCTCCTACTGGACTTACTGCTGCTTCACTTGCCAAACTCACAGCCTATTATTGTGTCCTTTTGGTTTGTCTTCCATGGCCACTTTGTTGGTTTGTTGGTGTGGTTGCTACCTTAGTGGTGTTTGCTCATGCAATTGTTCCCTTGGTAAGGGTTTGCTAGTGCAGCTGCTACCTTGGTGAGGATTTGCTAGTGCCAGTTGCTACCTTAGTGAGGGTTTGCTTGTGTGACTATTGTCTTAGTGGTGTTTACTGATATAACTACTGTTTTGGTGAGGCTTTTGCTAGTGTGTGGCCAGCTACCTTGCTCTCTTTCTTTTCCTCCTTACGTGGCTGCAACTTTCTACTTTTCCTTGGTGGCTACGACACTCTCCTTGGTCAGCTACCTTGCTGCCTCTCCTTGGTGGCTACTGCACTCTCCTTGGTCGATAGCCTTGCCTTCTTTCTTTCTCTCCTTGGCTAGCTACTTTGCCCTCTTTCTTTTTCTCCTTAGCCTACTACCTTACTGCCTATCTTTGTGGCTTTAGGTTTGCCATTCACCTTTTTTTTTTTTTGGCTAGCTCTCTTAATTTTCTTTAGCATTAACCTTTCTTGTAAGACACATAGGGGTATTTATAGAGCCTTGAAATTAGGGCTACATGATCATCAATAATCATCTTTGATTCCCAAAGGTTGTCCTATAATTAACAACCATATTTGAGTTTTAAGATTTAGGGTTAATGGTCAACATTGACTTTCTGTAATTTAGGGTCAATGGTTAATGGTCAACAATCAATCTTGACCCTTAAAATTTAGGGTCATGGTCAACATTGACTTCTCAACATCGGGGTTAACCTGTCATCACTGGTTTTTCCCAATGATTTCTCTACATCTCAACGGCATTCATAACCTCAAATTAACATATATAACCGTGTGACACAGTATTGATAACAAATCCAACATTAGTCATCAAAGATGGGCTTAATAAATTCACCCCCTCCCCCTCTTGGTCTGAGTCTCAAGAAGGTCCTTATCAATTAGTATTAGAGCTGGTTTCTCTATTGATCCATTTTGCTTGCTTTGATCTGAAATTTTTTGTGCTGTTGCTAAGAATCTTTACATTTATTATTGGTCAATTTCATGGAGAACATGAATAATGTTAATGGCAAGGGTATTCCCATGTTTGATGGACAAAATTATCAATTATGGAATAATAGAATGCTCCTATATCTATTGTCACTTGGTTTAGACGTGTTTAAATTTGCTATCAGTGGCTTCATTCCTACTACTGAACGTACTACTATGATGCATACTAATAATAAAAATTTAAAGTATGATGGAAAGGCTAGAAATGCCTTATATGCCTCCTTATCAAACAAAGAATTTATCAAAGTGATGGGTGCAAGATAGCCAAACAAATTTGGGACAAATTAAAGAATATTTATAAAGGAGACAAGGTTATGAAGGAAGCGAAGTTACAAATCTAGAGGAGTAAATCTAAAGATATAAAGATGTTGAGTGATGAATTGGTGGATGCCTTCTTTACAAGAGTAAATGAAATTGTATGGTCCATTAGAGGCCTTGGAGAGGAGATTAACGATGGTATTGTGATAAGGAAGATACTTAGAACCTTACCAAAAGCTTTTAATGCTTTAGTGTGAAGGCATTGGGCACTTTGTTGTGGAATACCTACAGAGAAAAGAAGCAGATAGTGATGATGATGATGAGTCGGTCCTAATGAGGAGAACAAAGAAATCCAAATATTCTAAAGTTGGGAATTAAGCGCAAAAGGAAAAAGAAATTTTTTACATTCAAAAGAAGAAATTTCTTAAGCAAGTTGGATGAAGAAGATTCTAAAGAAGAAAATGATGGTAATTCTGATGATGATGCTATAGAAAATGTGCTGTTTGCATACGTAAATGATGAAAAAAAAATCCTTAAGTGATGAGGAATCAGCTGAAAAGGAAGAGAAAGAGTTGCTATAACAACTTGAGAATGAATTGAGAACTTGTTTGCACAAATACAACAAGCTGGAAAAGAAAGTAAAGAATCTCAAGAAGTTGAATAAAAATTCTAGGATTGATAAATTTGATCTCCAAATGAAAGTGATGAGGACCTTTTTAGATCTCACACTGAGAGGGGAAGGTGAATCAGTGTGAGATGCTCATTTTTATAAATCTTTCCAGATTTAACCTCTGTGACTTGTTAGAGCCAATGATATAATTTTTATCTTTCTTCTTTATGTGAGAGTGGTTGTACAGATATCAATCAAACGCAAGCATCTAAAAGTATATGATAATTTTTACATGTTTCACCCATAATGTGTAAGCTATGTCCACGGAGTAATAGGATCACTCCTAAATCACACAATTCACTCTTATTATCAAGGGATACAATTATGGTGTGAAAGGATCATTCCTTAACCATTTGTGGAAGGATTACTCTTTAACCACTTACAATGGTCTCCTAATCAAAGAGTTGATCTGCCAATCACTTAATGGATTTATCTCTCGATCACTCCAAGGGTATCCCACCCTTTTTCAACAAGTTTATCAAAAGGTTTGTGACAAATACTTTCTTGAGAAGGATCACTTAATGTGCACAAGCTACTAGTGCAAAATGCAGATCCTCTCCTTCCTTTGCTACCAGTGCTATCTCACCTACTGCCTTGGCAAGTTCTCTTTCTTCACTATTGGTGTTACCTCACTTACTGTCTTGATAGGTTTCCTCATCTGCTACCTTGGCAAGTTTCTTCACCTATTGCCTTAGCAGGTTGTCTCCTTTATTACTGTAAGCTGTGGGGCATATTTTCTCCTCTGCTACTACAAGCTACATGACCTGGTGTTGGGCACATTTTCTCCTTTGCTACTATAAGTTATTGGGCCTGTTGCCGGGACAAGTTTTATCCTCTTGCTGTGGTTATGCTTCCTACCTTGCTGTTGGGACACACTACTAGTTGTGCTTGCTACTAGTTGTACTTGTAAGTTACAATTGCTATTTATGCTTGTTGGCATTGTTGCCTACACTTGCTGGTATTACTGCATGCACCTACTGTTGCTGCCATCTACAATTGTTGCTAGTCTGCCTACTTCTACTACTGGAGCTTGTTATTCTACTGTAATTTGCAATTGCTAATTGTTTGCCTACTCCTACTGCTAAAGCTTACTACTACTACTACTTCAATCTGCAATTGCTGCTGCTTTGCCTATACCTACAAGTTGCGAGAAGTTCTACTAGTGTTACGGGATATGCTATTGTTGCAATCTATTAGTATAACTCCCTACCCTTACTGTAATAGGATCCTTATCCTTGCAGCAATTTACTAGTTTCCTTACTGCAATTGCAGGTTTCCTTGGGTGGCTACTGCAACTCTTTCTCCCTTTGGTTTGGCTAGCTATTGCCTTCTTCTTTCTTTGGTGTGACTGTTGCACACTTTCTTCCCTGGTTTGGTGTGGCCGCTGCACACCTTCTCCTCTAGTTTGGTGTAGTTGTTGCAAGCCCATTCCTTTGGTTTGGTATGGCTACTGCACATCTCCTCTACTGGTTTGGTGTGGTTTTTAGATGTTGCACCTTGTTCTCCTTTTGGTAAGGCTGCTTCTTCTCACTTTAGTGTGGTTGTTGGTTGCTACAACTCCTCCTTTGGTTAGTGTGGCTACCTCCATTGGTGGTTGCTATCACCTTTTCCTTGGCCAACTGCTACTGTAACTCCCTTAGTCTGCTATTGCTCTCTCCTTAGCTAATTGTTGCTCTCTCCTTAATGGCTGCCTCCTTTGCCTTGGCCAGTCACTCTCTTTTTTGGTGGCTGCCTCTTTCTTTGCCACACAACCTCTCTTTGTCATTCTCTCTCAAAATTCTGCAGCCCTCACAAATGTCTTGCAAGATGCATAGGGTTATTTATAGAGCCTTGTGATTAGGGTTGCACACTTATCAACAACTAAAGTTGATTTCCAAAAAGGCATAAAAAAATGGGCTCAATAATCTACTCCTTTGGATTTGTTGACATCAAATTAAATCCATAAATCAGCAATGCACATATAGCAACCTTTGACATTCACAGCTCCCCTTGAAGTATGCATCTCCCTTTTTGCATTCTCCCCCTTGACAATTTCTCCCCCTTCATTTATCAAGCTATTTAATCAAATTACTTCCCCTTTTTTAATCAGTATATACTCTCTTTGGATTTATGCAAATATCTCCCTTTTTGACAACAAATCCAAAGAATGATAGAAGGAGGAAAGGAAGAGGGTTTGGAGGCATACCTTAGCCTCTAGGAGGTGGCTGAACACATAAAGTTAGCCTAACTTCTGGAACATCTCTCTTGACAAAGGTTTGGTGAATATATTGGCAACTTGCTCTACAATAGGCACATATTCCAACTTTACTTCATTTTCTCCACTTTTTCTTTAAGGAAGTGGTATTTGATTTCAATATATTTAGTTCTAGAGTGTTGGACAGGATTCTTTGATAAATTGATGACACTTTGGTTGTCACAACCAATTAACGATGGCAATTGCACATCCAACTTCATATCTTCAAGCTATTGTTTTATTCATAATAGTACATGCCTAAGTAGCTACCATATATTCAGCCTCTATAGTACTTAGAGTTACTAAATTTTGCTTCTTGCTGTGCCATGAAATACATCTATTGTCCA
Organism: Ceriops zippeliana; assembly: GCA_037897445.1. Lineage (NCBI taxonomy): Eukaryota > Viridiplantae > Streptophyta > Magnoliopsida > Malpighiales > Rhizophoraceae > Ceriops > Ceriops zippeliana. The sequence continues at coordinate 4,148,892 of JBAPLH010000155.1, forward strand.
AATAAAATGCACCATTTGATGTCGACCTCCTATCATTATAATTTTCAGCCCAATTAGCATCTGTATACTCATACAAATTTAGTTGTCCACAATTGTCATAAGGTAGCCCATAATTTGTTGTGCCCTTCACATATCTCAAAATTCTCTTAACATCCATGAGATGAGATTCCTTGGGCTTACTTTGAAATTGGTACAAAGTGTTACAGCAAAAACAAGATCAGGCCTTAATGCTGTCAAATACATTAAGCTTTCAATCAATTTTTTATATTACTTTTGATCAACCATGTTGCATTCTTTATCCTTGCTTAACTTTGTTCCAACTGTGATAGGATTGCTTATTTCTTTAGAGTTCTCCATCCCAAACCTTTTTAACAACTCACAAGCATACTCACAAGCATCCCAAACCTCGCTTTGCAAAACCTGTAACCCTAAGAAGAATTTCATTTTACCTATCATAGACATATCAAACTTCTTCTTTATCTGCTCAGCAAAGGCAATGCACTGGGCCTCCTTTTTCGTAGTAAAGATTATGTCATCAACATAAACCATAACAATTAACTGGCCCTAGTTGTCTTCTTTTATGTACAAGTTGCTATCCACATTTCCTTTTCTAAACTTCATATTTTTAAGGGATGTATCCAACTTGGAAAACCATGCTCTTGGAGTTTGCTTTAAGTTGTATAAAGCCTTGTTCAATCTGCACACACTAACCATCATGATCAAGTATAAAACCATTAGGTTGTTTGATAAATACCTTTTCTTCAAGCTCTTCATTCAGAAATGCAGACTTTACATCTGTTTGATAGACATTATAGTTTCTTTGAGCAACAATGGCTATGAATATTCTAATTGCTTCAATTTTGGCCACAGGAGCAAAAGTCTCTTCAAAGTTAACACCTTCTACTTGTAAGTAGTCTTTACAGACAAGTCTTGCCTTGTTTCTTACCACCTCACCTTTTTCATAGAGCTTATTTCTAAACACCCACTTGGTTCCAATGATGTTTTTCCCTTTTGGTCTAGGCACTATACACTAATTGTTGTTCTTTTCAATTTGATCAAGCTCTTCATTCATAGCACACACCCATTCCTTGTGCTTTAATTCTTCTTCCACGAACTTGGGTTCCACTTCGAAGATTAATGAGGTTTATTCACTAGCTCTTAGCCTTCTCCTAGTCTACACAAAGTCCTCTTTAGTGCCAATAATGTTTTTAGTCTCAACTTTAACTCTAACTCTTCTATGAGTTTAGGAATGCCATGATTCTTCTTCTTCTTCACTCATAACTTGAGAATCAATGTCTTCCTTATGCTAAATGGCCTCAAATTCATCACTTTTAGACTCTTTTCAGTTGTCATACATGGTATCTCCAACTTCTTTATGCTACGATTGCATTGTAGAACCATTTTCAACCACTTTAACATCAAAGCTATCCACCATTTTCAACAACCCTTTTTTGTAGCATCTAAAGCCTCTTCCATTTGGTATATGACATAAGAATATGCCTTTATTAGCCTTCTCATCAAATTTGTCGAGATGCTTACCTTTGACTTTAATGAGGCATGAGCTTCCAAGCACTTTAAAGTGTTTTACACATGGCTTTTTTCCATACCATAGCTCATAAGGTGTCTTCTCTCTATATGGTATCATTAGGCATCTATTTTAAATCTAAATTGTAGTGGTGATACCCTCTCTCCAGTAGCCATATGAAGTACCATATTTAGCCAACATGGTTCTTGCCATCTCTACTAAGCTTCTATGCTTCCTTTTGACCATTCCATTTTATTGGGGTGTGTAGGGACTAGCACATTCATGATTCACTCCATGCTTCTCCAAATAATCTTCAAATTCACCCCTTTTGTATTCTATCTTATTGTATGTCCCCATCCTTTTAATTTTTCTTCCCAATTGATTTTTAGCCAGCCTCCTGTAGTTCTTGAAATTGTTGAAAGCCTCTTACTTATGTTTCAAAAACATAATGCAAGTCAATCTTATAAAATCGTCAATGAAGGAGATGAAGTACCTATCACCCTTTGTAGATCTTTGTCTCATAGGCCTACAAACATTCGATTGGATGAGTTCCAATGGTTTCTTTGTTTGAATCTTTATATTTTTGTAGGGAGCATTCACCATCCTTCCTTTTTGACACGTGCTACAAATTGTATCTCTTTCTCTTCTCAACATGGGTACATTTCTTATAGCTCCATTTGTGGACAACTTGTTCAACCCCTTTTGTCCAAGATGTCCTAATCTTCTATGCTATAGCAAGTTTTCATCCTTGGTATAAATTTCTATTTGTCCTTTTACCCTTACTAAGAACAATAACATCTCTTAATCTCTTTACTCTGTAGTCACTTTTGTTGAAAGTAACTTTATGTCCATCATCACAAAGCTGACTAACATGATAAGTTTGTGTTTTAGTCCTTCAACATAAAGCACTTTCTTTGATTTCAATTTTTCTGTGCCAATTTCAGTAGCACTAATGCCTCGAATCTTTAAGGCACCATCATTGCCAAATTTGACTGACCCTCTATCATATTTTGCTACTCCCTTTAACATCTTGGAGTCTTCTATCATGTGTGAAGAGTAGTCATTATCCAAGATCCATGGCTATTTTTTTTCTTGGAAACTTTTAAAGTTACTTCCACAACTTTAGTCATTAAACTCCCTCTTCTTCTTCTTTGGTCGAATGTAGGAGTACATGTAGGTATTCTCCTTTACACTTCTTGACTAGACAGCAATGTTTGGCTAAATGGAGAAGCATGTGTGAGTGTTTTCCTTTGCATTCTTTGACTAGGTAGTAATGTCAAGCAATTCTCAGCAATGTGTCTAGCCTTTTTGCATCTTCCATAGATTTCTCCCAACAACTTAAATCTATTCCTCAATGGAATATGATTTTTTTTCACTTGAGATTGTCTCCTTTCTTGATAGTCTTCCCCTAAACTCTTGCCTCATATTCCTCTTCATTATAGGCCTATTATTCCAACATGAATTAGCCTTAGGCCCATACTTACCACAACTCTAGAAAAATCCTTCAAATCTAGATTTTCTTCTTTCACTAAGTCTATGTCTCTTATTTTCAACAACTTTTGTGGCAACCTTCTCTTTATCTTTCACAACCTGTCTCTTTTAGATGGGAGTCTTTACCACATCCTTCTTAACCCATTTTAGCTTAGGTTGGTTTCTCTTCTCCATAACATCATTGTGCTTGTTTTCAAGTACAATTACAATTTTCTTCTTCTTTCTACCTTCTCACTCGACTTTTTAATATAGCCAAGTCTTTTCTTCCCTACAGAATAAGGTCTTTGATTACTTAGACACTCATCCAACTTCATGATTGCATCTTCCTTGATGGCATTTGCTAAAGATGACTCTCCTTTCACTTCCATGGCTTGTATAAATCTTTCTTTATGCTTTCTTAGTTTTGACTTAACCTTATGGAGCTTGGCTTGCAAAATCAACACCTTTGACTCATATACCATCACCTTAGCACCAAGATCTTTGTGTATCTTGCTTGCTTTGCCTCAAGTATGATCAGCTCCTTAATTCTATTCAAATACTCCTTCTCTTTTGCTTTAAACTCCTTTGCTTTCACCTAAAGATCAAATTCATCAACAACAAAATTTTCATATAGCTTCTTAAGATGCTTTACCATACTTTTCAACCTTTTGTTTCTGTGCAAACAAGCTCTTAATTCATTCTTAAGTTGCAACTCATCCTCTTCCTCTTCTATTGATTCCTTATCACTTGAAGATTCTTGATCATCATCTACTTGAATGACTAGTACATCCTTTGTAGTCTCATCATCAAAATCATCATTAACTTCTTCATCTAGCTTGCTCAAAAGATTCCTCCTTTTGGAACTGAAGAGTTGCGTTTTCCCTTTAGCACTTGAATTTCCAATTTTAAAATAGTTGGATTGCTTTGTTCTCCTCCTTAGGACCGACTCATCATCATCCTTACTATTTGCCTCTCTTCTCTTTGAGTAGTCCATGACAAAGATCCCAATTACTCCACACTTGAAGCACTTTAAGGGTAATTTTCCTTTATACTTTCCTTTTCCTTTCGTCATATTGTCGGTGATGTATGCCATGACTTTTTCCAATTTAGTATCACTATCTTCTTCTTCAGAGCTATTGTCGGATTCTTTTTCTTAGTCTTTAATTTTCAGCTTCTTCATTACCTTGAAGGCTAGCTCCTTCTCCACTTTGGACTTTAACACTTAAAGGGGGTTGAATTAGTGTGAGATATTCACTTTTTACAAATATATTTAGACTTAACCTTTGTGAATTTTTAAAGCCAATGATCCAATATTTATTTCTTCTTTATATAAGAGTGGCTGTACGAATATCAATCAAGCACATGTACCTAAGAACATATGACAATTTTTAAGTGGTTCACCCATAATATATGAGCTACATCCCTTATGTGATAGGATCATTTCTAAATCACACAATCCACTCTTGTTATCAAGGGATACAATAATATTATGGAAAGATCACTCCTTAACCACTTGTGGAAGGACTACTCCTTAACTACTTACAATATGAGTTGATCTCCCGATCACTCTAAGGGTATCCCACCTTTTTCGCAACAAGTTTATCAAGAGTTTAGTAACTGACACTTTCCTGAGAAGGATCACTCAATATGCAAAGGCTACTAGTGTAGAACACGGATATTTTCTTTCCTTTGTTGCCAATGCTGTTTGCCCTACAACCGATGCTGCCTACCCTACTGCTAGGTTAAGTTTTCTCCTTTTGCTACTACAAGGTATCGGACTTGCTGCTGGGCATGTTTTCTCCTTTACTGTAGCAAGTTGCTAGACTTGCCATTATTGCATCTTGCATGTGTTGCTATAGTTGCCTACACATTCTGCTATTACTACCTATATGGTCTACTATTGGTGCTTGCATGTGCTACTATTGCTGCTTGCATGTGCTACTATTGCTACCTGCACATTTTGCTATTGTTGCCTATACGTGCTGCTATTGCCATTTGCACGTGCTACTATCGCTACTTGCCCGCTTTGCTATTGTTGCCTGTATGTGCTGCTATTGTTGTCTACATGTGCCGCATTTGCTACCTACGTGTTTTGTTGTTGCTGCCTACATGTTTTGTTGTCACTGCTTGCACGTGCACAGAATGCTATCACTACCTGCACAAGCTGCTGTGCTACTTGCACATTTTGTTGTAGCTTGCTATTGCTCTTGCAATCTATAGTTGTTGGTTTTGCTTACTGGACTTGTTGCTAGCACTACAATTTCTGGTATAGCTTGCTGGACTTGCTGCAATTGCTGGGATTGTAGGCTACAATTGGTGTTGTAGACTACTGCTAGTATTATGCCTGCTACAAATTGCTAGATGTGCTATAATTGTTGGGATCGCCTACTGGTTGTTGCGGGCTACTACTAGTATAATAAGTTATTGCTAGTTGTTGTGGGCAGTTGTTGGTATAACAGGTTGTTGCTGGTTGTTACAGGTTACAATTGGTGTTGCAGGCTTCCGCTGGTGTTGCCTACAAGCAGCTGGTTTCTCCTTGGTTTGCAACCTACCCTTGCTGCTATTGCTTGCTGCCTTGCTACTGCAATCTCCCTCTTTGGTGGCTACTACACATCCTTCTCTCCTTAGGGTGCCCGTTGCATATTTTTCTCTTTTTGGAGTGGCTGCTGCACATTTTTCTCTTTGGTGTGGCTGTTGCAGGTCTTCTTTGCTGGTTCGGCATGGTTGCTGGTTGTTGCACCTTGTTCTCCCTTTGGTAAGGCCGCCTTCTTCTCCCTTTAGTGTGGTTACTGATTGCTTCAACTCATCCTTTGGTTGGTGTGGCTGCCTCCTTCTTTGGTGATTTTTGTCACCTCTTCCTTGGCTGGCTCTTGCATCCTTCTTAGTTGGTTTGGTTTTCTGGCTGCTCCTCTCCTTTGGTTTGGTTTTCTTACTATTGCTCTCCTTGGTGTGGTCAGCTGCTGCAACTCTCCTTGTTGTGACCAACTGCTGCACCTCTCCTTGATGGCTGGTTGTTGTACCATTCCTTAGTGTGGCCAAGTACTGCACTCTCATTGGTGGCCAGTTGCTACACTCCTTGGCTGTAACTCTCCTTGTCATTCACCTCCCCTTGTGGCTGCCTTTAGGTTCGCCATTCTCTCTTAAAAATCTATAGCACACCCTTGTCTGGCAAGGTGTATGGGGTTATTTATAAAGCCATGAGATTAAGGTTACATGATCATCAAAAGTTATCATTGATTCCCAAAGGTTGCCCTACAATTAATGGTAAAATTTGATTCTTAAAATTTACGGTCAATGGTCAACATTGACTTCCTAAAATTTAGAGTTAATGGTCAAGGGTAAATAGTCAACCTTGACCCCTAAAATGTAAAGTTAATGGTCAATATTGACTCATTGACTTTAGTTGACCTACCATCAACAGTTTTGACCAACGAATTCTATGCATATCAATAACATTCAAAACATTAAATCAACACGAACAACAATATGAGATGCTATTGACAATAAATCCAACATTAGTCATTAAAGATGGGCTCAACATGTGCAAATCATCTAAAGGTAGCCTATCCAAATTTCTATCTTCTATGAAAGAAACCTTGGCATTGTAAGCTCTTGGTAAGATTTTAAGTAATTTTCTTACCACAGTAGCATTATTGATCTCCTCTCCATAGCCTCTAATGGAGTACATAATTTCGTTGACCCTTGTGAATAAAGCATCCACAGACTCATCATTTTGCATCTTTATGTCTTCAAATCTGCTCCTCCAAATTTATAGCTTTCACAACCTTGTCTCCTTCATAAATGTTCTTTAATTTGTCCCAAATTTGTTTGGCTATGTTGCACCTCATCACTTTGGTGAATTCTTTGCCTAATAAAGAGGCATAAGGGCATTTCTCTCCTTTCCATCACACTTTAAATTCTTCTTATAAACAAGTGTCATAGCATCACCATCAACAATTAGGATAAAGCCACTGATAGCAAATTCAAACACATTAAGCCCAAGTGACATCATATGTAGGAGCATTCTATTCTTCCATAAAAGATAATTTTGTCCATTAAAAGTGGGAATGCCCTTAATGTTAACATTATTCACGCTATCCATGATATCAATCAATATAGAGATAAAAATTCATAGCAATAACAAACAAACTCAAATCAAAGTAGACAAATTGGATCAATAGAGGAAAATGGCTCTAATACCACTTGATGAGGACCTTTTTAGATCTCATACTGAGATGGGGGAAGGGTGAATTAGTGTAAGATGCTCATTTTTATAAATCTCTCTAGATTTAACCTCTGTGACTTGTTAGAGTTGATGATCTAATCAGACATAAACACCCAAGAGCACATAACAATTTTTATGTGGTTTACGCACAATGTGTGAGATACCTCCATGGTGTGAAGGATCACTCCTAAATCACGCAATCCACTCTAGTTATCAAGGGATATAGTTATGGTGTAGAAGGATCACTCCTTAACCACTTGTGGAAGGATTACTCCTTAACCACTTACAATGATCTCCGGATCAAATAGTTGATCTCCCAATCACTCCAAGGGTATCCCACCCTTTTCCAACAAGTTTATCAAAAGGTTTGTGACTAACACTTTCTTGAAAAGGATCACTTAATATGCATAGGTTCCTAGTGTAGAATGTGGATGCTCTCCTTCCTTTGTTATCAATGCTATCTCACCTGCTACCTTGGTAGGTTCTCTTCCCTTACTATTAGTGCTACCTCATCCACTGTCTTGGTAGGTTTCTGTACTTACTGCCTTGGCAGGTTGTCTCTTTCTGCTGTAAGCTGTTGGGCACATTTTCTCTTTTGTTGTTGCAAGCTGTTAGACTTATTGCCAAGCACATTTTCTCCTTTACTGCTGTAAGTTGCCGGGTTTGCTACCAGGGCATGTTTTCTCCTCCTGTTGCTAGTTGTACCTGCAAGCTACAATTGCTATTTGTACTTGCTGGTATTGCTACTTACACTTGCTACTACTGCAATCTGTAATTGTTGCTAATCTGCCTGTTCTTGCTGTTGGAGCTTGTTGCTGCTGTTGTAATCTGCAATTGCTAGTTGTCTACCTACTCCTACTACTGAAGCTTGCTGCTACTACTTTAATTTGTAATTACTACTGGTTTGCCTACACTTGCAGGTTGTGGGATATGCTACTAGTGTTGTGGAATGTGCTGCTGGTGTTGCGCAATGTGCTGCTATTGCAATTTGCTAGTATAACTCCCTGCTTTTACTGCAACAGGCTCTTTCTCCTTGCTGTAATTTACTAGTTTCCTTCTTGAAATTGTAGGTTTTCTTGGGTGGCTGTTGCAACTCCTTCTCCCTTTGGTTTGGCTAGCTACTGCACACCTTCTTCTCTAGTTTGGGGTTGCTACACACCTTCTCCTTTAGTTTAGTGTGGTTCCTGCAAGCCCTCTTCCCTAGTTTGGTGTAGCTGCTACACGTCTCCTTTGCTGGTTTGGTATTTCTACTATTTGCTACACCTTTTTCTCATTTTGGTTGTGTTGCCTTCTTTTTCTCCCTTTGGTGTGGGTACTAATTGCTACAACTCCTCTTTTAGTTAGTGTGGCTGCTTCCTTCCTTGGTCGGCTGCTACTGCAACTCTAATGATGACCATTTTAGGTCTCATACTGAAAGTAGGGGTGAATCAATGTGAGATATCCTCTTTATGTGAGTTAATGATTCAATTTTTTATTTTTCTCCTTTATGTAAGTGTGACCGTATGAATAAAAACTCAATACGCATGCGCAAGCACCGAAGAATACATGACAATTTTACATAATTTACCCACAATATGTGAGCTACATCTATGGTGTGATAGGATCACTCTTAAATCACACAATCCACTCTTGTTATCAAGGGATACAACAATGTTGTGAAAGGATAACTCCTTCACCACTTGTGGAACAACTACTCCTTAACCACTTAAAATGATCTCCCGATCACTCCAAGGGTATCCCACCCTTATTCAACCAGTTTATCAAGATTTATAATGAAACCTTTTTTGGAGAATGATCACTCAATGTGTAGAGATGGTTAGTACAGAATATGGATCTTCTTCTACCTTTGCTATTGGTGTTGTCTCACTTACTACCAGTGCTACCTATATGCATTGTTATTGCTGCCTGTTGTGCTGCTTTGATGTTCACAGATGCTGTTGCTACTATTTGTGTGTGCTGCTGCTATCTACATGCACTGCTACTATCCACATACATTGCTATTGTTGCTGAACACATTGCTATTGCTGCCACACGCATTGCTGCTAATTTGCTAGTGCATGGACCTCCTTTTAGTGCACCACCTTTTGCCAAACCTATAATCTGTACCTCTCATTGTGCAATTGCTAGTTCTTCAACACCTTCTGCCGAACTTGTTGGTGGCTACTGGTTTTGGCATAGGCTCCCCATGCTGCTAGTTCTGGTATAGGCTCCTGGATTGCTTCTAGTTTACTGCTAGTTCTGGTATGTGCTCCTGATTGCTTCTAGTTTGCTTGGTTCTAGTATAGGCTCCTAGATTTTCTATCTTACTGCCAGAGCTTCAGGTTTGCTCCCTTGTTATAGGACCTTCTAGTGTGTCTCCCTTGCTACAGGACCTTTTGGTTTGTCTCCCTTACTGCAAGATTCACAGGTTACTGCACCACCTTCTGGTTTGTCTCCCTTCGCTGCTGGATTCATAGGTTGTTGCATTACCTTTTGGTTTTTCTCCCTTGGCTACTAGATTCATAGGTTGCTATAACTTGGTGAAGGCATGATTGCTGCAACTTGGTGAGGGCCAGTTGCTGTAGGTGCTGGTGAGGCCAACTACTACAACTTGGTGGTTTGTTGCTGTGGTGGTTAACTGTTGCTTCCGAGACCTATTGTTGAATGTTTTGATTTTTTGCTTGATTCCCAGGTATGCTTCTACTACTGGGGCCTCCTAAGGTGTTGCTAGTCTGCTAGAAAACCTCCTGGATGTGTTGATGTGGTGGCTGGCTGTTGCTATCACCTTTGTGAGGGCTGGTTGCTGCTATCACCTTCATGAGGGGCCGATTGTTTTGTTTCCTCTTTCTCTCCCTCCTGGCCAGTTGCTTATTTCTCCCGCTTGGCCAGCTGCCTTGCTCTCTCTTTTAGCCAGCTGCCTTGCTCTTCCTTTTGGCTTTAGGTTTGCCCATTTGACTCTCTCAATTTTTTGTAGCACTCCCCCATCTTACAAAATGCATAAGAGTATTTATAAAGCCTTAAGATTAAGGCTACATGATTATTAACGGTCATTGTTGATTCCCAAAGGTTGCCCTACAATTAACAACTAGATTTGAGTCCTAAAATTTAGGATCAATGGTCAATATTGACTTCCTAAAATTTAGGGTCAATCATCTGTTAATATTGTCCCCTGAAATTTAGGGTTACGGTGAACATTGATTTCTCGTCATCAAGGTTGACTTGTCATCACTAATTTTTCCCAATGACCTCTTTGTATCTCAATGGCATTCATAACCTTAAATTAACACATGTAACCGTGTAAGATGGAGTTGATAAAAAATCCAACATTAGTCATTAAAGTTAGGCTCAACAAACTTCCTTGGCCGGCTATTGCACTCCTTTTGGCAGGTCACTTTCTTCTTTAATAGCTACCTCTTTCTTTGCCACTCAACCACTCTTTGCCATTCTCTCTCAAAATTCTACAACCCTCACTTATGTCTTACAAAATGCATGAGGTTATTTATATAGCCATGGGATTAGGGTTGCACACTCATCAATAGCTAACGTTGATGCCCAAAGGTTGCCTTACAATTAATGGCCAGATTTAATTTCTAAAATTTAAGGTCAATGGTCAAGGGTCAATAGCTAACTTTGACTCTTAAAATTTAGGGTCAACAGCCAATATTGACTCATTGACTTCAATTGACCTACCATTAATGATTTTGACCAATGACTTCTTTACATCTCAATGACATTCAAAACATCAAATCAATATGAACAATAATATGAGATGCTATTAACAAATCCAATGTTAGCCATCAAAGATGGGCTTAACAGAAAGAAAATGAGTTTGAAGAAAAAGAGAAGGAGTACTTGAAAAGAATTAAGGAGCTGAATGTACTTGAGGTAGAGTAAGGCAAGATACATGAAGATTTTGGTACTAAGGTGATTGCACAAGAGTAAGAAGTATTGAATTTGCAAGCCAAGTTCCACAAGATTGAATCCGAATTGAAGAAGTATGAAGAAAGCTTTATGCAAGTCGTGGAAGTGAGAAGAGAGTCCTCTTCAGCAAATGCTATAAAGAAGGATGCTATCAAAGTGTTTAAGCAAACAAAGACCTCATTCTATAAGGAAAAAAGGACTTGGCTATATTGAAAAGCCAAATGAGAGGGTAAAAGAGAAGAAGAATATTGTGTTTATGCCTCAAAGCCAGCACAATGATGTTATGGAGAAGAGAAACCACCCCAAGCTAAAATAGTTAGGAAAGATATGATGAAAACTTTTATCCAAAGGAAATAGGTTGTTAAAAACGGAAAGAAGGTTGCCACACCTAAAAATCAAGTGGCAAAATGTGTGAGAAATAAGTATAATGCTAATTATTGCCAAACATGTGCTGAAGATAGGAGATGTGAACTTTGTGAAAGAAGAAAATTCAAATTTGAGGCATTTTGTTGGTGTTGTAGTAAGTAAATATGGGCATAAGGATAGTGTATGTTGGTGTAATGGGCCTATAATAAAAAGGAATGTAAGATAAAACTCTAGGGGGAGATTTTATCAAGAAATGAGATAGCCTTAAGTAAAAAGAAGCCAAATTCCACTAATAAATAGATTTGATGCATTGGAAGATATTTGTGGAAGATGTGAAAAGGTTGGACATATTGTTAAGGAATGCTTGACATTGTTGCCTAGTGAAAGAATGCAAAGGAGAACACCTACATATGCTCCTATGTTTGGCCAAAGAAGAAAAAGAAAAAAGGAAATGGCTATAGTTATGGAAGTAGCCTTAAAAGCTTCCAAGAAAGAAAAGTCATGGATCTTGGATAGTGGCTACTCTTCACACATGACCAGAGATTCCAAGGTGTTGAAGGAAGTAGAAAAATATAATAGAGGGTCAGTCACATTTGGCAATGATAGTGCCTTAAAGATTAAGGGTGTTAGTGCTGCTAAAATTGGTGCAAAAAAGCTGAAATCAGAGGAAGTGCTTTATGTTGAAGAGCAAAAACACAATCTAATCAATGTTAGCCAACTTTGTGATGATGGGCATAAAGTTACTTTCAATAAGAGTGGTTGCATGGTAAAAAGATTAAGTGATGGTACTGTCCTTACAAAGAAAGGAAAAACAAATAGAAACTTATACCAAGTTTCCAGCAACAAAAACACATGCTACATAAGTACCAAAGATGAGAATTTATTGTGGCATAGGAGATTAGGACATCTTAGACAAAAGGGGCTGAACAAATTGTCCCAAAATGAACTATAAAATATCTACCAAGCTAAGAAGAGAAAGAAATACCATTTGTAGCATTTATCAAATAAAGAAGATAGTAAATACTACCCATAAAAATGTGGAGATTCATATGAAGAAGCTATTGGAGCTCATTCATTTAGATATATTTACTAAACTTTTGTTAAGAGAGATGTTCTAGAAGTTAAGGTTAAACTTATATATTCAGCCACACCCTAGAGGCTGAGATATACCTTTAACCCTTTCCCTTTTCTATTATCCTTTGGATTTATTGTCAAAAGGAAAGATATTTTGCATAAATCCAAAGAGAGTATGTACTGATCAAAAGGGAGAATAGCTTTATAAATCCAAATGGGATAAATCAAATAAAGGGGGAGAATTTATCAAGGGAGAGAAGCAAAAAAAATAGGAGTTAAAATTTAAGGTTGTTCTCAATTAGTATCATGCCCAAATGCAAAAAGGGAGATGCATGTTTCAAGGGAAGCTATGAATGTCAAAAGTTACTACTTATGCTTAATTGCTAACTTATAGATTTAATGTTTGCCAATGATCCAGAAGGGAAGATTGTTGATTGCATCTATGATTGCTAATGTTGGATTTGTTGTTAACAGCATCTCATATATTTGTCCTTGTTGATTTGATGTTGTGATTGTTGTTGAGATGTATTTATTGCATTTAAAAAGTGTTGGTAGCTGATTTATTCAAGGGTTAAGGAAGACAGTGTTGGTAGAATGTGACAAGAATGAAGAGAGAAAGCAGTGCCAAAATCAAGATGTTGCCCACATTACGCTGCCAAAAACGACAAGTTGATTCAAATTACTAGAGAAGTTTTTTAGCTGTAAAGAAAGCACTAATTACTGCCTCTAGTATTGTGTTTCGCAGTGGCACTGCAAGTCACTTGCTGACCATTGACCCTAAATTCAAGGAGGCAATGCTAGCCGTTGACCTTAAATTCAAGGAATCAATGTTGACCATTGATTGTAGGGCAACCCTTGGGAATCTATTTTGATTATTGATTATAGGGCAACCTTTAGGAATCTATGTTGATCATTGATTGTAGGGCAATCCTAAACTCAAGTCTTATAAATGCCCATGAAGTTACCAAAAGAGAACTAGATCATGATAGAGAGAGATAGAAAAAGTGTAGAGAATGTAAGAGGTACAAAGTATAGTAATTAGAGAAAAATGGCCAAGTGAGAGCAGTTGAAGAAAAATGGCCAAGGGAGTTGTGCCCAAAAAAAAAAAAAGAGCATCCAATAGGAGAAAGAAAAAAGAGAGTAGTAATGGCAAGAAAAAGAGGAGAGAACTTGTAAAGAAAAGAACCTGTGAAAGAGAAAACCTACAGAAAAGAGAACCTGCAAATGAGAGAACCTACAGAAAAGAGAATTTGCAAAGGAGAGAACTTGTAGAGGAGAGAATTTGTAGAGGAGAGAACCTTTAGGATAGAGAACCTATAGAGGTGAGAACCTATAGAGGAAAGAACTTGTAGCAAAGAGAACTTGCATAGGTGAGAACCTACAGCAAAAAGAAATTGCAAAGGAGAGAACCTATGGGGGAGAGAACATGTAGAGGAGAGAACCTACAAAGGAGAAAACCTTTAATTGAGAGAACTTGCAATAGAGAGAACATGTAAAGGAGAAAACCTTTAACAGAGAGAACTTACAATTGAGAGAACTTACAGAGGGGAGACCTTACACAGGAGAGAACTAGTAGGTGTAGGCAAATAACCAATAATTGCAGATTGCAGCAGTAAGCTCTAGCAATAGGAGCAAGCAGACCAGCAGCAATTACAAATTACAATAGTATCAAGTGCAAGCAGTAATACCCACAAGCACAACTAGAAATTACAACTTGTAAGCACAACTAGCAGCAAGCACAACCAACAATGTGTCCCAGCAATAGGGCAGGAAACACAACTAATAGCAAGAGGAGAAAACTTGCCCCAACAATATGTTTGGTAGCTTGTAGCAATAGAAGAGAAAATGTGTCCCAATAGCAAGTACAATAGCTTGTAGCAGTCAAGGAGAAAACATGCCTCAACAGTAGGGTAGGTAACATTGGCAGAAAAGGAAGAGAATCTACTAAGGTAGAAAGGGAGGTAGTACTAGTAGAAGAGGAAAAAAGTTGCCAAGTTACAGGTGAGACAACACCAGTTGTAAAGGAAGAGAGCCTATCAAGGCTAAAGGAGGTAGCATTGATAGCCCGAGGAGAGAACCAGCCAATGTAGCAAGGGAGGCAGCACTGGTAGCAAAGGAGATAACTTGTCAAGGAAATAGGTGACGTAACATTAGCAACAGGGGGAGAGAACCTACAGAGAAGAGACCAACAAAGTTTAAGCAAAGACCAGCAGTGAGGAAGGACAAGATCTACTTTCTGCATTAGCAACCTATGCATAATAAATGATCCTTATCTAGAATGTGTTAGTTACTAAACTCTTGATAAACTTGTTGAAAAAGGGTGGGATACTCTTGGAGTGATCAGGAGATCAGGTTGTTAAGTGATTGAGAGATCATCTTATCTAATGATCAGGATATCAAACTTTTAAGTGATTGGGATATCATCATAAGTGGTTAAGGAGTGATCCTTCCACACCATAATTGTATCCCTTGTTAACAAGAGTGAATTGTGTGATTTAGGAGTGATCCTATCACGTTGTGGATGTAGCTCACATATTGTGGGTGAACCATGTAAAAATTGCTATGTGTTCTTGGGTGTTTATGTTTAATTAATATTCGTATAGTCATTGTTACATAAAGAAGAAAGATAAAAATTGGATCATTTGATCTAACAAATCATAGAGGTTAAATCTGAAAAGATTTATAAAAAACAAGCATCTCACACTGATTCACCCTTTTTCCTCTCTTAGTGTGAGACTTAAAAAGTTCCACATCAAGTGTTATTAAAGCCTGGTTCCTTTTGTTGATCCATTTTGCTTGCTTTGATATGAAGTTATTTGTTGCTACTATGAATTTTATCTCTACTCCTAATTGATATCATAATAGAATGAACAATGCTAATAACAAGGGCATTCCCACTTTTGATATGCAAAGTTATTAGTTTTGAAAGAATAAAATGCTCCCATATCTAATGGCACTTGGTCTAGATGTTTTTGAATCTATTGTTAGTGGTTTCATCCATATTACTAAAGGTGATGCTATGACAACTATTAATAAGAAGAATTTGGAGTGTGAAAGAAAAGTGAGAAATGTCTTATATGCTTCTTTATTAGATAAAGAACAAAGTGATGGGGTGTAACACAGCCAAGCAAATCTGGGACTAATTAAACAACATTTGTGAAAGAGACAAGCTTATGAAGGATGCTAAGTTGCAAATATAGAGGGGCATATTTAAAGACAAAAAGATGCAAAATGATGAGTCTATGGATGCCTTCTTCACAAGAGTCAACGAAATTGTGTGCTCCATTAGAGGCTATAGAGAGGAGATCAATAATGCTACTATGGTAAGGAAAATACTTAAAACCTTACCGAAAGTTTACAATGCCAAGGTTTCCTCCATAGAAGATAGAGATTTAGATAGGTTACTTTTGATGATTTACACAGCATATTAATGGCTTATAAAATGAGAATAACCCTAATAAAGAAAGAGAAAAGGTCCAAAGTGGAGAAGAAGCTGGCCTTCAAGGCAATAAAGAAGTTATTAAAGACCAAGAAGAAGATGGTGATATTAAACTAAAGAAAGTTATGACATACATCATTAACAATATAAGGCAAAGAAAAGAAAAAAAAAGTACAAGAAAAAATTACCCTTAAATTGCTTCAGTGTGGAGCAATTGGGCACTTTGTTGCGAACTGCTTAAAGAGAAGAAAGGCAAACAATGAGGATGATGATAAGCTGGTCCCAAAAAGGAGAACAAAGCAATCCAGCTATTCTAAAGTTAGAAATTTAAGTGCCAAAAGAAAAAAGTAACTCTTTAAATCCAAAAGGAGGAATTTTTTTAGCAAGCTGAATAAAGAAGATTCTACAGAAGAAGTTGATGATCATTCTGATGATGAGGCTACAAAGGATGTGTTGGTCATTCAAGTAGATAATGATCAAGAATGTTCAAGTGATAAGGAATCAATAGAATAGGAAGAGGATGAGTTTGTTTAGTAACTTGAGAATTAATTTGAGAGCTTGTTTGCATAGAAAGAGCAAGTTGGAAAATAAGGTAAAGCATCTTAAAAAATCATATGAAAATTATGTTGTTGATGAATCTAATCTCCAAGTGAAAGTAAAGGAGTTTCATTCTCTTTTTCCTTGCCTTAATCATTAAATTACCATTTCCTTGCAAAGGATTTTAGGAATACTTGCTTTGTTGCATGTGAACAACACCTTATTCTCCATCTTCCTCCCCTCCTAAAAAAGATTCTTCCTCGAATTATCTACATCAAAAAAAGGTAAGTTAGTAACATTAAAAGTAACACTAACATTACCATAGTTGCTTGGTAAATCTAGGTTGTAAGCATTGTCATTAATCCTCTCTAAAATATGAAAAGGTCCATCTCCTCGAGGCTGTATTTTGGGCTTTCTTTATGGGGGAAATTGTTCCTTCCTTATATGCACCCGCACTCAATCACCAGGTTCAAAGGCAACCTTTACTTGCCCCTTATTGACTTACTTAGCATATTGCTTATTCTTCATTTAAATGTTAACCTAAACCTTGGCATGTAAATCCTTCACAAATTCTGCCTTTTTTTTACCATTAATATTAACATGTTCTTTAGTAAGCAAAGATAAAATCTCCAAAGGGGTTAGAGGATTAAAACCATAAGCAACTTCAAAAGGTGACAAAGAATTAGTAGAATGAATAAATTTGTTATAAGAAAACTAAACATGTGGTAAATACTATTCCATTGCCTCATGTTCTTTTGAATGATAGCATGTAACAAAGTAGTAAGTGTCTTATTGATTATTTTAGTTTGTTCATTTGTTTAAGGATGTATAATAGTAAAAGTAAGACTTTAGTTCCTAATTTATTCCATAAAGTGCACCAAAAATGACTTAAAAACTAAACATCCCTATCACTAACAATAGTGTATGGCGATACATGCAAACACATTACTTCCTTAAAGAATAATTCAATAATATATGTTATATCATTGGTTTTAGAACATACAACAAAATAAGTTATTTTGCTAAACCTATCAACAACAATAAATATGTTGTCCTTACCACTTTAAGACCTTGGTAATCCTAAGATAAAGTCCACAGAAATATCAATCCAAGGTTGGTTAGGTATAGGTAAAGGTGTATACAAGCCATGTAGTTTAACTTTAGCCTTTGCTTGCCTACATGTTATGTACTTATCACAAATGGAATTCACATCAGGCTTCATATTAGGCCAATAAAAATGCTTATACAATATATTTACAGTGTTCTACACACTAAAATTCCCCATTAAACCACCCCTATGAGTTTCCTTAACCAACAACTCATGAATAGAACAAATAAGCATGTATAATTTATCCCTTTTAAACAAAAATCATTCATGTTTATAAAAATCACCAAACACACACTTATCACATGTATTCCATACTTGTCCAAAATAAGAATCATTAGCATACAAGCCTTTTAATAATTCAAAACCAAGTAACTCAATTTGCAAAGAATTAAGTAATGTGTACCTCCTAGACAATGCATCAACAACAATGTTTTCCTTTCCATGTTCATACTTGATTACATAAGGAAATGTTTCTATGAACTCTAGCCATTTAACATGTCTTTTATTAAGCTTACCTTAGGATTTTAAGAACTTTAAGCTATCATGATCAAAATGAATGATGAATTCCCTTAGCCACAAATAATGTTGCCATATTTGGAGAGTTTGTACCCATGTATAAAGTTTTTTGTCATGTGTAGGATAATTTAACACTGCCCTACTTAACATTTCACTAAAATAAGCAATTGGTTTAGAGCCCCTATTCTTATTCCATATGCATCACATTCTACCTCAAAAAATTTATTAAAGTTAGGCAAGTATAACAAAGGTGCATTAGTAAGCTTTTCTTTTAGAGTACTAAGAGCCTGATCATGCATATCATCTCACTTGAAAACAACATTCTTTTTAAGAAGTTCATTTAAAGATGCAACAATAAAATTAAAATCTTTAACAAACCTTTGATAAAAACTTACTAAACTATGAAAACTTCGTACCTCATTCACATTCCTAGGTGTAACCCAATCCCTTATCACCTTTACCTTCTTCTCATCCACATTAATACCTTGCAAACTCACAACATAACCAAGAAACACAACAAATTCCATGCAAAATGTACACTTTTTAACATTAACATGTAGTTGGTTCTCTCTTAACACATTTAATATAGCACGTATGTGTTTCATATGTTCATTCATATTCTTACTATAAACTAAAATATCATCAAAGTAAACTACTACAAATTTCCTTATGAAAGTACACAAGACATGATTCATTAACCTCAATAATGTACTCAATGCATTAATTAATCCAAAAGACATTACTAACCACTCATACAATCCATATTTAGTTTTATATGTTGTTTCCATTTATCCCCTCTTTCATGTGAATTTAATAGTAGTCATTCTTTAAATCAATTTTTGAAAATAGATGAGAACCATTTAACTTATCAAACATATTATTTAATTTAAGGATAGGATATTTATACTTTACAGTGATCTTATTGATGGTTCAGCAATCCACACACATGTACTATATTCCATCTTTCTTTGGACTAAGATGACAGAGACCAAGCATAAACTAAGACTATCCCTTACAAATTGCTTTTACACCAACTTATCCACTCATCTATATCTCCTTTGTTTCTTTAGGATTAGCTTTATAGGCAGGTTAATTTGGTATATTAGCATTAGGTATGAAGTCTATTTGGTGCTCAATTCCACTTAAAGCAGGTAATCCTTAAGGAATCTCTTCAAAAAATAAATCTTCAAGCTTTTGTAATAATGAAACAATTACACTAAGCAAAGAGAAATTAAAGTCATTAGATAAAAATCAAACATCCTTGTACATAAGTACAAGTAGTTGTTGCCTTATGATCATAGCACTTTTAACCTCACTATTCTAAATAAACACACTTACCCTTATACTATTATCTCTAGCTTTTGCCTTGACCTCACCCTTCTTCACTTGAAATTTTTCCCTGTGCCTTACTTTCTCTCTTGTCTTTTGACCTCTCACTCTATTTCCTTTTCTTTTCCTATTGTTCTCTCATTTGTTCTTCTCTCATTTTGTACTCTCTTGCTATCTTAATATGATCTTCATATGCTTAAATAGGTTTAAAAGGAGTTAATACAACATTTCGATTATTAATTACAAAAGAGTGTCTATTATTGTGGTCATTAGGAGTAACCTTCCTATCAATTGCTATGGTTGGCCAAAAAGTATATAACTAGCATACATTAGTGGTATATCATAAAGAACCTCATCTTTGTAATTACTAATATAAAAGGCAACTAAAACTTACTTGGTTGCTCTAATTTCTCTATAATCATTTAACCATTGTAGTTTATATGGCTTAAGATGCACGAAGGTATACAAATTTAGCTTCTCTACTAACAAAGTATTAGCAACATTAGTAAAACTTTCACTATTAATAATCATACTACATACCTTGTCTTTAACATGGCATCTTGTATAAAAACTGTGCTCATGCTGCTTTTAATCATCATCATCATTGAGCTGAATTCTTAATGCATGCCTTGCAACTAGTATATCTCCATAAATATGTTATTCAATATCAACATTAGAACAATCCTCCAATGGTGGCATGTCATTATCACTTGAACTAATATTTTCTATGTCAACATTCTCCAACATGATTATATCTCATTTATTTATACATTGAGAAGCAATATGTTCATGCCTTTGAAACCTAAAGCACTTAGTGTCACAAGATTTTAAAGATTTCATTTTGATTTTACCTTTTAGAAACAACAACTAATTCCTTTGGCCTTGCATCTTCTTTTGGTTTTAAGGATACCTTGGCATCTTTACAAGTTACCTTCCATGTAAAACTAAAAGCTGATCCAAATTTGGATCCTTTGGACTTGATTTGTTTCTCCACCTTGATAGCCTTATGCAACAACTCCTCCATCCCCAAATAGTATTGTAAATCCACTACATCTATAATTTCCTTATTCAAACTACTAATAAACCTTGCCATGATGGTCTCTTAGTCTTCCTTTATATTAGCTATAATCATGACTATCTCCATCTCCTTGTAGTAGTCTGATATGCTCATGGATCCTTGAACTATCCCTTGCAACTTTCTATGCAAGTCTTTGTGGTAGTGGTTAGGTATAAATCTCTTACACATTACTAATTGCATCACTTCCCATGATTGATTGGCCTCTCACCATCCCTCTTACTTATCATCAATTGGTTCGACCAAGTACTTGCATAATTAATGAATCCTACAACTAACAACTTTACTTTCTTCTCCTCAGAATAATTATGGCAATCAAACA
Organism: Ceriops zippeliana; assembly: GCA_037897445.1. Classification (NCBI taxonomy): domain Eukaryota; kingdom Viridiplantae; phylum Streptophyta; class Magnoliopsida; order Malpighiales; family Rhizophoraceae; genus Ceriops; species Ceriops zippeliana. The sequence continues at coordinate 4,169,778 of JBAPLH010000155.1, forward strand.
TATGTTTAACCTTTCTTTCCCATTCCAAATAAAGTTCAAGATCATTCTTCTCTTGAAATGCTAGAATCTTTATCTTTATGCTACCCAAATTGCTATCTCTTTTGGAAACAACCTTCCTACCTTTTCTTAAGCTTGATTCTTCATAGTCTAATTTTTCCTTATCTTCTTCCTCAATCACACATCTTTTAGAGAATTTGGATTTGCTAAGTAATTGTAACTTATCTAGCATTGCATTTATCATCTTAAATTTCTCGGTAATAGCCTTCATCCAAATCTTCATATCTATAAGATGTAATTCTCCTTCACTACTCATGTTTACAACCTACAAAAATACATTAGTAATTAAAAGAAATTTATTCCTCACACACTCACTCACGTGTTTATCCTCAAATCATATTGTTACCATTTGTTTTTCACTATATTTTGGCTTTTCTCAATGATGATCTCACCACTTTTGCCTTTTTTCACTCAAGCTAGACCCTTTTATGTTCATAAAAGAGTTCAGTTCAACCAATCATAAGGACCAATCTATTAAATGGTGGCAAATCTCAAAATTATAACTTTTAAAATAAATAAAAAAATCAAGAAATACATTTTAGGCTTGGAAAGAAAAAAAAATAGATTTGTAACCTTATAAATATACACAATAAGTTGCAAGAATCAAGATACATTACTTAGCTTAAACACAACTTCTTCATGTTCTTTTTTTTTTTAACTTTCATTTTTCTTTTTAATTTTTTTAAGCTTTTTTTAATCAATTTAATTACCCATAGGATTAATACAATTTTAAGAGCAAGAAGTTGATTAGAACAAACAAGAAGAACTAAGCAAAGAAACACAAGGAATGAATAAAGAACAAAGAAAAGTACTAAATAAAGATGGAAATGGGATACGTAACTTGTTTTCAAAACCAAGGCTCTAATACCAACTAATAAAGAATCCACTAGGTGACTTGCCTTAACAACCCTTGAATCAATTTGTTATGCATACCCCAAGAAGCTAGGAAGTAAGTTGAGTTAATCAGATTAGAACCATAAGGAAACTAAGTCCTAAAAGCCCTAATCTTAAGACACTACAATGGTTGATCACTCCTTTGACGAGTTAAGACAATGTATTTTTCCAAAAATAGAAAAAAGCATAACAAAGCTGACAAAAAAATATTTCAATTTTATTGATTCCATTTTACATAATTGTAGCCTATATAGGTATATAAATATTACAATCCTATAAGAAAAAAGTATTTCTTAACATACCTACATAGAAAAAACCTTAATTATAGGAGATCCCTCTAATTAAGGAATACAAATCTACCTTGATTAGCAATCTTAAGAAATACAAATCTGTCTTGATTAGGAATCCTTAAAAAGGACTACAACTAATGATAGCTAGGCATAAAAGTCAAAGTAAAATCCCTAACTAATGTATCAAGACTCAATTGAACCTATAAGCCCAAATAAATCCAATAAGTTAAGCCTTTTTTACATGTGATTCAACCTTAACTTAAAATCCAACAACCCAAAACAAAATCAAGCCCTTTAATACAACTTAACATGCAAATTGAGCCTTTCTTTAGCTTGTAGCTTAGACTTATATCATGGGCTCCATGTTATGTTCTTTAAGTTCATTGTCCATCATCTTGCACATAAAGATAAGTGATTATCACTAATGTAGCATTAAGAACTTTTAGAACACTCATAGAATCTTCTAGAGCACTCTCTTTGTTATTTAGCTTTATGGTTAAGCCTTGTAAAGCCTTTTTCATCCTCTTTGTCATCGCCTTAGTCATTAGATCACTGATTCCTTGCAAAGGATCTTGAGAATACTTGCTTTGTTGCACTTGAACAGCACCTTATTCTCCATCATGATGTGCACCACATGGTTTAATCGGGGTTACACAATGCCACAACAGATTAGGCAAGTTCATAGGCTCAACAAAAATGGGCATGCTATTATCCATCAGGTTCTAAAAACAATTAAACATATAGATTAGTGGGCTAAAGAAAAAGGATACTTAGTTTTAAGAGATCAAGAGATGGGCTTCTTTTCTAATAGCCTTAATGTGCAAAAGTAATAAAGTCACTCTCTCCAAGTCTATTCAATTGTATCTAAAATATGTGGGCCTTACCTAATTTACATAGACCCTGAACCATGTATGGTCTTCTAGGTAAATAATTCAATTTGATTATCCCCTTTTGATTCTACATCAACCATTATATCAACTAAGGTAGCCAAAATTCTAGCTCCTGGAATGGAAAGGTTAGATAGCTTTAAGCAGATCATTTTGGAAAAGGTGCATCCTAGGGACCAAAAAGTCTTTGTCTTAGTTCAAAAATAGCAATAAAGAATCGTTAGTGTTAACAAAAAGTTGTCAAGGAAGAAACTAATGCGATACATTTTATTGATCAAAGAAATTTACATAAAAAAAAAGGCCTTTTGTCTAATGAACACACCCACAGTAGGAATAAAGTGCTATGTTTAAAGGCTCAAAGGGTTATATAAATCAAGAAGCCGATGGGTTTATAGATTTAAGGGAGGGATGAAGATGTGGTTGATAAAATGGTTACTACTACTATGTCTATTGGAATGTTTTCAATGGACATGTTAATTATTCAGTTAATGTTAGAGAATTAGGCAAGTGGACCATGTAAATAATAGTCCATAAATGGGCATCCAGTATAAGATTAGGATTATTATTTTTACAAGAAACCAAATTAAATGATATTACTATTTTTAAGTTGAGACAAGTGTGGGGAAGGGTATTCAAGTGTGGGCTACTAAAGCAATTAGGGAAATAAGGAGTTTGGCAACTTTATGGGATATTATTGTGTTTCATATTATTAATTATTTGTTGGCATCTCGCTTTATTGTTGTAACAGGTATGCTTCTACCCTTAAGAAAGAGGCTAGTTTTCATTAATGCATATGCCCCAAATAGTTTTAAGAGCAATAGGGGTTGTGGGGCAAGTTATAATGTTTGAATGACAAATTTCAAGGCTAGTGATATGTCGGGGCAACTCAATATGGTTGCCACAAAATATCAAAGAATATTGATTTTCAATGACTCAGTGGCCACCACCAATTTAAGGAATTTACTTATGATATGAAATTGCACGACCTCTCAATACATGGTTGATGTTTCACCTAGAGTAATGGTAGATAGAAGCCCTCTCCTAGCTAACCTAATAAGTTTTTTATTGATGTATAATTGACTAGAGTAGTATCAAACATGAACTAAGAGGTTGTGCATTGTTGTTTCTTTGACCATTTATGGATTTGCTTAAGTGAGGAAAAGAGGAAGTTAGGCCCAATCCCATTTTATGTTTTTAACCATTAGTTAGAAAATAAGCAAGCAAATAGGGGGATTGAAGAAAGTTGGGTGCATCCCTCAAAAAGGCTTTCCTAGGCAAACCATTTGTGGTATATTAAAGGTAATCAAAGCTTTTTTGAGATCATAAAACAAAAATAAAAGAGATGGGTGATAGGCATACTTAGCAAAAGCCAATCATAAGGTGAAGGAGCTTTATTGAGACAAGAGTGCCAAGATCTTGTCATAAACAAGAGAGTCAAATTATTGCATAATAGAAATATTTATTGGGTTGAGATGTATAAGAAAACTTCAAAAGACCCAACTTAGATGGATGGTAGATAGAGACCATAATATCCATTTCTTTTATATCCTTACATCCCAAAGAAGTTGCAAAAATTTGATAAATCAAATTATAATGGGAGGGGAACCTCTTCAACACCTAAAGGCAATTAGAGGTCTATCTTCACCCATTTTCAATAGCAATCAGGTTTTATGGTAACACCATATATGAAGATGGATGTGTTTTTTTTTTTTGGTAAGGTAAATAGGATTGATGATTTCATATTGGAAAGCCTATTCTCTAATAAGGACCTTTTTAGGTCTCACACTGAGAGGGGGATGAATTAGTGTGAAATATTTGTTTTTACAAACCTATCCAGATTTAACCTGTTTAACTCGTTAAAGCTGATGATCCGATTATTTAACTTTCTCCTTTATGTAAGATAGGTCGTATGGATATTAATCAAACATGAGCACCCAAGAACACACAACAATTTTTACATGGTTCACCCACAATGTGTGAGCTACATCTATAGTGTGATATGATCACTCCTAAATCACTCAGTCCACTCTTGTTATCAAGGAATACAATAATGTTATGGAAGGATCACTCCTTCACCACTTATGGAAGGACTACTCCTTAACCACTTACAATGATCTCCTAATCACTCCAAGGGTATCCCACCCTTTTTCAGCAAGTTTATCAAGAGTTTATAATAAAAACTTTCCTAGAGAATGATCATTTAATATGTATAGACTACTAATGCAGAATATGGATCTTCTCCCTTTTTTGCTACCAGTGTTGTCCCACCTACTGGTGGTGCTGCCTGCTTGAACTACTACTGCTATCCATAGATACTGCTGCCACTATCCATGCATGCTGCTGCTCTTGTTCGTACACTACTATTGTCCACATGCATGGGTTGCTATCACTACTTGCACATTTTGCTATTGCTATCCGCATGCACTGTTGTTGTTGAGATTGTAAGTTGCTAGACTCAGAATGTCTGCTAAAGTTGCTGTAGTTGCTGGAGTGATTGCTAGAGTTATTACAACTACTGGGATTGCGCCTGCTGTAGATTGATAGATTGCTCATTGCTAGTATTGTGCCTACTGCTATTACCCCTGCTAGACGTGTTGCTAGGGCTGGTATACCTTCCTGAATGTGCTATTGGTGTAGGGACTTCCTACCTACTAGTGCTAGTATACCCTCTTGGACATGTTGCTGGTGTAGGGATACCCTTCTAGAAGTGCTGCTGGTGCTAGTATACCCTTCTAGATGTGCTGCTAATGCAAGGATGTTCTAGTTTGTTGCTTGTTATCAAACCTATTATCTACAAGTTATGGTTTTAGGATGTAGGTTTTTCTTATAACTTCTACTAGCTTACCTCCCTTGCTGCCAGACTACTGGTGGCTACTGATGATGCAGAAAACCCTAAAAAGACATGGCTCAAGGACCCAATGCACACAAGGAATCAAAGAACAACTAGGAAAGCTAAACCGGAGTTTATATCACAAACCTAGGGTATTTAAGAAGGATATGGATGCCATACTCCAAAAAAAAAAAAAAGGCATTGGGAGTGATAAGTCGATTGGAACACCACAAGAAAAAATACCTCTTGATAAGTTATTTAGTCCTTAAAAGAACCGAAAGAGAAAAACCCTTGCTTTCTATTTCACTCAAAGTTGTTTGATCTCCCAAAGCTTACAAGGGGTGCCTATTTATAGGCTAAGATAGCAATCCTAGAGAGGCATAAATTCTTACTTAGGACAAATTCCAACATAGATAATAAACTCCTATTTAAGAGGGAATGCTATTACTTAGTCTAACCTATTAAGTATTCTAATTATATTAATTAGGCCTGGAATCTTTGTCAAACTTGAATTTGCACCATTTGAAGCTTGGTTGACCTGAATGTCCTTAATCAGCCCCTTTAGTGCTTCTTTAATCTTTTTGGCACTAGCTCATGTTATTAGGCCTTTTGGAATGTGAAATGGATCTCTTGTATCCATTAAAGCTCTAGCTCATGTTATTAGGCCTTCTAGAATGTGCAATGGTCCTCTTGTATCCATTGAAGCTTTTTACCCATCATCTTTATGGTTCTTATCATTCCCCCTCTCCTCAAAAGGATTCATCCTTGAATCATCACATAAAAGGGACCATCTCCTATAAGTTGTAGCTTTGAATGCCTCTGAGCTGGGCACCCAAACCCAATCACTAGGTTTCAACACCACCTTCTTTCATCCCTTGTTGACATGCGATATATGTTGCTCAGTTTGTTTTTCAATATGTTGTCGCACCTTCTCATGCAATTTTTTTATCATGTCAGCCTTGCGTTCACCATTTAAGCTGGCATACTCATTGACAGGTATAGGTACCAAATCCAAAGTAGTCAATGGATTAAAACCATATATAGAATGAGCACTCCTATTATACACAAACTCGACATGTGGTAAACAATCTTCCCATGTTTTCAAATTTGTTCGAATAATAGCACGCAAAAGAGTAGAAAGAGTTTGATTAACTACCTCAGTCTGCCCATCAATTTGTGGATGATAAGCACTTGAAAACAATAGCTTAGTACCTAACTTACCCCACAAAGTCTTCCAGAAGTAGCTTAAGAACTTTATATCCCAGTTTGAAGCAATGCTTCGTGGTATGCCATGCAAACATACTACTTCTTTAAAGAACTTTGCATCATCAGTCTTATGACATGGGATGAAATGTGCCATCTTTGAAAATTTATCAACAACAACAAATACAGAATCCCTACACTTTTTGTTTATGGCAATCCTAGTATAAAGTCCATAGATAAATCAACCCAGGGATGGTTAGGTATGGGTAAAGGGGTATACAAGCCATGAGGTAAAACTCTAGATTTAGCTTGTTTGCATGTTATGCATTTCGCACATATCCTCTCAGCATCTCGTCTCATGCGTGGCCATAGGAAATGTTCATTTAAGACATCTAGGGCTTTCCTAACTTCGAAATGACCTATTAGACCACCCTTATGAGCTTCTCTTACAACCAACTCCCCCAAAGAACTCATAGGCATGCATAAACAATTTTTCCTAAATAAGAAACCCTTATACCTATAAAACTTCTCAAAGGCTGATGCCTCATATGCTCCATACACATTAGCAAAGTTAGGATCATTCACATATAAATCTTTAATATGTTTAAATCCTAATAAGTTTGTAGTAAGTGTAGAGATGAGGGCATACCTACGAGATAATGCATCAGCTACCACATTTTCCTTACCTTGATTATATTGGATGATGTAGGGAAAGGTCTCAATGAATTCAATCCACTTGGCATGTCTTTTGTTCAACTTTCCTTGTCCCTTCAAGTGCTTCAAAGAGTCATGGTCATTATGGATGACAAACTCCTTGGGCCAAAGATAATGCTGCCATGTCTCCAAAGCTCATACCAATGCATACATCTCCTTATCATAAGTAGGATAATTAAGGCTTGCTCCACTTAACTTTTCACTAAAGTAAGCAAGTGGGTGTCTTTCCTACATCAAAATAGCTCCAATGCCAATACCTAAAGCATCACACTCAATCTCAAAAGTTTTTGTAAAGTTAGGTAAAGCAAGTAAGGGTGCAAAACTTAAATTTTCCTTGATGCAATTAAAAGCCTTGTCTTGGTCACTATCCCACCTAAAACTCATGTTCTTTTTGATAAGTTCAGGGAGTGGTGTGGCAATGGTGCTAAAGTCTTTAACAAAGCGTCTATAGAAACTAGCTAGACCATGAAAGCTACGCATGTCACTAGTTGACTTAGGTGTAGGCCAATCACAAATTGCCTTAACTTTTTCCTCATTAACCTCAACACCTTTAGCACTAACAACATAGCCAAGAAATGTGATCTGATTAGTACAAAAGGAACATTTATATAAGTTAGCATACAATTTCTCATAACGTAAAACACTTACAATAAAATGTAAATGATCAAGATGATCTTCTAGGGTTTTACTATAGACCAAAATATCATCAAAATACACAACTACAAGTTTACCAATGAATGCATGCAAAACATGATTCATTAGTCGCATAAAAGTGTTTGGTGCATTAGTGAGACCAAATGGCATAACAAGCCACTCATACAACCCATACTTAGTTTTGAAAGTTGTTTTGCACTCATCTCCCTCTCTCATCCTAATATGATGATATTCACTTGTCAAATCAATCTTAAAAAAGACACATGACCCATGCAATTCATCTAATATGTCATCTAATCTAGGTATGGGGTGACGATACTTTACAGTGATTTTGTTGATTGCTCGATAATCAACATACATCCTTCAAGTCCTATCCCTTTTGGGTACAAGTAGGACAAGAATAGCACATGGACTCATGCCTTCCCTCTCATATCCTTTGGACATAAGCTCCTAAACTTGCCTTTAAAGCTCTTTTGTCTCGTCAACTCTTATATGTTGGTTGGTTGGGGATGAATCAATTTGATGCTCAATTCCTCTATTAGGTGGCAATCCACTTAGAACATCGTTAGGGAATACATCATTAAATTCCGGCAATAGAGCAACAACAACATTAGGCAAAGGTGAGTCAAACTTGTTAGTGTTAAAATAAGCCTCCTTGTACAAAAGTACAATCATAGGCTGTTAGGCATAGAATGCTCTTTTGACATCACTTCCTTTTGCATAGAGACTTTCTCTTTTCTTTTCTTTCTCTTGTGTCTTCACATTTTCTCCTCTCTTTTATCTTTTATCAATCTCTCTTGTTTGTTTTGTTATTGCTGTTCGTATGCACTGCTATTGCAGTGATTGTAGGCTGTTGAACTTAGAACGTTTACTGAAGTTGCTAAAACTATTGGGGTACCTGCTGGAGTTACTGCAACTGCTATTGGTATTGCACCTACTACAGATTGTTGGATTGCTTGCTGTTGGTATTGCACTTGCTGCTAGTATTACACCTGTTAGACGTGTTGCTGGTGTTGGTATACCTTCTTGAATGTGCTGCTAGTGTAAGTACCTCTTGCTAGTGCTAGTATACCCTCCTGGACATGCTATTGGTGCCTACACATATTACTAGTGTAGGGTTACCCTCTTGGACGTGCTGCTGGTGCAAGGACACTTTGCTTTGCTACTAGTTACCAGACTTGCAATATGCAGGTTGTGGTTTTGGGTTGTAGGATTTTCTTGCATGTACTGCCATCTTGCCTCCCTTGCTACCAGAACCTACTGGTGGCTGTTGACCGTGTTAGTTTTTCTCCCTTGTTATAGGATTTGTAAGTGGCTGCTGACCTTGCTAGTTTGCCTCCCTTGTTATCAGAACTACTGCAATTGGCCTTATGATGGTTGGCTGCTCTTTCCTTAATAGCTATCTCTCTCTTTGTTGCTACTTTTAGGTTTTCTATTCACCTCTCCTTGTTGCTAGCTTTAGGTTTGTCGTTCTCTCTCAAAAATCTGCAACACGTTCTCTCTTACAGCCCACACAAGTCTTGCAAGATGCATAGAGGTATTTATAGAGCATTGAGCTTAAGGTTACACAATCATCAACATCATTATTGACTCCCAAAGGTTACCCTACAATCAACGGCTAGATTTGATTCCTAAAATTTAGGGTCAATGGTCAAAGGTCAACAATCAACCTGGACCCCTAAAATTTAAGGTTAATGGTCAATATTGAATCATTGACTTTAATTAACCTACCATCCATAGTTTTGACCAATGATTCTATGCATCTCAACTACATTTAAAACATCAAATCAACATGAACAACAATATGTAATGCTTTTGACAACAAATCCATCATTAGCCATCAAAGATGAGCTTATCATTCTCCTTATTAAAGGTATAAGAGGTAGTCAAGAATTGCAATGGCAACAAAGCTTTATGGCTCAATGGTTCTAAATTAAACTTCATTAAATGACATTGATAGTTAATGAAACATGACCTTATAAACTTCTTTGTGAACTTTTACACTAATGGAAAGTTATGTTCATTGCTTATAGCCTTTTTCTTAGTCTTGATTTTAAAGTTGGCAAGAATAGACCAATTGACTCATTTCCATCCTATTTTCTCAGTGGGTTGCATATATAAAAGTTTGGAAAAGGTACTGGCTAACAAATTATGTTTGTACTTGGCAAGGTAATTGGGGAGTTCTAGTTAGCTTTTACCTCAAGGAGGTATATTCTTAATGGTGTGTTAATTGTCAATGAGATCATTGACTAGATGAAGAAATGGAAGGACAGTAAGGTAATTATCAAAATTGATTTTGAGAAGGCATATGACTTGGTCGAGTAGTGCTACTTATTAAAGATGATGCAACATATGGGTTTTAAGGCAAAATGACGATAATGGATTCAAAAGTGCATCATGACTTCATATCTTTCTATTGTAGTGAATGGGTCTTACATAACAATTTAAAATGGTAAGGGGCCTATGTCAAAGGGAACTCCTTTCTTTTTATTTATTTTTGCTAACCACTAAAGGGCTTAATTCACTTCTTCTTAAAGGGGTGGTAATGGAGCTAATAAAAGGTATTGGAATCAAAACTCAGTTATTTTTTTCTTCATTTTCAATTTACAGACAACAATGTTTTGTTTAACCTAAAAAATGTGACATCGGTCATAAACTATAAGAGAATTATGAGATGCTTTCAATGTTGTTCATGCTTGAAAATGAATCTTACCAAAATAGCCTTGTATGAGATCAAAATGCAAGACAATCTGATGGAGTTTTGAAGTGAACATGATTGATGCTCCCAATAAAACATCTTGGGTTATCCATTGGGATTAATCCAAGAAAGAAAAGTATGTGAGATATTGTCTGTCATTCATAAGATGGCAAACAAGTTGACAAAATGGAAAGCTCACTTTTTATCAGAAGCTAGGTGTCTTATGTTGATCAAATCTTGTTTATGCTCCCTTTCCATTTACTATATGTCCTTATTCAAATTACTGAAATGTATAGAGAATAGAATTAAGTAGCTAAAATGCTCTTTCTTTTGGGGAAAGGAAGAAGGTTATAGAAAGATACACCATATAGGAATAAGGCTTTTGTGTCAACCAAAGTCATAGGGTAATGTTGGAATTGGTTAGATGAGGGACTATAATAGAGGTCTTGTGGCAAAGTGTCTATAGAGGTTAGGCAATAACTCTCAAGTGACATGGGTTAAAATGATTAAGGTAAGATATAAGGATTATAACTAGTGGTTGGGTGAATGGAATGCTCACAATCTACAACTATTATTGGTATGGAAAAGGGGTTTGCTCTAGCATGCAATAAATGAGTTACAATTTTAGGATAATTTTTGCCTTTTGGTTGGTCAAAGAGATAAAATAGAATTTATGTGATTGTTTAGTTTATCTGGCTAGCAAGGAATACAATTCTAGGAAAGGTCTTTTAAGGTGGCAATGGTTTACAATTTGATCCAAGATGTTTTGGTGGTATAAGGCCAAATGGCCTTTTAATGGCCTCTCAATTAATGATTTTGTATTAGACATGACAAAGATTATTTCTCTAAGAAGGAGAAAGACCAATCACAAACAAAAAATTTAGGATATAGCTCCAATAGGATGCTACAAGTTTAATACAAATGCCTTTATAATTGACATTATTGGCTACGTAGGCATTGGGGGTGTATTGAGGGCCTTAATATGAATGTAAGATGCATATTTTCTAAGCATATGTGTAGAGATTGCTAATAAAGCAAAACTTCTTTCAATTAAGGAGGTAATTGTGTTATAAAGAGATTAGGAAAAAGAAAAAAAGAAAAGGCCTACCTTAATTATGGAAAGTGACTTCCTAACCGCCATTTCTTAGGTGAACAATCCTAAGAGTAGATTATGGTTTCTGATTAACATTTTTTGAGACTTCAAAACTATGATTAAGGGTCATTTACAATTCACCCATAAACCTTGGGAAGGCAATTCTTTTGTTGATACCATGATAAAATTAGCAACAACTAAGGTAGGGTTATTTATTGTATGGTTACAAAAGCACAATGATTAGTATTAGTTTTTTAATATAAGGAAAATTTTTATGCTAAGGCCTTTTATACAAAGGTAGGTCATTTTTGAGTTTTGGGGCAATTGTATAGCCATTTTTGTACAAACTTTAAGGTGTCTTTCACTATTACAAAAGTGGAGACACTTCATTATAAACCTACCATGAATATACTACTTGCTTTTCAACAAAAAAAAAAAATACTAAATCAAACCTTTCACTGCAAGGTGAGAATAGACAATGAAGAGTATCTAAATATCAAAGGAAAAGGAGTAGTTGCCTTTGATACCTTATTAGGCACAACATGTATTCTTGATGTGCTTTATATTTCTAAGATTGATTGAACTTATTAAGTGTAGGTCAATTAATGGAACAAAACAATAACTTGTTGCTTAAGCATAAAAAATGCACAATACTTAATCTTAAGAGTCATGAAGTCAGTTGTTAAAATGCAAAACAAAAGCTTTGTTACAAATTAGAGTAAAAATAGTGAATCTGCTTATCCTAGCTCTTTAAATGAAAGTTTCTTATAGCATAAAAGATTAGTTTTAGATGTACGTGCTCCAATTTGTGAAGTTTGTTAGAGTAAGAAAGCAATCCAGGTAGTCTTTTCATCAAACTCAAACTTAGAAAGCTTTAAAAAAGCGACAACTTATCCATACAAACTTGTGTGGGCCAATGAGCTCTCCTTCCCTTAATAAAAGCAAATATTTTGTCATCTTCATTGATGATACACCAAATCTACTAATTTACTTCTTAAAGCTCTAATTAAGGTGTCAAGGGTGTTCTTTAGATTTAAATCTTAGATAGAAAGCAGGCTTATAAATAAGCATTCACCACCAACTCACTATGCTTTATACTCCAAAGTATAATGGAATTAATGACACAAAAAGAAGAACCTTAAAACAAATGTCAAGGTGCCTATTATTTGAAAAAAAAAAAAAAAACTAAATGCTTTTAGGTTGAGGCTGCCCCTATGACTACCTACAAAACTAGCTCTTTTCAAAAACATTATAAGGAATGACTCCATATAAAACTTGTTATGGAGTCAAACCTTCATTACATCATCTCAAGGTCTTTAGATGTATTTGTTACATCTTTATTGTTGAAGAAAAAAGGGATAAGCTTGATAAGAGATTACAAATTGGTATCTTTCTAAGATATAGCATCCAATCAAAGGCCAATAAAGTTTATGACCTTAAGGCTAGAAAAGCGATTTTAAGTCTATAAACCTCAATAAGGAAATAGGTCAAGATTAAAGTAAAGATCAAGCCATTGAAAGAAAGATAACAACCAACTCTAACCCTAGTCCCTTGATGGTAGAAAATGATACATCAATAAATCAAGTAGCTGACTTTGATGATGAGTCAATAAAAGGAACAAGACCTCCAACAAACATCTATGAAAAGGGAAGTTACCTTAATAGAACCAAAAAATTTCATAATTAAATGCTTAGAATGAAGCTATGAAATAGGAATTAAGTATGATCCATAAAAACTAAACTTAGGAACTACTTGACTGACCTAATGACAAAAATGTAATTGGAGTAACTTGAGCATGCATAGTAAAGCTTAATACAAATGACAATCAATAAGTTCAAATCAAGATTGGTAATTAAAGGATATTCCTAACAATTTAAAACTGACTATACAAAGACCTTTGCCTTTATTACAAGGCATAATACAATTAGATTTCTAATAGCCTTATTAACTTCAAAGGGTTGAAAGGTATTTCAATTAGATGTCATGTCAGCTTTCCTGAATGGAAGTCTTAAAGAACTAATATATGTGGAGCAACTAAAGGGGTTCCTTGTTAGGGGAGTTGAGGACATGGTTCATATGTTAAAAAAGACCCTTTCATGGGTTAAAGCAAGTTCCTTAGGCTTGGTATAACAAGGTAGACACACATTTGCTCCAATAAGGATTTATGAGAAATCAAAATAAAGCTACCCTATATACCAAATCAAAAGGTGATGAGTTGCTAATTATTTTTATCTATGTAGATGACATCTTAATTATTAAGAGCACAAATCTTTGATTGATGACTTTAAGATATTGAAGAGAGATGCTTTTGATATGACTATTCATGATAAGATAAATTTCTTTTGGGAATAAAGGTTTGGCAAACTACTAATGACATATTCATCAGTCAAATGAAATATGCCACTAAGTTACTCAAGGATCATGACATGATAAGCGACAAACTACTTCTAACTCCTTCAAACATAAGACAAAAGCTTTGCAAAGAAGATAATGCAAGAAAAGTTGATTACACCATTTTTAGAAGTTTGATTAGAAGTCTATTTTATCCAACAATTACTAGACCAAATTTAATACATACTACTAGCATTTTGTTTAAGTACATGCAAACTTCAAGTGAGACTTACCTTAAAGAAACTAAGAGGATTCTAAGATATGTTTAGGAAACAAATAATTTTAGTGTTTGGTTTAGAAGATCAATAGAGTTCAAACTACCTAATTTTTCAAATAGTGAATGGGTAGGTAATAATGATAATATAAGGAGCACAAGTTATTTATTTACTTAGCACTTGGTATTTTTACCTAGAGCTCTAAAAAGTAACAAGTCATTACACAATCTACTACAAAAGTAAAATTTATTGCTATTGTTGCTACAATAAATAATATAATCTAGTTAAGGAAGATACTTTTAGATTTAAAGTAATTGTAGAATGAAGCCACCAAGATTAAGATTGACAACTAATTTACAATAGTAATCTCCAAAAATCTTGTCATTTATGGCAAAATAAACATTTCAAAATTAAATTTCATTTCATCAAAGAAGTACAACAAGAAAGAGAAGTAAGATTGATTCACTATAGTTCAAAAGATCATGTTGCTAATATTTTAACTAGGCTCTTTTCCAAAGGAAAATTTGAGTATTTAAGAAAGAAAATGGACATGAAAATCTAGAAATTTAAAGAAGAGTATTAGAGAACTTAGTTTTCTTACTATTTAAACTACAATTGTGATAAGGACCTTATTAGGTCTCACACTAAGAGGGAGAAGGGGTGAATTAGTTTGAGATGCTTATTTTTTACAAATTTGTTCAGATTAAACATCTATAACCTATTAAAGTCAATAATCCAATTTTATCTTGCATCTTTATGTGAGAATGAACGTATGAATATCAAACAAGCATAAACACCCAAAAATACATAGAATTTTTACATGGTTCACCCATAATGTATGAACTACATCCACGATATGATAGGATCTCTCCTATATCACATGATCCATCCTTGCAATCAAGGGATACAACTGATATAATGGAAGGATTTCTCCTTAACCACTGTGGAAGGATGACTCTTTAACCACTTACAATGATCTCCTAATCACCCCAAGGGTTTTTTACCCTTTTTCAATACATACATAAAAAGATTATGATAAAAACTCCCTTGAGAAAGATCTCTCCATATGCACAAGCTGCTATGGTAGAAACTTGTTCTTCTCCTTTCTTTTTGTTATTCTCTCTTCACTACCATTCATTGATTTCTATTGTTTTGATCAAGCTCTCTATCATTCTCTTTTCCTCACTGTTAGTCTTTGCTCAAGCTTTTTATCATTCTCTTTTTCCTTATTGTCAGTCTTTGCTCAAGCCTTTTGCTATTCTCTCCTCTATAGGTTCTCAACTCTCTACCTTTATTGATCTTAACTCTGTACCTTTGCTAATCTTACCTCTTTGCCTTTACAGGGTTTCTCTTTATCTCTATAAGGTTTCTCTCCTACCTTTATTAAGTTTCTCTCTTTTCTGCTTTGCTTTGCTCACTTTTTTTTTGTTTCTCTGTAGCTCTCTTTTTCATTCTTTGCAACTCTCTTTTTCATTTTCTATAGCTTTCTTTTGTGTTTTTACCGCTCACCCTATCTTTTTTTTTTCTTGGTAGCTACATGGGTATTTATAAGCCTTGAGTTTAAGGTTACCTTATCATCAATGGTTAGCATTGATTTCTTGAATTTAGGGTTGCCCTACCATCAATAGTCAACATTGATTCCTTGACTTTAAGGTCAATGGTCAGCATTGATTCCTTAAATTTAGGGTCAATGGTCAACATTGACTCATATCCAACAAATGACTTGTAGTGCCACTACTAAATGCAATGCCAAAGGCAGCAACTAGTGCTTTCTTTACAGCCAAAACACCACCAGTAATCTGAATCAACTCAACATTTTTGGCAACGCAAGGTGGGGTTGACAACATCTTGATTTTGGCCCTAGTTTCTCTCCTTATTCTTGTCACATTCCACCAACGCCTTCTTCCTTAACCTTCAAATAAATTAGCAATCAACACTTTGTAAATGCAAACACATCTCAAAGGCACTCATAACATCAAATCAATAAAGACACATATATGAGATGCTATTCACAACAAATCTAATACTAGTCATCAAAGATGGGCTCAACAATCTCCCCCTTTAGATATGTTGACAACACATTAAATCCATAAGTATGCACTCAAGCACAAGCAGTAATATCAACAGTCATGGTTCCCCCTGAAACATACATCTCCCTTTTAGCATATGGGCATGATACCAATTTGAAACTAATAAAGACCTTTTTAGGTCTCACACTAAAAGGGGGAGGGGTTGAATTAGTGTGAGATGCTTACTTTTTACAAATTTGTCCCAATTAAACCTCTATGACTTGTTAAAGTTGATGATCTAATTTTATCTTGTTCTTTATGTAAGATTAGTCGTATGAATATCAAGCATGCACAAGCACTCAAAAACATAAAATTTTTACGTAGTTCACCCATAATATGTAAGCTATGTCCATGGTGTGATAAGATCACCCCTTAATCACACGATCCACTTTTATTATCAAGGGATATAGTTGATGTTGTGGAAGGATTACTCCTTAATTGCTTATAATGATCTCTTGATCACTCTAAGGATTTCCCACCCATTTTCAAGAAGTACATAAAAAGCTTATGACAAAAATTTCCCTTGAGAAAGATCACTCAATATGCATAAGTTGTGGTGGTAGCAAACTGATATTTTCCTTTCTCTCTGCTATTCTCTCCTTCCTCACTATCTGTCTCTGCCTTCTATACTGTAGGTCTCCACCTTCTACACTACCAATCTTTGCCTTCTACACTGTGGGTCTTTACCTTTTGCACTACTAGTCACAACTTTCTGCACTGCTATACAATTTTCACTATTTGTCATGCTCTCCTTTCCAATTTTCTCTTCTACAGTTTTTTTTTTACTTCTTGTGCTCTCCTTTACAAGTTCTCTTCCTCTTTCTGTCATTATTGCCTCCTTTTTTGTATAATTGCTGCCTCCTTTTGGTATGCATTCTCTCTTTCTCTTCAGCTGCTACTGCTATCTCCTTCTTGCTACCACTACTGCCTCCCTTTTCCTGCAGCTATTACCTCCTTCTGCCATGCACTCTCTCTTTCTCTTCTGTTGTTGGATTTGTCTTTCATTTTTTGCAACTACTTCTGTCTCTCCTTCATAGGTTCTCTCTACTGGAGGTTCTCTCTACTCTAGGTTCTCTTTGCTACAAGTTCTCTCCTCTTGCTATCAAAGGATACAATAACGTTGTGGAAGGATCACTCCTTCACCACTTGTGGAAGGACCACTCCTTAACCACTTACAACAATCTCCTGATCACTCCAAAGGTATCCCACCCTATTTTTCAACAAATTTATCAAAAGTTTATAGTAAAACCTTTCCTAGAGAATGATCACTCAATATGTACAGACTGTTGGAGCAAAATATGGATCTTCTACTTCCTTTGTTGTTGGTGTTGTCTCACTTGTTGTCGGTGCTACACACGATGCTAATGCTGTCCATACGCATTGCCATTGTTGTTTGCGCACACTGCTAATGCTATCCACTACTAATGCTATATACGTATGTTACCATGTTACCACTGCTATTCTTGTGCACTACTCCTATTGCCGACACGTGGTGCCACTACTATTTTGTCCACTTACACTACTATTACTGTCTGCATGCACTGTGCTATTCACACACACTAGAGCCACTGTCCACACGCATTGTTCCTTCTATCCAAGTGCACTACTACTATTTACTCGTGTTGTTGCTGCTATTCACTCGAGCTACTACTATTTACTTGCGCTATTATTGCCATCCCCACATGTTGCAACTATTTCCTCGTGCCACTCTTGCTATCCCCGTGCATTGTAACTATTTTCTTGTGCCATGTAGTTGATTTCTTGCACCACTACCATTCTTATTGCACACTACCACCATTTGCTGGCGCACCACCTATTACTACACATTGGTTGCTAGTGTAGGACCCTTGTGCTACTACTCCACCTCCTACTGGACTCACATGCTACTTCTGCCTCCTTCTAGTTTGTCTTCCTTGGCTACTTTGTCGGTTTGCTGGTGCGGCTGCTGCCTTGGTGATGTTTGCTTGTGCGATTGCTGCCTCGATGGTGTTTACTAGTGCAAGTATATCCTCCTAGACGTGCTATTGGTGCAAGGAAGCCTCCTAGACATGCTATTGGTGTAAGGAAGCCTCTTGGACGTACTGCTACTGTTGGAAAGTCTCTTGGACATGTTATTGCTGCTGGGAAGCCTACTGGACGTGCTATTGGTGCAAGGAAGCCTTCTGGATGTGCTATTGCTACTGAGACATCTCATGGACATGCTTGGATGTGCTACTACTGCTAGTTTACCCTCTTGGATGTACAAAGACATGCTGCTGGTGCTGTTATTCCCTCATGGACCTACAGGGACATCTATTTCCTTGCCCTACAATTAACAACCAGATTTGAGTCCTAAAATTTAAGGTTAATGGTCAACATTGATTTCCTAAAATTTAGGGTCAATGATCAATAGTTAATAGTTAATCTTGACCCCTAAAATTTAGGGTCATAGTTAACATTAACTTCTCAACGTCAAGGTTGACCTGTCATCACCAATTTCTCCCAATGACCTCACTACATCTCAATAGCATTCCTAACATAAAATCAACACATACAACCATGTGAGATGGTATTGACAACAAATCTAACATTAGCCATCAAAGATGGGCTCAACAATCTCCCCCTTTGGATTTGTTGGTAACACATTAAATTTAACATCTAGCAATGCACATATAAAAACCTTTGACATTCACAGCTGCCCCTATAATAGGCATCTCCCTTAACCAAATTTAACTCACCTTTTTAAATTTCTCCCCCTTTATTCATCAATTTACTCCTCCTTTTGATGAGTATATACTCTCTTTGGATTATGTAAAATATCTCCCCATTTGACGACAAATCCAAAGAATAATAGAAGAAGGAAGAAGAGAAGTGTTAAAAGATACCTTAGCCTCTAAGGGGTGGTTGAATACTTAAGTTTAACCTCTTTTGTCCAATATGTCCTAGTTTCCTATGCCATAACAAATTCTCATCTTTGGTGCTTATATAGCATGTGTTCTTGCTTCTGGAAACTTGGTATAAAGTTCCATTTGTTTTATCTCGTTTAGTTAGTATGGCACCATCTTTTAATCTCTTTACTGTGCTGCCACTCTTGTTGAAAATAACTTCATTTCCATAATCATAAAGCTGGCTAACACTGATGAGATTGTGTTTCAGCCTTTCAATATAAAGCACTTTCTTTGATTTCATCTTTTTTGTATCAATTTTAGTAGTATCGATACCTTGAATCTTTAAGGCACCATTATTGCCAAATTTGATTAACCCTCTATCATATTTTGCTACTCCCTTCAATATCTTGGAGTCTCTGTCATGTGTGAAGAGCAGCCACTGTTTAGAATCCATGGCTTTTCTCTTTTGGAAGCTTATGAGGCTACTTCCACAACCATAGACATTTCTCTTCCTCTTCTTCTTA
The DNA here is from genome assembly GCA_037897445.1 of Ceriops zippeliana. Lineage (NCBI taxonomy): Eukaryota > Viridiplantae > Streptophyta > Magnoliopsida > Malpighiales > Rhizophoraceae > Ceriops > Ceriops zippeliana. Next base: position 4,189,164 of record JBAPLH010000155.1, read on the forward strand.
GGCCGAATGTGGGAGCATGTGTATGTGTTCTCTTTTGCACTCCTTGATTGGGTAGAAATGGTTGGCATGTTCTCCTTTGCACTCTTTGATTGAGCAATAATGTCAAGTAACCTCAACAATGTGTCTAGCCTTTTTGCATCTTCTACAGATTTCTTCCAACACATCAAATCTATTTCTTAGTGGAATATGATTTCTTTCCACTTGAGACTGTCTCCTTTCTTAATAAAGTCTCCCCTTAGACTTTTGCCTCACATTCCTCTTCATTATAAGCTAAGTATTCCAACAAGCATTAGCCTTATGTCTATACTTACCACAGCTCCAACAAAATCCTTTGAATCTGGATTTTCTTCTTCCACCAAGTCCATGTCTCCTATCTTTAACAGCTGGTTTGGCAACCTTCTTTCTATCTTTGATAGTTTATCTCCTATGGATAGGAGTCTCCACCATATCCTTCCTAACCCATTTTAACTTAGGTTGGTCTCTCTTCCCCATCACATCATTGTGCTTGCTTTTAGACACAAACACAATTTTCTTCTTTTCTTCTACCTTCTCACTCGGCTTTTCAATGTAGCCAAGTCCTTTCTTCCCCATAGAATGAGGTCTTTGATTGCTTGGACACTCATTTAACTTTTCGGTAGCATCCTCCTTGATTGCTAATGATGACTCTTCTTTCACTTTTATGGCCTACATAAAGCATTCTTCATGCTTCTTTAACTCAGACTTGACCTTATAGAGCTTGGCTTGCAAAATTAGCATCTCTTACTCTTGTGCAATCACCTTAGCACCAAGATCATCGTGTATCTTGCCTTGCTCTACCTTAAGTACAATCGGCTCCTCAATCCTCTTCAAGTACTCCTCTTTTTTTTTTTACTTCAAACTCCTTTTCTTTCACCTAGAGATTAAATTCATCAATAGTAGAATTTTCATACAAGTTATTGAGATATTTTACCTCTTTTCAAACTTGTTGTTTTTATGCAAACAAGCTCTCAATTCATTCTCAAATTGTTGCATTAACTCATCCTTATCCTCTTCTATTAATTCCACATCACTTGAAGAGTCTTGATCATAGTTTGTAGGAGCGACTAACACATCTTTTGCTGCCTTATCATCGAAATCATCATCATCTTCTTCAGAATCCTCTTCATTTAGCTTGCTTAGAAATTCCTTCTTTGGATCTGAAGAATTTCTTTTTTCCTTTGGCACCTGAATTTCTAGTTTTAAAGTATTTAAATTGGTTCATCCTCCTCCTTAGGACTAGCTCATCATCATCCTCACTATTTGCTTCTCTTCTCTTTGGGTAGTCCACAACAAATGCCTAATTGTTCCACAACTAAAGCATTTTAAGGGCAGTTTTCCCTTGTACTTCCCTTTCCTTTCCTTATATTATTGGTTATGTATGTCATGACCTCATCCAGTTCAATATCACAATTTTCTTCTTCAAAGCTATTAACAGATTCCTCTTCTTGGTCTTTAATCCTTAACTTCTTCATTGCCTTGAAGGTCAGCTCCTTCCTTCTCTACCTTAAACAACTTTTCTTTCTTTATTAGGGCTATTCTCATTTTATAAGCCACCAATATGTTATGCAAGTCATTTAAGGGTAACCTATCTTTGTCTTCTATGGAAGAGAGACTTTAGCATTGTAAGCTTTTAGCAAGGTTCTAAGTATTTTCCTTACCACAGTGGCATTATAGATCTCCTCTTCATAATCTCTATGGAGCACATAATTTTGTTGACTCTTGTGAAGAATGCATCCACAGTCTCATCATTTTGCATCTTTATGCCTTCAAATCTACTCCTCCAAATTTGTAGCTTGGCTTCCATCATAACTTTGTTTCTTTCATAAATGTTCTTCAGTTTATCCAAGATTTGTTGCCAGTGTTGCACCTTATCACCTTAATGAATTCTTTATTTGACAGAGAGGCATATAAGGCATTTCTTGCCTTTCCATCACAATCTAAATTCTTCTTATTAACCAGTGTCATAGGATCACCTTTAGCAATAAGGATGAAGCCACTAACAGCAAACTCAAACACATCAGAACCAAGGAACAACAGATATAAGAGCATGCTATTCTTTCATAACTCAAAATTTTGTCCATCAAACATAGGGATCCCTTTGTTGTTGACACTATTCATGCTATATATGATCTCAAGCAATAGTAGAAATGAAAACTCACACAACAATGCATAACTTCACTTTAAAGTAGAAAATTTGGATCAACAGAAGAACTAGGCTCTAATACCAGTTGATAAGGACCATTTTAGGTCTCACATTAAGACGAGGGTGAATTAGTATGAGATATGTACTTTTTATAAATCAATCTAAATTTAACCTTTATGGCTTGTTAAAGCCGATGATTCAATTTTTATTTTTCTCCTTTATGTGAGTGCGATAGTTTGACTAAAAAATCAATGTGCAGGCACCTAAGAACATATGACAATTTTTATGTGGTGACATCTATTCACCAAACCTCTATCAAGAGAGATTGTTGAGCTCATCTTTGATGGCTAATATTGGATTTGTTGTCAACAGCATCTCACATTACTGTTTATGTTGATTTGATGTTTTGAATGATATTAAGATGCATAGAAGTCATTGGTCAAAACCATTGATGGTAGGTCAACTAAAGTCAATGAATCAATATCCATTGAGTCTAAATTTTAGGGGGTTAAGGTTAACCATTAACCCTTGACCATTAACTTTAAACTTTAAGAAGTCAATATTAACCATTGACCCTAAATTTTAGAAATCAAATCCAGCCATTGATTGTAAGGCAACCTTTGGGAATCAACAATGATTGTTAATGATTGTGTAACCCTAATCTCAAGGCTTTATAAATAACGCCATAAACCTTGCAAGACAAGTGTATGTTACAAAATTTTAAGAGAAGAACAACAAACCTAATTGTGGCAGCCAACCAAGAGAGGTACAACCAATGATGGGAGTAGCTGGCCACCATAAGGAGAGGTACAGTAACTAGCCACACCAAAGAGAGGTGCAGCAACCAGTCACACCAAGAAGAAGGTGCAGCAACCTATAACACCAAGGATAGCAATAGTTAGAAAACCAAACCAAAGTAAGGAGTAGCAGGAAAACCAAACCAATCAAGGAGAGTGCAACAGCCAACCAAAGAAAAGGTGACAACAACCATCAACAAAAGAGGCAACCACACTAACCAAAGAAAGAGGTTTAGCAACCGACAGCCACACCAAATCAGCAAAAGAGAAGGTGTACAATAGCCACACCAAACCAAAAGAGAGGCTGTGCAATAGCCACACCAAAGAAAGAAAAATGCAACAGCCGACCAATCCAAAAGAAGAAGGAACCTATTGTAGTAAGGGTAGGAGCTATACCAGCAGCAGCCCATAACAACCTACAACACCAATAATAGCCCACAACAATCAACAACTCACAATCCCAACAATTGCAGCACATCTAGCAAGCAATTCTAGCAGTTGTAGCATGTCCAGTAGGCAAACTAGTAATTGCATATTACAGAAACAATAGCAAGGTCCGGGCAAAAGGAGCAGCAGTAAGGTCAAAGTTGAAGGTGTAGGTAAACCAACAAGTGCAGAAAAACCAACAATTGCAGATTTCAACACTAGTACCACATCCAGCAACCTATAGTAGGTGCGACCAACAACAACCATAACTAACAATTGCAACAGCGTGAGAAAGCATGGGTAGCACAAGTAGAATGTACAGCCAGTGATAACAGAATGTATAGGTAGTAATAGTAGCATGCACAAGCAGCAATAGCAGCACATGCGAACAATAATAGTAGAAAGTGCTGGTAACAACAGCAGCATGTGTAGGCAGTAATAGCAGCACATACACATAGTGATAATAGATCTTGCAAGCAATAATAACAGAACATGCAGGCAGCTATAACAATATGTGCAGGCAACATTAGCAGCATGTCTATTAGCTTGCTACACCAAAGGAGAAAACGTACTCGGCAACAGGTCTGATAATTTGCTACAGTAGAGGAGAAAACATGCCTAGTAGTAAGCTTAACAGCTGGCAGTACAAGAGGAGAAAACTTGCCCTGACAATAGGGCAAGTAGCATCGGTTATGAGGTAAGCAACACTAGCAATAAAGGAAGGAGAAGATCTGTGTTTTGCACTAGTAACTTATGCATATTGACTGATCATTCTCAAGAAAGCGTTAGTGACTAAAGTGGTTAAGGAGTAATCCTTCCATAACTGGTTAAGAAATGATCCTTCCACAACATTGTTGTATCCCTTGATAACAAAAGTAGATTGTGTGATTTAGGAGTGATCCAATCACACTATGGACGTAGCTCACACATTGTGGGTGAACCACATAAAAATTATCATTTGTTCTTAAGTGCTTGTATTTGATTGATATCCATATGACTGCTCTCACATAAAGAAGAATAAATATTAGATCATTGGCTGTAATAAGTCATAGAGGTTAAATTTGGATAAATTTGTAAAAAGCAAATATCTCACACTAATTCACCCTTTTCTCAATGTGAGACCTAAAAAGTCCTCATCAAGTGGTATCAAAGCTTGGTTCCTTGGTTGATCCAATTTGCTCACCGTGATTTAAAATTATTTGTTACTACTGTGAAGTTTTATCTCTACTGCTGATTGAGATCATAAATAGCATGAACAATGTTAACACAAAGGCATCTCTACTTTTGACAGACAGAATTATCAGTTATGGAAGAATATAATGCTCTCATATCTAATGTCACTTGGTCTTAATGTGTTTGAGTCTGCTGTTAGTAGCTTTATCCTTGTTACAAAAGGTAATGCAATGACGTTTGCTGATAGGAAAAATTTGGAGTGTGATAGAAAGGCAAGAAATGCCTTACATGCCTCCCTATCAAATAAAGAATTCATTAAGGTGATGGGGTGCAACACAGCCAAGCAAATCTTGGACAAACTAAAGAAGATTTATGAAGGATACAAGGTTATAAAGGAAGCAAAGCTATAAATCTAGAGGAGCAAATTTGAAGACATAAAAATGCAAAATGATGAGAATGCAGATGCATTCTTCACATGAGTCAACAAAATTATATGTTCCATCAGAGGCTATAGAGAAGAGATCCACAATGTACTATGGTAAGGAAAACATTTACAACCTTGCTGGAAACTTACAATGCCAAAGTCTCTTCCATAAAAGATAGAGATCTGGATAGGTTGCCCTTAGATGACCTACACAGCATATTGGTGGCTTATGAACTGAGAATAGCCCCAATGAAGAAAGAAAAAAAGTATAAGGTGGAGAAGGAGTTGGCCTTTAAGGCAATGAAGAAGTTAAAGATTAAAGACCAAGATAATGAATCTAAAAATAGCTCTAAAGAAGAAGATGGTGATATTAAACTAGATGACGTCGCATATATCACTAGGAACTTGAGAAAGGAAAAGGGAAGTTCAAGGGAAAATTACCCTTGAAGTGTTTCAGGTGTGGAGCAATTGGGCACTTTGCTGTGGACTACCTAAAGAGAAAAGAAGCAAATAGTGAGAATAATGATGAGCCAGTCCCAAGGAGGAGGACAAAGCAATCCAATTACTCTAAAGCTAGAAATTCAAATGTCAAAGGGAAAACGAAATTCTCTAGATTCAAAAGAAGGAATTTTCTAAGCAAGCTGGTTGAATAAGATTTTGAAGAAGAAATTGATGATGAGGCTACAAAAGATGTGCTAGTTACTTAAGTAAATGATGATCAAGAATCTTTAAATGATGAGGAATCAACAAAAAAGGAAGAGGATGAGTTCGTTCAACAACTTGATAATGTGTTAAGAGTTTGTTTGCACAAAAATAGGAAGCTAGAAAAGATGTAAAACATCTCAAAAAGCTATACAAAAATTCTGCTATTGATGAATCTGATCTCCAGGTGATAAAGGGGTTTAAAGCAAAAGAGGAGTACTTAAAGACAATTGAGGAGCTGATCATGCTTGAGGTAGAGCAAGGCAAGATACATAAAGATCTTAGTGTTAAGGTGATTGCATAACGAAAAGAGGTGCTGACTTTGCAAACCAAGCTCCACAAGGCTAAGTCTGAACTGAGGAAGCATGAAGAAAGCTTTATACAGGTCATAGAAGTAAAAGGAGAGTCATCTTCAGCAAATTCCATCAAGGAAGATGCTACCAGAAAGTTGACTGAGTGCTTAAGTAATCAAAGACCTCATTACATAAGGAAGAAAGGATTTGGCTATATAAAAAAGTCAAGTGAGAAGGTAGAAGAAAGGAAGAAATTTGTGTTTGTACTTAAAAGCAAACACAATCGCATAATGGAGAAGAGAAACCAACCTAAGTTAAAATGGGTTAGGAAAAATGTGGTGAAGGCTCCGATCTAAAGGAGATAGGCTATCAAAGATAGAGAGAAGGTTACCATAACAGTTGCTAAAGAAAGGAGACATGAACTTGGTGAAAGAAGAAAATCCAAATTTGAAGGATTTTGTTAGAGCTATGGTAAGTATAGGCACAAGGCTAATATATGCTGGAGTACTTGGACTATAATGAAGAGGAATGTGAGGCAAACGTCTAAGGGGAGACTTTATCGAGAAAGGAGACAATCTCAGGTGAAAAAAAGCCAAATTCCACTAAGAGACAATTTTGATTTGCTAGGAGAGTTCTATGGAAGATATGAAAGGGTTAGACACATTACTGAGGATTGCTTGACATTGTTGCCCAGTCAAAGAATGCAAAGAAGAACACCTACACATGAGCATATATTCGACTAACCATTGCTTCCCAATTAAGGAGTGCAAAGGAGAACACCTATACATACTCCCACATTTGACCAAAGAAGAAGAAGTGGAAGAGAAATATCTATGGTTATGGAAGTAGCCTTAAAGGCTTCCAAGAAAGAAAAGTCATAGATCTTGGACAATGGCTGCTCTTTACACATGACAGGAGACTCCAAGATGTTAAAAAAAGTAGTAAAATATGATGGACGATCTATCAAATTTGACAATGATGGTTTCTTAAAGATTTAAGGTATCAGTGCTATTGAAATTGGTGCAAAAAAAAAAACTAAAATCAAAGAAAGTGCTTTATGTTGAAGGGCTAAAACACAATCTCATTAGTGTTAGCCAGCTTTGTGATGATGGACATGAAGTTACCTTTAACAAAAGTGGTTGTATGATAATGAGACTAAGAGATGGTGCTGTTCTTACTAAGGGTGAAAGAACAAATGGAAATTTGTACCAAGTTTCCAAAAGCAAAAACACATGCTTCATGAGCACTAAAGATAAGAACTTGTTGTAGCATAGAAGATTAGGATATCTTTGACAAAAGGGGCTGAATAACCTATCCAAAAATGAAAACGTGAGAGATGTACCCAAGCTGAGAAGAGAGAGAGAGATACAATTTGCAGCACATGTGAAAAAGGAAAGATGGAGAATGCTCCCCATAAAAATATGGAGATCCAAACAAAAAAGCCATTAGAGCTCATCCTCAAACATCTATGGTCCTATAAGACAAAGATCAACCAAGGGTGATAGGTACTTCATCTCCTTCATTGATGATTTTACAAGAATTGCTTGCATTATGTTCTTGAAATATAAAGTAGAGGTTTTCAATAATTTCAAGAGCTACAGGAGGCTAGCTGAAAACTAGTTAGGGGGAAAAATTAAAAGGCTTAAGATAGACAATGGGCAAGAATACACATACAGTGGATTTGAAAATTATTTGGAGAAGCATGGAGTGAAGCATGAATATGCTAGTCCCTAGATACCCCAACAAAATGGAGTAGCCATAAGGAAGAATAAAAGCCTAGTGGAGATGGCAAGAACCATGTTGGCTAAGCATGGTACTTCATGTGGCTATTAGAGAGAGGTTATCACCATTATAACTTAGATTCAAAACAAATGCCTGATGAGATCACATATAAAGAAGACACCCCATGAGCTATGGTATGGAAAGAAGCCAAGTGTAAAACACTTTAAAGTATTTGGAAGCCCCTGCCTTATTAAAGTCAAAGGTAAGCATCTAAAAAAATTTGATAAGAAGGCTAATGAAGGCATATTCTTAGGCTAATACCAAATGGAAAAGGCTTCAAATGCTACAACAATAGGTTGCTAAAAATGGTGGACAGATTTGATATTAAAGTGATTGAAAATGGTGTTGCAATGCAATCACAACATAAGAAAGCTGAAGATGCCATGTATGATAGTTGAAAGAGTTTGAAAGTGATGAATTCGAGGTTATTCACCATGAGGAAGACATTGATTCTCAAGTTACACGTGATGATGAAGAAGAATCAAAGTATTCCCAAACTCATAGAAGAGTCATAGCTGATGTTGAGGCTAAAAACATTGTTGGTAAGAAGGAGAATTCTATGCAAACTAAAAGAAAAGTAAGAGGTGATGAACAAACCTCATTAATTTCCAAGGTTGAACCCAAGTTTATGGAAGAAGCATTAAAGCACTAGGAATGGGGGTATGATATATGAATGAAGAGCTTGACCAAACTGAAAAGAACAACACTTGGTGTTTAATACCTAGACCTAAAGGGTAAAACATCATTGGAACTAAGTGGGTGTTCAAAGATAAGCTCAATGAAAAAGGTGAGGTGGTAAGAAACAAGGGAAGACTTGTTTGTAAAGGCTACTCACAAGTAGAAGGTGTTGACTTTGAAGAGACCTTTGCACAAGTAGAAGGCTACTTGTTGTGGTTTATATTGATGACATAATCTTTGTTGTAAAAAAGAAGGCCTTGTGCACTACCTTTGTAGAGCAAATGAAAGAAGTTTGAGATGTTCTTATTAGTGAAATGAAATTCTTCTTAGGTTTACAAGTTTTGCAAAGTGAGGCTAGAATTTCCTTTTTTTATAAGAAAAGTATGCTTATGAGTTGTTAAAAAGGTTTAGGATGGAGAAATCTAAAGAAGTAAGCACTCCTATCATAGTTGGAACAAAGTTAAGCAAGAATAAAGAAGGCAACATGGTTGATCAAAAGGAATACAGAAAGTTGATTGAAAGTTTACTATATTTAACAACATCACGACCTGATATTGTCTTTGCTGTAACACTTTGGGCCAGATTTCAATATGACCCCAAGGAATCTCATCTCGAGGTGGCTAAGAGAATACTAAGGTATGTGAAGGGCACAATAAATTATAGGCTGGTTCATGATAAGAGTGGACAGCTTAATTTATATAAGTATACAGATGTTGATTGGTTGTGACAACCAAAGTGTCATTAATTTATCAAAGAATTCTATCGAACACTCCATAACTAAACATATTAAAATCAAGTACCACTTCATAAAGAAAAAGTGGAGAAAAATGAAGTAAAGTTGGAGTATGTGCCTACCACAGAGTAAGTTGTTGATATATTCACCAAACCTCTATCAAGAGAGATGTTTTAGAAGTTAAGGCTGGCCTCAAGTGTTCAATCACCCCCTAGAGGTTGAGGTATTCTCTAACCCCTCTTCCCTTTCATCTTCTATTATTTTTTGGATCTGTTGTTAAAGGGGAAGATATTTTGCATAAATCCAAAGAGAGTATATATTGATTAAAAGAGGGAGTAGCTTGATAAATAAAGGGGAAGAAATTGTCAAAGGGGAAAAGAAGAAAAAAACGGGGGAGCCTAGTTAAGGAAGATGCATGTTTGAGGAAGAGCTATGAATTTCAAAGGTTGTTATATATGCATTGCTGGATTTAATATGTTACCAACAAATCCAAAAAGGGAGATTATTAAGCCCATCTTTAATGGCTAATGTTGGATTTGTTGTCAACAGCATCTCACATTGTTGTTCATGTTGATTTGATGTTTTGAATGTCATTAAGATGCAGAGAAGTCATTAGTCAAAACCATTGATGGCAGGTTAACTAAAGTTAATGAGTCAATATTGACCATTGACCCTAAATTTTAGGGGTTAAGGTTGATTGTTGACCCTTGACCATTGACCTTAAATTTTAAGAATCAAATATGGCTGTTGATTGTAGGGTAACCTTTAGGAATCAACAATGACCATTGATGATCATATAACCCTAATCTCAAGGCTCTATAAATAACCCTATGCACCTTGCAAGACAAGTGTATCTATAGAATTTTAAGAGAAGAATGGCAAACCTAATTGTAGTAGTCAACCAAGAGAGGTGCAACCAAGGATAGAAGCAATCGGCCACCACAAGGAAAGGTGCAATAGCTAGCCATACCTAGAAAAAGGTGTAGCAGCCAGCCACACCAAGGAGAGTGGTAGTCAAAAAACCAAACCAAAGGAGAAAAGTAGCTAGAAAACCAAACCAATCAAGAAAAGTGCAGCCACCAGCTAAAGAAGAACTGATAGCAACCATTAACAAAGGAGGTAGCCAAACCAATTAAAAGAGGAGGTTTAGTTGTTGATAGCCACACCAAAGCAGCAAAGGAGAAGTTGTATAGTAGCCACACCAAACAAAAAATGAGTGTGTGTAGTAACCACACCAAAGAAAGAAGAAGACAACAACCAACCAATCGAAAAGGAGAAGGAACCTATTACAGCAAAGGCAGAAAGCTATAATAGCAGCAGCCCACAACAAACAATAGCAACCTGTAACACCAGCAGCAACTTGCAACAACTAGTAGCAACTTGCAATCCCAGTAAGCAATTCCAACAACTGTAGATTGCAAGAGTAGCAGCAAGGTCAAGGCAAAAGGAGCAATAGCAAGGTCTAGGCAAAAGGTGTAGGCAAACCGACAAGTGTGGAAAAACCAGCAATTTCAAATTTCAACGCCAACAACACATCTAGTAACTTTTAGTAGGCACAACCTATAGCAACCACAACTACTAATTGTAGTAGCAGGAGAAAGCAAAGGTAACACAACTAGAATATACAAGTAGTGATAGCAGCATGCGTAGGCAATGATAAAAGCATGTGTAGGCAATGATAGCAACATGTGCAAGCAATGATAGCAATATAAGGAGAGTAATAGCAAAAAGTGTAGGTAGCGACAATAACACGCATAAGCAACAATAGCAGTATGCACAAGCAGCAATAGTAGATTGCGCAAGCAATAATGGTAGAATGTCCAGGTAGCTATAGCAGCAAATGCAGGCAATAATAGCAACAAGTCTGGTAGTTTGCAGTAGCATAGGAGAAAATGTGTCCTAGTAGCTTGTAGCAGAAGAGGAGAAAATGTGCTCTTGAAATTTTTAAGAGCATCTAATTTATGTTTCAAAAACATAATATAAGTCATTCTTGTAAAATCATCAATAAAAGAAATGAAGTACCTATCACCCTTTGATGATTTTTGTCTCATAAGCCTATAGACATCTGAATGAATGAGCTCTAATGGCTTCTTTGTTTAAATCCCCATATTTTTATGGGTAACATTCACCATCTTCCCTTTTTGATAAGTGTTACAAATGGTGTTTCTGTCATATATGAAGAACAACCACTGTCAAGGATCTATGGCTTTTCTTTCCTAAAAGCTTTTCAGGCAACTTCCACAACCATTACCATTTCCCTTCCTCTTCTTCTTCTTTGGCAAAATGTAGGAATATATATAGGTGTTCTCCTTTGCATTCTCTAACCTAGTAACAATGTCAAACATTCCTCAGCAATATGTCCAACCTTTTTGCATCTTCTACAAATTTTTTCCAATATATCAAAACTGTTTCTTAGTGAAATTTGGCCTTTTTTTCACTTGAGGCTATCTCCTTTCTTGATAGATTCTCCCTCTAGACTCTTATCTCACATTCGTCTTTATTATAAGTCCATTACTCCAACAAACACTAACCTTGTGCCCATACTTACTACAGCACCAGTAAAATCCTCCAAATCTAAGTTTTTTTCTTTCAACAAATTCATATCCCCAATCTTCAGAACTTATTATGGCAACTATTTGTCCATCTTTAACAACCAATCATTTTTAGGTAGGATTTTTCTAGCTTGCTCAAGAAATTTCTTTTTTTATTTATTTAAAGAGTTTCTTTTTCCCTTTAGCACTTGAATTGCCAACTTTAGAATAATTGGATTGCTTTTGTTCTCCTCCTTGGGACCAGCTCATCATCATCATCACTGTTTACTTCTTTTCTCTTTGGGCAATCCACTATAAAGTGCTTATGCCTCCACAACTAAAGCACTTCAAGGGTGATTTGCCCTTATACTGCCCTTTTTCTTTCCTTATTTTTTGATGATATATGTCATAACTTTATCAAGTTTAGTATCACCATCTTCTACTTCAAAGTTGCTGTCAGATTCTTCTTATTGTTCTTTAATCTTTAATTTATTCATTACCTTGAAGGCCAACTCCTTCTTTGCCTTAGGCTTCTTTTCTTTCTTCATTTGGCCTATTATCATTTAATAAGCCACTAATATGTCATGTAAATCATCCAGGTGTAGCATATCCAAATCTTTATCTTTTATGGAGGAAACTTTAGCATTCAAAGCTTCTTGTAAGGTTCTAAGTATCTATTTTACCACAATAACATTTTTTATCTCCTCGCCTAACTTCTAATGGAGCATACAATTTCTTTTACTCTTGTAAAGAAGTCATCATAGATTCATCATTTAGCATCTTTATGTCTTTAAATCTGCTCTTATAGATTTATAGCTTGACTTCCTTCACAACCTTGTCTCCTTTATAAATATTCTTCAATTTGTCCCAAATTTGTTTGGATGTATTGCACCCCATCACTTTTGTGAATTCTTTATCTGATACAGAGGCATATAAAGCATATATAGTTTTTTCATCATACTATAAATTCTTCTTATCAGTAGACATCATAACAATAGCTTCAATAGTAGGAGTGATGAGGACCTTCATAGGTCTCACACTGAAAGAGGGAAGGGGTGAATTAGTGTAAGATGCTCACTATTTATAAATCTTTCCAAATTAACCTCTATGACTTGTTAGAGTTGATAATCTAATTTTTATCTTTACATGAGAGTGACCATACGGATATTAATCAAATGCAAGCACCTAAGAACACATGACAATTTTTATGTGGTTCACCCAAAATGTGTTAGCTATGTCCACAGTATGATAGAATCACTCCTAACTCACACAATCCACTCTTTTCATCAAGGGATACAGTCATGTTATGAAAGGATCACTCCTTAACCACTTACCATGATCTCCTGATCACTTGATGAGTTAATCTTCTGATCACTCGAAAGTTTGATCTCCCGATCACTAAAAGAGTTGATCTCTCATTCACTCTAAGGTTTGATCTCTCAATCACTAGATGATTTGATCTCCTGATCAATCCAAGGGTCTCCTACCCTTTTTAAGCAATATATAAAAGGTTTATAATGAAAACTTTCCTAAGAAAGATCACTCAATGTACACAGGCTGTTGTTGTAGAAAATGGATCTTTTCCTTTCCTTACTACTAATCTTTGCTCAGGCTTTGCCAATCTCTTCTCTGCAGGTTATCTCTACTATAAGTTCTCTCCCTTGCTATTGGTACTACCTCCTTCGGCCTTTGTAGGTTTTCTCCTCTGTTACTAGTGTTGCTTGCTTTTGTCATGGTAGGTTCCTTTTCCTGCTACCAATGCTATCTCATCAACTACCTTGGCAGGTTACCTTACCTGCTTACTGGTGCTACCTCTCCTACTACCTTAGCAAGTTGCCTTACTTGCTACCTTGGTAGGTTCTCTTCCCCAACTGCCGATGCTACCTACCTTGCTATTAGGGCATGTTTTCTCCTCTGCTGCTACAAGCTACCGAACTTGCTGCCAGGGCATATTTTCTCCCTGTAACTACAAGCTACCAAACCTACTATCAGGGCATGTTTTCTCCCCTGCTACTACAAGCTGCTGGACTTGCTATTGAGGTATGTTTTCTTCCCTGCTGCTAAAAGCTACTGGACCTACTGCTGGTTGTGTCTGCACTCACTGTTATTACTGGCTGCTATAATTTGCTGGATGTGCTGATGTAGGTTATGCTACTACAAGCTACTAGATGTGCTACTACAAATTGTGCTATTGTAGGTTATGCTGCTACAAGTTGTGCCTACTACTAGTCATGCCTACAAGCTATTGGTTTCTCCTTGGTTTACTACTTACCCTTGCTATTATTGCTTGTTATTTTTGAGTTTGTTGCTTGCCCTTATTGCAATTGCTACTGCTGGTTATGCTTGCTATTGCACTTGCTGATATTGCTACTATTAGTTATGCTTGCTATTACACTTACTGGTATTGTTGCCAATTGCTATACCTCTCCTTAAGTGGTTGTTGTAACTTCTTCCTTGGGTGGTTGTTACAACTCCTCCCTTTGGTTTGGCCATCTGCTACCTTCATCTTCTCTTTTTTTATGAGGATCCTTTTAAGTCTCACACTGAGAGGAAGGGTGAATTAGTGTGAGATATTTACCTTTTACAAATCTATCCAGATTTAACCTTTGTGATTTATTATAGCCAATGATCTAATATTTATTTCTTCTTTATGTGAGAGTGGTTGTATGGATATCAATCAAATGTAAGCACCCATGAATAACAACAATTTTTACATGGTTCACCCACAATGTGTGAGCTATGTTCACGGTGTGATAGGATCACTCCTAAATCACATAATCTACTCTTATTATTAAGGGATACAATAATGTTATAGAAGGATCACTCCTTAACCACTTATAATGATCTCCCGATTAAGGAGTTGATCTCCGAATCACTCCAAGGGTATCCCACCCTTTTTCAACAAGTTTATCAAGAGTTGAGTAATTAACTCTTTCTTGATAAGGATCACTCAATATGCACAGGCTACTACTGCAAAACATGGATCTTCTCCTTCCTTTACTACTAATGTTGCCTACCCTGCAGCCAATGCTACTTACCTTGATGCCAGGGCAAGTTTTCTCCTCTACTTCAACAAGCTATCAGACCTGCTGTTATTACTGCCTGCATGTGCTACTATAGTTGCCTGTATGGTTTGCTATCATTACCTGTATGTGTTGCTATTGCTACCTACATATACTGCTGTTGCTGCCTACACATTCTACTGTTGTTACTTGCATGTGTTGGTATGGCTACTTGTACATTTTTTTATTGCTACCTACACATGCTATTTGCATTATCCTTGCTTTCTCCCATTGCTGCAATTGCTAATTATGATTGCTGCTGGTCACGTCTGCTGCAAGTTGCTAAATGTGCTACTGGTGTTGAAATTTGCAATTGGTAGTTTTTAATTGCACTTTCTGATTTACCTGCACCTTTTGCTCAAACCTTAGTGCTACTCCTACAATCTATAGTTGCTAATTTGCCTGCTCCTTCTGCCTAGACCTTACTACTGCTTTTTTTGCCTGAACCTTGCTACTACTCCTAAAATCTACAGTTATTGGTTTGCTTGCACCTTCTGTCAAGACCTTGCTATTGTTCTTGTAATCTGTAGTTGCTGGTTTGCCTACTGAACATGCTATAACTATTGGAATTGCTTACTAGACATGCTACAATTACTGGAATTGTGAGTTGCTACTGGTTGTTGCAGGCTGCTACTAATGTTACAAGTTATTACTGGTTGTTGTGGGCTGCTACTGGTATAGCTCCCTACTGACGAGAACCATAAAAATGATGGGTGGAAGGCTTCAATGGATGCAAGAGATCCATTGCACATTCTATAAGGCCTAATAACACGAGCTAGAGTTTCAATGGATGCAAGAGACCCATTGCACATTCCAGAAGGCCCAATAACACAAGATAGAGCCAAACAAATTAAAGAAGCACTAAATGGGCTAATTTAGGACATTCAGGTCAACCAAGCTTCAAATGGTGCAAATTCAAGTTTGACAAAGAGTCCAAACCTAATTAATATAATTAGAATACTTAATAGGTCAAACTACGTAATAGCATTTCCTCCTAAATAAGAGTTTATTGTCTATGTTGGAATTTGTTCATATTTAGGAATTCCTCTAAAATAAGGATTTGTCCTAAGTAGGAATTTGTGCCTTTTTAGGATTGCTATCTTAGCCTATAAATAGGCACCCCATATAAGCTCTGGGAAATCAAACAACTTTGAGTGAAATAGAAAGTAAGGTTTTTTTTCATTAAAGACTAAAGAACTTATTAAGAGGTACTTCTTCTTATGGCATTCCAATTGACTTATCACTCCTAATTCCTTTCATTTCTAGAGTGTGGCATCCATATCCTTCTTAAATACCCTAGGTTTGTGTTCCCTCGAAGGGTAGGTCTAGGGTTTGTGATATTAAACTCTAGTTTAGTTTTCTTGGTTGTTCTTTGATTCCTTGTGTGCGTTGGGTCCCTAAGCCACATCATTTTGGGTTTACACATCAATTCGTATCAAAGCCTAGTTCTAAATCAAGTTGACTCCACTCACTCTTCAATTTTCTACCTTGTAATTTATTTATTTCTGTTTAATTTGCCTATTATGTGCATTACCATTCAAATGCACAAATATGTTTATTTACAATCCTTCTCTCTTTACTTGTTTGTTTAAGCTCATAAACATGCTAATTTCAATTCCAATTGCTGTATCTAAGTAGCCTATTATTGTTTTTGTGTTGAAAATAAAAAAAAAGAAAGAAAACATCAAATTCAAGTTATTGATAAGGTTAACAATCTAGTCATATTAGCCACAATAATAATAAAGTTTTTTTCGTTCAACTCCAATTCTACCATCTATTTTCCTATTTTGTTGCCCACGTTTGTCCTCTAGGTTATACCACTTACTATCCTAATTTTGTGAGTTTAGTTCATTAAATTTGTGTCTTGACATCCTTTTTTGTTTTTGATTCCTTGTTCTCTAATTTGTTCAATTCTACGCCATTTATCTTATTTTGTTTAAAATCAATACCCTTTATTTATGTTGTTTAGTTCTTTATAGAGTTGAAAGGGAAAATACAAGTGGTAAAAGGTAAGAGTGAAAGTTCATATAAAGAAAAAGTCATAAAGAGTGTAAACACAAGGGAGTGTGACACCATCTTTTAAGTGATACACGTGAAAGAGTGTTCTATAAGGTATCCTATTTGTTTTATGTAGAAGTAATACTATGACATCCAAAGACAAAGGTGCAACTCAGGAGGAAGCTAGTGATGTGTCCTTTATGATCAAATCTATGCAACAATAATTTGAGCGGATGAATACCAAATCTGATGATATAAGGGAAAGGATAGAGGAGTAAGCTAATACAATAGCAGAGTTGCAAAGGAGACATAGGGAATATGAGGCTCCTAAAGCAAGAGGGCAGTTGAGACGTGCCTAGGACCATGAAGATGATGTAGAAGATAATGAATTTGACAATGAAACTACAATGGTTAGAACTGTTAACAATAGAAGGGATCAAAGAGAATTTGGGAGGCAAGGCACCTACTACCATAATTGGATAGTATTAAAATGACAATTCCTCCATTCCAAGGTAAGAATGATCCTGATACATACCTAGAATGGGAGAAGAAGGTTGAATTGGTTTTTGACTACCATAACTTTTTCGAGGAGAAAAAGGTAAAGCTTATTGTAGTTAAATTTACTGATTATGCTATTATTTGATGGGATCAACTTGTTTTGACTAAGAGAAGGAACCATGAGCAGCCTATTGATGCATGGGAGGAGATGAAGGCTATCATGAGGAGGAGGTTTGTCCCTAATCACTATTACAAAGAGTTGTACCAAAGGCTATAAAGGCTCACTTAGGGCACCAAAAGTGTGGAGGACTACTACAAGGAGATAGAGATTACCATGATTAAGGCAAATGTAGAAGAAGACAGAGAGGCAACCATGGCTCAATTTTTGTAAGGGCTAAATAGGGACATTGCAAACATGGTTGAATTGCAACACTATATGGAATTAGAAAACATGGTGCACATGGTAATGAAAGTTGAAAGGCAATTTAAACAAAAGGGCTCCACACAGTTTGGATAGAATTCAGGTTCTACCTTATCTTTGAAGCTAAATTGGAGTAAAAGGGATAAGATGGCCAATTACAAGTCTAAAGCTGAGCTATCCAAGCACAAGGATATGGGTTTTAGCAAGGAGACAGGTAAATTTGAATCCCAACCGAGTATAAATAAAGATGTTAAACGTTTTAAGTGTTTGGGTAGAGGTCACATTACATCTCAATGTCCAAATAAATGTGTGATGATCTTGAGAACTAACGGTGATGTTGAAACTAAAAGTAAATCAGATGATGATTCTGTGCCATCATTAGAGGGTGAAAGTGATGGAGAGAAGTATTTGGTTAACGAAGTAGCTCTCTTTACAAGGCGAGCATTGCGTGTGCAAGTAGAGGAAGAAAATGAGATGCAACGAGATAACATCTTTCAAACAAGGTTTCTCATCAAAGATAAGGTATGTACTATGATTATTGATGGTGGGAGTTGCACTAATGTTACTAGCACAACTATAGTTGAGAAGTTGGATTTACCTACTAAGAAGCATCTTAGACCATATAAGCTTTAGTGTTTGAATGAGAGTGGTGAAGTAAGGGTAAATAAGCAAGTGCTCATACCATTTTCTATCGGAAGGTACTATGATGAAATTTTATGTTATGTTGTACCTATACCTGCGAGACATATTCTATTACGCAGACCATGGAAATTTGATAAGCGAGTTATGCATGATGGCTTCAAGAATCGATATTCCTTTGTAATGAATGAAAAACATGTCACTCTTGTACCATTTTCACCTCAACAAGCTTATAAAGATCAATTAAGGATTAAAAATGAGACTGAACAAACAAAAAAGATTGATAAAAGAGAAAAGAGAGGAGAAAACATAAGGACACAAGAGAAAGAAAAGAAAAGAGAAAGTCTCGATGCAAAAGGAAGTGATGTCAAAAGAGCATTATATGCCAAATAGGCTATGAATATACTTTTGTACAAGGAGGCTTATTTTAATACTAACAAGTTTGAACCATCTTTGCCTAGTGTTGTTATTGTTCTATTGTAGGAATTTGAAGATGTATTCCCTGACGATGTCCCAAGTGGATTGCCACCTAATAGAGGAATTGAGCATCAAATTGATTTCATCCTGAGTGCATTCATCCTTAACCAACTAACATATAAGAGTAATCCTGAGGATACAAAAGAGCTTCAAAGGTAGGTTGAGGAGCTTATGTCCAAAGGATATGTGAGGGAAAGAATGAGTCCTTGTGTTGTTCCTGTCCTACTTGTACCTAAAAAAGATGGGACTTGGAAGATGTGTGTTGATTGTCAAGCAATCAACAAAATCACTGTAAAGTATCATCACCCGATACCTAGATTAGATGACATATTGGATGAATTGCATGGGTCATGTGTCTATTCTAGGATTGATTTAAAAAGTGGATATCATTAGATTAGGATGAGAGAGGGAGATGAGTGGAAAACAACTTTCAAAACTAAGTATAGGTTATATGAGTGGCTTGTTATGCCATTTGGTCTCACTAATGCACCAAGTACTTTTATGTGACTGATGAATCATGTTTTACATGCATTCATTAGTAAATTTGTAGTTGTGTATTTTAATGATATTTTGGTTCATAGTAAAACCCTAAAAGATCATCTTGATAATTTATGTTCTATTGTAAGTGTTTTACGTTTTGAGAAATTGTATGCTAACTTACACAAATGTTCCTTTTGTACTAATCAAATCACTTTTTTGGTTATGTTGTTAGTGCTAAAGGTGTTAAGGTTGACGAGGAAAAAGTTAAGGCAATTTGTGATTGGCCTACACCTAAGTCAACTAGTGACGTATGTAGCTTTCATGGTCTAGCTAGATTCTATAGACGCTTTGTTAAAGACTTTAGCACCATTGTCGCACCACTCACTGAGCTTATCAAAAAGAACATAAGTTTTAGGTGAGGTAATGACCAAGACATGGCTTTTAATTGCATTAAGGAAACATTAAGTTCTACACCCTTATTTGCTTTACCTAACTTTGCAAAAGCTTTCGAGATTGAGTGTGATGCTTTAGGTAGTGGCATTAGGGCTGTTTTTATGCAGGAAAGGCACCCAATTGCTTACTTTAGTAAAAGGCTAAGTGGAGCAAGCCTCAATTATCCTACTTATGATAAAGAGGTGTATGCATTGGTACGGGCTTTGGAGACATAGCAACATTACCTTTGGCCCAAGGAGTTTGTCATTTATACTGACCATGAATCTTTGAAGCACTTAAAGGGGCAAGGAAAGTTGAACAAAAGACATGCCAAGTGGATTGAATTCATTAAGACCTTTCCCTACATCATCTAATATAAACAAGGTAAGGAAAATGTGGTAGTTGATGCATTATCTCGCAGGTATGCCCTTATCTTTACACTTACTACAAACTTATTAGGATTTAAACATATTAAGGATTTATATATGAATGATCTTGACTTTGCTAATGTGTATGAAGCATGTGAGGCGTCAGCCTTTGAGAAGTTTTATAGGCATAAGTGTTTCTTATTTAGGGAAAATCGTTTATGCATGCTATGAGTTCTTTGAGAGAGTTGGTTGTAAGAAAAGCTCATGAGGGTGGTCTAATGGGTCATTTTGGAGTTAGGAAAACCCTAGATGTCCTAAATGAACATTTCTTTTGGCCACACATGAAATGAGATGTTGAGAGGATATATGCGAAATGCAAAACATGAAAACAAGCTAAATTTATAGTTTTACCTCATGGCTTGTATACCCTTTTACCCATACATAACCATCCTTGGGTTGATTTATCTATGGACTTTGTACTAGGATTGCCACAAACAAAAAGGGGAAGGGATTCTATATTTATTATTATTGATAGATTTTCAAAGATGACACTTTATCCTATGTCATAAAACTGATGATGAAAACAATGTGGTTGACTTGTTTTTTTAAAGAAGTAGTATGTTTGCATGGCATGCCATGAAGCATTGTTTCAGACTGGGATACAAAGTTCTTAAGCTATTTCTAGAAGACTTTGTAGGGTAAGTTAGGTACTAAGCTATTGTTTTCAACTACTTGTTATCCACAAACTGATGGGCAAACTGAGGTAGTTAATTGAACTCTTTCTACTCTTTTGCGTGTTATTATTCAAACAAATTTGAAAATATAGGAAGATTGTTTACCACATGTCGAGTTATAATAGGAGTGTTCATTCTACTAGTAGTTACTCTCCATTTGAAATTGTATACGGTTTTAATCCATTGACTCCTTTGGATTTGGTACCCATACATGTCAATGAGTATGCTAACTTAGATGGTGAACACATGGCTGACATGATAAAAAAATTACGTGAGAAGGTGTATTGAAAAACTAACTAAGCAACATGCATCTCATGTCAACAAGGAATGAAAAAAGGTGGTGTTTGAACCTGGTGATTGGGTTTAGGTGCATATACACAAGGAACAGTTCCCAGCTTAGAGGCGTTCGAAGCTACAACCTAAAGGAGATGGTCCCTTTCAAGTTGTACCCTGAATTAAAGACAATGCTTATAAGTTGGACCTTTTTGGTGAGTATAATGTGAGTGCAACTTTTAACATTTCTAATCTTTCCCCTTTTGATGTAGGTGATGATTCGAGGATGAATCCTTTTTAGAGGAGGGGGAATGATGAGAACCATAGAGATGATGGGTAGAAGGTTTCAATGGATGCAAGAGGTCCATTGCACATTCCAAAAGGCCCAATAACACGAGCTAGAGCTTTAATAAATGCAAAAGATCCATTGCACATTCCAAAAGGCCTAATAACACAAGCTAGAGCCAAAAAGATTAAAGAAGTACTAAATGGGTTGATTCAGGACATTTAGGCCAACCAATCTTCAAATGGTGCAAATTCAAGTTTAACAAAGAGTCCAGCCTTAATTAATATAATTAAAATACTTAATAGGTCAGACTAAGTAATAGCATTCTCTCCAAAATAGGATTTTATTGTCTATATTAGAATTTGTTCATATTTAGGAATTCCTCCAAAATAAGGATTTGTCCTAAGTAGGAATTTGTGCCTCTTTAGGATTGCTATCTTAGCCTATAAATAGGCATCCCTTGTAAGCTATGGGATATCAAACAACTTTAAGTGATAGAAAGCAAGGGTTTTTTTTTTCTCTCAGTTCTTTTAATTACTAAAGAACTTATTAAGAGGTACTTCTTCTTATGGCATTCCAATCAACTTATCACTCCCAATTCCTTTCTTTTCTAGAGTGTGGTGTCCATATTCTTCTTAAATACCCTAGGTTCGTGGCCCTTCGAAGGGTGGGTTTAGGGTTTGTGATATTAAATTCTAGTTTAGCTTTCCTAGTTGTTCTTTGATTCCTTGTGTGCGTTGGGTCCCTAAGCCACGTCTTTTTGAGGTTTTCTGCATCACCTGCCCTTGTTGCAATAAGTTCCTTATCCTTTTGGATTAGCTGGCTGCTGCCTTCTTCTTTCTTTGGTGTGGCTACTACATATCCTTTCTTCTAGTTTGGTGTGGCTATTAATTACTGAACCTCCTCCTTTGATTGGTGTGGCTGCCTCCTTTGTTAATTGTTGCTGTCACCTCTTCTTTGGCTGGCTATTGCACTCTCCTTAATTGGTTTGGTTTTCCGACTACTCCTCTCCTTGGTATGGTTAATTGCTACACCTTCTTCTTAATATGATTGGATGCTACACCTCTCCTTCATATGGTCGGTTGTTGCACCTCTCCCTGGTGTGGCCAGCTGTTGCACCTTTCCTTATGGTGACCAGCTACTTTTATCCTTTTCTACACCTCTCTTAGCCAATTGTTACAATTAGGTTTGTCGTTCTCTCTTAAAATTCTACAGCACACACACTTCTCTTGCAAGGTGCATGGGGTTACTTATGAAGTCTTGAGATTAAGGTTAAATATTCATCAACGGTCAGCATTGATTTCTAAAGGTTGCTCTATAATCAATGGCCAGATTTGATTCATAAAATTTAGGAT
Source organism: Ceriops zippeliana (assembly GCA_037897445.1). NCBI lineage: Eukaryota > Viridiplantae > Streptophyta > Magnoliopsida > Malpighiales > Rhizophoraceae > Ceriops > Ceriops zippeliana. The sequence continues at coordinate 4,211,887 of JBAPLH010000155.1, forward strand.
CAATGGTCAATATTGACTTTCTTTACAGTCAAAACACCACCAACAATTTAAATCAACTCATCATTTTTGGCAGTGCAAGGTAAGGTTGGGAACATCCTTGTTTGGACCTTACTTTCTATCCTCATTTTTGGCAACATCATCTTCCTTAACCCTTGAATAAATCAGCTGCTAATACTTTGTAAATGCAATAAACACATCTCAAAAGTACTTATAACATCAAATCAACAAGGACACATATATAAAATGCTATTAACAACAAATCCAACATTAGTCATCGAAGATAGACTCAACAAATTATAATTAAATAATGTTTTTCTTGTTGTACAAGAGAGAGTATCAATACAAGGGCATCTTGAAGATCAACCTTAAGGATTTGATATATCTCAGTTGCATTTAGTTATTTTTTGTTGTTAGACTTGAGGAGAAAGTCAAAAGTCAAATAAGTCTTAATTTGCTCATCTTTATTTAGTCATGCATGTTAATGGAGCCCGTGAGCTTTTGTTCTTGTTATTTTGGTATGCTATAATCCAAAAGCAAATTACTTCTTTAGATTTTTTGTTTGTATTTTTGGTTAAGTAAAATTTGTCATGCCCCATATCATGACTATACCTATGTTATCAAGAGGGAAACTCCATAAAAGCTACAAAAAAACAATGAAATTGATGATTTTACTTTCTAATTATGTGAATTTTTTTTGCTCTATCTACAACTTTTATTTTCTTTGATAAGTTTTTGTTTTTTATAAATAAAGTAAAAATAAAAATAAAATAAAATATTAAATAATACTTTTAAAAAAATATATTCATAAGATTCACTACAATTAAAATAATGAAAGTAACATTTTTTATTATAATAAAATTTATAGTTAAAAATAAAATTTTCCGTTTCATTTCTTTTATTAACTTTTACACACACACACACACACCAATTCATCAAGTCAACCTAAGCTAAAAAAAATTTTGAATTGTTGAATCTTGGGTTATTTCTAGGTTGAATTTGATAAAATGTTGAAAGGAAAAAAACCCATTGAACTTATATTTTCTGATAAATTTAGAATGAATTGACTGACAAATTTGTGTTTTCATAATTTATCAAGTTATATGCAGATAGATATAAATACGCGGATACCGCGATACTTTTACCACAATCTCTTCGGTGCTCGTCCGGGTGATGTGCTTGGTTTTTCTTATTAGAAGCAAAACCAGGAATTTTTATCTCCAATTATTTAGCTTTCATTGAGATAACTCAACCTAGTTGGGTAAACCAAAACTTGAAAAGGCACAATTGGACCATCTCGACCTGGTTGTGTAAACCAAAACTTAGAAAGGCAGAGGAAATCAACACAATAACAAACAACGCGTTAAACATAAGACTTTTCTGTTATGGGATGTGAGGATGAATCAAATGTTCATAATTTTATCCCTATTTTTATATAGCTAATTTCCCTACAACTCAAATCTGTGATTTGTAAGGTCACATTAAAATAACATTATTACTACACCAAACTTCTTCCTTTGTCAGGCACAACCGTACGCGTGGACCAAAATAGAAGAAAAGGTTAATGGTATTTCTCGCTTAAAATTTTTCAACATCCAGCTGACCAACAAAGAGTTAAAAAAAAAAAAGATTCTGAGTTCAAGCAAGCAACTGAAATTAAGAATTAGCCACAAAAAAGATTCCCAAGTTCTAAAAATAATAGCTGCTGTTAACATCCACAACATACTTCTTATTTGCTAGTAAAGTGTGAAAACAAATTAGGTCTTCAAGAACAGCAGACCGACTTTTTTTTAAGCAAATGACCTCAGTACCTGTGGGCCAATTTCTCCTTTTCCTTGTAGTACTGAACATACCTGTATAACATATGAAAGCGGGAAAACATGATTAGGTCAAACTGATGTTACTAAGGAAGAAAATGAATTATGAGAGACTTGAAAGCTTTTACAATCCAGTGGTTGGGGGGGGGGTAAACAAAATAGTATATACAGTTATAGCTTTGTTATTGATCCCAATCCACCGCCCCCCCCCCCCCAACAAAAAAAAGCAACCATATTCACTTGATCCAAGTCTAATGAACTCTTTTGCTTGGCAGTGTACCCCCAAGAGTTTTCCTGATTTAAGGTGATTTCTTAATGGTGGTATCACATATTGGGGAATCTTTCAAATCTCCAAAATCACAAGCATCATGGCAAAGTTCAAAGAAACACTCCCATGTGTGTTTATATAAATATGTTGAGGACCTGAGTTAAAAGCACTTGAAAAAGGATGTAATGGAATCAGGAACAGAAAAATATTGAAAGATGATTTTCACTATATCTATGCCATAAAAAGCACCACAAAATGGACTCTGTGACATGCTAATAGAAAAGCACTCAAGAACATCTTACATACAAGGAAGTGCAATTTTATCAAGAATATGATAAATACGAAAGAATTTTTAAACTCTGACTGTTTCCTCAAAGTAAAAAGGCATATTTCCCTCAAAGTAGTGAAACTGGAAAAAGACTTGAGCTCTTATAGCATGTTACACAAAATTTACATTCCAACAGATCCTGAATCTGCATTTTCATAGCAGCATGATGAGATATAATTTCTAGTACACAAAGTATTTCAAACCATGAAACATGAATGGTACTGCTAAAGAGTATCAAGAAAAGTTGCAAAAGTTTGGTACACCCGTTTGCCCACCAAAAGATGTTTTATGATTTATATACAATGTTAATGGCTTCAGGTCACAAATTGAGTAATACTGTAACTTAAATAGGCTTCTTCTTGTTGCATAAAGGTTTCAGGGCATGAGTATTCGTGCCATCCTACTGTTAATGCTCAGAGTTGAAGAATAAAGTAATATCAAGGAGAAGAAATTAGCATTCAAGAAGAGGGAAATCACTAAAACAACGGGGAGAATATGAAAAAGCATTTGGAAAGGCTTCTGTTATTTCTGAGCACATTTCTGGTACAGGAGTGCTGTTTATTAATCAGAACACTAACAAGGAATGAATGACTGAGATGAAAATGGATCTTTACTTCTAGATTTGTCATTTCACTCTCATTGTTCAATGCTAACTAACAGCTACAAACAATAACAGTGACAACAACAAACCATAACATGTTTCCCTCCATTCAGCTAGCCTTGTCCAAGTGTTTTTAAAGGCAATAAGCCCCTTGAAAGGGTTAAGGCTCTTGGAGCCTTACGCATAAGGCGCAAGTTGCAAGGTGTAGGTAGGCACACAAAGAAAAATAATCCTAGATTGTCAAAAGAGACATATTTAAGAGCTCACGGTAACAAAAAAAGAGTTTTTAGTTGAATGAAACAAAAAAATATAAAATAAATAGGTGAAACAGAAGAGAGAGACAGCTGTGAGAGTGATAGATATGAAAGACTGAATAAAATGAGAGCATGCATGAGTGGGAAAAGAAGAAACCGAGTAACAGACTATGTAGAGATAGATAGCGGACACAAATCTGAGATTTTGATAGAATAAAATAATAAAGCATAAAAACCACAACAGAGGATAAACAAGCATAGTGAAAAACACCATCTCATAGACTTTTATCCTAACAGTAAGGGTTTAACCTTATCTTTATCCTAAAGGGGTAATATGCTCTAAGGTCTATCAGTTGGACAAGAATGCCTATGTTCCACAAGAAGTGAGCTTTTTAAGTGCCTCATACATGAAGAAGTCTTGTGCCTCTTGCACCTTAGGTGCCCCTAAGAGAACCCACCTTGCATAGGAACCAGAAAGTGCCAGACTCTTTGCACCCTGTGCCTAAGGCACAGCATCTCCAAAACAGTCCATTCTATCTCAGCAATCTGATAATGGGGATATCAGTATGGCCTCACATTCAACGGCTGTGAATATGGTTTGAGATAATATCATGGTCATGATTTCTTTTGAGAGCAATGAGGTTAGTTCAACAAATGCATCTGAAAAATGCTCTAAGACTAGTATAAGTCACCAAAGTCAAAAAGTGAGCATAATACCAGCTTCCTCCTTCCCCTCAAGTAAATTCTGTAATTTGTGCCACGAAATTAACTTCACAGCTGCCATTTTCGGGATTAGCAAAAGCTCCACAGGTTTACCATCTTTCACAAAAGACAACTTCATATGGCAGAACTAAAAAAAGAAAGGACTATGGAGTTTCAACCAATCTAATCCCAATCAGCAAGAATTCTCAAATCAGCTATAAATCTATGCTCTTCCATCCTCCTCGAGTCCAGCACTCCTCTTTACTAATAACTAGTTTCTGCCTATTGGCCACTGTCCACTAAGCATTGCATTCCTTTAGCAATTCCAGCATCTAGGAAATTGTTGATGCTGCCCAAGTCAATCAGAATCACCAACTTTCTTTTCCCTACTTGTCCTCTAAACTTCATCATGTTTTGCCCCAGTGTTTCAATAATTGCATTCACAGATAATCACATTTGAGTATAATTTAAGTCAACCACTTTGGGTTCTGATCCTCTTTTCTTCTACAAGGTCACACTAATGAATTTCATGCGCCCATCCAGAGACTGTTCATTAACAAATCAGTGACCAGGAAAATACCCACCTCCAAATCAAAAGCAATGCCCAGGTTTTAGCACAAAATCCATAGATTTGTTAGGCACAACCAACACATTAAGATTTACAAGTTTGTTTCCTGAGATTGACTCCGGTGACAAATTAGAAAGACCAAGCATACTTTTTGGATTAGCAGACAAAACACAAAAGTGGATTGGTCACAATTACTACTCCTATAAGTAAGTCTCTATGCAGCTAAAATTTTACATCCTATGTCTTGGAGTCAATTCTATGAATTAGCTAGTTAAAATAAATATCCATCTGTCGAGTATCAATCAGAGATTGATACTCTTCATTAAGGCCCAAAGCTCCTCAAATCATTATTGATACTCTGCCACATAACCTTTTTTGCATAAAATTGTTTAATTATTCCACAACATCCACCAAACTACTATTTCTGAATTCTCATACAACTCTTCTGCAAAAGTTTCACAGTTAAAATAGGTATAACTGACCAACCATCTTCGGAACCATAACTCTTATTTGTTTCAAAACAACCAAACAAAAAAAAAACGGGAAAAGCATCGTCTGCCTCCACTTTATGACTCTGTGTCTTCAAATCAAAATACTACAAAAGCACCCTTCTAATCCACAATGGCGTAATGCAATGCTCACACCAGTATTACTTCAACTAGTAGGAATTCTTCAGGAGTACACTGATCTCAAACTCCATCTAATTTTTCGGATCGGTGGTTATGTAGAGGGTTTCTGGGTATGTAGGGTACCCGTGCTGCCCCCATCTCTCCATCTAATCAACCGTCCTTCTTTTCCAGCATATAAGGGTATGTTGGGTACGTAGCACCGCACCACCATGAGGTGGGGGCAGATCAGAAAGTATCATCACTAATCTTATTATTCCATATCCATACAAAAATGAAATGATGACAAAGTGAAAAACAAAATCAGAGAAACAAAATCACAGAAAGAAAGAGTGAAAGAAGAGAAAATAAAAAGGAGGGAGGGATTGGCAAAGAGATACAGACGAGTAGGTGCCGACGATAGGGCCGAGAAAGAAGAGAGCGCTGATCCAGTTCTCAGAGACCTTGTGGTGGATCTTGTTCGGAAGGTCACTCCAGAGTCCCTTCATCACCTTCTGCTGGAACGGAGACAGCGCGTACACGACCGCCTTCATCCTCACCGGCTGCTTCCCCATCGTTATCGCTATCGTTTCGATTCTACTTTGACCGATTGATTCCTTCCTACTCCCTCTCTCGCCGCCCCCCTCCCTTCTCCAATTATTCTTCTCCCTCTGCTCTCTCTCTCTCTCTCTCGCGTGCGCGCAACACAACCCCAATCACAATTTTATCAATTTCTATTTAATATTACAATTTCTAAATTCTAATTAGTATCTTTATATATTCTATTTAATATTACAATTAGGCTTTTATAATGGCCCATTTGTCCTACTTATTCGCTATTATATTATCATCACTACTACCGCCGCCGCCGCAACAACAACATCAAGGACCACGAGCCCGACCACGATCACTACGATAATAATAATAATAATAATAATAATAATAATAATAATAATTAATAAATATTAAATTGACTTAAAAATTATATCTTTAATTTTTTCAAACCTGGAATTTTAATATTAACCAAAAAAATATAAAATTTATTAAAATAAATAGAATTATTTTTGTAATATAATTTATAATATAATAAATTTTTAATAAATTAAAAAAATATTATTATTATATAAATAAAATCACTTATATACATATAAGTCCCATTAATATTTTTGGATGTGAACACCTTAAATTTTTAAATGTTTATTTGTAAACAATAATAATTAAAACACATACAAATTAGCTTAGCTCTCTTAAACATTGTGATATCATAAGCCATATTTCAAAATTTCAAGTTTGGTAGTTTTTTTATGATAATAAAATTTGACTATTTCTCCATCTCTTTCTTAGCTTATTAGAGTTTTCAAAATAAAAGGAATAAATAAAAAGTTAGTACCCTATGTATTTGAACCAAAAGAAATGTGTGGTTGCAAAATTATAGGATTATTAGACAAAAAAAATTCATAGAATAAAAGATTGTAACTATTGATGAAAAGTCATTACTACTTTTATAAATACTAAAGGTCTATCACCTTTTTAATATGAAATATTTTTCTTTTCTTCTCTTAATTTTTTATTATTCCATCAAAAGTCCTATTGTCAATAATATTGTTGCAAATATATTATAGATAAATTAAAAACTAATTCTAAAAATACATTAATTTCTCATGGGCTTGATTTTATTCTATGAGAAAATTCACATAAATTTCTATTACATATTAATGAAAGTAAATTTTACTTTATGAGAGTGACATTAGGTAGACGACTTGAAGTAATCTCTTTCAATTTTTAGTATAGCTCTAATTCGCACAAGCACAACTAGCTAACTCGTCGCTACTCATTGTCAACTTGTTCTCTCATTGTTTTAGCAATAATAGGAATTTCCTTCTTTACCATACATCCTTCATTATTCCTCAGCCTCATTCCCTTGTTGGTCTTTTTACCGTTGGTAGTTATATGAAAGTTTTGCTTTAAAGTTTGTTTTTGTATAGTTAAGGACTAATAAAGGAAGGGTGAAGTTCTCAATTTCACCATAAGATCTACTAGTTTGTGATATTGAAAGGGGGGTGAATCAATATCACACCCCTTAAAAAAATTCTGATAATTTAAGTCAAAGTATTATACTTTTTTAATACTTTAGCTCTTGTCAATATGTTGGTATATGAACAACTTCAAACTCTTCATAAAAGTGAACTCTTTCTCAGATTCAACTAAGATAGATCTATTGTTACTTACTAATCATAATAGTCTTCAAAATTGCCTTTCAGACACCTTGTCTATTAGACAAATTGGTTGTTTTTAATTAAGTCTTCTTTAGGTTATGAGTTTGATGATTCTTTAGTTGTATTCACAACTCAATACAAAACATAAAATGTATATTCAAAGTAAGGACATAAGAAATTTACGTAGTTCCGTCAACATGATGTATTCCACGATGGTAGAGTTTCTTCTTCTACCAAGATAATCCATTATACTTGAGAATATCTGTTGTTCTCACAGCCTTGTATAGGTTGTAATTGTTATCAACTAGGTTTAATTGTACAAGAAAGTAAAGCCACATAGAAGGGCAAGATAATGAATTTGCCCTATTAAGGTTTCATGGGAGAGTATATAAAGGCCAACATAAGAGAGTGAACAATGAAGTCGTCAGAAGAAGGAGAAAAAAAGAAAATTGAGCAAATTGGACCAGATAGGTGGAATGAGAGAAAAACCCGACGGCAAAAAACAGATGGTTGGCCAAATGAGAGAAACAGCTGAAAGGGGCTGGACAACTGGACGGCAAACCAAAAGAGTGAATCGACAAAATCCTATTCAGCCAACCAAAAGCACTATCGGCAGAACAGGGGAAAAAGAGAGAAAATATGAGATGACTAAAGGGGGTTGGATGGAAGACCGGAAGAGCAAAACGGTAAAGCTATTGGAAGAGAGAAAAATCATATACGGCAAAATCAAAGTGGATGGCGAAGGAGAGGAAAAACCTAACTGCGAAACAGGGAAAGGAAATACGGCCAACAGGAATACCACTGGCAGAATCGAGAGAGAGAGAGGATGAAAAGAGAGACACCACCGGAAGAGCAGATAGTAGATCTCTGATGGCGTGAGACAAATGGACAACATGGCAAAGGAGAGAAAACCAGCTGAAAGAGAGAAAACTAGAGATGGAAAAAGAAAGAGCTGATGGCAAAATAAGGGTGGACAAAGAAAAATAGACCATCGGATGGAAGAAAACAAGAAACAGATAGGTAAGGGTAGGCTGTGAAACAGTAAAGCCGTGAGACAAGGAGACGAGTGAGACCCTGAGACGGTGAAAGCAGGAGTTGTGTGAGACAACGTAGAGAAGAATTCAGCAAATCATCAGAAAGAACTCAACGTATTTTCAGATTTATTCAAGAAAGGTTAGAGAGTGTTGCAGTGAACTTTTAAGCAGCAATGGAGCAGCCTTTCAATTCAACAGAGGCAAGACAAGTTAAAAGAAGGGTAGACACAGAAAGTGACACTCTTTGTATCATACTTGCTTAGTAATTGCAATAGTAATTGGAATTCTTAAGTATAGTGGATATTTTCGGTAAGAAAGAGTCCCTACCACCGTGGATGTACGTCACATTGATGAAACCATGTAAATCTTATGTGTCCTTAATTTGCTTTACGTTTTATATTTTGAATTAAGTTGTGAATGCAGTTAAAGTATTAACCAACCCATAACCTAACGAAGACCTAAATAAGAACATCTAAATTATCTATTAGGCAAGGTGTCTGAAAAGTGACTTTGGGGACTATTATGATTAGTAGGTAGCAATAGATCTACCTTAGTCAAGTTTGAGAAAGAGTTCATTTTTAAGAGAGGTTGAAGTTGTTCACTTACCTGTGAATTACAAATTATGGTGATATTGATTTGCCCCCCCTCTCAGTGTCATAAACTAGTAGATCTTAGGGAGAAGTCAAGAACTTCAATTAGTATCAGAGCACAAGTTCACTAGTTTAAAGCTTAACAGCTTGGTGTACTAATTTGAAGGGATCTAGATGTTTGACTTGTTCAGCATATTGAGAAATGGAATTCGGCACCTGCACTAGCACCACTTACAATAAGAAGATTCTAATCTTTAATGGAACCAACTACCATATATGGAGAGTAAGAACGCAAGTGATATTTGCAACCATGGGCATGAAAGTGGTGAAATGCATACAGGAGGGTTTTGTGACTCTGAAAGAAGGTAAAGACCCAACCCAAGAGGAGTTAAGGTAGTTCGAGATAAATGGGAAGGCCTTAAATGTCATCATTTCAGCATTGATAGATATTGAGTATGCTAAAGTTATGGACATCAAATCTGCCAAGGAGATATGAGACTGATTGTAAAAAGTCTATGAAGGTGATGGCAGAATGAAAGAGGGCAAGCTTCAAGTGTTCAAATCTCTCAGAATGCAGAAAAATGAGACAATCCAAGAGTTCTTCACTAAGGTTATTGATGCTATAAATGATCTTAGAATTCATGGGAAGAACAAGAAGGACTCATCCATTATGAAGAAATTCTAAGAATTCTGCCTGAGAGGTTTGCCTTAAAGGTGGCAGCCATAGAGGAGAGTAGAGATCTCAATTCTATGTCTCTACATGATCTACAGTGCAATCTCCTTGCATATGAGATGAGGATAAAGTCAGCTGAAAACTCTGCAACAATGAAGGTATCAAAGGAGGCAGCTTTTAAAGCTATGAAGCACTTGAAGATAAAAGAAGAGGAAGAATCATCCTATGAGGATGATGATGATGAGGAGGAGGAAAAAAGTGAAGGTGAAGTATTGGCTTACTTCACAAGGAAATTCAAAAAGGGGTCTAAGAAGGGAAAAGGACAGTTGTCCTTGAGATGTTATCCTTGTGCACAGACTGAATACTTTGCTTCTCAGTGCAAAGTGAAACTTGATGATGAAGATGAGGATGGTGATGATAAGCAAAATTCAAGATGGAAAAGATCATCATTCAAATCAAACAAGTCCAGTAAGAAGATTGTTAACCTACAGAGGAAGAAAAGAAGCTTATTCAAGAGTTATGTGGGTCAGACAAAAGAAGCTGATGAGGAGGAAGATGAAGGCTCATTAGATGAGCATGTCTTTATGACATCAGCATAAGGTGGTAGCTTAACCTCTAAAGAGGAAGAGGAGGAAGTTGATGAAGAAGAGCTAGATCTTTAAGCTGAGTTGGAAGCAGCTTCAAAGGAGATAATCAGAAGGGGTAGAACCATAAGAAGGTTAGAGGCTTTTGTTCCCACAGCCTTATATGGGTTGTAATTATTGTCAACTAGGTTAAGTGTACAAGAAAGTAAAGCCACATGGAAGGGCAAGAAGGTAAAAGTCACATGGAGGGATAAGAACGTAAAAGCCACTTGGAAGGGCAAGATAGTAAATTCGCTTTCCCTATTAGGGTTTTATGGAGGAGTATATAAAGGCCTAACACTATAGAGAGTAGAGGGCAGTTGTCAAGTGAACAATCGCTGTCATCAGAAAAGAGGAGAGGTCAGCAAATTGAGCAAATCAGAGCAAACCGTGTGACGGCAAAGAGGTAGAGAGAAACCTAATGGCCAAAACAAACAATCAAGCTGAACGAAGAACAACCATTGAGAGAGAAAGAAAGGGAAGACAGTTGGGCTAAACAAAGAACAACCATCAAGAGAGAGAGAAAGGGAGACAGCCTGGCTGAATAAAGAACAACCATCAAAAGAGGGAGAGAGAGAGAGAGAGAAAGAAAGGGGAGACGGCCGAAAAAGTGAGCATAACGGCAAAAATAGACAACCGACGAAAACCCAAGAATGACCAAATCAGAGTTGACGTGAAGGCGATAAAAGGAAAAAACAACCAAAATTAGAGACGGCTAGACAACATAATAGAGGTGAACAGCCAAAGAAGAGTGAATGACTAGATGGTAAAAGAGAGAAATCTAGCAGCAAGAGAGAGAAGTCCGGTTGGACAGCAAGAGAGAGAGAAACGGACAGGTGAGGTGAGCTGTGAGACAGGAAGACAGGTGAGACCATGAGACGATGAAAGCAGGAGTTGTGTGAAACAACATAAAGAAGGAATTTAGCAAAGCATCAGAAAGAACTCAACATATTTTAAGATTTCTTCAAGAGAGGTTAGAGAGCATTACGGTGAACTTCTAAGTGACAGTGGAGCAACTTTTCAATTCAACAGAGGTAAGAGAAGCTAGAAGAAGTGTAGACACAGTAAGTGACACTCTTTGTATTGTACTTGCTTAATAATTGCAATATTGAAAGGAGCAGAGAATTAAGACATCCATTATAACTGGAATTTTCAAGTATAGTGGATAGTCTCGGAAAGGAAGAGTCCCTACCATCGTGAAAGTATAGTTGACAGAACCACGTAAATCTAGTTTGTCCTTAATTTGCTTTACATTCTATATTTTAAATTGAGTTGTGAATGTAGCTAAAGTATCAACCAACCCATAACCTAACGAAGACCTAAACAAGAACATCTGAATTGTCTATTAGGCAAGGTTTCTGAAAGGTGACTTTGGGGACTATTGTGATTAGTAGGTAACAAGAGATCTACCTTAATCGAGTATGAGAAAGAGTTCACTTTTAAGAAGAGGTTGAAATTGTTCACTTTCCTGCAAATTTTGAATTGTGGTGATACTGATTCACCCCCCCTCTCAGTATCACAAACTAGTAGATCCTAGGGAGAAGTCGGGAACTTCAACTGGTATTAGAGCATAGGTTCACCAGTTTGAAGCCTAACAGCTTGGTGTACTAGTTTATAGGGTTTCAAAAGTTTTAACTTGTTCAACATACTAAGAAATGGATGTCAGTACCAGCACTAGTACCACTTACAACAAGAAGGTTTCAATCTTCAACGGAACCAATTACCATCTATGGAGAGTAAGAATGCAAGTGGTATTTGCAACCATGGGCATGAATGTAATGAAATGCATACAGGAGGGTTTTGTGGCTTTAGAAGAAAGTAAAGACCCAACCCCAGAGGAGTTAAGGCAGTTTGAGATAAATAGAAAGGCCTTAAATGTCATAATTTGAGCATTGACAGATGTTGAGTATGCTAAAGTTATGGACTGCAAATTTGCGAAAGAAATATGGGACAGATTGCAAAAAATCTATAAAGGTGATGGTAGAATAAAGGAGGCTAAGCTTCAAGTGTTCAAGGAGAGATATGAATCTCTCAGAACGTAGAATGAGACAGTTCAAGAGTTTTTCACCAGGGTTATTGATGCAGTAAACGACCTGAGAAGTCATAAGAAGAACAAGAAGGACTCATCGATTGTGAAGAAAATTCTAAGAATTATGCTTGAGAAGTTTGCATCAAAGGTAGCAGTCATAGAGGAGAGTAGAGATCTTAATTTTATGTCTCTGCATGATCTCCAGTACAATCTCATTACATATGAGATAAGGATAAAGTCAACTGAAAGCTTTGCAACAATGAAGGTATCAAAGGAGGCAGCTTTCAAAGCTATAAAGCACTTGAAGATAAAAGAAGAGGAAGAATCATCCAATGAGGATGACGATGATGATGATGAGGAAGAAAGTGAAGGTGAAGTATTGGCTTACTTCAAAGGAAATTCAAAAAGGGGTCTAAGAAAGGAAAAGGACAGTTGTCCTTTAGATGTTATCGTTGTGGGTAGACTGGACACTTTGCTTTTTAGTGTAAAGTGAAAATTGATGATGAAGATAAGGATGGTGATGATAAGCAGGATTCAAGATGGAAAAGATCATCATTCAAATCAAAGAAGTCTAGCAAGAAGACTACAAACCCACAGAAGAAGAAGAGAGGCTCGTTCAAGAGTTATGTGAGTCAGACAAAAGAAGCTGATGAGGAGGAAGATAAAGAATCATTAGTTGAGCATGCCTTTATGGCATTAGTTCAAGGTGGTAGTTCAACCTCTGAAGAGGAAGAGAAGGTGGATGAAGAAGAACCAGATCTTGAAGTTAAGTTGGAAGCAGCTTCATAGGAGATCATCAAAAGAGGCAGAACCATAAAAAGGTTGGAGGCTTACATAAAACAAGTTGAAGCAATTTTTGAGGAACCTAAAAGTCAAAAGGATGAAATAAGGGCTGAACATATTGACTTAAAGAGAGGATTTGAAGAACAGATCAAAATATGTGAAGACCTTATAATAGAGCTTGGCTCAAGGACTTTAACAATTAAAGAAATGGAGAAAGAGTTGCTGAGACTTCAACAACAACTCAAAAGTAGCAAAGAGAACTTGCAGAAGTTTGAAGTGGTAGGAGAAATAAGCTCTACAAGAGAAAAGAAGAATGAGACTTTACCACAGAAGTTGAAAGAGAAGGATGTGACTCAGGTGAAGATAACTAAAAAAGAGAAGACAGTTATCAAACTAAAGCCAAGGCAAAAATGATGTATGTGGTTAAAGAGCAGCAGCCCATAGCTGCTACATCTCATAAAGAAAAGAAATTCATCTAGCAAAGGGTTATGGTTGAACAGAAGAAGGAAAAGAAAGTGACTGAAATGAAAGTCACACAAGCAAAGATGCCAACTACTTTGCCTACACAGCAAGTGATGAACAGAAGAAGACAAGTTGTGATCAGACCCAAGAAGAGGTAGTTTCAAGGTCATTGCCTTTATTATGGAGTTTGGGGTCATAAGGTGAATAACGGATGGTGGAGAGGGCCAGTATATGTCTCCAATTTGAGAAGATATGATGCTGCATACAGGGGGAGTCAATACAAAATTTAGAAGAGAACACCTATCGTGAGTTCTTGCATGTATTGTAAAAGGCAAAGACACATTGACAAAGAGTGTTGGTGAAAGTCCAAACCAATGGTTTCAAAGAACAAGTTTGTTGTATTGGCAGACTTAGAATAGTGTAAAAGGTGGCAGGATGACCATAATGCCAAGGGATGCATGATACTTCTCCCTGAGCAAGAAAAGGCACTTAATGGCACATTAAAAACAAGCGGTGCAGTCAAAGCTGAGAAAAAAAAGAAAGTTGTCTTCCAGTCAGTTCAAAAGAAGGAATATAGAGCAAAAAGTGAGGTGGCTAATATAGCTAAAATTACACTACAGTTTGATTACAATGATATGCAATGGATCTTTAATAGTGGATGCACTTCACACATGATAAGAGATAAGAGTAAATTGTCAAAGCTAAACAAGTCAAGAGAAGGCAGAGTTAAATTTGGTAATGATGATTCACTCAACATCAATGGTCAGGGGTCAGTAAACATTGGAAGAGGAAAGTTGAAAGATGTTATGCATGTTGAAGGACTCAGATACAATCTAGCATCTATTAGCAAACTATTCAATAAAGACCATAAGGTAATATTCACAAACATAGGTTTCCAAGTAAAGAGTAAAGAAGACAATACTGTTACAGCTGGGAAGAGAACAGCTGGAAGTTTGTATGTGATTGATGAAGAAAGACATCCTCTTGCAACTAAGACTGTGCAAGAAAGAAAGCCAAAGAAAACATGGACCAGTGCTCATCAAGAAAATCAGATCACAGGTGACCCATCAGCAAGAGTTACAACAACAAGAAGAATTATAGGAGCTACTGCTTTACTCTCACAAGTTGAACTTAAATTTGTTGAAGAGGCTACACAAGATCTAACTAAATCTCTATCCACAGAGCTGTTTGAAAAGCACAAAATGAGTCTGTCTGTGCGAATGCCTCCTCAAGCTTGAAAATCAGGTGAATCCTCCATCTCTACTTTGTGAGTTTTTCAAATTTGTAATTTGTTGGCAAAGGAGGAGAGAAGCAACAGTGTAGGGAGAGCTACTAAGAAAGGGGGAGTGCATATTTAGGGAGAGTTAAAACTGCTGAATAATGGATTTTGTTATGAGTGTTGCCAACAATTACAAAAGGGGATATTATTGTTCTCACAGCCTTATATGGGTTATAATTATTGTCAATTAGGTTTAAGTGTGCAAGAAAGTAAAGTCATATGGAAGGGTAAGAAGGTAAAAGCCATATAAAGGGATAAGAACTTAAAAGCCATATGAAAGGGCAAGACAGTAAATTTGCCCTCCCTATTAAGGTTTTATAAAGGAGTATATAAAGTCCTAATACTATGGAGAGCAGAGGGAAGTCGTCGAGTGAATAGTTGTTATCAAGTGAATAATAGTCGTCGTCAGAAAAGATGAGAGGTTTGCAAACTGAGCAATTTGGAGCAAACCGAGTGACAGCAAAGAGGTAGAGAGAGAAACCCAATGGCCAAAATAGATGACTAGGCTGAACGAAGAACAATCGTCAAGAGAGAGAGAAAGGGGAGATGGCTAGGTTGAACAAAGAACAATCGTCGAGAGAGAGAGAAAGGGAGACCACCAGATTGAATGAAGAACAACCATCGAGAGAGAGAGAGAGAGAGAGAAAGAGGAGATAGCCGAAAAAGTGAGTAGAACGGCAAAAATAGACAACATAAAGAAGAAATTTGGCAAAACATTAGAAAGAACTCAACGTATTTCCAGATTTTTTCAAGAGAGGTTAGAGAATGTTGCGGCGAACTTCTAAGTGGCAGTGGAGCAACCTTTCAATTCAATAAAGGCAAGACAAGTTAGAAGAAGGGTAGACACAGTAAGTGACACTCTTTGTATTGTACTTTCTTAGTAATTGCAATATTGAAAGGAGTAGAGAATTAAGACATCCATTGTAATTGGAATTTTTAAGTATAGTGGATAGTCTCGATAAGGGAGAGTCCCTACCACCGTGGATGTACATCACATTAACGGAACCATATAAATCTCGTGTGTTCTTAATTTGCTTTATGTTTTGTGTTTTGAATTGAGTTGTGAATGTAGCTAAAGTATCAGCCAACTTATAACCTAATGAAGACCTAAACAAGAACATTCAAATTTTCTATTAGGCAAGGTGTCTAAAAGGTGACTTTGAGGACTATTATGATTAGTAGGTAGCAATAGATCTACCTTAGTTGTGTTTAAGAAAGAGTTCACTTTTAAGAAGAGGTTGAAGCTGTTCATTTTCTCACAAATTGCGAATTGTGGTGATACTGATTCACCCCCCTTCTCAGTTTCACAAACTAGTAAATCTTAGGGAGAAGTCAGGAACTTCAGAGGCCCATATAAGACAAGTTGAAGCAATGTTTATGGAAGCTGAAAGTCAAAAGGATGAAATAAGGGCTGAGCATATTGTCTTGAAGAGAAGATTTGAGAAATAGATCAAAATATGTGAAGACCTTATAGTAGAGCTTGGCTTAAGGGCTTCAAAAATTGAAGAAATGGAGAAAGAATTGCTGAGACTTCAGCAATAACTCAAAAGTAGCAAAGAGAACTTAAAGAAGCTTGAAATGATAAGAGAAACAAGTTCTACAAAAGGAGAGAAGAATGTGGAGAAAGTGTAGCAATCTGAGGCTATATTGGCTAAAGAAAATAAGAATGTGCCATATAAGTTAAAAGAGAAGGTTGTGACTCAGAAAAAGATAACTGTGAATAAAGAAGATCTGAATAAGAAACCTAAGGTCGCAAACAAGAAGGAAGAAAAGAAAGTCAGCCAACAGAGTGCTAAAGCTAAATTGAAGAAGGAGAAGAAGGTGGTTGAAATGATGGTCACACACTCAAAGAAGCCAGCTACGTTGCCTACACAGTAAGTGATGAACAGAAGAAGACAAGCTGTGATCAGACCCAAGAAGAGGCAGTTTCAAGGTCATTGCCTTTATTGTGGAATTTAGGGTCATAAGGCAAGTAACGTCTAGGGGACAAGGCCAGAGTATGTCTCTAACCTAAGAAGATATGATGTTGCATATAGGGGGAAACAATACAAAATTCAGAGGAGAACACCTGTCGTGAGTTCTTGCACATACTGTAAAAGGCAAGGCCACATTGACAAAGAGTGTTGGCACAATGAAAACAAGCGATGTAGTCAAAGCTGAGAAAAAAGAGAAAGCTATCTTCTAGTTAGTTCAAAAGAAGGAATATAAAACAAAAAGGGAGGGTGGCTAATATAGTTAAAATTGCACTAAAGGCTGATTGCAAGGATAAGTAGTGAATCCTTGATAGTGGATGCACTTTGCACATAATGGGAGACAAGTAAATTATCAAAACTAAACAAATCAAGAGAAGGTAGAGTCAAGTTTGACAATGATGATTCACTTAACATCAGTGGTCAGGGGTCAGTGAATATTGGAAAAGGAAAGTTGAAAGATGTTTGCACATTGAAGGACTCAAATATAATCTAGTATCTGTCAGCCAATTATGCAACGATGACCACAAAGTGATATTCACAAAAACAAGTTGCCAAGTAAAGAGAAAAGAAGGCAATACTGTTGTAACTGGGAAGAGAATACCTAAAAATTTATATGTGAATGATAAGGATAAGACAAGCAGCTGTTTACTCACCAAAGAAGAAGAAAATCAACTTTGGCATAGGAGGTTGGGACATTTATCACAGAAGAACATAAGGAAGCTTACCACTACTTATGCAATCAGAGACATTCCCGACCTCAGGGGAGAGAGAGAGAGAGAGAGAGAGAGAGAGAGAGAGAGAGTATGTTTGCTCAGCATGCTTTAAAGGAAAACATGTCAGAAAGTAGTATAAGACCAAAGAGTTCAGTGCTTGACATTGTGCATATTGATTTGTGTGGGCTGATGAGAACAAAATGGTTGAATGGTGAGAGGTACTTCATCTTATTTGTTGATGATTATTCGAGAAGGACCTATATCATGCACTTTAAATATAAGTCAGAAGTTTTGAATTGCTTCAAGAGTTACAGAAGATTGGCTAAAAATGAAAGTGGAAGGAAGATCAAAGTATTGAGGTTAGATCAAGGCACCTAATTTACAAATAAGGCTTTTAAAGATTATCTTGAGAAGCATGGAATTCATCACCAATTGGCAGTAGCAAGAACATCTTAATAGAACGGGGTGATAGAGGGGAAAAATAGAGCTGTGGTTGAAATGGTGAGAACTCTACTGTTGGAATCCAAGCTTCACACAAGATTTTGAATAGAAGCAACATTTATAGTCGTGCATCTAATAAATAGAGTATTACTAAGGCCCAATGCTAATAAGACTCCATATGAGCTATGAAGTGGGGAGAAGACAACAATCAAGTATCTTAGAACCTTTGGCAGCCTATGTTTTGTGAAGAACAAGGAGCAAAACCTGGGAAAATTCAACGCTAGGTCTGATGGAGGCATTTTTGCGGGATACTTAGCAAAGACAAAAGGTTATAGAATTTTCCTGCATAATTTAGGAAAAGTGATCACTTCCAGTGATGTGAGAATATATAAGAATTGGAAAACAATACAGAATGGAGAAGCTGAGGAAAATGAATAAGATGACTTCAATGTAGATGACGAATCTGACCAACCTGAAGAAAAAGAACAAGAAGTGAGTTCAAACTTGGAGAAGAGTGAGTCAGAAGATGAAGAAAGAGATCCTCTTGCAACTAAGGTGGTGCAAGGAAGAAGGACAAAGAAAACATGGATCAGTGCTCATTAAAGAGATCAGATCATAGGTGAGTCATCAGCAGGAGTTACAACAAGAAGAAGAATTATGGAAGCTACTGCTTTACTCTCACAAGTTGAACCTAAATCTGTTGAAGAGTCTATTCAAGACAAAGCCTGGGTTAAAGCTATCAATAAGGTGCTTGATCAAATTCAGAAGAATGATACATTGGAGCTGGTTCCAAGACCCATTAATAAGAATGTCATAGGAACAAAATAGGTGTTTAGGAATAAACACAATAAAGATGGCAAGGTGGTGAGGAACAAGGCTAAGTTGGTGAGTAAAAGCTACATTCAGATAGAAGGGATAGATGTTGATGAAACTTTTACATTAGTAGCAAGGTTAGAAACTATTAGAATGTTCTTAGCTTTGGTAGCACACAAGAGGTATAAAGTCTATCAGATGGATGTGAAATCCGCCTTTTTGAATGGGCTCCTGAAAGAAGAAGTGTATATTGAACAACTTGATGGAGTACAAATCAGTGAGGATGAGACACATATGTGCAAGTTGAAGAAAGCCTTGTCTAGTCTTAAGCAAGCTCCAAGAGCATGGTACAGTAGGCTGGATGTGTACTTGAGAAGGTTGAACTTCAGAAGAAGAACGATTGATAATAACTTGTATGTGTTCAACTCAGAGAAAGGCTAGTTGATAACTATAGTATATGTAGATGTCATCATCTTTGGAGGGGATCACTCTGAGTTATGCCAAGATTTTACACAAAAGATGAGTGAGGAATTTGAGATGTCATTGATTGAAGAAATGATGTACTTTCTTAGATTACAGATAAAGCAGTATGAAGAAGGTATCTTTATTTCAAATGAAATATGCCAAAGAGATGCTGAAAAGTTTTGGCATGGAGGATAGCAGACCTGTCAGTACCCCTATGACAGTGGGCTGCAAGTTAACAAAAAACCAAAAAGGGAGGAGTATAAGCCATACAAAATATAAGAAAATGATAGGGAGCCTTCTATACCTTATAGCATCAAGGCCTAATCTTATGCAAGTTATATGCATTACCAGTAGATTCCAAACTAATCTTAAGGAATCTTATGTATTGATAGTGAAAAGAATCCTAAGATACTTCAAAGGGACACTAGAAATGAGTTTGTGGTAACGAAATTTTTTATTAATACTATTTTTGTAATCAGTTTGATTAAGAACCCAATGACACATAAAAAGAGTAAGCAATTCATACATGATTTTATTTTCTAATAGAGTAAGTTGATAAAAGGAAGATTAAATTGACATATTACAAATGTGAATATTAAGTAGGTGGTAATTTTACAAAATTGTTGAAATATGAAACATTTATCAAGTTAAGGTAAATGTTAAATGTATCACCAAATTAGGATTAAAGAAATTTAATGCTAATTTAAAATATGAAGTAATTAAAATTATAATAAAAATTATAATTAATTTAAAATTTATTATTTATTTTGATAAATTTAATTATTTATAATTATATAAAAATATAATATTTATATTATTATATAATATTTTTATTAATTTAATAAAATTTAAAATATGTATATAATTGCCTAAGAGCATGGAGAATGCTATGAGTAATAGATAAGATTTACTCAATCACTAATGACATAAAAAGATACCCTACCCGGACCCTGTTCCAACAGTGTAAATCTAAATCTATCACGTCTAAAACGGACACACACACACGCTGTCAGCCCAAGCGAAATGTGAAAACCGTTTTGCGAACGCAACCAAGGGCCCTCCCAATTGCGAATTTGTCATCCATCCCCTACTTGCCACTGCAAACCTTTTCAAGGAAGCGATGGAGCATGGAGAATGCTATGCCACGTATAGCTTGGACTGTAGCCAAAGATGGAAGACAGACAAGAACCAAAAGGAAAATAAAATCCTCTAATAACCTGAGAGATCAAGAAAGATTGATGGGCAGTAAGCCGATACACTTGCTTGGCCAACAAAGCAGTATTGAAGCAATGAAACTTACGAAAACCAGGGCCTCCATGATCTTTTGAAAAACACATGCAGTCCTATAATGTCCAATGTAGTTTTCTTTGGTTAATGGTAGAACCCAACCAAAAATTGCTCACCCGCCTTTCCAACTCATATAGCACAAGGTTACCGGCAACATAAAACAGCTCATGATATAAGTGCTGAAGTCTTCATTGCCGACTTAAGAATATCATTACGTAAGCTTATGGAGCAGTACTCCTTACATGTTGCAGCAGATGAAACCTTTGGAATAAGGCAAATATGAGTATGATTCAAAGAGGTAGGATCACCTTTATGATTAAGAATTGAAAGCACAGCCTCAAAGCCATCGAAACCAACAATTTGCCAAAAATTTTGATAGAATAATGTAGGCATACCATTGGGACCTAGAGCCTTTTTTGGATGCATATGAATAAGAGTTTCAAACACCTCCTGTGAAGTAAATGTAACTGTTCGAAATGGATTTCAATCATCTGTTACCTGACCATGTTACACATCAACTGTTGGCTGAACTACATGAGTTGTGTCAAAGGAAAACAACTCAAAATAAGCGATAAAGATCGCAGTGATAACTTCGCTGTTATGGTGCCAAACTCCATTTGCAGCCCAAATCCACCCTATGGTGTTGCATTGCAGCCTTTGGGTAATTTTTGCATGGAAAGAACGAGTGTTATTGACATCCTCTTTCAACCAATCAGCCCGCAAACATTGAGCCCACCTATTCTTCCCATATTCGCAAAGTATCAATTTGTTGTTGGTTCGCTTTGATACCTGATAAAGTTTCAGTTGTAAAAGGAAGTCTCTCCAACAACCCTTGTTCTCAATGGAGTACTTTAAGTTGAACATTGACATGGCAAAAGACTTCTCTATTCTATTCTTGGAAAGCTAAACTGCACTTAGAGACCAATATAAGAAAAGCAATCATATTTTCCTGTTTTGTCGCAAGCTTGGAACTAGAAACACCTGTTCATCGGAGGGCAAACACTAATAGGGCAATCGAGGGCAATAAAAATTGCATGATGATCTGACCCAAAGTCAAGGCTAATGTGAGACATGAGCCGAAGGAAAAAGCATAGTGAACTCTAAACAAGTAAAGCACGATCAAGTCATTTTGAATGTTTTCACCACCACTTCTATTATTATTCCATATGAATTGAAAACCCATACTTTGAATCTTAAGCATCCATGAAATGCATCAATGAGTAAGACCACCAATGTTTTTGGAACACATAAAATCTCATTGAAGTTGCTGCCACAAAGCCATGGTACAGGCCAATCTTGAGCTCAAATGCAACTTGAAATTAAGACATCGATATGATGATTTAAAAAGGGAATTTGTAGTAACTTGAATAAATTGATTCCAAAATAGAATCTGTGAAATTTTATTCCTATCCATAATCGTTTCTTGCACTTGACCCTACCTAGAGACATGACGTTTTTAGAATATCAAAATTCAAATTTCATCGATAATGCTTGAGGGTTTGAAAATTGTAAAACTTGATTGATAGTTAGGATTCTTGTCAAGGATATTATAAATAAACACTTGCATTCATTGCATAATGTGACAGAATCCCACATCAGATGAGAAAAAGGGATTTTGGGTCTTATAAATATGGGTACTACACATTCTAATAAGCTACTTTTTAGGGAGAAGGTAATGACCCTATGACAAGTGATATCAAAGTCAACCTGACTTAAATTCGATATTCGTCGCTAAGCGCTTTAAGTAGTGGAGTAAGTAGGGAGACATATCTACAACAAGGATATCGTCAAATTTGATGAGGGAGAATATAACAGAATCCTACATCAAATAGGAGGAGATTTTGGGCCTTGCAAATATGGGTGTTACATACCCTAATAGGATGTTTTTTTGGAGGAGGTAATGACCAGTGACACTAAGCTTATAAGAAGATACCAATAAATATTTGTTAAGTTATTTAATCCATTTTTAGGGGTCTTAGAGGCAATAATAAAATTAAAAAAGATAACAATAATTGCAAAGAATTTTTGAATTCTTGTAAAAATTAAAAAAAGCTACTAAAGCTATCTATTTTCAAATAGAAAAACATGCATTAATTAAAATCTTTAAAACATATTGTTTATGTGATATGCATATGCCAAATGATACACATAATCTTCTTTTGTTGCTCATCCTATGAAATATCATTGATGTGGACCTTCTTAGGTCTCACACTGAGAGGGGGAGGGAGTGAATTAGTGTCAGATGCTTACTTTTTACAAATATATCTAGATTAAACTTTTGTGACTTGTTAAAGTCAATGATCCAATTTTTATCTTACTTTTTTATGTAAGAACATTTGTATAGATATCAAGCAAGCACAAGCATTTGAGAACACACATAAGTTTTTATGTGGTTTACCCACAATGTGTGAGATACATCCATGATGTGATAGGATCACTCCTATATCACACGATCCACTCTTATTATCAAGGGATATAGTTGATGTTATGGAAAGATCATTCCTTAACCACTTATAATGATCTCCTAATTACTAAAAGAGTTGATCTTCCAATCACTCGATGGATTCATCTCTCAATTACTCCAAGGGTCTCCCACCTTTTTTCAAGAAATATGTACAAAGTTCATGACAAAACTTCCTTGAGAAAGATCACTCAATGTGCACAAGTTGTAGTTGTAGAAAAATAGATCTTCTCCTTCTCATTGCTAGTCACTACCTTTTGCATTGTTTGCCTCTACCTTCTACATTACAAGTCTCTCCTTTCTGCATTGTAGGTCTTTACCTTCTGCGCTATCGGTCTTTGCCTTTTACATTGCAGTTCTCTACCTTTTACACTGTGGATCTTAACCTTCTGCACTGCCAGTTAGGCCTCCTTCTTCCTTTGGAGCTGATGCTATTCTTTCTTCCTGGATATCACTACACTCTCTCCTCTAGAATGCTATTGCTATCTTTCCTTTGGGATGCTATTGTTGTTTTTCCTCCTAGATGCTGTTGCACTATTTCTTCTTAGATATTGCTACTATCTTTCCTCTTAGATGCTGTTACAGTCTCTCTTTTTAAATGTCATTGCACTCTCTTTTTAATAGCTCACGTTTTGTAACTCCTATTTCTGTAGTTCACATTTTTTGCAACTCTCTTTCCTTTCTCTCTTATGGACTGTAGGACTTTCTCTTACAGGGCTCTCTCTTTTGGTTTGCAGCAACATATTTTCTTCCTTTGCTAAGCTCTCCCTTCTATTTTGCAGTAACATAGTTTCTTCCTCTATCGAGTTCTCTCTTTTAGTATGCAGCACACATTTTCTTCCTTTGTCGAGCTTTATCTTCTAGTCTATAGCAACACGTCCTATTCTTTTTGGTGGCTGCTTTTTGCCATTCTACTCCTTTTCTTTATTACATTTCTGCAACACTCTTTCTTGTCATTCTCTCTCTAATTTTTTATAGAGCACACCTTTCTTGGTAACTGCATGGATATATTTATAAGCCTTGAGTTTAGGGTCTTATCATCAATAATCAGCATTGATTCATAAAATTTAGGGTCAATATTTAGCATTGACTCTTAAAATTTAAGGTTAACAACTAGCATTGACTTCTTAAATTTCGGGTCAATGGTTAATATTGGCTCATTGAATTTAGGGTTAACCTACAATCAATGGTTTTAACAAATGATCTCTCTGCATCTCAACGACATTTACAACATTAAATAAACAAGGAAAAATATGGGAGATGTTGTTGATAATAAATCCAATATTAGTCATCAAAGATGGGCTTAACAATCTCCCCCTTTTGTATGTGGGCATAATTCTAATAGAAAGTAACCTTTAACTCCCCCTTTTTTTCCTACTTCTTCCTTTTAATAATTTCTCCCCCTTTATTTGATTTTTTCCCTTTAGATATATTAAGCTACTCCCCCTTTGATCAGTATATACTCTCTTTGGATTTATGTAAAATATCTCCCCATTTGATAATAAATCTAAAGAATAATAGAAGAGAAAAGGGGAGAGGGGTTAGAGGCATATCTCAGCCTCTGGGGGTGGCTGAACACATAAGGTTAGCCTTAACTTTTGGAACATCTCTCTTGATAGAAGTTGGCAAATATATCTACGACTTGCACCATGGAAAGCATAAATTTCAGCTTTACTTCATTGTTGGACAATTTGTTTGGCCCTTTTTATCTAAGTTGTCCCAATCTCTTATGTCATAATAGATTCTCATCTTTAGAGCTCATGTAACATGTGTTTTTGCTACTGGAAACTTGGTATAAATTTCCATTTATTCTTTCTTCCTTTGTAAGAATAACACAAGTATATAATCTTTTTACTGTGCAGCAACTTTTATTGAAAGTAACTTTATGCCCATTATCACAAAGTTGGCAAATATTAATTAAATTGTGTTTTAACCCTTTAACATAAAGTACTTCCTTTGATTTCAACTTTCCTACACCAATTTCAACAACACAAACACCTTTAATCTTTAAGGCACCATTATTGCCAAATGTGATTGACCTTTTATCATATTTTACTATTTCCTTCAACATCTTGAAGTCTCCTATTATGTGTGAAAAGCAACTACTATCTAGGATTTATGACTTTTCTTTCTTGAAAGCTTTTAAGGTTACTTCCATGACTATAGCCATTTCCCTTCCTCTTCTTCTTCTTCAGCCAAACATAGGAGCATATGCTGGTGTTCTCCTTTGCATTTTTGATTAGGTAGTAATGTCAAGCACTCCTCAATAGTATGTCCAACCTTTTCGTATCTTCCACAGATTTCTTCCAACATATCAAATCTGTTTCTTAGTGGAATATGATTTCTTTTCACTTGTAACTATCTCCTTTCTTGATAAAGTCTCCCCCTAGACTTTTGCTTCATATTCCTCTTTATTATAGGCCTATTAATCCAGAACACACTAGCTTTATGCCTATACTTACTATAGTTTTAGCAAAATCTTTCAAATCTAAATTTTCTTTTTCCACCAAGTTCATATCTCCTATCTTCAATAACTATTATGGCAACTTTATTTTCATTTTTGACAACCTATTGCTTTTGGATAGGAATTTCAATCATATCTTTCCTAATCCATTTTACCTTGAGTTGGTTTCTCTTTACCATAATGTCATTATGTTTGCTTTCAGGCACAAATACAATTTTCTTTTTCTTTGCTACCCTATTATTTGGCTTTTCAATATAGCTAAGTTCTTTCTTCCCCATAGAATGAGGTCTTTGTTTTCTTAAATACTTATCTAACTTTTTGGTAGCATCCTTTTTGATAGCATTTACTGAAGAGGACTCTCCTCTCATTTCCATAGCCTGCATAAAGCTTTCTTCATACATCTTTAATTCAGATTCGGCCTTATGGAGCTTGGCTTGCAAAATCAGCACTTCTTGCTCTTGTGCAATCACCTTAGTGCCAAGATCTTCATGTATTTTGTCTTGCTTTACCTCAAGAACATTCAGCTACTCAATTCTTTTCAAGAACTCCTTTTCTTTTGCTTCAAACTCTTTTTCTTTCACCTGGAGATAAGATTTATCAACAGTAGAATTTTTATTTAGCTTTTTGAGTTGCTTCACCTCCTTTTCCAGCTTGCTATTTTTGTGTAAACAAGCTCTTAATACATTCTCAAGTTACTGCACCATCTCATTTTCTTCCTCTTTAATTGATTCCATATCACTTAAGGATTCTTGTTCAATATCTACTTGTGCAACCAGCACATTTTCTGCAACATTATCATTAGAATCATCATTAGCTTCTTCTTCAAAATCTTCTTCATCCAATTTGCTCAAGAAATTTCTTCTTTCAGATCTGAAGAGTTCCTTTTTCCCTTTGACACTTGAATTTCCAGCTTTAGAATAGTAAATTCTTTTGTTCTCTTCCTTAGGGCCTTATCATTATCATCACTATCTACTTCTATTCACTCTGGGTAGTCCACAGTAAAGTGCCCAATTGCTTCACAACTAAAGTACTTCAAGGATAATTTTCCTTTGTACTTCTCTTTTCCTTTCCTCATATTTTTGGTGATGTATGCCATGAATTTATCAAGTTTATCACCATCTTCTTCTTCAGAGTTGTTATCAGATTCTTCTTCTCATTTTTTAATCTTTAATTTCTTGATTATAAAAATTTAAAGAAGCTAATAAAGCTATCTATTTTCAAATAGAAAATCATGCATTAATAAGAATCTTTAAAAGATATTATTTATGTGATATACATATGCCAAATGATACACATCATCTTCTTTTGTTTCTCACCCTATGAAATATCTTTAATGAGGACCTTCTTAAGTCTCACACTAAGAGGGGGAGGGGTGAATTAGTGTGAGATGCTTACATTTTACAAATATGTCCAAATTAAACCTCTATGACTTGTTAAGGTCAATGATCTAATTTTTATCTTACTTTTTTTTTATGTGAGAACAATTGTATGGATATCAAGCAAGTATAAGTACCAAAAAACACATAGAATTTTTTACATGGTTCACCTATAATGTGTGAGTTATGTCTATGATGTGATAAGATCACTTCTAAATCACACGATCCATTCTTATTATCAAAGGATACAACTAATATTGTGGAATGATCACTCCTTAACCACGTACAATGATCTCCTGATCACATGATGGATTGATCTCCTAGTCATTCCAAGGGTTTCCCACCCTTTTTCAAGAAATACATAAAAATTTCATGACAAAACTTCCATGAGAAAGATCACTTAATGTGCACAAGCTATTGTTGAAAAAAAAAAAAGGATCTTCTCCTTGTACACTATCGATTTCTGCCTTATACACTATGAGTCTTACCCTTCTGCACTATGGGTCTCTATGTTCTATACTCCTTTATAGTTTTCTCTACCTATCGTGCTCTCCTCTACAGTTTTCTCTCTTCTAGTTTTCTTTATTTATTGTGCTCTCCTCTGCAATTTTTTCTTTACTACGGGTTCTCTCTGCTATAAGTTATCTCCTATCTCTACAAGTTCCTCCTTCTACCGTTATAGGTTCCTCCTTTTACAGGTTCTCTCCTTTTCCTACTGATGATTCCTTATTCTGCCTTTGCAAGTTTCTTCTTTTGCCTTTACATGTTCCTCTTTTTACTTTAGTAGGTTTTCTCCTTAATTGCTGGTGCTACCTCCTTTTGCCTTAGTAGGTTTTCTCCTTTCCTCTACTATTGGTGCTACCTTTTTTTACCTTGGTAGGTTCTTTCCTGTGCTGTCAATGTTGCCTTCTTCTGTGTTGGTAGGTTTTCTCCTCTATTGCTGGTACTGCCTCCTTTTGGCATAGCAAGTTTTCTCCTTTCCTCTACTGCTAGTGTTGCCTCCTTTTTCCTCTAAAGCTATTGCTGTTCTCTCTTTTTGGATGCCATTGCACTCTCTCATCCTAGATGTTGTTGCACTCTTTCCTCCTAAATGCTACTATTGTCTTTCCTTCTAGATGTTGCTGAACTTTTTCCTTTTGGATGCTGCTGCTATCTTTCCTCCTAGATACTACTGTAGTCTCTCTCATTTCTGCAACTCGCATTTTTGCAACTTTTTTTCTATTCTTTTTTATGGTTTGTATTGTTGTTCCCATAACCTTGTATGGGTTGTAATTGTTGTCAACTAGGTTTAAGTGTGCAAGAAAGTAAAAGTAAAGCCACATAGAGGGGCAAGAAAGTAAATCCACCACATAAGCCCTATTAAAGTTTCATGGAGGTGTATATAAAGGCCATTGGAAGACAACAAATGGTGTGGTCAGCAATTGAGCAAAAACGACTAATCTTAAAGCAAAATCATTCGGCAAACAAGAAGAAGGAGACAACTGGCCAAACATAAAGAAGAGATGTCTAAGCAAGGAGACAACCGACCAAACACAATGGAAAAATTGTCCAAGCAAGGAGACAACTGGCCAAACAAGGTGAGCGTCCATACAACCCTACACGGTAAAGCACAACCAACGGCAAAGGGGTGGATGGCCAGCCAAGGAGGAGAATGGCCAAGGCAAGGTGAATGACAATAAGGAGAAGACATAGCTGGACAGTTACCAAAGGTGAATGGAAAACCTAGTGTGACTAGCCAAAAGAGTATACACAGCAGAAAATAGGTGCTGGTCAGCCAAAGAGACAAAGCAAAGCAAGAGGAGTCGGCCAAAACCTAGAGCAACCGTCGAAAGCCAATGAGGAAAACCATCCAAAGAGAGGAAAAGCTAGTGTGTGATCAGCCAAAGAGAGAAAAACAAGGGAGGAATGACTGGACAGCAAGTGCTGGACGACAAAACCACCACCGGTTGAAAGAGAGAGGACATCCAACCAACCTACATGGCCAAGTAAAGAGGTGAACGGCCAAATAGGTGTGGACAGCAAGGAGGAGAACTGCCAACCAAGAGTGGACAGCCAAAGCAAGGTGGACTGCTAGGAGAAAGCACGGTAAGGAGACAACACATGACAAAAGAAGATAACACCAAGGGGTACCTTGGACAGCAAGGGAAACCGTGTGATGGCTGGAGAAAACCGTATGACTCATGTAAGAGAGAAACAGCACACCATCCGTAAGGGAAGAGAGGAGAAACCATGAAAGAGGAGACCACCGAGAGAGCAAACCAAGTTGTCCGGAGGTGTGAAATAGACAAGTGCAAACTAGAAACGGTGGTAAGGCGTGTGACCAGCAAGGCGTAGAAACCAGAACCGTGCATGAGGCGTGTGACTAGCAAAGAGTGCAAACCAGAAACATGCGTGAGATGTGTAACACCAAACCAAAAACATGAGGCAGGCCGTGAGATGTGGAATGACAAACTAGAAATGTGAGGTGAGCTGTGAGACAAGGACACAGGTGAGACTGTAAGACGATAAAAGCAGGAGTTGTGTGAGACAACGTAGAGAAGAAATCGGCGAAGCATCAGAAAGAACTCAATGTATTTCCAGATTTCTTCAAGAGAGGTTAGAGAGCATTGTGGTGAACTTCTAAGCGGTAGTGGAGCAGACTTTCAATTCAACAAAGGTAAGACAAGTTAGAAGAAGGGTAGACACAATAAGTGACACTCTTTATATTGTACTTACTTAGTAATTGCAATAATGAAAGGAGGAGAGGATTAAGACATCCATTGTAACTAGAATTCTTAAATATAGTGAATGGTCTCGGTAAGGGAGTCCCTACCACCATGGATGTATGTCACATTGACGGAACCATGCAAATCTCATGTGTCCTTAATTTGCTTTACGTTTTGTGTTTTGAATTGAGTTGTGAACGTAGCTAAAGTATCAGCCAACCCATAACCTAACAAAGACCTAAACAAGAACATCTAAATTGTCTATTAGGCAAAGTGTCTGAAAGGTGACTTTGGGGACTATTGTGATTAGTAAGTAGCAATAGATGTACCTTAGTCAAATTTGAGAAAGATTTTGCTTTTAAGAAGAGGTTGAAGTTGTTCACTTACTTGCAAATTACGAATTGTGGTGATACTGATTCATCCCCCTCTCAGTATCACAAACTAGTAGATCCAAGGGAGAAGTCAGGAACTTCAATTTGTAACACTCTCTCTTATCGAGCTTTCTCTTTTGGTTTGTAGTAGCACTCATTTTCTTTCTCTGTTGAGTTCTCTCTTCTGGTTTGCAGCAGCACATGTTTTCTTCTTTTGTCAAGCTCTCTTTTCTTGTTTGTAGTAACACCCATTTTTTTCCTTTATTAATTTCTCTCTTCTAGTTTGTAGTAGCACACAGTTTCTTCCTCTACTGAGTCCTCTCTTCTTGTTTATAGTAGCACATATTTTCTTCCTTTATTAAGTTCTCTCTTCTAGTCTACAGTAACTTGTTTTTACAACTTTCTTTCATATTGTTCTCTCTCTAATTATTTGCAGAGCATATACCTCTTAGTAGCTATATGAATATATTTATAAGACTTGAGTTTATAGTTGCCCTATCATCAATAGTCAGCATTGATTCCTAAGGGTTGTCCTACAATTAACATTCAGCATTAATTGCTAAAATTTAGGGTCAACGGTCATGATTTGCTCTTAAAATTTAGGATCAATAATCAGCATTGACTCATAAAATTTATGGTCAATGGTTAATATTGACTTATTGAATTTAAGATTGACTTGTCATCATTAGTTTTGACAAACAATCTTTTTGCATCTTAATGACATTCACAACATCAAATCAATAAGGAAAAATATACGAGATGTCATTGACAACAAATTCAACATTAGCCATTAAAATGGACTCAACACATAGCTTTTTAAACTTATCCTTGACAAAGGAGATATCTTGTGTTTGAGTCCTAACAAACCCATTAGTAAACCATTGCAATGGATAGATGTATGGTAACTAGTAAGGAGAAGGTTTGTGATTTAGAATTTAAAATGTAGGGGCATATGTTTAAGAATGGCACTTATAAATTTGGGGTCTTTAGATGTGGTATTAGGAGTCGATTGGTTTGGTCAATTCAACCCTATACTTATGGATTTTAAACATTGCAAATTATTCTTTGTGAAAAAAAGGGAAAATAGTAAAGATTATGTGAATAGCATTTAAATAGGGGGTAACCCATAAGATAATTAATTAGATTCAATTATAGACGATAGTAAAGAAAGAAAGGGATAAAATTTAGACATACCTATGCTCCATTATTGTTAACAATCTTGAGAATGGGAAAATGTCTAAGTATTAAGAGAAGAAGGAGATACCTGGATTGATACAAGAAGTTTTGGATGCCTATGAGGATATGTTTGAGAAATCTACCAGCATGCCCTCATAAAGGTCCCATGATCATGCCATACCTTTAAAAACAAATAGATATCCTGTGAATTTAAAGCCCTATAAGTATTCATATTACTAGAAAAATAAGATAGAAAGGTTGATAGAGGAAATGCTAAAATTATCTATCATATAACATAGCATTAGTTTTTTCACTTCTCCTATGTTACTGGTTAAAAGGAATGATAGGTTATAGAGGTTTTATATAGATTGCAAGTAATTGAATGCACTAAAAATAAAGGTTAAATTCTCAACCTCTGTTATTGATGATGATCTTGATGAATTACATGAGGCTATTGTATTGTTTAAGATTGATTTAAAGGTAAAACACCATCAAATCTAGATGAGGATGGAAGATATTCTTAAAACTTCCTTTAGAACACATCATAGACACTTTGAATTTAGGGTGATACCCTTTGGACTTATAAATACACATGTTACTTTGCAAGCATTAATGAATTGTGTCTTTGGTCAATTCCTAAAGAAGTTTAAGTTAGTATTTTTTTAATGACATCTTGATATATACCCCTACATTAGAGGTTTGTACATCCCATTTGTCCCAAGTTCTATAAATCTTGACAAAGTAAAAGTTGTATGCTAAATTAACCAAATGTTATTTTGATAGCCTCAGGTAGGATATTTAGGACATGTTATATCCTTTGAGAGGGTGGTTACTAATTCTAGTAAGGTGGTAGCCATGGTCAATTGGCCAATACCTATTTCACTTAAAGCTCCAAGAGGATACTTGGTGTTCACAAGGTACTGTAAGAAGTTTATGAAGAATGATGGAATTATAAATAGACCACTGATAGAATTATTAAATAAGATGGGTTTGAGTGGAGCACAACTATTAAGGAATATTTTAAGCAATTAAAGTGGGCTATGATGATAACTCCTATATTAGCTATTCTAGATTTTTTTAAGCTGGTGAAGGCTAATACTTATGGAAGTGGATTAAGTGCAATTGATACAAGCAAATAGATCAATTGCTTATTTAAGTAACAAATTGAACGATAAGCATAAAAGGGCTATCTATCTATGAAAAGGAGTTAATTGTATAATAGTGACCAAATGGAGAAATTATTTAAATGGCCATCATTGTATTATTAAAATAAACCATTAAAGTCTGAAATTCTTGATATAAGGATCATTATACACCTATATATAATAAAAAGAGGTTATAAAATTACTAGGGGTGGATTATAGTATTTTTTATAAGAAAGGGTTGACAACAAAGTGGCTTAATGTCTTCTTTAAGCAGGCAAACTCAGTGCAAGAGGAGTTAAGGAGTTGTCATCCCATATTAGCCTAAGTATTGGAGTGGTTTAAGGAAGTTATTTTTAGTTATAAGGTAAACCTTATAATTGAGGAATTGATACCTTCTTTGAACCTTTCAACCCACTCCTTACCACCTTTTACTCTACTAAATGGCATTCTAAGGTACAAACGAAAAGTTTATATTGGGAGCAAGGGTGAACTAAATAAGCAAATGATTAACAAATTCCATAATTCTATTTAGGGTGGCCACTCTAGTATCAAAACCATTTATCATTGCCTTAAACAATGCTTCCATTAATAGGTATGAAGAAAGAAGTATAGAAGGCTATCCAAAAATGTGAGATATGTTACAAGTGCTAAAAAGATAACATTAAATGGCATGGGTTCTTGTAATCAATAGTTGTTTCTACCTAGACTTGGAAGGATATTAGTATGGATTTTGTTAAGGGGTTGAATAAGTCAAAAAGTAGGGAGGTTATATGCCTCAATGATGGGCCAAAGTGTTCCTAAAATAGAATTTAAAGCTTTATGGTATGCTTAAGTCCATTGTTTTTTATAGGGACAAGATTTTCCTTAATTTGTTTTGTCAAGAACCTTTTATGTTTCTGGGAATTGAATTGCACATGAACTTCATCTATTATCCCCAATCAAATGGCTAAAGTGAGAAATTTGACCAATGCTTGGAGTCCTATTTACATTATATGATCTTCCATAAACTCGAACAGTGGCATAGGTGGCTTCATTTGGTAGAGTGGTGGTATAATAGCAATTATTAGCCTTTTTGGAGAATAACTTCTTTCTAGGCTCTTTACAAATACCCTCTACCTTAATTAATAGAGTTGACTCCTTAAGAGTGTAAGGTTGTTTATAATATAACAATTAATTCAAGAGCAACAGCACATGAGTGGACTATTGAGGTAGAAACTCTTTAAAGCTCAATATAGAACAAAGAAAATTGTAGATCAGAAGAGGTCTGAGAGGGTTTTTGAAGTTGGTGATTGGATATAGCTTAAATTTCAACCTTATAGGCAAGTTTTTATGGTTGTTTGATGGAACTTAAAGTTGGTCTCAAAATACTATAAGTCTTTTTAGGTATTAGAAAGGGTGGGGTTGGTAGCCTATAGGCTAAAGTTGCCACCAACATTAGTGATCCATTTCATCTTTCATGTGTTGTTGTTGAAATGATTGGTAAACTAATAACATCAATTATGCCCTAGCTACCATTGATAAGGCTTTAGGGTCAATTACTAGTAGAACATATAACAGTGTTGGATAGAAGGGTTGTAAGATAATTACAAGTATTAGTCTAGTGGTTTAACCTTTCCAAAATAAATGTAACATAGGAGGGTTGGACCTTTCTCACTACTTCATTTCCTTAATTTTAGCCTTAAGGACAAAAATTCAATGGAAAAGGGTTTTGTTAGGATCAAGAGATACTTTATTTGAAAAGCCAATCAAAAAATGAAGGGTTGGTAAGGGCCATTGCGATTTTGTTTGTAATAGTTATAAAAAATACCATTAGTAATAACAACGTAAAATGATTGTCGAAGATATAACAGCACAATATCAAAATTTTCTCTCTCTAACGCTCCTCTCTCTCTTCTTTATGATTATCATTCCCTTCCTCTAGATATCTTACTCGATTCCTCTTTCCAATGTAACCCTCATCATCCCTCAAAACTCCAAGGTGTGACAAACCCATCAAGAATCATATGCTCTTTTAGCCATGCTTCCCAGAGTCCATACAATTCCATAGTCCCACGCCCAAGACAAAATCAGTAGCGACTTGGTTTTTTTATTTGTTTGTTGTTCGATTGTTATTCCTTTTATCTACAATATCTATTGAGAATTAAGTTCAAAAGATGCCATTGCATAGGGAACAATTGTAAGGGTAGAATTTGGTGACACCAACACAACTGCAAACCTAATGGATACCCACACAGGGCTACTACAAAAGTTCCTAATGCCCGAATTATAACAAAGAATCCTAATGCTTTATGACCCTTGTTGCTTCCTTTTTTGATCTTTTTAACTAATTAAGGCTCCATATTGTCCTGCCATGCCTTGTTGTATATGTTTCAACACTTCTTGATTTTTTGGAATGAAGCTTGTGACCTTTTCTCCAATTTTCTTTAAAGAGAATGGAACTTTACTTTGAAGGTTTTTTTATTCATCCAATAAATGGCTCTAAAGGTTTATTTGCACAAAAAACCCTTGAAATTACTAAAGATGTTATGTCCACCTACAAAAATCAAGGTGTATAGTAATATCTAATAATTTCCGTTTTGGGATCTTTAATTTTGACTTGGTCATGTAGCTTAGCTATGAATTTTTCCTTTTTTCCACCTTAGGTGGTTATGATTTGTTAGGATGGACGAAAAATCTAATAAGAACAACTGAGCAAGTTAATGCTGCACTAACTACTTGCAAAGATTTGAAATTGGATGGCCTTGTTATAATTAGAGGTAACAATGATTCATTAAGAAGTGGTTGGTAGAGTATAAGTCTTTGGCTTTGCATCAATTAGTAATTACAGATACTTGGCACTTTTGAAGGGATTACATCTAATACAATTGCTGCTCTACTTGCTAAAACATTTGTTGAGACAAAATTCTCAATGAATGTACTTTCCACATACCTTTTGGACCTGAACTAAATAAACAAGAACTATGTGTAAGTGGATTTTCATTTTTGCTAAATCCTTATTTTAACCATTATTTGTATTGCCACTTATGAATAATTATGATGTAACTTGCATGTATTCTTGTTTTACATGTCAATCACCGAATACATTATTCCAATTTTGTAAGTGGTTGGCATTCTAGAGACTTTGAATTAGTTTGTGGAAAGTAATGTTGGCTTTGGTACAATATACAAGGTGCTCCCCAAACAATCTTGGCAATCACACATTTTCCTACCAAGATGGCTTATGTGAAAAAAGGAAGATAGATAGTTTGTCCCTTAAGGCATAATAATCATTTGTTGTGGATTACATGTTATCCATTTCTTTCTAAGTGTCCCTTTAGATACTAGCCTTTGCAAACATTTACTAATGCTAGGATATTAAGTTAGAGTTTTTGTAAACTTTACATTTTTTCAAATAATATACTACATGAGAAACCAAATTATGAAGGGTCTAGTGCTTTCATTTTCTAGTGATTTTTCAATTATTAATATGTTAACCAATAGTGTTTACTTTGATGGTAGGCTATTTGCTCAAGCTTACTAGCAATAATCTACTTTTTTCTTTGTATTTATAATTGATTAACTTGGAGGAAGATGGTAAAAGTTTATGTTTTCCTTGTATATGTGTTAATTCCTAGCTCATCAACAATGTCTGCACGGATGCTTTCTTAGCAGAAAATGTAAATTACTTCATTTACCAAATGATTGGTTAATATTTGCTATCAATATGAAAATCTTTTAAAGGCTTGTAACAGAGAGGTTACTTTGAGAAATTGTATATACATGACCACTCTAAAACTGCTATTTCTAAAATACCAACATTTTTTTTTCCTCCTTTAACAATTTGATTCATCCTTTTTAGTATTGCTATTTTATCCAAGTGATAGGCCAAAAAGCCTTAATGTTGCTCTGAAATGCACATTCTAATCTTATCCAAACATGTGTAGTCTTGCATGTTCTACTAGTATTTGGTATGCTGTTATGACACAAATTATGCTTTCATGCATATGTTTTCACTTTTGTATTAGCAAAAAATTGGATTCTTTTAGCAACTACTAAATCATTTTGTTGCCAAACAAAATCAAATAATGAAAACATTCATAAGCAATCAATGCATTATCTATTATGAGCTATCCCAGAACACAGGCACTCTGAGTTGAAAAAATGATTTGTCTCAACAATGTCTTCAATTTATTTGCTAAAGTCTTCATTACTAATTTAAAAATCACATTACATAAGCTTATAGGGCAATATTCCTTACATGTTATAGGCGATGAAACCTTTGGAATAAGGAAAATATGAGTATGATTCAAAGAGGTAGGATCGCCTTTATGATTAAGAATTGAAAGCATAGCCTCAAAGCCATCAAAACTAACAATCTACCAAAAATTTTGATAAAATAATGTAAGCATACAATTAGGACCTAGAGCCTTTTTCGGATGTATATGAATAAGAGCTTCAAACACCTCTTATGTAGTAAATGTAACTGTTCAAAATGGATTTCAATCATCTGTTATCTAACCATGTTACACATTAACCACTGGTTGAACTTCAAGAGCTGTGTTAGAGGAAAACAACTCAAAATAAGTGATAAAGATTGCAGTGATAATTTCATTGTTATGATACCAAGCTCCATTTGCAGCCTAGATCCACCCAATGGTGTTGCATTGCAGCCTTTTGGTAATTTTTGCGTGGAAAAAACAAGTGTTATTGTCATCCTTTTTCAACCAATCAGCCTACAAACATTGAGCCCACTTATTCTTCTTGTATCCACAAAGTATCAATTTGTTGCTAGTTTGCTGCCACAAAGCCATGGTATAAGCCAATATTAAGCTTAAATGTAGCTTGAAATTAAGACATTGATATGATGATCTGGAAAAGGGAATTTGTAGTAACTTGAATAGATGAATCCAAAATAGAATTTGTGAAATTTTGTTCCTATTCATAATCATTTTTTGCACCTGAGACATGATATTTTTAGAATATCAAAATTAAAATTTTATTGGTAATGCCTGAGAGTTTGAAAATTGTAAAACTTGATTGATGCTTAGGATTCTTGTCAAGGCTATTATAAATAAAAACATGCATTTATTGTATAAGCTTACAAGAAGATACCAACAAACATTTGTTAAGTTATTCAATACACTTTCTAAAGGTCTTAGAGGCAACAATAAAATTCAAAATGATAACATTAATTACAAAGAATTTCTAAACTCTTGTCAAAATTCAAAGAAATTACTAAAATTGCAAATTTAGAGGAGTGAATTCGAAGACATAAAGATGTAGAATGATGAAATTGTGGATGCATTCTCCATAAGAGTCAACAAAATTGTGTGCTCTATCAGAAGCTATAAAGAGGAGATCCATGATGCCACTATCGTAAGGAAGGTATTCACAACCTTGCCAAAAGCCTACAACGCCAAAGTCTCTTTTATAGAAGATAAAGATCTTGATAGTATGCCCTCAGATGACATGCACAACATATTGGTGGCTTATGAAATGAAAATAGTCCCAATGAAGAAAGAAAAGAAGTCTAAGGTGGAGAACAAGTTGACTTGCAAGGAAATAAAGAAATTATAGATTACAGACCAAGAAGAGGAATCCAACAACAGCTTTGACGAAGAAGATGGTGATACTAAGCTGGAAGAAGTCATGGCATACATCATTAGGTACCTGAGGAAAGGAAAAGGGAAGTATAAGGAAATATTACCCTCGGAGTGCTTTAGGTGTGGAGCAATTAGGCACTTTGTTATGGATTGTCCAAAAAGAAGAGAAGCTAATAATTAGGATGATGATGAGCTAGCCCTAAGAAGGAAGACAAAGCAATCCAACTACTTTAAAGTTGGAAATTCATTTGCTAATGGGAAAAAGAAGTTCTTTAAACCCAAAAGAATAAATTTCCTGAGCAAGCAGGAGGAAGAAGAATCTGAAAAAGAAAGTGATGATGATTCCAATGATGAGGCTACAAAGGATGTGCTGGTCACTCAAGTAGATGATGACCAAGAATCTTCAAGTGAGGAGGAATCAACAAAAGAAGAAAAGGATGAGTGGTTGTAGCAACTTGAGAATGAGTTAAGAGCTTGTTTGCACAAAAACTACAAGCTAGAAAAAGAGGCAATTCATCTCAAGATGTTAAGTGAAAATTCTTCTACTAATGAATCTAATCTCTAAGTGAAAGTAAAGGAGTTTGAAGCAAAAGAGAAGGAGTGCTTGAAGAAAATTAAGGAGATGAGAGTACTTGAGGTAGAGCATGGCAAGATACACAAAGACCTTGATGCTAAGGTGATTGCACAAGAGTAAAAAGTGCTGATTTTGCAAGCCAAGTTTCATAAGGGTGAGTCCAAGGTAAAGAAGCATGAAGAAAGCTTTATGTAAGCCATGGAAGTGAAAGGAGAGTCATCATCAGTAAGTACCATCAAGGAGGAAGAAGGATGCTACTAGAAAGTTGGATGAGTGTCCAAGCAATCAAAGACCTCATTCCATAGGAAAGAAAGGGCTTGGCTACATTGAGAAGCGGAGTGAGAAGGTAGAGGAAAAGAAAAAGATTATGTTTGTGTGCTAAGGTAAGCACAATGATGTGATGGAAAAGAGAGAGCAACCTAAGTTAAATGGATTAGAAAAGACATGATGGAGACTCCCATTCAAAGGAGACAGACTGTCAAAGATGTAGAGAAGGCTACCACACCAATTGCTAAAGAAAGGAGAATTAGACTTGGTAAAATAAATAAATCCAAGTTCATAAGATTTTGCTAGAGCTATGGTAAGTATAGGCACAAGGCAAATATGTGCTGGAGTAATAGGCCGAAAATGAAGAGAAATGTGAGGTAAGGTCTAGGGGGAGACTCTATCAAGAAAGGAGGTAGTCTCAAGTAGACAGAAGTCATATTTCATTGAGAAGTAGGTTTGATTTGTTGGGAGAGATCTGTGAAAGATGTGAAAGAGTTAGACACACTGCTAAGGACTACTTGACATTCCTGCTTGGTCAAAAAATGTAAAGGAGAACATGCCAACCATTGCTGCCTGGTCAAGGAATACAAAGGAGAACACCTACATAAGCTCCACAATTCAGCCAAAGAAAAAGAGGAAAAGAAATGTCTATAATTGTGGAAGTAGCCTTAAAAGCTTCTAAGAAAGAAAAGCCATGGATCTTAGATAGTGGTTGCTTTTCACATATGACAAGAGACTCCAAGATGTTGAAGAGAGTAGCCAAATAAGATGGAGGGTCAGTCAAATTTGGCGATGATGGTGCTTTAAAGATTCAAGGTACTGGTGCTGCTGAAATTGGTGAAGAAAAGCTGAAATCGAAGAAAGTGCTTTATGTTGAAGCTAAAACACAATCTAATTAGTGTTAGATAGCTTAACTACGATGGATATGAAGTTACTTTCAATAAGAGCAGTTATAAAGTAAAGAGAATAAAAGATGGTGCCATCCTTACTAAAGGTGAAAGATCACATGGAAACTTGTACCAAGTTTTTAGAACTACATGAGTACCAAAGATGAGAACTTACTGTGGCATAGGAGATTGGGACATCTTGGACAAAAGGGGCTAAACAAGCTTTCCAGAAATAAAGCTGAGAGATGTACCCAAGTTGAGAAGAAAAAAAAGATGTAATTTGTAGCATGTGTCAAAAGGGAAAGATGGTGAATGCCTTACATAAAAATGTGGAGATCCAAATTAAGAAGCCATTAAAGCTCATCCACTTGGACATCTGTGGGCCAATGAGACAAAGATCAACCAAAGGTGATAGGTACTTCATCTCCTTCATTGATTATTTTACAAGAATGACTTGCATTATGTTCTTAAAATATAAATTATAGGCTTTTTATAATTTCAAGAGCTATAGAAGGTTGGCTAAAAAATAGTTGGGGGGAAAAATTAAAAGGAGTGGGATGGAAATTGTGATGACAAATGTCCGGTGGTGCATTTTATTTAGGTAGTAGAAGTGTTTCATGGCATAGTAAAAAGCAAAATTTAGTAACTCTAAGTATTGCAAAAGCTGAATATGTGGCTACAACTCAAGCTTGTACTCAACTGCTATGGATGAAACAACAACTTGAAGGTATAATGGTGGATGTATAGCTACCATTGCTGATTAGCTGTGACAACTAGAGTGCCATTAATTTCTCAAAGAATCCTGTCCACTCCAGAACTAAACACATTGAAATCAAGTACTACTTCATTAAAGAAAAGGTGGAGAAAATGAAGTAAAACTAGAGTATGTGCCTACCTTGGAGCAAGTTGCTGATATATTTACCAAACTTCTGTCAGGAGAGATGTTCCAAAAATTAAGACTAATCCATGTGTTCAGCCAATCCCTAGAGGCTGAGGTATTTGCTAATCCCTTTCCCCTTCCCTCTACTATTATTCTTTGGATTTGATGTCCAAGGGGGAGTTTTTTTGCATAAATTCAAAGAAAGTATATATTGGTAAAAAGAGGGAGTAGGTTGATGGATAAATGGGGAGAACTTGTAAAGGTGGAAAAGTGGATAGGGGGAGTAGCAAATGATGCATGTTTTAGGGGTAGCCAAATGACTTTATGTAGGGGATGTTGCAAATGGTTGGATTTAATGTGTTGCCAACAAATCCAAAAGGGGATATTATTAAGCCCATCTTTGATGGCTAGTATTGGATCTATTATTAACACCATCTCACACAGTTATATGTGTTGATTTGATGTTAAGAATGTCATTGAGATGTAGTGAGGTCATTGGAAGAAACCAGTGATGACTAGTCAACCTTAGCGTTGAGGAGTTAATGTTGACTGTTGACAATTGATCCTAAATTTTGAGACTTAAATCTAGTTGTTGATTATAGGGCAACATGTGGGAATTAATGATGTTATTGATGATCTTAAAGCCTTAATCCTAAGGCTTTATAAATACCCTTAGGTGTCTTGTGAAAAAAAGAAGCAACAAAAAATTGAGTGAACAATAAAAAGAGGTGAGCGGCAAACCTAGGGAAAAAAAAGAGGTGAATGGCAAAGAGGAGGCAGCCACAAAGCAAGGCAGCCGGTTAAGGAGAGAACAGTATCCACCAAGGAAAGAAGGCAAGGCAGCAGGCCAAGAAGAGAAGGAAAAAAGGCAGGGCAACCAACTAAGGAGAGAGCAGCAACCACTAAGGAATGAAGGTAAGGTAACTAACCAAGGAGAGGAAGAGAAAAGGCAAGGTAGCCAACCAAGGTGAGAGCAACAATCACCAAGGAAAGACGACAAGGTAACTGGCCAAGGAAAGTGTAGCAACCACCAAGGAGAGGCAGTAAGGCAGCTAGCAAAAAAGAGAAAGAAAGAAGGAATAGTAGCTGGCAGGTGGTGGAGAATGTGAGAAAACAGCTGCAACACATAAGGAGAGTAGCAACAGCACAAGAAAATAGTTGTAGTGTATGGGGAGAGCAACAGCAGTGCAAGAAAGCTATTGCAGCACATGGGGAGAGTAGTAGAGGTGAGATAAAATTACTGTAGCACATGGGGAATGCAACAGTGGCAAGAGAAAAACTATTGCAGCACATTGGGAGAGCAGTAGCATTGTGAGAAAGCAATAAAAGTGCCCATGAACAACAGTACTGATGTGAGTTAATAACAGGAGTAGCACACACGAATAGTAGGTATAATGTACATGAACAACAGGCACAATGCTTATTGATAGTTGGTGTAGAGAGCGGGATAGAGCACACACAAATAGCAACGCAATATATGCTAATAGCAAGCACAAAGAGCATAGATAGAAGGTGCTGAGATCACAGACAATAGGAGCAGTGGGTGCAGATAGCAACAGTAGTGCATAGGCAACATCGGTAGTAGGAGAGATAACACTGGTAATGAAGGAAAGAGAAGATCCATATATACTTTAGCAAACTGTACACATTGAACAATTATTTTTCAAGAAAGGTTTTTCCATAAACTCTTGATAGATTTGTTAAAAAACAAGGTAGGATACCCTTAGAGTGATCGGGAGATCAACTCCTTGTTTGGGAGATCATTGTAAGTGGTTAAGGAGTAGTTCTTCCACAAGTAGTGAAGGAGTGATTTTTCCATAACATCAGTGTATCCCTTGATAATAAGAGTGGATTATGTGATTTAAAAGTGATCCTATCACACCAGAGATGTAACTCACACATTGTGAGTGAACCATATAAAAATTGTCGTGTGCTCTTAGGTACTTATGCATTATTTCTTATTCGTATGGTCACAATCATATAAAGGAAAAAAATTAAAAATTGGATCATTGGTTCTAACAAGTCACAGAGATTATATCTGAATCAATTTGTAAAAAAAGGATATCTCACACTGATTCGCCCCTTCTCTCAGTGTGAGACCTAAACCGGTCCTTATTAATATATAA
Organism: Ceriops zippeliana; assembly: GCA_037897445.1. Taxonomy (NCBI): domain Eukaryota; kingdom Viridiplantae; phylum Streptophyta; class Magnoliopsida; order Malpighiales; family Rhizophoraceae; genus Ceriops; species Ceriops zippeliana. The sequence goes on from JBAPLH010000155.1 coordinate 4,254,422, forward strand.
TCACCAAAAATACAATTCTTTCATGACTACAGACTTTACTTTCATCGCTAAATATTGAAATGCTAAATATTGACAAAATATTACTTTCCAACTAATTTTAAAGTAGTTGTAAAAAAAAATATATTGTTTAGCAACTATTCCACATATTAATCATAAAAGGGACATTTGTCGCAAATTGTTGATGCCTTTTTTTGAGAGCTCCTTTTAGTCATAAAAGTATTTAATTATTAGCAACTAGTTATTATGTTAATCACTAGATTAATTCACAACATTGTTAAGATGATCAATGGTATGAAGAATTTAAATAATTAATGATGTAAAGTTAATTTGTAGTGATGAATTTTTTTGTCACCAAATGTCTTATTTCTTGTAATGTTATATTTGTTAATACTTTGTGTGATATGGGTTTTATATTATATTTGATGGTGATTTTGATTCTAAAGTATGAAGTTTGTCCTAGTATCTTTCATCATGAAGGGAAGGCATTACAAAATGGGAATGGTAGTTTGGATTTTTCTTTTTTTGTTTACATTTTTTTCTTAGCTATTAACTTGATGCAATGAAGATTGTTGTTTTTAAAGATAGTCTACTAGTTGTGTGCTTTTCAAGGATAATTTGAAGTTGCTAAAAATTTTATTTCATTTAAGGATGTATAACTATGGAAAATAACAAAACATCTTTTTATTTCTTACAGCCAAAAGTATAATTCATTACGACCTCTTTGTTTTATAGGTATATTGAATTATAAATATTTCAACATGTTATTTAAGATAATATATTTTATTAGTTGATTACCATAAGGATGGGTAAAAAAGTTCTTTGAAAGAAAGTTACTTTTAATTCATAACTGACTTGGAGTCTTTAAATGGAAGTTATACAACTTTATTAACTAGAATTTAAGAAAAAATCCAATGGTTATAAATCAAATGAATGCTATAAAAATATCTTTGAGAGTGACTTAAAAGAGATACTTTTTGGGTAAGTCAAGTTGAACCAACTGTGAAAAAGATGATAATGCATGAGAAAGAAAAGACAAAAGAATATTAAGATAAACTTGTGAATTTGACTTTGAGCTAATATTGCAACTTGTGAGATTTAACTTTTCTTGAGTTCTTGTACAGATACATTCAAAGTAGAGTGAGATAAGGTAGAAAGGAGTTAAATTCTCTCATTTCAAAGGAGTTTAGTATAGGTGCAAGAAATTTTTCTTACTGTAATGCTTCCTTCTTTGTGGCTAAAAAGGTGAACTTGGTATCATATCAACGAATATGCTATGAAAGTTTACTCTTTATCTATTGATGAGAACTTGGTTGGCAAATGTATTCAAAGAAAGATTAGGAAATAAAAGTAGGCTTGGGAAAAATTAAACTATTATAAATATTTATGTTTGCATTCTTTGAAATTAATACTTTTTTATCCATCATTGACATACTTAATAGAATTTATGTTTAAATTAACAAATTGAATTGTCTAATATTAATTATAATGCATTGAATGTTATCCATTCATTGTATTTTTACACTTGCAAGAGCATTTATGTGATTATATATATTATTTGTGACTATGCAATTAGGTCAAAATTTAAGTTACAATTTTTTTGAAAATCTCAATTCACCCCCTATTTTTTCATAAGCCTAAAAACAACTCCATTAACACCAAAACTAGTTAGTCTAGATTAACAAGAAATTCTTTAGATAGAATTTTAAGGGTTTGAAAGAATTGTGGGACAAAGTTTCAATATTTTTCTTAACAATGATGATTGAAGCACATCCACACAAAGAAGTTAGTTAAGTAGCCACAAGTCATTACTTCTCAGTTTTTTTTTTTGTATTGATTTGTTTTATGCTTGATTCATCATTTTTCTATGTTTTCTTTAAAATGTGTTACTTGGCTTCTTCTACATGAACCTAAAATTTGGTAGATGTTACAGATTTTAACTTTTGATGTAGAAAGTAATCTCTCCTTGCAGCTGTTAGAATCTTTAACCAATTTGATGTTTCTTGTTTTTTTTTTTTTATTTCACTTTTATTTTCTCTTGAAAGGATTCCAAATAATGACAGTTATGAGTTATTTTTTGGTGGAAAGATGCTTTCTTTTCAACAAGTTAGAGGTCTAAAGTATTCAAAGTTCCCTTTCCCCTTCTTACTGGTGAAATTGTTTTTAGGCAATTAAATGCTACATTTCTTAAAGTTATTAACTAACACACCAAAATTGTAAAAGAACTTATTTGTAGGTTAGTTTGACTTTCTACATTTTTTGATGTTTCCATAATTTCACATCCTAGATGAGAATATTCATTTAGGAAACATATCAAAAGAAAATCAAGTACAATAAATATGATATATGAATCGTCTAGCTTTTGTCTTAGTTTCATTCTTTATTCATTTTTTGGTTATAGTCATCCTTGAATCAAATTTTAATTTTAGCTAAAGTAACTTTACATGTTATTTGATTGCCTAATCATTAAGTTAATTTGTAATTATCTATATTATATCCCTATACTTCTTTTGTTTGAGAGCTTATTTTAGGGATGAGGCTCTTGGATGGAATTACCTGACATATACTGCTTAGATAAAATTTAGGAAAAGGCATGAATAATGTACATCTAGTATTTTTGATCGTTGTTAGCATATTCTTTTTTTTTTTTTTCGATTTTGTGCATTCTACTTTATTCTTATATACATCTTGTGCTTTTCAAAATAAAAAAAAAGTGAAAAAAACCCTAAGACTTGCACTATGCTACATCACCTTTTATTTTTTGTTGAATCGTGTGATTGTGTGTCCTTAGGTATAAAGTTTAGACCAATTAAAGCATAAAGGTTGATCATTGACCAATGTCTAATATTTTTCCATTTTTGCACTAATTTTTCCAACACATAATCTAAATGAATTAGTTTGGTGCTTACAGGAAATCGAATTACCGTTTTATTGTGTCTTTTTCTAGGTAACCTCTATTAGTGACTCTAGTTTCTCCACTTTTTACTTGTTTGTCAAAAATGAGGGCATTAGGCTTAATAGCAAAAATAAGACATTAGTTAGTTATCTCATCGAAACCATTAGACCCCTAACAGTGAAGAGTGAACTCCAATCAAAGGGCTAGATGATGAGTAATGTTGCGTAAACCACAATTCAGTGATAAAACAAAAGATCATAACCAATCAACAAACATATTGCCAACCATTGTCCACCATAGTTATTGTATCATAAGATGTATTTCTTTAGGTTCAGTCTTATGTTAAACCTACATAAGTGTGGTTCATGGTCACACCATCACTTTATAAGCATATTTGAAGGACAAAGCAAAGAGTTGTTCATTATCTAAACTCAGAAACATACTGCTTGGCCCAGCCATATATATGATACTCGTAAGAAAGACTGAGATAGAATTGTTTGTAAAAAGACGATTTTAATTTGAATTAGACTCTAATAAGGCTAAAACTAGAACTAGAATCACAAGTGATGTGGTTTGGATATCGCTTGACCCCACCCAAGAAAACCAAAATAGAGTAATCAAAATTACAAAGGAATCAAACTAAAGTGGTGTTTTGAAAATAAAGATTCAAAAAAACAAAAACAAAAATTACGATCAACAGTAAAAGTAACTATAGTTGTAATTAAGACAAGAAAGTACACTAATTTAGGTCAAGAAAAACACATGAATTTTTATCTTAAATCTTAAGTGGATATGTTAGGAAAAAAAAAAAAGAAGAAAAACTTAGCTAAAATTAAATTTGTGCAAAATGTTTTGTAATTTTATATCCTTAATTATAAATTTTTAGTTACATAAGTAAAGTTATAATTAGTATATTAATTTATTTAATTTTTCTTCTATAAAAAATTGTACTATAATAATTTATAATTATTGTTGGGCCAAAGTAAAGGTTAAGAATATAAATACCAACTTCTTTTTCATCCTTAATTAAAAAATTAAAAATCAAAATAAAGATTCTTAAATCCCTTACCAATGTCTTTTTACTTCACTTTTTTATAGGTAGGACGAGTTCCCACGAGGGTGGAAATTAAAATTTTTTTGCAACTATTAAAAATTAAAAAAATACTTCATAGAGACACTATTTAATAGACACAAGTTGATAAAGTATGATTTATATTATATAAATATTATTGAGTTATTATATGAATAATATTTGATAATGCATAATTAAATTTATAGAAATATAATAAATTTTCATGTAAAGTTTGTGTTGATTAAATCTTGTTTGTACTCCCTTTTCATTTACTGTATATCCTTATTTAAATTATTGAAATGTATAAAGAATAGAATTGAGCAGCTAAAATGCTCTTTCTTTAAGGGAGATGAAGAAGATCATAGAAAGATATACCATATAGGAATGAGACTTATTATATCACAAGCAAAGTCATGGGGCAGTATTGGCATTGGTTGAATGAAGGACTATAATAGAAGTCTTTTAACAAAGTGGCTATAGAGGTTAGGTAGTGATTCTCAAGTGACATAGGTCCAAACAATTGATGTAAGATACCGGGATTATAACTAGTGGCCGTGGGAATGGAGTGTTTGCAATCTATGCTATCATTGGTATAGAAAGGGGTTTACTGTGCAATAGATGAGTCACAATTCTCATGTTGTGAGGGATAATTTTTGCCTTTTGGTTGGTCAAACAAATAAAATAGAGTTTTGACATCATATTTAGTTAGGCAACAAGCCTCTTTAGCGATGATTCCCTTATCTATATTCATTAGTAGTGAGAAAGTAAGGCATAGTGGAAAATTTTGGAAAATAGGTAAACAAAACATGGGTATGGTAGCTAGAGTGGTGGTGATGATGGTTTAGATGGGAATAAAAATACCTTGACAAATTTTATATCTTTTATAGGTAAGTTATTTATTATAAGATGAGGATGATGAATTCATTTGGATAGGTGAAACTAACAATCGGTTCTTAGTTAAATCCTTTTGTGCCCTACAAGATAGCTTGAGAAATGGTCCCCTTACTATGACACCATGCATGGACAAAGTTTGGCACCTCCCAAAGTGAAAATTTTTGGATGGCAATTGCTTTTCGAATGATTATCAATTAGTGAACAACTCTCCCACATTATGGAAGTCTATGATGATAGGTGTCCTATCATATAATAAGAGTTAACTAATAATCATTTATTTCTACATTACCATATTATTTAGTAGATTCTATGTCTATGGATGTAATGGTGGGGAATATCTTGAGTCATTCCTAGAACCATTGCCATGTTTAGGAATCATGACTCCATATAGGCCTTGTATACAAATTAAAGAATTATAAAAATGTGATTTTATATGATGTTTTGGTCTATCTACCTAGCAAGGGATACAATTCTTGGAAAGGTCTTTTAAGATGGCAATGGCTTGTAATTTGATCCAAGTTAAGATGTTTTGGTGGTATAAGGTCAAATAGCCTTTTAGTGGCCTTTCAATTAATGATTTTGATTAGGCATGACAGAGATTATTTCTCCAAGAAGGAGAAAGACCAATCACAAATGAACAATTTGGAATACGGCTTTAGCAAGATGTTATAAGTTTAATACAAATACCTCTATAATTGACACTACTAGCCAAGTGGGCATTAGGGTCATTATGAGGGGCCTTAATACAAATGTATTAAGGCATGAAAAGGTAATGAAGCGAAACTTCTTTCAATGAGGGAGGTAATTGTGTTATAGAGTGATTGGCATGAAAAGGAAAGGCCTACCTTAATTATGGAAAGTGACATCATAATTGCCATTTCTTGGGTGAACAATCCCAAAAGTAGATCGTGGTTCCTGATTAGCATTTTTTGAAACATCAAAACTATGATTAAGGGTCATGTACAATTCACCCATAAACCTTAGGAAGGCAATTCTTTTGCTGATGCTATGATAAAATTAGCAACAGTTAAGGTAGGGCTGTTTATTGCACAATTATAAGAGCTCAGTGGTTACTATTAGTTTTTGAATATTGTGTAGATTTTTTAGGCTTGGGTCATCTATATAGAGGTAGGTCATTTTTGTGTTTAGGGGTAATTGTATAGTCATTTTTGTACAAACTTTAAGGTGTCTTTCACTATTGCAAAAGTGAAGATACTTCACTATAAATCTACCATAAGTATCCTACTTTTCAAAAAAAAAAAAAAAAAAAAACTATTGTACTAGATCAAACCTTTCACTCTAAGGTGAGAATAAACAAGGAAGAGTATCTAAATGTCAAAGGAAAAGGAGTAGTTGTCTTTGGTACCTTATTAGGCACAAGATGTATTCCTAACGTGCTTTATATTTCTAAGATTGATTAAACTTATTAAGTGTAGGTCAGTTAATGGAACAGAACAATAACTTGTTGCTTAAGAATAAAAAATACACAATACTTAACCTTAAGAGTCATAAAGTCGATTGTTGAAATACAAAATAAAAGATTTGTTATAAATTGGAGTAAAAATAGCGAATCTACTTATCCTAGCTCTTTAAATGAAAGTGTCTTGTGGCATAGAAGACTAGTTTTAGACATACCTATTATAAATGTACATGTTCTAATTTGTGAAGTTTGTTAGAATAGGCAAGCAATTAAGGTAGCCTTTTCATCAAACTCAAACTTAGAGAGCTTTAAAGAAGCTGTAACTTATCCATATAGACTTGTGTGGGCCAATAAGCTCTCCCTCCCTTGATGAAAGTAGATATTTTGTCATCTTCATCGATGACACACCAAATCTACTATATTTACTTCTTAAAGCTCTAATTAGAGGTGTCAAGGATGTTCTTTAGATTTAAAGCTCAGATTGAAAGCAAGCAGTTGCAGCATCATCACTATTAAGTCAAATAAGGGTTTTGAATACATAGCATATAGGCTTGACAACTTTTATGGGGAATTAGGCATTCACCATCAACTTATCATGCTTTATACTCTATAGTATAATAGAATTCATCAACTTACTATGCTTTATACTTCATAGTATAATAGAATGAATGATACAAAAAGTAAGACCTCAAAACAAATGTCAAGGTACTTATTATTTGAAAAATCTTACCAAAGTCTTGCTTTCTAGAGAAACCAATCATCATAGGGAGCTTAAGATACCACTTGGGATTTTCTATTGTTGTGATGCCAAATCATATCTATAAAGTATTTATTTCTTGTAACTCCACATTACGACCTAAGAAAATCTTAGTTTTGTCTATATAGATGTTCTGCTCAAAAACCCTCTCATAAAAAGGAAGCAATTGCACATGATCATATTCTTGCAACAAATCTAGCGAAAAGAGAAGACTACCATCCATAAAAATAGATGTGTGTGATGGGTGGAGGATGGTGACTAACCTACAAACCATGGAGGCGACCCTTTGTATGTGCATCATTTATTTTGCACAAACCAACAATAAGTAAGGTGAGAGAGGATTAGCACGGTAAAGGCCTTTTGAAGGATGAAAAACATGTTGGGGTTCACCACTTAGCAACAAGGAACAAGAAACTGTTGAGACACATCGCATGACAAACTTTACCCACGAAGGATCAAAACTCATACATGACATAACTTGTTCAAGAAAAGACCACTCTACACAATCTTAAGCTTTTGCCATGTCAAGTTTTAAGGCCATAAACTTTTCCCCTTCCCGGTTCTTGGTCTTCAAATAATGAAAACATTCATAAGCAATCAATTCATTATCTGTTATGAGCTATCCCAGAACATATGCACTTTGAGTTGGAAAAATGATTTGCCGCAACAACGTCTTCAATCTATTTGCTAAAGTCCTCATTACTGACTTAAAAATCACATTACATAAGTTTGTGGGGTAGTATTCCTTACATGTTGCAAATGATGAAACCTTTGGATTAAGGAAAATGTGAGTATGATTCAAAGAGGTAGGATCACTTTATGATTAAGAATTGAAAGCATAACCTCAAAGCCATCAAAACAAACAATCTACCAAAAATTTTGATAGAATAATGTAGGTATACCATTGGGACCTAGAGCCTTTTTCGGATGCATGTGAATAAGAGCTTCAGCACCACTTGTGTGGTAAATGCAACTGTTAAAATGGATTTCAATCAACTATTACCTGTCTATGTTACACACCAAATGTTGGCTAAACTTTAAGAGTTGTGTTCGAGGAAAATAACAATAAAAAATAAGTGATAAAGATCACAATGATAACTTCGATGTTATGGTGCCAAACTCCATTTGCAACCCAGATCTGACCAATGGTGTTGTATTGTAGCCTTTGGGTAATTTTCACTTCGAAAAAACAAGTATTATTGTCATCCTCTTTTAACCAATCAGCCTGCAAACATTGAGCCCACCTATTCTTCCCGTATCCACAAAGTATCAATTTGTTGCTGGTTCGCTTTAATGCCTGATAAAGAATTCTTTATTCTATACTTGCAAAGCTGAACTGCACTCAGAGACCAAAAAAGGATAAGCAATCACATTGTCTTATTTTCCCACAAGCTTGGAACCAGAAACACCTATTCATTGGAGGGGTCGATCAAATCACATTCTCACGAAATGAAAAACCTTCCCTTTCCATGTTAAACACTAGCAAGGCAATCGAGGGCAATAAAAATTGCATCATGATTTAAGCCAAAGTCAAGGCAAATGGGAGACATGTGCCAAAGGCAAAAGCATTATGAACTTTGAGCAAGTAAAAGCACAATTAAGTCATTTTGAATGTTTTCACCACCACTTCTATTATCATTCCATGTAAATTAAAAACCTATACTTCGAATCTTAGTTAAGCCACAATTATTAACTACCCTTTAAAAGCATCTATGAACCACATCAATGAGTAACTCCACCAATTGTTTTAGAACACCATAAGATCTCGTTGAAGTCCTTGCCACAAAGCCATGGTACAAGCCAATCTTGAGCTCAAATGTAGCTTGAAATTAAGACATCGATATGATGATCTGAAAAGGGAATTTGTAGTAATTTGAATAGATGGATTCCAAAATAGAATCTGTGAAATTATATTCCTATCCATAATCATTTCTTACACCTGACCCTAGCTAGAGACATGATATTTTTAGAATATCAAAATTAAAATTTCACTAATAATGCTTAAGAGTTTGAAAATTCTAAAACTTGATTGATGGTTGGGATTCCTATCAAGGATACTATAAATAAACACATGCATTTATTGCATAAGCTTACAGGAAGATATCAATAAATATTTGTTAAGTTATTCAATCCATTTTTTAGAGTTCTTAGAGGCAATAATCAAATTTGAAATGATAACATTAATTGCAAAGAATTTCTGAACTCTTATAAAAATTCAAAGAAGCTGCTGAAATTGTCTATTTTCAAATCGAAGAACATTTATTAATAAGAATCTTTAAAAGATATTGTTTATGTGATATGCATAAGCTAAACGATACACAGCATTTTTTTGGTTGCTCATCCTATGAAATATCTTTTCATCTTGTCTTTATTAAGGTATATATATAAATTATCTATAAAGAATGTAAATGATGCTAACTCTTAATTTTCTTTGAGGCTAGTTTGGAATTCTTGTAAAGTGCCATTGATATCTACCTATATGGAACACCCAAACCCTACCCAAAAAAAAAAAAAAACAGGGCATGCTAACCTTTGCTTATATGTAAACTGTTTGGTTTTGTTTTATACCTCTAAGAGCTATTCTCTCAATAATTTATCCATATACTACCTTTCTTAAAGTAGTAAATTTATTATAGCCCCCTTAAATTTATTAAATGGTAACTTATCCAAATGGGAAGGAGCCTACCTATATAAAGCCTAGAAGGGTAACATTTCTAAAGCAAAATGGTACTTATTATTGTATCACCATTCAACAAGATTTAGCCACTTAGGCAAGTTGAAACTCATGAGACTTAGGCAAGTTGCAAGACATTGATTAAATTTTTTGGTTAGACAATTAGATTAAGAATGATAGGTTATGCTTAGGTGCAAGTTTGTCCGTAATAGCTTAAAGAACTCTTGCCTTGACAAACTAAGCAAGATCTTATTCTTGTTAGAGACAATAAACTGTGGCACCCCATGAAACCTAAATATTTGCTCCATGAATACCTTTGTAATGGAAGGGCTAGTAATAAGGTGGTTGAGTGCAATAAAGTGTTCATACTTGTTGAAACAATCTAACTACAAGGATCATATCCTTCCTTTTTGACTTAAGGGTCCTTTCAATAACATCCATGCTTATGTCTCTCAACTTTCATTTTCAAACCTAAAGAGGGAGTCCATATTTTAATTACTATCTATCATATTTATTTAACCTTTACATGAACTCTCTTTCTCTTAATTTTGCCACCTGCGTTTAGGTTTGAAATTCCCTCCTCCATACTTAGTTGTGATTTTATGCATTTGGTCACTCTCTTTTGGTATGAGATTTTGACGTAGTAACTATTTACTTGGTAGGTAATACATGTTTGGGGGAGAAAGAGATTTGAAGCCATTGAACTACAATAGCTTGGAAAGACTACTATACAAAAGTGTCAAGACATAGGTCCATATAGGGATCACATTCAAGTTGTGGTAAATTTACTTGTTCTTATTATAGGCATACTTCTAATTAAGAGAATAGTTTTGTGCATGTGCAATCAAATTTTTGCAATTTATAGAAAATTAATAGTGAAAGGTGAGATTTATAACAATTATTTTGTAAATTAGTCTCATATGCTTATGAAAATAATCACATCAAATTTTTTGATGTGACAAGAGAAATAAAAATTAGCTATGGTGACCACTCAAGTAATAATAATCTTTAAAGGTATTTGCAACGAGACATATTTGCATTTGTAATGACATAAATATTTTGATCACAAATAGTTCTATTTTATTATAAATGATTAATGTTAGTTTAGATACTAAAAATTTTAACATTTACAATGTAGTGTTTTCATTTTAGACAACTTGACTAATCAAAAGCTTGTATTCTAAATCAGTTCCAAAAACAAAACAAACCCTAGATTGGCCAATTTATGACTTTGCTCTCTATTTCCTTTCGTCTTTATCTATAACATTCCCTAGAATGTAGCAAAGTAACAAGTTACAAGTTCCTTTTGTTTTTGTTCTTTGGTGACCTAAATAATACAAGGCGTTTCATTTTCTCGATCTCAATACAAAGTTTCGCTTTCCATTTCACTAAAGAAACAAACTTTAGACTCACTCACTTAGTCAATTTGTGACTTTCCTCTCAATATGTGACTAATTCAAGGCATTTTGTTTCGTCGATTGGGTTCTTACTCTTAATATAAAGTTTCACTCTAGAGGAAAAAGGTCACCTTTCTATGCTTTACCTTCTTGTTTACCATTTTTTTTTATTCTTGATTATCTCAATATAACGAGAAAAATGAACTTTAATTGTTTATGGTTTGTTTAGACAAAAGAGAAAATAAATAAATAAAAAATAACATTAAGTTAAAAGGATAAGTGAAGAAAACATTCAAATTATCTATAGGTAAGTGTGCATTATTCATTTGTACTTTCTTTTGGTATCCACTCTAAATCTAACTAGTACATGACCTCTTTATGTTAAGCCATTTACTAGCAAAATATATAAAGTCATTTGTTATTGTCTATATAAATGTATTTATAATTATTCTCCTTTTTTTTGAAAATTTTTTCTCTTTGTCTTTTTACTAATGATTGAAATGCCTTTGTATTGTTAGAATCTGTCGCAACCTCAATCAATTGGGTGGAAGTTGAAGGCTAAGTTAGTAGAGGAAGATCAAAGAAATGATTAAGGTTAGGGAAGTAGAGAGGTTGAGATATATGAGAGAGAAAGAGAACTTAGAGAGAGAAAATTATTTGTTATTTTGTTATTATTCATTATATTGTTTTTGGACTGGTAATGTACAAACATTCGTTTTACACAATTTCATTAAACATGTTATTTCATTTAGTGGAGTTAATGACATTAACAACAATCATAAGGAGACTAACGTCATCCCCTATTAACAACTAATAAACCATAAAAAAAATGGAAAAAATAAAAAATAAGAGAACCAATCAAAACAATCCAAAGCATATCAAGAATCATACGCTCTTCCAGCCATGCTTATTAAAGCCCATGCTTTTCAAAAGTCTCACAACCATGGCAAGTCCTCCCTTCTGACCTTACCCTTGTTATCAAGGCTAGAACTGAGGGAATTAAGTTGTAATAAAAAAACAATCGTCCTAGGTGGCATTTGCAAAAGAGAGATTTGACCATTAAACCAAAACTTGTGCTATAGCCTAGTTTCTCCTCTTAACCATATGTTTGTCCAAGATTGCCATAGGCTCTATAAGAAGTTGGTCATCTTGTCCTACCAAGGCAATTATGGCATTAGTTGTTGCTTTTGATGCATGAAACACTTTAATAAGGACATGTGAAAGATGGGATGAATAAAAGAACCTTATGGCAACTATAACTTGTAGGCCATTTGTCCTACCCTAGTTACAACAAGAAAAGGAAAATAGCACTTTGAGGCTAGTTTGAAATTCTTATAATGTGCCACTGATATCTACCTATATGGAACACCTAATCCCTACTAAAAGAAAAAGTGCATGTTAACATTTGCTTGTCTGTAAACTATTTGGTTTTGTTTTATGCCTTTAAGAGCTACTCTCTTAACAATTTATCCACTGCCTTTCTTAAAGTAATAAATTCATAGTGGCCACCTTAGATTCTTTTAATGGTTACTCAACCAAATGGGAAGGAGCATGCCCATATAAATCCTAAAAGGGTGACATCTCTAAAGCAAAATGGTAATTATTATTGTATCACCATTCAACAGTATTTAGCCACCTATGTTACTAACCAAGCTTATGGAAACTCATGCGACCTAGGTAAGTTTCAAGACATTAATTAAATCTTTTGGTCTGACCATTAGATTAAGAATGATAGGTTATGCTTATGTGCAAGTCTATCCTTAATAGCTTAAAGAGCTTTTTCCTTGACAAACTAAGGAAGATCTTATCCTTGTTAAAGACAATAAACTAGTGTGCCCTATGAAACCTAAATATTTGCTCCATGAATACCGTTGCAATGGAAGGGCTAGTAATAAGGTGGTTGAGCGTAATAAAGTGTTCATATTTGTTGAAACAATCTATCATTACAAGGATCATATCCTTCCTCTTTTACTGAGGGAGCCTTTCAAAAAAATTCATGCTTATTTCTCTCTATACTTAGGTAGGAACTGTTAAAGGTTATAAAAGGCTAAGTGTTTAGCATACTCCTTTTTACACTTCTAACAAGTGTTGCAAAGCTATACAAACTTCTAAACACCTTTCTTTAGCCAAAGCTAATAGAAGCATTATTTAATTCTATTGTAAGTGGGTTTTATACTAGAATGGCCACTCTAGGCTAAGTTGTGGAATCTACTCAACATTTGTTGCCTTAAGTCACCTTTAGTACCAACATAAACACTACATTTGTATTTGAAAACCTTGCCTTTGTATCTAAAAGCCCCACTTTGAATATTAAATAGAGTTGGTATAATGCCTCAAAGTTGGGAGAAATTCTACTACTAATGGATTTGAATCACAACTCCTTTTGACTTCTTATGACCATATAGGTATCTATATTGAAATAGTATGGCAAAAACCACAAGTGCTTTAGTTTTCTTCCACCCTTTTAAATAAAGCATCAGCCACCCCATTATCTATTCCTTTCTTATATTGTATAATTTAATCTAATCCTAGTAGCATAGTGATTCCCTTTAGTTGGATTTAGGAGTGAAGCTATCGTTGTAGCAGGAATTTTAAGCTTTCATGATCTATTTTAATGTTGAACTAATGCCCTTTTGAGTGATGTCTTTATTTTGTTACCACCATTAGAATTGCTAAAATCTCATTTCATAAATAGAAATGCCTTTGTTCTTCTTACGCAACTTCTATGTAAGGTATATTGTTTTGCACTAATATAGCTCCCAACCCATCCCTACAAGCTTCAATTTCAACAATGAATGGTTTTGAGAAATTAGGCATGGCTAGCACAAGAGCTGTTGTCACAGCCTACCTTTATTCCATCAAAAACTATCCTTCTTCAAAGGCTTAGTCAAAGGCATGCTTATAAGACCATAGTGCTTTATAAATTTTTAGTAGTATCTAATGAGTTTTAAGAACCCTTTTAGAGATTTAAAGGAGGTAAGGATAGACTAACTCACCATAGCTTTCACCTTGCTTAGATTAGTAGCCTCCCCCTCTCAGAGATAATATAGCCTTGGTACTTTACCTGAGGCTACCTAAATGGGCATTTGGACATCTTAGTAAAAGGACTTTCTCTTCGTAGTTTTTGTAGCACTAAAGCTAGATAAGATACATCCTCCTTTATTGATACACTGTAAATGAGTATATCATCAAAGAATATAAATGTAAATTACCTCAAATACTAACCAAATATTTGATTAATATGGGCATAGATGGTGACAAGTGCACCCAAAAGGTATGACTTTGAAATCATAGTGGCCATGGTGAGTTCTAAAAGCAAGTTGGGTATTTTTTCTATCTTTACTCTTATTTCATGGTATCTTACCTTCAAATCAATCTTGAAAAACATAGTGGCTTCATGTAACTTATCTAGAAGATTATCTATTATAGGAATGAGAAAATTTTCCTTCATGGTTAATGAATTGAATTACCTATAATCCATAAAAAAAAAAAACCTTTAAAATTGACCCTTTTTTTATTTTCACCAAAAGAACTAGAGAAACAAAAAGACATGTGCTTGGTTATATAATGAAGCTTTCCAACATTTCACTCACCAGCTTTTCAATTTTAGACTTTTCATAATTAGGGGATCAGTAAGGTCTTAAATTGACAAGTTGAGCCTTTATCAAATTAGTTGATTTTACAGTAGTAATAGTACAAGCTAGTAAAGAAGATGAAGGTAGTGGGCACTGTGGAGGTAGCCATAACTATTGAGAAGGGCAATGCTATAAGAAGGTTGGGGGAATAGTACTTCGATTTGCTAGAGGATAATGCAATGTTAAAGTAGTTGGTGGACATGCTCTCTCAAAAAACCATAGATTATTTTGATTGAGGTAAGGCCACTAAGCAACCACCTCCTATAGATTTTATTACTATGGCTAAGAATGATAATTACAAAGATCAACAAGGATTTTTGCCTTGATTGAGAGAATTTGTTAAAAACACTAGTAGTGTAGGAGTTGAAAAAGCGGGAATAAAGGAAGGAGTTTCCAATTTGAACCTTTAAGTCTCATTACCTTACTTTGAAGGCATTAACTCTAAAGAATGGGTTATGAAATTCAATTGCTATTAACGTCCATGTAATGTATCGAGTGTGGACAGGATGGAATTGGTTGCTATGTATTTGGGAGAAGAAGTGGTGTTATGGTTTGAAGGGTGGCTTATTGACCAAAGTAAGGTGATATTTATGGATGAATTGAGTGTTTGGTTTGAAACTAGTAAGTTTTTTATGGTATAAGAATTTAATAAATTGACTTAAGAAGGATCATTAAGAAAGTACTAAGAGAAGTTTAGGGAGCTTAATGTAATGGGTGCACACTACCTAACTCCCACATTGTCGAAGAAGAGGGGGATCTTGGGCCATATAGACGTGGGCACTACACATTCCAACAGTTTTCCTTTTGGAGAGAAGGTAATAGCCCCATGACAAGTGGTATCAGAGTCTACCCTTATCCATTATAGAACCCTTGACTTGGCACAGAATGCCGAGAACCCAACTCAGTGCGTGTCTAAGAATATCGACGAGGTTGTCGATGAATTCGGTGTGGAAGAATGTAACGGGTGTCCATTACCCAAATCCCATATTGTCGAGGAAGAGGGAGATCTTGGGCCATATAAATGTGGACACTTTACACCCCAACAAGTTATCTTTTGGGGAGAAGGTAATGGCCCCCTAACATAAAGGTAACTATGAAAAGTGTCAATCCTCATATGATGGATAAATATTTCATATCCAGCTATATCAATGGTCTTAATGGTATGATGAAGTTTGTTATGAAAATGTGGGAGCCTAAATCATTAAACTACCTTTATGAACTATCTAGGTTGGAAGAGAAAATGGTTTTTAGCCTAAGAAAAGTGTAAAAAAGGGATAATAAAAGGGACCATAAGGGAAAGGAATAATGTTAGAGTAAATTTTAAAAAGGTAAATTAAATTAGGGAAAGGAAGTTAGGATGAAGTAATAAGGTCAATATGGGAGAAATGAATAAAAATGCAAGAAGAGGAGTAGCTAGGCATATTGTCCCCAATGTAATTGTAATGGAAAGTAGAGGTCAAAAGGATAAATTATTGTTGAATGGGTGGAAAAAGATATTTTTTAAGACACCAATGTAGTAAAAGGAATGCTTTTAATGCTATAAAAGGTGAATTAATAATAGATGGAAGAGGAGAGATAGAGAGTGAAGAAGAAATTTATGAGTTGGATTCAAAAGGGAACTAGGATGCACGAGGAGCTATTTCCATTTATACATTGTTAAGATCTATGGGATTCAATATTATCCATGTAAGAGGACATATTGGCAACAAAAACATAATGATCCTAATTAAGCTTAGGAGTACACATGGCTTTTTAAACCCATCCTTAACAAAGGAGATATCTTGTCCTTGAGTCCCAACAAGCCCATTAGTGATCATTGTAAGGGATGGATGTTAGGTAACAAGTAAGGAGAAGGTTTATGATCTGGAATTTAGAATGTAAGGGCACATGTTTAAGAATGGCATCAAACTTATAAATTTAGGCTTCCTGGATATGGTTTTAGGGGTTGATTAGTTGGGTTAATTCAACCCTGTACTTATGGATTTTAAACATTGTAAATTATTCTTTGTGAAAAAATGGGGAAATAGTAAATATTATATGAATAACATATAAATAAGGGCTAATCTTTAAGATAATAAATAAGATTCAATTGCAAAAGTTATCAAGGAAAGAAAGGGATAAAATTTAGACATACCTATGCTTCATCATTGTTAAGGATCCTGAGAATGGAAAAGGTCTAAGTCTCAAGAGAAGGAGATACCTAGATTGATACAACAAGTTTTGGATGCCTATGATGATATGTTTGAGAAATCTACCAGCATGCCCTCAGAAAAGTCTCATAATCATGCCATACCCTTAAAAACAAATACATAATTAGTGAATTTAAATCCCTATAGGTATTCACATTACTAGAAAAATAAGATAGAATGGTTGATAAAGGAAATGTCAAAATAATCTATCATATAATACAACGTTAGTCATTTTACTTCTCTTGTGTTATTAGTTAAAAAGAAGGATGGCTTATGGAGGTTTTATGCAGATTATAAGTAATTGAATGTTCTAACAATGAAGGACAAATTCTCAACTCCTGTTATTGATCATCTTGATGAATTATATGTGGCCATTGTATTGTTTAAGATTGATTTAAAGGTAAGATACCATCAAATCCGGATGAGGATGGAGGATATTTTAAAAAATTCCTTTAGAACATAACATGGACACTTTGAATTTAACGTGATACCCTTTATACTTACAAATACACCTATTACTTTGCAAGCATTAATGAATTGTGTCTTTTGTTAATTCCTAAAGAAGTTTGTGTTAGTATTTTTTAATGACTTACTAGCATATATCCCTATATTGGAGGTTTGTACATCCCATCTATCCCAAGCTCTTCTAGCCATGCTTGTAAAAGCACAAACTTTTGAAGAGTCTCATAGCCATGGTATGTCCTCCCTTTTATCCTTAACCTTGTTATAAAGGTTAAAACTAAGGAAATTAAGCTATAATAAAAAAAAATATTACTCCCAAATGGCATTTGAAGGAGAGAGATTTGACCATTAAACCAAAACTTATGTTGTAACCTAATTTCTCCTCTTAACCATGTGTCTATCCAAGATTGCTACAAGCTCTATAAGAAGTTTCCATCTTATCCTACCAAGGCAATTGTGCCTTTAGTTGTTTTATTCACTCATGAAACACTTTAATAAGGACATGTGAAAATGTGATGAATGGAAGAACCTTATGGTAGTTATAAATTATAGCCCACTTGTCTCACATTAGTTATAATAAGAAAAGAAAAACAGCACTTTTAGGCTAGTTTTAAATTCTTGTATAGTGCCATTGATATCTACCTATACGGAACACCTAATTCCTACTAAAAAAAAAGTGCATGCTAACCTTTACATATTAATAAATTGTTTGGTTTTGTTTTGTGCTTTTAAAAGCTACTCTCACAATAATTTATCCATGTACTACCAATCTAAAAGTAGTAAATTCATAGTAGCCATCTTAGATTCATTAAATGGTAACTTAGCCAAATGGAAAGGAGCATACCCATATTATACCTAGAAGGATAATATCTCTAGAGCAAAATGGTAGTTATCATTCAACAAGATTTAGCCACCTATGTTACCATCCAAGATTGTGGAAACTCATGCAACTCAGGTAAGTTTCAAGACATTGATTAAATCTTATGGTTTGATCATTAGATTAAGAATAATAGGTTGTGCTTAGGTGTAAGTTTGTCCCTAATAGCTTGAAGAGCTCTTGCCTTGACAAACTAAGGAAGATCTTATCCTTATTAAAGACAATAAATTGTGGCACCACATAAAACCTAAATATTTGCTCCATGAATACCTTCGCAATGGAAGGGTGAGTAATAAGGTGGTTGAGTGCAATAAAGTGTTCGTACTTATTGAAAAAATTTATCACTACAAGGATCATATCATTCTTTTTTGACTTAGGGAGCCTTTCAATAAAATTCATGCTTATGTCTCTCTATACTTGGGTAAGAACTGTTAAAAGTTATAAAAGGTTAAGTGTTTAACAAGTTCCTTTTTACACCTTTGGCAAATGTCATAGAGTTGCATAAACTTCTAAACACCTTTCTTTAGCCCAAGCTAACAAGAGCACTATTTAATTCTATTGTAAGTGGTTTTTATACTAGAATGGCCACCCTAGGCTAAGGCTAAGTTGTGGAATCTACTCAATGTTTGCTACCTTACATCACCTTTAGTACTAATATAAACCTTGTCTTTGTATCTAAAAACCCCATTTTGAAAATTAAATATAGTTGGTAAAAAGGCTTAAAGTTAGGAGTAATTTTGCTACTAATGGATTTGAATCATAGCTCGTTATGACTTTTTATAACCATGTTGGTATCTGCTACCAATAGATTTCAATGCTCTTTTTTCTCTTCTCTCTTGCTCTCTCTTTTTGATTCTAGATCCCTTCCTCTAGATTCTTCCTTCATTAATTTTTCTAGTGTAACCTTATTCATCCCTCAAAACCCTAAAGCATGAAAGTGGTATTAGAGCAGTAGATTTGTAGTATTGATGGTACAAGCTAGCAAACAAGATGAAGGCGGTGGGCATTATAAAGGTAGCCATGATTATCAAGAAGGACAATGCTATAAAAAGGTTGGTGGAATAGAACTTCAATTTGCTAAAGGATAATGCAATATTGAAGTAACTAGTGGAATGCTCTCTTAAAAAATCATAGATTATTTTGATTGAGGTAAGGCCACTGAGCAACCACCTCTTATAAATTCTATTACTATGGCTAAGAATGATAATTACAAAGATTAGCAAAGAGTTTTGCCTTTATTGAGAGAATTTGTTAAAAACACCAGCAGTATGGGAGTTGAAAAGGTGGAAATAAGGGAAGGAGTTTCCAATTTAAACCTTCAAGTCTCGCTGCCCTACTTTCAAGGCATGAACTCTAAAGAGCGGGTTATGAAATGCAATTGTTATTTTCAACCATGTAATGTATTGAGTGAGGATAAGATGGAACTAGTTACCATGTAATTGGGGGAACAAGTGGAGTTATGGTTTGAAAGGTGGCTTATTGACCAAACTAAGGTCTTTTAAGAGAAATTTATGGATGACTTGAGTGTTTAGTTTGGGACTGGTAAGGTTTTTGATGTGGTACATGTTGAGCCCATCTTTAATGGATAATGTTGGATGTGTCGTCACTAGCATCTCATATTGTTGTTCATATTGATTTGATGTTTTGAATGTCGTTGAGATGCCTAGAAGTCGTTGGGCAAAACTGGTAATGGCAGATCAATCTTGAAGTCAATGAGTCAATGTTGACCCTTGACCATTAACCTTAAATTTTAGAAAGTCAATGTTGACTATTAACATTAAATTTCATGAATTAAATATAACCATTGATTATAAGGTAACCTTTGGGAATCAACACTTACCGTTGGTGAGTGTGCAACCCTAATCTTAAAACTTTATAAATACCTTCGTCCATCTTGCAAGATAATATGTGTGTTTCAAAATTTTGAGTAAGTTAGCCAAAGGAGAGAGAATGGCAAACCTAAAGGCAAGGAGAGGGTGAATGACAAAGAGAGAGGTAGTCGCCAAAGGACAGAGTGACTAGCCAAGGCAAAGAAGGCAACCACCAAGGGAGGTGTAGCCAGCCAAGGAAAGTGTAGTAGATGACCAAGAAGAGAGTATTAGGCCAAGAAAGGTGCAACAACAATCAGCTAAAGCAAAGGTGACAGCAACCATAAAAAAAGCAGACAGCCATACCAACCAAAGAAGGAGTTATAGTAGTTGGCAATCACACCAAAGGAATAAAGAGGCAACCTTACTAAAGGGAGAATAGCTAGTAGCCACACCAAACCAACAAAGGAGAAGGTGTGCAATAGCCACACCAAAGAAAGAGCAGCTAGCCAAAGCAAAAGGAGAAGGAACCTATTGTAGCAAGGGTAGGGAGCTCTACCAGCAGCAGCTTGTAATAACACCACCAGTAGCCCGCAAAACCGGTTACAACCTACAATTTTAGCAATTATAACAAGTCCAACAGTCAATCCCAGCAATTGCAGCATGTCTAGAAAGCAATCCAGTAATTGCAACACGTCCAAAAGGCAATCTCAGCAATTACACCACATCCAGTAAGTAATCCTATCATGTCTAGTAGGCTATATCAGCAATTGCAGCTCGTGCGAGCAGCGACAGCAAAACACAGTGATAACAGAACATGAACGCAATGATAGTAGTGCACATGTAGGCAGAGATAGTAGCATGTGCAGGCAGTGATAGTAGCATGTATAGGTGATAATATCAATAAGTATAGCTAACAATTGTAGCTTGCAGGCACAATTAGTAGCAAGCACAACTAGTAGTGTGTCCAAGCAGTAAGGTAGGAAACACAACCAGTAACAAAGAAGAAACTTGCTAAGGCAGCAAGTGAGGTAGCACCAGTAGCAAAGGAAGAAACCTACCAAGGCAACAAATGAGGTAATAGGAGGAAAGAAATTGTCAAGGCATTAGGTAAGGCAGTACTAGCAATAGGTGAAGAGATCCTACAAGGCTGAAGAAGGTAGCACCGATAGTAAGAGGAGAGAACCTATCAAGGTGGTAGGGGAGGCAACATTGATAATAGAGGAGAGAACCTATAAATGACATAACCGGTAGTAAAGATAACCTTTAGTGGAGATTACCTACAAAAAAGAGACTAGCAAAGCCTGAGCAAAAATCGATGATGAGGAAAGAGAAGATTTGTTTTTTGTAACAGTAGCCTGTGCATATTGAGTGATCTTTCTTAAGAAATTTTTAGTTTAAACTTTTTATGTATTTCTCAAAAAATGTTGGGAGACCTTTAGATTGATCAGGAGATTAGTCCTTCGAGTGATTAGGAGATTAACTCATTTAGTGATCAAGAGATTAAAACTTTGAGTGATCAGGAGATCAACTCGTCAAGTGATCAGAAGATCATTGTAAGTGGTTAAAGAGTGATACTTCTACACCATAACTATGTCCCTTGATAACAAGAGTGGTGTGATTTATGAGTGATCTTATCACACTGTTGACATAGCTCACACATTATGGGTGAACCACATAAAAATTGTTGTGTGTTTTGGGTGCTTTCATTTAATCAATATCTGCACAACTGCTCTCACATAAAGAAGTAAGATAAAAATTGGATCATTGGCTCTAACAAGTGACAAAGGTTAAATCCAAAAAGATAGCATTTCACATTAATTCACCCCTCCCCCTCTTAATGTGAGACCTAAGAAGGTCCTTATCAAATGGTATCATAGCTGGTTCCCTCTATTGATCCAATTTGTTTGCTTTGATCTGAGATTATTTGTTGCTGTTGTGAATTTTTATCTCTACTACTAATTGATGTCATGGATAGCATGAATAGTGTTAATAGCAAGGGCATTCTTACTTTTGATGGACAAAATCATTAGTTATGGAAGAATAGAATACTCCTATATTTGATGACACTTTGGTTTATATGTTTTTATCTCCTGTTAGCAGCTTTGTCCCTGTTGTTGAAGGTGATGCTATGATGCCTATTGATAAAAAGAATTTAGACTATGATAGAAAGGTGACAAATGCCTTATATGCCTCCTTATCAAACAAAGAATTCACCAAAGTGATGAGGTGCAACATAGCCAATCAAATCTGGGAAAAATTAATGAACATTTATGAAAGAGACAAGGTTGGTCAAGGAAGCCAAACTACAAAATCTGAAGGAGTTGATTTAAAGATATAAAGATGTAGAATGATAAATCTATGGATGCCTTATTCACAAGAGTCAATGAAATTGTGTGCTCTATTAAAGGTTATGGAGAGAAGATCAATGATGCTACTATGGTAAGGAAAATACTTAGAACCTTATTAGAACCTTGCAATGCCAAAGTTTCCTCTATATAAGATAGAGATTTGGATAGATTACCCTTAGATGATTTGCATAGCATATTGGTGGCTTATAAAATGAGAATAGCCTTAATAAAGAAAGAAAAAAAGTCTAAGGCGTAGAAGGAAATAACCTTCAATGCAATGAAAAAATTAAAGATTAAAGACTAAGAAGAGGAATTTGATAGCAGCTCTAAAGAAGAAGATGGTGATACTAAACTAGATGAAGTCATGGCATACATCACCAACAATATGAGGAAAGGAAAAGGGAAGTACAAGGAAAAATTACCATTGAAGTGCTTTAGTGTGAAAACATAGGGCACTTTTTCTGTGGACTACCCAAAGAGAAAAGAAGTAACAGTGATAATCATGATAAGCCAGTCCTATGGAGGAGAACAAAGAAATCTAGCTATTCTAGTGCTAGAAATTCAAATGCCAAAGGGAAAAAGCAATTCTTCAGATCCAAAAGAAGAAATTATTTGAGCAAGCTGAATAAAGAGGGATCTGTAGAATAACTTGATGATGATTTCAATAATGATACTGCAAAGAATGTGCTGGTTGCCAAAGTAAATGATGTTATAAAATCTTTAAGTGATAAGGAATCAATCAAAAAGGAAGAGGATGAGTTGGTACAATAACTTGAGAATGAATTAAGAGCTTGTTTAAGCAAAAATAGTAAGCTAGAAAAAGAGGTAAGGAAATTGCTGTTGATGAATTTGATCTCCAAGTGAAAGAAAAGGAGTTTGAAGCAAAAGAAATGGAGTCTTTAAAGGGAATTGAGGAGCTGATTGTACTTGAAGTTGAGCAAGGAAAGATACACGAATATCTTGTTGTTAAGGTGATTGCACAAGAACAAGAGGTGCTGATTTTGCAAGCCAAGCTCCACAAGGTTAAGTTTGAACTAAGGAAGCATAAAGAAAGCTTTATGTAGGACATAAAAGTAAATGAAGATCATCTTTAGCAAATGCAATCAAGAAGGATGTTACCAGAAAGTTAGATAAGTGTCTAAGCAATCAAAGACCTCATTCCATGGGGAAGAAAGGACTTGGTTATATTAAAAGGTCTAGTTGGAAGGTAAAAGAGAAGAAAAAAATTGTGTTTGTACTTGAAAGTAAGCACAATGACACTATAGAGAAGAGAAACTAACCCAAGTTAAAATG
This sequence comes from Ceriops zippeliana, assembly GCA_037897445.1. Lineage (NCBI taxonomy): Eukaryota > Viridiplantae > Streptophyta > Magnoliopsida > Malpighiales > Rhizophoraceae > Ceriops > Ceriops zippeliana. The sequence continues at coordinate 4,278,144 of JBAPLH010000155.1, forward strand.
GTTTAGGAAAGATATGTTGAAAACTCCCATCCAAAAGAGATAGGTTGTCAAGGATAGAGAGGAGGTTGCCAAAATAATTGTTGAACATAGGAGACATGAACATGGTAAAAGAAGAAAATGTAGATTTAAAGGATTTTGCTAAAGCTATGGTAAGTATGGATACAAAGCTAATGTATGCTGAAATGATGGGCTAATAATGAAGAGAAATGTGAGGCAAGAGTCTAGGGGGAGACTTTATTGATAAAGGAGACAATGTTAGGTAAAAAGAAGCCATATCCCATTGAGAAACAAATTTGATTTGTTGGGAGAAATTTGTGGAAGATGCAAAAGGGCTAGACATATTGCTGAGGATTGCTTAACATTACAACTCAATCAAAGAGTATAAAGGAGAACACTTCCACGTGCTTCCATATTTGGCCAAACATTGATGCCCGGTCAAAGAGTGCAAAGGAGAACACCTATAGATGCTCCTATATTTGGTCAAACGAAGAAGAAGAAGAAGAGAAATAACTACGATTGTGGAAATAGCCTTAAAATCCTCCAAGAAAGAAAAGCCATGGATCCTAGATAGTGGCAAATTTTCACATATGATAACAAACTCCAAGATGTTTAAGGAAGTAGTAAAATATGATGGAGGATCAGTCAAATTTGGCAATGATGGTGCCTTAAAAATTCAAGGTATTAATGTAACTGAATTTGGTGTAGCAAAACTAAAATTGAAGGAAGTGCTTTATGTTGAAAAGCTAAAACACAATCTTGTCATTGTTAGCCAACTTTGTGATGATGGATATGAAGTTACTTTTAATAAGAGTGGCTGCATAGTAAAGAGATTAAGTGATGGTGTTATTCTTACTATGAGAGAAAGAACAGATGGAAACTTATACCAAGTTTCTAGAAGCAAAAAAACATGCTATATGAGCACCAAAGATGAGAATTTGTTGTGACATAGGAGATTAAGAAATTTTAGACAAAAGGGGCTGAACTTATGTATTTAGCCATCTCCTAGAAGTTGAGGTATCCTTTAGCCCCTCTCTCTTTCCATCTTCTATTATTCTTTGGATTTGTTATCAAAAGGGGAGATATTTTGCATAAATTAAAAAAGAGTATATATTGATTAAAAGGGGGAGTAGCTTAATGAATAAGGTAGGAGAAACTGTTAAAAGGGAGAAGCAAAAAAAAAAAAGGGGGAGTTAAAAATTGTTCCTAGTTAAGGGAGATGCATGTTTTAGGGGGAGTTATTCCCAGTTAAGGGAGATACATGGTTTAGAGGGAGCTATGAATGTTTATGAATGACAAAGGTTGTTATATATACATTGTTGGGTTTAATATGTTGCCAATAAATCCAAAATAGGAGATTGTTGAGCCTATCTTTAAAGGCTAATGTTGGATTTATTGTCAATGGCATCTCACATTATTGTTCATGTTGATTTGATATTTTGAATGTTGTTAAGATGAATAAATTTCGTTGGGCAAAACTGGTGATAGCAAGTCAACCTTAAAGTCAATGAGTCAATGTTGACCATTAACCCTAAATTTTAGGGGTCAAAGCTAACCGTTGACCCTCTTAAATTTTAGGAATCAAATTAGGACATTGATTGTAGGGCAACCTTTGGGAATCAGTGCTGGTAGTTAGTGAGTGTGAAACCCTAATTTCAAGACTCTATAAATACCTCCATGCATCTTGCAAAACAATATATGTGCTGTAGAAATTTGAGAGAGCCAGCCAAATGAGAGAGAATGATAAACCTAAAGGGAAAAAAGAGGGTATACGGCAAAGAGAGAGATAGCCACTAAAAGAGAGAGTGATCGGCCAAGGCAAAGAAGGTAGCCACTAAGGGAGTTGTATGTCACAAAGTTAGGCTCAGATCGTGCTAACTTGTGTGACACTTAGTCAATCTTGTGAGAGAAGATGAGCTAAATAAGCCTTAAAGAGTTTGAGTGAATCAATGGAAGATGTGTGAGAGGTAAGTAAGAGAATTGAAAGTGCTTGAGAGAACGAGAGAGAGAGAGACAGAGAGAGAGAGAGAGAGCACAAGAGAGCTTTGCAAGTGAACTTGTATTATGAAAGGATTCGTGCTGTACAAGTGAGAGGAGTGACCTATTTATATAACTTAAAAGAAAGTTCTAGGATGGAATATTCTTAGTATATACAAGGATTATTCTAGATATGGTCTCTTCCAGAATTCTCTAAGCAATTGTGGCACATTCCACATGCTTTTGGGACCTTCCGTAGATAACAAATGGGCTGGGTAGCCCGTAGAGGTTTAGTCTTGGCCCAAATTTGTACCTTAAGGATACATGAATGGGTTATATCAATGTATCCTTGTGACATCCTCCCCCATTTAATTTTGTGACGCCCTCATTTCATTTTCAGCCTTAAATTTCTGAATGTGATTGGCAAATTGCCAAAGCTAGTCCTTCCTTTCCCAACTAGCCTTGTGGTCTAGCAAATCTTTCCATTTCACTAAGTACTTAGTGTAGTTGGGAATTCCTCTTCTCCAGATCACTTGGTCAACATGGATGTGTTCCACCTCCTTGTTGAATTTGGTGACCATATTTATTGGTGTGCGCTTGGACTCGTTTTGGCTTGGATCCTCTTCATCTTCATATAAAGGCTTTAGAAGACTTACATGGAATACTTTGTGGATCTTCAGCTTTAGAGGCAGTTGGACTTGATAGGTGGCCTTTCTCACATGCTTGATGATAGGAAATGGTCCTTCGTACTTCCGTGCCAAGCCCTTGTGTACTTTGCATAGAGACTTGAATTGGTTGGGCAATAGTTTCACCATTACCATGTCTCCTGTTGTGTAGTCTTTTGGACATTGTTTGGAGTCAACCATTTTTCATCTTTTTGGCAACTTTGTCAAGGCAAGCCCTTGTTATGTCTGCTTCCTTATGCCATTCCCTTACGAACTTAAAGGCAAACAAGTTGTTGCCAATGAAAGGAGAGGCAATAGGACTCAGCGTTAGTGGTTGTTGTCCTAGGACAATCTAAAATGGGCTTTTGTTTGTGGCCTCACTCCTCTGAAGGTTGTATGAGAATTGAGCAGCATCGAGTAGCTTTGCCCAATCTCATTAGTGAGCATTGACATCGTACCTTAAGTATTATTCAAGCAAGACATTGGCTCGGTCGGTTTGCCTATCACTTTGAGGATGGAAGCTTGAGAAGTTCAGGTTGGTTCCCAACAACTTGAATAGCTCATGCCAGAATTTACCTATAAAGCGGGGGTCTCTATCTCTAATTATGCTCTTTGGCACATCCCATAACTTTACTACCTTCTTGAAGAACAAGCGAGCAACTTCGTCCATATTGAATCAGTCGAGGCTGGAATAAAGGTACCATACTTGCTGAACCGATCAACTACCACCATGATGCTTCCACACCCTCTGAACTTTGGTAGAGCCACAATAAAGTCCATTGAGACACTTTCCCAAAGCTTCCCGGGAGTGGGTAATGACTCAAGTAGGTTGGCTGGTGGCTGCTGTTCTACCTTGCCTTGTTGGCAAACTAAGCAAGTTCACACACAAGCCTCGACGTCCGTATGCATATGCGACCAAAAGTAATGTTATTGGACAAGAATAAGGGTTCGTGCCATACCTGGGTGACCTGCCCATTGGGAATCATGGCATTCCTTAAGGATCTCCTTCCACAAGTTTCCCCACTTCGACACAAAGACTCGATTCCCAACCGTTGTTGAGACTCTGTCATTTACCCAAAATTGATAAGTCTTCCCCTCGCTAGCCAATCTTAGTAGATTATTGGCCAGTTTGTCTTGTCTAGTACCTTCCTTGATTCATTCAAGGAGGTTGCTCTTAGGGGTATTAGCAGCAAGGGTAGCTAGTTCTGCCTTCTTGCTCAGTGCATCAGCAACAACATTGGTTTGTCTTGGCTCATACCACAGTGTGTAGTTGAATTCAGCCATAAAGACTTGCTAATGAGCTTGCTTGGGGCGGAGTTTCTTTTGGGTCTGGAAGTAGCTTGTAGCAACATTATCGGTCATGATTACGAACATACTTCCAAGGAGATAATGTCTCCAAGTGCGCAAGCAGTAGATGATGGCGGTCATCTCATTGTCTTGGATGGTGTACCATCTTTCCGTGTTGTTTAGCTTACGACTTTCATAGGCAAGAGGATGCCTATCTTCCTTCAAGATTCCTCTAATGGCGAAGTCAGATGCATCGATATGGACTTCCAAAGGCTTTTCGTAGTCTGGTAGTACCATAATAGGTTCCTCAGAGATTGTTTGCTTTAATATCTCAAAGGAAGCTTGACATTCCTCCATCTAATGCCAAGTGTGGTTTTTCTTTAGTAGGTCAGTCAGGGGTGCAACTATAGCACCTAAATGAATTGATGATAGTAGTTTACAAGTCCCAGAAAGGATTGCAGTTCTGAGACCTTGGTTGGAAGCTCCTATTATTGGAAGGCTTGCACCTTTGCTAGATCCATCAAAAGCCTACCATCCTTGATTTGGTGACCAAGGAAGTCCACCTCTTGCTTGGTGAATGAGCACTTCTCCTTCTTGACGAACAACTCATTTTCTCATAGAGCTTGGAAGACTTGCTTAAGGTGCTCAACATGCTCCTCAAGTGTGTTGTTGTACACCACAATGTCATCCAAATAAACTACTATGAATTTGTCAAGGAAAGGATGTAGTACCTTGTTCATGAGTGTGTAGAAGGTGGCTGGTGCATTAGTGAGGCCAAAGTGCATGACCAAGAACTTGAACACTTCGTAGCGTGTCATGCAGGACATCTTTGGCTCATCACCTTGTGCTATGTGGACCTAGTAGTAACCTGATCGTAAATCAAGCTTAGTGAAGTACCTTGCCTTCCTGAGTTGGTCGAAAAGATCAACTATTGAGGGGATCAGATACTTGTTCTTGATAGTGTCCTTGTTCAGAGCTCGATAGTCGATACACATGCATAGCAAACCATATTTCTTTTGGAAGAGGATTGGGGCACTGAATGGGGCTTTCAATGGTCAAATGTAGCCCAACTCAATCAAATCATGGAGCTGCTTCGTTAGTTCAGCGAGCTCCAGAGGTGCCATGCGATAAGGACCCATGGCAGGGGGTTTGGCACCAGGTTTCAACTCAATGTGGTGATCCACATCTTGCTTTAGTGGAAGCTTTTTGGTAATTCAAAAGGCAAGACATCCTTGAACTTGGTAAGGATAGCCTAAATGGGTTGCAGCAATACGGGAGTTGGTGATGCTATGTCCTTCTCCTCGCTTAGCTCCCTTATGGTAGCGACATAGCTAGGACTCGACTTAAGACCCTATTTAAATTGCAAGGTTGAGAACATCAATGGTTGAGACCTCTCCTTGTGCTTTAAGGGAACTACTCGGATCTTATGAACATGAGCAACCACAAGAGAACTTAAAGCAGGAACAAGAAAAGCCAAGGCTTCATAAAAAAAAAATGCAAGACCTAACACCACTTTGAAATCATCCATGGGAATGACAGTAAAGTCTAACTTACTGGTCCATTCACCAATCTGTATAGCAACTCCGTGTGCTACGCCTTGGATAGGCCTTGCTTTTGAATTCACCTTTGTTAGTTTGAGGCCTAGACGTTTGGCCTTTTGTATGTCTATGAAGTTATGCATTGCCCCTGTATCTAGCATCGCACAAGCTAATTTACCATCAATGGCAAGATCAGCATACAACAGTCCCTTTTCCTTAGCAACTGTTAGGGAGAAATGATTCGAGAGATTACTCAATTGTTGGATAGATCCCATGTCCACTTGGGTTTCTTCATCGGCCTTATCTGAGTTGAGTACTACCACTATAGCATTCTTTGCATTTCGGTTGGGGCAGTCCTTTTGCCCAATGCTGTCCGTCACAAATGAAATAGGGTCTAGGAGGATTAGTTGAGTTGTGCTTACCCATAGACTTCTTCTCATGCTTGGGATGGTCACTTAAGGATCTCTGTTGTCCACCCTCATTGCAGCCAAAATCCTGCTTCTTTTGTCTGGTTTTCTCTCCCCCACTTTTGCCAAAGTTTGACTTCTTGCTCTTAGAGTGAGCAGAGTAGTCGATGAAGGTCTCAATAGCAACAATGGCAGCATTTAGGGTTTGCACATTATGCTTGTCCAGCTTGACTCTTGCCCAATCCTTCAAGTTGTCTTTAAAGTAGAAGAGAAGCTCCCAATTGGACATATAATTTCAAGCATGAGGGTAATAAATTCCTTAATGTAGACAAAAAATACTACCTGTCTGACATAGGCGATGTAACTTTCCTCTTGCTTCGCTGTCTGCATTGTGAGGCACAAAGTATCTATGCACTTCAGCCTTAAACTATTCCCAAGTGTCAATGATACATAAGCCTTTCTCCCATTCAGAATGCTTCCATCTCCACAAGAGTTAGGTAGCATCTCTTAGGAAGATTGGGGCATTACCTATCCTGGCTAGGTCGTCAACAACCCCCATGGCCTCAACGTACTGCTCAAGGCCAAACAAAACGTTTTCCACGGTAGTGGCATTACGTGTGCCGTTGTACATGGCAGGCTTAAGGACCTTCAAGGCATGTACTGTAAAGGTGCTAGTAGTGGTAGATGTACTAGCAAGTGAGTTGTTTCAGTGTAGAGACTTCATCTCCTTACAGAGGTCGTGAATCTCTCCCTTAACGAAATCATACAGGTTGGACAAACCTTGATTCAAGGAGTGTATTTCTCCCCTAAATGAGTGACCAAACTCTTTGATCATGACTTTGGCAGCCCGTGTGATCTTTGCATTCTCATGGATAAAGTTATCGACTTGATCACTGAGGTTGCCCACAACGGAGCTTATGTCAGTGATGCTCCTTTCCAAGCTACCAACACGAGAGTCCATGGTTTCCTTTGCTGGGGCCTTAGATTTGCTACGTTTGGCTGGAGCACGCTGCTCCTCACGCCCACAAGCTTCTTACCTCACTTATTGCTCATTAGTGGTCTCAACAAATTCTTCTTCTTTGGCATACTCACGACTCAAATAAGAACAAAGTTGAAGTTAGGATTCAATCGTGCTCTGATACCACCTATCATGGAGTTGGGCTCAGATCATGCTAACCTACACGACACTTAGTCAATCTTGTGAGAGAAGATGAGCTAAGTAAGCCTTAAAGAGTTTAAGTGAATCAGTGGAAGATGTGTGAGAGGCAAGTGAGTGAATTGGAAGTGCTTGAGAGAATGAGAGAGAAAGAGCACAAGGGAGCTTTGCAAGTGAACTTGTATTGAGAAAAGATTCGTACTGTACAAGTGAGAGGAGTGACCTATTTATACAACTGAAAGAAAGTCTTAGAATCAAATATTCTTGGTATATACAAGGAGTATCCTAGATATGGTCCAGAATTCTCTATGCAATTGTGGCACATTCTGCATGCTTTTGGGACCTTTCATAGATAGATAGCAAATGGGCTAGGCAGCACATAGAGGTTTAGTCTTGGCTCGAATTTGCACCTTAAGGATATATGAATAGGCCGGATCAATGTATCCTTGTGACATGTAGCTAGTGAGGGAGAGTGCAGCAAACAGCCAAGGAAGGTGTAGTAGCAACCAACCAAAGCAAAGGTGACAACAACCACTAAAGAAGGAGGTAGCCACACCAACCAAAGGAGGATTTGCAGTAATTAGTAACCACACTAAAGGAAGAAGGAGGTAGCATTACCAAAGGGAGAACAAGGTGTCGTAGTTGACAACCACACCAAACTAGCAAAGAAAAACGTGCAGCAGCCACACCAAGGAAAGTGTAGTAGCTAGCCACCAAGAAGAGTGCAGCAGTTGACCAGTAAGGAGAGTGCAACAGCCAGCCAATAAGGAGAGTGCAGCGGTCAGCCACCAAAGAGATTGTAGCAATTGATAATGAGAAAAGTGTGGCAGTTGGTAGCCACACCAAACCAACAAAGGAGAAGGTGTGCAGCAGCCACACTAAAGAAAAAAGAAAGCAATAGCTAGCCAAACCAAAAGGAGAAGGAACCTATTACAGCAAGGGTAGGGAGTTATACTAGTAGCAGCTCGCAACAACTAGCAGCAACCTGCAACACCAAAAGCAGCCTACAACACCAGCTGCAACCTGCAATTCTAGCAATTATAACAAGTTTAGTAGGCAATTTGAGTAATTGCAGCACGTTTAGCAGGCTATACCATTAATTGTAGCATAGGTACCAATTGCAGCACATGCAAGTAGCGATAGTAGAATGTGCAAGCAGCGACAACAAAACATGCAAGTAGCGATAGTAGAACATATAGGCAGTGATAGCAGCATGTGCAAGTAGCGACAACAGAATGTGTATGGAGCAACAACAGCATGTGTAGGTAGCAATAGCAGTATGTGCAGGCAGCAATACCAACAAGCATAACCAGCAATTGTATCTTGTAGGCACAATCAACAGCAAGCACAACCAATAATGTGTCCCAGCAGCAAGGCAGGAAACACAACCAATAGCAGAAGGAGAAAGTCCAGCAGCTTGCAATAGTAGAGAAGAAATCCACCAAGACAGCAAGTGAGGTAGTGCCAACAGCAGGAGAAGAGAACCTGCCAAGGCAACAAGTGAGGCAACACTGGCAATAGGGGAAGAGAACTTGTAGTAGAGACTACCTACAAAGAAGAGATTAGCAAAGCTTGAGCACAAACTGGTAATAAGGAAGGAGAAGATCCATTTTATGTGACAATAATTTGTGCACATTGAGTGATCTTTCTCAAGAAGGCTTTAGTCTAAACATTTTATGTATTTCTTGAAAAAGGGTGGGAGACACTTTTCAGGAGATCAGTCCTTTGAGTGATTGGGAGATTAACTCATCTAGTGATTGATAAATTAAACCTTAAAGTGATTGGGAGATCAAATCTTTAAGTGATTAAGAGATCAACTTGTCAAGTGATATAGAGATTATTGTAAGTGGTTAAGGACTAATCTTTCCACACCATAACTGTGCTCCTTTATAACAAGTAAAGTGTGATTTAGGAGTGATCCTATCACACCATAGACATAGCTCACAAATTTGGGTACTTGCATTTGATCAATATCTGTATGACTGCTCTTACATAAAGAAGAAAAATAAAAATTGGATTATCGGTTCTAAGAAGTCACAGAGGTTAAATTTGGAAAGATTTATAAAAGGCGAGCATCTCACACTATTTCACCCCCTCCCTCTCTCAATGTGAGACTTAAGAAGGTCCTCATTAGTACAAGAATTTAATAAATTTACTCAAAAAGGATCTCTATGAAAGTATTAGGAGAAGTTTAGGGAGCTTGAGGTAGTTATAAAATATGTCAATCCCCACTTTATGTATATGTATTTCATATCCAGCCATATTAATGGTCTTAATGATATGATTAAGTTTGTTATGAAGATATGGGAGCCTAAATCACTAAACCACCTTTATGAATTGTCTAAGCTAGAAAAGGAAGTGGTTTCTAGCTAGGAAAAGTGAAAAAAAGAATAATAAAGGGGACCGTGAGGAAAAGGAATAATGTTGGAGGAAATTTTAGAAGGTAAATTAAGTTGGGGAAAGGAAGTTAAGATGAAGTAATAAGGTCTATATGAGAGGAATGAATAAAAATGCTAAAAGAGGAATATTTAGGCATATTATCCCTAGCGTAACTATAATAGAAAGTAGAAGTCAAAAGGATAAATCCTTACTAAAGGTGTGGAGAAAGATATTTATCAAGACATAAATGTAGTAAGAGGAACGCTTTTAATGTTATGAAAGTTGAATTGATATTAGATGGAAAAGGAGAGGAAGAGAGTAAAGAAGAATTTCATGACTTTGATTCGAAAGGGAACTAGGAGGCACAAGGACCTATTTCCATTTATACATTGTTGGGATCTATGGGACTTAATATTATCCATGTAAGAGGACATATTGACAATGAAATCATAATGATCCTAATTGACCTTGGGATTACACATGGCTTTTTAAACTCATCCTTGAAAAAGGAGATATTTTGTTTTTTTAGTCCTAACAAACCCACTAGTAATGATTGTAGAGGATGGATATAAGGTAACAAATAAGGAGAAGGTTTGTAATATAGAATTTAGAATGTAAGGGCACACGTTTAAGAATGGCGTTAAAATTATAAATTTGGGGTCCTTAGATGTGGTATTTGGGGTTGATTGGTTGGGTCAATTCAACCTTATAGGTTTTAGACATTGCAAATTATTCTTTGTAAAAAAATGGAAAACAATAATGATTATATGAATAGCATATAAGTAGGGGCTAACCCTTAAGAAAATAAATAAGATTCAATTATAGAAGTTAGAAAGGAAAGAAAGGAATAAAATTTAGACATACCTATGCTCCATCATTGTTAGGGATTTTGAGAATGGGAAAAGGTCTAAGTCTCGAAAGAAGAAGGAGATACCTGGATTGATACAACAATTTTTGGATGCCTATGAGGATATGTTTAAGAAAGTCATTGGCATGCCCTCACAAAGGTCTCATGATCATGCCATACCCTAAAGACAAATACACAACCTGTGAATTTAAAGCCCTACATGTATTCACATTACTAGAAAAATAAGATAGAAAGGTTGATAAAGGAAATGCTAGAATTATCTATTGTACAACACAATGTTAGTCTTTTTACTTCTCCTATGTTATTAGTTAAAAAGAAGGATAGGTTATAAAGTTTCTATATGAATTACAAGTAATTGAATGCTCTAACAATGAAGGACAAATTCTCAACCCCTGTTATTGATAATCATCTTGATGAATTACATGAGGCCACTATATTGTTTAAGATTGATTTGAAGGTAAGATACCATCAAATCCATATGAGTATGGAAGGTATTCTTAAAACTACCTTTAGAACACATCATTGACACTTTGAATTTATGGTGGTGCCTTTTGGACTTACAAATACACTTACTACTTTGCAAGCATTAATGAGTTGTGTCATTGGTCAATTCCAAAAGAAGTTTGTACTAGTATTTTTTTTTTTAATGATATTATGGTATATATCCTAGCATTGGAGGTTTGTACATCCCATCTGTCCTAAGTTCTAGAAATCTTGAGAAAGTAGAAGTTGTATGCTAAATTGGCAAAAAGTTATTTTGATAGCCTTAGGTAGAATATTTGGGACATATTACATCCCTTGAAGGGGTGGTTAGTGATTCTAGTAAGGTGGTAGCCATGGTCAATTGGCCAGTACCCATTTCACTTAAAGCTTTAAGAGAATACTTGGGGCTCACAGGATACTATAAGAAGTTAATGAAGAATTATGGAGTTGTAAGTAGACCATTGATAGAATTATTAAATAAGATGGGTTTGCATGGAACACAGTTGTTAAGGAATCTTATGAGCAATTAAAGTGGGCTATGATGATAACTCTTATATTTGCTATTCCAGATTTTTTAAAGCCTTTTGTGGTGGGCGCTAATACTTGTGGAAGTGGATTAACTACTATATTAATGCAAGCAAATAGATCAATTGCTTATTTGAGTAACAAATTGAATGATTGGCGTAAAAGACTATATATCTATGAAAAGGAATTGATGGTATAACAATGACCAAATGGAGAAATTATCTAAAGGGCCATCATTGTATTATTAAAATAGACCATTATAGTTTGAAATTGTTACTAAAATAATCGTTATACATTATATATAACAAAAGGGGGTTACAAAATTACTAAGGTTGGATTATGGTAATTGCTATAAGAAAGGGTTGACAACAAAGTGGCTTGATACCTTCTCCAAGCAAGCAAACTCAATGCAAGAGGTGTCTAGGAGTTGTCATCCTATATCAATCTAAGTACCTAAGCAATTTAAGGAAGTTATTTTTATTTATATGGTGGACCTTATAACTAAGGAATTGATACCTTCTTTGAACCTTTCAACCCGCTTCATACCACCTTTTACTCTATTAAATGACATTTTAAGGTATAAAAGGAGAATTTATATTAAGAGAAAGGGTGAATTGAGGAAGCAAATGATTAACAAATTCCATAATTTTGCTTAGGGTGAGCACTCTAGTATCAAAACCACTTATCATCACCTTAAACAATGCTTCCATTGGCTAGGTATGAAGAAAGAAATATAAAAGGCTATCAAAAAATGTGAGATATGTTAAAAGTGTATAAAAGATAACATCAAACACCATAGGTTTTGCAATCATTAGTTATTTCTACCTAGACTTGAAAGGATTTGGTATGGATTTTGTTAAGGGGTTAAATAAGTCAAAAAGTAAGGAGGTTATATGCCCTAATGGTGGCTAAGGTGTTCCTAAAATAGAATTTTAGGATTTATGATATGCCTAAGTCCACTGTTTCTGATAGGGACAAGATTTTCCTTAATTTGTTTTGGCAAGAACTTTTTAGGTTGTTGGGAATTGAATTACACATGAACTCTGTCTATTATCCCTAATCAAATGGCCAAAGTGAGAGATTTAACCAACACTTGGAGTCTTATTTACATTGTATGATCTTCTATAAACTTGAATAGTGAAATAGGTGGCTTCATTTGGCAGAGTGGTGGTATAACAACAGCTATCAATCTTTTTTGAGAATGATATCCTTATAGTCTCTCTACAAATACCCTCTACCTTAATTAAGAGAGATAACTCCTTCAAAGTCTAAGGTTGTGACAATAGAACAATTGATTCAAGAGTAGTAGCACATGAGTGGACTATTGAGGGATAAACTCCTTAAAACTCAATATAGAATAAAGCAAATTATAGACTAGAAGAGGTCTGAAAGGGTTTTTGAAGTTGGTGATTGGATATAACTTAAATTTGAAACTTATAGACAAGTTTCTTTAGTTGTTTGATGGAACTTAAAGTTGGTCTCAAAATACTACAAGCCTTTTTAGGTACAAGAAAGGGAGGGGTTGGTAACCTAGAAGCTAAAGCTACCACCAACATCAATGATCCATTTGGTTGTTCATGTGTTGTCATTGAGATGATTGATAGACCAACAACATCAACTATGCCTTAGCTACCATTGATAAGGCTTTAATGTCAATTGCTAGTAGAACTATAGTAGTGTTGGACAAAAGGGTTGCAAAATATTAAAAGTATTAGTCTAGTGGTTCAACCTTTCCAAAACAGACGCAACATAAGAGGATTGGACCTTTCTCATTACTTAGTTTTCTTATTTTTAGCCTTAAAAACAAAAATTCAATGGAAAAGAGTTCTATTAGGATCAAGAGATACCTTATTTGAAAAGCTAGTCAATTATAATTTTGTTTGTAACAATTATAAAAAGTGACAATCGAAATTCTTATTGTTTGTAATAATTAGTAGTCTATCAAAATTAAATAAAATGGTGTGTTTATATAGAATATGGGGAGACGAAAGTGGGTCAACCTTATGTATAATAATAACGTAAAATGATTGTTGAAGGTACAACGACATAATTACAAAATTTTCTCTTTCCAATGCTCCTCCCTCTCTTCTCTTTAATTCTCAATCCTTTCCTCCAGATTCTTACTCGATTCCTTTTTCCAACATAACCCTCATCATCCCTCAAAACTTTAAGGCATGACAAACCTATCAAGAATCATATGCTCTTCCAACCATGCTTCCTATAATCCATACAATTCCATAGTCTCATGGCCATGACAAAATTAGTGGTGACTGGGTTTTTTTTTTTTAAATTTGTTTGTTGCTTGATTGTGATTCCTTTTATTTGCAATATCTATAGAGAATTGAGTTGGAAACATGCCAATGTGCAAGTAACAACTATGAGGGTAGAATTTGGTGGCACTAACACAATTGCAGACCCAATGGATACCTACATAGAGCTATTGCAAAAGTTCCTAATGCTCAAATCATAACAAAGAATCTTGCAAAAGTTCTTAATACCCTTGTTGCTTTTCCTCCTTTTTCTTTTTTTGGTATTTTTAATTATTAAGTATTCGGCATTGCTATCATATGATTTACATATCTAACTGTGGCCAATATGTTATACCATTTGTCAACAGGGTATAAGTAGTCTTTTATGAAAGGTGATCTCCTAGAGGGCATAATGTCACTTATGGCTTTCACAATGCTCCTAAAATCCACAACCCTAACAATATTTTTGTTATTCCCATAACCTTATACGAGTTGTAATTGTTGTCAACTAAATTTAAGTATGCAAGCAGAAGTTGTTCATATCTCAAGAATTATAGGATAAGACTAGCATGTCAAATAACTTCGTAAAGTGATATCTATGGAGTAAACTTGTAGAGGGAGCTTAGCATTGCTCAAGTCTTAGTATGATAGTGTGACAGGGTTGTATATGGATAATAAATTCATAAGACGTTAAATTTGCAAGTCCGTAAGCCTGTCTTGAGACTAAGTCCAAGAGCGATTTCGGAGGAGCGAAATAATTTTGGGGTTACAAATAGATAAGGAGTTTGGAAGAAGGGAAGGTTACAGAATTTTAACTTAGAATTTCTAGAAGATGGGCAGTTACGGGGGCAGTTTCTTTTGTTCATTTTAAACTGTTCATGGGCAATCCTAGCCATTCATTCAAGCATTCAAAGGATGAGACTTCAATAGAGAGAAAGAGCAAGAAAAATAAATTAAGAAGGAGGATAATGTTTAATTTTGAATGCAACAGTAATATGAAGCCACATGGAGGGGCAAGAAAGGAAATCTGTCGCAATTATAGTAAGCCCTACTAGGGTTTCCATAGATGACAGTATATAAACCAAGATTTATTTGTCTTAAAGGGTGCATGTTAGACAACCTAGAGAAGAAATTCGGTGAAGCATTTGTGAGAACTCAACGAATTTTCAGATTTCTTGAAGAGTGGTTAGATAGTATTTTAGTGATCTTCCAAGCGGTAATAAAGTAGCCTATTCAAATCAAACAGAGGCAAGACAAGCTAGAAGAAGGGTAGACATAGTAAGTGATGCTTTTTGTATTGTGATTGCTTTGTATTTGTAATAGTGAAAGGAGTAGAAGATTAAGACATCCATTGTAATCATAAGGGATATCACATTGGTATGCTCAAGTATAGTGGATTGTCTCAGTAGAGGAAGAATCCCTACCACCGTGGAGTATGTCTCATGGGAAAAACCATGTAAATCTCTTGTGTCCTTGCTTTGAATTTACATTCTATGTTTTGAATTGTGTTGTGAAATAAAGAATCATCAAACCTATAACCTAAAAGAAGACCTAATCAAGAACAACCAATCTGTTTAATAGGCAAGGTGTCTGAAAGGTAACTTTGGGGGCTATTGTGATTAGTAGGTAACAATAGATCTTCCTTAGTTGAATATAAGAAAGAGTTCATTTCTGAGAAGAGTTTGAAGTTGTTCACCTACCAATTAAAAGTGGGGTAATACTGATTCACCCCCTTTTAATAGTACAGACTAGTAGATCCTATGGTGAAGTTGGGAACTTCAATTTTACTCAAATTTCTTTGTAAGAAGCAATATTTTTATTAGTTTTCAAGTGCAATTCTTTTGCCGCATAAGTTTAATTGCATAATGTTGAGCCTATCTTTGATGGCCAATGTTGGATTTGTTGTCAATAACATTTCACACAGTTGTACGTGTTAATTTGATGTTATGAATGCCATTGAGATGTAGAGAGGTCATCTAGCAAAACTGTTGATGGTAGGTCAACCTTGAAGTCGATGAGTGAATGTTGACTATCAACCCTAAATTTTGGAGGTCAAAGTTGGTCGTCGACCTTGACCATTGACTCTAAATTTTAGGAAGTCAATGTTGACCTTTAACTCTAAATTTTAGGAATCAAATCTGGCTATTGATTGTAGGGCAACCTTTGGGAATCAATGTTGGCCATTGGTGAGTCTGTAACCCTAATCTCAAAGCTCTATAAATAACCCCATACACCTTGTAAGATGTATGTGTGTGCTATAGAAAATTAAGAGAGAATGGAAAAACTAAAAGCCAAAGTGAGGTGAACGACAAAAAGAGAGGCAGCCACTGAAGGAGAGAGTGACCAGCCAAGGCAAAGGAGGCAGCCACAAAGGAAGGTGCAGCAGTAGTCAGCCAAGAAGGTTGTAGCTAAGGAGAGGTGCAACTAGCTAAGAGAGGTACAACCCCAAGGAGAGTATAGTAGCCAGCCAAGGAGATTGCTGCAGTAACTAACCAAGAAGAGGTGACAACAACCACCAAAGAAGGAGACAGCTACACAACCGAAAAAGGAGGAGTAGCAGCTGGTAACCACATAAAACTAGCAAAGGAGATATGTAGTAGCCATTCCAAGGAGAGTAAAAAAATGCAGTAGCCATACCAAGGAGAGAAAAATGTATAGCAGCCACACCAAACTAGTGGAGAAGGTGTGCAGTAGTTACACCAAACCAAAGGATAAGGCATATAGCAGTCACACCAAACTAGAAAAAAGGTGTAGAATAGCCACACCAAAGAAACAAAAAGGCAGCAGCCGGCCAAACTAAAGGGAGAAGGAGTTATAACAGCCACCTAAGGAATCTTGCAATTGTAGTAAAGAAATTGGCAACTTGTAATAGGTATAACTAGTAGCACATCTAGCAATACCAGTAATTATAGCACTACCAGCAAGTCCAACAGGTAATACTAGCAATTGCAACACTAGTAATAGTCTGTAACACTAGCAGCAACCCGCAACACTAGTAGTAACCCACAATACTAGAAGCAGCCCACAACACTTATAGCAGCCCGTAACACTAGTAGCACATCCTACATTAGCAGCAGGTGTAGGTAGATAACCATCAATTGCAGATTGTAGTAGCAGGAAGCTCCAGTAATAAGAGTAGGCAAACTAGAAACAATTTCACATTGCAGCAGCAGCAGATCAGTAATACTAGCAAGTGTAGGCAACAATACCAGCAAGCACAACTAGCATCATGTCCCAACAGCAAGAGGAGAAAACTTGCCTTGGCAATAAGTCCAGTAGCTTATAGCAGCAGAGGAGAAAACATATCCCAACAATAGGCCCGACAACTTGCAGCAACATAAGAGAAAACATGCCTTAGAAATAGGGCAGGTAGCACCGACCGCAGAGAGAAGAGAACCTTCTAAGTAACTTGTTAAAGTAGCAGGTGAGGTAGCATTGGCATGAAAGTTTTAGTCACAAACCTTTTGATAAACTTGTTAAAAAAGGGTGGGATACCCTTGGAGTGATTGGGAGATTAATGCATTGAGTGATTGAGATATCAACTCTTTAATCAGGATATCATTGTAAGTAATTAAGGAGTAATCCTTCCATAAGTGGTTAAGAAGTGATCCTTCCACACCATAACTATGTCCCTTGATAACATAAGTGGATTGTGTGATTTATGAGTGATCTTATTACATCATGTTTTTAGCTTACACATTATGGATGAACCATGTAAAAGTTGTCGTGTGTTCTTAGTGTTAAGCCCATCTTTGATGGCTAAAGTTGGATTTGTTGTCAACACCATCTCAAATAGTTGTTTGTGTTGATTTGATGTTGTGCATGCCATTAAGATGTAAGGAGATCACTGGGGAAAAACATTGATGGCAAGTCAACCCAAAAGTCGATGAGTCAATATTGATTGTAGACCTTAAATTTTAAGGGTCAAGGTTAACTGTTAACCCTTGACCATTGAGCTTAAATTTTAGGAATCAAAACTGGTCATTCATTGTAGGGCAACCTTTGGGAATCAACGATGAACATTGATGATTGTGTAATCCTAATCTCAAGGCTCTATAAATAACCCTATGGACCTTGCAAGATAAGGGTATGTTGCAGATTTTTTAAGAGAGAATGGCAAACCTAAAGGCAGCCACAAGGAAAGGTGAACAGCAAGGAGAGATGTAGCCAAGGAGTGTAGTAGCTGGCCACCAAGGATAGATGTAGCAATAAGCCACACTAAAGAGAGGTACAGCAACTAGCCACACCAAGGAGTGTTGCAACAGCTAGTCACACAAGGAGAGGTGATCCCAGGGATTGCAACATTCTAGTAGGCAATCCCAACAATTACAACACATCTAACAGGCAATCCTAACAATTGTGGCACATATAGCAATTTGTAATAGGCGCAATACTAGTAGTACTCCATAACACCAGTTGTAGCCTATGTTCCTAGCAATTACAACACATTTAGCAATTTGTAGCAAGCATAATACTACTAGCAGTCCATAACACTAGCTACAGCTTGCAATCCCAATAATTACAACAGGTCTAGTGGGCTATATAAGAAATTGTAGTGCCAACAACAAGTTTAGCAAGCAAAACTAGCAACTACAAATTGCAGGAGTAGTAGCAAGCTACAACAAAACATGTAAGCAACACAGCAGCCTATGTAAGTAGCAATAGCAATCCATGCATGTGTAGGCAGCAATAGCAATCCATGCACATGTAGGCAGCAATAGTAAAACATGCAAGTAGCAACAGCAAAATGCATAGGCAGCAACAGTAGAACTTGTAAGCAACGATAACAGCCTATGCACATGCAGGCAACAACAACAGAATGTGTAGGCAGCAATAATAGAATGTGCAAGGAATAATTATGGCAGGTCTAGCAGCTTGCTGCAACAAAAGAGAAAACATGCCTGATAGTAGGTGCAATAGTGGAGGAGAAAACATTCCCCAACAACAAGTCTAGTAGCTTGTAGAAGTAGAGGAGAAAATGTGCCCAACCGTAGGTCTAATAACTTGTAGTAGTAGAGAAGAAAACATGCCCCACCAGCAAGTCTAGCAGCAGAAGAGAAAAGTGAGGTAGCACCAGCAGCAAGGGAAGAGAACCTACAAAGGATAAAGGAGGCAGCATCGGTAGCAGAGGAAGAAACCTGCTAAGGCTGCAGGTGAGGTAGTACCAATAGCAGAAGGAGAGAAACTATCAAGGGAGGCTGCATTGGTAGTAGAGGAGAGAACCTGTCGAGGGAGCAAGTGAGACAACAACGACAATAGAGGGAGAGAACGTACAGCAAAAATAACTGGCATCAAAGAGAACTTGTAGTAGAGATAACTTGTAGTTGAGATAACCTGTAAAGAAGAGACTGGCAAAGCTTGAGTAAAGATTGGTAGTGAGGAAAGAGAAGATCTGTTTTCTGTAACAATAACATATACATATTGAGTGATCATTATCATAAACTATTTATGTATTTTGTGAAAAAGGATGGGATACCCTTAGAGTGATCAGGAGATTAGTTCATTGTGTGATTGGGGGATCAAACATTTGAGTGACCAAGAGATCATCATAAGTGGTTAAGGAGTGATCCTTTCATAACCAACTTATATCCTTTGATAACAAGAGTAGATTGTGTGATTTAGGAGTGATCCTATCACAGTAAGAATGTAGCTCACACATTATGTGTAAACCATGTAAAAATTGTCATATGTTCTTGGGTGCTTACATTTGATTGATATCTGTTTGGTTACTCTCACATAAAGAAGAAAGATAAAAAAAAAATTGGATCATCGATTCTAACAAGTCACATAGGTTAATTCGGAAAGATTTGTAAAGTAAGCATCTCACACTAATTCACCCTCTCCTCCTCTCAATGTAAGACCTAAGAAGGTCTTCATCACTTGGGTGCTTGCATTTGATTGATATCCATGTGGTTGCTCTCGCATAAAGAAGAAAAATAAAAATTGGATCATCGGCTCTAACAAGTTACAAAGGTTAAATCTGAAAATATTTATAAAATGTGAGCATATCACAATAATTCACCTCTTCCCCCTCTTAGTGTGAGACCGAAAAAGGCCCTCATCAAGTGGTATCAAAGCTAGTTCCCTCTATTGATCCAATTTTTTTGCTTTGATTTGAGATTGTTGTTATTGTGAATTTTTATCTCTATTGTTGATTGATATCATGGATATCATAAATAGAGTTAATAGCAAGGGCATTCCCACTTTTGATAGATAGAATTATCAATTATGGAAGAATAGAATGCTTCATATCTGATGTCACTTGGGCTTAATGTGTTTGAGTTTGCTATTAGTGGCTTCATCCTTATTGCTAAAGTTGATGTTATGATGATTGTTAATAAGCAGAATTTAAAGTGTGATGGAAAGGTGAGAAATGCCTTATATGCCTTCTTATTAGATAAAGAATTTGCCAAAGTGATAGGGTGTAGCATAGCCAAACATATTTGGGACAAATTGAAGAACATTTATAAAGGAGGTAAGGTTGTGATGGAAGTCAAGCTAAAAATCTGGATAAGCAAATTTAAAGACATAAAGATGTAAAATGATGAGTTTGTGGATGCCTTTTTCACAAGAGTCAATGAAATTGTGTGCTTTATCAGAAGTTATGGAGAGGAGATCAATGATGCTATTGTAGTAAGGAAAATACTTAGAACCTTACCAGAAGCTTACAATGCCAAGGTTTCCTCCATAGAAGATAGAGATTTGGACATGCTACCCTTAGATGATTTGTACAACATATTAGTTGCTTATGAAATGAGAATAGCTCCAATAAAGAAAGAAAAGAAATCCAAAGTGGAGAAGGAGTTGGTCTTTAAGGTAATGAAGAAGCTGAAGATTAAAGACTAAGAAGAAGAATTCGATAGTAGATTTGAAAAAGAAGATGGTGATTCTAAACTGGAGAAAGTCATGGCACACATCACTAACAATATGAGGAAAGAAAGAGAGAAGTATAAGGAAAAATTACCCTTGAAGTGCTTTAGGTGTGGAGTAATTGGGCACTTTGCTGCAGACTACTCAAAGAGAAGAGAGACAAATAGTAAAGATGATGATGAGTCAATCCTAGGGAGGAGAACAAAACAATCTAGCTATTTTAAAGCTAGAAATTCAAGTGCCAAAGGGGAAAAGTAGCTCTTCAGATCTAAAAGGAGGAATCTTTTGAGCAAGCTAGATGAAGAAGATTTTGAAAAAGAAGTTGTTGATGATTCTGATGATGAGGCTGCACAGGATGTGCTAGTCACTTAATTAGATGATGATCAAGAATCTTTAAGTGATGAGGAATCCACAAAAAAGGAAGAGGATAAGTTGGTTCAGCAACTTGAGAATGAATTGAGAGCTTGTTTACACAAAATCAGCAAGCTAGAAAATGAGGTAAAGCATCTTAAGAAATTGTATGAAAATTTTACTATTGATGAATTTGATCTCCAAGTGAAAGAAAAGGAGTTTGAAGCAAAAGAAAGGGAGTACTTGAAAAGAATCCAAAAGCTAATCATACTCGAGTTAGACTAAGGCAAGATACACAAAAATCTTAGTGCTAAGGTGATTACATAAGAGCAAGAGGTGCTGATTTTGCAAGCCAAGCTCCACAAGGTTGAGTCTAAAATGAAAAAGTATGAAGAAAGATTTATGCAGGCCATAGAAGTATGAAGACAATCGTCTTCAAAAAATGTCATCAAGGAGGATGCTACTAGAAATTTGGATGAGTGTATAAGCAAAAAATGTCCTCATTCCATGGGGAAGAAGGGACTTATCTATATTGAAAAGCTAAGTGAGAAGGTAGAAGAGAAGAAGAAAATTGTGTTTGTAGGAAAGCAAGCATAATGATGTTTTGGAGAAAAGAAACCAACCCAAGCTAAAATGGGTTAAGAAAGATGCAGTAAAGACTCCCATCCAAAGGAAACAGGTTGTCAAAGATGCAGAGGAGGTTGCCACAACAATTGTAGAAGATAAGAGACATGAACTTGGTGAAAGAAAAAAAAAATCTAAATTTAAAGGATTTTGCTAGAGCTGTGGTAAGTATGGGTACAAGGATAATGTGTGCTGGAGTAATAGGCCCATAATGAAAAGGAATGTAAGGCAAGAGTCTAGGGCAAAACTCTATCAAGAAAAGAGATAGTCTTAGGTGAAAAGAAGCCATATTCCATTGAGAAAAAAAATTGATTTGTTGGGAAAAATCTATGGAAGATGTGAAAAGGCTGGACATACTACTATGGATTGCTTAACATTGCTATCCAATCAAAGAGTGCAAAGGAGAACACTTACATGTGCTCCCATTTGGCCAAATATTGCTGGCCAGTTAAGGAGCGAAAAGGAGAACACTTACACATGCAACTAAATATGGCCAAAGAAGAAAGAGAGGAAGAGAAATGACTATGCTGTGGAAGTAGCCTTAAAAGCTTTTAAGAAAGAAAAGCCATGGATCCTAATAGTGGTTGTGCATTGCTGTATGAGTTTCTATCTCTATTGCTGCTTAAGATCATGGATAGCCTGAATAGTGTTAATAGCAAGGGCATTCCTACATTTGATGAATAGAATTATCAATTATGAATAGTGAGTTTGCTGTTAGTGGCTCTTACTGAAGGCAATCCTATGACACTAGCTGATAAAAAGAACTTAGAGTGTGATGGAAAGGTGAGAAATGCCTTATGCACCTCTTTATTAGATAAAGAATTCACCATGGTTATGGGGTGCAACCCAACCAAGCAAGTTTGAGACAAACTAAAGAACATCTATGAAGGAGATAAAGTTGTGAAGGAAGCCAAGCTATAAATCTGAAAGAGCAAATTCAAAGACATAAAGATACAAAATGATGAGATTGTGGATGCATTCTTCACAAGAATCAACGAGATTGTATGCTCCATCAAAGGCTATGGAAAGGAGATTTACGATGCTATTGTGGTGAGGAAAATACTCAGAACCTTGTCAAAAGCTTACAATGCCAAAGTCTCTTCCCTAGAAGATAGAGATCTAGATAGGCTGTCCTTAGATGACTCACACAGCATATTGGTGCCTTATGAAATAAGAATAGCGCCAATGAAGAAAGAAAAGAATCCAACAATAGCTCTAGAGAAAAAGTTGATCCTCAATTGGATAAGGTTTTGGCATACATCACTAACAATACGAGGAAAGGAAAAGGGAAGTACAAGGGAAAACGACCCTTCAAGTGCTTTAGCTATGGAGACATAGGGCACTTTGCTATAATGATAATGATGAGCCTACGTTAAGGTAGAGAACAAAGAAATATAGTTGTCCTAAAGTTGAAAATTCAAGTGCCAAAGGGAAAAAGCAATTCTTTATATCCAAATGAAGAAATTTTGAGCAAGTTGGATAAAGAGGATTCTGAAGAAGAAGTTGATGATGATTTTTATAATGATGCTGCAAAGGATGTGTTGGTCTCTTAAGTAGATGATGACAAAGAATCTTCAAGTGAGGATCAACAAAAGAGGAAAAGGATGAGTTGTTGTAGCAACTTAAGAATGAGTTGAGAGCTTGTTTATGAAAAACAATAAGCTAGAAAAAGAGTAAAGCATCTTAAGAAGCTATATGAAAATTTTGTTGTCGATGAATCTAATCTCTAAGTGAAAGAAAAAAAGTTTGAAGCAAAAGAGAAAGGGTACTTAAAGAGGAATGAGGAGCTGATCATACTTGAGGTTGAGCAAGGCAAGATATACAAAGGTCCTGGCACTAAGGTGATTGCACAAGAGTAAGAGGTGCTAATTTTGAAAGCTAAGTTTCATAAGGTCGAGTTCGAGCTAAAGTAGCATAAAGAAAGCTTTATGTATGTCATGGCAATGAAAGGAGAGTCATCATCAGCAAGTGTCATCAAACAGGATGCTACCAAAAAGTTAGATGAGTGTCTAAGTAATCAAAAATCTCATTCCATGGGAAAGAAAGGACTTGGCTACATTAAGAAGTTGAGTGAAAAGGTAGAAAAAGAAGAAAATCGTGTTTATGGCCAAAAGCAAGCACAATGATGAGATGGACAAGCGAGACAAACCCAAGTTAAAATGGGTTAGGAAAGATGTGGTGAAGACTCCCATCCACAGGAGATAAACTGTCAAAGATGGAGAGAAGGTTGCCACATCAGTTGCTAAAGAAAGAAGATATGGACTTGGTAAGAGAAATAAATCTTGGTTCAAAGGATTTTGCTGGAGTTGTGGTAAGTATAGGCACAAGGATAATACTTATTGGAATATTTGGCCTATAATGAAGAAGAATGTGAGGCAAAAGTCTATGGGGAGACGCTATCAAGAAAGGAGAATGTCTCAGGTGGAAAGAAGTCATATTCCACTGAAAAATAGTTTTGATTTATGTGAAAGGGTTAGACATACTACTGAGGATTGCTTGACATTACTGCCCAGACAAGAAGTGCAAAGGAGCACACGAAAACCATTGTTCCTCAGTCAAAGAATGGAAAGGAGAGCACGCCAACCATTGTTGCTTGGTCAAAGAGTGGAAAGGAGAACACCTATACATGCTCCCACATTCAGCCAAAGAAGAAAAAGAGGAAGAGAAATGTTTATGGTCATGGAAGTAGCCTTAAAAGCTTTCAAGAAAAAAAAACCCCATGGATCCTAGATAGTGTTTGCTCTTCACACATGATAGGAGACTCCAAGATATTGAAAGAAGTAGCAAAATATGATGGAAGATCCATCAAATTAGGCAATGATGGTGCCTTAAAGATTCAAGGTATTGGTATTACTGAAATTAGTACAAAAAAGCTGAAATCAAATTTTATGTTGAAGGGCCAAAACACAATCTTATCAGTGTTAGCCAGTTGTGTGATGAAGGACATGAAGTTACCTTCAACAAGAGTGGCTGCACAGTAAAGAGATTAAGAGATGATGCTGTTCTTACTAAGGGTAAAAGAACAAATGAAAACTTATATCAAGTTTCCAAAAGCAAAAACACATGCTACATGAGCACTAAAGATGAGAATTTGTTATGGCATGGAAGATTGGGACATTTTGGACAATAGAAGCTGAACTTAAGTATTTAGTCATACCTTAGATGTTAAGGTATTCTTTAACCCCTCTCCCCTTCACTCTTCTATTTTTCTTTGGATCTATTGTCAAAGGGGGAGATATTTTGCATAAATCCAAAAAGAGTATGCATTGCTAAAAAGGGGGAGTTGCTTGATGGATAAAGGGGGAGAACATGTTAAGGGGGAGAAGCAGAAAGGGGGGGTTAAAGCAGGTTAAGGTAGATGTATGGTTCAGGGGGAGCTGTGAATGACTATGTGTAGGGGATATTGTGCATGGTTGGATTTAATGTGTTGCCAACAAATCCAAAGGGAGAGATTGTTAAGGCCATCTTTGATAGGGAGAATAGAAAGGGGGAGTTAAATCAGGTTAAAGGAGATGTGTAATTTAGGGGGAGTTGTGAACGACTATGTGCAGAGGATATTATGTATGGTTGGATTTAATATGTTGCCAATAAATCCAAAACGGGAGATTGTTGAGTCCATCTTTGATAGCTAATGTTGATTTTGTTGTCAACACCATCTTACATGGTTATATGTGTTAATTTGATATTATGAATGCTATTGAGATGTAATGAGGTTATTGGAAGAAACTGGTGATGACAAGTCAACCCTGGCATTGAGGAGTTAATGTTGATCGTGACCTTAAATTTTTGGGATCAAGATTGATTGTTGACCATTGACCGTTAACCCTAAATTTTAGGAAGTTAATCTTAACCATTAACCCTAAATTTTAAGAATCAAATCTACTTATTAATTATAGGGCAACATGTGGGAATTAACAATGATCGTTGATGATCATGTAGCCTTAATCTTAAGGCTCTATAAATACCCTATGCATCTTATAAGAAAGGGGTGTGCTGCAGAAAATTGAGAGAGCTGACCAAAGAGAGGTGAATGGCAAACCTAGGGAAAAAGAGAGGTGAACGACAAAGAAGAGGTAACCACCAAGCAAGGTGCAGCTAGCCAATGAGATTGCAGCAACCACCAAGGAGAAGCAGAAAGGTGCAGTTGGCTAAAAAAGAAAGAAAGATAGCAAGGCAATCAGCCACCACACCAGCACATTAAGAAGGCTTTCTAGTAGACCAGTAGCACATCCCTGCACGTCCAAGAGGGTATACTAGTAGCAACAGATGTCCCTGTAGGTCCAAAAGGGTATACCAGTACTAGTAGCTCATCCCTACAGGTCCAAGATGGTATACCAGCACCAGTAGTTCATCCCTATAGGTCCAAGAGGGTATAACAGCTCTAGCAGTATGTCCCAACACATCCAGGACGCTTCCCTGCAGCAGCAACACGTCCAGGAGGCTTCCCATTAGTAGTAGCACAACTAGGAGACATTGTAAGTGGTTAAGGAGTGATCCTTCCACAACCAAATTGTATCCCTTGATAGTAAGAGTGGATTGTGTGATTTAGGAGGGATCTTATCACATCGTGGATGTAACTCACACATTGTGGGTAAACCATGTAAAAATTGTCATGTGTGCTTGGGTGCTTATGCATTGATTTATATTCATACTATCATGCTCACATAAAGGAGAAAGATAAAAATTGAATCATTAGCTCTAACAAGTCATAAAGGTTAAATCTGAATCGATTTGTAAAAAGCACATATCTCACATTGATTCACCCCCTTCTTGGTGTGAGACCTAAAACAATCCTCATCAGACATGAAGTTACCTTCAGCAAGAGTGGTTGCATAGTAAAGCGATTAAGTGATGGTGCTGTTCTTACTAAGGGTGAAAGAACAAATGAAAACTTATACCAAGTTTCTAGAAGTAAAAACACATGCTATATGAGCACTAAAGATGAGAATTTGTTGTAGTATAGGAGATTGAGACATCTTAGACAAACAAGGCTGAACAAGTTGTCAAAAAATGAAGGCGTGAAAGATATACCCAAGTTGAGAAGAGAAAGAAATGTAATTTGCAACACTTGTCAAAAAGGGAAGATGGTAGATACTACCCATAAAAATATGGAGATTCAAACATAGAGAACAGTTACAGAAAAATACCTCCATGCATCTTGTAAGACCAATGTGTGGGTTGTAGAAAAATTAAGAGAATGACAGTAAGGTTTGCAAAGAGAGAACAACAAAGAGAGGTTGAGCGACAAAGAGAAAGGTGGCCACTAAAGAGAGAGTGATCGGCCAAGGCAAAGAAGGTAGCCACCATGAAGAGATGCAATCGGCCAAGGAGAGTGCAGTGGCCAGCTAGGGAGAGAGCAACAGTTAGCTAACGGAGTGCAGCAGCAGCCAACAAAGGGAGGTGCAGTAGTAGCTAGCCAAGGGACTTGCAATAGCAACCGGCCAAACAAGTGGTGATAGCAACCATTAAAGAAGGAGGCAACCACAATAACCAAAGGAGGAGGTGTAGCAGCTGATAGCCACACCAAAATAGCAAAGTAGAAGTGCAGTAGCCTACACCAAAGAGAGAAAAATGTGCAACAGCCACACTAAACTAGAGGAGAAGGTGTGCAGTAGCCACACCAAACCAGAGGAGAGAGTGTGCAGTAGCCATTCCAAACTAGAATAGAAGGTGTGCAGCAGCCAAACCAAAGAAAGAAGAAGGCAGTAACTGGCCAAACCAAAGGGATAAGGAGTTGTAGTAGCCACTCAAGGAATCCTACAATTGCAGTAAAGAAACCAGCAATCTACAATAGGCACAACCAGCAGCCATCTAGCAATACCAGTAATTGTAGGACCAACAGCAATTCCAGCAAGCAATACTAGTAATTGCAACACTAGCAGTAGTCCATAACACCAATAGTAGCCCACAACATCAGTAGCAACTCGCAACACCTACAGCAACTTGTAATACTAGTAGCACATCCCACAACACCAGCAGGTGCAAGCAAATAACCAACAATTGCAGATTGTAGTCACAGCAGGAGTAGGTAAACCAACAACAATTGCAAATTGTAGTAGCAGTAGGTGCAGGAAGCAATACCAATAAGTACAACCAGAAATTACAGCTTGCAGGCACAACCAACAACAAGCACAACTAGTAGCATGTCTTGGCAACTAGGTAGGAAACACAACCAACAGCAAGAGGAGAAAAATTGCCCTGGCAGCAAGTCTGGTAGCTTGCAGCAGTAAAGGAGAAAATGTGTCCTAATAGGCAAGTTCAACAACTTGCAGTAGCAGAGGAGAAAATGTGCCTTGGTAGTAGGGGAAGAGAGCTTACCAAGGTAATAGGTGAGGCAACCTGCCAAGGTAGCAGATGAGGTAGCACTGATAGTAAGGGAAGAGAACTTGCCAAGGCAACAAATGAGACAACACCAGTAGCAAAGGTAGGAGAAGATCTACATTCTGCACTAGCAACTTATGCACATTGAGTGATCCTCCCCAGGAAAGTGTTAGTCACAAACCTGTTGAGCCCATCTTTGATGGTTAATGTTGGATTTGCTGTCAACACCATCTCATACAGTTATATGTGTTGATTTGATATTATGAAT
The DNA here is from genome assembly GCA_037897445.1 of Ceriops zippeliana. NCBI lineage: Eukaryota > Viridiplantae > Streptophyta > Magnoliopsida > Malpighiales > Rhizophoraceae > Ceriops > Ceriops zippeliana. The sequence goes on from JBAPLH010000155.1 coordinate 4,306,109, forward strand.
GTTATTAAGATGTAGTAAGGTCATTGGGAGAAACCAATGATAACAGGTCAACCCTGTCATTAAGGAGACAATGGTGACCATGACCCTAAATTTTAGGGGTCAAGATTGACCATTGATTGTTGACTCTAAATATGAAGAAGTCAATTTTGACCATTGACCATAAATAGGAATCAAATCTAGCCATTGATTCTAGGGCAACATGTAGGAATTAATGATAACTATTGATGATCATGTAGCCTTAATCTCAAGGCTCTATAAATACCCCTATGTGTCTTGTAAGAAGGGTATGTGTTGCAGAAAATTAAGAGAGCTGGCTAAAGAGAGAGGTGAGCAGCAAACCTAGGGAAAAAGAGAGGTGGATGACAAAGAGGAAGCACCCACCAAGCAAGGTGCAACTAACCAAGGAGAGGAAGAAAAAAGGCAAGGCAACCGGCCAAGGAGAGTGCAGTAGCCACCAAAGAAAGAAGGCAACACAACCGGCCAAGGAATGGAAGAAAGAAAGCAAGGGGTGTGTGAAATTGTTGCAACATGCAGGGAGAGCAGTAGTGGCACGAGAAATTTGCTACAGCATATAGGGAGAGTAGTAGTGATGTGAGAAATCTACTGTAATGAATATAGAGAGTAGTAGTGGCTTGAGAAAATTGTTGCAGTGCATGAAGAGAGCAGCAGTGGCACAAGAAAACAATTGTAATGCACGGGGAAAGCTACATCAACTCAAGAAAAGCCATTGGAATGCATTAAAAGAGCAACAACAATTCAAGAAAGTAGTAAAAGTGCTTGAAAACAGCAAGTAGAGACCACAAACAATGGGTGCACAGCAAGCGTGGACAGTAGACACAACTTATGTAGACAATAGACACAAATAGCAAGTGCAAAGTGTGTGGACAGTAGGCACAGAGAGCATGGACAGCTGTCACAATTTGTGCATACAAATGTTGCAACATATATAAACAGCATTAGCAATGTGTGCAGATAGCAACAACACCGCTTGTGGACAGCATTAGTAGTGTATGCAGACAGCAGTGGTAGTGCCCACGAACAGCATTAGCAGCCCACATGGACAACAATGACAGCATGTGTAGATAGCAATAACAACACATGCCAGCAATGATAGCAAAATGTGTAGGTAGCAATAGTAGCGTGTCCAGGTAGCAATAGCAATAGGTCTGGCAACTTGCAGTAGCAAGAGGAGAAAGCATGCCCAGCATATGGTCCAGTAGCTTGTAGCAAAAAAGGAGGAAATGTACCTAAGAGCAAGTTTGATAGCTTGCAGTAGCTGAGGAGAAAGCGTGCCCAGTAGCAAGTTCGATAACTTGTAGTAGTCAAGGAGAAAATGTGCCTGACAATAAAGGAGAGAACCTGCCAAGGCAACAGGTGAGGTAGCACCAGCAATGGGTAAGACAACTTCAACAATAAAGGAAGGAAAAGATCCATATTATACTTTAACAGTCTATACACATTGAGTGATAGTTCTTTAGGAAAGGCTTTTCCATAAACTATTGATAATTTGTTGAACAATATGGTAGGATACCCTTAGAGTGATATGGAGATCAACTCTTTGATCGGGGGGGAGATCATTGTAAATGGTTTAAGGAGTGATCCTTCCACAACCAAACTTTTTCCCTTGATAACAAAAGTAGATTGTGTGATTTAGGAGGGATCTTATCATACCGTGGACATAGCTCACACATTATGGGTGAGCCATGTAAAAATTGTTATGTGTGCATGGGTGTTTGTGCATTGATTTATATTTGTACTATTGTGCCCACATAAAGGAGAAAGATAAAAATTGGATCATCAGCTCTAATAAGCCACAGAGGATAAATTTAGATCAATTTGTAAAAAGTGCATATCTCACACTAATTCACCCCCTTTTCAGTGGGAGACCTAAAACAGTCCTCATCAAGTGGTATTAGAGCCAGTTCCTCTATTGATCCAATTTTTTTGCTTTGAAGTAAGGTTGTACATTGCTGTGTGAGTTTCTATCTTTATTACTGCTTGAGATCATGGATAGCCTAAATAATGTTAATAGTAAGGGCATCCCTACATTCAATGGACAGAATTATCAGATATGGAAGAATAAGATGCTCCCATATTTGATGTCCCTTGGTCTTGATGTGTTTGAGTCTACTGTTAGTGGCTTTATCCCTATTGCTAAAGGTGATCCTATAATGCCAATTGATAAGAACTTGGAGTGTGATGGAAAGGTAATAAATGCCTTATACACCTCTTTATTAGATAAAGAATTCACCAATTTAATGGGGTGCAACACAGCTAAGCAAATTTGGGACAAACTGAAGAACATCTATGAAAGAGACAAGGTTGTGAAGAAAGCCAAACTATAAATCTAGAGGAGCAGATTAGAAGATATAAAGATGCAAAATGATGTCACTATGGATGCATTTTTCACATGAATCAACGAGATTGTGTGCTCTATCAAAGGCTATAAAGAGGAGATCTATAATGCCACTGTGCTAAGAAAAATACTTAGAACCTTGCCAAAAGCTTACAATGCCAAATTCTCTTCTATAAAAATAGAGATTTGGATAGACTACCTTTAAAAGACTTGCACAATATATTAGTAGCATATGAAATAAAAATAACACCAATGAAGAAAGAAAAGAAGTCTAAGGTAGAGAATGAGTTGGCCTTTGAGGCAATGAAGAAGTTAAAGATTAAAGACCGAGAAGAAGAATCCGACAACAACTCTAAAGAAGAAGATTGTGATCTTTAACTAGATAAAGTTTTGGCATAAAACACCAATAATATGAGGAAAGGAAAAAGGAAGTTTAAGGGAAAATTACCCTTGAAGTGTTTTAGCTGTGGTGACATAGGACACTTTGCCACACCTATCCATAAGAGACAAACTATCAAAGATGAAGAGAAGGTTGTCACACTAACTACTAAAGAAAGAAGACATGGACTTGGTAAGAGAAGTAAATCCAAATTCAAAGGATTTTGCTGAAGCTATGGTAAGTATAGGCACAAGGCTAATACTTGTTGGAATATTTGGCCTATAATGAAGAGGAATGTGAGGCAAGAGTCTAAGGGGAGACTCTGTCAAGAAAAGAGAGTCTCAAGTGGATAGAAGTCATATTCTATTGAGAAACAATTTTGATTTGCTAGGAAAGATTTATGGAATGTGTGAAAGGGTTGGACACACTGCTGACGATTGCTTGACATTGTTGCCCGGTCAAGCAATGTAAAGGAGAACACCTACACAAGCTCTATAATTCAGCCAAAGAAGAAGAAGAGAAAGAGAAATGTCTATGGTTATGGAAATAGCCTTAAAAGCTTTCAAGAAAGAAAAGTCATGGATCTTGGACAATGGCTACTCTTCACACATGATAGGAGACTCTAAGATGTTGAAGGAAGTAGCCAATTACAATAGAGGGTCAATCAAATTTGGCAATGATGGTACCTTAAAGATTTAAGGTATTAGTGTTGCTGAAATTGGTGTAGAAAAGTTGAAATCAAAGAAAGTTCTTTATATTGATGGACAGAATTATCAAAGAAAGTGTCCCAATCTTATCATCTAGCTGTGTGATAATGTACATAAAGTTACTTTCAACAAGAGTGGTTGCACAATAAAGAGATTAAGAGATGGTGTTGTTTTTACTAAGGGTGAAAAAACAAATGGAAACTTATATCAAGTTTCCAAAAGCAAAAACACATGCTATATAAGCTCTAAAGATGAGAATTTGTTGTGGCATCTTAGAGGCTGAACTTAAGTATTCAACCATACCCTAGAGGCTGAGGTATTCTTTAACCCCTTTCCCTTTCGCTTCTATTTTTCTTTAGATTTGTTGTCAAAGGGAGAGATATTTTGCATAAATCCAAAGAGAGTATGTATTGATAAAAAAGGGGAGTAGCTTGATGGATAAAGGGTGAGAACATATCAAGGGGGAGAAGCAGAAAGGGGGAGTGATAAGGACTATTTTAGGTCTCACACTAAAAGTGGGGTTGAATTAGTGTGAGATATGCACTTTTTACAATTGATCTGGATTTTACTTCTGTGATTTGTTAGAACCAATGATCCCATTTTTTTCTTTCTCTTTTATGTGAGAGTAACAATACAAATATAATTCAATGCACAAACACCGAAGCACACACGAAAGTTTTTATGTGGTTCACCCATAATGCGTGAGCTATATCCATGGTGTGATAGAATCCCTTCTAAATCACACAATCCACTCTTATTATCAAGGAATACAATTTGGTTGTGGAAGGATGACTCCTTAACCATTTTGGAAAGACTACTCCTTAACTACTTACAATGATCTCCCGATCAAGAAGTTAGTCTCTCGATCACTCCAATGGTATCCCACCTTATTGTTTAACAAAATTATCAAGAGTTTATGGTAAACCTTTCCTGGAGAACAATCACTCAATGTCTACAGATTGTTAGAGCAGAATATGGATCTTGTCTATCCTTCGCTGCCGGTGTTGCCTCACTCGCTACCGGTGCTGCCTGCTACCTTAGCAAGATCTCTCCTCTATTGCCAGGCACGTTTTCTCCTCAGTTGCAGGATGTTTCCTCCTTTGTTGATGCAAGTTGCTGGATCTTTTGCTGGGCACACTTTCTCCTCTTGCTACTGTAAGCTGTCGGACCTGCTGTTATTGCTGCCTGCATGTACTGCTATTGTTGCCAGCACATTCTACTATTGCTGCCAGCATGCGCTGCTATTGCTATCCGTACACGTTGCTATTGCTATTCGTATGTGCTGTCCTTGTTGTCCATGCATGCTGCTAATGTTTTCTGTGTGTGCTGCTGCTGCTGTCTACATGTGTTGCTAATGCAGTCCATATGGGCTGCTGTGTCTGTCTGCGTGTGCTATTAATGCTGTCTGCATGCACTGTCACTATTGCCTGCTGTCCACACACGCTGTGCTTGCTGTCTACGCTTCTGCTGTTTATACATGCTGCACCTACTGTTCACATGAGCTATGCCTGCTATCTGAGCTATCTGCGCCTTCTGTCCACGCATGCTGTGTCTGCTGTCCATACTCCTATTGTCCGCGTGTGCTGCACTTACTGTCCGTGCTCTCTATGCCAGCTGTCCGTGCGCTCTATGCCTACTGTCCTCACACATTATGCCCACTGTCTGTGCTCTCTTTGCTTGCTGTCCACTCTCTGTGCCTACTATATGTGTGCGTTGTGTGCTTGCTGTCCACACAAGCTCTGACCGCTGTCGGCACAAGCTAACAGCCCTGCCCTCACAATCTCTACCGCTTGTCCACACAAGTTGTGCCTTTTGTCAGTACAAGTTGTGCAAGCTGTCCTCACAAACTGTGCCTACTGTTTGCATGAGCAGCTGCTGTTGTCCACACGCACTGTGGCTATTGTCCACACATGCTATTCCTATTATCTGTGCATGCTGCTCCTGCTATCAACTTGCACTACTACTGCTTTCTCTGCGTGCTGCAGTAGTCTTCTCACGTCGTTGCTGGTTTGCTGGTTGATTCCCAAACCTGCTGCTGCACTTTCTGCAGGTGGCTGCTGATTCTCAGACCTGTTGTTGCACAGTTTGATTTTTTTTCCTTGATTCCTAGGAGCGCTTCTGTTGCTGGGAAGCCTCCTGAGGTGCTGCTGGTGCTGGTATACCCTCCTAGACATACAGGAATGTGCTACTGGTGCTGGTAAACCCTCATGGACCTACAGGGATGTCTGCTGCTGGTATACCTCTTGGACATGCAGGAATGTGCTGATGGTACTACTATACCCTCATGGGCTTATAGGGATGTCTTCTGTTGCTGGTATACCTTCTTGGATGTGTAGGGACGTGCTGCTGGTGTTGGTATACTCTCTTGGACAAGTAGGAATGCACTATTGGTGCTCATATACCCTCCTGCACCTGCAGGGATGTCTACTGTTGCTAGTATACCCTCTTGGATGTGCAGGGACGTGTTGTTGGTGCTGGTATACCCTTCTGGACCTGCTGCTACTATTAGGAAGTCTCCTAGACATGCTGCTGCTATTGGAAAGCCTCCTAGACATGTTGCTAGTGCAGGGAAGCCTTCTGGATGTGCTGCTGCTCTCTTCTTGGCCAAATACCCCTTACTTTCTTTCTTCCTCTACTTGGCCAGTTGTGTTGCCTTCTTTCCTTGGTGGCTACTGCACTCTCCTTGGCCAGCTGCCTTGCCTTCTTTCTTCCTCTCCTTGGCCGGTTGCACCTTGCTTGGTGCCTACCACCTCTTTGTCGTTCACCTCTCTTTTTCACCAGGTTTGCTGCTCGCCTCTCTCTTTGGTTGGCTCTCTCAATTTTCTGTAGCACATACCCTTCTTGCAAGACATATAGGGGTATTTATAAAGCTTGAGATTGGGGTTACATGATCATTAATGGTCATCGTTAATTCTTATATGTTGCCTTACAATCAACGGCCAAATTTGATTCCTAAAATTTAAGGTCAATGGTCAATCTTAACCTTTAAAATTTAAGGCTACAGTCAACATTGACTCCCAAAATCCAGGGTTGACTTGTCATCGCCAATTTCTTCCAATGACCTCACTATATCTCAATGACATTCATAATATCAAATTAATACATATAACCATGTGAGATGGTGTTGACAACAAATCCAATATTAGTCATCAAAGATGGGCTCAACAGTCTCCCCCTTTGGATTTGTTGGCAATACATTAAATCCAACCATACACAACATCTCTTGCACATATTCATTCATACTCCCCTTAAACCATACATCTCCCTTAACCTCATTTAACTCCCTTTTTCTGCTTCTCCCCCTTGATATGTTCTCCCCGTTTATCCATTAAGCTACTCCCCCTTTTTATCAATCTATACTCTCTTTAAATTTATGCAAAATATTGCCCCTTTTGACAACAAATCCAAAGAAAAATAGAAGAGGGAAGGGGAGAGGGGTTATAAAATACCTTAGTCTTTAGGGCATGGCTGAATACTTAAGTTCAGCCTCTTTTGTCCAAAATTTCCCAATCTTCCATGTCATAACAAATTCTCATCTTTAGTGCTCATGTAGCATGTGTTTTTGCTTTTGGAAACTTGATATAAGTTTCCATTTGTTCTTTCACCCTTAGTAAGAATAGCACCCTTAGTAAGAATTCTCATCTTTTAATCTTTTTATTGTGTAGCCACTCTTGTTGAAAGTAACTTCATGTTCATTATCACACAGTTGGCTAACACTAATAAGATTGTATTTTAGCCTTTCAACATACAGCATTTTCTTTGATTTTATCATTTTTATACGAATTTCAGCAGCACTGATACCTTGAATCTTTAAGGCACCATCATTGCCAAATTTGATGGACCCTTCATCGTATTTTGTTACTACTTTCAACATCTTGGAGTCTCCTATCATATGTGAAGAGCAAACATTATTTAGGATCCATGGTTTTTCTTTCTTGGAAGCTTTAAGGCTACTTCCACAACCATAGACATTTCTCTTCCTTTTCTCCTTCTTTGGCTGAATGTGGGAGCATATGTAGGCGTTCTCCTTTCTACTCTTTGATTGGGCAATAGTGGTCAGTGTGTTCTCCTTTGCACTTCTTGATCAAGCAGTAATGTCAAGTAATTCTCAATAGTGCGTCCAACCCTTTCACATCTTCCACAAATCTCTCCTAGCAAGTCAAAACTATTTCTCAGTGAAATATGACTTCTTTCCACCTGAGACTATCTCCTTTCTTGATAGAGTCTCCCCTTAGACTCTTGCCTCACATTCCTCTTCATTATAGCCTGAATATTCCAACAAGTATTAGCCTTGTGCTCATACTTACCACAGTTCCAGCAAAATCCTTTGAACCTGGATTTACTTCTTTTACCATGTCTATGTCTTTCATCTTTGGCAGTTATTATTGCAACCTTCTCTCCATCTTTGACAGTTTGTCTTCGGTGGATAAGAGTCTCCACCACATCATTCCTAACCTATTTTAACTTGGGCTCATTTCACTTCTCCATTACATCATTGTGCTTGCTTTTGAGCATAAACACAATTTTTTTTCTTTTCTTCTACCTTCTCACTCTGCCTCTCAATGTAGCCAAGTCCTTTCTTTCCTATGGAATGTGATCTTTGATTACTTAGACACTCATCCAACTTTCTAGTAGCATCCTCTTTGATGAAACTTGCTAATGATGACTCTCTTGTCATATCCATGGCCTGTATAAAGCTTTCTTCATGCTTTTTTTGCTCGGATTGGGCCTCATGAAGCTTAGCTTGCAAAATCAGCACCTCTTGCTCTTGTGCTATCACCTTAGTGCCAAGATCTTCGTATATCTTGCCTTGCTCAATCTCAAGTAAAATTAGCTCCTCAATCCTCTTGTACTCCTCATCTTTTGCTTCAAACTCATTTTCTTTCACCTAGATATTAGATCCATCAATAATAAAATTTTCATACAACTTCTTGAGATGCTTTACCTCTTTTTTTAGCTTGTTAATTCGCAAACAATCTCATAACTTATTCTTAAGTTGATATAACAACTCATCCTTTTCCTCTTCTATTGATTCCTCCTCACTTAAAGATTTTTTGTCATCATCTACTTAAGCGACAAGCATATCCTTTATAGTAGCATCATCAAAATCATCATCAATTTCTTCTTCAAAATCCTCTTTATCCAACTTGCTCAAATAATTTATTCTTTTAGATCAAAAGAATTGCTTTTTTTTCTTTGGCATTTGAATTTCTAACTTTAAAACAACTAGATTTCTTTGTTCTCCACCTTGGGGTAGGCTCATCATTATCATCACTACTTGCTTCTATTCTCTTTGGGCAATCCATGGCATAGTGCCCTATTTCACCACAGCTAAAATACTTCAAAGGTAATTTTCCCATGTACTTCCCTTTTCCTTTCCTGATAATGTTGGTGATATATGCTAAAACTTTATCCAATTGAGGATCACCATCTTCTTCTCTAGAGCTGTTGTCAAATTCTTCTTCTTGGTCTTTAATCTTTAACTTCTTCATTGCCTTGAAGGCCAACACTTTCTCCAATTTAGACTTCTTTTCTTTCTTTATTAGGTCTATTCTCATTTCATAAGCCACCAATATGCTATCTAAGTCATCTAATGGTAGCCTATCCAGATCTATACCTTCTATGGAAGAGAGTATGACATTGTAAGCTTCTAGCAAGATTTTGAGTATTTTCTTTACCACAGTGGCATCGTGGATCTCCTCTCTATAGCCTCTAATAGAGCACATAATCTCGTTGATTCTTATGAAGAATGCATCCACAGTCTTATCATTCTATATCTTTATATGTTCGAATCTGCTTCTTCATATGTGTAGTCTTATCTTTTTCTAATGATTGAAATTCCTTTTGTATTGTTAGAATTTACATAGCCTTAATTGATTGGGTGGAACTTAAAGGCTAAGTTAGTAGAGGAAGATTAAAGAAATGATCGAGATGAAAAGATTAGGATTAAGGAAGTGTGTTGTTCCCACAGCCTTGTATGTGTTGTAATTATTGTCAACTAGGTTTAAGTGTGTAAGAAAGTAAAGTCACATGGAAGGGCAAGAAAGTAAATCCATCGCATAAGGGCAAGAACGTAAATTTGCCATGTAAGCCCTATTAAAGTTTTATGGAAGAGAGTATATAAAGACCTTGGAAGACAAAACTGGAGTAAGGGCAATACAATTGAATACATGGCAAAACACAAAGTGTGTGGACAGCCAACTAGAGAAAAAAGAAAAGCACAATATGCGGCCAAAGCACACCGACAGCAACAGAACGGTAGAACAGAGGACGGCAAAATAGAAAAAGGAGGTAGGCAATTAAGGAAATTGTAGCTGTCAAGTGAACAGGAGCCGCACAGTTTAGCTGTCAAGTGAAAAGTAGCCATTGTCGAAAAAGAGGACAGTCACCGAAAATGGGGTTGAATGAAGAACAGTGAACAAAGGTTGAGAGATGACAGAAAAGTCAGCAAATCAGAGCCATTGATGGGAAGGAGAGAAGAGCAGATTGGCAGACGAAGAGAGAGAAACTCAACAGCCAAATTAAAGCAGACCGGTGGAAGGAGAGAGAAACCCAACGGAGGGAGAGAGAAAGAGGAGATGACTGGGCTAAACAAAGAATAACCATCTAGAGAGTGAAAGACGGTCAACGGCCAGGCTGAATGAAGAGAGTGATTGTCGGCCAAAACACAAGGGAGAGACAACACAGCCATTGGAAGAGAGAGAAATGAGGTATACGGCCAAAACAGAGGTGCAGATGACAAAGAGAGAAACCCATAAGGAACAGCACACCATCGGCACACCAGTGGTCAATGAGGAGACAACACGGTAGAATCAAGAGAGAGACACCACCGGAAGAACAAACAGCAGATTTATGATGACGTGAGACAAACAAATGACACGACAAGGAGAGAACTGTGAAACAGACGAAGAAAAACTCACCACTAGCTGAAGGAGAGAGAAACCCAATGGCAATGAACAGTGACCGGTAGTAAAGGGAGAAAATCTGATATGGCCAAAAGAGGTGTGAAATGGATAGGTGAGGGCAAGCTGTGAAATAGTAAAGCCATGAGATAAGGAGATGGGGGAGACAGTCAGATGGTGAAAGCAGGAGTTGTGTGAAACAACGTAGAGATGAAATTTGGCGAAGCATGGAAAAAACTCAACGTATTTCCAGATTTCTTCACGAGAGGTTAGAAAGTGTTGTGGTGAACTTCTAAGCAACAGTAGAGTAGCCTTTCAATTCAACAGTGGCAAGACAAGCTAGAAGAAGGGTAGACACTGTAAGTGACACTCTTTGTATTGTACTTGCTTAGTGATTGCAATATTGAAAGGAGCAAAGAATTAAGACATCCATTGTAACTAGAATTCTTAAGTATAGTGGATAGTCTAGGTAAGGGAGAGTCTCTACCACCGTGGATGTACGTCATGTTGATAGAACTAAGTAAATCTCGTGTGTCCTTAATTTGCTTTACATTCTGTCATTTGAATTGAGTTGTGAACTCAACTAAAGTATCAACCAAGGCATAACTTAACGAAGACCTAAACAAGAACATATGAATTGTTTATTAGGCAAGGTGTCTAAAAGGTGACTTTAGGGACTATTATGATTAGTAGGTAGCAATAGATCTACCTTAGTCGAGTTTGATAAAGAGTTTGCTTTTAAGAAGAGGTTGAAATTGTTCGCTTACCTGTGAATTGTGAATTGTGGTGATACTGATTCACCCTACCTCTTAGTATCACATACTAGTAGATCCTAGGGAGAAGTCAGGAACTTCAATTGGTATCAGAGCATAGGTTCACCAGTTTGAAGCTTAACTGCTTGGTGTACTAGTTTGAAGGGATCTAGAAGTTTGACTTGTTCAGCATACTAAGAAATGGAAGGTACCAGCACTAGCACCATTTATAGCAAGAAGGTTACAATCTTTAATGGAACTAACTACCATATGTGGAGAGCAAAAATGCAAGTGGTATTTGCAACCATGGGCATGAACATGGCAAGAACATGGTGAAATGTCTACAGGAGGTTTTTGTGGCTCTAGAAGAAAGTAAAGAGCCAACCCCAAAGGAGTTAAGGTAGTTTGAGATAAATGGGAAGACCTCAAACGTCATCATTTCAATATTAACAGATGCTGAGTATGCTAAAGTTATGGACTGCAAATCTGTTAAGGAGATATGGGACAGATTGTAGAAAATCTATGAAGGTGATGGCAGAATGAAGGAGGCTAAGCTTTAAGTGTTTAAGGAGAGATATGAATCTCTCAGAATGCAAAAGAATGAGACAGTTCAAGATTTCTTCATCAGGCTTATTATTACTGTAAACGACCTGAGAAATCACAGGAAGAATAAGAAGGACTCATCAATTGTGAAGAAAATTTTGAGAATTCTACCTGAGAGGTTTGCTTCGAAGGTAGCAGCCATAGAGGAGAGTAAAGATCTCAATTCTATGTCTCTGCATGATCTCCAATACAATCTCATTGCATATAAGATGAGGTTAAAGTCAACTGAAAGCTTTGCAACAATGGAGGTATCAAAGGAGGTAGCTTTCTAAGCTATGAAGCACTTAAAGATAAAAGAAGAGGAAGAATCATCCAGTGATGATGATGAGGAGGAGGAAGAAAGTGAAGGTGAAATATTGGCTTACTTCACAAGGAAATTCAAAAAGAGGTCTAAGAAGGACAAAGGACAGTTGTCCTTGAGATGTTATTATTGTGGGCAGATTGGACACTTTGCTTCTCAGTGCAAAGTAAAACTTGATGATGGAGATAAGGATGGTGATGATGAGCATAATTCAAGATGGAGAAAATCATCATTCAAATAAAAAAAAGTCGAACAAGAAGACTGTTAACCCATTAAAGAAAAGAGGATATTTCAAGAGTTATGTGAGTTAGACAAAAGAAGCTAATGAGGAGAAAGATGAAGACTCATCAGATGAGAATGCCTTTATGGCATCAGCTCAAGGTGGTAGTTCAACCTCTGAAGAGGAAGAGGAGGTTGATGAAGAAGAAGCAGATCTTGAAGTTGAGTTGGAAGCAGCTTCAAAGGAAATAATCAAAAGGGGCAGAACCATAAAAAGGTCAGAGGCCCTTATAAAACAAGTTGAAGCAAAGTCTGAGGAAGCTGAAAGCACAAAAGATGAAATAAAGGTTGAGCATATTGACTTGAAGAGAAGATTTGAAGAACAGATCAAAATATGTGAAGACCTAACAATAGAGTGTGGCTCAAGGACTTTAACAATTGAAGAAATGGAGATAGAGTTGCTAAGACTTCACCAACAAATCAGAGCCATCGACAAGAAGGAGAGAAGTGTAGATTGATGGAAGAAGAGATAGAAACCCGACGGCCAAATCGGAGTAGATTGGCAGAAGGAGAGAGAAACCCAATGGAGGGAGAGAGAAAGAGGAGACGTCCGGGCTGAACAAAGAACAACCGTCAAGAGAGAGAAAGTTTGTCAACGGCCGAGCTGAATGAAGAGAGAGATCATTGGCCAAAACACAAGAGAGAGAAAACATAACCGTTGGAAGAAATAATGGAGGTGTGGACAGTAAGAGAGAGAAACTCATGAGGAATGGCACTCCACCAGCACACTAGTGGTCGATGAGGAGACAACACGGCAAAATCAAGAGAGAGACAGATGAAGAGAGAGACACTAGTAGAAGAGCAGATAGTAGATTTGTGACGGTGTGAGACAAACAAACGACATAGCAAGGAGAGAACTGTGAAACGGACGAAGAGAAACTCACCATCGGCAGAATGAGAGAGAAACTTGACAACTAATGAATAGTGACCGACAATAAAGGGAGAAAATCTGATACAGCCAAAAGAGGTATGAAATGGATAGGTGAGGGCAGGCCATGAAATAGTAAAGCCATGTGACAAGGAGATGGGGGGGACAGTGAGACAGTGAAAGTAGGAGTTGTGTGAAATAGCGTAGAGAAGAAATTCAGTGAAGCACGGAAAGAACTCAATGTATTTCCATATTTCTTCAAGAGAGGTTAGAAAGCGTTGCAGTGAACTTCTAAGTGGCAGTGTAGTAGCCTTTCAATTCAACAAAAGCAAGACAAGCTAAAAGAAGGGTAGACATAGTAAGTGACACTCTTTGTATTGTACTTGCTTAGTAATTGCAATATTGAAAAGAGCAGAGAATTAAGACATCTATTGTAACTGGAATTCTTAAATATAGTGGATAGTCCTGGTAAGGGAGAGCCCTTACCACCGTAGATGTATGTCATGTTGACGGAACCTCATAAATCTCATGTGTCCTTAATTTGCTTTACATTCTATGTTTTGAATTGAGTTGTGAACGCAACTAAAGTATTAGCCAACCCATAACCTAATGAAGACCTAAACAAGAACATCCGAATTGTCTATTAGGCAAGGTGTTTGAAAGGTGACTTTGGATACTATTGTGGTTAGTAAGTAGCAATAGATCTACCTTAGTTGAGTTTGAGAAAGAGTTTGCCTTTAAGAAGAGGTTAAAGTTGTTCACTTACTTGCAAATTGTGAATTGCGGTAATACTGATTCACCCCCGCTCTTAGTATCACAAACTAATAGATCCTAGGGAGAAGTCAGGAACTTCAAAGTGAGAGGTTGAGATAAATGAGAGAGAAAGAGACTTTAAGGAGAGAAAATTATTTATTATTTTGTTATTGTTCATTACATTGTTTTTGCACTCATCATGTACAATATTCCTTTTACACAATTTCATTAAATACACTATTTCATTTAATAGAATTAATAATAATGACAATAACCATGAGAAAACTCATGTCATCCCTTATTAACAACCAATAATCTGTTAAAAAAAGGGAAAACTAACAAATAAAAGAAATACATAACTTATTAAGAATTATATGCTCTTTCAGCGATGCTTCTTAGAGCCCATGCTTTTTAAGAGTCTCATAACCATGGCAAGTCCTCCCTTTTAACTTTAACCTTGTTATCAGGGCTAAAACTAACTAAATTAAGCTATAATAATAATAATAATAATAATAATAATAATAATAATAATAATAAACAATCCTCTCATATGGCATCTAAAGGAGAGAGACTTGATCATTAAACCAAAACTTGTGCTACAACCTAGTATCTCCTCTTAACCATATGTCTAACCAAGATTGCCACAGGCTCTGTAAGAAGTTACCCTTCTTATCCTACCAAGGCAATTTTATTAGTTGTCGCTTTTGTCCCACAAAACACTTTAAGAAGTGGTCTATAAGTCATAGTTGTCATAAGGTTTTTCCATTCATCCCATCTTTCACATGCTGATATCTACCTATATGGAATACCAAATCCCTACCAAAAAATAAGTGAATGCAAACCTTTACTTATGTGTTAACTGTTTGGTTTTGCTTTGTGCCTTTAAGGGTTACTCTCCTAATAATTTATCCATATATTGTTTTTCTTAAAGTAGTAAATTCATAGTAGCCACCTTAGATTCATTGAATTGTAACTCAACTAAATAGGAAGGAGCATACCCATATAAAGCTTAAAAAGAGTGACATATCTAGAGTAAGATGATAATTATTATTGTACCACCATTCAACAAGATTTTTCCATCTATGGTACTATCTAGGCTTGTGGGAACTCATGCAAATCGGGTAAGTTTTAAGACGTTGATTAAATCTTGTGGTCTAAACATTAAATTAGGAATGATATGTTGTGTTTAGGTGCAAGTCTGTTCCTAATAGCTTGAAAAGCTCCTGCCTTGACAAACCAAGGAAAATCTTATCCTTGTTAGAGGCAATAAACTATGGCACCCCATGAAACCTAAATATTCACTCCATGAATACCTTTGCAATTAAAGGGCTAGTAATAAGGTAGTTGAGTGCAATAAAGTGCCTATACTTGTTGAACCAATCTATCATTACAAGGATCATATCCTTCCTTGTTGACTTAAGGAGCTTTATAATAAAATCCATGCTTATGTCTCTCTATACTTGGGTAGGAACTCTTAAAGGTTATAAAAGGATAAGTATTTAACATGCTCCCATTCACACCTTTGGCAAGTGTCACAAAGTTACACAAACTTCTAAACACCCTTCTTCAACCCAAGCTAATAGGAGCACTATTTAATTCAATTCTAAGTGGTTTTTATACTAGAATGGCCACCCTAGGCTAAGTTATGGAATCTACTTAACATTTGTTGCCTTAAGTCGCCTTTAGTACCAATATAAACCCTACATTTGTATTTGAAAAACCCATTTTAAAAATTAAATAAAGTTGGTAAAAAGGCTCAAAGTGAGGAGTAATTCTGCTACCAATGGATTTGAATCATAACTCTCTATGACTTCTTATGACCATGTAGGTATTTGTGGCAAAAACCACAATTGCCTTGGTTTGCTTCCTTCTTAAATAGAGCATCAACCACCCTATTATCAATTCCTTTCTTATATTATAACTTTAATCTAACCCTAGTAGCATAATGATTCCCTTTAATTGGATGTGAGAGTGAAGTTATTGTTATGATAGGAATTTTAAGCTTTCATGATCTATTTTGATGTTGAAGTGATGCCCTTCTGAATAATGTCTCCATTTTGTTACCGCCATCAGGATTGCTAAAAGCTCATTTTATAAATGGAACTGCCCTTATTCTTCTTGTGTGGCTTTTTACTAAGGTAAGTTATAGGTATATTGTTTTGCACTAATATAGCTCCCAACCCATCCCTACAAGCATCAATTTCAACAATGAATGGTTTTGAGAAAGCAAGCATGGATAGTGAAAGAGTTGTCATAGCCTACTCAAGTCTCTAGTAGCTTCATTCCATTGAAAACCATCCTTCTTCAAAAGCTTAGTCAAAAGCTTGCTTATAATACCATAGTGCTTCATAGACTTCTTATAGTATTTGATGAGTATTAAGAACCCTCTTAGAGATTTAAAGGAGATAAGGACAGACCAATTCACCATAGCTTGCACCTTACTTAGACTAGTAGCCTCCCTCTCTCAGAGATAATATAGCTTAAGTACTCTACCTAAGACTGCCCAAATGTGCATTTGGACATCTTAGTAAAAGCCTTTCTCTTTGCAATTTTTGTAGCACTAAAGCTAGATGAAATGCATGCTTTATCATTGATACATTGTAAATGAGTATGTTATCAAAGAATATAAATGGAAAAAAAAAAAGCCTTAGGAGTTCTCTTATCTTTCTTTTCTTTTAAAAATCCCTTCATGATTTCTTTTTAGGGTGGTTAAGGAACATTGGTGAGTTTTCAACTTACTTTTCTCCTTTTAAAACAAATTTTGCAACTATATACCACTTATTAGTTTGAGGCTAGCTCTTTGTTTGATTTTCATAATCTTGCCATCTTTAACAAAAGACAATTTGCATTGTTTAAAGTACAACAATATAAGGTTGAATTACCTTAGCCAATCCACTCCAAGCATTATATCCAAGGTCCTTTGGTTTATGATCCTCAAGTCAACTTTGAACATTTAACTTTGCATCTTCCATTGAAAGTCACAAATTTTCTCTTTACTTATCTCCTTATACCGATGCCCTAATGTAATTAATAAAGGGTTTATAAGGACTATAGGGCAAGATAATTCTTTGACCAAGGGGGAATTTAGGAAATTATGAGTGCTCCTTAAATAAATTAGGATCATCAAGGTCTTAATACCCACTTGTCCTTTAACATAAGTTATGTTAAGCACAAAAGAACTAGTCAAGACATAAATAAAGATAAAGCTATGAGCCTTTATTTGCCTTTATAAATCCTAATCTTAGACTATGTCTTTATTTTCTTCTTCCGTATGTTCTCCTTTAATCAATTTACCATCCATTATATTCAAACTGTTCTTTGTTACTACATTAATGCCCAAGGAAGTACCTATTCGCATATCTCTAGCATTGGTTGGGCCTCTTATTACTTTCGAATTTGATTTTGTTTTCCAAACCCAATTACATTAGTCTTATATTTGGAAAGGTTACTCCCCATAGCTTATTCATCCCCATAAAGTTAACCTTTAACTAGAGCCTTGCCTTCTTTCTCCAATTTGATTAGAACTTGTACAATTCCCACTAATGAAATTATTGATCATAATATTATCCATATTACCCCTTATAACTCCTATAATCATCTATTTATTAGTCTTTCTCAACCTTAAAACTACCTATTCTTGAAGATTCCAAAACTTATACAAATAACTTATTTGAGCTCCCTCATCTTTATAACTGCTATAATAAAATCATTCAATCCACTAATATAACTTGATACAAAGTATTCTTTTGTTGAGTAATGATTTCCATTTTTCATTAATGCCTTTAATTCCCTAAACCTCTCTTAATATTCCTTTAAAGTTTCACTTTAAGTTAACTTCTTAAACTCTTGAACTACGTTAGAAAATATACTAGTTTCAAACCATAAACAAAAATCATCAATAAATTTTTCCTAAGACATTTTTATTTAGTCTACTAACCACCCTTCATACCATAGTTCTACTTGTTTAACTAAATACATTGCAACCAACTCCACCTAATCTTCATTAGGAACATTATAAATTAAATACTTGTTATACTTCATAATCCATTTCTTAGGATTTATACCCTTCAAATATAGTAACAAAACCTTAGGACTCCAATTCAATGATCCTCTCATAAATCTAATATTTTCAATCATTAATTTATACTCATTTTACTCAAATTCCTTAGGTGAAGACAGTATACGAAGTTAATCCCTCATAAGACTAACATCTACAACCGATATAGGATTTATAATTGGAAGAGGTTTTGTGGGTTTACCTTTATCCATGAATTCAATGAATTTTTGGCTCAACTTCTCTACTAATTATTTAAGAGTAGAATTTTCCTCTCATAAACTAAAGAATTATTCTTTGAGTTTTATGATCACCTCTTCTTTGTCTACTACCATGGTTGTATTTCCCACCATCACTACTTTATTCTTCTTTGCCAAGTTATAACACTCCTTACCACAAATTAAATGCTTTGATACCAAAATGTCAAGGCCTCGATCAATTAGGTGGAACTTTAGGGTAAAGTTAGTAGTGGAAGATTAAAGAAAAAAATTAAGAATAAGAGATTAGGATTAAAGAATCAAAGAGGTCAAGAGAGATGAGAAAAGATTTTAGAGAGAGAAGGAGAGTGAAGAAGAATTTTCATGAGTTGGATTCAGAAGGAAGCTAAGAGGCACGAGGAATTATTTCCATTTATACATTACTGGGATTTATAAGACTAAATATTATCCATGTAAGAGGACATATTGGCAACAAAAACATAATGATCCTAATTGACCTTAGGAGCACACATAGCTTTTTGAACTCATCCTTAACAAAGGAAATATCTTGTCTTTGAGTCTTAACAAACCCATTAGTAATCATTGTAGGGGATGGATGTAAGGTAATAAGGAGAAGGATTGTGATCTAGAATTTAGAATGTAAGGGCACATTTTTAAGAATGACATTAGACTTATAAATTTGGAGTCTCTCAATGTGGTATTAGGGGTTGATTGGTTGGGTCAATTCAACCCTATACTCATGGATTTTAAACATTGCAAATTATTCTTTGTGAAAAAAATGAGAAAATAGTAATGATTATGCAAATAGCATATAGGTAAGGGGCATGCGTATGCTCCATCATTGTTAAAGATCTTGAGAATGGGAAAAGGTCTAAGTCTTAAAAGAAGAAGGAGATACTTGGATTGATACAAGTTTGTTATGCTATAAGGATATGTTTAAGAAATCTATGGGCATGCCTATAAAGAGATACCTACCTATTTAGATTGTTAAGGATATGTTGAAATTCTTGCTATAATAATCATTATACCCCTATGTATAACAAAAGGGGGTTACACAATTCCTAAGGCTGGATTATAATATTTGCTATATGAAAGGATTGACAACAAAATGGGTTGATGCCTTCTTCAAACAAGCAAACTCAATGCAAGAGGAGTTAAGGAGTTGTCATCCCATATCAACTTAAATACCTGCGTGGTCTAAAGAAGTTATTTTCAATTTTTAAATAGACCTTATATCTAAGGAATTGATACCTTCTTTAAACCTTTTAACCCACTCCATACCACATTTTACTCCATTAAATGGCATTCTAAAGTATAAAGGGAAAATTTATATTGGGAGCAAGGATGAATTAAGGAAGTAAATGATTAAAAAATTCCATAATTCTACTTAAAGTGGCCACTCTAGTATCAAAACCATTCATCATCACCTTAAACAATGCTTCCATTGGCCAGATATGAAGAAAGAAGTATAAAAGGCTATCAACAAATTTGAGATATGTTAAAAGTGCAAAAAAGATAACATCAAACAACCTGGGTTCTTGCAATCATTAGTTATTTCTACCTAGACATGGAAGGATATTAGTATGGATTTTGTTAAGGGGTTGAATAAGTCAAAATGTAGAGAGGTTATATGCCCCCAATAGTGGCTAAGGCGTTCCTAAAATAGAATTTTAAGATTTATGGTATGCCTAAGTCCATTGTCTCTAACAGGGACAAGATGTTTCTCAATTTGTTTAGGCAAGAACTTTTTAGGTTGCTAGGAATTGAATTACACACGAACTCCATCTATTATCCCCAATCAAATGGCCAAAGTGAGAGATTTAACCAACGCTTAGAGTCCTATTTACATTGTATGATCTTCCATAAACTCAAACAGTGGCATAGGTGGCTCCATTTGTCCTTTTGGAGAATGACATCCTTCTAGGCTCTCTACAAATACCTTTTACCTTAATTAACAGAGTTAACTCCTTAACAATCTAAGGTTGTGACAATAGAATAATTAATTTAAGAGTAGCAGCACATGGGTGGACTATTGAGGGAGAAACTCCTTAAAACTCAACTTAGAACAAAGCAAATTGTAGACCAGAAGAGGTTTGAGAGGGTTCTTTAAGTTGATGATTAGATATAGCTCTAGATAAATACCATTAGTAGTTTATCAAAATTAAATAAAAATGGTGTGTTTGAAAGTGGGTCAACCTCACGTATAATAACAATGTAAAGTGATTGTTGAAGGTACAATGGCATAATTACATAATTTTCTCTCTCCAAAGCTCCTCCCTATCTTCTTTCTAATTCTTAATCCCTTCCTTTGGATTCTTACTCAATTCCTCTTTCTAGCATAAACCTAATTAACCCTGAGGCATGACAAACCCATCAAGAATCATATGCTCTTCTAGCCATGCTTCCTAGAGTCCATACAATTCCATAGTCCCATGGTCATGACAAAATTAGTAGCCACTTGGTTTTTTTGATGTTTTCTTTTTATTTGTTTGTTGTTCGATTGTAATTCCTTTTATTTGCAATCTCTATTGAGAATTGAGTTCAAAACATGCCATTGCACAGTGAACAAATGTGAAGGTAGAATTTGGTGACACCAACATGCTTGGGACGGTCATTTGAGGGCCTGTGTTGTCCACCCTCTTTGCAACCAGAATCCTACTTCTTTTGCCTGATACGCAACTGCAAACCTAACGGATACCCACACAAGGCTATTGCAAAAGTTCCTAATGCCCGAATCATAACAAAGAATACCAACACAATTGTAGACCCAAATGATAACAAAGAGAATGGAACTTTACTTCTAAGGTTTCTTTTATTCATCCAATAAGTGGCTCTAAAGGTTTATTTGCATAGAAAACCATTGAAATTAATGAAGATGTTTTGTCCACCTACTAAAATCAAGGAACATGGTAATATCTAATCATTTCCATTTTGGGATCCTTAATTTTGACCTGGCCATGCAACTTGGCTATGACATTTTCCTTTTTTACCACCATAGGTGGTTGTGATTCGTTAGGGTGGATGAAAAATCAAATAAGAACAACTAGGTAATTTAATGCTACACTAACTACTTGCAAAGATTTGAAATTGGATGGCCTTATTATAATTGGAGTTAACAATGATTCATTAAGAAGTGGTTGGCAAAGTATGAATCTCTGGAGTTGCATCAATTACTAATTGTAGATACTTGGCACTTTTGAAGGGGTTACATCAAATACAAATGCTACTCTACTTGCTAAAACATTTGCTGAGACAAAATTCCCAACAAAGGTACTTTCCACATACCTCTTGGACATGAACTAAATAAATAAGAACGATGTGTAAATGCATTTTCATTTTTGCTAAATGCTTATTTTAACCATTATTTTTATTGCCATCTATGGATAATTATGATATAGCTTGCATGTATTCTTGTTTTACATGTCAGTCACTAAATGCATTGTTCCAATTTTGTAGGTGGTTGGTGTTCCAAAGACGTTGAATTAGTTTGTGGAAAGTAATGTTGACTTTGATACAATATGCAAGGTACTCCCCAAAAAATCTTGGCAGTCACACATTTTCCTACCAAGATGGCTTATGTGAGAAAAGGAAGTTAAAAAGTTTTGTTATAGTTTGTCCCTTAAGGCACAATAATCATTTGTTGTGGATTACATGTTATTCATTTCTTTTTTAGTGTCCCTTTAGATATTGGCCTTTGCAAACATTTACTAATGCTAAGATATTAGGAAGCTAGAGTTTTTGTAAACTTTACATTTTTTTCAAACAAAATACTACAAGAGAAACCAAATTATGGAGCATCTAGCGCTTTCATTTTCTAGTGATTTTTCAATAATTAATTTGTTAACCAATAGTGTTTACTTTGATGGTAGGCTATTTTCTCAAGCTTACTAGCAATAATATACTTTTTTTTAAATTATAATTGATTAACTTGGAGGATGATGATAACATTTTCTGTTTTCCTTGTACATTGATGAATTCCTAGCTTATCAGCTATGTCTGCACGGATGCTTTCTTAGCAGAAAAGCTAAATTACTGCATTTACCAAATGAATTAGTTAATATATGCTATCAATATGCAAATCTTTTAAAGCCTTGTAACAGGGAGGTTACTTTGAGAAATTGTATATACATGACTACTCTAAAACTGCTATTTCTAAAATACCAAGATTTTTTTTTCCTTTTTAGTATTGCTATTTATTCTATTGATGGGCCAAAAAGCCTTACCTATTGCTCTAAAATGCACACTTCAATCTCATCCAAGCATGTTTAGTCTTGCATGTGATACTATGTTTGGTATGCTATTATGACACAAATTATGCTTCTATGTATATGTTTTCACTTTTGTATTAGCAAAAAATTGGATTCTTTTAGCAACTACTAAATCATTTTGATGCCAAACATATGCACCCTTTGCGACTAATATTTTATTTAGTTGAAAATAAATGGAAACATTCTTGACTACATTTATATATAATCACCAAAAATACAATCCTTTTGTGACCATAGACTTTACTTTCATTGTTAAATGATGAAATGCTAAATATTGACAAAATATTACTTTCCAACTAATTTTAAAGTAGTTGTAAAAAAAATATTTATTGTTTAGCAATTTTTCCACATATTAATCATAAAAGGACATTTGTCACAAATTGTCTATGCCTTTTTTTGAGAGCTTATTTTAGTTGTAAAAGTATTTAATTATTAGTGACTAGTTATTATGTTAATCACTAAATTAATTCACAACTATGTTAAGATGATCATTGGTATGATGAATTTAAATACTTAGCAACATAAAGTTAATTTGTGGTGATGAATTTTTTTTGTCACCAAATGTCTTATTTCTTGTAATGTTATATTTGCCAATACTTTGTGTGTTATGGGTTTTATATTATTTTTTATGCTGATTTTGATTCTAAAGTATGAAGTTTGTCCTAGTATCTTTCAATGGTGATGGGGAGGCATCACAAAATGGGAATGGTAGTTTGGCTTTTTTTTTTTACATTTTTTTAGCTATTAACTTGATACAATAAATATTATTGTTTTTGAAGATAGTCTACTAGTTGTTCGACTTCATTTAAGCATGTATAGCTATGGAAAATAACAAAACATCTGTTTATTTCTTACGGGAAAAAGTATAATTCATTATAGCCTCCTTGATTTATAGGTATATTGAATTATAAATGTTTCAACATGCTATTTAAGATTATATATTTTATTAGTTGATTACCATATAGGATGGGAAAAAACTTTTGTTGAAAGAAAGTTGTTATTAATTCATAACTAACTTGGAATCTTTAAATTGAAGTCGTTATACAACTTTATTAAATAGATTTTGAGAAAAACCAATGGCTATAAATCAAATAAATGCTATAAAAATTATCTTTGAGAGTGACTTAAAAAGAGATACTTTTTGGGCAAGTCAAGTTGAACCAAATGTGAAAAAGATGAGTATGAGAGAAAAGACAAAAGAATATTGAGATAAACTTGTGAATTTGACTCTGAGCTAATATTGCTATTATGAGATTTAACTTTTTCTTGAGTTCTTGTACAAATACATTCAAAGTAGAGTGAGTTAAGATAGAAAGGAGTAAAATTCTCTGTTTTCAAGGGAGTTTAGCATGGGTGGAAGAAATTCTTCTTGCTGTAATGCTTCCTTCTTTGTGAGTAAAAAGGTGAACTTGGTCCTATATCAACAAATACACTATAAAAGCTTACTCTTTATCAATTGATGAGAACTTGTTTAGTGAATATATTCAAAGAAAGAGTAAGAAATAGAAGTAGGCTTGTGGAGAAGTTAAACTGTTGGAGATTGAAAGAGTAATAATCCTTCTTATTCTGAATAATACATTAGACAATAGCTTTATAGATGCTAGACCTAGTAAAAAAGGAAAGTAATAAAAGGTAAAAATACATCAAATCCCATAACTTATGGGACCTTAAAAAACCTACCTAAATTAGTTTATTTCTAAAGATATATTCTAAAAATAGCTAACTATGCACAACATAAGCCACTAATCACGTTTTCCTACACTCCCCCTCAAGCTGGTGAATAGGCATTTTCCTTTCCCAGCTTGGATATTATATTTTGAAACACCGAACTGGTTAACCCTTTGGTGAGTACATCCGCAAGCTGGCTGTGTGTAGGCATGTAAGGGGTACAAATCAACCCGCTCTCCAAGTGTTCTTTGATAAAGTGTCTGTCGACTTCAATGTGCTTTGTTCGATCATGTTGTACTGGGTTGTGAGCTATGCTAATTGCAGACTTGTTGTCACAATAGAGTTTTATTGAGCCATCCCATTTAATCCTCAAGTCTTCTAGAATGATTTTTAACCAAAGTACTTCACACACACCTTGAGCCATTGCTCAAAATTCTGCTTCTGCACTAGACCTGGCCACTACATTCTGTTTTTTACTCCTCCATGTCACAAGGTGTCCACCAAGAAAGGTGCAATATCCAGTGGTTGACTTTCTGTCAACAATTGACCCAGCATAATCAGCATCTGTGTATGTCTCAAGTACTAAACCTCCATTCCTTTTGAATAAAATACCTTTTCCTGGTACTCCGTTAAGGTACTGTAATACTCGGTAAGCTGCTTGTAGATAAACTTCCTTTGGGTTATGCATGAATTGGCTAATCACACTAACTGCATATGTTATATCTGGTCGTGTGTGAGACAAATAAATAAGTCTTCCTACAAGGCGTTGATATGTTGCCTTGTCTACCGCAACATCCTCCTCTGCTTTTCCAAGTTTGACATTCTGATCTATTGGAGTACTTGCTGGTTTGCATGTTGTCATGCCTGTTTCCTTTAGGAGATCTGTGATATACTTTTGTTGGGAGATAAAAATGCCTCGCTTAGAGTGAGCAACCTCAATCCCAAGAAAATATTTGAGCCTTCCTAACACCTTGATCTCAAATTCCTTGCCCCAACAATGACTCAAGATTTGTTTTTCTTTGTCATCATCTCCTGTCACTATTATGTCATCAACATAAACCAAGAGAGCTGTGACTCCCCCTGACCTTGAGTGTTTAATGAACAATGTATGATCCCCTCGGATTTGTTTGTATCCCATAGCTATCATAACTCTAGCAAATCGTCCGAACCATGCTCGTGGTGATTGTTTTAGACCATATAAGGCTTTCTTCAATTTACACACAGTTTGAGAATCCAAGTTCTTCCTATAACCTGGTGGGACCTCCATATAAATTTCTTCCTCTAGTTCTCCATGCAAGAATGCATTTTTTACATCGAACTGCCGTAATTCCCAACCATAGTTAGCTACCAACGACAATAAAACTCTAACAGTATTCATTTTTGCAACTGGTGCAAAAGTTTCTAGATAATCAATTCCATAGCTTTGAGTATATCCTTTGGCTACTAACCTTGCTTTGTATCTTTCTATTGATCCGTCTGCTCTATACTTTATTGTATACACCCATTTACACCCTACAGGCTTCTTTCCCACTGGTAACTTTACCAACTCCCAGGTTTTATTTTTCTCAAGTGCCTCTATTTCCACATTCATAGCTTGTTTCCATTTCTCGTTGGACAATGCCTCGGATAAGGTGGTAGGAGTGGTAATGGTGTTTAAGCTAACAAGGAAGGATCGATGAGATGGTGAAAATTTCTTAAAAGACATAAAGTGTGCAAGAGGATATAAAGGTTGTTTTGTGCACTCTCTTGTTGCTTTCCTAATATCAATGGGAAGATCCTGGTCATCCCTACTCATATGAAATTCAGTTTCATTTTGCAATGTAGGATTAGGTTGTTTTGTGCACTCCCTTGTTGCTTTCCTAATAGCAATGGGAAGATCCTGGTCATCCTTACTCATATGAAATTCAGTTTCATTTTGCAATGTAGGATTAGATATTGTTACCTCATTCTCAGGACTTGGGTTGGACTCTTGGACCTGTATAAATTCAGGAACGATCATCTTCTTCCTTGTGAACACCTTGCCCTTGCCAAAACTTACATTCTCAGGTGCAGAATCTGGTTTTTCTTGAGGATTTTCAGACATATGGTTTGGTTCATTTTCAACTATGTGTTTAGGAAGATTTTCAGGCACACGGTTTGGTATAATGAGACAAGATGAACTGGATGGTTTACACATGGACAGTGGCGATAGATCAAGTAAAACATCCTCATCCTTATTTTCTATTGTTTAATTCTCCCCCTGAAAATAAGGATGGGTGAAGTAAGACTCATGTTCATTGAAAGTGACATCTATTGAGACATAGAACTTCCTTGATGGAGGATGGTAGCACTTATACCCCTTTTGAGTTGAGGAATACCCCACAAAGACACATTTTATGGCCCTTGGATCTAATTTCCCTTTAGTTGGACAGTGAATATGAACAAATGATACACACCCAAATATTCTAGGAACAAGGTTATTTGTAGTTTGTAGGTCAGGGTAGAATGTGGAGAGTATTTCCATAGGACTTTTGAATCCCAAAACTCTAGATGGCAAACGATTTATGAGATGGGCAGCAGTGAGAACTGCTTCCCCCCAAAAATTTTTAGGCACATTGTTTTGGAAAATAAAGGCTCGGGTTTTTTCAAGAAGGTGACCATTTTTCCTTTCCGCTACTCCATTTTGTTGTGGGGTATTGACACAAGATGATTCATGTACTATACCTTCTTTTTGAAAATATGGAGTTAGGGTTTGATTGAAATATTCCCTAGCATTATCTGACCTAAACCTTTTGATATTAATTCCAAATTGATTTTTGACCATGGAGAAAAAATTTGGGAGAACGGTAATAACATCTGATTTATGCTTGAGTAGAAAAATCCAGGCAACACGAGTACAGTCATCAATAAATGAAACAAACCATCTTGCTCCAGAAATATTAGGAATAGACGTAGGACCCCAAGTATCACTATGAACAAGATAGAAAGGAACAGAACTCTTTTTGTTACTGGCTGGATTTGGTATACGCTTATGTTTAGCAAGTTCACATACCTCATAATGAAAGGTTTCAACATTTAGATTTTTAAACAAAGAAGGAAACAGAATTTCAATAATTCTAAAAGATGGATGTCCAAGTTGGCGATGATGGAGCCAAACTTTCTCTTTATTGGATGAAAGATTTTCTGACATAAAAGACTGGGATAATCTACCCTTAGTAATGTTTAACTGACTTGGTGCTTCAAGGTAGTAGAGACCATACCATTCTTTAGCATGTCCAATCATCTTCCCCGAATTCTTGTCCTGAAATTCACAATAGTCATGATGAAAAACCACATTGCAGTATAAATCTTGAGTAAGTTTTTGTATAAAAATCAAATTTGTGGACAGTTTAGGGACATGGAGGACATTTTTTAGGATCAATGATGGACCTATTTTAACATTCCCTACACCGGCTACAGTGGTCACCGAACCGTCTGCTGTGGCTATTTTCCTACTGCTTGGACATGGGGAATACGTGGAAAAAATATTTGGTAAGTGAGTCATATGGTTAGTAGCTCCTGAGTCCATGACCCAGGAGTTGGCAAAGGTTGTACCCGAAATATTTAACCCAATGGAGAATGGAAACTCACCTGAATATGCCAAAGAATAGGTACCTAAGGGTGTTTCAAGGTTGTTGATAAGTGATCCTGTCCTCTCGATCACTTCTTGGTTAGGACTGCCTATCTCCTTTGGGGTTGATTCACTTAGTTGTACTGCAGCAACGTGAGCCTGCCTACAGTTCCTTGGTTGTTCTCCAATTTGTTGAGATCGAACCCCCTCTGATTGGGTTGTAGAACCTGTCTCTGCAACCTCAGACATCTTTTATGGAAAAAAAAAAATAACAATTCTAGGCAATTAAAGCCTTCCACGTGAAGTAGTGATCACCAGCAATAAAGGCTAGCAATCTATTTTGATGTCAAAAAAAAGAAAAGAAAATATAAGGAAGAAGCCTAAGAAGAGACCTGGCTCTGATACCATGTTGGAGATTGAAAGAGTAATAATCCTTCTTATTCTGAATAATAAATTAGACAATAGCTTTATAGATGCTAGACCTAGTAAAAAAGGAAAGTAATAAAAGGTAAAAATACATCAAATCCCATAACTTATGGGACCTTAAAAAACCTACCTAAATTAGTTTATTTCTAAAGATATATTCTAAAAATAGCTAACTATGCACAACATAAGCCACTAATCACGTTTTCCTACATAAACTATTATAAATATTTGCGTTTGCATTCTCTGAACTTAATAGTCACTTATCTATCACTCACATACTTAATAGAATTTATGTTTAACTTAACAAATTTAGTTGTTTAATATTAATTAGAATGCATTGAATGTTATCAACTCATTCTACTTTCACGCTTGCAAGAGCATTTATACGATTATATATATATATTATTTGTAAGCAAGCAGTTGGGTCAAAACTTAAGTTGCAATTTTCTCTAAAATCTCAATTCACTCCTTGGTTTTTCACAAACTTAAAACCCACTCCATTAACATCAAAACAAGTTAGTTTAAATTAATAGAAAATTCTCTAGATAGAATTTTAAGGAGTTTGAAAGAATTATGGGACAATGTTTCAATATTTTCTTAACAATAATGATCGAAGCACACCCACACAAAGTATTTAATTAAGTATCCACAAGTCATTACTTCTCTCTTGTTTGTATTGTTTTGTTTTGTGCTTGATTCATTACTTTTCTATGTTTTCTTAACAATGTGTTACCTGGCTTCATCTACATGAACTTCAAATTTGGTAGACACTGGAGATTTTAACTCTTGATGTAGAAAGTAATCTCTCCTTGCAATTGTTAGAATCCTTAATCAATTTGATGTTTTTTTTTCATTTCATTTTCTCTTGAAAGGATTACAAATAATGATATGAGTTATTTTTTGGCTGAAAGATGCTTTCTTTTCAACAAGTTAGAGGTCTAAAGTATTCAAAGTTCCTTTTCCCCTTTTTACTAGCGCCAATTTTCTTTTTTTTGGTCAACTAGGTGTTACATTTCTCATAGTCATTAACTAACACATCAAAATTTGGTAAAAGAACTTATTTGTAGTTTAGTTTGACTTTTTACCTTTTTTAAAGTTTAAATAATTTCACATCCCAAGCTAGGATAATCATTTAGGAAACAAATCAAAAGAAAATTAAGTACAATAAGTATGATATATCAATCATCTAGTTTTTCACTATGTATTTTAAGGTCTTAGTTTTGTTCTTTATTCATTTCTTGGTTATGGTCATCCTTGAATCAAAATTCAATTTTGGAAAAAGTAACTTTACATGTTATTTGATTACCTAGTTGTTAAGTTAATTTGTAATTATCTATATTATATCCCTATACTTGTTTTGTCTAAGAGTGTTATTGAAAATCACACGAAAGTAATAAAACGAAGAAGAATACAACACTAGAATTTTACGTGTTTCAGTTGATGTGACCTACATCCAGGGAAAAGACAAAGGGAATACTCTTATTACTAGAGAGAGTGTGTTACAAGAAACAAAGAGTGTGACTCACCTCTTTATCTCAATCTCTTAATCCTAATATTCCTATATATATAGGGATATAAGACAAGGGTCAAAAGAGTAATTCTAACTTAATTAGAATACAAGGCATATTCCAACAAATTTCCACCTTGCATTGTATTCTCAAAACACACAACAAAATAGAATCCTTCTGTCTCACCTCTCTATCTCAATCTCTTAATCCTAATATGCCTATACATATATATAGGGATATAAGACAAGGGTCAAAAGAGTAATTCTAACTTAATTAGAATACAAGGCATATTCCAACAAATCTCCACCTTGCATTGTATTCTCAAAACACACAACAAAATAGAATCCTTTTGTCTCTTCTCCAAATGGTCCCTTATGGCCAATCAATCAAAATGAACACCAATCAAGTCCAAGCAATGCTTGAACTTGCTAGTTAAAATTGGTTTCGTCAACATGTCAGCTGGATTGTTAGCAATAACGACCTTTTTCACTGAAATCAAACCTTGAGATATAACATCTCACAAGAAATGGTATCTAACATCAATGTGTTTGGTCCTCTCATGATACACTTGATTTTTGGTCAAGTGTATAGCACTCTGACTATCATAGAATACGGTGGTAGTTTCCTGTAATAAACTCAAATCAGTGACCAAATCTTTCAATCAAATAGCTTCCTTGACTGCTTCTGCTATTGCCATGTACTCAGCTTCAGTGGTGGAAAGAGCAACTAGTGATTGCAATGTTGCCTTCCAACAAATGGCACTGCTTGAAAGAGTGAAAATATAACCAGTTGTTGATCTTCTTTTGTCAAGGTCACCTGTATAGTCAGAATCCACAAAACTAGTAAACAACCTACTGCCTCTGCTAAATATCAGTCCTACATCTATAGTGCCTCTAAGATACTAAAGTATCCATTTAACTGCTTGTCAATGTGCTTTCCTAGGATTAGCCATATATCTACTGACCACACTAACTACTTGTGAAATATCTAGACGAGTGCAAACCATAGCATACATAACACTACCTACTGCACTAAAGTATGGAACACGTGACATATATTCTTCCTCCTCTAGGCTATTGGGTGACAAAGAGGCTGAAAGTCTAAAGTGTGATGCCAAAGGAGTACTTACTGATTTGTAACTCATCATCCCAAAACGATCAAGAACCTTCTACTTTTCTGTAAAAGGTGCAACTTTCCTGCTTGCTTGTCTTTGGTGATCTCCATGCCCAAAATCCTCTTTGCAGCTCCCAAATCTTTCATCTCAAAATCTCTACCAAGTAGCTTCTTCAAACTATTGATCACAAATATGCTTGTAGAGGCAACAAGAATATCATTGACATATAGTAGCAGATAGACAAATGATCCATCATGAAGCTTCCTATGGTAGACCTAACTATCATACTCATTCCTTAAGTAACCATGGCCAACCATAAAGCTATCAAACTTCTTATACCATCGTCTAGGAGACTACTTTAAACCATATGGAGATTTCTTCAACCTGCAAACTTGATCCTCCTTACCTTCAATCTAGAAACCCTCGGGTTGATCCATATAGATGACTTCCTTAAGATCACCATGTAGAAAAGCAGTCTTGACATCAAGCTGCTCCAGTTCCATATCATACATAGCAACCATAACTAGAAGCACACAAATGGAAGTGTGCTTCATAACTGGAGAAAATACCTCATTGAAGTCAATCCCTTCTTTCTGGCTATAGCCCTTTGCAACCAAACGTGCTTTGTACCTTGCATCCTTAACTCTTGGGATTCCCTCCTTCTTCTTGAAGATCCATTTGCAGCCAATAGTCTTTTTATCTTTAGGAGGTTTCACTAAGTCCCAAGTTTGATTCTTATGCAGGGACTCAATTTCCTCGTTCATAGCAATACTTCACTGGGAAGATTCGGCACAAGTGATAGCCTATGAGTAGTTTCTAGGTTCATTGTACTCCACCTCTTCCACTACTGCCAAACAATAAGCAAAATTTGAGTATGAAAATATGGATGGTGGTTTGATAGTCCTTTTGGGTCTATCTTTAGTGATACTGTATGATTGTGCCTGTTCAGTATCTAGAGTATCCTCGTTTGTTTCTAAAGCGCCAACCCGACTTTGTTGACCTGACTTAGAAGGAATATCACTTTCAAACTTCACCTGTTGCCTGGAACTCCCACTATCTTCATTGTTTGGCCTAAAGACTTCCTCTTTTGGATGCAGCATAGCAGATTCATCAAATGTCACGTCTCTACTAATGAGGAATTTTGGAGACATAGGGTTTGGACTCCACAACTTATAACCTTTCACACCAGAAGCATAGCTAAGGAAAATGCATTTCTTAGCCCTTAGTTTAAGCTTTTCATCATTAATATGAGCATAAGCAGGACAGCCAAATATCTTCAAATCAGAATAATTTGCAGGTTTGCCTAACCACACCTCTTCAGGTATCTTACACTCAATGAAAGTAGAAGGAGATCGATTTACCAACCAACAAGCTGTATTAACTGCTTCTGCCCAAAACTCCTTGCCTAAACCTACATTGGATGACAGCCTTCTAGCTTTCTTTATCAAAGTCCTGTTCATGCGTTCTACAACTCCATTTTGCTGTGGAGTTTTTACAACTATATAGTGTTGAACAATGCCTTCAATTTTGCAAAACTCATTAAATTTGTTATTACAAAATTCAAGGCCATTATCTATTCTCAACCTCTTAATCTGCTTCCCAATCTACTTTTCAAGTAATGTTTTCCACTGTTTGAAGGTTCCAAACACTTGACTTTTTGTTTCAAGAAATAGACCCAAAATTTGTGAGAAAAATCATCAATGAAAGTAAGCATATAAGCAGCACCCATACCTTTAAAGATAACGTGAGAAGGACCCCAAAGATTTGAATGGATGTAGTCCAATGTTCCCTTTGTTTTATGAATGCCTATACTGAAGCTCAACCTCTTCTGCTTCCTAAAAACACAATGCTCACAAAATTCTATTTTTCCAATGTTCTGACCACACATAAGACCTCTCTTACTTAAAGCAGCCATACCTCTATCACTCATGTGTCCTAGCCGTATGTGCCACAACTTTGTCCCGTTTGAATCTGAAACTGATGTAGAAACTGCAGTTAAGTCTGTAACTGTCCAACCATGCAAGAAATACAATGTGTCAATTCTTGTAGCCTTCATCAATACAAGAGTACCTCTGGAAACCTTCAGAACTCCACCTTCACAGCCAATCTTACAGCCATTCTTCTCAAGAGTGCCCAAAGAGATAAGATTCTTCGTCAAATCTATAATGTGTTTAACCTTAGACAAGGTCCTAATGACACCGTCATGCATCTTGATCTACACTGTACCAATCCTAGCAACCTTACATACGTGATCATTTCCTAATAGTACAACACCATTGATTGGCTTGTAAGTGGTAAATCATTTCCTATTAGGAGTCATATGTTGCGAGGCTTTAGTGTCCATGATCCAGGTATCTTGAAATCTACCTTGGCCTTTAGTGACACAAAGCAAATCATCTCTCATTTACGGCCACATGAGCTTCTCCTGGTGGATGGTTCTTCTGATTACTGTTACTTACTTTCTGCTTGTTTTTCAACTTGTAACAATTAGACTTGATGTGCCCTTTCTTCTTGCAATAATTGCATGTCAAATTCTTGTGCCTTGATTTCAATCTTGATTTTCTTGAATTTTGGACCTCTTTCCTTTGATCTTTCTCAATCTGATGTCTCAAAAAATGTCAAACTACTATCAATTTTCTCCTTGGCCTGCAAATTAGTCTTGACATTTTCAAGGGAAATATCTTCTCTGCTATAAATCATAATATCTCGAGTGCTTGTATGAAGGAGGCAAAGAACACAATAGTAATAAAGCTTGATCCTCATCATCAATATGAATGCTAATCTTGCTCAAATCAGTAACAATTGAACTAAACGCTCCAATATGTCATTTCAAAGAAGTACCTTCTGACATACATAGAGTGTAAAGGCATTACTTTAATTGGAATTATTAGTCAAAGATTTTGTCATGTACAGATTTTTCAATTTTAGCCACGCACCAGTTGCTGTTCTTTCACCGAGGATTTCTCTCAAAACTTCATTTCCTAAATTGAGTTGAATTGAGGATAGAGCTCTATCATCCATGTCATCCCAATCTGCATTGGACATTGACTCTAGTTTTTTCTCCTTGCCAAGTAGGACCCTTTTTGTACCTTCTCACATCAGAATTGGCATCATTCTAACTTGTTACAGTGCAAAATTGGTGTTTCCATTGAACTTCTCAATTTCAGACTTCACCGTTAATGAAGATGAAGAAGCCATTGCAATAAAACACCTAGAATGAAAATTTGAAGAATACAAATTGATGACCCAAATTAATAAAATTACCCAAGTACAACCAATCGTTGCTTCCAATGCTATAGTGCCTGACCTGATGCTGCCGACACTATAGTACCCGACCCATTCGAGACAAAATGGAAAAGACAGCAACTTGATCTATTTGCTCTTCTGTCGAATCTAGCCCTCTATCACATTGTCATAGCCAATCTGTTTCTTTCCGATCTGTGAGAGTCAAACAAACTTGGGACCTGCAGTGACAAGGAATGCGTAACTGATCCGAGAGTGGAAGAGTTATGCGGTTTCATAAGGCACACCTTTGGTCATTCTCAGGGGCTCAACAGCTGTGGAGACAACTGATGCGCCGTTTTGCTCGAACAACTGTAGTACGAAATTGGTAGTGGGAGACCCAGATCAGTATAGTGGGGATCTGGTGTGCCGGCCGCTGGGTGTTGAAGATCATGATGCTCAAGGATTAAAGGTGAGAGAACAAAATCGAAGTGACGGGGCTTACCAGCCTGGTTTAGGTCTCTCTCTCTCTCTTCCTCCCTCTGCCTCTCTTTCTCCGCCTCTCTATGGGTTGTGCGACGAAGTTCTTAAAAGTAGCACTATTTGTTGTCTCTCTACCACCTTTGTTTCCACGCTGCGCCGCCTCCGACCGCGTCGTAGGTAACGTCATTGATCTCTGGCTGAGGGTTACCGTGGGTGATATTTTTTATTTCACTATCCTGTTTGAGAGCTTTGGCAGTGGTGGCCAAGTAGGAGAGAGGCTGCTTTCTTTGGTGAGCCGGCGGTGGTAATTTTGGTGGGCTCTGATACCAATTTGTTACCGAAAATCACACGGAAGTAATAAAACAAAGAAGAAAACAACACCAGAATTTTACGTGGTTCGGTCGATGTGACCTACATTCACTGGAAAGACACAGGAAACAAAGAGTGTGGCTCGCCTCTCTCAATCTCTTAACCCTAGTATGCCTATATATATATATATAGGCATATAAGACAAGGGCCAAAAGAGTAATTCTAACTCAATTAGAATACAAGGCATATTCCAACAAGCTTATTTTAGGGATGGGGCTCTTAGATGGAATCACTTGACGTATACTGCTAAGATAAAATTTAGGAAAAGGTATGAATAATGTACATCCAATATTTTTTTTTATTGTTGTTAGCACATTCTTTTTTTTTTTTTCGGTTTTGTACATTATACTCTATTCTTATACACATCTTGTGCTTTTCAAAAGAAAAGAAGTGAAAAAAAAAACACTTTAGACTTGCATCCCCTTTGAGGCTTTGTTCATCTCCCAATGTCTTTATTCTTTTATTATTTGTTGAATTGTGTGATTGCGTGTCCTTAGGTATAAAGTTTAGACCAATCAAAGCATAGAGGTTGATCTTTAACCAATGTCTAATATTTTCCATTTTTGTACTAACTTTTCCAACATAGAATCTAAATGAGTTAGTTTTGTCCTCTACAGGGAATTGAATTAACCTTTTAGTGTGTCTTTTTCTATGTAACCTTTACTAGTGACTTTCTAGTATCTCCACTTTTTACTTGTTTGTCAAAAATGAGGGCACTAGGCTTAACAACAAGAATAACACATTATATAGTTATCTCATTGAAACCATTAGATCCGTAACAGTAAAGAGTGAACTCCAATCAAAAGGCTAGATGATGAATAAGGTTACGTAAACCACAAATCAATGATAAAACAAATGATCATAACCAATCAACAAACATATTGCCAACCCTTGTCCACCTTAGTTATTGTTATCATAAGACGAATTTCTTTAGGTTTAGTCTTACCTACAAAAGTGTGGGTCATGGTCACACCATCACTTTATAAGCATATTCAAAGGATAATAAGCAAAGAGTTGTTTAAGTAGGACAGGTTCCCACGAGGGTGGACATTAAAATTTTTTGCAACTATTAACAATAAGAAAAATACATCATAGAGACACTATTTAATAAACACAAGTTGATAAAGTATGATTTATATTATATTAATAATATTGAGTATTATATGAAGAATATTTCATAATACATAATGAAATTTTCTAGAAATATAATAAATTTTCATGTAAAGGTTTCATGTAAAGTTTGTGTTGATCAAATCTTGTTTGTACTCCCTTTCCATTTACTTTATTCAAATTACTGAAATGTATAAAGAATAGAATTAAGCAGCTATAATGCTCTTTCTTTGGGGGAGAGGAAGAAGGTCATAGAAAGATACACCACGTAGGAATGGGGCTTTTGTGTCAACCAATGTCATGGGGTAATGTTGGCATTGGTTGGATGAGGGACTATAATAGAGGTCTTTTGACAAAGTGGCTATAAAGGTTAGGCAGCAACTCTTAAGTGACATAGGTCCAAACAATTAAGGTAAGATACAGGGATTATAATTAGTGGTTGTGGGAATGGAGTCCTTGCAATCTATGTTGTCATTGGTGTGGAAAGGGGCACCAAATCTACTATATCTACTTCTTAAAGCTCTAATTAGAGGTGTCAAGGATGTTTTTTAGATTTAAAGCTTAGATTGAAAGCAAGCAAGTTGCGGCATCATCACCATCAAGTCAAATAAGGGTTGTAAATGCATAGCATATAGGTTTAAAAACTTTTATGGGGAATTAGGCATTCACCGTCAACTCACTATGCTTCATACTCCACAATATAATAGAATTCATCACACGAAAAGTAGGATCTCAAAACAAATGTCAATGTACCTATTATTTAAAAAATCTGGCCAAAATCTTGCTTTCTAAAGCAACCAATCATCATAGGGATCCTAAGATAGCACTTAGGATTTTCTGTTGTGAAACCAAATCATATTTGCAAAGTATTTATTTCGTGTAACTCTATCTTGTGACCCAAGAAAATCTCAGTTTGTCTATATTGATGTTATGCCTTAAAGCCCTCTCTTAAAAAAGAAGCAATTGCATGAGATCATATTCTTGCAACAAAGCCAATGAAAAGAGAAGACAACGATCCATAAAAATGGAGGTGTGTGATGGGCGGAGGATGGTGACTAACCTACAATCCATGGAGGCGACCCCTTGCATGTGCATCATTTATCAATGCTAGAGACGCTTTGCATAAACCAACAATAAGTAAGATGAGAGAGGATCACCTTGGAAAAGGCCTTTTGAAGGATGAAAAACATGCTAGGGTTCACCACTTAGCATCAAGGAACAAGAAATTGTTGAGACACATCACATGATAAACTCTACGCAAAAAGGATCAAAACCCATATGTGACATAACTTGTTCAAGAAAAGACCACTCCACACAATCTTAAGCTTTTGCCATGTCAAGTTTCAAGGCCGTAAACTTTTCCCCTTCTCGACCCTTGGTCTTCAAGTAATGAAAACATTCTTAAGCAATCAATGCATTATCCGTTATGAGCTATCCCAAAACATAGGCACTCTGAGTTGGAAAAATGATTTACCATAACAATGTCTTTAATTTATTTGCTAAAGTCTTCATTACCGACTTAAAAATCACATTATGTAAGCTAATGGGGCAGTATTCCTTACATGTTGCAGGTAATGAAACCTTTGGAATAAGCCAAATATGAGTATGATTCAAAGAGGTAAGATCGCCTTTAGGATTAAGAATTGAAAGAACAACCACAAAGCCATCAAAACTAACAATCTGCCAAAAATTTTGATAGAATAATGTAGGCATACCATTGGGACCTAGAGCCTTTTTCGGATGCATATGAATAAGAGCTTGAAACACCTCTTGTGTTAGTAAATGTAACTGTTCAAAATGGATTTCAATCATTTGTTACCTAACTATGTTACATATCAACCACTGGCTGAACTTCAAGAGTTGTGTCAGACGAAGATAACTCAAAATAAACAATAAAGATCGCTGCAATAACTTCGTTGTTATGGTGCCAAACTCCATTTGTAGCCCAGATCTGACCAATGGTGTTGCATTGCAGCCTTATGGTAATTTTCGCATGGGTCATCCTTTTTCAACCAATCAACATGCAAACATTGAGCCCACCTATTCTTCTTGTATTTGCAAAGTATCAATTTGTTGCTTGTTTGCTTTGGTACCTAATAAAGTTTTAGCTGTAAGAGGAAGTCTCTCTAGCAACTCTTGTTCTCTTTGGAGTGCTTTAAGTTGAACATTGACATGGCAAAAGACTTCTCTATTCTATACTTGCAAAACTAAACTGCGCTTAGAGACCAATAAAGGAAAAGCAGTCATATTATCCTATTTTCTCGCATGCTTGGAACCAGAAACACCTGTTCATTGAAGGGATCAGTCAAATCAAATTCTCACAAAATGAAAAACCTTCCCTTTCGATGGCAAACACTAGCAATGCAATTGAGGGCAGTTAAAATTGCATCATGGTTTGAGCCAAAATTAAGGCAAATGGGAGACATAAGCCAAAGGAAAAAATGTTGTGAACTTTGAGCAAGTAAAAGCATAATAAAGTTGTTTTGAATGTTTTCACCACCACTTCTATCATTATTCCATGTGAATTGAAAACCCATACTTCAAATCTCAGTTAAGCCACAATTATCAACTACCCTTTAAAAACATCCATGAAGCGTATCAATGAGTAAGACTGCCAATTTTTTTAGAACACCATAAGATCTCATTGAAATCGTTGCCACAAAGCCATGGTATAAGCCAATCTAGAGCTCAAATGTAGCTTGGAATTAAGACATTGATATGATGATCTGAAAAGGGAATTTGTAGTAACTTAAATAGATGGATTCCAAAATAAAATCTGTGAAATTTTATTCTTATCCATAATCATTTCTTGCACCTGACCCTAGTTAAAGACAACATTTTTAGAATATCAAAATTAATATTTCACCAATAATGCTTGAGGGTTTGAAAATTGTAAAACTTGATTGATGGTTAGGATTCTTGTCAAGGATATTATAAATAAACACATGCATTCATTGCATAAGCTTACAAGAAGATACCAACAAACATTTTTTCAATTATTCAATCCATTTTCTAGAGGTCTTAAAGGCAGCAATCAAATTCAAAAAGATAACATTAATTGCAATGAATTTTTGAACTCTTGTAAAAAATTCAAAGAAATTGTTGAAGCTATCTACTTTCAAATCAAAGAACATGCATTAATAAGAATCTTCAAAAGATATTGTTTATGTGATAAGCATATGCTATACATTTCATCTTCTTTTGTTGCTCATTCTATGAAATATCTTTTCATCTTCTCTATATTAATGTATATAAATAAATTGTCTATTAGGAATGTAAATGATGCTGATTCTTAATTTTCTTTACAACAAATATTAACTTAAAATGTAAATAATAAAATAAAAAATTATTATTAGAAAATGAAAGGTCTATTGATTCTCAACATTCATTTTCAAAGCTAACGAGGGAGTCCATATTTTAATTACTTTCAATCATATTTATTTAACCTTTATGTAATTGTTGTTCCCACAGCCTTATATAGGTTATAATTATTGTCAATTAAATTTAAGTGTGTAAGAAAGTAAAGTCATATGGAAGGGCAAGAAGGTAAAAGCTACATGAAAGGGCAAGAATGTAAAAGCCACATAGAAGAGCAAGACAGTAAATTCGCCGCAAATAAGCCTTATTAGGATTTTATAGAGGAGTATATAAAGGCCATTGGAAAACAACAAGAAAAGATGTTGGCAATTAAGCAAAACGAACATAAAACCTTGACAACTAGCCGACCAAAGAGAGAAAATGTGAGAAAGGAGCTGACTAAACAAAAAAGACATTGGAAATTGAGCAAACGACTGGATAGCAACCAAAGGTGAATGGCAAATCACAAATTAGAAGGTGCTAGGTGGCAAAACACAAAGGGTGATTGGCCAAAGAGAGAAAACAAGGGAAGACACGGCTGGACAGCAACCAAAGGTGAACGACAAATCACAAATCAGAAGGTGCTGGATGGCAAAACACAAAGGGTGACTGGCCAATGAGAGAAAACAAGAGAGAAACAGCTGGACATCAAGAGCTGGACGGCAAAACACAAAGGGACAGCCAAAGGGACATAACCGGCCAACCAAAGGTGAACATCCAAACCAATCTACACGGCCAAAGGTGAACATCCAAACCAACCTACATGGCCAAACAAGGTAAGCGTCTAAACCAATCTACATAGCCAAATACAACCAATGACAAAGGGGTGGATGGCTAAGCAAGAAGGAGAACGGCCAAAGCAAGGCTGGATGACAAGGGAGAACACATGGCAAAGAGGTGTGACGGCTGGAGAAAACTGTGTGACTCATGTAAGAGAGAAGATAGCACATCATCTGTAAGGGAAGAGAGGAGAAACCTTGAAAGAGGAGACCACTGAAGGGAGCAAACCAAGCTATTTGAAGGTGTGAAATGGACAAGTGCAAACCAGAAACAGTGGTAAGGCATGTGACTAGCAAGGCATGCAAACTAGAAACATACGTAAGACGTGAAACACCAAACCATAAGCGTGCGTTTGGTGGTTTGGTGTGTGACTAGTAAAGGGTGCAAACCAGAAATGTGCATTAGACGTGTAATGCCAAACCAGAAACATGAGGCAGGCTGTGAGACGTGAAATAGGAGACAGGTGAGACCATGAGACGGTGAAAGCAGGAGCTATGTGAGACAACCTAAAGAAGAAATTTGGTGAAGCATTAGAAAGAACTCGATGTATTTCCAGATTTCTTCAAGAGAGGTTAGAGAGTATTGTGGTGAACTTCTAAGTAGTAGTGGAGTAGCCTTTCAATTTAACAAAGGCAAAACAAGCTAGAAGAAGGGTAGACACAGTAAGTGACACTCTTTGTATTATACTTGCTTAGTAATTGTAATAGTGAGAGGAGCAGAGGATTAAGACATCCATTGTAACTGGAATTCTTAAGTATAGTGGATTGTCTCGGTAAGGGAGAGTCCCCACCACCATGGATGTACATCATGTTGACAGAACCACATAAATTTCGTGAGTCCTTAATTTACTTTACGTTCTGTGTTTTGAATTGAGTTGTGAACACAATTAAAGTATTAGCTAACCCATAACCTAACGAAGACCTAAGCAAGAACATCCAAATTGTCTATTAGGCAAGGTGTCTGAAAGGTGACTTTGGGGACTATTGTGATTATTAGGTAGCAATAGATCTACATTAGTCAAGTGTGAGAAAGAGTTCGCTTTTAAGAAGAGGTTGAAGTTGTTCACTTACCTGCAAATTGCGAATTGTGATGATACTAATTCACCTCCTCTCAGTATCACAAACTAGTAGATCCTAGGGAGAAATCAAGAACTTCACTTTCTCTTAGTTTTGCCACCTACTTTTTGGTTTGAAATTACCTCCTCCAGACTGTGTTATTATGCATTTGGTCACTCTCTTTTAGTATGAGATTTTGACATCATAACTATTTTTACTTGGTAGGTAATGCACCTTTGGGGGAGAAAGAGATTTGAAGCCATTAAACTATAATAGCTTGGAAAGATTGCTATACAAAAGTGTCAGGACTTCTTGATTCCATATAGGGATCAATTCTGGTTATGGTAAATTTATGTGTTCTTATTATAGGCATACTTTTAATTGAAAGAACAATTTTGTGCTATAACAATTTATTGAATGTGAGATCAAATTTTTGCAATTTACAAAAAATTAATAGTAAAAGGTGAGATTTATAAAAATTATTTTGTAAATTAGTCTCACATGCTCATAAAAAGAATCACATTAAATTTTTTGATGTGACAAGAGAAATAAAAATTATTATAGTGACCACTCAAGTAATAATAATCTCTAAAGGAATTTGCAATGAAACATATTGGTATTTGTAACAACATAAATATTTTGATCACAAATAGTTCTATTTTATTATAGATGATTAATGTTAGTTTAAACGCCAAAAATTTTGACATTTACAATATAGTGTTTTCATTTTTAGATAACTTGACTAATCAAAAGCTTGCACTCTAAATCAATTTCGAATAGAAAACAAACCCTAGATTGGCCAATTTATGACTTTTCTCTCTATTTCCTTTCATCTTCATCTATAACATACCGTAGAATGTAGCAAAGCAACAAGTTACAAGTTCCTTTTGTTTTTGTTGTTTGGTGACCTAACTAATCCAAGGCATTTCAATTTCTCGATTGAGTTCTCAATCTCCATACAAATTTT
Source organism: Ceriops zippeliana (assembly GCA_037897445.1). Classification (NCBI taxonomy): domain Eukaryota; kingdom Viridiplantae; phylum Streptophyta; class Magnoliopsida; order Malpighiales; family Rhizophoraceae; genus Ceriops; species Ceriops zippeliana. Next base: position 4,348,197 of record JBAPLH010000155.1, read on the forward strand.
TGCTTTCTATTTCACTAACGAAACAAACCTTAGATTCACTCACACGACTAATTTGTGACATTTCTCTCAATATATGACTAATTCAAGGCATTTCGTTTCGTCGATTGGGTTCTTGCTCTCGATATAAAGTTTCACTCTAGAGGAAAAAAGGTCACCTCTCTATGCTTTACCTTTTTGTTTATCATTTTTTATTCTTGATTATCTTAATATAACAAGAAAAATGAACTTTAATTGTTTATAGTTTGTTTAGACAAAAGAGAAAAAAAAAAGACATAAAATTAAAAGGAGAAGTGAAGAAAACATTGAAATTATCTACGGGTATGTGTACATTATTCATTTTTACTTTCTTTTATCATCCATTCTAAATCTAACTAGTACTTGAGCTCTCCATGTTGAGCCATTTGCTAGCAAAATATATAAAGTCTTTTATTATTGTCTACATATATGTATTTGTAATTATTCTCTTCCTTTTTCTTGCTTCTCCCCTTTGACAATTTCTTCCCTTTCATTTATCAAGCTACTCCTTTTAATCAATATATACTCTTTTTGTATTTATGGCAAATATTTCCCCCTTCGACAATAAATCCAAAGAATAATAGAAGAGGGAAAGAGAGAGGGGTTAGAGGCATACTAAGCCTATAAGGGGTGGCTGAATACATAAATTCAGCCTTAACTTCTAGAACATCTCTCTTGACAAAAGTCTAGTGAATATATCTACAATTTGCTCCAATGGCTTTTTTGTTTGAATCTCCATATTTTTGTGGGTAGCATCTACCATCTTCCTTTTTTTGACAAGTGCTATAAATTGCATTTCTTTCTCTTCTCACCTTGGTTACATCTTTCATAACTTCATTTTTAGACAACTTGTTCAACCCCATTTGTCCAAGATGTCTTAATCTCCTATGCCACAACAAATTTTCATCTTTGTAGTACATGGTTTTGCTTATAGAAACTTGGTATAGGTTTCCATTTATTACTTCACCCTTAGTAAGAACAACACCATCACCAAATGTCTTTATTGTGTAGCCACTCTTGTTGAAGGTAACTTTATGTCCATCATGATAAAGTTGCCTAACACTGATAAGATTGTGTTTTAATCCTTCAACATAAAGCACTTCCTTCGATTTTAACTTTTTTGCACCAATTTTAATAGTACCAACATTTTTAATCTTTAAGGCACCATCATTGCCAAATGTGATTAATCTTCCATCATACTTTACTACTTTCTTCAATACCTTGGAGTCGATTATCATATGTGAAGAGCAACCACTATCCAGGATCCATGACTTTTCTTTCTTGGAAGCTATTAAGGCTACTTCCACAACCATAGACATTTCACTTCCTCTTCTTCTTCTTTTCACAGTGTATCCTTAGCAGTGTATCCATCCTTTTCACATTTTTCACAAATTTCTTGCGATATATCAAATCTGTTTCTTAGTGAAATATGACTTTTTTTCTCACTTAAAGTTGTCTCCTTTCTTTGATAGAATCTCCCCCTAAACACTTGCCTTATATTCCTCTTTATTATAGGCCCATTACTCCAAGACACTTTAACCTTGTGCCCATACTTACTATAGCTCTAGCAAAGTCCTTCAAATCTAGATTTTGTTCTTTTACCAAGTTCATGACTCTTATCTTTAACAATTGTCTCCTTTATATGGGAGTATCTACCACATCTTTCCTAACTCATTTTGGTTTCTCTTCTTTATAACATCATTGTGCTTGCTTTTAGGCACAAATACAATTTTCTTCCCTATAGAATGAGGTTTGTTTGCTTAGAAACTCATCCAATTTTTTGGTAGTAGACTTCACATCCATTTGATAGACTTTGTAGTTCCTTTTAGCAACAATGGCCATGAAAATTCTAATTGCTTCAAGTCTGGCCATCGAAGCAAAGGTCTCTTCAAAGTCAGCACCTTTTACTTATGAGTAACCTTTGCAAACAAGTCTTGCTTTGTTTCTTACCATCTCACCTTTTTCATTGAACTTATTTCTAAACACTCGCTTAGCTCCAATGATGTTTTCCCTTTAGGTCTAAAGACTAAACACCAAGTGTTATTCTTTTTAATTTGGTCAAGATCTTCATTCATAGCACTCACCCATTCCTTGTGCTTTAATGCTTTAAACTCCTTTTTCACCTGGATATTAGATTCATTAACAACAAAAATTTCATACAGCTTCTTAAGACACTTTACCACTTTTTCCAGTTTGCTGTTTTTGTGCAAACAAGCTCTTAACTCATTCTCAAGTTGTTGCAACAACTCATCCTCTTCCTTTTCTATTGATTCCTTCTCACTTAAAGATTCTTGGTCATCATGTACTTGAGCAACCAGCACATCCTTTGCAGCCTCATCATTGCAATCATCATCAACTTCTTCTTCAGAATCCTCTTCATCAAGCTTGCTCAAATAATTTCTTCTTTTGGATTTGAAGAACTGCTTTTTCCATTTGGCACTTGAATTTCTAACTTTAAGATTGTCGGATTTCTTTGTTCTCCACCTTGGGGTAGGCTCATATCATCATCACTGCATGCTTCTATTCTTTTTAGGTAGTCCATGACAAAGTGCCCTATGTTTGCACAGCTAAAGCACTTCAAGGGTAGTGTTCCCTTGTACTTCCCTTTTCCTTTCCATAAGCTCCTAATGATGTATGCCATGACTTCATCCAACTTAGTATCACCATGTTCTTTTTCAAAACTATTATCAGACTCTTTTTCTTGGTCTTTAATTTTGAACTTCTTCATTACCTTGAATGTCAACTCCTTTTCCACCTTAGCCTTCTTTTCTTTCTTCATTGGGGCTATTCTTATTTCATAAGCCACCAATATGATGTACAAGTCATCTAGGTGTGACGGAGTTAAGCTTGGACGTGCTTTCGACATGCGAGAGAAGACGCTAAGTAAGCCTTAGAGAATTTGAGAGAATTGACTTGGAGTCGAAAGAGGCTTAAGAGGGACAAGGAAACCGAAGGCACAAGAGAGAGAGAGAGCTTTGCAAAGGAGAGAACTTGCAATTCAATGGTGTGTTTACAAATGAGAGGAGTGGGGGTATTTATAGTAGTTCCACCACCTCAATGTGTGGCTACAATTTCTTCTCTAAAATATCTTAGATATTTACAAGAGAAAATACCTAAGCACTTACCTAAGCGAGGCGCTTACCTAAGCGCTTACCAAAGCGAGACGCTTACCTAAGCACTGACCTAAGCACTTATGCAGAAGGTTATGTCTTTGGAGCATCAATTGGGCTAGTCCAACGGGCCTAGTTTGGAAATGTTTGTGGATGGGCCGTGACATCCTCCCCCACTTAATCTCATGACGTCCTCGTCACGCCTTCATCTTTGTAGCGTTGTATATGATCTTCAAATTGCCAAAGCAAATCTTCTCATTCCCAACTAATCTCGTGGTCTGGTAGATCTTTCCACTTGACTAGGTACTCAGTGTAGCTAGGAACTCCTCTCTTTCGTATCACTCTATCAGCAAGGATGCATTCCACTTCCTTGTTGAATTCGGTGATGACCGCAGTTGGTGCACATTTGGATTCCCCATGGCTCGGATCTTCGGTGTCTTCATGAAAGGTCTTTAAAAGACTAACATGGAAGACGTTGTGAATTTTGAGGCTTGGGGGAAGTTGAACTTGGTAGGCAGCCTTCCCTACTCATTTGATTATGGGAAATGGCCCTTCGTATCTCCTCACCAGGCCTTTGTGCACTTTGCGTACAGACTTGAATTGGTTAGGTAGCAATTTTACCATCACCAAGTCTCCTTCCGTGTATTCCTTCGGCCGTCGCTTGGCATCGGCCCATTTCTTCATTCGTTTGGCAGCTTTATCAAGGCAGGTTCTTGTGATGTCCGCCTCTTCATGCCATTCCTTTGCAAATTTGTAAGCAGCAGGGTTGCTTCCTGTGTAGGAAGAGACAATAGCACTTGGAGTTAGAGGCTGTTGTCCCATGACGATTTCAAACGGACTTTTGCCTACCGCTTCACTCCTTTGGAGGTTGTAGGAGAATTGGGCAACATCAAGCAACTTTGCCCAATCTCGTTGATGGGCACTGACGTAGTGCCGTAGGTATTGTTCCAACAAAGCATTGATGCGTTCGGTTTGGCCATCGCTTTGAGGGTGGAAGCTGGTTGAGAAATTTAAATCAGTCCCCAACAATTTAAACAACTCACGCCAGAATTTACCTGTGAAGCGGGGATCCCTATCACTTATGATGCTTTTAGGTACTCCCTAAAACTTCACCATATTCTTGAAGAATAGGCGAGCTGTTTCATCGACTTTGCAATCAGCGGGGGCTGGAATGAAGATGGCGTACTTGCTGAATCGATCAACAATAACCATGATGCTTCCAAATCCATCGGACTTAGGTAAGGCCATAATGAAGTCTATTGAGACACTTTCCCAAGGTCTTTCGGCAATTGGTAGTGGCTCAAGTAGACCGACAGGGCATTGTTGTTCCACCTTGTCTTGTTGACAAACAAGACATGTCTGCACATAGGCCTCAACATCATCCTGCATTTGTGGCCAGTAATAAATTTGTTGGATAAGGGCAAGGGTTCGTGCCATACCTGGGTGACCAGCCCATAGAGAATCATGGCACTCCTTGAGAATATCCCTTAGTAAGCTTCACCACTTAGGTACGAAGACTCGTTGGCCAACCGTCATGAGAATCCCATCGTTTAGCCAGAACCGTCGAGTCTTGCCTTCACTTGCCATCCTTAGCAAATTCTTGGCCAAGTTGTCTTGTGATGTCCCCTCCTTGATTCGTTCAAGGAAGTCACTCTTTGGTGTGTTGGTGGTTAATGACGCTAGTTCCACCTTACGACTTAACGCATCAGCAACAACATTAGCCTTACCTGGCTTATATTGGAGTTTGTAGTCAAATTCGGCCAAGAAATCTTGCCAAAGGGCTTGCTTGGGGCTCAGCTTCTTTTGCGACTGGAAATAGCTCGTGGCGACATTGTCAGTCATGATCACAAACTGACTTCCAAGCAAATAGTGCCTCCATATGCGTAGGCAGTGGATGATGGCAGTCATCTCCTTATCTTGGATGGTGTACCGCCTCTCCGTGTCGTTCAACTTACGGCTTTCATAGGCAATGGGATGCTCATCCTGCATCAATACTCCTCCAATGGCGAAGTCAGATGCGTCTGTGTGAACTTCAAAAGCCTTCTCGTAGTCGGGTAGCACCATGACAGGTTCCTTAGAGACTGAGTGTTTCAATCTCTCAAAGGAAGATTGGCATTCCTTCGACCAATGCCATGTGACATTCTTCTTGAGTAGCTCCGTCAATGGTGCGGCTATGGAAGAATATCCCTTGATAAACCGCCGATAGTAGTTAACTAGTCCCAAGAATGACCGCAATTCAGGGACTTTTGTTGGAGGCTCTCACTCCTGAATGGCATGGATCTTTGCTTGATCCATCATCAGCTTGCCATCCTTGATCATGTGACCAAGGAAATCCAATTCTTGCTTCGCGAAAGAGCACTTCTCCTTCTTAACGTATAGCTCGTTTTCATGTAGAACTTGGAAGACTTGTTTCAAGTGATCTTTGTGCTCCTTAAGGGTGTTGCTGTAGATCACTATGTCATCCAAATAAACCACCACGAATTTGTCAAGGAAAGGATGAAGTACCTTGTTCATTAGTGTGTAGAAGGTAGCAGGGGTGTTGGTGAGGCCAAAGGGCATAACTAGGAACTCGAAAGCTCCGTAACATGTTACGCATGCAGTTTTCGGCTCATAACAAGGTGCTAGACGAACTTGATAGTATCCCGACCTTAGGTCCAGCTTCGAGAAGTACCTTGCTTTCCCTAATTGATCAAAGAGATCGACTATTAGTGGAATTGGGTACTTGTTCTTGATGGTTACCTTGTTTAAGGCTCGGTAGTCTATGCACATTCGTAGTGATCCATCCTTCTTCTTCTGGAAGAGGACTGGGGCACCGAAAGGGGCCTTTGATGACTGAATGTAGCCCGAGTCAAGCAAATCTTTAAGTTGCTTCCTCAACTCCGCGAGTTCAGGAGGTGCCATGCAATAAAGGGCCATGGCAGGGGGCTTAGCACCTGGTTCCAGCTCGATGTGATGATCTACATCTCACCTGGGAGGCAACTTCTTAGGCAACTCCGAAGGCATCACGTCCTTAAACTCTTCAAGGACAGCTTGGATGGGTTGTGGGAGTGCAGGAGTAGGCTTTGTCATGTCTTCCTCATCCCTTAGTTCCCCCATGGTGGCAACGTAACTTTGATCCACCTTGAGACCCTGTTTGAATTGCAAGGTAGAAATCATTGACGCTTTAGATTTCTCCATGCTTTTCAACAGAATCACTCGAATCTTGTGGTTGTCGAGAATCACAAGGGAATTTGATGCGGGAACAAGAAAAGCTAAAGCTTTGCAAAAGAAAGCAAGACCCAAAACCATTTTAAAATCATCCATAGGGACAATGGTAAAGTCTAGCTTACCTTATCAATCGCCAATCTCGATGACTACTCCTTCGGCTATCCCATGAATTGGCTTTGCTTCGAAATTGACGGCTTTGATGGTGCCAACTCCCTTGGAAAGTTTGAGACCTAGTCGTTTGGCCTCTTGTACATCCATGAAGTTATGTGTGGCTCCTGTGTGTAGCATAGTACCCACAACCTTGCCTTCAATAGACGCATCAACATACAATAAGCCTTTCTCCTTGGGGATCGTGGAAGAGAAAAGCTTGGAGAGAGTGTCCAAGTGTTGGATAGCTCCCAAATCAGCTTGAGGCTCCTCTTTGGACTTCTCCTTGTTGCGTTCCGCTACAATAGCATTCATTGCTTTGCGGTTAAGGCAATCATTAACCCAATGTGGTCCGTCACAGATGAAGCATGGCCTTGGAGGTCCATCGCGTTTGCCCGAAGAGTTCTTGGGCTTGCTACTTGAGGGTTTTTGTTGTCTTCCCTCTTTATGGCTTGCCTCCCTCTTTTGTCCACCCTTCTCTGCCCCACTTTTATTAGAGTTAGGCCTTTTGTTCTTGGAGTGGGTTGAGTAGTCGATCAGCACTTCAGCTGCAGCAATGGAGTCACCCAAAGTCTACACATTACGCCGATCCATTTCTACTCTTGCCCAATCCTTCAAGCCATCTTTAAAGTGGAATAGGAAGTCCTTGTCTGACAAGTCATCAATCTCAAGCATAAGAGTAGTAAATTCCTTAACGTATTCAGAAACGCTACCTGTTTGCTCGAGATGACGCAGCTTTCTTCTAACTTCGCTATCAGCATTGTGAGGGACGAATTGTTTGCGCAACTCAAACTTGAATTGCTCCCATGTGTTGATCACGCACAGGCCCTTCTCTCGTTCAGAATGCTTCCTTCTCCACCATAGTTAAGCGGCATCCCGAAAGAAGACTGAAGTGTTGCTTATCCTAGCAAAGTCACCAACAACTCCCATGGCCTCAAAGTATTGTTCAAGGCCAAATAGGAAGTTCTCCACAATGGTGGCATTGCGAGTGCCATTGTACATGGCAGGTTTGGGAACTTTTAGACCGTGCCCAACCATAGTGCTGCTTGTGCCAGCAGTACTCATCAAAAGTGGACTACTTCGACGAAGAGAACCTATCGTCCTACGAAGATCTTGAATTTCTCCTTCAACAAACTTCCATAGATCAGACAGTTCTTGGCCAAGGGAGCTCAGTTCTCCCTTGAAAGCATAGCTAAATCCCTCGATCATAGACTTGGCAATCGTTGTGATTTCAGCATTCCCCTGGATCAAATTGTCAATTTGATCACTTAGATCTCCCACCAAAGAACTCACGTCCGTCATACTCCTTTCTAGGACAGCCACACAAGACTCCACAGGTTCCTTTGTTGCGACCGCGGACTTCCCTCGTTTGGCTGAACACGCTGCTCCTCTCGTCCACGAGCTTGAAGATCGATTTGTTGCTCCTTGATGTCAGTAACAACGATTCCTTCCTCACCTGCCATTCTCACAACTTAAACAAGAACAAAGTAGAGTTTGGGATTACCTTGCTCTGATACCACCTATTACGGAGTTAAGCTTGGACGTGCTTTCGACGTGCTAACCCGTGCAGTACTTAGTCGATCTTGTGAGAGAAGACGCTAAGTAAGCCTTAGAGAATTTGAGAGAATCGACTTGGAGTCGAAAGAGGCTTAAGAGGGACAAGGAAACCGAAGGCACGAGAGAGAGAGAGAGAGAGAGAGAGAGAGAGAGCTTTGCAAAGGAGAGAACTTGCAATTCAATGGTGTGTTTACAAATGAGAGGAGTGGGGGTATTTATAGTAGTTCCACCTCCTCAATGTGTTGCTACAATTGCTTCTCTAAAATATCTTAGATATTTACAAGAGAGAATACCTAAGCGCTTACCAAAGAGAGGCGCTTACCTAAGCGCTTACATAGGTGAAGCACTTACCTAAGCGCTTATGCAGAAGGTTAAGTCTTTGGAGCATCAATTGGGCTAGTCCAACGGGCCTAGTTTGGCAATGTTTGTGGACGGGCCGTGACATAAGGCAGCCTATCCAAATCTTTATCTTCTAAGGAAGAGATTTTGGCATTGTATGCTTTTGACAAGGTCCTAAGTACTTTCTTTACTACAGTGGCATCATGGATCTCCTCTCCATAGCCTCGAATGAAGCATACAATTTTGTTGACTCTTGTGAAAAATGCATCCACAGTCTCATCATTCTGCATCATTATGTCTTCGAATCTGCTCCTCTAGATTTGTAACTTGGCTTCTTTCATAACCTTGTCTCCTTCATAGATGTTCTTCAGTTGTCCTAGATTTGCTTAGTTATGTTGCATCCCATCACCTTAGTGAATTCTTTATCTAATGAGAAGCTGTATAAGGCATTTCTCACCATTCCATCACACTTCAAGTTCTTCTTATCAACTGGCGTCATAAGATCACCTTCAGTAACAGGGATAAAGCCATTAATAGCAGATTCAAATACCTCAAGACCAAAGGACATCAGATATGGGAGCATTCTATTCTTGCACAAATTATAATTTTATCCATCAAACGTAGGGATAGCCTTGTTGTTAATACTATTCATACTATCCATGATCTCAAGCAACAGTAGAGATAAAAGCTCACAAAGCAATGCATAACTTCATTTCAAAGTAGAAAAATTGGATCAACAAAGGAACTAGGCTCTGATACCACTTAATGAGGACCATTATAGGTTTCACACTAAAAGGGGAGGTGAATCAATGAGATATCCTCATTTTACAAATCAATTTGGATTTAACGTATATGGCTTGTTAGAGCCGATGATCCAATTTTTAATTTTCTCCTTTATTTAAGTGTGACCGTATGAATAAAAAATCAATGTGCAAGCACCTAAGAACACACGCCAATTTTTACATGGTTTACACACAACGTGTGAGCTACATCCATGGTGCGATAGGATCCCTCCTAAATTATACAATCCACTCCTATTATCAAGGGATGCATTTTAGTTGCAGAAGGATTACTCCTTAACCACTTAGAATGATCTCCCGATCACTCCAAGTGTATCCCACCTTGTTGTTCAACAAATTATCAAAAGTTTATGGAAAAACCTATCCTAGAGAACAATAATGAAATGTGTATAAACTACTGTAGCAGAATATGGATCTTCTCCTTCCTTTGCTGCTGGTGTTGTCTCACCTATTGCCTTAGTAGGATATATCCTTTACTGTCGAGCACGTTTTCTCCTTGGCTACTGCAAGTTGCTGGACTTGCTATTGGACACACTTTCTCCTTTTGCTATTACAAGCTACTAAACCTACTGTCAGACACTTTTCCTCCTTGGCTACTACAAGTTGCTGAACTTGCTTCCAGGTACATTTCCTCCTCTTGCTGCTACAAGCTACTGAACCTGCTGCTATTACTGCTTGCACATTTTACTATTGCTACATGCATGTGCTGCTATTGCTATCCATATGTGCTGCTATTACTATCCATACATGCACGAGCTACTATCGCTATCTGCATGTGCTGCTGCTGCTGTTGGCACACACTGTTAATGCTACTCATGCATGTTGCTATTTCTGTACATGTGTGCTGCTGATGCTATCAATGCAGTTTGTACATGTTGCTAATGCTACTCACTTGTGCTTCTAATGCTGTCCATACGCGTGGTACTATTTGTGCTCCTTGCTCCTGCTATCTATGCCTTCTGTGCCTGTTGTCTACACACATTGTGCTTACTGTCCACACAAGCTTTACTTGTTATCTACACAAACTGTGCCTACTATCCACTTGCATTGCTACTGCTACTTTTTATGCATGCTACTGTTGCTTTCTTGCGTCATTACTATTATCCCTATGTGCTGCAACTTTTTTCTTGCATTGCTGCTACTCTCCTTGAATGCTGCAATTGTTTTCTCACACAGCTGTTGCTCTCCCTATGGATTGCAGTTATTTTCTCAAGCCACTGCTGCTCTCCCTGTGCCTTATAGCTGTACCTATTATTGCACTTTCTGTAGGTATTGTTGATTCTTGGACTTGCTGCTGTACGTTCTGATTTTTTGCTTGATTCCCGGGCATGCTTCTGTTGTTGGAAAGCCTCTTGAGGTGCTGTTAGTGTTGGTATACCCTCTTGGACCTACAAGGACGTCTGATGTTGTTGGTGTATCCTTCTGGACATGCTATTGGTCTATTGGAAAGCCTCCTCGATGTGCTGGTGTGGTGGTTGGCGGCTGTTACTATCACCTATGTGAGGGCTTGTTGGTGCAGTGGCTATCTTGGTGATGGCTTACTGGTGTGGGTGGCCGACTACCTTGCTCTCTTTCTTTCCTCCTTGGCTAGCTACACCTTGCTGCTTCTCCTTGGTGGATACTACACTCTCCTTAGCTAGATGCCTTGCCCTCTTTCTTTCTCTCTTTGGTCAGCTACCTTGCTACCTCGCTTTGGTGGCTACTGCTCTCTCTTTGGCCAGCTGCCCTTTGCTCTCTTTCTTTCCTTCTTAGCCAGTTGGACCTTGCTTGGTGGCTGCCTTCTCTTTTACTATTCACCTCTCTTTTTCCCTAGGTTTACCGCTCACCTCTCTTTTTGGCTAGCTCTCTCAATTTTTTGTAGCACACACCTTTCTTACAAGATGTCTAAGGGTATTTATAGAGCCTTGGGAGTAAGGCTACATGATCATTAATGGTCATCATTAATTCCCACATGTTGCCTTACAATTAACGGTTGGATTTGATTCCTAAAATTTAAGGTCAATGGTCAACATTGACTTCCTAAAATTTAGGGTTAGAATCAGTAGTCAATCTTGACCATTAAAATTTAAGGTCACGGTCAACATTGACTTCTCAACGCCAGGGTTGACTTGTCACCACTGGCTTCACCTAATGACCTCTCTGTATCTCAATGGCTTTCATAACATCAAATCAACATATATAACCGTATAAGATGGTGTTGACAACAAATCCAACATTAATCATCAAAGATGGGCTCAACACACTCCTTAACAACTTACAATGATCTCCTAATCACTCAAAGGTTTGATCTCTCAATCACTAGAAGAGTTAATCTCCCAATTACTCAAAGGTTTGATCTCCCGATCACTCGAAGGGTCTCCTACCCTTTTTCCCAAAGTTTATAAAAGGGTTTGTAACTCACACTTTCTTGAGAAGGATCTCTTAATGTGCATAGGCTACTAATACAAAAAGTGGATTTTCTCCTTCTCCACCAGTCCTTGCAAAATCATTGTTGGTCTCATCTCTACAGGGTCTATCTTCTGTAGATTTTCTTAGTTGGAGGTTATCTCCACTGTAGGTTCACTTCATTTGTTGTAAGTGTTGCCTCACTTGCTACCTTAGTAAGTTCTCTCCTCTGCTGTTGGTGCTACCTCACCCATTGCCTTGGCAGGTTTCTTCCTCTACTGTTGGTGTTACCTCATCTGTTGCCTTAACAGGTTGTTTCACTTGCTTCCTTGGCAAGTTGTTTTCCTACTACTAGCTCTGCTTGCACTACTATTGGGGCAAGTTTTCTCCTCTTACTACTAGCACTACCTACCCTGCTGTTGCCTATTGCCTTGACAAGTTGTTTTCCTATTGCTGGTTTTGTGTGCTTTATTGTTGAGGCAAGTTTTCTCCTCCTGCTACTGGTGCTGCTTGCTTTGCTACTTGAGCAAGTTTTCTCCTCCTATTATTGGTGTTGCCTACCCTGATGTCACTTATTGCCTTAGCAAGTTGCTTCACCTATTGCCTTGGTAGTTTCTTTTCCTACTATTAGTTTTGCCTACCTTACTACCGGGGCAAGTTTTCTCCTTCTATTGCTGGTGCTACTTGCCCTACTACCACAGCAAGTTTTCTCCTCCTGCTACTGGTGCTGCCTATTGCTGGTTGTGCTGCAAGCTACTAGTTGTGATGCATGCTGCTAGTTGGGATGTAAGCTGTTAGTTGTGCTGCAAGCTATTGGTTATGATTCACCTAATGCCAATTCTGCAGCTGTTAATTATGACTACTACTGGTTGGGCCTACATTTGCTGGTTATGCTTGCATTTGTTGCCTACAACTAGTTATGCCTGTAATTGCTACTATTACTACTGGTTGTGCTTACTTCTATACGTCTCCTATGGTTTGGTGTGACTATTGCACCATCTCCTTGATTGGTTTGTTAGTTTCTGTACCTCTTCTTGATTGGTTTGCCAATTGCTACTCCTCTCCTTGAGTGGTTTGCTAGTTACTACAGCTCTCCTTGATTGGTTTGCCAGTTACTATAGCCCTCCTTGATTGGTTTGCCAGTTACTGCACCTCTTCTTGAATGGCTACTGCAACTTTTTCCTTAGGTGGCTACTACAACTTCTTCTTTTCCCTTTGGTTTGGCTAGCTACTGTCTTCTTCTTTTCCCTTTGGTAGGGTTACTGGTTGCTATAACTCCTCCTTCAATTGATGTGGCTATCAGTTGCTGCAACTCTTTCTCCTTTTGGTAAGGTTGCTAGCCACTTTCCTAGGTTGGCTACACCTCTCTTTAGTGGCTACCTCCTTTGCCTTGGCTAGTCACTCTCTCTTTGGTGGCTGCCTCTCTCTTTGCCAGTTAACCTATCTTTGGCTTTAAGTTTGTCATTCACCTCTCCTTGGCTTTAGGTTTGCCATTCACCTCTACAACCCTTATCTTTCTTTCAATTTTTTTACAGCCCATACATCAATCTTATAAGATGCATAAAGGTATTTATAGAGCCTTAAGATTAGGGTTACACACTTATCAATGTCAAGGGTTACCCTACAATCAACAGTTAGATTTGATCCTTAAAATTTTGGGTCAACGGTCAATATTAACTTCCTAAAATTTAAGGTCAATGGTTAACATTGACTCATCGACTTCAGGGTTAACCTATCATCAATAGTTTTGCCCAATGACCTCTCTACATCTCAATGGCATTTATATCATCAAATTAATAAGAACAACTATGTGAGATGCTATTGACAATAAATCTAACATTAGCCATTAAAGATGGACTCAACAGCCTTATTGTTAACATTGTCCATGCTTTCCATAATATTAACCTACAGTAGATGTAAAGAATCATAGCAACAATAAACAATTTCAAATCAAAGCAGATAAAATGGATCAACAAAGGAACCTAGCTCTGATACCACTTAATGAGGACCTTCTTAGGCCTCACACTGAAAAAGGGAAGGGGTAAATCAATGTGAGATGTTTACATTTTACAAATCTGTCCGAGTTAACCTTTGTGACTTGTTAGAGTCGATGATCCAATTTTTATCTTGCTTCTTTATGTGAGAGTGGTTGTATGGATATCAATCATCGTGAGCACCCAAGAACACACAAAATTTTTATATAGTTCACCACAATGTGTGAGCTACATCCAGGGTGTGATAGTATCACTCCTATATCACACAATCCACTCATGTTATCAAGGGATACAACTATGTTGTGGAAGGATCACTCCTTAACCACTTACAATGATCTCCCAATCACTTAAAGCGTTAATCTCCCAATCCCCCAAGGGATTGATCTCCTAATCGCTAGAAGAGTTGATCACTCAAAGGATTGATCTCCCGATCACTCTAAGAGTCTCCCACCTTTTTTCAAGAAGTTTATAAAAAGTTATGACTAAGACTTCCTTGAGAAAGATCACTCAATATGTACAAGTTGCTATTGTAGAAAACAGATCTTCTCCTTCCTTACTACTAATCTTTGCTCGAACTTTGCTGGTCTCTTCTCTGTAAGTTCTCTATGCTGCTGTTGTTGTTTCTCCTTTATAGGTTCTCTCTACTACAAGTTATCTCTACTACAGGTTATCTCTACTGTAGGTTATCTTCACTGTAGGTTCTCACCGTCTACTATCTGTGCTACGTCCATCTGCCTTGGCAGGTTCTCTCCCTTTGCTGCTGGTGCTGCATCACCTGCTACCAATACAAGCTTTCTCCTCTACTACTAGTGCTGCTTGCTTCTGCCTCAGTAAGTTCCCTTCCTTTGCTGTTGGTGCTACCTCAATTGTTGCTACAAGCTCCTTCTTTATGTAGAATTTTAAGAGAGTCAGCTAAAGGAGAGAGAATGGCAAGCCTAGGCAAGGAGAGGGTGAACAGAAAAGAGAGAGGTAGCCACCAAAGAAAATAGTGACTAACCATGGCAAAGAAGGCAACCACCAAGGGAGGTGCAGCTAACCAAGGAGAGTGCAGCAGATGGCCGAGGAGAGAGCAATAAGGTCTGAGCAGAAGGTGCAGAAAAACCAGCAATTGCAGATTTTAACACTAGCAGGATATCTAGTAACCTACAATAGACACGACCAACAACAACCACAACTAGCAATTGCAATAGCAAGAGAAAGCAAGGGTAACATAACTAGCACATGCAAGTTGCGATAGCAGAACAAGTAGGTAGCAATAGCAGCACGTGCAAGTAGTGACAATAGAAGGTGCAGGTAAACCAATAGCTACAAATTGTAGGAGGAGCAGCAAGGTTTGGGCAAAAGAAGCAATAGCAAGGTCCAGTCAAAAGGAGCAAGCAAACTAGCAACTGCATATTGCAAAAGCAGCAACAAGGTCCAGGCAAAAGGAGCAAGCAAACTAGCAACTGCAAATTATAGGAGTAGTAGCAAGGTCTGGGCAAAAGGTGTAGACAAACTAACATGTGCAGAAAAATCAGCAATTGCAGATTTCAACACTAGCAGCACATCCAACAACATGCAATAAGTGTGACCAATAGCAACCACTACTAGCAATTGCAGCAACGAGAGAAAGCAAGGATATCACAACCAGTATGTGCAGGCAGTGATAGTAGAATGTGTAGACAACCATAGTAGCACGTGTAGGTAGCAACAGCAAAATGTGCAGGCAGCGATAGCAGCACGTGCGAACAACAATAACAAACTGGGCAAGTAGCAACAGCAGCACGTGTGGCTATAATAGTAGCACATATAGGCAATGAGAGTAGAACATACTGGTAGCAATAGTAACAAGTGCAGGCATGACCAGTAGTACGTCCAGTAGCTTGCAGTAGCAAGGAAGAAAATGTGCCTCAACTGCAAGTCCAATAGCTTGCAACAACGGAGGAGAAAATGTGCCCCAGCAGCAAGATCAACAACTTGCAGCAATAGAAGAGAAAACATGCCTTGACAACTTGTAGCAACAAAGGAAGAAACCTGCCAGGGTAGCAGGTAAGGTAGCAGAGGAAGAGAACCTACCAAGGCCAAGTGAAACAGCATCGACAGTAAGGGAAGAGAACTTGTCAAGGCCGAAGGAGGCAACACTGGTAGTAGGAGTAGAGAACTCACCAAGGCAACAGGGGAGGCAGCATTAACAGCATAGGAGAGATCTTGCTGAGGTAACAAGTAAGGCAACACTGGCAGTAGGGGGAGAGAACCTACAGAGGAGCTAATTGACAACAGAGATATCCTACAACGGAGATTACCAAAGCCTAAGCAAAGACTAACAATGAGTGAGGAGAAGATCTGCTTTTTGCATTAGTAGCCTGTGCACATTAAGTGATGATTCTCAAGAATGTGCTAGTTACTAAACTCTTGATAAACATGTTAAAAAAGGGTGGGATACCCTTGGAGTGATCGAGAGATCTGTCCATTGAGTGATCAGGAGATCATCTCATCTAGTGATCAAGAGATCAAACCTTAAAGTGATTAGGAGATCGACTTAGTGATCAAGAGATCATTGTAAGTGGTTAAGGAGTGATCATTCCATGAGTAGTTAAGGAATGATCCTTCCACACCATAATTGTATCCCTTGATGATAAGAGTGGATTGTGTGATTTAGGAGTGATCTTATCATACCATAGACATAGCTCACACATTGTGAGTGAACCATATAAAAATTGTCATATGTTCTTAGGTGCTTCTGTTTCATTGATATCCGTACAACCGCTCTCACATAAAAAAGAAAGATAAAAATTAGATCATTGGCTTTAACAAGTCACAGAGGTTAAATTCAGAAAGATTTATAAAAAGTGAGCATCTCACACTGATTCACCCCTTCCCCCTTTTAATGTGAGACCTAAGAAGGTTCTTATCACAATTGCTGCCTTTTCCTTGCTACAATTGTTACCTTCTCCTTACTGCAATTGCTGCCTTTTCCTTACTACAATTTCTACCTTCTTCTTGCTATATTACTACTATCCTCTCCTTTGGTGTGGTTGCATTACTTTTTGGTGGCTACTGCCTCTTTCTCCTTTTTGTTGCTATTGTAGCTTCTTCCTTTAGTTGCTACTGCACCTTCGGCCTTGGGTTTCTTTGGTTGGCACTGCACCTTCTCCTTTGGTTGGTACTGCACATTCTCCATCCAATGGCTATGGCACCTTTTCCTCCTGGTGGCTGCTGCACCTTCTCCTATGTTGGCTGCTACACCTTCTTCTTTGGTGGCTACTGCACTGTCTTCTTCTCCCTTCGGTTCGGTTATCACCTCCTCTGGTGTGGTTGCTGCACCTCTTTTCTCCCTTTACTATTGGATACCTACTCCTTTGGTGTAGTTGATTGGTTGCTACTGCACACATTCTCCCTTGGTATGGTTAATTGGTTGTCACTGCATACCTTTCTTTTTGGTGTGGTTGCTAGTTATTACAACTCTCTTCTCCCTTTGGTTTGGCTACTGATTGTTGCAACTCCTTCTCCTCTCTTTGGTGTGGTTGTTGGATGCTGCAACTCCTCCTTCAGTTGATGTGGTTACCTCCTTTGTTGGTGGCTATTGTCACCTTTTGGCCAGTTACACCCCTCCTTGGTGCTACAACTCTCTTGGCCGATTGTACCTCTCCTTAGTGCTGCACCTTTCTTAGCTAGTCACTTCCCTTGCCATTCTCTCTTATTTTTCTATAGCACATACATCCTTTGAAAGATGCATGGATGTATTTATAAGCCTTGATTTTTAGGGTTGTCCAATCATCAACGGTCAGCATTGATTTTCAAGGTTTGCCCTATAATCAACAGTCAAATTTGATTCCTAAAATTAAAGGTCAACGGTCAACATTGATTTATTAATTTTAGAGTTGACTTGCTATCAACGGTTTTGACCAACCACCTCTCTACATCTTAACATCATTCAAAACATCAAGTCAATAAGAACAACTATATGAGATGCTATTGACAACAAATTTAACATCAGTCATTGAAGATGGGCTTAACAAGTAGGAATTTTAAGCTTTCATGATCTATTTTAATGTTGAAATGATACTCTTTTGAGTAATGTCTCCATTTTTTTGTTATCAGGATTACTAAAAGCTCATTTCATAAATGGAAATGCCCTTGTTCCTTTTATGCAGCTTCTTGCTAAGGTAAGCTATAGGTATATTGTTTTACATCAATATAGCTCCCAACCCACCCTTACAAGCATCAATTTCAACAATGAATGGTTTTAAGAAATCAGGTGTGGTTAGCATAAAAGTTGTTGTCATAACCTACTTGAGCTAAGTAAAAGCATCTCTAATAGCTTCATTCCATTGAAAACCATCCTTCTTCAAAAGCTTAGTCAAAAGCTTGCTTATAATACCATAGTCCTTTATAAACTTCTTATAATATCTAAAGAGTCTCAAGAACCCTATTAGAGATTTAAAGGAGATAAGGACAAACCAATTCACCATAGATAGCACCTTACTTGGTCTAGTAATCTCTCTCTCTTAGAGATAATATAGCCTAAGTACTCTGCCTGAGGCTGCCCAAATGTGCATTGGGACATCTTAGTAAAAAGCCAATCTCTTTGCTCCTTTATTGATACACTGTAAATGAGTATATCATTAAAGAATATAAGTGCAAATTGCCTTATATACTAATCAAATATATGATTAATAAGGGCATAGATGATGATAAGTGCATTAGTCAACCCAAAAGGTATGACATACAATGGCCATAATGAGTTTTAAAAGCAATTTAGGTATTTCTTTTATCTTTACATTAATTTAATGGTATCTTGCCTTCAAATTAATCTTAGAAAACACAGTGGCTTCATGCAACTCATCTAGAAAGTCATCTATTATAGGATGAAAAATTTTTCCTTTATGGTTAATGAATTGAATTACTTATAATCCACAAAAAACCTTTAAGATCCATCCTTTTTTTTTTTCACCAACAGAACTAGAGAAGCAAAAGGAAATGTGCTTGGTTATGTAATGAAGCTTTTCAACATTTCACTCACCAACTTTTCAATTTTAGACTTTTGATAAATGGGATATTGGTAGGGTTTTAAATTGACAAGTTAAGCCTTTAACTTTAAAGGGATGGTGTGATCATGTGTTTTAAGTGGAGGCATTCCCTTAAGGTTTTTTCAAAACAATTTTGCAAATGTTCAAAACTTGCTATAATGCCTTAGGAGTTCTCTTATCTTCCTTTTCTTTTAAAGATCTTATCATGATTTCTGTTAAGGTGGTTATGGAACATTGGTGAGTTTTCAACTTAGTTTTCTCCTTTTAAAACAAATTTTGCAACTATATGTTGAGCCCATCTTTGATGGCTAATGTTGGATTTGTTGTTAACAACATCTCACATTGTTACTTGTGTTGCTTTGATGTTTTGAATGTTGTTGAGATGCATAGAAGTTGTTGGTCAAAACTATTAATGGTACGTCAACTAAAGTCAATGAGTCAATATTAACCATTAACCCTAAATTTTAGGGGTTAAGATTGACCATTGACCCTAAATTTTTGGAATCAAATCTGGCCATTCATTATAAGGCAACCTTTGAGTATCAACGATGACCATTGATGATCATGTAACCCTAATCTTAAGGCTTTATAAATAACCCCATACACCTTACATGACAAGAGTGTGCTACATAATTTTTTGAGAGAACAGAAAACCTAATTGCAGTAGCTAGCCAAGAGAGAAAGGTAGCCATAGAGACCAGCAATCAGCTACACCAAAAAAGGTGCAGTAGTCGGCCACACCAAGGAGAAGTGCAGTAGCTGGCCACACCAAAGGAAGGTGTAATCCAGTAGTAAGGGAGGTGAACTAGTAGAAGGTGCAAGCAAAACCAGAATCTATAGGTTATAGCAACTCCAACAGGCATCCCTACACCAGTAGCAACACTAGCAAGTGTCCCTACACTAGCAGTACAACAAGCAAGTGTCCTTGCACCAACAAAAACTCCAATAGGTGTCCCTGCACCTGCAACACAACTAGCAAATGTCCCTACACCATTAGAAACTCCAAGAAAGTTTGTACACATTAAGTGATCATTTTCCAAGAATGTTTTCACTATAAACTCTTAATAAACTTGTTGGAAAAAATAGGGTAGGATACCCTTCGAGTTATCAGGAGATCAACTCCTTGATTGGAAAATCATTATAAGTGACTAAGGAGTGATCCTTAGTAGGGTAGTCCTTCCACAGGTGGTTAAGGAGTGATCCTTCCATAACATTGTTGTATCCCTTGATAAAAAGAATGGATTGTGTGACTAAGCAGTGATCCTTTCACACCGTGGATGTAGTTAACACATTGTGGGTGAACCATGTAAAAATTGTTATATCTATATGGCCAATCTCACATAAAGGAGAAAATTGGACTATTGATTCTAACAAGTCATAAAGGTTAAATCTAGATAGATTTGTAAAAAGTGAATATGTCACATGAATTCACTCCCTTCTCAATATGATACCTAAAACTGTCCTCATCAAGTTGCATTAGATCCAAGTTACCTCTGTTGATCCAATTTGTCTGCTTTGATCTAATAGTGTTTATTGCTATTATGAATCTTTACTAGTTGATATCATTGATAGCTTAAACAGTGATAGCGGTAAGGGCATTCCTACTTTTAATTGATGTGTTTGAGTTTGCTGTTAGTGGCTTTTTCCCTATTATTGAAGGTAATGCTATGACACCTCTTGACAAGAAGAATTTGGAGCATGATGGAAAGGTGAGAAATGCCTTCTATGCCTCCTTATCAAACAAAGAATTTACCAAAGTGATGGGGTGCAACACAGCCAAACAAATTTAGGAAAGGTTGTAAAGGAAGCTAAGCTACAAATCTGGAGGAGTAGATTTGAAGACATAAAGATGTAGAATAATGAGATTGTGGATGTGTTCTTTATAAGAGTCAATGAAATTGTGTGCTCCATCAAAGGCTATAGAGAAAAGATCCATGATGCTACTGTGGTAAGGAAAATACTTAGAACCTTACTGGAAGCTTACAATGCCAAAGTCTCTTCCATAGAAGATAAAGATCTACATAAGCTACCCTTAGATGACCTACACAGCATATTGGTGGCTTATGAAATAAGAATAGCCCCAATAAAGAAAGAAAAGAAGTCTAAGGTGGAGAAGGAGTTGACCTTTAAGGCAATGAAGAAGTTAAAAATTAAAGACCAAGAAGAGGAATCCAATAGTAGCTTTGAAGAAAAAGATCGTAATACTAAATTAGATGAAGTCATGGTATACATCACTAGGAACTTGAGGAAAGGAAAAAGCATAAGGGAAGTTACCCTTTAAGTGCTTTAAGTGTGGAGTAATTAGACACTTTGCTGTGGACTACCTAAAGAGAAGAGAAGCAAATTGTAAGGATGATGATGAGTTAGTCAGAAGGAGGAGGACAAAGCAATCCAACTACTCTAAAATTGGAAATTTAAGTGCCAAAGGGAAAAAAATTCTTCACATTAAAAAAAAAAGAATTTTTTGAGCAAGTTGAATGAAGAAGATTCTGAAGAAGAAATTGATAATGATTCTAATGATGATGCTACAAAGGATGTGCTGGTTGTTCAAGTAGATGATGATCAAGAATCTTCAAGTGATGAGGAAAAGGATGAGTTAGTTCAGCAACTTAAGAATGAACTGAGAGCTTGTTTGCATAAAAATAGCAAGTTAGAAAAAGAGGTAAAGCATCTTAAGAAGCTGTATGAAAATTCTGCTGTTGATGAATTTGATTTCCAAGTGAAAGAAAAAGAGTTTATTGCAAAAGAAAAGGAGTACTTGGAGAGAATTAAGGAGCTAAGTGTTCTTAAGGTAGAGTAAGGCAACATACATGAATATCTTGGCACTAAGGTGACTGCATAAGAGTAAGAGGTGCTAATTTTTCAAACCATGCTCCATAAGGCTAAGTCTGAGCTAAAGAAGTATGAAGAAAGTTTCATGCAAGCCATAGAAGTGAAAGAAGAGTCATCTTTAACAAATACCATCATAGAGGATGCTACCAAAAAGTTAGATAAGTGTCTAAGCAAACAAAGACCTCATTCCATAAGGAAGAAAGACATTGGCTACATTTAAAAGCAAAATGAGAAGGTAGAAGAAAATAAGATTGTGTTTGTGCCCAAATGCAAGCATAATAACGCGATGGAGAAGAGAGACCAACCCAAGCTAAAATGGGTTAGGAAAAATGTGGTGAAGACTTCTATCTAAAGGAGATAGGCTGTCAAAGATGGAGAAAAGGTTGTCACAATAATTGCTAAAGCAAGGAGACATGATCTTGGTAAAAGCAGTAAATTCAGGTTTGAAGGATTTTGCTAGAGTTGTGGTAAGTATAAGGACAAGGCCAATGCTTGTCAGAATACTCGACCTATAATGAAAAGGAGTGCGAGTCAAGAGTCTAGAGGGAGACTCTATTAAGAAAGGAGATAGTCTCAAGTGGAAAGAAGTCATATTCCACTGAAAAACAGTTTTGATTTACTAGGAGAGATCTATGGAAGATGCAAAAGGTTTAAACACATTGTTAAGGATTGCTTGACATTACTGCTTGGTCAAGGAGTGCAAAGGAGAACACCTACACATGCTCCCATATTTAGCTAAAGAAGAAAAAAAAGGAAGAGAAACATCAATGGTTGTAGAAGTAGCCTTAAAAGCTTCCAAGAAAGAAAAGCCATGGATCCTGGACAGTGGCTACTCTTCACACATGATAGGAGACGCTAAAATGTTGAAGCAAGTAGCAAAATATGATAGAGGGTTAGTCAAATTTGGCAATTATGGTGCCTCACAGATTCAAGGTATTGCTACTGTTGAAATTGGTGTAGAAAAACTGAAATCAAAGAAGTGCTTTATGTTGAACTGCTAAAACACAATCTCATCAATGTTAACCAACTTTGTGATGGTGGACATAAAATTACTTTCAAAAAGAGTGGCTGTATAGTAAAGAGATTAAAAGATGGCTTCATTTTTACTAAGGGTGAAAGAACAAATGGAAACTTATACCAAGTTTCCAAAAGCAAAAACACATGCTATGGCATAAAAGATTGGGACATCTTGGACAAAAGGAACAATAAAATTGTGAGAGATGTAGCCAAACTAAGAAAAGAGAGAGATGCAATTTGCAGTATGTGTCAAAAAGGAAAGATGGTGAATGCTCCTCAAAAATATGGAGATCCAAATAAAGAAGTCATTAGACCTCATCCATTCATACATCTATGGTCCTATGAGACAAAGATCAGCCAAGGGAGATAGGTACTTAATCTCCTTCATTGATAATTTTACAAGAATGGCTTGCATTATATTCTTGAAACATAAATTAGAAGCTTTGAATAATTTCAAGAGCTATAGGAAACTGGCTAAAAACCAGTTAGGGAGAAAAATTAAAAAGCTTAAGATAAAAAATGGGACGAAATATACATGTAGTGAATTTGAAGATTATTTTAAGAAACATGGAGTGAAACATGAATATGCTAGTCCCTACACACCCCAACAAAATGGAGTGGTTGAAAGGAAGAATAGAAGCCTAGTGGAGATGGCAAGAACCATATCGGCTGAGTATGGTACAGCACATGGTTACTAAAGAGAGGTTATCACCACTGCAACTTATATTCAAAACAGATGCTAGATGTGACTACATACAGAGAAGACACCCTATGATTTATGGTATGGAAAAATGCTAAATGTAAGACACTTTAAAGTGTTTGGAAGCCTATGGCTTATTAAAATCAAAGGCAAGCATATTGGAAAATTTAATGAGAAGGTTGATGAAGTCATATTCTTAGGCTATGTACCAAATGGAAAAGGCTTCAGATGCTACAACAAAAGGTTGCTAAAAATGGTGGACAACTTTGATGTTAAAGTGATTGAAGATAGTGCCACAATACAATCACAGTATGAGGAAGTTGAAGATGCCATGTATGATAGTTGAAAGAAGTCTATAAGTGATGAATCTAAGGTTATTGAGCATGAGGAAGACATTGATTCTCAAGTTACAAGTGATGAAGAAAAGGAATAAAGACATTCCCAAACTCATTGGAGAGTCAGACCTAAAGTTGAGGCCAAAAACATTATTGGCAAGAAAGAAGACTCTATGCAGACTAGAAGAAGACTGAGATGTGGTGAACATACCTCATTGATTTTTGAGGTTAAACCCATGTTTGTGGAAGAAGAATTAAAGCACAAGGAATGGGTGCATACTATGAATAAAGACCTTGACCAAATTGAAATGAACAACACTTGGTGTTTAGTACCTAGACCTAAAGGGAAAAATATCATTGGAACAAAATGGGTGTTCAGAAAAAAGCTTAATGAAAAAGGTGAGATGGTACAAAACAACGTAAGACTTGTTTAAAAAGGCTACTTACAAGTAGAAGGTGTTGACTTTAGAGACCTTTGCTCCAGTGGCCAAACTTAAAGAAATCAAAATATTAATGGCCATTTGAAGTTCCTGACTTCTCCCTAAGATCTACTAGTCTGTGATATTGAGAGGGGGGTGAATTAGTATCACCACAATTCACAATTTGTAGGTAAGTGAACAACTTTAACCTCTTCTTAAAAGTGAACTCTTTCTCAGACTCAACTAAGGTGGATCTATTGCTACCTACTAATCATAATAGTCCTAAAAGTCACCTTTCAAACACCTTGCCTAATAGAAAATTTGGATGTTTTTATTTAGGTCTTCGTTAGGTTATAGGTTGGCTGATACTTTAGCTGCGTTCACAACTCAATTCAAATCACAGAACGTAAAGCAAATTAAGGACACACGAGATTTATATGGTTCCATCAACATGACGTACATCCATTATGGTAGGGACTCTCTTTTACTAAGACTATCTACTATATTTGAGAATTCTAGTTACAATGGATGTCTTAATCCTTTACTCCTTTTACTATTACAATTACTAAGCAAGTACAATACAAAGAGTGTCACTTACTATGTCTACCCTTCTTCTAACTTGTCTTGCCTATGTTGAATTGAAAAGCTCCTCCATTGCTGCTTAAAAGTTCATCGCAACGATCTCTAACCTCTCTTGAAGAAATCTAGAAATACATTGAGTTCTTCAATGTTTCGTTGAATTTCTTTTCTACGTTGTTTCACACAACTCTTACTTTCACCATCTCACTGTCTCCCCCATCTCCTTGTATCATGGCTTGCCTCACATTTTCTCTCTTTTGCTATCTAGCCGAATTTCTTTCTCTTACCGTCCAGCCGGATTTCTCTCACCACCCAGCTGGATTTTCTCTGTTCTATCGACGGTTTCTATCTCTTCGTCCACCCTTCTTTGGTTGTTCCAGATTTTCTCTCCTTTTCCCCTATTTGGCCATGTTTTTTGTCTCCTTTCCATTGACTCCTCTAGTCTGGTCATCTCTCTTGTGTTTTGGCCGACCACCCCTGTTCTTCAAACGACGGCTTCTCTCTCTTCTTTGGGTGTATTTTAAGCGTATCGATGGTGTTCGGTTTTCTCCCTTCTTTTGGTCCTCTTTTCTCCTTCACCTGATGATAGCTCCGATTCGGCTGTATATATATTTTTCCCTTTTTCTAACAGCTTCTCCTCTTCTTCCTTTTTCTCTTCTTCATCCAATGGCTTTTCTCTCTCTTTGTCCGATGGCTTCACTTTGCTGCTCTGATTTCTCTCTCTTACCGGTTGGATTTATCCGATTTGCTCAATTTCCGTTTTCTCCTTCTTTCGGCGACGGCTACAATTTCCTCAATTGTCGACTTCCTCTTTTCTATTTGGTCATCCCTTGTTCTGTCATTCTCTTGCCATTAGTGTGCTTTAGCCGTGTGTTGTGTTTTTCTGTTTTCTTTATTTGGCCATCCACACACTTTTTGTGTTTTGTCATGTATTCAATTGCATTGGTCATGCCCTAATTTTGTCTTCCAAGGTCTTTATATACTATCTTCCATGAAACCTCAATAGGGCTTACTTGCGGCAAATTTACTGTCTTGCTTCTCCATGTGGCTTTTACGTTCTTGCCCCCCTCTATGTGGCTTTTACCTTCTTGCCCCCCTCTATGTGGCTTTTACCTTCTTGCCCTTTTATGTGGCTTTACTTTCTTGCAGACTTAAACCTAGTTGAAAACAATTACAACCCATACAAGGCTATGGGAACAATAATCTCTCCCTTTGTAATTGTTGGTAACTTATAACAAAAGTCACTATGCAGTAGTTTCAACTCCCCCTAAATATGCACTCCTCCTTTCTTAACAGCACCCCTTGCACTGTTGCTTTTCTCCCCCTTTGCCAACCAATTACAAATCTGAAAAAACCGGCAAAGTAGAGATGGAGGATTCACTTGATTTTGAGGCAAGAGGCATTAGAATAGACAAACTCATTATGTGCTTTTCAAATAGCTTTATGGACAGAGATTTAGTTAGATCTTGTGTAGCCTTTTCAAAAGATTTAGGTTCAACTTGTGAGAGTAACGCAGTAGCTCCCACAATTCTTCTTCTTGTTGTAGCTCTTATTGATGGGTCACATATGATATGATTTTCTTAATGAGCACTGGTCCACTTTTTCTTTGGCTTTCTTTCTTGCACAGTCTTAGTTGTAGGAGGATCTCTTTTTTCATCAATCACATACAAATTTCCAGCTATTCTCTTACTGGCTGTAACAGTATTGCCTTCTTTACTCTTTCTTGGCAACCTATTTTTGTGAATATTACCTTATGGTCTTCATTGACAGATGCTAGATTATATCTGAGTCCTTCAACTTGTAAAACATCTTTCAGCTATCCTCTTCCAATGTCTATTGACCCTTGACCACTGATGTTGAGTGAATCATCGTTGCAAAACTTGACTCTACCTTCTCTTGACTTGTTTAGCTTTGACAATTTACTCTTGTCTGCCATCATGTTTAAAGTGCATCCACTGTCAAGGATCCATTGCTTATCCTTGTAGTCAGCTTTGAGTGAAATTTTAGCTATATTAGCCACCTCCCTTTTAGCTTTATATTTCTTCTTTTGAACTGGCTGGAAGATAGCTTTCTTCTTTTTCTCAGCTTTAACTACACCGCTTGTTTTCACTGTGCCATTGAGTGTCTTCTCTTGCTCAGGGAGAAATGTCATGCATCTCTTGGCATTATAGCCATCCTGCTCACAACTTTCACACTATTCCAAGTCTACCAATATAGCAAACATGTTCTTTGAAACCATTGGTTTGGGCTTCCACCAACACTCCTTGTCAGTTTGTCCTTGCTTTCTACAGTATGTGCAAGAACTCACAACAGGTGTTCTCCTCTGAATTTTGTATTGCCTCCCCCTATATGTAGCATTATATCTTCTCAAGTTGGAGACATATACTGGCCTTCTCGACTAGTAATTACTCATCTTATGACCCCAAACTCCACCATAAAGACAGTGACCTTGAAACTACCTCTACTTGGGTCTGATCACAGCTTATCTGCTCCTGTTCATCACTTGCTGTATAGGCAACGTAGCTGGCTTCTTTGCATATGTGACTTTAATTTCAACCACTTTCTTCTCCTTCTTCTCTTCAACTGTAGCCCTCTACTAGCTGACTTTCTTTTCTTCCTCCTTGCTTGCCACCTTAGGTTGCTTCTTCAGATCTTCTTTATTCTTAGCTATCTTCGTCTGAGTCACAACCTTCTCTTTCAACTTCTGTGGCACATTCTTATTTTCTTTAGCCAACGCAACCTCATATTGCTGCACTTTCTCTACATTCTTCTCTCTTTCTATAAAACTTGTTTCTCCTATCATTTTAAGCTACTGCAAGTTCTCTTTGCTACTTTTGAGTTATTGCTGAAGTCTCAATAACTCTTTCTCCATTTCTTCAATTTTTGAAGCCCTTGAACCAAGCTCTACTATAAGGTTTTCACATATTTTGATATGTTCTTCAAATCTTCTCTTCAAGTCAATATGTTCAGCCTTTATTTCATCCTTTTTTACTTTTAACTTCCTTAAACTTTGTTTTAACTTGTTTTACATGGGCTTCCAACCTTCTTATGGTTTTGCCCCTTCTAATTATCTCCTTTGAAGCAACTTTCAGCTAAGCTTCAAGATTTGGCTCTTCTTCATCAACTGCCTTTTCCTCTTCAAAGGTTGAATTACCACCTTC
This sequence comes from Ceriops zippeliana, assembly GCA_037897445.1. NCBI lineage: Eukaryota > Viridiplantae > Streptophyta > Magnoliopsida > Malpighiales > Rhizophoraceae > Ceriops > Ceriops zippeliana. The sequence goes on from JBAPLH010000155.1 coordinate 4,375,803, forward strand.
AGTTGATGCCATAAAGGCATGCTCATTCTTCATCGTCCTCCTTATTAGCTTCTTTTGTCTAAGAAGTGTAGGAAAGAGGAATCCTTAAGACATTCTTCATTTGATGATCTTCTCCATCTTGAATTTTGCTCATCATCACCATCCTCATCTTCATCATCACAATCCTCATCTTCTCAACAAGTTTTACTTTGCACTAAGAAGCAAAGTGTCCAGTCTACCCATACCGATAACATCTCAAGGACAACTGTCCTTTTCCTTTCTTAGACCCCTTTTTGAATTTCCTTTTGAAGTAAGCCAACACTTCACTTTCACTTTCTTCCTCCTCCTCCTCATCATCCCCACTAGATGATTCTTCCTCTTCTTTTATCTTTAAGTATTTCATAGCTTTGAAAGCTGTCTCCTTTGATGCCTTTATTGTTGTAGAGCTTTCAGTTGACTTTATTCTCATCTCATATGTAATGAGATTGCACTAGAGATCATGTAAAGACATAGAATTGAGATCTATACTCTCCTTTATGGCTGCTACCTTTGAGGCAAACCTCTCTGGTAGAATTCTCAAAATTTTCTTCACAATCAATGAGTCCTTCTTGTTCTTCCCAGGACTTCTAAGGTCATTTACAGCATCAATAACCCTAGTGAAGAACTCTTGGACTGTCTCATTTTTTTGCATTCCAAGAGATTCATATCACTCCTTGAACACTTGAAGCTTAGCCTCCCTCATTTTTCCATCACCTTCATAGATTTTCTGTAATTTGTCCTATATCTCCATGGTAGATTTGCAATCCATAACTTTAGCCTACTCAACATCTGTCAATGCTGAAATGATGACATTTAAGGCCTTCCTATTTATCACAAATTGCCTTAACTGCTTTGGGGTTGGGTCTTTACTTTCTTCCAGAGCCACAAAACTCTCCTGTATGCATTTCACCACATTCATGCCCATGGTTGCAAATACCACCTGCATTCTTGCTCTTCACATATGATAGTTGGTTCTGTTGAAGATTGGAACCTTCTTGCTGTAAATGGTGTTAATGCTGGTACCGACTTCCATTTCTCAGTATGCTGAACAAGTCAAACTTCTAGATCTCTTCAAATTAGTACACCAAGCTATTAAGTTTCAAATTGGTGAACCAGTGCTTTGATACCAATTGAAGTTCCTAACTTCTTCCTAAGATCTACTAGTTTGTGATACTAAAAGGGGAGGTGAATCAGTAGCACCACAATTTGCAATTCATAGGTAAGCGAACAACTTCAACCTCTTCTTAAAAGTGAACTCTTTCTCAGACTCGACTAAGGTGGATCTATTGCTACCTAATAATCACAATAGTCCCCAAAGTCACGTTTCAAACACCTTGCCTAATAGATAATTTGGATGTTCTTATTTAGGTCTTTGTTATGTTATGGGTTGGCTGATACTTTAGCTGCGTTCACAACTCAATTCAAATCACAGAACATAAAGCAAATTAAGGACACACGAGATTTATGTGGTTCTGTCAATGTGACGTATATCCACAGTGGTAGGGACTCTCCCTTACTAGGATAATCCATTATACTTGAGAATTCTAGTTACAATGGATGTCTTAATCTTTTGCTCCTTTCACTATTGCAATTACTAAGCAAGTACAATACAAAGAGTGTCACATACTATGTCTACCCTTCTTCTAACTTGTCTTGTCTCTGTTCAATTGAAAGACAACTCCATTGCCCCTTAGAAGTTCACCGCAATGCTCTCTAACCTCTCTTGAAGAAATCTAGAAATACATTGAAGAAATTTCTTTTCTATGTTGTTTCACATAACTCTTTTTTCACCATCTCACTGTCTCCCCTGTCTCCTTGCTCACAGCTCGCCTCACATTTTTCTCTCTCTTGCTGTCCAGCCGGATTTCTCTCTCTTACCACTGGATTTCTCTCACCACCTAGCCGAATTTCCTCTATTTTGCCGACGGTCTCTCTCTCTTCATCCGCCCCTCTTTGGCCATTCTAGATTTTATCTCCTTTTCCCCTATTTGGCCATGTTTTCTCTCTCCTTCCTATTGACTCCTCTATTCTAGTTGTTTCTCCTGTGTTTTGGCCTACCACTCCTGTTCTTCTGACAACGACTTCTCTCTCTTCTTTGTGTATTTTAGGTGTATTGGTGGTGTTCGGTTTTCTCCCCTTTTTTGGTCCTCTTTTCTCCTTTGCCCGACGATGGCTCCAATTTGGCCATATATATATTTTTCTCTTTTTCCAACGGCTTCTCCTTTTCTCCCTTTTTCTTTACTTTGTTTAATGGCTTTTCTCTCTCTTTATCCAACGACTTCACTGTACGGCTCTGATTTCTCTCTCTAACCACCGGATTTCTCTGATTTGCTTAATTTTTGTTTTCTCCTTCTTCCGATGACAACTACAATTTCCTCAATTATCAACCTCCTATTTTCTATTTTGTCGTCCCCTATTTTGCCATTCTCTTGCCATCAGTGTGCTTTGGTCGTGTGTTGTGTTTTTCTATTTTCTTTATTTGGCCGTCCACACACTTTTTGTGTTTTACCGTGTATTCAATTACGTTGGCCTTGCCCTAATTTTGTCTACCAAGATCTTTATATACTATCTTCCATGAAACCCTAATAGGGCTTACTTGCAGCGAATTTACTGTCTTGCTCCTCCATGTGGCTTTTACGTTCTTACCCCTCCATGTGGCTTTTACCTTCTTGCTCTTCTATGTGGCTTTACTTTCTTGCACACTTAAACCTAGTTGACAACAATTACAACCCATACAAGGTTGTGGGAACAATACCATTGTTGTTCAAAAGAGTTACAAAGTCTATCAAATGGATGTGAAGTTTGCATTTTTGAATGGAAAGCTTTAAGAAAAGGTATTTATTGAATAGCCTAATGATTTTATACTTGATCATGATGGCTCAAGTGTGTGCAGATTAAACAAGGCTTTATATGGCTTAAAGCAAGCTCCAAGAGCATGGTATTCCAAGTTGGATACATGTCTTAAAAATATGAAGTTTAGCAAAAAGAATATGGACAACAACTTGTATATATAGGAAGACAACCAGGGCAAGTTAATTGTTGTGGTTGATGCTGATGACATAATCTTTGCTACAAAAAAAAGAGGCCTTGTGCACTGCCTTTATCGACCAAATGAAAAAGAAGTTTGAGATGTCCATGCTTGGTGAAATGAAATTCTTCTTAGGATTATAGGTTTTGCAAAGCAAGGCTAGAATTTTTTTTTTTCCAAGAAAAGTATGCTTATGAGTTGTTAAAAAGGTTTGGGATGGAGAACTCTATGGAAGTAAGCACTTTCATCATGGTTGGAACAAAGTTAAGCAAGAATAAAGAAGGTAACATGGTTGATTAGAAGGAATACAAAAAGTTGATTGAAAGCTTATTGTATTTGACAACATCAAGGCGTAATATTGTTTTTGCTATAACACTTTATGGCAAATTTCAAAGTGACCCCAAGGAATCTCATCTCATGGCAGCTAAGAGAATTCTAAGGTATGTGAAGGGCATAACAAATTATGGGATACTTTATGATAGAAGTGGACACCTCAATTTGTGTAGGTATACAGATGCAGATTAGGTTGAAATTGTGATGATAGAAGGTCAATGTCTGATGGTGTATTTTATTTGGTAGTAGTGTGTTTCATGGCATAATAGGAAGCAAAATTCAGTGACTCTAAGTACTATAGAGGCTAAATATATAATTTCTACTCAGGCTTGTACTTAATAGCTATAGATAAAACAATAACTTGAAAATATGAAGGTAGATGTACAACTACCATTCCTGATTGGTTGGGAGAACCAAAGTGCATCATTTTTTCAAACAATCCTATCCAACACTCCAAAACTAAACATATTGTACTCAAGTACCACTTCATTAAAGAAAGGGTGGAGAAAAATGAAGTAAAGCTAGAGTATGTGCCTACCACGGAGCAAGTTACCGATATATTCAACAAACCTCTATCAAGAGAGATGTTCTAGAAGTTAAGGCTGACTTTATGTGTTCAACTAACCCGTAGAGGTTGAGGTATTCTCTACCCCTCTCCCTATTCCTCTTTTATTATTCTTTGGATTTGTTGTCAAAGGAAGAAATATTTTGCATAAATGCAAAGAGAGTATATATTGATAAAAAAGGGAGTAGCTTGATAAATAAAAGGGGAGAAATTGTTAAGGGGGAGTTAAACCCAATTATGGAAGATGCATGTTTCAGTGGGAGCTGTCAATGTCAAAGGTTATTATATGTGCATTGTTGGATTTAATGTGTTGCTAATAAATATAAAGGGGAAGATTGTTGTGCCTATCTTTGATGGCTAATGTTAGATTTGTTGTCAATAGCATCTCACATAGTTGCTTATGTTGATTTGATATTGTAAATGTTGTTGAGATGCATAAAAGTCGTTAGTCAAAACCGTTGATAGTAATTTAACTAAAGTCAATGAGTCAATATTAACCATTGACCCTAAATTTTAAGGGGTCAAGGTTGACCGTTGACCATTGACCATTGACCTTAAATTTTAAGAATCAAATATGGCCGTTGATTGTAAGGCAACCTTTGGGAATCAAAGATGATCATTGATGATCATGTAATCTTAATCGCAAAGCTAGATAAATAGCCCCATAAACCTCACAAGACAAGTGTGTGCTATAGAATTTTTTGAGAGAATGGAAAACCTAATTGCAACAGTCGGCCAAAAGAGAGAGGTAGCCACACCAAAGGAGGGTGCAATAGTTAGCCATACCAAAGAGAAGTGTAGCAACTAGCCGCACCGAAGGAAGGAGAAATCCAGCAAATTGTGGCAACTCCAGTAGGCATCCTTTTACTAGCAGCACAACCAACAAGTGTCCCTAGACTAGCAAAAACTCTAGCAAGTGTCCTTATACTAGTAACATAACTAGCAGGTGTCCACACTAGTAGTAACTCCAATAGGCATTCCTAGCACCAGTAAGTGTTCCCTACACTAATAGCACATCCAATAGCCTGTAATCCCAAAAATTGCAACACGACTACTAGGCAATCATAACAATTGTAGCATGTCCAACAGGCAATCATAGTGATTGCAGCATGTCCAGCAGGCAATCCTAGTAAGTGCAGCATGTCCAACAATTGTAGCATATACAACAGCAACCTCTGGGTTGTAGGAGCAGGCAAACCAGTAGCTGTAAATTACAGGAGTAGCAACAAGCTCAAGCAATGCTTGTAGGTAGCGATAGCAACTTGTGCATGTACGAATAGTAGTAGCAATGTGTGCAAGCAACGATAGCAGCAGATCTAGCAGCTTGTAGCAATAGAGGATAAAACATGTCCCAATAGCACTAACAATGGGTTAGACAACACCGACAGCAAAGGAGAAGATCTGTATTCTACACTAATAGTTTGTATACATTGAGTGATTGTTCTCTAAGAAAGTTTTCATTATAAAATATTGATAAACTTGTTAAAAAGAAAAAGGGTGGGATACCCTTAGAGTGATCGGGAGATCATTGTGAGTGATTAAGGTGTAGTCCTTCCACAAGTAGTTATGGAGTGATCCTTCCACAATATTGTTGTATCCCTTGATAACAAGAGTGGATTGTGTAACTTAGGAGTGATCTTATCACACCGTGGACATAGCTCACATGTTATGGGTGAACCACATAAAAATTGTCATGTGTTCTTAGGTGCTTGTGTTTGATTAATATTCGTACGGTTGGTTTCACATAAAGAAGAAAGATAAAAATTGGATAATTGACTTTAACAAGTCACAGAGGTTAAATCTGAATAGATTTGTAAAAAGCGAATATCTCACACTAATTTACCCCCCTCTCAATGTGAGACCTAAAATGGTCCTCATCATTATATCCCATTAAATATTTGAGGCTAGCTCTTTGTTTGATTTCCATAATCTTGCCATCCTTAACAAAAGACAATTTTCATTATTTAAGGTCTAACAATATAGGGTTAAACTTCCCTAGCCAATCCACTTCTAGCATTATATTTAAGGTCCTTAGGTTTATGATCCTTAAGTTAGCTTTGAACATTTAACTTTGCATTTTCCATTGAAAGCCACAAGTTTTCTCTCTACTTATCACCTTATACCTATCCCCTAATGTAATTAATTTAGGAAACTATAAGTACTTCTTAAATCAATTAGGATCATTAAGGTCTTATTACTAACTTGTCCTTTAACATGAATTATCTTGAGCTTAAAAGAACTAGTTATGGCATAAATAAAGATAAAGCTATGAGCCTTTATTTGTCTTTATAGATCCTAATCTTGGACCATGTTTTTATTCTCTTCTTCCTTTTGCTCTTATCGAATCGATTTACCCTCCATTATATTCAAATTATTCTTTGTTACTACTTTAATGCCCAGGGAAGTACCTATTCTTATATCTCTGGCATTGGTTAAGCCTTTTATTACTTTCTAATGGGATTTTTTTCTCAAACCTAATTAAGTTAGGTCTCATATTTTAAGAGGTTACTCCTTATGGCTTATTCACCCCACAGAGTTAACCTTTGACTAACCTTGCCTTCTTTTTTCAATTTTGTTGGAATTCATACAATTCCCATTAATGGAATTCTTGATCATAGCAGTATCTATATTACCCCCTATAACTTCTATGGTCATTTATTTATTGGTCTTCCTTAACCTTAAAACTACATATTCTTGAAGCTTCAATAGTTCATACAAATAACCTATTTAGGCTCCCTCATCTTCATAACTACTCTACTAAAATCATTTGATCCATTAATATAAGTCAACATAAAGTATTCTTTTGTCAAGTAAGGATTTGCACTTTTCATTAATGCCTTCAATTTCCTAAATCTCTCTTAATATTCCCATAAAATTTCACTCTAAGTTAACTTGTTAAACTCTTAAACTACATTAGAAAATTTACTAGTTTCAAACCATAAACAAAAATCATCAGCAAATTTTTCCTAAGACACTTTTAATCTACTAACCACCCTTCATACCATAGTTCTACTTCCTTATCTAAATACATTGCAACCAACTCCACCTTCTCTTCATTAGGATCATTATAAAGTCTAAAATACTTGTTATACTTCACAATTCGTTTTTTTAGGACTTATACCCTTAAAATACAATAATGAAACCCTAGGATTCCAATTCAATGATCCTTACATAAATCTAATATTATCAGTCATTAATTTATGTTCCTTTTGCACAAATTTCTTAGGTAAAGGTAGTATATGAAGTTAATCCCTCATAAGACTAACATTTACAAATGATATAAGGTTTATGATTGGAAGGGGTTTTGTGGGTTTTACCTTTATCCATGAATTTAGTGAATTTTTGGCTTAACATATGTACCAATTATTTAAGAATAGAATTTTCCTCTCACAGGCTAGAGAATTGTTCGTCAAGTTTTATGATCACCTTTTCTTTGTCTACTACCATGGTTGCATTTAACACCATCGCTACTCTATTCTTCTTTGCTAGGTTATAATGCTTCTTACCACAAATTGAATGCTTTGATACCAAAATGTCAAGGCCTCAATCAATTAGGTGGAAATTTAGGATTAAGTTAGTAGAGGAAGATTATAGAAACAATCAAGAAGAAGAGATTAGGATTAAAGAATCAAAGAGATCAAGAAAGATGAGAAAAGATTTTAGAGAGAAAATTATTTGTTATTTTGTTACTCTTTGTTATATTGTTCCCATACAATTCACATACATGTGTCCCTTTTACACAATTCCATTAAACATATCATTTCATTTAATGAAGCTAATGATAATGACAATAACCATAAGGAGACTAATATCATCCATTATTAACAACCATTAACAAGTCATCCAATAAAAAAAAAAACTAACAATTTAAAAAAAACAATCAAAACCATGTAGAATCTTATCAAGAATAAGGGATGCTTTGTTTGGAAAAGTCAATCGAAAAAGGAAGGATCGATAAGGGTCATTCAATTTTATTTGTAATTGTTTATGGCATTACAACGATTATAAAAAGGATGGTCAAGAACACTACAAGTAAACACCATTAGTAGTTTGTTAGAATTAAATAAAACAATGTGTTTTATAGGATAAAAAGAGACAAAGGTTGGTCAACTATGTGTACAAAAACAATGTAAAATGACTACTGAAGGGATACGACATAATAACAATAATTCTCTCTTTACAATGTTCTTCTTTCCCTTTTTTTAGATTCTTCCTTGCTTACTTTTTCTAGTGTAACCTTACTCATCCCTTAAAACCCCAAAGCATGAAAGTGGTATCAAAGCTGTTGATTTTGTAGTAATGATGGTAAAAGCTAGCAAAGAAGACAGAGGCAGTGGGCACTCTAGAGGTAGACATGATTATCTAGAAGGACAATGCTATAAAAAGGTTAGAGGAATAGTACTTCAATTTGCTAAAGGGTAATGTAATGTTAAAGTAACTAGTGGACATGCTCTCTCAAAAAACTATAGATTATTTTGATTGATGTAAGGCCACTGAGCAACCATCTCCTTTAGATTTTGTTACTATGGTTGAGAATGATAATTACAAAGATTAGTAAGGAGTTTTGCCCTTATTGAGAGAATTTGTTAAAAGTAGAAGTAGTATGGGAATTGAAAAAATGGGAATAGGGGATGGTATTTCCAATTTAAACCTTTAAGTCTTGCTGCCCTACTTTGAAGGCATGAACTCTAGAGAGTGGGTTATGAAATACAATTGCTATTTTCATCCATGTAATGTATAAAGTGAGGACAAGATGGAATTAACTACCATATATTTGGGGGAACAAGTGGAGTTATGGTTTGTGAGGTGGCTTATTGACCAAACTAAGGCCTTTTAGGAGAAATTTATGGATGACTTGAGTGTTTAGTTTGGGACTACTAAGTTTTTTTGATGTGGTACAAGAATTTAATAAATTAACTCAAGAAGGATCACTAAGAAAGTACTAGGAGAAGTTTAGGGAGCTTAAGGTAGTATAAAAAATGTCAATCCCTAGTTTATGCATAAATATTTCATATCTAGCCATATCAATAGTCTTAATGATATAATTAAGTTTGTTATGAAGATGTGGGAGCATAAATCATTAAACCACTTTTATGAACTCTCTAAGTTAGAAGAGGAAGTGGTTTCTAGCCTTGGAAATTTGTAAAAAGGGATAATAAAGGGGATCATAAAGGAAAGGAATAATGTTGGAGGAAATTTTTAAGAAGTAAATTAAGATGGGGAAAGGAACTTAAGATGGAGTAATGAGGTTCATATAGAGGAAATGAATAAAAATGCTGAAAGAGGAGTAGCTAGGCATTTTGTCCCAATGTAACTATAATGGAAAGTAGAGGTCAAAAAGATAAATCCTTGTTAAATGCATGGAGTAAGATATTTTTCAAGACATCAATGTAGTAGGAGGAATGCTTTTAACGCTATGAAAGGTGAATTCATAATTAATGGAAAGGGAGAGAAGGAGAGTGAAGAAGAATTTCATGACTTGGATTCAAAAGGGAACTAAACGGCATGAGGACCTATTTCCATTGATACATTGTTGGGATGTATGGGACTTAATATTATTGACAAGGATCGTTGTAGATCTCACACTAAGAGGAAGGGTGAATCAATGTGAGCTATCTTTTTCTTACATATCAATCTGAATTTAACCTTTGTGGCTTGTTAGAACCAATGATCCAATTTTTAATTTTCTCCTTTATGTGAGTGCGACCGTTCAAATAAAAATTAATGTGCAAGCACTCAAGAACACATGAAATTTTTATATGGTTCACTCACAATGTGTGAGCTACATCCACAATGTGATAGGATCACTCTTAAATCACACAATCCACTCTTGTTATCAAGGGATACAATTATGGTGTAGAAGGATCATTCCTTAATCATTTATGGAAGGACTACTCCTTAACCACTTACAACAATCTCTCAATCACTCTAAGGGTATCACCCCCTTTTTCAACACGTTTATTAGGAGTTTGTGATTAAAACCTTTCTTGGAGAATGATCACTCAATGTATACAGACTATTAGAGCAAACTATGGATCTTCTCCTTCCTTCGCTGCTGATGTTGTTTCACCTTCAGTTGATGCTATCCACGTGTGATATTAATGTTGTATATACACGCTATTGCATCTATCTGCTGCTATTTGTGTGTACAGTTAATACTATCAGTACACGCTACCGTATCTACCCACTGTTCACATACGCTATTCCTGTTGTCCTTACAAGTTATGCCTACTATCCGCACAAGTCGTACCTATTGTCCACCGCACATGTTATGCTCACTGTCCACATAAGTTGTGCCTATTGTCCGTGCTCCTGTTATCTGTGGTCTTTGCATTTGTTGTCCGTACACACTATTTCTGCTATTTGCATGTGCTACTCTTGCTATTGGCTCGCACCACTGTAGTTCTCTGTGTGCATTACTGCTGCTTTCTTGTGCCACTACTACTCTCTCCTTGCGTTGTAGCAGTTTTCTCGCGTCACTGCTACTCTCCTTGTGATTTGTAGCTGTTTTCTCATGCCGCTGCTGCTATCCCCACGTATTGCAACTATCTTCTCACACCATTACTAGTTTGTTGGTTGCTTCTCGAACCTACTGTTGCACATTCTAATTTTTTGCATTATTCTCGGCATGCTTTTGCTAGTAGGAAGCCTCCTAAGGTGCTGCTGGTGGAAGTATACCCTCTTGGATGTGCAAAGATGTGCTGTTGCTACTGGTATACCCTTTTGGACGTGCAAGGATGTCTACTGCTGTTGGTATACCCTCCTGGACGTGCAAGGATGTCTGCCGCTGGTGGTATACCCTCTTGGACATGCAGGGATGTGCTGCTATTACTGGTATATCCTCTTGGACGTGCTACTAGTGCTAGTATACCCTCCTGGACGTGCAAGGAAGCCTGTCGCTGGTGGTATACCCTCCTGGACATGCAGGGACATGCTGTTGGTACTGGTATATCCTTTTGGACATGTCACTGCTACTGGGAAGTCTCCTAGATGTGTTGTTGTTACTAGGAAGCCTCCTGGACGTGCTGCTAGTGCATGAAAGCCTCCTAGCATGTTGTTACTGCTAGGAAGCCATCTAGACATGTTGCTACTGTGAGGAAGTCTCCTGGATGTGTTGTTATTGCTAGGAAGTCTCCAAATGTGCTGCTACTACTAAAAAGCCTCTTAGATGTGTTGCTGCTCTCTCCTTGCCAGCTGCCCCTTGCTTTCTTTCTCCCTCTCCTTGGCTAGCTGCTTTGCCTTCTTTCCTTGGTGGCTGCTGCATTCTCCTTGGCCGACTGCCTCTTGCCTTCTTTCTCTCCATCTTGGTCAGTTACACCTTACATGATGACTGCCTCCTCTTTGCCATTCACCTCCCTTTTTCCCTAGGTTTGCTGCTCACCTCTCTCCTTGTCATTCACTCAATTTTCTATAATCCATTTTTCTTTTTACAAGACACCTAAAGGTATTTATAAAGACTTGGGATTAGGGCTACATGATCATCAACAATCATTGTTAATTCCCACATATTGCCTTACAATCAATGACCGGATTTGTTTCCTAAAATTTAGGGTTAACAGTCAATCTTGACCCTTAAAATTTAGGATCATGGTTAACATTGACTCCTCAATGCCAAGGTTGACTTGTCATTATTGATTTCTCCCAATGACCTCACTACATCTCAATGGCATTCATAATATCAAATCAACACAGATAACGGTGTGAAATAGTATTGACAACAAATCCAACATTAGTCATCAAAGATGGGCTCAACAATTATCCATGTAAGAGGACATATTGACAACAAAGATGGGCACATGTTTAAGAATGGTGTTAGACTTGTAAATTTGGGGTTGTTCAATATGGTATTTAGGTTTGATTGGTTGGGTCAATTCAACCTCATATATTTTAAACATTACAAATTATTCTTTGTGGAAAAATGGGAAAATAATAAAGATTATGTGAATAACATATAAGTAGGGGATAACCCTTAAGATAATAAATAAGATTTAACCGCAGAAGTTAGCAAGAAAAGAAAGAGATAAAATTTAAACATACCTATGCTTCATCATTGTTAAGGATTCTAAGAATAAGAAAAGGACTAAGTCTCAAATGAAGAAGGAGATACCTAGATTGATACAACAAATTTTGGATGCCTATGAGGATATGTTTAAGAAATCTACTAGCATGCCCTCATAAAGGTCTCATGTTCATGTCATACCTTTAAAGACAAATACACAACTTGTGAATTTAAAGCCCTATAAATATTCACATTACTAGAAAAATAAGATAGAAAGGTTGATAAAGGAAATGTTAGAATTATCTATCATACAATGGAACATTAGTCTTTTTACTTCTATGTTATTGGTCCAAAAAAGGATAGGTTATAGAGGTTTTATGTGAATAACAAGTAATTGAATGCTCTAACAATAAAGGACAAATTCTCAACCCCTATTATTGATGATCATCTTGATGAATTACATGATGCCATTATATGGTTTAACATTGATTTGAAGGTAAGATACCATCAAATCCGGATGAGGATGGAAGGTATTCTTAAAACTACCTTTAGAACACATCATTGGCACTTTGAATTTAGGGTAGTGCCCTTTGGACTTACAAATACACCTACTACTTTGCAAGCATTAATGAATTGTGTCTTTGGTCAATTCCTAAAGAAGTTTGTATTAGTATTTTTAATGACATCTGAGTATATATCCTTGCATTTGAGGTTCATACATCCTATCTAACGCAAGTTTTATAAATCTTGAGAAAGCAGAAGTTATATGCTAAATTGACCAAATGTTATTTTAACAACCTCAGGTAGAATATTTAGGACATATTATATCCTTTAAAGGGGTGGTTAATGATTCTAGTAAGGTGGTAGTTATGGTCAATTGGCTAGTACCCATTTCACTTAAAGCTTTAAGAGGATACTTGAGGCTCACAAGGTACTATAGAATTATGGAGTTATAAGTAAACCTTTGATAGAATTATTAAATAAGATGGGCTTGCATGGAACGCAATTGTTAAGGAATCTTTTGAGCAATTAAAGTGGGCTATGATGATAACTTCAATATTTGCTATTCCAGATTTTTTTAAACCTTTTGTAGTGTAGGCTAATACTTGTGGAACTGGATTAAGTGTTATATTAATACAAGCAAATAGATCGATAGCTTATTTGAGTAACAAATTGAATGATAAGCATAAAGGGGTATTTATCTATGAAAAGGAACTAATGGTATAATAGTGACCAAATGGAGAAATTATCTAACGAGCCATCATTGTATTATTATAAACCATTAGAGTTTGATATTCTTGCTATAATAATTGTTATACATTATATATAATAGAAGGGGGTTAAAAAATTACTAGGGTTGGATTATAGTATTTGCTATAAGAAAGGGTTGATAACAAAGTGGCTTGATGCCTTCTCTAAGCAAGAAAACTCAGTGCAAGAGGTGTCTAGGAGTTGTCATCCCATACCAGCCTAAGTACCTAAGCAATTTAAGGAAGTTATTTTCAGTTATGAGGTATACCTTATAATTAAGTAATTGATACCTTCTTTAAACCTTTCAACCCACTCCACACCACCTTTTACTTTACTAAATGATATTCTAAGGTACAAAGTGAGAATTTATACTAGGAGCAAGAGTGAACTAAGGAAGCAAATGATTAATAAATTCCATAATTTTACTTGGGGTAGCCACTCTTGTATCAAAACCACTTATCATCACCTTAACAATGCTTCCATTTGCTAGGTATGAAGAGAGAAATATAGAAGACTATCCAAAAATGTGAGATATGTTAAAGTGCAAAAAAGATAACATCAAACACCATAGGTTTTTGTAATCATTAGTTATTTCTACCCAAACTTGAAAGGATATCGGTATGGATTTTGTTAAGGGGTTAAATAAGTCAAAAATAAGGAGGTTATATGCCCCAATGGTGGCTAAAGTGTTCCTAAAATAGAATTTTAGGCTTTATGGTAAGCTTAAGTCCATTGTTTTTTATAAGGACAAGACTTTCCTCAATTTGTATTGGCAAGAACTTTTTAGGTTGCTACGAATTGAATTATACATGAACTACATCTATTATTCTTAATCAAATGGCTAAAGTGAGAGATTTAACCAACACTTGGAGTCTTATTTACGTTCTATGATCTTCTTAAAACTTGAATGGTGACATAAGTGGCTTCATTTGGCAAAGTGGTGGTATAACAATAGCTATTAGTCTTTTTGGAGAATGACATCCTTATAGGCTCTTTATAGATACCCTCTACCTCAATTAACAAAGTTAACTCCTTAAGAGTCTAAGGTTGTGACAATAGAATAATTGATTCAAAAGTAGTAGCACATGAGTGGACTATTAAGGGATAAACTCCTTAAAGCTCAACACAGAACAAAGCAAATTATAGACCAAAAGAGGTCTGAAAGGGTTTTCGAAGTTGGTGATTGGATATAGCTTAAATTTCAAACTTATAGGCAAGTTTCTATGGCTGTCTGATGGAACTTAAAGTTGGTTTCAAAATACTACAATTCTTTTTAGGTACTAGAAAAGGTAGGGTTGGTAGCCTACAAGCTAGAGTTGCCACCAACATTAATGATACATTAAATATTTCATGTGTTGTTATTGAAATGATTGGTAGACCAACAACATCAACTATGCCTTTGCTACCATTGATAAGGCTTTAAGGTCAATTACTAGTAGAACTTATAGTAATTTTGGATAGAAGGATTGTAAAGTATTTCAAGTATTAGTCCAATGGTTCAACCTTTCCAAAACAGATGTAACATAGGAGGATTGGACCTTTCTTACCACTTAGTTTCCTTAGTTTCGACCTTCAGGACAAAAATTCAATGGAAAACAAGTTTTGTTAGAGGTTGATCTTGGACCAATGTCTAATATTTTTCCATTTTCTCACTAACTTTTCCAACACATAATCTAAATGAGTTACTTTGGTCATCTATATGAAATCAAATTACGTTTATTGTGTCTTTTTTTTTTTTCTAGGTAACCTTTACTAGTGACTTTCTAGTATCTCCACTTTTTACTTGTTTGTCAAAAATGAGGGCATTAGGCCTAATAGTAAAAATAAGACATTAGACAGTTATCTCATTGAGACCATTAGATCCCTAACAGTGAAGAGTGAAGTCCAATGAAAAGGCTAGATAATGAGTAAGGTTACATAAACCACAATTTAATGATAAAACAAAACATTATAACCAATCAACCAACATATTGCCAACCCTTGTCCATCTTAGTTGTATCATAAGACGTATTTCTCTAGGTTCAGTCTCAAGTTAAACCTACAAAAGTGTTTGTCTTTGTAACATCATCACTTTATAAGCATATTTGAAGGGCAATAAGCATAGGATTGTTTATTATCTAAACTTGAAAACATACAGCTCAACCTAGCCATACATGTGATACTTGTAAAAAAGACTAAGATATAATTCTTTGTAAAAAGACAATTTTAATTTGAATTAGACTCCAACTAGGCTAAAACTATAACTAGAATTGGTTTTGCACTTTTATTTAGAACTAGAATCACAAGTAAGGTGGTTTGAATATCGTTTGACCTTACCTAAGAAAACTAGAACAGTTATTATAACCAAAATTACAAAGGAATTGTGAAGGAATCAAACTAAAGCGGTGTTTTGAAATTGAAGATTCAAAAAAAAAATAATAAGAGCAATAGTAAAAGTAACTATAGTTATAATTAAGACAAGAGAGTACCTTAATTTAGGTTGAGAAAATTACATGAATTTTTATCTTAAATCTTAAGTGGATATATCAAAAAAAAAAAAAAGGAAAAGAAAAACTTAGTTCACTAAAATTAAATTTGTGCAAAATGTTTTGTAACTTTATATCCTTAATTATAAATTTTTAATTATTTACATAAGTAAAGTTATAACTAGTATATTAATTTATTTAATTTTTCTTTTATAAAACATTGTAATATAATAATTAATTGTTACTATTAGGCCAAAGTCAAAGTTAAGAATATAAATACTAACTTCTTTTTCATCCTCAATTAAAAAATTAAAAATCAAAATGAAGATTCATAATCCCCTATCAGTGTCTTTTTACTTCATTTTTGTTTAGGTAGGATAAGTTCCCATAAGGGTGGAAATTAAAATTTTTTGCAACTATTAACAATTAGAAAAATACTTCATAAGGACATTATTTAATAGACACATGTTGATAAAGTATGATTTATATTATATAAATAATATTAAATATTATATGAATAATATTTGATAGTACATAATGAAATTTTATAGAAATATAATAAATTTTCATGTAAAGTTTATGTTGATCAAATCTTGTTTGTACTCCTTTTTCATTTACTGTATGTCATAAAATGATACACCGTATAGGAATGGGGCCTCTGTTTTAACCAAAGTCATGGGGTAATGTTGGCATTGGTTGGATGAGGGACTATAATAGAGGTCTTTTGACATAGTGGCTATGGAGGTTAGGCAACGACTCTCAAGTGACATGGGTCCAAACAATTAAGGTAAGATACGGGGATTATAACTAGTGGTCATGGGAATGGAGTGCTTGCAATCTATGCTATCATTGGTATGGAAAGGGCTTTACTCCATCGTGCAATAAATGTGTCACAATTCTCAAGTTGCAAGGGATAATTTTTGCATTTTAGTTGATCAAAGAGATCAAATAGAGTTCTAACATCACATCTAATTAGGCAACAAGCCTCTCCAATGATGATTCCCCTATCTCTATTCATTAGTAATGAGAAAGTACCTTGATAGTTTGGATGGGAACAAAAATACCTTGATAGATTTTTAAGTCTTATGTAGGTAAGTTGTTTATCATGACACGAGGATGATGAATTCATTTAGAAGGGTGAAACTAACAGTCGATTCTTAGTTAAATCCTTTTATGCCTTACAAGATAGCTTGAGAAATGGTCCCCTTACTATGACACCATGCATTAACATGGTATGGCCCCTCCCAGAGTGAAAATTTTGAGTGGCAATTGCTTTATGAATGATTATTAGTTAGTGAATGACTCTCCTATATTATGGAAGTCTATGATGATATGTGTCTTATCATATAATAAAAGTCAACTAATATAGATGCCTCTATAATTGACACTACTGGTTAGGTGGGCATTAGGGGTGTTCTGAGAGGCCTTAATACGAATGTAAGACACATTTTTCTAAGCCTATTAGTGTAAAGATTACTAATAAAGCAAAACTTCTTTCAATTAGGGAGGTAATTATGTTATAGAGAGATTGGCATAAAGAGGAAAGGTCTACCTTAATCATGGAAAGTGACTTTTTAATTGCCATTTCTTAATTGAACAATCCTAATAATAGAATGTAGTTTTTAATTAACATTTTTTGAGACATCAAAACTATGATTAAGGGTCATGTCCAATTCACCCATACACCTTGGAAAGGCAATTCTTTTACTGACGCCATGATAAAATTAGTGACAGTTAAGGTAGGGCTGTTTAATACATAGTTATAAGAGCTCAATGGTTAGTATTAGTTTTTGAATATGGGTCAAATTTATTAGGCTTGGGCCATTTATTTAGGGGTAGGTCATTTTTGTGTTTTTGAGCAATTGTATAGCCATTTTTGTACAAATTGTAAGGTGCCTTTCGCTATTACAAAAGTGGAGACACTTCACTATAAACCTACCATGAATAAACAAGGAAAATATCTAAATGTTTGAAGTAAAAGGAGTAATTGCCTTTGATACCTTATTAGGCATAAGTTGTATTCCTAATATGCTTACATTCCTAAGATTGATTAAACTTATTAAGTGTAGGTCAATTAATGGAACAGGACAATAACTTGTTGCTTAAGAATAAAAAATGCACAATATTTAACCTTAAGTCATAAAGTTGGTCGATAAAATGCAAAACAAAAGCTTTGTTATAAATTGAAGTAAAAATAGTGAATCTACTTATTCTAGCTCTTTAAATGAAAATGTCTTGTGGTATAAAAAACTAGTTTTAGACATACCTATTATAAATGTGCATGTTCCAATTTATGACGTTTGTTAGAGTACAAAAGCAATTAAGGTAGCCTTTTAATCAAACTCAAATTTAGAGAGCTTTAAAGAAGCTACAACTTATCCATACAGACTTGTGTGAGCTAATAAGCTCTCCTTCCCTTAATGAAAGCAAATATTTTGTCATCTTTATTGATGACACACCAAATCTATTGTATCTACTTCTTAAAGTTCTAATTAGAGGTGTTAAGGAAATCTTAGATTGAAAGCATGCAAATTGCAGCATCATCACTATCAAGTCAAATAAGGGATATAGGTTTAACAACTTTTATGGGGAAGTAGGCATTCACCATCGACTCACTATGCTTTATACGTCACAGCATACTAGAATTAATGACACGAAAAGTAAGACCTTAAAACAAATGTCAATGTACCTATCATTTAAAAATCTTGCCAAAGTCTTACTTTCTATCAAATGGTAATAATAAATATTTTCTTACCTTTATTGATAATTTTACAAGGAATATATGAATTTATTGCATGTAAAGGAAGTATAAGTTGTTTGATTATTTTAAAAAGTTTAAAGCATATGTTAAAAGGCATGATAGGTACTATATCAAAGTTTTGAGAACCAATGGAGACTATGAATATATCTTTAAAAAGTTCAAGGAGTATTGTGAAGAATAAGCAATGAAGTATGAAATCATAATTCCTTACACTTGTATGATGAAATTGTTGAAAGGAAAAATAAATTCATCACGAATATAGTAAGAAGCTTGTTGAAGGTCAAAGGAGTTCCTAATCCATTTTAAGGAAAAGTTAATTTGTGTTTTATTTACTTATTAAACAAATTTCCAATAACAAGTATTTAAAATGTTACTCTTCAAAAAGCATAAAGCAATAGCAAATCTATTGTAAAGCATCTTAAAGTGTTTAGCTTTGTTGCTTATGCTTACATTCTAGTAGAGGTAAGGATTAGGCAAGATAATCAAGGGATTAAGACAATCTTTCTTTGCTACATCAAAAAAGGATATTAGTTGTTTAATTTTATAACAAAGAAGTTAATTGTGAGTTAAGATGTGACTTTTGTGGAAGATGAAGTTTGAAATTTTGATATGAGGGAGAAAAATAACTCTTAGAGATATCTAATTGCTTATTGTAGGAGAAGAGGAAAATTAAGTTGCAATCCCCAATGTAATGGTAAAAAGTTTACTAATTGTATACAAAATCTTATACCACAAGCTCCATCGGAGAATGGAAGAATAAGGAAAAATTGTCCATAACCAATTAGAGTACAAAATATATGGTAATCCTTGATAATGCTATTAATGATAATGGGAAATTAATGCATTTTTCTATATTTGTAGATTATGAATCAATGTCATTTGTTGGGTCAATTCAAGATATAAAGTAGGTAAATATCTTGAATGAAGAAATTAAGATAACTAAGAAGAATATGTCGGAGATTACTTCAATTTTGCAAGATAAAAAACCTATTGATATGAATAGATTTTCAAGATAAAAATGAAATCTAATAGAGAAGTAGAGAAATATAAAGTAAGATTAGTTACAAAAGAATTTAGGTAATGACTTGGCCATGACCATTATAAGATTCTTCCTTATTGCTCGAATAGAGAATGTTAGACTTATAATTGTTTTGGTTATGCGTAGTTATTGGAAAATTCATCAAATGAATATGAACTTATTTTTTCTCAATATTTCTCTTAAAAAAAAGTGTCTATAAAGCAATAGCTAGGGCTAGGGAAGAAAAGAAACAAAGAGAAAGTCGATAAACACTTCTAGAATTGATAGAATAAGCATATTGGTTCTTTCTTCCATAAAACCAACTTCTAGAAGTGTTATTTTGAGTATGCCTTATATATAAACGTTGATAATTCTTATGATATCTTATTGGTGTGTATATATGTTAATGACTTGATCTTTATAGACAATAATTTAAGAATGATTGAAAAGTTTTAAAAAATTTATGATGCATGAATTTTAAATAACAAATTTGTGTCTAATGTTTTATTTTCTTGGTATTAAATTAATTCAAAAAAAATGATGAAATTTTTATTTATGTAAAGAGATTATTGAGTAGTTAAAGAAGTTTCAAATACATCATTGTAATTTATAGAGAACTTTCATAAAAGTTGATATTATTGTCAAAGGAAGGCAATGAAGTAATGGTTGATTCTAAATTTTTCAAGCAAATTGTTGAAAATTTGAAGTATTTGACATTTATAAAGCTTAATATATATTATATAGTTAATTCAATTAACAAATTTTTCAAGTTTTCTTGTCAATCTCATATAAAAGTTGCTAAAAAGATTGACCTACTTTATTATTCATCTAAAATTATGTATTTGTAAACTATTATAGCAATCATGTATGGACACTATGTATAGGTGATTTGGGATTAAACTTTGTTAAGAGTTGAATTGCTCATTTGTGGGCACCATGATATATAGGAATGCAAAGTCTGATTCGATTTTCCTTGTACGATCAAGTTATCTGCAAAGGAGGTAGGGACATGACTTTCTAGTTCAAAGGCTATTTGAGTAACTTTCCCATTTGATTGTGCTTGGCTGCGTGTCCTTGGTTTCTTCGGGTGGAGCTTTTAAGAAGTCAAAAATTACTAGCCTTCTATTTAGGTAACTTGCCTGCTATTAATGTACCTGTATATTAGTGTGTATATTTGGTTGTTGAAGATAAGGCACGCATTACAAGAAGATATTAGTGCGTATAGTTAGTAACTGAAGATAAGACACGCATTACAAGAGGATAAGGCACGCATTATAAGAAGATATTAGTGTGTATAATTGGTGGCTGAAGATAAGGCACACATTACAAGAGGATAAGACACGTATTATAAATCACACATTACGAGAGTCATTAATGCACATTGTACTTGTATAAATAGAACATATTAAAATGAGAAACACACAGAAAAAATACTTCTCCCAATTCTTTTTGGTTTAACAATACTTCTCTCAATTCTTCTTGGTTTAACATCGTATCAGAGCCACTTTGTCATTTCGTTAAGATGATCATTTGGCCTTTCTTCTGGATGGTCTCTGATCAAGCTGGAGGGATGCTAAGCAAAGAATAATGCCATGGACGTCAGAGGCATCCATAGATGGGGAATTAAGCTTTCCTGGTCCGAAATTTTTGTAGTCTTCAATTAATATTAATTTGTTGAACTTTTGTAGTTTTCAATTAATATTAATTTGCTCCATTTTTTTGTTCTTATAATTTTTGCAGTCTTATAACTATAATGTTTCTGTCTTTCTTTTAGGATTCAGAAACTTAGATTTTCTTCTTCTTCTTCTTCTTCTTTTTTAAGTAACTGGTTGCTCTAAAACAATACCGAACCTCTAAACTATAAATCTTAGAATGATGGCAGATTAAAAAGCTTCAAGTTTGAAAATCAATTTGCCGTTCTTATTGAGCGCAAATTACAACCCAGGTCCTCAAAATTCAGGGGGGGACAGAAAAGACAATGGAGTAATTTGCTCTCACTGTCAAAAACCAGGATATAGCCTGGACACATGTTTTCGTCTACATGGCTATCCTAACTGGTGGATAGGAAATTCGTCTCAAGGAAAACGCAGAGGACGTGGTCATCAAAGACATAGTCGTGGTAGAGTAGCATTGGCTAATGTTGCATAAGAGGCAGTAGGGGCGGCTGCTAATGTTCCCCGTAGGAGACCACTTGATGATTCTGATAAAGCTGGGTTGGAGACCTTGAGCAAGGACGATTGACTTTGAAGTCTCTCTGGAACACTCACAGGAATAATACATCTATTGGTTAGCCAAGGCTTAATGGTAAGGCGTATTTACCATGGTTGTTTGACATAGGTGCTTCGCATTATATGATGGGAGAGGAAACTGCATTTGTAGAGCTTCAAGGAATACTTCCTTGTCCCATAAAAATGCCAAACAGTGAAAATGTTATAGCAACAGGAGAAGGAACAGTTCTTGTAGGAAAATTATTTCTCAAGGGTGTTTTATATATCCCTTAAATATGATGCAATTTGATATCTGTTTCAAAATTAGCCCGAGACAAAGTTCATACTTTGACATTCACTGATCATTTATGTGTTGTCCAGAACCGCACTTCGAGGATGCTGGTTGGAGTGGGTGAAGAGCTTGAGGGGCAGTATGTTACACGAGGGGAGCTTCTGGTCAGTGCTTATGGAGCTATTACAGTCAAGAATATGGGTTTATGGCATAAAAGGTTGGGACATCCCTCTATACGAGTCATAGAAAAGCTCCCTACAATAGAAGGTAGTATCAAAATAAATAAAGGGGTTCATGAACATTGTGATGTTTGTTTTCAGGCAAAACAAACTCGTATTCCTTTTTCTACTAGTGACAATAAAGCTGGTGATATCTTTGAATTAATTCATTGTGATTTGTGGGGAGCTTATCGAGAGGCTAGTTTTTGTGGTGCTAATTATTTTCTGACTATTGTTGATGATTGTTCTCGTGGTGTATGGGTCTATTTGTTAAAGGGGAAACATGAGGCCCCATATGTTGTTAAGAATTTTTTGGTTATGATCGAGAGACGATTTAATAAGCAAGTCAAAATTATAAGCAGTGACAACGATACAGAATTTACTTGTTTAGGTGATTATTTTAAGGAATGTGGAATTATTCGTCAGACTTCCATGGTTGGGACACCTTAACAAAATGGAAGAGTTGAGAGGAAACATAGAAACATTTTGAATGTTGGTAGGATGCTTCGTTTTCAAGCTACCTATTCAATTTTAGGGAGAATGCATTCTCACTGCACGATATTTAATTAATCGTACTCCATCATCAATTTTAGGTGGAAAAACTCCATATGAAATTTTGTTTCGAAGGCCTCCACCTATTTCTCATCTTAGAGAATTTGGTTGCCTATGTTATGCTAAGAACATTAATCGGGAAAAGGATAAGTTTGCAAGTCGAAGTCATAAGTGCATATTCATGGGTTATCCTTATGGTAAAAAGGGGTGGAGGGTGTATGATCTAGATAGGAAGGTTTGCTTTGAAAGTCAAGATGTTGAGTTTATTGAGCACGTGTTTCCTTTTGCCCATACGGACTCTGCTAGGCCTGCAACTCCAGATTCCCTGCTTACTATCATTGAGCCTACTATATTAGAGGACGTGCTTGAGATTGAGGCACCTCCGTCAGCTTTTGAATATGGTGGACAGTCTGTGGAAGAGGGTATGACAGCAAATGGAGATGTACCAATACCTAACGTTATAGAGTTTACGGGTGCAGCAGATGATCTTGGTCGCGGCAAACAAGTGCGACAGTCTTCAGTTCGTTTGCATGATTACGTGTTACATACAGCTGACCTCAGTCCCTCAAGCTCTCCTTCCTCTTCCTTGGCATCCTCAGGTACGCCCTACCCCATCACAAACTATGTAAATTGGGCTAAATTTTCCTTGTCGCATCATCGATTCGTGGTTGCAGTAACTACAGGGATTAAACCAACCAATTTTAAAGAGGCCATGCCACATTCATGTTGGCGTGAGGCAATGAAAAAGGAGGTTGAGGCACTGGAGGATAATGAGACATGGACAGTTGCTACTTTACTTAAGGGACATGGGTGTACAAAATCAAGTATCATGCAAACGGAACAATCGAGCAATACAAGGCACGCTTGGTTGTTTTCGGGAATCACCAGATCGAAGGTCTTGATTATAATGAGACGTTTGCACCTACTACAAAGATGGTCACGGTTCGTACCTTATTGGTAGTAGCAGCGATCCGTGGGTGGGAATTGCATCAAATGGATGTGCATAATGCATTTTTGCATGGCAATCTTGAGGAGGAAGTTTATATGCATTTTCAACCAGGTTTTATGACACCCGAAGCCGATAAAGTGTGTCGTTTGTGCAAGTCTCTCTACGGGTTGTGACAGGCACAGCGATGTTGGTTTGCCAAACTTGCTGCGGCTCTAGTTCAATATGAATTTCAACAATCTGGTTCAAATTATTCTTTGTTCACATATTGGCATGGCAAAGTTAAGTTGATCGTTTTGCTCTATGTGGATGATCTGGTGATAGGTGGGACGGAAAGTGATGTCATTCATGCATTTAAAACTTACTTGAATGCTTGTTTTCACATGAAAGACCTTGGCAAATTAAAGTACTTCCTCGGTCTTGAAGTGGCGCGAAATTTGACTGGAATTTTTTTTGTCAAAAAAAGTATGCTCTTGATATTATTTCTGAAACCGGTTTGTTAGGTGCTAAACCTGCCAGTACACCAATGGAGCAAAATCATCACCTCGCTTTGGCTAAGGACGTAACTCTTCTTGATCCTATGTCATATCAGCATCTTATTGGTCGTCTTATCTACCTGACGATTACTCGACTTGAATTGTCTTATTGTGTACATATCTTGGCATAATTTATGCAGGAGCCACGACACAGTCATTGGGAGGCAGCTCTTCAGGTCATTCGTTTCTTAAAACTTCATCCTAGGCAAGGTCTTTTGCTCTGCTCTAATTCCTCTCTTCATCTTACAGCTTATTGTGATGCGGATTGGGCGAGTTGCCCCTTAACTCGATGTTCTTTGACGACATATTTTTTCTTTCTCGGGGATTCTCCAATTTCTTGGAAAATGAAAAAACAGCATATTGTATCTCGATCTTCAGCTGTGGTAGAGTATCGATCTTTGGCTTCTACAACTTGTGAATTGAAATGGCATAAGGGTTTGTTAGTTTCGCTTGACATCCCTCACCTATCTCTTATGCAAATTTATTGCGATAGCCAGTCAGCTCTTCACCTTGCTCACAACCCTATGTTTCATGAATGCACTAAGCACATCGAGGTTGATTGTCACTTTGTTCATGATGAGATTCATCGTGGTATCATTCTTCCTCAATCTGTATCATTGTCTCACCAACTAGCTGATATCCTTACCAAGGCTCTTGGCAAACGTTCGTTTGATGTCATTCTGTGCAAGTTGGGCATTTCTGATCATGCTCCAACTTGAGGGGGGTATTAGTGTGTATATTTGGTGGCCAAAGATAAGGCACGCATTACAAGAAGATATTAGTGCGTATAGTTAGTAACTGAAGATAAGACACGCATTACAAGATGATAAGGCATGCATTACAAGAAGATATTAGTGTGTATAATTGGTGGTTGAAGATAAGGCACACATTACAAGAGGATAAGACACGCATTATAAATCACACATTACGAGAGTCATTAATGCACATTGTACTTGTATAAATAGAACATATTGAAATGAGAAAAACACAAAGAAAAAATACTTCTCCCAATTCTTTTTGGTTTAACAATACTTTTCTCAATTCTTCTTGGTTTAACACTATACACAGACAATTACTAGATTCTCTATTTACTGAGATAAGAAACCTCAAAAAAAAAAAAAAAAAGAACAAGAAGAAGAAGAATAAGAGAGAGATTGTGGACTGTGTCCTAAACTAAGAGAAGATTTTGACATAGTTACCACATTATTTTTGATGTCATCATCCATCTTTCCTTCCTTCTGGCTCCCTTAATTAGTTCTCTCCTTGACCTTTTTCCACCATTAGAGCTTGTCTGCTATTCAAAATCTGATCTTGAGTCTTTAATGGTAAAATCTCTCTTGGAAATGCATCTTCAAACCCAATCATTGACTCGAAGCTTGCTTCTCTCCCCTACCTTCCTACCAAAACCCAACATTAAGATTCAATTTCCATCTCTTAGAGCAAGACCCATTTCGCAAATTCTTCTTGAAATGTTCTGTTTCAACGTTGTCATAGCTGAATCGAATGGGCTTATCCTCCAAAAGCAATAAGCCTTTCCTAGCTAAGGTCTCAAGAACCATCATGGAGTTTTCTTCAGCTGGCACTCTCCACTTTGACCCCAAAAGAGGGTTGGCCTTTCAGCCTCGGTGTCCAATTGGCCATGGATGATGAAGGGACCCCTGTTTTGTCCCTGAGTAGTCAGTCCCAAAGACTGTTTCCACTTGATAAGAGGTCTAGCCTCCATGTTCAGGTAAATGAATTTATGTTATATTAATTTTGAGTCTTCACTAAGGTTCTTGTGGAAGCAAGTTAGTTATGGATACTTAATGAAATGCTAATTCAATGTGTGTCAGTTAGACTCCATAATGCACAATTCAAGGCGTTTTAGAAAGGCCGAAGGACGCAAAGACTTCGAACGTTATTTCTTTTCTTTGGTTTTGTTTGTGACCGAACATTGCCCTTATTTTTTCTTTTAAAATGTTTTTTATTTTCTTTTTTATTTTGGTTTTCTTTCTAATTCCTATGTTATCTGCTTAACTATGAATTCTTAGAAAATAGGCCATAGACACTTCATCTGAATTGAGAGTGACATTTCCTATTGAACGCAAAATTTCAGCCTTCATAATAACTTTGGTTTGCACTAAATGTCTGTGACAAAGCTTCATGAGTTATTCTAGGCTTCTTCTGGCTAGAATACTTGTTTTGTGTTAGAAGGTTAAAAATGCAAAGCTAAAAGTTTAGCATTTTGGTCATTATTAGAATTCAACACTATCTTTCATATTCTAGGATGAAACACGGACCTAAGAAGTTGACATGTAGGACATTATTAGAGTTCAATAACTGACCTCTCAATTTATCATTAAGAAGTGTCATGTGTCACGGGGCCATTACCCTCTCCCCAAAAGACTAGCCTATTGGGGTGTGCAGCGTCCCATGTTTATAAGGTCCAAGGACCCCCTACTCCTTTCCGATGTGGGACTTCGTCAAATTCTCACCACCGAATCTATCGATGTCCTCGTTGTAGATTGGCCCTGCCTACTCCTCGGCCTAAAGTGCTTGGCGGTGGACATCGGATTAGGGTATCGGATCTGATACCATTTATCATGGGGCCATTACCCTTTCCCCAAAAAACTAACCTATTGGGGTATGTAGCGCCCGCATTTATAAGGCCCAAGGACCCCCTACTACTTTCCGATGTGGAACTCCGTCACACATGGTTTACTTATGTCCTATGAAATAATCAATTTGGTATTTTGTTAAGCTCAATCATTAGCCATTTGAGGTTCAATTAATTGGAGAACGATGCATTGCAGTTAGTGTTAATGAAGGTATTTATCTAGTAATTAAACAGAATTATTCTCAACAAGCAATGATTCCCTATATACATGATAACTTATTTAAACTTGCATATTAATTTCCTGCAACTGAGATGTCTTGGAGTGTGTCCTTATTACCATTGGATCTTTTTTATTGCATAGATGAACATGGTATCAGAACAAAAAATCTTTCACTGTGAACCTATCAACAATGTTTAGAGTTATCATTGACATGATCTTTGTGACTTCTCCAATTGCTGCAATTAAAAGGAAAATAAAATCCTTTAATAACTTGAGAGATCAAGAAAGATTGAAGCAATGAAACTTACAAAAACCAAGGCCTCCATGATCTTTTGAAAAACACATGTAGTCCCATAATGTCCAATGTATTTTTCTTTGGTTATCAGTAGAACCCAACCAAAAGTTGCACACCAGACTTTCCAACTCATAGCCCAAGGTTACCAGCAACATAAAACAACCCGTGATATAAGTGCTAAAGTCTCATTACCGACTCAAAATTCACATTACATAAGCTTATGGGGCAATATTCCTTACATGTTGCAGTTGATGAAACTTTGGAATAGGGCAATATGAGTATGATTCAAAGAGGTAGGACCACCTTTATGATTAAGAATTGAATGCGTAACCTCGAAGCCATTGAAACCAACAATCTGCCAAACATTTTGATAGAATAATGTAAGCATACCATTGGGACCTAAAGCCTTTTTTGGATACATATGAGTAAGAGCTTTAAACACCTCTTGTGTAGTAAATGTGATTGTTCCAAATGGATTGCAATCATTGTTACCTGACTATGTTACACATCAACTATTGGCTGAACTTCAAGTATTGTGTCAGAGGAAAACAATAACTAAAAATAAGTGATAAAGATTGCAGTGATAACTTTGCTGTTATGGTGCCAAACTCCATTTACAGCCTAGATCCGACCAATGGTGTTGCATTGCAACCTTTGGTTAATTTTCACATGGAAGAAACAAGTGTTATTGTCATCCATTTTCAACAAATCAGCCTATAAACATTGAGCCCACCTATTGTTCCTATATCCGCAAAGTATCAATTTGTTGTTGGTTTGCTTTGATGCTTGAAAATGTTTTAGTTGTAAAAGGAAGTCTCTCCAATAACCCTTGTTCTCATTGGAGTGCTTTAAGTTGAACATTGACATGGCAAAAGACTTCTCTATTCTATACTTGCAAAGTTGAACTGCACTTAGAGACCAATAAAGGAAAAGTCATCATATTGTCCTATTTTACCGCAAGCTTGGAACTAAAAACACTTGTTCACCAGAGGGGTCAGTCAAATCACATTCTCATGAAATGAAAAACCTTCCTTTTCCATGGCAAACACTAGTAAGGCAATCAAGGGCAATAAAAATTGCATCTTGATCTAAGCCAAAAATCAAGGCAAATGGGAGACGTAAGCCAAAGGAAAAAGCATTGTGAACTTTGAGCAAGTAAAAGCACAATCAAGTCATTTTGAATGTTTTCACCACCACTTCTATCATTATTCCATTTGAATTAAAAACCCATACTTCGAATCTTAATTAAGCCATAATTATCAACTGTCCTTTAAAAGCATCTAAAGTTCCCAACTTCTCCCTAGGATTTACTAATTTATGATACTGAGAGGGAGGGTGAATCAGTATCACCATAATTCGCAATTTGCAGGTAAGTGAACAACTTCAACCTTTTCTTAAAAGTGAACTCTTTCTTAGACTCGACTAAGGTAGATCTATTGCTGCATACTAATCATAATAGTCCCCAAAGTCACCTTTCAGACACCTTACCTAATAGATAATTCAGATGTTCTTGTTTATGTCTTCGTTAGGTTATGGGTTGGCTGATACTTTAGTTGCGTTCACAACTCAATTCAAAACAGAGAACGTAAAGTAAATTAAGGACACACGAGATTTACGTCATTTCGTTAACGTGACGTGTATCCACGATGGTAGGGACTCTCCCTTACTGAGACTATTCATTATACTTGAGAATTCTAATTACAATGAATGTCTTAATCCTCTGCTCCTTTCACTATTGCAATTACTAAGTAAGTATAATATAAAGAGTGTCACTTACTGTATTTACCCTTCTTCTAGTTTGTCTTGCCTCTATTGAATTAAAAGGCTGCTCCACTGCTGCTTAGAATTTCACTACAACGCTTTCTAACCTCTCTTAAAGAAATCTGGAAATATGTTGAATTCTTTCTGATGTTTTGTCGAATTCCTTCTCTAGGTTGTCTCACCCAGCTTCTGCTTTCACCATCTCACGGTCTCACCCGTCTCCTTGTCTTACGGCTCGCCTCATGTTTCTGGTTTGCCATTCCACATCTCACGCACATTTTTGGTTTGCACCCTTTACTGGTCACACACCTCACACACGCTTTTGATTTCGCATTTCTTGTCTCACGTATGTTTCTATTTCACGTTGTCTCCTGACGTATACCCACGCTTCTACTGCACTCCCATCACAGCTTTGCTGGTCTCGTGTTTCAGCTTTACTGGTCTCACGTTTCAGCTTTACTGGTCTCCTATTTTAGCTTCGCTACACTCCATCCGTTTCACAATTTTACAACACTCCTCCGTCATGGTTTTGCTGCACTCTACACTCCTGTTACTGGTTTTTGCCTTCACTTCACGTTTCTGGTTTTCTTCTCTTCTAGGAGTGGTGTGTTTCTAGTTTTGCCTTCACCTCACATTTCTGGCTTTCTTCCTCTTCACTGGTCTCACACCTCATGCCTCACTCGTCCATTTCTGGTTTTTTTCCAGCTGGTGGTCTCACGCCTCATGCCTCACCTATCCATTTCTCTCTCACTGTCTAGCTGGGTCTCTTTTCTTTTGCTCTCCAAGTTCTAGTTTTCATTGTCTCCTTCTTCTGGTCTATATCTGTGTCCTCTTCTCTGTTGTGTGTGTGTGTTTCTGCTCTTTTGATGGAGTCTCTCTCTCTCCCGATGGTGTATGCCTGGTTTGCTCTACTCTTCCGGTGGTGGGTTTCTCTCTCTTACAGTGGTGGATGCCTCCTTTTCTGGTTTGTATCGGTTTAACTCTCCCGATGATTGCTTTCCCACGTTTTGTTTCTGGTTTGTGCATTTAGCTCTCCTAGTGGTCTGGTTTTCATGTTGGCTCTTCCATCACCTTCCTTAGCCACCTCACCCTTTTGGTTTTTCTGGTTCATGTTCCTCAGCTACCTTTCGACCGTCACATATTTTCTCTCTTTTTCCCCTGTTTGTCGATGGTGGTCTTGTCGTGCTCATTTTTCCGTTTGCTATATTTGGTTGTTTGCTTTGTATTTTGCCATCCAAAACCTCTTCTTTTTGTCGTGTACTATTTTGTCAGGTAGGGTTCTTCTGTGTGCTCTCTTTTTGGTTGATGTTACATACTTGTGTTTTCTTGGCCGAATGCTCTCTTATGTTAGTCCTTCCTCTTGTGTTTTGTTGTGTATTCAATTGTGTTGGCCTTGTCCTAGTTTTGTCTTCCAATGTCTTTATAAACTCTCTTCCATGAAACCTTAATAGGGCTTATGTGGTGGATTTATGTTCTTGTCCTTACCCGGCAGATTTATTTTCTTGCCCCTCATATGGCTTTACTTTTACTTTCTTACCCTTCTATGTGGTTTTATTTTCTTACCCCTCCATATGACTTTACTTTTACTTTCTTGCCCTTCTATGTGGCTTTACTTTCTTGCACACTTAAACATAGTCGACAACAATTACAACCTATACAAGGCTGTAGGAACAACAGCATCAATGAAGCGCATCAATGAGTAAGATCACCATCAAGGAACAACCCCTCCACTAATTTTTTCGAAACACCATAAGATCTCATTGAAGTCTCTACCACAAAGCCATGGTACAGGTCAATCTTAAGCTCAAATGCAACCTAAAATTAAGACATCAATATGATGATCTAAAATAGGAACTTGTAGTAACTTGAATAAATGCATTCCAAAACAAAATCTATGAAATTTTATTCTCATCCATAATCATTTCTTGCACTTAAACCTAGCTAGAGACATGACATTTTTAGAATATCCAAATTAAAATTTCATCGATAATGCTCAAGGGTTTGAAAATTGTAAAACTTAATTGATGGTTAGGATTCTTGTCAAGGATATTATAAATAAACACATGCATTCATTGCATAAGCTTACAAGAAGATGCCTATAACTATTTGTTCAATTATTCAATCCATTTTCTAGAGGTCTTAAAGGCAACAATCAAATTCAAAAAGATAACATTAATTGCAAAGAATTTCAATAACTCTTGTAAAAATTCAAAAAGTCTATTAATGCGGTTTATTTTCAAATCAAAGAACATGCGTTAATGAGAATCTTTAAAAGATATTGTTTATGTGATGTGCATATGCGAAATGATACACATCATCTTCTTTTATTGCTCATTTTATGAAATATCTTTTCATCTTCTCTATATTAAGGTATATAAATAAATTGTTTATTAGGAATGTTAATGATGTTGAATCTTAATTTTCTTTAAGATGAATATTAATTTAAAATGTAAATAATAAAATAAAAATTTATTGTGAGAAATTGAAAGGTCAATTAACTCTTAACTTTCATTTTCAAAGCAGGGAGTCCCCTTTTTAATTACTATCAATCATATTTATTTAACCTTTATGTGAACTCTTTTTCTCTTAGCTTTGCCACCTACTTTTGGGTTTGAAATCACCTTCTTTAGACTTATTTGTGTTTTTATGCATTTGGTCACTTTGTTTTAGTATGAGATTTTGATGTCATAACTATTTTTACTTGGTAGGTAATCCATGTTTGGAGGAGAGAGAGATTTGAAGATATTGAACTACAATAGCTTGGAAAGACTTCTATACAAAAGTGTGGGACTTCTTGGATCCATATGGGGATCAAATTCAGGTTGTGGTAAATTTACATGTTCTTATTATAGGCATATTTCAAATTGAGAGAATAGTTTTGCATATGCGATCAAATTTTTGCAATTAAAAAAAAATTAATAGTAAAAGTTGAGATTTATAACAATTGTCTTATAAATTAGTCTCATATACTCATAAAAAGAATCACATCAAATTTTTGACGTGACAAGAAAAATAAAAATTAGTTATGATGACTACTCAAGTAATAATAATCTCTACAAGTATTTGCAAAGAGACATATTTGCATTTGTAACAACATAAATATTTTGATCACAAATAGTTCTATTTTATTATAGATGATTAATGTTAATTTAGATGTTAAAAATTTTAACATTTACAATGTAGCGTTTTCATTTTTAGACAACTTGACTAATCAAAAGTTTGCACTCTAAATTAGTTCCAAAAACAAAACAAACCCTATATTGGCCAATTTATGACTTTGCTTTGTATTTCCTTTCATCTTCATCTATAGCATACCTTAGAGTGCAGCAAAGTAACAAGTTGCATGTTCCTTTTGTTTTCATTTTCTCAATGGAAATCTCAATCTCGATACAAAGTTTTGCTTTTTGCTTCACTAAAGAGTAGAATATCCATGAATTCAATGAATTTTTGGCTCAACATCTCTACCATTTATTTAAAAGTAGAATTTTCCTCTTATAAGCTAACGAATTGTTCTTTGAGTTTTATGATCACCTCTTCTTTGTCTACTACCATGGTTGCTTTTGCCACCATTGGTACTTTATTCTTCTTTACCAAGTAATAATACTCCTTACCATAGATTAATGCTTTGATACCAAAATGTTAACGCCTCAACCAATTAGGTGGAACTTTAGGGTTAAGTTAGTAAAGGAAGATTAAAGAAACAATTAAGAAAAAAAGAGATTAGGATTACATAATCAAAGAGATCAAGAGAGATGAGAAAATATTTTAGAGAGAGGAGAGTGAAGAAGAATTTCATGGGTTGGATTTAGAAGGGAACTACGAGGCATGAGGATTTATATCGATTTATACATTGTTGGGATCTATAGGACTCAATATTATCCACGTAAAAGGACATATTGGCAACAAAAACATAATGATCCTAATTAACCTTGGAAGCACACATAGTTTTTTGAACTCATCCTTAACAAAGGAAATATCTTGTCCTTAAGTCCTAACAAACCCACTAGTAATCATTGTAGGGGATGGATGTAAGGTAACAAGGAGAAGGTTTATGATCTGGAATTTAGAATGTAGAGGAACATTTTTAAGAATGGCATTAGACTTATAAATTTGGAGTCCCTTAATGTGGTACTAGAGGTTGATTGGTTAGGTCAATTCAACCCTATACTCATGGATTTTAAACATTGCAAATTATTCTTTGTAAAAAAATGGAAAAAGAGTAAAAATTATGCAAATAGCATATAAGTAGGGGGTAACCCTTAAGATAATAAGATTTAACTGCAGAAGTTGGTAACGAAATAAAAGGATAAAAATTAGATACCTATGCTCCATCATTGTTAAGGATCCTGAGAATGGGAAAAGGTCTAAGTCTTAAGAGAAGAAAAAGATACTTGAATTGATACAAGTTTTGGATGCCCATAAGGATATGTTTAAAAAATCTACTAGCATGCTTATAAAGAGATACCTACCTGTTTAGATTGTTAAGGATATGTTGAAATTCTTGCTATAATAATCATTATACAGTTATATATAACAAAACAGGCTTACACAATGACTAGGGTTGGACTATAATATTTACTATAAGAAAGGATTGACAATAACATGGCTTGATGCCTTCTTCAAGCAAGCGAACTCAATGCAAGAGGAGTTAATTTATTTTGAGTTTTGAAATAGGCCTTATAACTAAGAAATTGATACCTTCTTTGAACCTTTTAACCTACTCTACAACACCTTTTACTCCATTAAATGGTAGTTTAAGGTATAAA
This sequence comes from Ceriops zippeliana, assembly GCA_037897445.1. Classification (NCBI taxonomy): domain Eukaryota; kingdom Viridiplantae; phylum Streptophyta; class Magnoliopsida; order Malpighiales; family Rhizophoraceae; genus Ceriops; species Ceriops zippeliana. Next base: position 4,409,630 of record JBAPLH010000155.1, read on the forward strand.
GGGAAAATTTATATTAGGAGCAAGGGTGAATTAAGGAAGTAAATGATTAACAAATTCCATAGTTCTAATTGGAGTGGCCACTCTAGTATCAAAACGACTTATCATCACCTTAAGCAATGCTTCCATTGGCCAGGTATGAAGAAAGAAGTATAAAAGGCTATCCAGAAATGTGAGATATGTTAAAAGTGTAAAAAAAATAACATCAAATAGCCTAAGTTCTTATAATCATTAGTTATTTCCACCTAGACTTGGAAGGATGTTAGTATGGAATTTGTTAAGGGGTTGAATAAGTCAAAAGGTAGGGAGGTTGTATGCCCCTAATGGTGGCCAAGGTGTTCCTAAAATAAAATTTTAAGATTTATAGCATGCCTAAGTCCATTGTTTCTGATAGGGACAAGATTTTCCTCAATTTTTTTTGGCAAGAAATTTTTAGGTTGCTAGGAATTGAATTACACATGAACCCTATCTATTATCCCCAATCAAATGGCCAAAGTGAGACATTTAGGCCACGCTTGGAATCCTATTTATATTGTATGATCTTCCATAAACTTAAATAGTGGCATAGGTGGCTTCATCTATCCTTTTGAAGAATGACATCCATCTAGGCTCTCTACAGATACCCTTTACCTTAATTAACAGAGTTAACTCCTTAAGAGTCTAAGGTTGTGACAATAGAATAATTAATTTAAGAGCAGCAGCTCATAAGTTGATATGAATTCTGATTATATGCAAATGGAACCCAACACCAATGTTAGTATAGGATCATTCTAACAAAGGTTAAGGGATTGGAGTTCTGACTCAATGATTATAAACAACCAAGAACTAGAATTATAGGATTCAGACATCACTCTTAACAATGACAATGTTAAAGAAGATAAATCTATTGAAGCAACACACTTAAATATGAAAGTTCAGAATTAGTTCTCAAAGAACTAGAGAAAAATGTTTATTCACTCATAAAATGAAGTTCTCCCCCCTCCAACCATTTTTTTCCCTTTTTATATGTTAAGCCCCAAAAATCCTAGCTGCTAAGGTGGGCTTATTAAGGAAATTTGTCTAACCTACTAAATAATAGCAAAACCCATGAAAATAACCCATTAAGATGCTGAAATTCGTCCAACTCACTACATAACAATATAACCCATTTAAATGCCGAAGCACAGGCTCCTAACTCTAACTTCCTTCCCCAGGTCATGGTTTTTATATCCCTCCATAGATGATACATTTGTTAGCCTTGGTAAAGCTTCAATCATCCTTAACTCATGCTTAACAATTTCTTGTTAGTAAATCTTATACAACAAGTTGTTAAGTGCTTCATTTATTTTCTTTGACCTTGGCTTTGTCATTGGTGGTCTAAGGTTTTGCAAAGCATTAACTCCCTTGTTGACTTGAACTGGTACAATATGGCTTCCATTAGTTGCCTTCCAAGATACATAACAAATGATCTTGATCCTTTACAAAATTCTTATTTCTCTAATATTGATCTTGATTTATCTTTGCCTAGTGCTATTTCATCTTTTTTGTAGGATTATAATGATGTATTCTCTGAAGGGATCCTAGATGACTTACCAACATGGAAAGGGATTGAACATCACATTGATCTTATTCTTAGAGCTCTCATTCTCAACATGCTAACATATAAAAGTAATCTTAAGGTGACAAAGGAGCTTTGGAGGCAAGTTTTGACTTGATGAAAAAGGGACATGTAAGGGAGAGCATGAGCCCATGTGCAATACCTTGTATTACTTGTGCCAAAGAAAGATAGATCTTAGAGGACATGTGTCGATTGCAAAGCTATCAACAAAATAACAATTAAGTATTGACATCATATACTTAGACTTGATGATATGCTTGATGAATTGAATGCTGCTTGTTACTTCTCTAAAATTGACTCTAAGAGTGGGTATCATCAAATTAGGATGAGACAAGGTGGCGAATGAAAAACTACATTCAAAACTAAACATGATTTGTATGAATAGTTAGTTATGCCCTTTGGTTTGATTAATGCACTTAGTACTTTTATGAAATTAATAAATCATGTTTTGAGACCTTTCTTAGGAAAGTTTGTTGTGCCTTATTTCGATGACATATTAGTATACAGTAGGAGTTTAAAAGTGTATGTAGAATATTTGCATTGTGTGCTTGATGTGTTAAGAAAAGAGAAATTGTATACTAATTTGAAGAAATGTGATTTTTGTAAGGATCATGTCATTTTCTTGGGTTATGTCATGTCTACTCACGACATAGAGGTTGATAAGAAGATTAAAACCATTCAAAAATGGCCTATACTTAAGAGTGTGGGTGATGTGAGAAGTTTTCATGGTTTGGTTAGTTTTTATTGGAGGTTCATTAAGAATTTTAGTACCATAGTTTCACCATTGACTAAGGTGATTAAACAATGTGTGAGTTTCAAGTGGGTTAAGGAACAATAAGATGCCTTTGATTTGCTTAATCTGAGTTGTGTAATGTACCACTTCTAACTTTGATTGATTTTTCTAAGATCATTGAAATTGAATGTGATGCATTGGACATTCGAATTGGGAGAGTTCTCATGTAAGAGAAATGACCTATTGCATTCTTTAATGAGAAGTTGAGTGGGACAACATTGATTTTTTTAAGTTATGATAAAGAAATGTATGCACTTATTAGGACTTTAGGAGTCTTTAAAACACTTAAAGGATCAAGACAAGTTGAATAAGAGACATGTAAAATGGGTTGAGTTTATTAAAACTTTTCCTTGTGTAATTCAATACAAATTAGGTAATGAAAATGTTGTTGCTAACACATTTTCATGTAAGTACACATTGATTAGCACTTTGAGCATTAATTTGTTGGAGTTGAGCACATTATTGACTTGTATGCTAATAATGCTGACTTTGGTAACATGTATGCTGCATATGAGAAAGCTACTTTTGTTAATTTTATAGGCATGAGGGCTATTTGTTTAAAGTAAATAACCTTTGTACCTCAAGGGTTTAGAAGAGCACTACTTATGAGAGAAGCTTATAAGGGTGGTTTAATGGGACACTTTGGCATTCAAAAAACTTTTGATGTTTTAAATGAGCATTTCTTTTAGCCATATATGAAAAGATATGTTGAAAGAATTTGTGCCAAGTGTATTACCTGTAGACAAGGCAAATCTAAGGTTTTGCCCCATAGTAAGTATATGTCCTTGGAAATTCCTTATAAATCTTGGACTAACATTTCTATAGATTTTATTCTTAGATTACCTAGGTCCAAGAAGGACTAAGATTGTATTCTTCTTGTAGTTGATAGGTTTTCAAAGATGTAGAATCTCATTGCCTGCATCAAAATGAATGATGTCATACACATTGTAGACAGGTTTAGAGAGATTGTTCATCTACATAGAGTGCTAAAGAATATTGTGTTAGACCATAATGTAAACTTTTTGAACCATTTTTGGAAGACATTATGGGGTATGCTTAGAAAAAAGTTGTTTTCTACAACTTGTCATCCGTAAATAGATGGACAAATTGAAGTAGTAAATCAAACTTTTGGTACATTGTTGCATGTTGTTATTGGTAAGGATTCTAGAACTTGGGAAGAATGTTTGCCTTTTATGGAGTTTGCCTACAATTGTGTTATTCATAATACTATAGGTTATTCTCCTTTCGAACTTGTTTATGGTTTTAATCTATTATCTCCTTTGGATGGAAAAAAGAAGATTGAAGTGGTTAGGCAACTTCATGAGAAAGCTAGGCTTAACATTGAGAGAAAAATCAAACAGTATGAAATACAAGCTAACAAAGGTTGTAAGCATATCACTTTTGAACCTGGTGATTGGGTTTAGGTACACTTGTAGAATGACAGATTCCTATGCAAAGGAAATCAACTTTGCAACCAAGGGGAGATGGTCCTTTTCAAGTGGTGGCAAGAATCAATGATAATGTATATAAACTTGACTTACCAGGTGAGTATAATAAAAATGTAACATTTAATGTTTCTAACCTTCCTCTTTTTGTTTTTTAAGGACTTAATCAAACATTATTCGTTATAACAAGGATGTCATTATAACTTTGGCATTATGAATTGATTAACTTCCATCAAACAAAGCAATGATTGATATTAAATAGCTTTCCTTCCTAGGTTTAAATGGTTTCATTTTTAAAGGATTAGCTTGTAACTTTTTTTTCTTACTAATAAGATATTTCCTTTTCATTGTAAAGATATTCATAGAAATTCATTATGAAATTAACTTTGATGTCTTCATTAAACATTTAAATTCATTATGCAAGTATGTCATTACAACTTTGACACTTTAAATTTATTAAATTTCATTAGGCAATCATGTTGTTAATCTTAATTAGCTTTTCTTTCCATGATTGAATAACAATTGTTGGATGATGAAATCATAACATCATTTTCTTAATAACAAGATTCATTATATGTTGCAAACAATCATTCAAGCAAAATGGCCATGAAATAACTTTTGTTTCAACAACAAATATTATATTCATTGCAACAATTACCCTAAGCTACTAGCTTTGACACTTTGAATCCATTGAAATCCATCAACAAAGGACTGATTGATCCTGATAGATTTTCTTCTAGGTTTCAATGGTTCAATTCCTAATGGATGACCCTATAACTGTGTTACCTACTAACAAGACTTTCCCTTTAATTGCAAGAATTGATTCAAAAAAAATGGCCATGAAAATAACTTTGCATCTATACTAAATATCATATACATTGTAAAATGTACATCATTAGAACTTTAGTACTCTAAATTTTTTGAATTCTAACAAATAAAGGAGTTAGTAATTTTAATTAGCTATTCTAACAAAGTTTTGATTGGTTTAACTTTCAAAAGGTGAGTCTATAACTCATTTCTTATTAACAAGACTTCTCTTTTTGTTGTAACAAGTTATTCATACTAAATGACTATAAAAATTACTTTTATATCCATTCTAAACATTATATTCATTGTGACAAAGTATTAATTGTAGGAAAACGTGATTAGTGGCTTATGTTGTGCATAGTTAGCTATTTTTAGAATATATCTTTAGGAATAAACTAATTTAGGTAGGTTTTTTAAGGTCCCATAAGTTATGGGATTTGATGTATTTTTACCTTTTATTACTTTCCTTTTTTACTAGGTCTAGCATCTATAAAGCTATTGTCTAATGTATTATTTAGAATGAGAAGGATTATTACTCTTTCAATCTCCAACATTTACTCTTTCAATCTCCAACATGGTATCAGAGCCTTTGTTCTTCTTAGTCTTCTTCCTTCTATTTTCTTTTCTTTTCTTTGTCATCAAAACAGATTGCTAGCCTTTATTGCTGGTGATCCCTACTTCACGTGGAAGGCCTTAATTGCCTAGAATTGTTATTTTTTTCATAAAAGATGTCTGAAGTTGCAGGGACAGGATCACTTATCAACAACCTTGAAACACCCTCAGGTACCTGTTCTTTGGCATATTCAGGTGAGTTTCCATTCTCCATTGGGTTAAATGTTTCGGGTACAACCTTTGCCAACTCCTGGGTCATGGACTCAGGAGCTACTGACCATATGACTCACTTACCAAATATTTTTTCCACGTATTCCCCGTGTCCAAGCAGTAGGAAAATAGCCACAGCAGACGGTTCGGTGACCACTGTAGCCGGTGTAGGGAATGTTAAAATAGGTCCATCACTGGTCCTAAAAAATGTCCTCCATGTCCCTAAACTGTCCACAAATTTGATTTCTATACAAAAACTTACTCAAGATTTATACTGCAATGTGGTTTTTCATCACGACTATTGTGAATTTCAGGACAAGGATTCGGGGAAGATGATTGGACATGCTAAAGAACGGTATGGTCTTTACTACCTTGAAACACCAAGTCAGTTAAACATTACTAAGGGCAGATTATCCCATTCTTTTATGTCAGAAAATCTTTCATACAATAAAGAGAAAGTTTGGCTCCATCATCGCCGACTTGGACATCCATCTTTTAGAATTAATGAAATTCTGTTTCCTTCTTTGTTTAAAAATCTAAATGTTGAAACCTTTCATTGTGAGGTATGTGAACTTGCTAAACATAAGCGTATACCAATTCCAGCCAGTAACAAAAAGAGTTCTGTTCCTTTCTATCTTGTTCATAGTGATATTTGGGGTCCTACGTCTATTCCTAATATTTCTGGAGCAAGATGGTTTGTTTCATTTATTGATGATTGTACTCGTATTGCCTGGATTTTTCTACTCAAGCATAAATCAGATGTTATTACTGTTCTCCCAAATTTTTTCTCCATGGTCAAAAATCAATTTGGAATCAATATCAAAAGGTTTAGGTCAGATAATGCTAGGGAATATTTCAATCAAACCCTAACTCCATATTTTCAAAAGGAAGGTATAGTACATGAATCATCTTGTGTCAATACCCCACAACAAAATGGAGTAGCGGAAAGGAAAAATGGTCACCTTCTTGAAAAAACTCGAGCCTTTATGTTCCAAAACAATGTGCCTAAAAATTTTTGGGGGGAAGCAGTTCTCACTGCTGCCCATCTCATAAATCGTTTGCCATCTAGAGTTTTGGGATTCAAAAGTCCTATGGAAATACTCTCCACATTCTACCCTGACCTACAAACTACAAATAACCTTGTTCCTAGAATATTTGGGTGTGTATCATTTGTTCATGTTCACTGTCCAACTAAAGGGAAATTAGATCCAAGGGCAATAAAATGTGTCTTTGTGGGGTATTCCTCAACTCAAAAGGGGTATAAGTGCTACCATCCTCCATCAAGGAAGTTCTATGTCTCAATAGATGTCACTTTCAATGAACATGAGTCTTACTTCACCCATCCTTATTTTCAGGGGGAGAATTTAACAATAGAAAATAAGGATGAGGATGTTTTACTTGATCTATCACCACTATCCATGTGTAAACCATCCAGTTCATCTTGTCCCATTATACCAAAACCGTGTGCCTGAAAATCTTCCTAAACACATAGTTGAAAATGAACCAAACCATATGTCTGAAAATCCTCAAGAAAAACCAGATTCTGCACCTGAGAATGTAAGTTTTGGCAAGGGCAAGGTGTTCACAAGGAAGAAGATGATCGTTCCTGAATTTATGCAGGTCCAAGAGTCCAACCCAAGTCCTGAGAATGAGGTAACAATATCTAATCCTACATTGCAAAATGAAACTGAATTTCATATGAGTAAGGATGACCAGGATCTTCCCATTGCTATTAGGAAAGCAACAAGGGAGTGCACAAAACAACCTAATCCTACATTGCAAAATGAAACTGAATTTCATATGAGTAGTAGTAATGACCAGGATCTTCCCATTGCTATTAGGAAAGCAACAAGAGAGTGCACAAAACAACCTTTATATCCTCTTGCACACTTTATGTCTTTTAAGAAATTTTCACCATCTCATCGATCCTTCCTTGTTAGCTTAAACACCATTACCATTCCTACCACCTTATCCGAGGCGTTGTCCAACGAGAAATGGAAACAAGCTATGAATGTGGAAATGGAGGCACTTGAGAAAAATAAAACCTGGGAGTTGGTAAAGTTACCAGTGGGAAAGAAGCCTGTAGGGTGTAAATGGGTGTATACAATAAAGTATAGAGTAGATGGATCAATAGAAAGATACAAAGCAAGGTTAGTAGCCAAAGGATATACTCAAAGCTATGGAATTGATTATCTGGAAACTTTTGCACCAGTTGCAAAAATGAATACTGTTAGAGTTTTATTGTCGTTGGCAGCTAACTATGGTTGGGAATTACAGCAGTTCGATGTAAAAAATGCATTCTTGCATGGAGAACTAGAGGAAGAAATTTATATGGAGGTCCCACCAGGTTATAAGAAGAACTTGGATTCTCAAACTGTGTGTAAATTAAAGAAAGCCTTATATGGTCTAAAACAATCACCACGAGCATGGTTCGGACGATTTGCTAGAGTTATGATAGCTATGGGATACAAACAAAGCCGAGGGGATCATACATTGTTCATTAAACACTCATGGTCAGGGGGAGTCACAGCTCTCTTGGTTTATGTTGATGACATAATAGTGACAGGAGATGATGACAAAGAAAAACAAATCTTGAGTCATTGTTTGGGCAAGGAATTTGAGATCAAGGTGTTAGGAAGGCTCAAATATTTTCTTGGGATTGAGGTTGCTCACTCTAAGCAAGGCATTTTTATCTCCCAACAAAAGTATGTCACGGATCTCCTAAAGGAAACAGGCATGACAACATGCAAACCAGCAAGTACTCCAATAGATCAGAATGTCAAACTTGGAAAAGCAGAGGAGGATGTTGCGGTAGACAAGGCAACATATCAACGCCTTGTAGGAAGACTTATTTATTTGTCTCACACACGACCAGATATAACATATGCAGTTAGTGTGATTAGCCAATTCATGCATAACCCAAAGGAAGTTCATCTACAAGCAGCTTACCGAGTATTACAGTACCTTAAGGGAGTACTAGGAAAAGGTATTTTATTCAAAAGGAATGGAGGTTTAGTACTTGAGACATACACAGATGCTGATTATGCTGGGTCAATTGTTGACAGAAAGTCAACCACTGGATATTGCACCTTTCTTGGTGGAAACCTTGTGACATGGAGGAGTAAAAAACAGAATGTAGTGGCCAGGTCTAGTGTAGAAGCAGAATTTCGAGCAATGGCTCAAGGTGTGTGTGAAGTACTTTGGTTAAAAATCATTCTAGAAGACTTGAGGATTAAATGGGATGGCTCAATAAGACTCTATTGTGACAACAAGTCTGCAATCAGCATAGCTCACAACCCAGTACAACATGATCGAACAAAGCACATTGAAGTCGACAGACACTTTATCAAAGAACACATGGAGAGCGGGTTGATTTGTACCCCTTACATGCCTACACACAGCCAGCTTGCGGATGTACTCACCAAAGGGTTAACCAGTTCGGTGTTTCAAAATATAATATCCAAGCTGGGAATGGAAAATGCCTATTCACCAGCTTGAGGGGGAGTGTAGGAAAACGTGATTAGTGGCTTATGTTGTGCAAAGTTAGCTATTTTTAGAATATATCTTTAGGAATAAACTAATTTAGGTAGTTTTTTAAGGTCCCATAAGTTATGGGATTTGATGTATTTTTACCTTTTATTACTTTCCTTTTTTACTAGGTCTAGCATCTATAAAGCTATTGTCTAATGTATTATTCAGAATGAGAAGGATTATTACTCTTTCAATCTCCAACATTTACTCTTTCAATCTCCAACATTAATGTGTACTTATCAAAATGAATATAATAAGTGGTGCATATAAAAAAGTTAATTTCATTATTATTTTATATGAATGACTCCTTACAATGGAAGGAGAAATTTTGTTAGTAGGTAATGAAGTCATAGGGTCATCCTTTAAAAATTGAGTCATTCAAACTTCGGGAGAAAAGTTAATAGAGTTCAAGGATTTCTTTGTTTGATGAAATTTAATGAATTCTCAATATCAAAATTATAATGGCATAATTGTTAAAATAAATATGGTGTTTGGTGTAGGCATGAAAGTTGTACCCCTTGCAATGAATGAACAAGTCTTGTTAGTAGGTCATAAAGTTATGAAATCATCCCTTAACAATTGAACTATTAAACCCATAAAGAAAAGCTAATTAAGGTCAAAGACTTTTTTGTTAGATAAAATTCAATGGATTCAGAATGTTAAAGTTGTAATAACAAGATTGATGTTATGAATGTAAACCTTGGTATAAACGTAAAAGTTATTTCATGATCATTTTGTGTGGATGACCCCTTTAAATGAAATGAGAAGTCATACAATCAAGAAATGAAATTATGAGCTCATCCTTTGGAAATTAAACCATATAAACCCAACAGGACTAGCTAATAAAGATCAATTACTCATTTGCCTGATGAAATTCAATGAATTCAAAATGTCAAAGTTGTGATGACATACTTATGACAATAAATATAATGTTTGGTGAAAAAATAAAAATTAATTTCATGATTATTTTATATGAATGACTCATTACAATAAAAGAAGAACTCCTATTGGTAAGTAATGAAGTTATGGGCTTATCCTTCAAGAATTAAACAATTCCAACCTAGCAAGAAAAGCTAATTAAGTTCAAGGACTTTCTTGTTTGATGTTATTCAATGGATTCAAAGTACCAAAGTTTCAATGGTGTGATCATTTTAATGAATATCAATAAGAGAGTTATTTTTATGGTTATTTTGTATGAATAACTCCTCATATTAAAAGGAGAAAGTCTTATTAGCACGTAATGGAGTTACAAGCTCATTGTTTTGAAATTGATTAATTCAAGCCTAGAAAGAAAAGCTAATCAAGTTTAATGATTTGTCTTATGACAATAAATGGATTTAGATTATCAAAATTGTAATGATGTGATTGTCATAATGAAATAATACTTGACATAAATGTAAAAGTTTTGTTGATAGTTATTTGTATGAATGACGCCTTGTAATAAAGGAGAAATTATGCACCCATTATTTAAGAATTGAACCATTTGAACCTAGTAGGACAAGTTAATAAAGACTGATGACTCCTTTTCTATTTGTTAGAATTAATGAAATCAAAGTGTCAAAGTTTTAATAATGTGACATAAATATAATGTTTGTTATAGCCACAGAAGTTAATTTCATAATTATTTTGTATAAATAGTACTTGCAATGAAAACATAAGTCTTGTTAGTAGAAAATGAAGTTATAGGCTTATTCTTTAATGGTTTGAATAATTCAAACCTTGAAAGAAATGTTAATTAAGATTAATAACTACTTTATTTAGTATAATTTAATAGATTTTAAGTGTCAAAGTTGTAATGTCATGTTAAAAATGTATAAAAGAAAAGTTTTCTTAATACCAAAAAAAAAAATAGTGTTCCTATTGCCTCTTCTAAAAGGAAGAACTAAAGAAGTTAAAAGGGGGATAAAAGAAAAGATGGAAAAATGAAAAGTAAATCTACAAAGAAATATAAGTCATTAACAAGTGCCAAGGTAAAATGGTTAAGGCCTAAATTTGGCCAATCATATTATTCAATAAACATATAAATAAATATGGAGTTTTTAGCACACATTTCTATATTTATAGTCATTTTATTTTTATACTAATAATTGCAAAAAATATATCAATTATTAAAATTATCTTTGAATCACCTAAACCTTATTATTTATTTTTGTTTTAAGCTCCATTGTTTACTATTGCTATCATAATTTTTATTCTCTTTTTAATTGTTACATACCATTATCATAAATATGGGAGTTCTAGGAATATGATCAATGTGATGTTCAATCACTCTCTTTGGTGGTAAGCTAGTTGGGATTTCCTCAAGAAATACATCATTATAATCCTACAATAGTGATGAAATAGCACTAAGCAAAGATAAATCAAGATCAATGTTAGAGAAATAAAAATTCTTGTAAAAGATCAATATCATTTGTTACTTAACTTAGAATGCGACCTTAACATCTACTCCTTTTGCAAATACACTCACTTGTTTTCTTTTATCTTCACTTTCTTTTCTCTATACTCTTTCTTTCTTTTCGCACCTTCTCTTTTGCCCACTTTCATGAAGTCTCACTTGGTCTTCATACATCTATTTTGGAGTTAATGAAACAAGTGTGAATGGTTTTCCATTCATGGTGAAAGAATAACGGTTCTTGTAAAACTTTCTATCAGATTGCCAAGGACAACTTGATAATGAATGCCCTGCCCTCATAGGTATAACATCACAAAATACCTCGTCCTTATATCTACCAATGGAAAATGGAACCATAACTTGTTTAGTCACTCTCACCACTTTACTATAATTCAACCACTGCAAGTTATGGCCTAAGATGTTTTGTTATAGGTAGACTAACTTTGTGATATCTACATTGGTATAACTCCCCCTATCTATAATGAAGTTACAATTTCTATCTTTCACTAAACACCTAATATGAAAGATATTTTCCCTTTACATCTTAATATTATCTCTCTCCTTTACTTGTACACTAAGAGCTCTCCTTACCACTAATAGTTTCCCATCATGTTCTCAGTATTCTAGTTCCTTATTAACATCACTAGTATCTATTAATAGTGGCAAATGAGCCTCATCACTAAATTCACTGTTAATCTCATATTCATCATCCTCCCTAAGGATGATAAACCTTTTACTAGGAAATTGCAACTCTACATGACCTCTACCCAAATACTTAAAACACTTGATGTCTCTTGTTTTTCCTTGGGTGTCCTCATGTTTTTCTTCAAATTTTCCCTTTTCAAGTCTACCCCCATTAGTCTTAGGTCTATGTGAATTGGCATGTCTCTAGTTTTTCCTTGGGTGCCCTCAAGTAAAAACCAATTCACATAGACCTAAGACTAATGGGGGCAACCTTGAAAAGGGCAAATTTGAGAAAAAACTTGAGGACACCCAAGGAAAAACTAGATACATCAAGTGTTTTAAGTATTTGGGTAGAGGTCATGTAATGGTGAATGCCCTAATAAAAGGTTTATGATCCTTAGGGAGGAACTAAAATACCAAGAACATGGTGGGAAACTTTTAGTGGTAAGGAAAGCTCTTAATGTACAAGCTAAAGAGAGATAATATTGAGATATAGAGGGAAAATATCTTTCATATTAGGTTTTTGGTGAAAGATAGAAATTGTAACTTGATTATAGATAGGGGAAGTTGTACCAATGTAGCTATCACAGAGTTAGTCTACTTATAACAAAATATCTTAAGCCATATAACTTGTAGTAGTTGAATGACAGTGAAGTGGTAAGAGTGACTAAACAAGTTGTGGTTCCATTTTCCATTGGTAGATATAATAATGGCAATGTGTACCATGTCCTCAAGCTTTACATAGTGTTGTAATTTTGCCATATTAGCTATGCTTCTATCCAACCCTTAGAGGAACCTAGCCATGGTTGCCTCCCTCTCCACCATTACATTTGCCCTAACCATAGCAATCTCTATCTCCTTATGCTACTTTTCCACATTCTTGGAACCTTGCATAAGGCTTTACAACTTGTTATACAAATCCTTATAATAAGAACTAGGAATAAATCTCCTTCTCATCACAATCTTTAACTTATTCCAAGTTTTTATTAGTCTTTCAAAATTCCTCCTTCTCGTAGTAATTTGTTGGTCCCACCACACTACTATATAATCAGTAAATTCAGTTGAAGCTATCTTAACCTTCTTCTCCTTAGAGAAGTGATCACAATCAAATAGTAACTCTACCTTTCTTTCCTAGTCTAAGTACACATCTAGGTTAGCTTTTCCTTAGAAAGATGGAATCTTCACAAAAGTACAAGTAGTTGTTGCCATGTGATCATAGTGCTCTTCTTAACCTTATTTTTCCCAGCAAACACACTCACTTTCTTTCTTTTCTCTCCCTTTTATATACTTTTCTCTCTAATGTTTCTCTCTACCTTACTCCTTTCACTTGAATTCTTCCCCTCAACCTTACTTTCTCTCCTTTCCTTAGACCTCTCACTCTCTTTCTTTTTCTTTTCCCCTTGTTCTCTTATTTGTGCTTCTCTCATTTTACACTCTCTTGTTATCTTAATCTGATCTTCATATGCTTAAATAGGTTTGAAAGGACTTAATACAACTATTTGATTATTAATTACAAAGGAGTATCTGTTCTTGTGGCCATTATGAGTAACCTTTTTATCAAATTGCCATGGTCACTTAAGAAGTATATGACCAGCATGCATTGGTACTACATCATAAATAACCTTATCCTTGTAATTACCAATAGAAAAGACAACTAAAACTTATTTGGTTACTTTATTTTCTCCATAATCATTCAATCATTGCAACTTATAAGGCTTAGAATGCTTAAAGGTATCCATATTCAACTTCTTTACCAATAAAGTATTAGCAACATTAGTACATCTTCCATTATCGATAATCATGCTACATACCTTGTCTTTAATATAACATCTTATATAAAAAATGTACTCACATTGCTTTTTATCAGTACCATCTTTAGGTTGAATACTTAGTGCACACCTTGCAACTAGCATATCTCCACAAACAGGTTCTTCAACATCAACATCAAAACAATCCTCCTATGGTGGTATGTCATTATCACTTGAACTAATGCTTTCTATGTCACCATTCTCCAACATGATCATAGCTCTTTTATTTGGACATTGAGAAGCAATATGTCCATGTTCTTGACACCTAAAGCATATAATATCACGAGATTTAGAAGATTTCATTTCAATTTTACTTTAGAAACACCAATTGATTCCTTTGGCCTCGCATCTTCTTTTGGCTTTGAGGCTGCTTTGGCATCTTTCCAAGTTGCCTTTGATGTAGAACTTGAAGCTGATCCAAATTTGGATCATTTGGACTTGATTTGCTTCTCTACCTTGATAGCCTTATGCAACAGCTCCTCTATCTCCAAATAGTATTGCAAATCTACTACATCTACAATTTCCTTGTTTATACCACTAATAAACCTTGCCATGGTAACCTTTTGGTCTTCCTCTACATTAGCTATAATCTTGACTATTTTCAGCTCCTTATAATAGTGCTCCACAGTCATAGACCCTTACACTAGCCCCTGCAACTTTCTATGGTAGTGGTTAAGTATAAATCTCTTGCACATTATCGATTTCATCATTTCCCATTATTGAATTAGCCTCTCATCATTCTCCTACTTATCACCAATTTGTCCCATCAAATACTTACATAATTAGTGAATTATACATCTACCAATTTTACTTTCTTCCCTTTTAAATAATTATGGCAATCAAATACATGCTTAATCTTTCTTTCTTACTCTAAATAATATTTAGGATCATTATTCTCATAAAATGTTGGAATCTTCACCTTTATGCTACCCAAATTGCTCTCTCTTTTGGAAATAGCCTTCCTACCTTTTCTTCAGCGCGATTCTTCATAGTCTGAATCTTCCTTACCTTCTTCCTCAATTACACATCTTTTAGATGATTTGGATTTGCTAGGTGATTATAACTCATCTAGCCTTCCATTTATCATCTTAAATTGCCTAGTGATAGCCTTCATCCAAATCTCCACATCTATATCATGCACTTCTCTTTCACTACTCATGTTTATAACTCATCCAGTCTCTCAAAAATCATATTGTTATCACTTGTGTTTCACTCTATGTTGGCTTTTCACAATGATAATCTCACTACTCCTACCTTTTTCCACTCAAGTTAGGCCCCCTTTATGTTTTTGAAAGACTTAAGATCAACCAATCACAAGGAGCAATTTGTTAAAGGATGGCAAATCTTAAAATTAGAACTTTTAAAACAAATTCAAGATATCCTTTTTAAACTTAAAAGAAAAAAAAAAATCAGATTTGTAACCTTATAAGCGTACACAATAGGTTGCAAGAATAAATATGCACTACTACTTGAACACAACTTCTTCATCTTCCTTTATTTTTCTTTTTTTTTTTTTTTTTGCTTTTTTTATCAAAATACCCATAAAATTAACACAATTTCAAGAGTAATAAGCTAATTATAACAAACCAGAAGAACTAAGTAGAGAAACACAACAGAATCAATACAACACAAAGGAAAGTACTAAACAAAAATGGAAAAGTGATACATAACTTATTTCTAGAACCAAAGCTCTAATACCAATTAATAAAGAACCCGCTAGGCAACCTGCCCTAGAAACCCTTGAATCAATTTGTTATGCACACCCCAAAAAGTTAGGAAACAAGTTAGGTTGATCAAATCAAAACCCTAAGGAAACTAAGCCCTAAAAGCTCCAATCTTAAGACACCACGAAGGTTGATCACTCGTTTGATAAGTCAAGACAATGTATTCTTTCAAGAACCTAAGAAAGCAAAGAAAAACTTATTGAAAAATATCTCAATCTTATTGATTCTATTTTACATAGTTGTAGCCTTCATATAGGTATGTAACTATTACAATCCTATAAGTAAACGGTGTTTCCTAACATGCCTATATAAGAAAAACCTTAATTATAGGAGATCCCTTCACTTAGGAAATACAAATCTACCTTGATTAAGAATCCAAAGAAATACAAATATGCCTTGATTAGGAATCCTTAGAATAGACTATAACTAATGATAACTAAGCATAAAAGTCAAAGTAAAAATCCTAATTAATGTATCAAAACTCAGCTTAACCTACAAGCCTAAATATACCTAAGAAGTTAAGTTTATTCTACATATAATTCAAGCTTAACTTAAAATCTAGTAATTCAAAACAAAATCAGGTCCATTAATACAACTTAGCATGCTAATTGAGCCTTTCCTTAACTTAGTCATGCAGCTTGGACTTATATCATGAGCTCCAAGTTTTGTTCTTCAAGTTCTAAGCCTTGTCCATTATCTTGCACATAAAGATAAGTGATTATCCTTGGTGTAACATTGAAAAATTTTAGAATAACCTTAGAATCTTTTGGAGCACCCTTTTTGTCATATAGCTTCATTATTAAGCCTTGTAAAGCCTCTTTCATGTCCTTGCCCTAGTCATTAGACCACCGATTCCTTGCAAATGACCTAGGGAATACTTGATTTGTTACACTTGAATAACACCTTGTTCTTCATTAGGATGTGTTGGTGTAAAAGGGATTTGTAAGAAAGAGTCTTAGCCTATGCTCGGTCCCTGTCATCTTAGTCCCAAAGAAAGATGGAACATGGCGCATATATGGTGATTGCCGAGCCATCATTCAGATTATTATAAAGTATAAACATCTTATCCTTAGATTAGATGATATGCTTGATGAGTTGCATGGTTTGTGTGTGTCTTCAAAAATATATTTAAAGATTGACTACTATCAAATTCTAATGAAAGAGGGAGATGAATGGAAAACAAAATTTAAAACTGAATATAGATTGTATGAATGGTTAGTAATGCTTTTTGGATTAACTAATACACCTAGTAAATTTATGAGGTTAATGAATCATGTCTTGTATAATTCATAGGGAAATTTATAGTAGTTTACTTTGATGATATTGTAGTTTATAGTTAGAATTTGGATGAACATGTAAAACACTTGCATGTTGCATTTTGTGTGTTGAGAGAATCAACTCTATGCTAATCTCGAAAAGTGTACATTTTGCATGGAATCCATTGTATTTCTTGGCTATATTGTTAGTTCATAAGGTATTAGTGTAGATGGGGAGTAGATAAAGGCAATAAGGGACTGGCCTACACCTAGGAACATGAATGAGGCAAGAAGCTTTTATTGAAAGTTTGTTAAGGATTTTAGTTTAATTACTCACCTTTAAATGAACTTGTTAAAAAGAATGTTGTTGTCAAGTGAGATGATGTGCATGATCAGGTTTTCAACACTATGAAAGAAAAGCTTACTAATGCACCTTTGTCATGCTTGCCTAACTTTGATAAAGTTTTTGAGGTAGAATGTGATGCATTTGGAATAGGAATAGGGGGCTGTCTTGATGTAATATTGTAAACCGGTTGCTTTTTTTAGTGAAAAGCTAAGTGCGGCAGCTTTAAATTATCTTTCTTATGACAAGGAACTTTATGCATTGGTAAAAACTCTTCAAACATGGCAACATTATTTGTGGCTAAGGGAATTCATAATTAATTTTGATCATAATAGCTTAAAGTTCTTGAAATCCCAAGTTAAGTTTAATAAAAGACATGCTAAGTGGCTAAGAGGAAAACGTTGGTGTTGATGCATTGTCTAGGAGGTACACATTACTCACTTCTTTGCAAACTAAGTTACTTGGTTTTCAATTGTTTAAGGGCTTGTATACTAATGATTTTGATTTTGGCTAAGTATAGAATGCATGTGATAAGTGTGCATTTGGTGATTTTTACAAATATGAAGCGTTTTTGTTTAAGAAGGATAAATTATGTGTGCCTATTTATTCTATTTGTAAGTTGCTTATTAGGGAAACACATAGGGGTGGTTTGATGAGGCACTTTGGTGTGCAAAAGACTCTAGATATATTGTACAAACATTTTTATTAGCCTAATATGAAACATGATGTGCATTTCATTTGTGATAAGTGCATTACGTGTAGGCAAGCAAAGGCTAAAGTTAAACCACATGGCTTGTATACCTTTACTTGTGCTTAACCAACCTTGGATTGATATTTTTATGGACTTTATCTTAGGATTACCAGGGTCTCAAAGTGGTAAAGACAGCATATTTGCTGTTGTTGATAGATATAGCAATATGGCTCATTTTGTTGCTTGTTCTAAAACCAATGATGCAACCCTATTGCTGAGTTATTCGTTAAGGAAGTGGCACATCTGCATGGATTGCTAAGAACTATTATTAGTAATAGGGATGTTAAGTTCTTAAGTCATTTTTGGCTTATTTTATTGAATAAATTGGGAACTAAACTCTTATTTTATACTGTTGCACATCCTTAAACAGATGAACAAACTAAAGTAGTTAATAGGAAACTCACTACTTTTGTTACGTATTATCATTCAAAAGAACTTAAGGTAATGGGAACAATGTTTGCCATATGTTGAGTTTGCTTATAACAAATCTATTTATTCTACTACTTCCTTATCACCTTTTGAAGTTACTTATGGTTTTAATGCTTTAACTCCTTTAGAGATTTTATCTTTGCTTACTAAAGAACATGCCAACATTGATGGTAAGAAAGGGCAGAATTTATGAAGGATTTATATGCCAAGGTTTGGGCTAACATTGAAAGGAAGAATGAGCAATATGGAAATGATAAAGAAACCATTAGGCGACCTACCTTAGGACCTTAGAATCAATTTGTCTTGCATATCTTAGAAAGCTAGAAAACAAGTGGGGATGATCAAATCAAAACTCTAAGGAAAATAAGTCCTAAAAGCCCCAATCTCAAGACACCACAAAGGTTGATCACTTCATTCATAAGTCAAGACAATGTATTCTTCCAAGATTATAAGAAAACAATGCAAAGCTTGCTGAAAAATACCTCAATCTTATTGATTCTATTTTTACATAGTTATAGCCTTTATATAGGCATGTAAATATTACAATTCTATAAAAAAAAAATGTATTTCTTAACATGCCTATATAGGAAAAACCTTAATTACAAGAGATCCATTTAATTAAGGAATACAAATTTACCTTGATTAGGAATCCTAAGAAATACAAATTTGCCTTAATTAAGAATCCTTAAAACACATTACAACTAATGATAACTAGGCATAAAAGTTAGAGTAAAAACCCTAACTAATGTATTAAGTCTCAGTTAAGCCTACAAGCCCAAATAAACTCAAGAGGTTAAGCCTTTTTTTTATAGTAATTCAACTTTAACTTTAAATCCAACAACTCAAAACAAAATCAGGCCTTTTCATACAACCTAGCATGCAAATCAAGTCTTTCCTTAATTTAGTCATGCAACTTGTAACTTATGTCATGGGCTCCAAGTTTTGTTCTTTAAGTTCTAAGTCTTGTCCATCATCTTGCACATAAAGATAAGTGATTATCCTTGGTGTAGTATTGAAAACTTTTAGAACAGCCTTGGAATTTTTTAGAGCACCATCTTTGTCATGTAGCTCCATGATTAAGCCTTGTAAAGCCTCTTTCATCCTCTTTGTCCTTGGACCACCAATTTTTTACAAAGGATTTAAGGAATACTTGCTTTCTTGCACTTAAATAGTACCTTGTTCTCCATCAGGCAAGCAACATATGGGGCAGGTGAAGGTTGTCTTTGGACTTAGTGATTGTTTGTGGGTGCATATGAGCTAGGAATGATTTCCCCCACAAAGAAAGTCCAAATTGCAGTTTTAAGGAGATGGACCTTTACATGTCTTGGAGAGGATTAATGACAATGCTTAGAAGCTAAATTTACCAAGCAACTATAGTAATGTTAGTGCAACTTTTGATGTTGCTAACTTATCTTTATTTGATGTAGGTGATTTAAAGATGAATCCTTTCGAGGAAGGGAGGAATGATGAAGAGAACAAGGTGGTGTTCAAGTGTAACAAAGCAAGTATTCACATGATCCTTTGCAAGAAGTTAGTGGTCCAATGAACAGGACAAGGATAAAGAGGATGAAACTTACAAGACTTAATCATGGAGTTATATGGAAAAAAGGGTGCTCTAGAAGATTCCAAGGTTGCTCTAAAAGTTTCTAATGCTACACCAAGGGTAATCACTTATCTTTATGTGCAAGATGATGGATAAGACTTAGAACTTGAAGAACAAAACTTGGAGCCTATGATGACCACGTTAAGGAAAGACTCGATTTGCATGCTAAGTTGTATTAATGGACTAATTTTGTTTTGTGATGCTGGATTTTAAGTTAAGGTCAAGTTACATGTAGAAAAGGCTTAATGACTTGGGTTTATTTGGGCTTATAGGTTCAACTAAGTATTGATATATTAATTAGGGTTTTACTTTGACTTTTACGCCAATTATCATTAGTTGTAGTCTTTTTAAGGATTCCTAATTAAGGTAGATTCGTATTCATTAATTAGAGAACCTCTTGTAATTAAGGTTTTTCCTATATAAGTATGTTAAAAAACACATTTTCCTTATAGGATTATAATATTTATATGCCTATATAAAGGCCATATGATAAAAAACCCACTAGTCAATCTGCCCTAAGAACCCTTGAATCAATTTGTCATGCACAACCCAAAAAGCTAGGAAATGAGTTAGGTTGATCAGATTAGAACTCTAAGGAAACTAAGTCCTAAAAGCCCTAATCTTAAGATGCTATAAAGGTTGATCACTCCTTCAATAAGTCAAGACAATGTATTCTTCTAAGAATACAAGAAAACAAGACAAAGCTTGCTGAAAAATACCTCAATCTTCTTCATTCTATTTGACATAGTTATAGCCTATATATAGGCATGTAAATACTACAATTGTATATGGAAAAGGTATTTCTTAACATAACTATTAGGAAAAACCTTAATTGTAAGAGATCCCTCTAATTAAGGAATACAAGTTTACCTTAATTATGAATCCTTAAAAGGCTACAACTATTAATAACTAGGTATCAAGTCAAAGTAAGACCTTAACTAATGTATCAAGACTCAATTGAACCTATAAGCCCAAATAAACCTAAGAAGTTAAGCCTACATATAATTCGGCCTTCACTTAAAATCCAGCAACCCAAAACAAAATTAGGCCCTTTAATATAACTTATCATGCAATCAAGCCTTTCCTTAACTTGTTTATCTAGCTTGGACTTATATCATAGGCTCCAAATTTTGTTCTTCAAGTTCTAAATTTTGTCCATCATTTTGCACATAAAGATAAGTGATTATCCCTAGTGTAGCATTGAAAACTTTTGGAACAACCTTAAAATCTTATAGAGCCAATGATCCAATTTTTAACTTTCTCCTTTATGCGAGTACAACCATATAAATAAATCAATGTGTAAGCACCAAAGAACACATAACAAATTTTTACATAGTTCACCCACAATGTGTGAGTTACGTCCACTGTGTGATAGGATCCCTCTTAAATCACACAATCCTCTCTTGTTATTAAGGGATATAGTTTGCTTATGGAAGGATCACTCCTTAACCACTTACAATAATCTCCCGATCACTTTAAAGGTATCTCACCCTGTTGTTTAACAAATTATCAAGAGTTTATAAAAAAACCTTTCTTGGAAAATGATCACTTAATGTGTACAGATTGCTAGAGCATAATATGGACCTTCTCCTTCCTTTGCTATTGGTGATGTCTCACTTCCTGCTAGTGCTGCCTCACCTGCTGCCTTAGTAGGATCTCTCCTTTACTACCAAGCATGTTTTCTCCTTGGTTGCTACAAGCTACCGAATATGCTTTCTCCTCTTGGTACTATAACCTACCAGACCTACTACCAACCATGTTTTCTCCTTGGTTGCTGCAAGCTGCCAAACATTCTTTCTCCTCTTGCTACTATAAGCTACTAGACCTATTACTGAGCACACTTTCTCCTTGGTTGTTGCAAGCTATCAGATTTGTTGTTGGGCACACTTTATCCTTGGCTGCTGCAAGTTGCCAGACTTGCTACTAGGTACATTTCCTCCTCTATTGCTACAAACTACCAGATCTTTTGCTGGGCACGCTTTCTCCTCTTGTTGTAGTAAGCTGCTGGACCTACAGCTATTGCTACCTACACACGCTACTATCATTGCCTGCATGTTTTGCTATTGCTGCTAACATGTGTTGCTATTGCTGTCTGCATGTGCTGCTATCGCTATCTACACGCATTGTTGTTACTGTCTGCATGCAATGCTGATGCTGTCTGTCCACGTGCACTGCTAATGTTATCCGTACACATTGCCACTATTGTCCGCTGGTGCTATTAATATTGTCTGTAAGTGCTGTGCTTGCTATCTACTCGCACCACTGCTACTATCTGTACACACTACAACTACTGTTTGTGAGCACTGTGCCTGTTGTTTGCACAAGATATTCCTACCATTTGTGCGTGCTACTCTTGTTATACGTGTGCATTACACTTGCTATATGTGGACACAGTTAAACCTGTATCGATTTGTAAAAATGGGATATCTCACACCGATTAACTCCGTTCTCATGTGAGACCTACAATAGTTCTCATCAGCATCAAATTTTGGTGTTATTACACACTATCATGATGTTTGCCACTATCTCTAAAACAAAGGGTAATTTTGACCCTCAGATTGGAAAGATAATTATTGATGGTTTTATAGCTAGTTAGAAAGGTTGGCAGGACTTTTATTTAACATAGGAAACTAAACCTCAAATTCTTTCCAAAAAAATTTTAGATGGTTTAGATTAACCCAATCTCTTTATATGATACCATGATTAAAAGACCTTTGATTCAAGGATTAGCATCCTTAGCTAAGTTGGTTATCACCAACAAAAGATGGAGTAAGAACATCTAAGGTAAAGGACTTGGACCCACTAACAAAAGACACTTGTGAGTGAGTAAAAGATAAGGTTAACTTACCCATTTATTCCTCAATTTTTTGAATATTTATGTCCTATTAAAAATAATTATGCTAATCTAAAGCCTAATGAGATTGTAAGGTTCATGCAAAGTGATATGAACTCTGATTATAACGACCCAGAACCCAATACCAAAATTGATATCACTAGGATCGTTCTAAGACAAGTTATGAAATAAACAATTCTGACCCAATGATTATAAAGCAACCACAAACTAAAATTATAGAAGGATTAGATGTCACTCATATACAACACAAGATTAAAAAAGATAAGTCTATGAAAAACACAATCAAGCATGAAAATCAACAAGTTCACAAAGAACTAACAGAAAAGATGCTCATTTGTATTGAAACTGGAGAGAAAACAATATCTCTTGTAGTTTTAAAGTTATATTCCAATGTCTGTCATTGCCCCCCTAAGTTATAGTTGTATTTATAAACATAAACAATACATAAACGCTAGTCACCATATGGGCATATGACCAATTAGTGAAATAACACATGCCTATAAAGTTTCCCAAATAATAAGCCCATATAAAGTACTAAACTCTATATGCATCATAGAGTTCAAAATAAGTGAAAGCCCAACCCAACTGGTAGTTAAAACTCCAAAGAATTAGTTTGTCCTAATGCTTATTAGTGTCTAGCCATTGGACTTGCTATGTTATCAATGTTGTTGCAATTGTGGCACTTGATGCTTGCACGCCTTGGTTCAAAACTTGTTCCGTAGCCCCATTGCTATCCTTACTCCAAGATCCTAACCTTTATCTTGCTCATTCCTTATATAAAACATGTTAAAAGGCCTCTAGGATGCTTTCGTCCTCAACTAATCATTTTGAGCAACTTCTTGCTCTTAGACTTGACAAATTAAACTATCAAGCACTTATTGAGCCTTTTGTGATCTTGCCCTCATCATTGGACCCCTAAGATTATGCAAAGTATCAATTCCTTGGTTTTTTGGTATTACTATAAGTGACCTACATCACAAAGGATAAAAATAATTTTATTATTAGTAAATATTAATCAAAACAAAATTAACAGTTATTGAACCAATTAAAAGAGCAATGGTTTATTTGGGTACTCATGATTAGGCTTATGCCAAATTCAAAATCAAAAGAGTTATTTACCCTAATGAGTGGTAAGGAGATTTATTAGAAATTAAGAGAATAGTGAAAGGTTAAAACCTTTAATTATTTTGATTATACTGATGCATGAAATAGAGCTATGTACTATGAAAATAGACAAAGAGAATTTAGCTAAATTATTTAGATCCACTTTCCCCATGGTCTTACCAAATTCCTAACTTGGTTTTATAAATGGGGATTACACCCAATTTCTCTACCCATTAAAATAAAATCTATTGATGAATAGTTAAAGATAAAATATTGTTATTTATAACACTTTATCATGTATAGTTAGATGGGATTATACTATCTCCACAAGACAAACAAACATGTTTGGAGAAAGGTTAACTCATGGTCCATGGTTAGCTTAATAAACTCACATATGTTAGTGGAAAAGATTTGATTTCCCCAACGATGGAGTATTCTCAATTAAAGGAGTTATTAATTTGGGATTTATACAACCAAGGTTGACCCCCTCCCAAAACCCTAGAACAATTATTCAAAGAATTGTTGGATTTAGTGCCAAAGTCAAAATTAATGGAAATAATGGTTGTTGTCCTAAAAGGAGATGATAACAAACTAGAAAGCAATCAAGCTAGGCAAACCAATATAGATGATATGACATAAGGCTCTCAAGAGCCACCCAACTTTTATTAAAGCATGAAAAAGAAAGAAAGTTTCAATGAAAAGGAAGCTTTATTAAAGAAGATTTTTGAAAAGAAAAATCTACTTTTGGCACCACAAGCTTTGTAGCTAAAGGAATATGCTTTTACTTTCACTATTCACTACTTTTGTAAAAATAGATTCTTTTCTTTTTTTTTTTGTTATGATAGGTGTCTAGTATAAATAAGACTCCTTCATTTAAGAGGCAAAATCAAATTTCAAAAGACATAGAGGCAATTAGAATTCTTAGGTAATGTAAAACAATGTGCTAATCAAGTGTAGTAAAACAAGTATTGCTAAGATCCTTTGCAAGGAATTGGTAGTCCAATGAGTAGGGTAAGAACAAAGAGAATGAAAGACACTTTACAAGGCTTAGTCAAGGAGGTAAATGACAAATAAGTTGTTCTAGAAGCTTTTAAGACTATTTTAATAGTTTCCAATGTTACACCAAGGATAATCACTTATTTTTATATGCAAGATGATAAACAAAGTTTAGAACCCATGATATAAGTCTAACTTGTATGACCAAGTTAAGGAGAGCCTCGGTCCACATGCTAAGTTGTATTAAAGGGATTTTTTTTTGTTTTGGGTTGCTGAATTTTAAGTTAAGGTCAAATTACATGTAAAATGGCTTAACTTCTTGGGTTTATTTGGACTTGTAAGTTTAGTTGGGTATTGATACATTAGTTAGCTACAATTTTAAGGATTCATATATCAAGGCAGATTGTAATCCTTAATTAAAGGGATCTCCTATAATTAAGGTTTTTCCTATATATGTATATTAAGAATCACTTTTTCCTATAGGATTGTAATATTTACATGCCTATATAAAGGTTACAACTATGTAAAATGGGAATCAATAAGATTAAGGTATTCTTCGCAAGTTTTGCTTTGCTTTCTTATGTTGTTGAAAGAATACATTATCTTAATTTATCAAAGGAGTAATAAACCTTTGTGGTGTTTTAAGATTGGGGCTTTTAGTACTTCATTTCCTTATGGTTTTGATTTGATCAATCCCACTTGTTTCCTAACATTCTGGGGTGTGCATAACAATTTGATTCAAGGACTTTTAGGGCAAGTTTCCTAGTGATTTCTTTATCATTAGGATTATTACTTCTTCCTTCTCTATTGTGCAATATTCTCTTGTAACTTGTAATGCCTATATATGAAGGATGCTTTCGTATAAGTTTCTTTATCTTTCTCTCTCTCAAAGTTCTTATATATGATCCTTTGTTGTGCTTGGTGTGTTTGCTTTCTTTTTGTGATAACTTATTTTGGAGGAGCCATGCACAATTAGTATCAAAACTTGGTTGTTTTTCTTTTAAGGAGAGAGGTAGTATAGGATTTATACTTTGTTTGCAAATTTTAGAGTAAGGTTGAGTTATCATATTAGTTAGAGGGCATGTTTTTACGTGTGTACATTTTTGTTTTTCTTACTCATTTTAAGGCTAAGCTTGCAAAACTATTGAGAAAGGTCTTACAACCCATGTTATAATTCCTAAAACTATTAGTTGGAATTAGGTTAAATTACATAACAAATGGATTTTGGAAAAAGTTGTTGAACTTATAAGAAAGCAAGTTCATCACCTTGAAGAAATTGAATACAATAATGAAAATGTAGAGATTAAATTCCCTCATGATAGATCTGTCAAGTTAAACTTACAAGACAAGATGTGACATTTAACCTATTTGATTCAAGCATGATATCAAAACCTTCTTTCTTAATATCAAGATGTAATGCATGAATCGAATTGGGATCATTTAATGAAAGTGTGACATTTGGATAATATGAAAAATAAATAGGTTCATCATATAAACTTGATTCAATTAATCCTAATAAGGAATCATGAAGAATATTTTACAAGAGAGAAAGATGAAGTTGTAATCTTAAGAATACTTTTTGAAATTAAGGGTGAAAAAGGGTTAGAGAGTTATTTCACTCTCAAGAAAATGAGTTTAAGAGAAAATGGTTTTATTCCATGATTCCTCTTAAACAACAAAAGTTCTTTCTAAAAGCTCCCAAATAGGTGTTTTATGAATGTGTGCCTTTTGATTTGTTTGCTTATATTGAGAGAATTTATAAACTTAGTAAGAAGCCATTTCCTAATTTCTTAAGTGAGAAGACTTGTGCAATTTTTGAAAGAGCCTATCAAGTTTATTTGATTAAGTCAAGAAAATAGGTCACTTTAATTCACCATCCTGGACTAAATCTTCAAGTTAAACTTGAAGTAAGAGAAGTAACAACCTCACTTTATAAAATTTAGTCCAAGAGGGTGAATTGAATTAGCCCTCTTTCTTTACCCCTAAATTGCAAAGTGATTATTAATAGTTTTCTTGGCTAGTTAAAAGGTTGGTGGGACTTTTATTTAACATAAGAAGCTAAAACTCAAATACTCTTTATCGCTAAGATAATGGAAGGGATTCAACTTCAAATTGTGTTAATATGTTGTTTATACTATAACTAACCATTTTATTGGAATTGTCACTTTGTCTTTAGACAAACTTATAAGCAATTATTTAATTCGAAATGTCCTAACTTTGCCCAGTTCTAGTGGTATAAGGATGTCTTCTTTTCAAAAGTCTTTACTAGAGAAGATAGCTAAAGTAGCTTTTGGAAAGAAAAATTTATTACTAGGTTATTTACCCTATTTTTAGAAAGGGTGAGAATAAGGATTAAATCCTATAATAATGGAGTCATTAATTATGACCAATATATTTATGTTGAGCTGGTAGCCAAAATGGTTGCTAAAGGAATAAAGTTATGTAATGAAATTAAGCTGCATATAAAGTTGCAAAAAGAAAAATCCTAGGGTAGAAGAGCTTTGGGAGATTTTTGTAAATAAATGGTTATGCACCTATTTAATATCTTAAAAAGAAAACAAAGCCTTTTATTAAAAAGCCAAATGATGCTTTTTATGAAAAGCATAAAAGAAAAAAAGAAGCAAAAGGACAAGATAAACCTATAAAGAAAATGCAAACAATAGTTGTTTACTATAACTATAGCAAATTAGGTGATGAGGAGACTGAGAGGGAAGGGGATGAATCAATGTGAGATGCTTACTTTTTACAAATTTCTCCAAATTAAACTTATATGACCTGTTAAAGTCGATGATCCAATTTTTATCTTACTTATTTATGTGAGAGTAGTCGTATGAATATCAAGTAACCATAAGCACTTGAGAACACATAGAATTTTTATGTTGTTCACCCACAATGTGTGAGTTACATCTTTGATGTGATAGGATTACTCCTAAATCACACAATCCACTCTTGTCATCAAGGGATATAGCTGATGTTGTGGAAGGATTACTTCTTAAACACTTATGGAAGGATTCATCTTTCGATCACTCTAAGGGTCTCCCACCCTTTTTCAACAAGTACTCATAATGTTTATTACAAAACTTCCTTTACAAAGACCACTCAATATGCACAAGCTGCTATTGTAGAAAACGAATCTTCTCCTTCTTCACTACTAGTTTCTCTCCTTAAGCTTTACCAGTCTCTTCTCAGTAAGTTCTCTCCTTTCATCTATTGTCGGTGCTACCTCCTTCTACCTTTGCAGGTTCTCTCCTCAAATGCCGTGCTATCTTGTCTTTACAGGTTTCTCCTTTTGCCTTTACAGGTTCTCTTCTTTACTACCAATTTCTCTTTTGTCTTTAAAGGCTTCTCCTTTTGCCTCTATAGATTCTTTTCTTTGCTATCAGTTTCTCTTCTATTTTTATAGGTTTCCCTTTTTGCCTCTATAGGTTCTTTTCTTTATAGGTTCTCTCATTTATAGGTTTTCTCCTTTATAGGTTCTCTTTATTGTAGGTTCTCTCCATTGTAGGTTTTCTATAGTCTCTGTAGGTTCTCTCCTCTGCATGTTTTGTTCTCTATCAATTCTCTCCTTTACAGTTTCTACTCTCTATAGGTTCTCTCCTTTCCTCTATTGTTGGTGTTGTCTCTTTCTACCTTGGTAGGTTTTCTCCTCTACTTTTGTTGCTATCTTCTCCTAGTTGTCATTACACTCTTCTTCTTGCTTTAAACTAGCTGCTATTCTCTCCTCCTAGATGCAGTTGTTGTCTCTCCTCCTAGATGCTGCTATCATCTTTCCTTTCGGATGTTATTGCACTCTTTCCTCCTAGATCCTGCTACTGTTTTCCCCTCTTAGATACCATTGCAGTCTCTTCTCCTAGATGTAGCTACACTCTCTCCTCCTTTAATAAAGTATATTCCTTTTATGAAAAGCTTCTTTAATAAAGGTTTTTTTTTTTCATCAATCCTCATTTGCTTTTATCTTGCTTTAATTAAAGCTAAATGGCTCTTGCAAATCTTGCATCATATCATTTTCATTAGATTTTTTAGCCTAACTACTTTCTAGCTTGTCCTTGTCTCCTTTTAAGACATTAGCCATCATTTTCATTAATCTTACCTTTGGCACATAATCCAATAAGTCTTTAAATAATTGTTCTAATGTTTTAA
The DNA here is from genome assembly GCA_037897445.1 of Ceriops zippeliana. Classification (NCBI taxonomy): domain Eukaryota; kingdom Viridiplantae; phylum Streptophyta; class Magnoliopsida; order Malpighiales; family Rhizophoraceae; genus Ceriops; species Ceriops zippeliana. Next base: position 4,438,706 of record JBAPLH010000155.1, read on the forward strand.
GAGCCCATGGGGCCAACTTTGGAAGTTTAAAGCCCAAATTCATAACTTCTTTGGCCATGTATACTCCATTATTGAAGAAATAAAAAATTTCCCACCAATGTATACAAATTTACCTAGCTAACTATGGAACATAAGTTAACTTCTCTCAAAGCAAATCTATCTTAAGGAGATAGCATAATCCTATCTAACTATTCATGGTACATGATAAAGTGTTGTAAATAACAACATTTTATCTTTAGCTTCTGCTTCTTCTTCTTCTTTTATTTTTTAAGTTGAATTGTTCATAAACAATTTATACTTTAATGGACAAAGAAATTTGGTGCAATCCCCATTTATGAAACCAAACCATAAACTAGTATGGGAATCTAGTAATGACATGGGGAAAGTGGATCTAAATGAATCAGCTAAATTGTCTCTATCTATTTTCATAGCACGGAGCTCTGTCCCATACATCAATATAGTCGAAGTAATTAAAGGTTTTAATTTTCACCATTCATTTAATTCGTTAGAGGTTAATAAATCTCTTTACCATTTGTTAGATTAAATAACCCTTTTGATCTTAAATTTGGAATTAGTATAGTCACATGTATCCAAATAACTCATTCCTCTTTCAATTGGTCCATTGACCATTAATTTGTTTTGATCAATATTTGCTGATAATAATATTGATCTTTTAGACCAAGATAAGGATACATATTCTCCTTGGCATAAAAACTTGCAAACTTGTAAGGTTTTAAATTAGTATAATTATTTTTAATAGAACATAAATATTCAATAAATTTAAGAATAAATAGGTAAGTTAACTCCTTATCTTTTGGATGCTCATACGTGTCCTCTATTAATGGGTCTAAGTCCTTTGCCTTGGATGTTTTTCCTCCATCTCTTACTAGTGAAATAACCAAAGGGACATTGTTCCTTGAATTAAAGTCTTTTGCTCATGATGTCTTATAAGGAAATTAAGTTAATATAATCTTCTAAAATTTTGATATTAGTAAAATAACCATTTTTTTAAGTAATCATAAGTACTATTCCTCTAAAGAATACTTAAATATTTTTTTTCCTTCTTGAAGTATTCTTGATTTAATATATTTTTTTCTTTTGTAAAAAATTTGACACTAATAAGTGTTCCTTCCACTTTTGCTAGCATGTCTTCTTTAGAAATTTTCTAAATAAGGTAAAGATCTTTAACTAGCATGAAATTTTCTATAGGAATGGATTTCCTAAGATAACATCTTTAAAAAGATCTTTAACTAATATGGAAAGAATTTGTAAACAAACCCCTTCATTGCATATAGCAACATTTAACAACCTTTATCTAATAACAAACTTGCTTTTATTAGTGATGTATAACACCTTAGTAGTTTCTTCAAATAGATTGGGGTTACTAACCCTTAATTAATATAATTCATATTGGATCCCAAATCAATTAAAGATATAGTAGAGAAAATATATTCTTTATCAACTATAGTAGTTTCCTTCATGTGCCATTTATGGGTAATAACCTTATCAATTTTATAACAAATTAATGTGTTTCTTCTCTTTTTCTTTCATGGAAGTTTCTAAATGTTCTATACCACCACTAGTTAGAGATGGATATTCAAGGATAGTAACTTTTTCCTTGAGTTAATTGAATTCACTTTTGAGCTCTTTTATTTCAAACCTTAACTTTTATATTAAAGGTTTCTCACTTTCTTTTTATTTCTAGTATTTTATAATATAGAGAAGCCACACATGATCGATATCAAAGCCTTGTTGTTTTTCTTTCTTGGGGGAAGGAGATATTATAAGAGTTATAATTTGTTTGCAAATTTTAGAGTAATGTTGAGTTGTTGTCGAGTTGCCATGTTAGTCAAGAAGGCATGTTTTGGCATGAAACTTTGACCATCCAAGAAATTTGTAAACAATGTATAATGGATAAAATACCTTGATGCCTTTCATTTAGTAATAAAGGTAGTAATAGTTTTAGTAGTAGTAGTAATATAAATGAAGAAATAATAATTAATGATAATAGAGATAATAATTATTTACAAATACGACATTTACCATCTTCTTCTTCTTCTTCCTCGACTTCCAACAAAAGTAGGTTCTTGTTTAAAACAAACTACGTGGTTAAACTAGAGAAGAAGATCTTTCCCAGTCACAAGGTTATTAAAGTTCCCGACTTCTCCTTAGGATCTACTAATTTGTGATACTGAGAGAGGGGTGAATCAGTATCACCTCAATTCGCAATTTGTAGGTAAGTGAACAACTTCAACCTCTTCTTAAAAGCGAACTCTTTCTCAGACTCAACTAAGGTAGATCTATTACTACCTACTAATCACAATAGTCTCAAAAGTCACCTTTTAGACACCTTGCCTAAAAGACAATTCGGAAGTTCTTATTTAGGTCTTCATTGGGTTATCAGTTGGTTGATACTTTAGTCGCATTCACAACACAATTCAAAACACATAATGTAAAGCAAATTAAGGATACACGAGATTTACATGGTTCCATCAACATGACGTACATCCACGGTAGTAAGGACTCTCCCTTACTGAAATTATCCACTATACTTGAGAATTCCAGTTACAATGGATATCTTAATCCTCTGCTCCTTTCACTATTACAATTACTGAGCAAGTACAATACAAAAAGTGTCACTTACTATGTCTACCCTTCTTTTAGATTGTCTTCCCTCTATATTGAAAGGCTACTCCACTGCCGGTTAGAAGTTCACCGCAATGCTCTTTAACCTTTCTTGAAGAAATTTAGAAATACGTTGAGTTCTTCAATGTTTCATTGAATTTCTTCTCTATGTTGTTTCACATAGCTCCTGCTTTCACCGTCTCACGGTCTCACCCGTCTCCTTGTCTTACGGCTCATCTCACGTTTTTGGTCTCACGTCAATGCACATTTTGGTCTCACACTAATGCATGTTTTGGTCTCATGACATCCACTTTTCGTTCTATCGTCCAGCTCCTTTTTCCTTTGTCGTCCACTCCTGATTTTGCCGTTCACTCCTGATTTTGCCATTTACCTCTTTGCTGTCCACCCTGATTTTGGCAGTATTGGGTTTTTCTCTCCTTCCCCTGTTTTGCCATCCATCCGTTTCTATCTGTTCCTTCTCTCCTTTGGTCGTCTTCCCTATTTTTCTGTATTGTTCTGTCATCCCCCTTTTTTTCTCTCTCTTAACCTTTGTTCTTCATTTAGCGCCCAAATCTGATTTTCGGCCGTCATGGTTTTCTCTATTTTTTTATTGACGGTCTCTCTCTCTTCGTCCACCCCTCTTCGGTCATCTCAGTCTGTTTTTCTATCAATCGTCCGCTCTGTTTCACCATCAACCCGTTTCTCTATTTTGTCGTCGACCCATTTCTCTCTCTTACTATGTCATGCTTTCTCTCTAACCATCCAACCATGACATTCGTTTCTCACTCTCTTGTTGTCCAGTCGGATTTCTCTCTTTTATCGCTGGATTTCTCTCTTTTTTAGGTGGTGTTTGACAGTTTCTCTCTCTAGGTTTTGGCCAACTCCACTCTTCCAATGTTTTGTGGTTTCCGTTTGCACTAGGTTTTGGCCAACTACTCTCTTTGCTTGCACAATTTCTCTTTTCTTTTACAAGTGGTGTTCTTCCATGAAGGGTTTGGTATTTTGCCGAGTATTCAATTATGTTGGCCTTACCTTAATTTTGCCTTTCAAGTTCTTTATATACTCTCTTCCATGAAACCCAATAGGGCTTACTTGCGATGAATTTACTGTCTTGCCCTTCCATGTAGCTTTTACATTCTTGCCCCTCCATGTGGGTTTTACCTTCTTGCCCTTCTATATGGCTTTACTTTCTTGCACACTTAAACCTAGTTGACAACAATTACAACCCATACAAGGCAGTGGGAATAACAGTTGTAATGATTTTAACTTCTTGTCTCTAATGCCTATTAACCAGTACTAAAAAAACATTTAAATTCCTACATTTGGGAATAATGCAATTGGTGGTTAAACTAGCCATTTGGTTGTAATTGAATAATTTAGTTATTCTTTGTCTTAAAGACAAAAGGCATAATTGATGGAGAACAAGTTGTTGTTCAAGTGTAAGAAAGTAAGTATTCTCAAGATCCTTTGCATGAAATTAGTGGTCTAATGACTAAAGCAAGGACAAGGAGGATGAAAAAGGCTTTATATGGCTTAATCATATAATTGCATGATAAAAAGGCTTCTTTAGAAGATTCTAACATTACTCTAAAAGTTTCCAATGCTAAACTAAGAATAATCACTTATCTTTATATACAAGATGATAGACAAGGCATAGTATGATAATGAACCCACTAAGCAATCTACCTTAGCAACCTTTGAATCAATTTGTTATGCACGCCCTAAAGAGGTAGGAAACAATTTTGATTAATCAAATCAGAACACTAAGGAAACTAACCCCTTTTCTATATGTAATTTGGCCTTAACTTAAAATCTAGCAACCCAACAAAAAGATAAGTCTACAGGACCATTGAGTCTACAAATGGTCCAAGTTAAGGCCATTAATACAACTTAGCATGCAATTGAGTTTTTCCTTGACTTAATCATGTAGCGTAGACTTATATCATGGGCTCCAAGTTTTGTTCTTCAAGTCCTAAGCCTTGTCCATTATCTTGCACATAAAGATAAGTGATGATCCTTGGTATAGCATTGAAAACTTTTAAAACAACCTTGGAATCTTTTAGAGCACCCTTTTTATCATGTAGCTCCATGATTAAGCCTTGTAAAGCTTCTTTCATCCTCTTTGTCCTTGTCTTAGTGATTGGACCACCAATTCCTTACAAAGGATCTCGGGAATATTTGCTTTGCTGCACTTGAATAGCACCTTGTTCTCCATCATTCCTCCCCTCCTTGAAAGGATACATCCTTAAATCACCTATACCAAACAAAGATAAGTCAGTAACATTAAAAGTAGCACTAACATTACCATAGTTACTTGGTAAATCTAGCTTGTAAGCATTGTCATTAATCCTCTCCAAGACTTGAAAAGGTCCATCTTCTCAAGGCTGCAATTTGAACTTTCTTTGTAGGGGAAATCATTCCTTCCTCATATGCTTCCACATGCAATCACTAGGTTCAAAGACAACCTTCACACACCTCTTATTAACTTGCTTAGCATATAGCTTATTCTTCCTTTTGATGTTAGCCCGAACCCTGGCATGTAAATCTTTTACAAATTATACCTTTTTCTTACCATCAATGTTAGCATGCTCTTTAGTACACAAAGATAAAATCTCAAAGGGGTTAAAGGATTAAAACTATAAGCAACTTTAAAAGATGACAAGGAAATAGTAGAATGAGCAGATCTATTATAAGCAAACACAACATGTGGCAAACACTGTTCCCATTACCTCAAGTTCTTTTGAATGATAGCATGTAAAAAGGTAGTGAGTCTCCTATTAACTACTTTAATTTGTCTTATTACCTCAAAGGTTGTTAGTGAGTGTTTTGGTAATCCTAAGACAAAGTTCATAGAAATATCAATCCAAGGTTTGTTAGGCATAGGTAAAGGTGTATACAAGCCATACAGTTTAACTTTAGCCTTTGCTTACCTCGATGCACTTATCACAAATGGGTTACATATTATGGTTCATATTAGGTTAATAAAAATGCTCATGCAATATATCTAGAGTTTTCTACACACCATGTGCCCCATTAAACCATTGTCATGAGATTCTTTGACAAGCAACTCATAAATAGAACAAATAGACACACATAATTTATCCCTCTTAAATAAAAACTCTTTATGCCTATAAAAGTCACCAAATACACACTTATCACATGCGTAAGTTCTTTGTCACAGGTGGGATAATTTAAGGCTACCCCACTTAACTTTTCACTAAAGTAAGTAATCAGTTTGGAATCCTATATCAAAACACCCCCCATCCCTATTCCAGATGCATCACATTCTACCTCAAAAACTTTATCAAAATCAGGCAAGCATAACAAAGGTGCATTATTAGGCTTTTCATTCAAAGCACTAAAAGCTCGATTATGCACATCATCCCACTTGAAAACAACATTCTTTTTAACAAGTTCATTTAAAGGTTCAGCAATGGAACTAAAATCCTTAACAAACCTTTGGTAAAAACATGCTAAACCATGGACGCTTCTTACCTCATTCACATTCTTAGGTGTAGGCTAGTCCCTTATCACATTTACCTTTTCCCCATCCATACTAATACACCAGAAGACCAAAATTGGTGAGACTAGAAAAGGGTGAAACGTGTGACATCAAAACACATCATGAGACCTAGAATCAGTAAGACGAAAAAAAGTGTGAAATGGTGAGACCAGGAGATGGGTGACACCGTGAGATGGTGAGACCAAGAGTTGTGTGAGACAACCTAGAGAAGAAATTTGGTGAAGCATTTGAGAGAACTCAACAAATTTTTTAGATTTCTTCAAGAGAGGTTAGAGAGTGTTTTAGTGATCTTCCAAGCAGTAGTAAAGCAGCCTATTCAAATCAAATAGAGGCAATACAAGCTAGAAGAAGGGTAGACACAATAAGTGACACTCTTTGTATTGTGATTGCTTTGTATTTGCAATAGTGAAAGGAGTAGAAGATTAAGACATCCATTGTAATCATAGGGAATGCCACACTGGTGTTTTCAAGTATAGTGGATTTTCTTAATAGAGAAAGAATCCTTACCATCGTGGAGTACATCACATTGACGAAACCAAATCTGGCATAGGAGGCTGAGACACTTAACATAGAAGAACATAAGGAAGCTGACCACTACTCATGCAATCAAAGACATTCCTGACATTAGAGAGAGAGAGAGAGTATGTTTGCTCAGCATGCTCTAAAGGAAAACATGCCAAAAAGCAGTAAAATACCAAAGAGTTTAGTTTTGAAGCAGTGCTTGACATTGTACATACTGATTTATGTTGGCTGATGAGAACAAAAGGGTTGAATGGTGAGAGGTACTTCATCTTGTTTGTTGATGATTATTCCAGAAGGACTTGTATCATGCACCTCAAACACAATTCATAAGTTCTGAAATGCTTCAAGAGATACAGAAGATTGGCTGAAAATGAGAGTGGAAAGAAGATCAAACTATTGAGGTCAGTTCAAGGCACTAAATTCACAAATGGAGCTTTTGAAGATTACCTTGAAAAGCATGGGATTCACCATCAGATGGTAGTAGTAAGAACACCTCAACAAAATGGGGTGGTAGAGAGGAAAAATAGAGCTCTGGTTGAAATGGTAAGAACTCTACTACTAGAATCCATGCTTCACACAAGATTTTGAACAGAAGCAACATTTACAACTGTGCACCTACTAAACAGATTTTTACTATGGCCCAATACTGATAAGACTCCATATGAGCTATGGAGTGGGAAGAAGACAATGGTCAAATATCTTAGAATTTTTGGCAACCCATGTTTTATGAAGAACAAGAAGCAAAACTTGGAAAAATTCCATGCTAGGTCAGATGAAGGCATCTTTGTGGGATACTCAGCAAAGACAAAAGGTTACAAAATTTTTTGCATTAACTGGAAAAAGTGGTCACTTCTAGTGATGTGAGAAAAGATGAAAACTAGAAAACAATGCATAATGGAAAAGTTGAGGATAGTGAAGAAGATGACTTCAAGATAGATGAAGAATCAGACCAACATGAAGAGGAGGGACAAGAAGTAAGTTCAAACTCAGAGAAGAGTGAGTTTGAAGATGAAGAAAGAGATTCTCTTGCAACTAAGACTGTGCAAAAGAGAAGGACAAAGAAAACATGGACCAGTGCTCATCTAGGAAATCAGAAGAGTTACAACAAGAAGAAGAATTATTGGAGCTACTGCTTTACTCTCATAAGTTGAACCTAAATTTATTGAAGAGGTTACACAAGACAAAGCCTAGGTCAAAGCTATCAATGAGGATTGGATCAAATCGAAAAGAATGAAATATGGGAGCTAGTTCTAAGACCCACTAACAAGAATGTCATAAGAACAAATTACAATTGTCAGAGAAGAATGGCTACTTGTGCAGTATGAACTCAAGTGATATGGATGCAAAGACAATTGATAAAGTTAGATGTTGAAGTGAAGTTACCAGTGAGTGTACTTTGTGATAATCAAAGTGCAATTGATCTTAGTAAGAATCCAGCTCAACATTTAAGGAGCAAGCATATTGACATCTAGTATCACTTTATCAAGGATTAAGTTTAAGGATCCAGTATCACTTTGAACAGGGCAAAATTTAGTTTGAATATATTGGCACTAAAGATCAAATTTCAGATATTCTAACCAAACATCTATTCACAGAGGTGTTTGAAAAGCACGGAATGAGTCTGTCTGTGTAAATGCCCCCTCAAGCTTAAAGTTTAGGTGAATCCTCCATCTCTACTTTGTGGGTTTTTTAGATTTGTAATTGGTTGGCAAAGGGGGAGAGATGCAACAGTGCAGGGGGAGCTGTTAAGGAAGGGGGAGTTGGTAATTGCTGCATAATGGTTTTTGTTGTGAGTGTTGCCGACAATTACAAAGGGGGAAATTGTTGTTCCCACAACCTTGTATGGGTTGTAATTATTGTCAACCAAATTTAATGCAAGAATAGAATAGTAATATGAAGTCACATGGAGGGGCAAGAAAGGAAATCCACCATAGTTCAAGTAAGACCTATTAGGGTTTTCATAGAAGGCAATATATAAAACAAGACTTATCTCTTTTTAGGGCAGCACACACACACCAGAAAAAAGGGACACTGATACATAACAGAAAAGGGAGAAATGAGACACTGATGGCACAAAAAATGTTGGGGATATAGACCAAAATCTGTGAGACCAAAAAAGGGTAGCGACCGGAAGAGAGACCAGACCAGACCTGAAAATGTGAGACCTGGAGAAGGGGAGACATAAGAGCAGACCACCTGGAAAATAGTGAAACAAAGCATACCAAAATCGGGGAGAGCATACCAGAATTGGTGGAACCACCGTAAGATAGAGAAACACGTTAGAGTAGACCAGAAAGAGAGGAAGTGAGACCTAGAGAACGTGAGACATTAGAGCAGACTAGACTTGGAAATCATAAGATGTGAGAGTAGATCAGGACTAAAGAAGATATGAGACCAGCAAAGCATGCAACGGGTGAGACTAGGTGAGGTGTGAGACCAGAAAAGGCTGAAACAGGTGACACCAGAACACACCAAAAGACCAGAATTGGTGAGACCAGAAAAGGGTGAAACGGGTGTCACCAGAACACACTAGAAGACCAGAATTGGTGAGACTAAAAAAGGGTGAAACGTGTGACATCAGAACATACCGTGAGACCCAAAATCAGTGAGACCAAAAAAGGGTGAAACGGTGAGACTAGGAGATGGGTGAGACCATGAGATGGTGAGACCAGGAGTTGTGTGAGACAACCTAGAAAAGAAATTCGGTGAAGCATTTGAGAAAACTCAGTGAATTTTTCAGATTTCTTCAAGAGAGGTTAGAGAGTGTTTTGGTGATCTTCCAAGCGGTAGTGAAGTAGCCTATTTAAATCAAATAGAGGCAACACAATTTAGAAGAAGGGTAAACATAATAAGTGACACTCTTTGTATTGTGATTGCTATGTATTTGCAATAGTGAAAGGAGTAGAAGATTAAGACATCCATTGTAATTATAGGGAATACCACATTGGTGTTCTAAAGTATAGTGGATTATCTCAATAGAGAAAGAATCCCTATCACCATGGAGTACATCACATTGATAGAACCATGTAAATCTCTTGTGTTCTTGCTTTGAATTTACATTCTGTGTTTTGAATTGAGTTATCAACATAGTTAAAGAATCATTAAACTCATAACCTAAAGGAAGACCTAGTCAAGAAAAACCGATTCATCTAATAGATAAGGTATCTGAAAGGTAACTTTGGAGACTATTGTGATTGGTAGGTAATAATAGATCTACCTTAGTTAAATCTAGGAAAGAGTTCATTTTTTACTTAAATTATCATAGTTTTTTTAAGGGGTGTGATACTGATTCACACTCCTCTCAGTATCATAGACTAGTAGATCTTAGGGTGAAGTTGGAAACTTTAGAGTGAAATAGAGAGCATGCTTTTATCACCTATTTGCTAAAAATTACACACTGAAAATTGAGCAACAGACCATCTCAGCAAGAAATAATTGACTCCAAGAAACAAAGTCAGCACCATTTAGCCCCAATATGCCAACCAAAGAAATATTTTAATGAAACAAAAACATCAGCGCCATTTAGCCCCAAAAAGCCAAATAAAGAAATATTTTCAAGAAACAAAAATGTTAGCAACCACTTACCGTTAGAATAGAAACCGACGAGAATGGACTAATTTAGTTTCTATTGGGACAAAGCAATCCTGGACTAATATTAACTGCTCATAAGGAATTGTTTACATTGCAAATTTCCAATTACACACTTATGCATACAACACCCAAACACCATCCCTATGCCCACTCCCTTCCCCGCCTAAAATCCAAACAAATAAAAAAAACAAAAAGAAAAATCCAAAACAAAATAAAATACTACAAAATAGATGCACAAAGCAGGATTAGGTAAATGAAGATGAAAAGCAAGACCCAACTAGAACTGATTCTTGGAGCATAACTTCCAGGAGCTGTTTATATCATCAAAAACAACAATAACACACAATTATCTGAGTTTCTACACTTTTCACACACATGAACGGGCTAACACCATTTAAAAGTGAATGCCAATGAAAATGGCAAGGGTTGTGAAAATTGTTTGGTTGGATGAGAAATTGGCATAGGCGCAGGTGGTTCTGCTACAGCTAGTTGTTGTGGTGTTGATTAGGGACAAATTATGCACTCCTGCACATTGTATGGCAGGGTAAGTTGACCAGTTAGATGGATTAAGCCCAGATGGCGCACATCGTAACCTAGATGATGATGAGGAGGAACAATTTTGCATGAAATCAGTACAAATCCTTAAGAAATCCATTAAACGAGGAGCAAATATTTGGACATGCCATCCAAGTAATACACTTATATCCAGTTGTTTGCTGCACCACACTTGCATCCAAGACATAAGTTCCATTAGCAACAAGTAAAGGGTAATCTGGTGAGTCTACATTCATTACCAATGAATTGCAAGCTGACAATAAACATTACAATGTCATTAATTTATAAGAGAATGCTTTGTGAAATTAGCAAAAGTACAAGAAAGTGTTAATTGCAAGAACTGACAAATTTTGGGGAGGTACAATGATAGTCAATGAAATTGCTCCCCTTAGTCGAGGGGATCACCTGATTTTGTAACAAGAATTTTTTAGATTTTGAGAAATCCACCATTCAAAAGAGAAATACTATTCCTAAATCAACATGCAAATTACATTTTATGCATATATTAGTACATCAAACTCAAAGAACTAAAATATGATGATTATATTGACCGATAATAGTATTCTTGCTATCTTTCCTTGCGACACACAATTTTTCCATTATAACAATCTCACGAGACAAGCTGGAAAACATTAAGTGTTCCATTGAAACATTAGCGCAAGGGTCAAGGATGTCCTGACACACACGTGAATAAGGTGGCAATACGTTGTTGTTTGGTGGAAAACGAGTATTAACGTAGGACCCATGTAAGAATTCAATAATTGTTGGGGGCATGGCCCCCACCCATGACTCCCTTGTGAAAGAGAAAGGGGTACCCCAGATAAAGACAAAGGGTCAAAACCAAAGTTGTCAAAACTGGGGTACCCCCAATACTCTTTTACCCCTACTAATCAAGAAACAATACTGTAATACCCGAGGATGTGAGGAGCTTGTAATAGGATGGCTTTGGACTCCAGATGTAGAAGGGATTCAAAGGTGGTCAGTTGTTAGTTTACTTTATTACCCTTACATGTTCACCATTTCTCACGAGGTTTTATGCAATTTATTGCTTTTACATTTTGGACCTTGTTCTCACCATCTTAGTTGTACGGTAGTGTTTTTAAGAATCTCATGTGTTAAACCCTGACTACTTAACTTTCAATGCCAAACTCTTTATGACAAATCCTTGGCTATAAGTTTTACATAGACAATGCCAAAAGTCATGCTAAACTAGTCACAAATTAATGGTAGTATAAACAACGATTGAGAGAAAACATTAAGAATTTCCAGTTAAAATGTAAGTATATGTTTTAAATTTAATTACATCAATTAGAGTTACAATTATATAATCAAACTTAAAAAAAGGGAAAAAAATAATCTTTCAAAGTTTGGTATATTATCATAAGGTGTAATATAGAGACTTGTTTTTATAATTTATTCTTTGACAAGCATTGAAACCTTTTTCGTGTTGCCCAAATGGAGGAAGGAAGAAGTCAATGGCTTACCTGACTTGCAAAAGAAAGATACTAGACAAGAACATAAATTTTCAAGGGAATGGACCGAGTAAATACACAAGTTCCGACAATGTGTTTGCTATTGTGGGAAATAACATGTGCAAGCCGACCCACGGAAGCTAATATTTAAGAAGAGAGTGGGAAAATTTTCAACGTAATGAAAAATAGGGCAAAGTTGTCATTGTTAGGTTCAAATCAGATGTCAAATAAATGAAGTTAAATCATTGACATTACATGCAAGAATCAGATTTGACCATGCTTCTAAGGATTGATTTATAGCACAACTAACAATTCTCCTCGCTTGGAATGCATATCCATGGCATCATGGGGTGAAGGTGAGTTACCGAGATAGATCCAATTCTGAAATGTCAAAACAAAAGAAGATAAAAAGAAAAAAGAAAGAATTGAAGCAATAAATGACACAGAAAGAGAGTACAAGAAATACAAAAAAAAAACTTTTACTATTTTAAATAAGCATTTTTTTACCATATATGTAAAGGGATGTTGAAAGAATTTTGTGCCATGTGAATTACTTATAAACTAAGTGACATTTAACATTGCAAGTTTCTAGTGAAAAATGAAATCAGTAGTGACCAAATAAGCAACAAGAAACCAAGCACAAAAAAGTATGACATTTAACATAACAAACAAAAAAAGAAAGAAAAGGTCAGTTCATGCAATGCGATAGGGAGAACAATGATAAGCATACTTGGAGGAATTTGACGAGACTGTTCTGGTTGCGGTGATTGAGGCAGCCAAGATGAAGGCCAATTTCGGAAACAAGATGCAGTGGTGACTCATTCATCGGTTGACTCAGCAGGCGGAGACGAGAAAAAGCCTACACAAACCCTAGGCCTGGTTTTGCAAGGGAGGGAGGGAGCGTGGAAAGGCAAGTGAGGAGGAGCAGTTTCTTTTTCAATTTGAGTTGTTTTTGATTTTTTATTTTTGTTAAGTGTCCGTTGCTTTAGAAACGTCATACGCTCTCAAGGGCTTCTTTGTGTTGCAAATCCAAGTGACAAAGGCACGGTCCATAGGCTGTGGGTTGTTATTGTACCCTCAGAGTGCATGAGAGTTTTGGATGTGTTATTTTACTCGTTTACCCTTACCAATCAAGAAACGATGCCATAATAGCCGAGGATGCGAGGAGCTTGCAATTGGATGGCTTTGGACTCCAGATGTAGAAGGGTTTCAAGGGCGGTCAATTGTTAGTTTACTTTATTACCCTCACATGTTCAGCATTTCTCTTGAGGTTTTATGCAATTTATTACTTTTACCTTTTTACCCTTGTTCTCACTGTACGGTGGTGTTTTTTAGAATCTCGTGTGTTAAAGCCATGCAACGTATGGATGACAATTAATTTTCAATGCCAAACTCTTTATGACAAAGACTTGGCTATAATTTTTACATAGACAATGCCAAGCATCATGCTAAACTAGTCACGGATTAATGGTAGCACCACCAATAACGATTGAGAGAGAACATTAAGAATTGTTCTAGTTAAAATGTGGGTGTGTGATTTAAATTTAATTACATCGATTAAAGTTATAATTATATAATCAAAATTAAAAAAAGAAAAAAAATTAATCTTTCAAAGTTAGGTATATTATCATAAGGTGTAATATAAAGACTTGTTTTTATAATTTATTTTTTGACAAGCATTGAAACTTTTTTCTGTGTTGCCCAAATGGAGGAAGGAAGAGGTCAATGGCTTACCTAACCTACAAAAGAAAAATACTAGACAAAAACATAAATTTTCAAGGGAATGGACTGAGTCAATACATAAGCTCCGACAATGTGTGTTATTGTGGGAAATAACATGTGCAAGCCGACCCACGAAAGCTGACATTTAAGAAGAGTGGGAAAACTTTTCAACACGATGAAACATAGGCAAAGTTGTCATTGTTAGGTTCAAATCAGATGTCAAATAAATGACGTTAAATCATTAACATTACATGTAAGAATCACATTTGACCATGCTTCTAAGGATTGATTTATAGCATAATTGCCAATTCTCCTTACTTGGAATGCACATCTATAGCATCTTGAAGATGACTTGCTGAGATAGATCTAGTTTTGAAAAGTCAAAACAAAAGAAGATGAAATGTAAAAAGAAATAATTGAAGTAATAAATGACATAAAAAGAGAGAGTAAAAAGACACTAAAAAAAAAAACTTTTGTTGTTTTAAATGAGCATTTCTTTTGACCACATATTTAAAGGGAAGTTGAAAGAGTTCGTGCCATGTGTATTACATATAAACAAGCTAAGTTTAGACTTTTACCCCATGCTAAGTTTATGCCTTTAGAAATTTCTCGTGAATCTTGTAATGACATTTTTATGAATTTTATTTTTGAATTATCAAGGTCCTTTTGCCTAGTGTGGTTGTTTTATTATTGATGGAGATCTAGGTGTTGGTTGAATAACACAACTTCTATGAAAAGAGAACAAGGTGTTGATAAAGTACAACAAAACAAGTATTATTAAGATCCTTTTCAAAGAATTAGTGGTCCAATGAATAAGGAAAAGACAAAGAAGATGAAAGAGGCTTCACAAGGCTTATCATGGAGATGCATGGCAAAGGTCAACTTTAGAAAATTTCAAGGTTATTCTAGAAGTTTCCAATGTTATAGCAAGGAAAATCACTTATCTTTTTATGCAAGATGATGGACAAAACTTAGAACTTAAAGAATAATGCTTAGAGCCTATGATATAAATCCAAACTACATGACCAAGTTAAAGAGGCTCAATCCAAATGCTAAGTTGTATTAAAGGGGGTATTTTTTTTTTTTTTGTTTTTTGGTTGCTAGATTTTAAGTTAAGACTAAATACACTTGTAAAAAGGTTTAACTTCTTCAATTTATTTGGGCTTGTAGATTTAGTTAAATCTTGATACATTAGTTAGGATTTTTACCTTGACTTTTATGCCTAGTTGTCATTAATTGTAGTCTTTTAAGGATTTTTGCATCAAGGCAAATTTGTACTCCTTATCTAAAGGGATCCCTTATAATTAAGGTCTTTCTTACATAAATATGATAAGAAACACCTTTTCCTTATGGGATTATAATGTTTACATGCCTATATAAAAGGCTATAAGCATGTAAAATAAGCTTCATGAATAATATTAATATATTTTTAGCAAGCTTTGCTTAGAGTCAAAAGAAGATGCAAAGCCAAAGGATTTGGTTGCTTTTTCTAAAGATAAAGTTAAAACTAAATCTTCTTTTAAATATTGTGATACTAAGTGCATTAGGTGTCAAGGGCATAGATATATTGGTTCTCAATGTCCAAATAAAAAAGTAATAATGATGAGAACCTTCTTAAGTCTCATATTAAGAGGGGGCTAAATCAATGTAAGACTCTCACTTTTTATAAATCTTTACAGATTTAACCTCAGTTACTTGTTAATGCCGATGATCTAATTTTTATCTTTCTCCTTTACATAAGCATGGACATACAGATATTAATCAAATGCAAGCACTGAAGAACACTTACCAATTTTTACGTAGATTACACATAATAAGTGAGTTATGTCCACGGTGTGATAGGATCACTCCTAAATCACACAATCCATTTTTATTATCAAGGGATACAATAATGTTGTGGAAGGATCATTCCTTAACCACTCGTGGAAGTCATTCCAAGGGTATCTCACCCTTTTTCAACAAGTTTATCAAGAGTTTATAATGAAAACTTTCCTGGAGAATGACCGCTTAATGTGCACAAGTTACTAGTGTAGAACACAGAATCTTCTCCTTCTTTTGTTGTTAGTCCTATCTCACTTGTTGCTTTGACAAATTTTCTCCTCTACTGCTATAAGTTATCGAAATAAGACACATTTCCTCCTCTGTTGCAATAAATGTAGCAAGTTGTCGGACCTACTGGTATTGCTACTCACACGTGCTGCTCACTACCTGTGCATGCACAGTCTGTTATCACTGCTTACGCGTTCTGTTGTCACTACATGCATGTGCATGGGCTGCTATCGTTGCTTGCATATTCTACTATTGCTACCTACACATTCAATTGTCATTGCCTATACATGCATAGGCTGCTATTGCTACCTACACATTCTGTTGTCACTGCCTGTATGTTTTGCTGTTATTACTTGTATGTGCATAGCCTGTTATCACTATTACATGTTCTACCTGCATGTTCTGTTGTAGCTGCCTGTAGATGCACGGGCTGCTATTATTGCTTGCACATTTTGTGGTTGCTACTTGCACATTTTACGGTTGCTACTTGCATGTGCATGGGCTACTATCACTGCCTACACATTTTGCTCACACGTTCTATTGTAGCACATGCACGAGCTACTATTATTGCTTGCACGTTTAGCTGTTGCTACCTGTAAGTTCTGCTATTGCTGCCTACACGTTCTATTGTTGTTGCCTACATATGCATGGGCTGTTACAACTGTTTGCACGTGTTGCTATCACTGTGATTGCCTACTAAACTTTCTATTGGTGTTGCAATTGATAGGATTGCCTGCTGCACTTGTTGCAATTTCTAGGATTGCAGGCTGCTAGACTTGCTATAATTTATGGGATTACAGGCTGTTGGTGTGGGAATGCCTACTAGTTGTGTTGCTAGTGTAGGGAATGCTTGCTAGTTGTGTGGCTGGTGTAAGAATTGCCGGCTAGTATTGGGAACACCTATTGCTTGTGTTGTTGATGCAAGGAATGCTTGTTAGTGCTGGTTTGGTATGGCTACTGGCTACTGCACCCTCCTTTGGTGTGGCTGACTGCTACACCCTCTTTTAGTATGGTTGACTGCTGCTCTCCTTAGCTATCTCTCTCTTTGCTATACACCTTTCCTTGTGGCTACCTTTAGGTTTGCCATTCTTTTTCAAAAAATCTGAAGCACCCTATTGTCTTACATGGTGCATGGGGTTATTTATAGAGCTTTAAGATTAGGGTTATGATCATTAACAATCATCATTGATTCCCAAAGGTTGCCCTACAATCAACAACCAGATTTGATTCTTAAAATTTAGAATCAATGGTTAACATTGAATTTCTAAAATTTAGGGTTAATGGTCAAGGGTCAATGGTTAGCTTTGACCTTTAAAATTTAGGGTCACGATCAATATTGACTCATTAACTTCAGGGTTAACCTACCATCACCAATTTTGCCCAATGACCTCTCTAAATCTCAACGACATTCATAATATCAAATTAACATATACAACCATGTGAGATGGTGTTGACAATAAATTAACAAATACCTTTTTTTCTATTTCTCTCCCTTTATTTATTCAGCTACTCCCATTTTTAATCATTATATACTCTTTTTGGATTTATGCAAAATATCTCCCCTTTTGAAAACAAATACAAAGAATAATAGAAGAGGAAAGGGGAGAGGGTAGAGGGGTTGGAGGCATATCTTAGCCTCTAGGGGATGGCTGAACACATAAAGTCAACATTAACTTTTGAAATATCTTTCTTGAAAGAGCTATGGTGAATATATCAGCAACTTGCATTGAGGTAGGCACATACTCTAGCTTTACTTCATTTTTATCCACTTTTTCTTTAATAAAGAGATACTTGATTTTAATATGTTTAGTTCTAAAGTGTTAGACAGAATTTTTTGACAAATTGATGGCACTTTGGTTGTCATAACCAATTAGTAATAGTAGTTGCACATCCACCTTCATATCTTCAAGATGTTGTTTCATCCATAACAATTGAGTACAAGCCTTAGTAGCAGTCACATATTTAGCCTCTACAGTACTTAGAGTCATTGAATTTTGCTTCTTATTATGCCTTGAAACACATCTATTGCCCAAATAAAATGCATCACCCAACATTGACCTTCTATCACAATTTCCAGCCCAGTCTACATTTGTATACTTATACAAATTAAGCTATCCATTTTTATCATAAAGCAATCCATAATTTTTTGTGCCTTTCACACACCTTAGAATTCTCTTAGCCTCCACGAGATGAGATTCCTTGGGGTCACTTTGAAATATGGCATAAACTGTTACAGCAAAAACAATATGAGGCTTTGATGTTGTCAAATACAATAAGCTTCTTTAAAGTTCTCAATCCCAAACATTTTTAACAACTCACAAGTATACTTTTCTTGGGAGAGAAACATTCTTGTCTCGCTTTGCAACACGTGTAATTCTAAGAAGAATTTCATTTTGGCAAGTATGGACATCTCAAACTTCTTCTTCATCTTCTTCATAAAGGTAGTGCACAGGGCCTCCTTTTTTGCAGTAAATATTATGTCATCAACATAAAGCATAATAATTAATTGGCCTCAGTTGTCTTCCTTTATGTACAAGTTGCTGTCCACATTCCATTTTCTAAACCTTATATTTTTAAGGCATGTATTTAGCTTGGAATACCATGCTCTTGGAGCTTGCTTTAAGTTGTATAAAGCCTTGTTTAATCTGCACACACACTTGAACCATCATGATCAAGTATAAAACCATTAACCTGTTTAATAAATACCTCTTCTTTTAGCAATAATGGCCATGGATATTCTAATTGCTTCAAGTCTGGCCATCTAAGCAAAGGTCTCTTCAAAGTCAACACCTTCTACTTGTGAGTAACCTTTATAGTCTTGCTTTGTCCCTTACAACCTCACCATTTTCATTGATCTTATTTCTAAACACCTACTTGGTTACAATGATGTTTTTCCCTTTAGGTCTAAGTACTAAACACCAAGTGTGTTTTTTTTTTTTTCAATTTGATCAAGCTCTTCATTCATAACACATACCCATTCCTTGTGCTTTATTGCTTCTTCCATGAATTTGGGTTCCACCTTGGAAATCAATGAGGTTTATTCACCACCTCTTAGTCTTCTTTTAGTCTACATAGAGTCCTCTTTACTTATAATAATGTTTTTGGCCTTAACTTTAGCTTTTACTCTTTTATGAGTTAGGGAATACCTTGATTCTTCTTCTTCATCACTTGTAACTTGAGAATAAACATTTTCCTCATGCTGAATGGCCTTGGATTCATCAATTTTAGACTCTTTTTAGCTATCATACATGGCATCTTTAGCTTTCTTAATTTGTGATTGCATTGTATCACCATTTTCAATCACATTAACATCAAGTTATCTACCATTTTAGTGACCTTTTGTTGTAGCATTTGAAGCCTTTTCCATTTGGTATATAGACCAAGAATATGCCTTTATCATCCTTCTCATCAAATTTGTCGAGATGCTTGCCTTTGACTTTAACGAGACACAAGCTTCTAAACACTTTAAAGTGTTTTACACTTGGCTTCTTTTCATGCCATAGCTCATAGGGTGTCTTCACTGTATGTGGTCTCATCAGACATTTATTTTAAATTTGAGTTACAGTGGTGATAGCCTTTCTCTAGTAAGTATGTGAAGTACCACGCTCAACCAACATAGTTCTTACCATCTTCACTTGGCTTTTATTCTTCCTTTTAGCCACTCCATTTTGTTGAGGTGTGTAGGGACTAGTATATTCATGCTTCTCCAAATAATCTTCAAAGTCACAACATGTGTATTTAGTCCCATTATCTGTCCTAAGCCTTTTAATTTTTCCCATTAATTGGTTTTTAGTTAACTGCCTATAGCTCTTGAAATTATTAAGAGCCTTTAATTTATGTTTAAAGAACATAATGCAAGCCATTCATGTAAAATCATCAATGAAGGAGATAAAGTACCTATAAACCTTGGTTGATCTTTGTCTCATAGTCCCACAGATGTTCGAATGGATGAGCTTTAATGGCCTTTTTGTTTAAACCTCTACATTTTTGTGGGGGAGTATTCACCATCTTCCCTTTTGACACGTGCTGCAAATTGCTTCTCTCTCTCTTTCTTCTCAGTTTGGGTACATTTCTTATAGCTTCATTTTTGGATAGCTTGTTTATCCCCTTTTGTCTAAGATGTCCTAATCTTTTATGCCATAACAAGTTCTCATTTTTGGTGTTTATGAAGCATGTGTTTTTGCTTTTGGAACTTGGTACAAGTTTCCATTTATTCTTTTACCCTTAGTAAGAACAATACCATTTTTAATCTCATTACTATGTAGTTATTCTTATTGAAAGTAACTTCATATCCAACATCATAAAGCTAGCTAACACTAATAAGATTGTGTTTTAGCCAACATAAAGCATTTTTTTTATTTTAGTTTTTCTACCCCAATTTCAATAGCATTGATACCTTGAATCTTTAAGGCACCATCATTGCCAAATTTGATTGACCCTTCATCATATTTTGCTACTACCTTTAACATTTTCGAGTCTTCTATCATGTGTGAAGAGTAGCCACTATCTAAGATCCATAGCTTTTCTTTCTTGGAAGCTTTAAAGGCTACATCCACCACCATAGATGTTTCTTTTCCTTTTCCTCTCCTTTGGCTGAATGTAGGAGCACGTGTAAGTGTCCTTCTTTGTAATACTTGACCAAGAAACAATGTCAAGCAATCCTCAGTAGTGTGTCCAACCTTTTTTCATCTGCCATAGATCTCTCCCAACAAATCAAAACTGTTTCTTAGCAGAATCTAGCTTCTTTTCACTTGAGATTGTCTCCCTTTTAGATAGAGTCTCCCCCTAGACTCTTGCCTCACATTCCTCTTCATTATAGGCTAAGGATTATAGCACGCCTTAGATTCTTCTTCTTAGTCTTTAATCTTTAATCTTTAATTTCCTTAGTGCTTTGAAGGCTAGCTCTTTCTCCACCTTAGACATTTTTTCTTTCTTCATCGTGGCTATTCTCATTTCATAAGCCACCAATATGTTGTGCAAATCATCCAAGGGCATCCTATCTAGATCTTTATCTTATATGGAAGAGACTTTGGTGTTGTAAGCTTTTGACAAGGTTCTAAGTTTTTTCCTTACCACAATGGCATCATTGATCTCCTCTCTATAGCCTTTAATGGAGCACACAAATTTGTTGACTCTTATGAAGAAGGCATCCACAAACTCATCATTCTGCATCTTTATATCTTCAAATTTGCTCATCTGAATTTGTAACTTGGCTCCTTCACAACATTGACTCTTTCATAAATGTTCTTTAATTTGTCCCAAATTTCCTTGACTGTGTTACACCCTATCACTTTGATGAATTATTTATTTGCTAAGGAGGCATATAAGGTATTTTTCACCTTCCCATCACACTCCAAATTCTTCTTATCAGTAGGTGTCATAGCATCACCTTCAGCAATAGGGATGAAGCCACTAACAACAAACTTAAACACATCAAGACCAAGACACATCAGATATCAGAGCATTTTATTCTTCCATAATTGATAATTTTGTCCATCCAAAGTAAAGATGGCCTTGTTGTTAATACTATTTATGTTATCCATGATCTCAATTAGTAGTAGAGATAAGAATTCACAACAGCCATAAACAATTTTAAATTAAAGCAAGTAAATTGGATCAATAGAGGAATTAGCTCTGATACCACTTTATGAGGACCTTCTTCGGTCTCACACTAAGAGGGGGGGTGAATTAGTGTGAGATGCTCAGTTTTTATAAATCTTTCTAGATTTAACCTTGCTGACTTGTTAGATCCAATGATCCAATTTTTATCTTTCTCCTTTATGTGAGAGCAGTCGTACAAATATTAATCAAATGTAAGCACTTAAGAACACACTCCAATTTTTATGTGGTTCACCTATAATGTGTGAGTTATGTTTGTGGTGTAATAGGATCACTCCTAAATCACACAATCCACTCTTGTTATCAAGGGATACAATAATGTTGTGAAAGGATCACTCCCTAACCACTCATGGAAGGACTACTCCTTAACCATTTATAATAATCTCTCGATTAAGGAGTTGATTTCCCGATCACTCCAAGGGTATCCCTCCCTTTTTTAATAAGTTTATCAAGAGTTTATAGTGAAAAGTTTCTTGGAGAATGATGACTCAATGTGCATAGGCTGTTACTATACAACATGGATCTTCTCCTTCCTTTACTACTGTTGTTATCTCACCTACTACCTTGGCAGGTTGTCTCCTTTGACACTTCAAGCTACTAGACTAGAACACGTTTTCTCCTCTACTGCTACAAGCTACTAGACTTGTTGCCATTGCTGCTTGCACGTGCTACTATCACTGGCTGCATATGTATGCATTATTACTGCCTACACATTCTGTTGTTGCTGCATGCACATTCTGCTATCATTGCCTATATGTGCACGAGCTACTATCAATGCTTGCATGTTTTGCAATCACTACCTGCATATGCACGAGCTGCTATTGTTGGCTGACCATTCTAATGTTGCTGCCTACACATTCTGCTGTCGTTGTCTACATGTGCACGGATTGCTATCTCTGCCTACACATTCTATTGTTACTGTCTACATGTGCATGGGATACTATTGTTACTTATACATTCTACTGTTGCTACCTGTACTTGCATGGGTTGCTATTGTTGTTTGCACATGCTGCTATCATTGTTATTACTTGCTAGACGTATTGCAATTTCTAGGATCGCTTGTTGGACTTTCCATGGGTGCTAATTGCAAGGATTGCCTATAAGACTTGTTGTAATTTCAAGGATTATAGGCCACTGAATGTGCTGCTGGTGTAAGGAATGCCTGTTGGTTGTGTTGTTGGCTATGGCAATGCCTGCTGATTGTGCTACTGGTGCAGGGAATGCCTGTTAGTGCTAGTTTGGTGTTGCTACCGACTGCTACAAGCTTCTTGATTGGTTTAGTTTTTTAGCTGCTCCTCTCCTTTGGTTTAGGTTTTCAGCTGCTCCTCTCTTTCGTGTGGCTAGTTGCTGTACCCTCCTTTAGTATGGCCAGTTGTTGTACCTCTACTTTGGTATGGTTGGTTGCTACACCCTCTTTTAATGTGGTCGATTGCTGCTCTCCTTGGTTGCTTCTCTTATTGCTGTTTACCTCTCCTTGTGGTTGCCTTTAGGTTTGTCGTTCTCTCTTAAAAAATTTGTAGCACCCTATTATCTTATAAGGTGTATGTGGTTATTTATGAAGCCTTAAGATTAGGGTTATACAATCATCAATTGTCATTATTGATTCTTAAAGGTTGCCCTACAATCAACAACCATATTTGATTCCTAAAATTTAGGATTAATGGTCAACATTGACTTCCTAAAATTTAGGGTTAATGGTCAAGAGTCAAGAGTCAGCTTTGACCTCTAAAATTTAGGGTCACAGTCAATATTGACTCATTAACTTTAGGGTTGACTTGTCATCACCAATTTTGCCCAATGGCCTCTTTGTATCTTAACAACATTCATAACATTAAATCAACACATACAACCATGTAAGATAGTGTTAAGAATAAGTCCAACATTTGCCATCAAAGATGGACTCAACATATAATCATGTTAAAAAATGGTAAAATAAAATGTATTAGTTCAAGTGATAATGACATGCCACCTTCTGAGTATTATTCTAATTTTAAGGTTAAAGAATCCATTCATGGAGATATATTGGTTATAAGGCATGCACTAAGTATTTAGCTTAAGGATGATAATGATGAGAAGCAATGTGAGCACATTTTTCATATAAGATACCACATTAAAGACAAGGTATATAGCATGATTATTCATAATGGAAGTTGTACTAATGTTACTAATGCTTTGTTGGTAGATAACTAAATCTAGATACCTTTAAGCATCCTAAGCTATATAAGTTAAAATGGTTGAATGATTATGGGGAAAATAAAGTAATCAAGCAATTTTTTGTTCCCTTTTTTATTGGTAATTACAAGGATGAGGTTCTTTGTGATGTGGCACCAATACAAGGTAGTTATATATTTCTTGGTTGATCATAGTAGTTTGATAGTAAGGTTACTCATGATGATTATAAGAATAAATAATCTTTTGTAATTAAAAATCAAATTGTTATATTAACTCATCTTAAACCTTTTAAAGCATATGAAGATTAGATTAAAATAGCAAAAAAGTACAAAATGAGAAAAGAACAAATGATAGAATAAGAAGAAAAGAAAAAGGAAGAGAGTGAGAGGTCAAAGAAAAAGAAAAAAAGTGAGGTTAATGCGAAAAATTCAAATGGGAAGGGTAATGCTGAAAGGAAAGTTAAAGAGAAAAGTAAGAGGGTAAATGTGTTTACTTGGAAAAAAGAGATTAAGAGTGTTATGATTACAAGGTAGCAATTACTTGTATTTATGTACAAGGATGCATATTTTTTGTCTAATGACCTTAACTCCTCTTTGCCTAGTGTAGTTGTTCTCGTATTACAATAGTTCAAAATTTTATTTTTTGAAGAGATTCCCTATAGATTGCCTCCTTGAAGAGGAATTGAGCACCAAATAGACTTCATGCCTATTATTGGCATACCAAATTGACCAACCTATAAAGCTAATATGAAAGAAACCAAAGAGATACAAAGGCATTGCTTAAGGATTTGTATGCTAATGATTTTGATTTTGACCAAGTATCTAATGTAAATGATGACTTTTTGTTTAGTGATTTTTATAGGCATGAAAGATTTTTGTTTAAAAGAGAAATTATGTGTGCTTATGTGTTCTATTCATGAGTTTCTTGTTAAGAAAACTCATAGGGTTGGTTTGATGGCACCTTATAGTGCGTAAAAGACTTTAGATACATTGCATGAGCATTTTTATTAGCCTAATACGATGCATGATGTGTAATCTGTTTGTTGTAGCAAACAATAAATCAATGAAGAAAATAACACCAGAATATTACGTGGTTCGGTCTATGTGACCTACGTCCACGGGAAAGACAGAGGGAATACTCTTATTAGTAGAGAAAGTGTGTTACAGAATACAAAGAGTGTGGCTCACCTCTCAAATCTCTCTCTATTTCTCATAACCCTATTATGCCTATATATATAGGGATATAAGAAGGGCAAAAGGGTAATTTGGAATACAAGGCATATTCCAACAAATCTCCACCTTGCATTGTATTCTCTAAACACACAACAAAATAAAATTCTTCTATCTCTCCTCCAAATAGCTCCTTAGAGCCAATCAATTAAAACGAACACCAATCAAGTCCAAGCAATGCTTGAACTTACTACGAAAAATTGGTTTCATCAACATGTCAGCTGGATTGTCTGCAGTAGCAACCTTTTTCACTGAAATCAAATCTTGAGATATAACATCTCGCAAGAAATGATATCTGACATCAATGTGTTTGGTCCTCTCATGATACACTTGATTTTTGGTCAAATGTATAGCACTTTGACTGTCACAGAATACAGTGGTAGTTTCTTGTAATAAACCCAAATTAGTGACCAAACCTTTCAACCAAATAGCTTCCTTGACTGCTTCTGCTATTGCCATGTACTCAGCTTCAGTAGTGGAAAGAGCAACTGTTGATTGCAATGTTGCCTTCCAACAAATGGCACTGCCTGAAAGAGTGAAAACATAACCAGTTGTTGATCTTCTTCTGTCAAGGTCACCTGCATAGTCAGAATCCACAAAACCAGTAATCAACCTACTGCCTCTGCTGAACATCAGTCCTACCTCTGTAGTGCCTCTAAGATACCGAAGTATCCATTTAATTGCTTGCCAATGTGATTTCCCAAGATTAGCCATATATCTACTGACCACACTGACTGCCTGTGAAATATCTGGATGAGTGCAAACCATAGCATACATAATACTACCCACTGCACTAGAGTATAGAACACGTGACATATATTCCTCCTCCTCTAGGTTATTGGGTGACAAAGAGGCTGAAAGTCTGAAGTGTGATGCTAAAGGAGTACTTACCGGTTTGCAACTCATCATCCCAAAACGATCAAGAACCTTCTCGATGTATTTTTTCTGTAAAAGGCGCAACTCTCCTGCTTGTCTGTCTCTGATGATCTCCATGCCCAAAATCCTCTTTGCAGCTCCCAAATCTTTCATCTCAAAATCTCTACCAAGTAGTTTCTTCAAACTGTTGATCTCAGATATACTTGTAGAGGCAATAAGGATATCATCTACATATAGTAGCAGATAGACAAATGATCCATCACGCAGCTTCCTATGGTAGACACAACTGTCATACTCACTCCTTGAGTAACCATAACTTACCATAAAGCTGTCAAACTTCTTATACCATTGTCTAGGAGACTGCTTTTAAACCATATAGAGATTTCTTCAACCTGCAAACATGATCCTCCTTGCTTTCACTCTGGAAACCCTCAGGTTGATCCATATAAATGACTTCCTCAAGATCACTATGTAGAAAAGCAGTCTTCACATCAAGCTGCTCCAGTTCCATATCATACATAGCAACCATAGCTAGAAGCACACGAATGGAAGTGTGCTTAACAACTGGAGAAAATACCTCATTGAAGTCAATCCCTTCTTTCTGGCTATAACCCTTTGCAACCAGACGTGCCTTGTACCTTGCATCCTCAACCCCTGGAATTCCCTCCTTCTTCTTGAAGATCCATTTGCAGCCAACAGTCTTCTTATCTTTGGGAAGTTTCACTAAGTCCCAAGTCTGATTCTTATGCAGGGACTCAATTTCCTCAGTCATAGCAATGCTCCACTGAGAAGATTCAGCACAAGTGACAGCCTCTGAATAGTTGCTAGGTTCATTGTACTCCACCTCTTCTGCTACTGCCAAACAATAAGCAAAATCTGAATTTAAAAACCTAGCTGGTGGCTTGATAGTCCTTCTGGGTCTGTCTCTGGCGATACTGTACGGTTGTACCTGTTGAGTATCTAGAGCACCCTCATCTATTTCTGAAGTGTCAACTCGAATCTGTTGACCTGACTTAGAAGGAATATCACTTTCAAACTCCACCTGCTGTGTGGAACTCCCACTCTCTTCATCTGTTGGCCTTAAGACTTCCTCTTTTGGATGCAGCATAGTGGATTCATCAAATGTCACATCTCTGCTAATGAGGAATTTTGGAGACTTAGGGTCTGGACACCACAACCTACAACCTTTCACTCCACAAGCATAACCAAGAAAAATACATTTCTTAGCCCTCGGTTCAAGCTTTCCTTCATTAACATGAGCATAAGCAGGACAGCCAAATATCTTCAAATCAGAATAATCTGCAGGTTTGCTTGACCACACCTCTTTAGGTGTCTTACACTCAATAGAAGTACAAGGAGATCGATTCACCAACCAAGAAGCTGTATTAACAGCTTCTGCCCAAAACTCCTTGCCCAAACCTGCATTGGATAACAGACATCTAGCTTTCTCTATCAAAGTCCTGTTCATGCGTTCTGCAACTCCATTTTGTTGTGGAGTTTTTACAACTGTGTGGTGTCGTACAATACCTTCAATTTTACAAAACTCATTGAATTCGTTATTACAAAATTTAAGGCCATTATCTGTTCTCAGCCTCTTAATCTGCTTTCCAGTCTGCTTTTCAAGTAAAGTTTTCCACTGCTTGAAGGTTTCAAACACTTGACTTTTATGTTTCAAGAAATAAACCCAAACTTTACGAGAAAAATCATCAATGAAAGTGAGCATATAAGCAGCACCTATACCTTTAGAGAGAACCTGAGAAGGACCCCAAAGATCTGAATGGATATAGTCCAATGTTCCCTTTGTTTTATGGATGGCTGTACTGAAACTCAACCTCTTCTGCTTCCCAAAAACACAATGCTCACAAAATTCTAATTTTCCAGTGTTCTGACCACATAAAAGACCTCTCTTACTCAAGGCAGCCATACCTCTTTCACTCATGTGTCCCAGCCGCATGTGCCACAACTTCGTCACGTCAGAATCTGAAACTGAAGTAGAAACTGCAGTTGAGTCTGTGACTGTTGAACCATGCAAGAAATACAATGTGCCAATTCTGGCAGCCTTCATCAATACAAGAGCACCTCTGGAAACCTTTAGAACTCCACCTTCACACCCAATCTTGCAGCCATTCTTCTCAAGAGTGCCCAAAGAAATAAGATTCTTCGTCAAATCTGGAATGTGTTTGACCTCAGACAAGGTCCTAATGACACCGTCGTGCATCTTGATCTGCACTGTACCAATCCCAGCAACCTTACAGACGTGATCATTTCCTAACAGAACACCACCATTAATTGACTTGTGTAGGTGGTAAACCATTCCCTGTTAGGAGTCATATGTTGCGAGGCTCCAGTGTCCATGATCCAGGTATCCTGAAATCTGCCTTGGCCTTGTGTAACACAAAGCAGATCATCACTCTCATTTGCTGCCATATGAGCTTCTCCTGGTGGATGGTTCTTCTGATTACCGTCGTTTCCTTTCTGCTTGTTTTTCAACTTGTAACAATCAGACTTAATGTGCCCTTTCTTTTTGCAATAATTGCAAGTCAAATTCTTATGCCTTGATTTTGATCTTGATTTACTTGAATTCTGACCTCTCTCCTTTGATCTTCCTCGATCAATAATCAAACCAACACTCTGATTTGATGTTTCAGAAAATGTCAAACTACTATCAATTTTCTCCTTAGCTTGCAAATTAGTCTTGACATTCTCAAGAGAAATATCTTCTCTACTATAAATCATAGTATCTCTAAAGTGCTTGTATGAAGGAGGCAAAGAGCACAACAACAATAAAGCTTGATCCTCATCATCGTCAATATGAACGTCAATTTTACTCAGATCAGTAACAATTGAACTAAACTCTCCAATATGTGATTTCAAAGAAGTACCTTCTGACATACGAAGAGTGTAAAGGCGTTGCTTTAATCGAAGTCTGTTGGTCAAAGATTTCGTCATGTACAGACTTTCCAATTTTAGCCATGCACCAGCTGCTGTTCTCTCACTGAGGATTTCTCTCAAAACTTCATTTCCCAAACTGAGTTGAATCGAGGATAGAGCTCTTTCATCCATGTCATCCCAATCTGCATCAGACATTGACTCTGGTTTCTTCTCCTTGCCATGTAGAGCCCTTTTTGTACCTTCTCGTGTCAGAATTGCCATCATTCTAACTTGCCACAGTGCAAAATTAGTATTTCCATCGAACTTCTCAATTTCAGACTTCACCGTTGATGAAGATGCAGAAGTCATTGCAACAAAACACTCGCCACGAAAATTTAAAAAAAAAATACAAATCTGCCTCCAAGCTACAGTGCCACCCGATGCTACAGTGTCTCTTCGGTCTACAGTGTCACCGAAGCTACAGTACACACGGTCTACAGTGTCGCCAATCGATCTACAGTGCAATTCGCTGATCTACAGTACCTCCGACCGTTAAACTCGATCTGTTCGTTTTTCCGTCAGATCCCCTCCGTTTCAACGCCAAATCACTAAAATCTGCTCCGATGAAATTGAATTTGAGTGTCGAAGGCCTCCCCCTCGATGTCCCAAATAGTGCAGGTGGTGGACGTCTACGTCCGAGTCACTAGCAGCGAGGTGGGTGCAGCTTCTTCCCTCACTCCCAAGATCGGTCCGCTGGATCTGTCTCCCAAGGAGTCTGAGCACGACCACAAGAAGACCAAGAAAAAATTCAGTGGGATGCTGCTGGGCGGCCGAAGAGGAGGAGAGAGAAATTTTTTTTTTTTTTTGGATCGTCGTAGTGGTGGTGTGGGTGGCCAGAGGAGAGAGAAGAGAAAAAGAAAAATTTTTTCTTCAGATGGTCGAGCTGATGGGTGGCAGAAGGAGAGAAAAAAAAAAAAACTTTTTCTTTTTTCTTCAGATCGTCGTGGTGGTGGGTGGCCGGAGGAAAGAGAGGAGAAAAAAAAAATTTTCTTTTTGGCTCTGATACCAATTTGTTGTAGCAAACGATAAATCAATGAAGAAAATAACACCAGAATATTACGTGGTTCGGTCTATGTGACCTACGTCCACGGGAAAGATAGAGGGAATACTCTTATTAGTAGAGAAAGTGTGTTACAGAATACAAAGAGTGTGGCTCACCTCTCAAATCTCTCTCTATTTCTCATAACCCTATTATGCCTATATATATAGGGATATAAGAAGGGCAAAAGGGTAATTTGGAATACAAGGCATATTCCAACAAATCTGTTTGTGATAAGCACATTACATATAGACAAGTAAAGGTTAAAGTTAAATTATATGGAAAAGAAAGGGCTTGACTATATTGAGAAGTTGAGTGAGAAGGTAGAAGAAAAGAAAAAGATTGTGTTTGTACCCGAAAGTAGGGACAATGACGTGATAGAGAAAAGAGACCAATCCAATTTAAAATGGGCTAGGAAAGATGTGATGGAGACTCCCATTTAAATGAGATAAACTGTCAAAGATGTAGAGAAGGCTGCCACACCAATTGCTAAAGAAAGGAGACATGAACTTGGTAAAAGAAATAAGTCTAGGTTCAAAGGATTTTTTAGAGCTGTGGCAAGTATGGGCACAAGTCAAATGTGTGTTGGAGTAATAAGTTGAGAATGAACAAAAATGTGAGGTAAGAGTTTAGGGCTCTATTGAGAAAGGAGACAATCTCAAGTAGACAGAAGTCATATTCCATTAAGAAATAGGTTTGATTTATTGGGAGAGATTTGTGAAATATGTAAAAGAGTTGGACATGTTGCTGAGGACTACTTAGCATTTCTGCCCAGTCAAAGAATGCAAAGGAGAACAAGCAAACCATTGTTGTCCAGTCAAGGAATACAAAAGAGAACACTTATACATGCTCCACAATTTGACCAAAGAAGAAGAAAAGGAAGAGAAACATCTATGGTTGTAGAAGTAGCCTCAAAAGCTTCTAAGGAAGAAAAGGGATTGAAAAAAATAAAAAGATCAATAAATGGGGCAGGGCGAATAGAATGAGAGGCAACTAAATTTGCATTACATAGATCTTAGATAGTAGCTACTCTTCACACATGATAGAAGACACCAAGATGTTGATAGGAGTAGCCAAATATGATGAGGGTCAATTAAATTTGGCAATAATGGTGCCTTGAAGATTCAAGGTATTGGTGTGCTGAAATTGGTGTAGGAAAGCTGAAATCAAAGAAAGTGCTTTATGTTGATGGGTTAAAACACAATCTTATCAGTGTTAACCAGTTGTGTGATCATGGACATGAAGTTACTTTCAACAAGAGTGGCTACATAGTAAAGAGATTAAAAGATGGTGTTGTTCTTATTGAGGGTGAAAGAACAAATGGAAACTTATATCAAGTTTCTAAAAGCAAAAACACACATTATATGAGCATTAAAGATGAGAATTTGTTATGGTATGGAAGATTGGGACATCTTGGACAAAAGAGGCTAAACTTAAGTATTCAGCCACACCCCAAAGGCTGAGGTATTCTTTAACCCCTCTCCCTTTCCCTCTTCTATTTTTCTTTGGATTTGTTGTCAAAGGGGGAGATATTTCGCATAAATCAAAAGAGAGTATGTATTGATAAAAAGGGAGAGAACATGTCAAGGGGGAGAAGCAGAAAGGGGGAGTTAAACTTGGTTAAGGGAGATGTATGGTTTAGGGGGAGCTATGAATGACTATGTGCAGGGGATGTTGTGCATGGTTAGATTTAATTTATTGCCAAAAAAATCAAAAGGGGGAGATTGTTGAGCCCATATTTGATGCTAATGTTGGATTTGTTGTCAACAACATCTCACATAGTTATATATGTTGATTTGATATTCTAAATGCTGTTAAGATGTAGAGAGGTCATTGGCAAAACCGTTGATGACAAGTCAACCCTAACATTGAGTAGTCAATATTGATCGTGACCCTAAATTTTAAGGGTCTAGATTGATCGTTGATTATTAACTGTTGACCATAAATTTTAGGAAGTCAATGTTGACTATTGACTATAACTTTTAATAATCAAATATGGTCGTTAATTATTGAGCAACATGTGCGAATTAAGGATGATCGTTGATGATCGTATAACCCTAATACCTAGCTCTATAAATACCCTTAGATGTCTTGCGAAAAGGAGGTGTGCTGCAGAAAATTGAGAGAGTTGGCCAAAGAGAGAAAGAAAGGAGCAGTTGCCAGCAAGTGGTGGAGCAGTAGTTGGTAGTGGTGGAGTAGCAACAGAAGGGTCTTGCACCAGCAAGTAATGTGCGAGGATAGTAGCAATGGCATGAGAAAACAGCTGTAATGAGCAAGGAGAGCAGCAGTGGCAAGAGAAAATAGTTGCAATGTGTGGGGAGAGCAGTAGTGGCATGAGAAAATTGCTGTAGCATACGGGGAGAGCAACAGTGGCTTGAGAAAATTGTTGCAACCTGCGAGGAGAGCAATGTAGCAATATGAGAAATTTGTTGAAGTGGATGGGGAAAGCAGTAGTGATGCGAGAAAATAGCTACAACGCACAAGGATAGCAGTAGCAGCATGAGAAAATAGCTGCAACACATGGGGAAAGCAATAGCAGTGTGAGAAAACTGTTGGAACATGCGAGGAAAGCAGTAATGTCTGTAGGTAACAATAGCAACACACATGGATAACAGACACAGCACACACAAATATCAGGAATAACGTGTGTGGATAGTAGTTGTAATACGTGTAAAGAGCGTGGACAGTGGGCACATAGTGCGTATATAGTAGGCACAAAGAGTGCAGATAGCAAGTGCAGCGCATGGGAACATTGGGCATAGTACGCATTAACATTAGGCCATTGTATGCATTGATTGATCAATTTTTAGGAAAGGTTTCATTATAAACTCTTGATAAACTAGCTAAATAAGGGTGGGATACCCTTGGACTGATCATTGTATGTGGTTAAGGAGTGATCTTTCTACAACCAAATTGTATCCCTTGATAACTAGAATAGATTGTGTGATTTAAGAGTGATCCTATCATACTGTGGATGTAGCTCACACATTATGGGTGAACCTCATAAAAATTGTCATGTGTGCTTGGATGCTTACACATTAATTTATATTTGTACAGTTTCGCTCACATAAAAAAGAAAAATAGAAAATTAGATCACTGACTCTAACAAGTCGCAGATGTCAAATTTGGATCAATTTGTAAAAAGAGTATGTCTCACACTGATTCAGCCCCCCTTTCAGTATAAGACCTAAAATGGTCCTCATTAAGTGGTATTAGAGTCTGGTTCCTTTGTTGATCCAATTTTTCTGCTTTGAAGTGAAGTTATGCATTGCTGTGTGAGTTTTCATTTCTATTGCTAATTGAGATCATGTATAGCATGAACAATGTCAATAGCAAGGCATGCTTGAAGAGAATTGAGGAGCTAAGCATACTTGAGGCAGAGCAAGGAAAGATACACGAAGACCTTGGTGCTAAGGTGATTGCATAAGAGCAAGAGATGCTGACTTTACAAGCTAAACTTCACAAGGCTGAGTTTGAGCTAAAGAAACATAAAGAAAGCTTTATGTAGGCCATGGAAGTGAAAAAAGAGTCATCATCAGTAAATACCATCAAAAAGGATTCTACCTGAAAGTTAGATGAGTGTCTAAGCAATCAAAGACCTTATTCCATGGGGAAGAAAAGACTTGGCTACATTGAAAAGCCAAGTGAAAAGGTAAAAGAAAAGAAGAGAATTGTGTTTATGCCTAAAAGCAAACACAATGACATGATGGAGAAGTGAGACCAATCCAAGTTAAAATGGGTTAGCAAAAATATGGTGAAGAATCCCATCCAAAGGAGATAAGCTATTAAAGATCGTGAGAAGGCTGTCACACCAGTTGCTAAAGAAAGAAGACATGAACTTGGTAAAAGAAGTAAATCTAGGTTTGTCAATTTTTGTTAGAGCTATGGTAAGTATATGCATAAGGCTAATGCTTGTTGGTATAATCAACCTATAATAAAGAAAAGTGTGAGGCAAGAGTCTAAGGGGAGACTCTATAAAGAAAGGAGGTAGTCTTAGGTGGAAATAAGTCATATTCCACCGAGAAACATGTTTAATGTACTAGGAGAGGTTAGTGAAAGATGTGAAAAGGTTAGACACACTACTGAGGATTACTTGACACTACTGCCCAATCAAAGAATGCAAAGGAGAACACCTACACATGCTCCTACATTCGGCTAAAGAAGAAAAAGAGGAAGAGAAATGACTATAGTTGTGGAAGTAGCCTTAAAAGCTTCCAGGAAAGAAAAGCCATGGATTTTGGATAGTATTTGCTCTTCACATATGACAAGAGGCCCCAAAATGTTTAAGGAAGTGGTAAAATATGATGGAGGATTAGTCATATTTGGCAATGATGGTGCCTTAAAGATTAAAGGTATTAATGCTACTAAAATTGGTGTAGAAAAGACGAAATCAAAGAAAATGCTTTATGTTGAAGAGTTAAAACCCAATCTCATCAGTGTTAGCCAGCCTTGTGATGATGGACATGAACTTACTTTCAACAAGAGTAGTTGTACAATAAAGAGACTAAGAGATGTTGCTGTCTTTACTAAGGGTGAAAGAATACATGGAAACTTATACCAAGTTTCCATAAGGAAGAACACATGCTACATGAACACCAAAGATAAGAATTTATTGTGGCATAGGAAACTGAGACTTCTTGGAAAAAAGAGGATAAACTTAAGTATTCAACCAATCCCTAAAGGCTGACGTATTCTTTAAGCCCTCTCCCTTTCCCTCTTATTATTCTTTAGATTTATTGTCAAAAGGGGAGATATTTTGCATAAATCAAAAGAAGGTGTATACTAATAAAAAGGGGGAGTATCTTGATGGATAAAGGGGGAGAACTTGTTAATGGGGAGAAGTAGAAAGGGGGAGTAGTAAGAGAGATGCATGTTTTAGGGGGGAGTTGTGAATAACAATGCAAGGGGAGCAATAAATGCCAACAATTATTATATGTTCATTGTTGGACTTAATGTGTTGCCAACAAATCCAAAGAGGGAGATTGTTGTGCCCATCATTGATGGTTAATGTTGGATTTGTGTCAACACCATCTCATATGATTATATATGTTGATTTGAGGTTATAAATGTCATCGAGATGCGGAAAAGTCATTGGGAAAAATCATAAGGACAAGTCAACCCTGATGTTGAGGAGTCTATGTTGATCATGACTTTAAATTTTAGGTGTTAAAATTGACTGTTGACCATTGACCCTAAAATTTAGGACTTAAAGATATATGTTGATTATAGGGCAACCTTTGGAAATCAATGATAGCCATTGATGATCATGTAGCCTTAATCTTAAGGCTCTATAAATACCCCTATGCTCTTTTAGAAGGGGGTGTGCTGTAGAAAATTGAGAGAGCTTACCAAAGAGAGATGAATGGCAAACCAAATGCCAAAAGGAGAGGCAAATAGCAAGAAAGGAAACAACCACCACACCAGCAGGCCCTCACAAAGGTGACAGTAGCAACTAGCCACCACACCAACACATCTAAAAGGCTTTCTAGTAGAGCAGTAGCAGCAGACATCTTTACAAGTCTAGAAGGGTATACCAACACCAGCAGTATATCCTTGCATGTCTAGAAGGGTATACCAACAGCAGTAGCAACTCTAGGGTAAAAAGAAAAGAAAGTGAGGGAGACAAAAACAAGGTGAGAATGCTTAAGAGTGTTAAACATAAGAGTGGTTAGATTTAAAGGAGTGAAAGTGATAGGGTGAAAATGTTTGAGAGTGATAAACACAAGAGTGGTCAAATTCAAAAGAGTGAAGATGCAAGAAAACAAGTTAATGTGTATATTAAAGGAGCAGATGTTTAGGTTGCCTTCCAAGTTAAGTAGTAAATGTTCTTAATCCATTATAAAGATTTTTATTTTTTCTAACATTAACTTTGATTCTTCTTTGCCTAGTACCATTTTATCTTTGTTGTAGAATTATAGTGATATATTCCTTGAGAAGATCCTGGTTGGCTTACCACCAAAGAAAGGATTTGAACATCACATTAGAGATATTTCCAAATGCTCTTATTCCCAATAATTTGGCTCATATAGAAGTAATCTTAAGAAGACAAAGGAGCTTCAGAAGCAAGTTGAGGAGTTGATGAAGAAGGGCTATGTGTTACTTATGCGTATACAAGCCCATATATAGTGCCAGTGTTACTTTTACCAAAGAAAGATGAGTTTTGGAGGATGTGTGTTGATTACAAAAGTTGTCAATAAAATAATAGTTAAGTATTGACCCTTTATGCTTAAATGATATACTTAATCAATTGCATGGTATTTGTTACTTCTCTAAAATTGATCTTAAGAATAAGTATCATTAAATTAGGATGATGGAAGGTGATGAGTAGAAAATTGCATTCAAGACTAAGCTTGGTTTGTATGAATGGTTAGCTATGTCATTTAAACTAATGCACCTAGCACATTTACAAGATTAATAAACTATATTTTAAGACCTTTCTTAGGAAATTTTGTTATGGTTTATTCTGATAATATTAATATATAATAGGAATTTAGAAGAGCATGTTGAACATTTATGTTATGTGCTTAATGTGTTAAGAAAAGAGGAATTATATGTCAATTTAAAGAAATGTGATTTTTGCATAAACCATGTTATTTTCTTAGGTTATGTTATGTCAAATCATGGTATAAAGGTTAATAAAGGTAAGATTAAGACTATTTAAGAATGACCTCCACCTAAAAGTATGAGTGATATAAAGAGTTTCCATGGTTTAACTCCATCTTTTAGAAAAGGTGATTAAAAAGAATGTGGGTTTCAAGTGGGGTAAGAAACAATAAGACGTATTTGATTTACTTAAGTCTAAGTTGTGTAATGCACCACCTCTTGCTTTGCTTGATTTTTTTAAGACCTTTGAAATTAAATGTGATGCATGATGCATCAGACATTAGGTTGGAAGAGTTCTTATGCAAGAGAAACAACCTATTACATTCTTTAGTAATAAGTTAAGTAGGGCAACAATGAATTATCCAACTTATGATGAAGAAATTTATACACTTGTTTGGACTTTAAAAACAAGGCAACATTACCATTGACTTAAAATGTTTGTAATTCATATTAATCATGATAATTTAAAACACTTGAAAGGGTAAGGATAGTTGGATAAGATACATGTAAAATAGGTCAAGTTTATTGAAACTTTTCCTTATATGATTCAATATAATTAGGTAAAGAAAATGTTGTTGCTAACGTATTATCACTTAGGTACACATTGATTAATGCTTTGAGTATTAAATTGTTAAGATTTGAGGACATTATTAATTTGTATGCTAATAATGCTAATTTTAGTAGCGTGTATGCTATTTTCTTATGCTAAATTACTCATTTTTTATTTTTTTAATATAAAAATTGAAGGCACTGCAATAATTGTGATTTCAAGATAAATTCTTTTCTTTTCTTCTAATTCCTTGAGTTTCCAAACAACAAAAAATCACGTTTCATTTATTCTCTTCCCTTTCATTTCCATCTAATCTAAATAACATGCTTTCTCATTCTCTCTCTCTCTCTCCATAAAGGGTATTAAATCGTTTGGTAGGTTCACTGTATACACCATGCATTCAATACAAAATCTGAAAAGTTGCAAGGATGACAAACAATAAAAAGGTAAAAACTTCAAAAATCAAGATTCATCTCATAGGGTTGATTCTTTTAGGTCATTATTTGATGAATAATTAAACTGAAAGATGATGACAATTTCAACTTGAAGCAAAACATGAAAGAACAAATAAAAAAAAAGTAAAGTAAGCAAGCCCCAGCAAATGAAGGGTACAATTGGCTTTGGAATGGGTCTATCTATTTATCTTTAAGGTTAAAATTTGCAACTCCAATAATGACCTTGGAACCGATGGAATTGGTACGAGTGACATTAGAGATGATGGTGATTTGACCAAAAGATGCATTTCTTACAACACTGTCTGCTTTTCCTTTTGATATAACTAGTTTGGGTTGCCTTTCAACCATAGAAAGAAAGTTTAAGAACAATAATCAATTGCTATCTTTCTTTATAAATCTTTTGTAAAAATATTTGAAGATAACATCGCTTTGTTTTTTTGTTGGCTATGTTTGGTTTGAAATTCTAGTTGTTGAAATTAAGATTTCAATTATTACCACCTGATTAGCAACTATAACTTTGCATTTTAATCTACCAAAATGTATTGTCGGTGTTTGGTTTAGGGGCATTCAAAATCATGCATTCGATTAACCTTAATAGAATTAGTGGTCAATTTTTTTTTTATTCATTCTGCTAGTACATGCTCCTAACACATAGGAAAATGAATTTTCCATTTAACTAGATGCAAGCTCTATATAACTACCCCAATTGATTTTATATGGTTTGAGCTAGATACAAGAAAAAAGCAGAAAGGGAGAACTTGAGACTTATCCTTCTTCTTTTTTTTTTTCGATGCATGGAAAATGAACATGAGAGTTATCCATGAAACGAAACATCCTAAAGCAAATGGTTCCTTAAAGTGATTGAAACAAACAAAAGAATGCTCACATGGGGTGAAGGGCCGTTTCCATTTTGACTACCTTCAAGTCAAGTTCCATTCAATCAAGGACCAAAGTATGGAGGTAGGATTTGTGGGTCTCCTCTTGCCATACCGTTAGATCAATCATTGCTTTAAACTACGCTTTTTTCCTTCTTAACTCCTAAGCCTAGCCTTAAAGTTTATCCTCTTATGCTTTCTGTCCAATAACTCCAACTACCTCATTTATGCCTAATTATAGCTTGAAACAGAAATTAATTTTGAAATTTGTGCAATTGACCCCTATAGTAATTATAACTAAATTCAAATATAGCTAATTAATGTTGTTAGGCATTGCCATTATCAAAACACCAATGCAATGACAATTTAACCTACTTCTAACCACCCAAATCTAATAATAGATGTTAATTGGCTAAGGTCCATACTAATGGTGTAAGGTCAAATCCAATGGCAAATGGAACATTAAGCCATGCTGTTTCGGTTTCAAAAGATAATATACACATCGCATTATTTCTGGCTTTGGTGAAAAAAAATCGCAAGCTTGAGCAAAAGTCCAGTAGAAACTAGAAGTAGACCTCGTAACAGAAAATTTTCTATGTTTCTACTCAAGTGATTCTATGTTTCTCCTAATTACTTAACAGAAATGCCAAAACTAATCCCAACAAAACAAAATACACTATAACTTCCTATTTTATAACTTTTGATTCGTCAAATTTTCTTCAAATGGCACATTTATATCACAAAATTTAACGCAAAAATGCAATGGCTATGTGGTCATAACAGAAAAAAAAAAATGTAAACATGAAAGATACCCTTTGCCTCAACTAGTAAACCATTAAATTAGCAAGAGACAATCAACCGTGTTAACGTCAATAGCAATCAATAATGATTCAGCCTTGTTTAACAAAAATCTCTTTTTGCTTTGCAATAAAACATATGACGAATTTTACGCTACCTTGTTTTTCCTAAAATGTATACGCATAGCATACAAAATCGTATATTTAGACGATTTATTTGTAGAAGACTATGGATGAATATTTATCATCTATTAAATATGAAAGTCAAAGGCTAGTCACACTTTTGTAGCTAAAAACTTATAGAGTAGCAAGCTAAAAACAAAGGGGGAGTTCTGAACTAGAATTTGGGTGCCCGAGAGGGCAGCAGCAGCACTTTATAATAATCACTATTACCGAGCTCTTCTATTGGCCTAAAAAGAGAAACCAACACATTTTTAAAAGCAGCAACATGCTCAAAGATGACCAAAATAGGACAACTTACTCCGAACAAAAGTTTATCAAGAAATGCTAATCACTAAAATTCACACCAACTCTTTGAACACTAACAAAATTTTCACAAAAATTGAATGATAGCTACCATAAGCAACAAAATCAGATAAACTCTTTCAACATTGTCATGGTTATAGGCCACATGTTAATTTAATTGCAATCTATGATTCATGGTTTTGAAATAACCTATAGGACATTAAAAGGAACATTGACATTTTAAATAAAAAAGCCTTCAGTGGAAGAAAGTGCATTGTTGTGGAAGGAGATTGAGACCAAAGTATAATACTATATGTGAAAGAAAAGCGCCAAAAAAATACTACTAAAAATTTCCATAGGTTCATTTTGCACAAAATCATGCAAAATTTCATTCAAAAGTATAAACTTTTTAATTGTCTTCAGCCATTTTCCACCAACACATGAATAGTACTACATGGAGAAAGTTGGAACTAAAAAGAGGCTTATAGCTTCCTTATTTGCATTGACAATGTCTAATAGTGATGTATCTTTGCAAATCTTCTACCTTTTCTTTTGCTTTGTTGCATGATAAGCCATAAACGGAACAATTGCATAAACAATCTATACTGCAACTATATTGTAGCATGCACAATCTAGAATAAGACAAAAATGCTTTTGGTCCTTTCCCTCATTTATATTGATAATATATAACATGCATGATCAAAGCTTCAACTAAGGTTAAACCATGTTAGAGGGGTTTAAAGGAATCATCAGTTGAAATATAGATTTCACATGAATAAGAGATATCATAAAAAAATAGGGGAATAGTAAAACAAAAATAAAAAAGGGGATGAGAAAGATAGAGAGATAATGAAAATGGTTTTGGGAATTGGTGGAGAGGAAATAAAGAAACAAAAAAAAAAAAAAGGAAAGAACTAGGAGGAAGATTCCTTCTTAGTTGAATCTCCTTTTGTCTTCTTAAAGGTACTTATCAACATTTGATCTGGTTTATTTTAAGGTAGCAAACTTGTGCATTGTGTTTGTTTTAAAGTAGGGGAGAGAGAGAGACCTGAGCTGCAAAGGAGAGTAAAAGGCTCGAGCAAGAGAGAAAAAATTAGAACTAAAAGAACCATTTGGACTCTTTTAAACGTCAGAGCTTTTATTTGTCTAGCTTTAATTCTTTTGGTCCCTTAATGGTCTAAAAAACCAATAATATTAAGATCATGAGATTATGCCACACATGTCTCTTTGAACTTAATGACAATCCTAACCATTAAGGGTTGTCCTAATATTAAATTTTCACAATAACTTAATTGTACCCTAGATTACTAGCTCATTTTAAATTTTAAATCGTAACACATAAAGTAATATCTATTCAAAATATATTTCTCACTACCTAGAATAGAAAAATAAGATTAATTGAATGACTACAAAAAGTTTACCAGGGGAAGGAAGTACTCCATCATGAAGCTGTCTGCTTCTCTTCTTTGCCAAGCTCTTGAAAGTTCCTTTAGGTATATTACTAACAATAGAGGATGGATTGCTGCAATGCAAAATATACAAGCTAATATGGAGCAAAGTGTAGCTGAAAATTTTTTAAAAGAAAACAAAAATTTGGATTATGATAGATACATGTTGCCAAGAAGTAACTAATGCCAATAATGGTCAAGATGTACCTTTTTCCAACCCCTTTCCCAACCAACCAAATGCCCTCATTATTGGATTAAGACAGCATACGTCGGCCCTTTGTACAACTGATCAATATATGGGGAATGAAATATTGAATAATTTTTTTCATCTAAGAATCAATTAGGAGAATAATGGGGTTAAAAATATGGAAAAAAGTAACAAGCCAGAAGACAACTAAGCAATCATTTAGTTTCACAAGTGGTGAACTCTTGCCCATTTAGACAAGCACGAATAAGAGTTAGTCAATTAGCCGACATTCTTCAAGTTCAAAATTGTAAAAGACCTTATGAATGTTGATATATCATCTAAAGGGATCGAAATCTAATCCCACTTCTCTCAAAATTAGAAGAAACAGAGTCAGATTACATACACCGGGGAAAGGGGGGAAAGAAATTTGAAAAAAAAATGAATATATAAGTTTAACCTTTAGAAAACCAATGGAAACAAAGGTTTAAAAAAGAGAATCTTGGCCACTAAATCTGAAACTAAAACAATAAGATAAATAAAGAACCTAAACTGGACAAGAAATGAAGTAAACTACCATACTTTGATTTAAGAATCACAATTAAGATGTATAACAATGATTAAGCATCCTAAGTTATATAAGTTAAAATGGTTGAATGATTGTGGAGAAAATAAAATAATCAAGCAAGTTTTAGTTCCCTTTTCTATTGGTAATTACAAGGATGAGGTTCTTTGTGATATGGAACTAATGCAAGCTAGTTATATATTT
The DNA here is from genome assembly GCA_037897445.1 of Ceriops zippeliana. Lineage (NCBI taxonomy): Eukaryota > Viridiplantae > Streptophyta > Magnoliopsida > Malpighiales > Rhizophoraceae > Ceriops > Ceriops zippeliana. The sequence goes on from JBAPLH010000155.1 coordinate 4,480,777, forward strand.
CTTGGTTGATCATGGTAGTTTGATAGTAAGGTTACTCATGATGATTATAAGAAAAAGTACTCTTTTGTAATTAAAAATCAGATTGTTGTAGTAAGTCATCTTAAACCTTTTGAAGCATATGAAGATCAGATTAAGATAGCAAAATAGTACAAAATGAGAAAAGAACAAATGATAGAATAAGAAGAAAAGAAAAATGAAGAGACTGAAAGGTCAAAGAAAAAGAAAGAAAGTGAGGTTAATGGGAAAAATTCAAATGGGAAGGGTAATACTAAGAGGAAAGTTGAAGAGAAAAGTAAGAGGGTAAGTGTGTTTACTTGGAAAAATGAGATTAAGAGTGATATGATTACAAGGAAGCAACTACTTGTATTTATGTACAAGGATGTTTATTTTTTGTCTAATGACCTTAACCAATTTTTGCCAAGTGTGGTTGTTCTCTTATTACAAGAGTTTGAAAATTTATTTTTTGAAGAGATTCCCCATAGGTTACCTCCTTGAAGAGGAATTAAGCACCAAATAGACTTCTTGCCCATTATTGGAATACCAAACCAACTTACCTATAGAGCTAATCTTAAAGAAGCCAAAGAGATAGAAAGGCATTGCTTACTTCTTTACAAACTAAGTAACTTTGTTTTAAATTGTTTAAGGATTTGTATACTAATGATTTTGATTTTGACCAAGTATCTAATGTAATGATAACTATTCATTTAGTGATTTTTATAGGCATGAAAGATTTTTTTTTAAAGAGAGAAATTATGTGTGCCTATTTGTTCTATTCATGAGTTGCTTTTTAAGAAAACTTATAGCGTTAGTTTGATGGCGCCTTATAGTGTGTAGAAGACTTTAGATATATTGCATGAGCATTTTTATTAGTCTAATATGATGCATGATGCGTATTCTATTTGTGATAATTGCATTACATATAGACAAGTAAAGGTTAAAGTTAAATTATATGGGAAAGAAAGGGCTTGATTATATTGAGAAGTTGAGTGAAAAGGTAGAAGAAAAGAAAAAGATTGTGTTTGTGCCCGAAAGCAGGCACAATGATGTGATGGAGATGAGAGACCAACCTAAGTTAAAATGGGCTAGGAAAGACATGATGGAGACTCCTATTCAAAGGAGACAAACTGTCAAATATATAGCGAAGGCTACCCGAACAATTGCTAAAGAAAGGAAACATGAACTTTGTAAAAGAAATAAATCTAGGTTCAAAGGATTTTGTTGGAGCTGTGGTAAGTATGGGTACAAGGCAAATGTGTGTTGGAGTAATAGGTCAAGAATGAAGAGAAATGTGAGGCAAGAGTCTAGGGGGAGACTTTATCAAGAAAGAAGACAATCTCAAGTAGAAAGCAAAGTAAAGCTTGCTAAAAATACCTTAATCTTCTTCCTTTCATTTTACATGTTTATAGCCTTTATATAGGCATATAAATATTATAATTCTATAAGAAAAAGGTGTTTTCTAACATACCTATATAGATTAAACCATAATTGTAGTAGATCCCAATTAAGGAATACAGGTTTACCTTGATCAGGAATCCTTAAAAAGACTACAACTAATAATAACTAGGTACAAAGTCAAAGTAAAACCTGAACTAATGTATCAAGACTCAGTAAATCTACAAGCCCAAATAAACTCAAGAGGTTGAGTCTTGTTTACATGTAATTTGGACTTAACTTAAAATCTAGCAACCCAAAACAAAATTAGGCCCATTAATACAACTTAGCATGCAATCAAGCCTTTCCTTAGCTTGGTCATGCAACTTGGACTTATGTCATAGGCTCCAAGTTTTGTTCTTCAAGTTCTAAGCCTTGTCCATCATCTTGCACATAAAGATAAGTGATTATCCTTGATGTAGCATTGAAAACTTTTAGAACATTATTGGAATCTTTTGAAGCACCTTCTTTGTCATGTAGCTCCATGATTAAGCCTTGTAGAGCTTCTTTCATCATCTTTGTCCTTGCCCTACTTATTAGACTATTGATTCCTTACAAAGGATTTGGGGAATACTTGTTTTGTTGCACTTGAATAGCACCTTGTTCTCCATCACTAAAAGTCCAAATAAAACCAAAAAGTTAAACCTTTTTTATATGTAATTTAACCTTAACTTTAAATCCAACAACGTAAAACTAAAACAAGCCCTTTAATACGACTTAACATATAGGCCAAGCCTTTCTTTAGCTTGTCATGTAGCTTGGACTTATGTCATGGGTTTGCAGTTTTGTTTTTGAAGTTGTAAGTCTTGTCCATCATCTCTTACATAAAGATAAGTGATTATCCTTGGTGTAGTATTAGAAGCTATTAGAATAGCTTTAGAATCTTCTAGAGTAGCATTTTTGTCATGCATCTCCAAGATTAAGCTTTGCAAAGCCTCTTTTATCATTTTTGTCCTTACTCTAGTAATTAGACTACTAATTCCTTGCAAAGGATTTTGGGAATACTGCTTTGTTGCACTTGAATAGCACCTTGTTCTCCATCACTATAGCAATCAAATAGATGCTTAACCTTTTTTTCACACTCCAAATAAAGCTTGAAATCATTCTTTCCTTAAAATGCTAGAATCTTCATCTTTATGCTGCCCAAATTGCTATCTATTTTGGAAAAAACTTTCTTTCCTTTGAGTTTGATTCTTCATAATGTGATTCTTCCTCAATCACACACCTCTTAGAAGACTTGGATTTACTAGGTGATTGTAAATCATCCAACTTGCATTTATTGTCATAAATTGCTTGGTAATAGCCTTTATCTAAAACTTCATATCCTATTGTTCTCCTTCATTAATCATGTTACAACTTATAGAACACATTAGTAATTAAAAGAAATTTGTTCCTCTCACACTTCTTCGTGATAATGATCTCATCACTCTTACCTTTTTCCACTCAAGCTAGACCCTTTTATGTTCTTAAAAGACTCAAGATAAACAAATCACAAGAAGCAATTTGTTAGATGCTAGCAAATCTCAAAATTATAACTTTTAAAATAAAACAAAATTTGAGATATCCTTTTAGGCTTGGAAAGGAAAAAAAATCAAATTTGCAACCTTATAAATGTACATAATAGGTTGCAAGAATCAAGATGTACTACTAAGCTCAAATACAACTTCCTTGTCTTCCTTTTTTTTTCTCAACTTTTTTTTTTGTTTTTAATCAAATCCATTACCCAAATAATTAATACAACTTCAAGAGCAAGAAGTTGATCAGAACAAATAAGAAGAACTAAGCAAAGAAACACAAGGAATCAATAATACACAAAGAAAAGTACTAAAAAAAATAGATAAGGGATACGTAACTCGTTTCTAAAACCAAAACTCTCATACCAAATGATAAAGAACCCATTAGGCAAACTACCCTGAGAACCCTTGAATCAAATTGTTATGCACATCACAAAAAGCTAGGAAACAAGTTAGATTGATCAGATCATAATCCTAAGGAAACAAAGTCATAAAAACTCTAATTTTAAGATGCCACAACTGTTGATCACTCCTTTGATAAGTCAAGACAATGTATTCTTCCAAGAACACAAGAAAGTAAAGCAAAGCTTGAAAAATACCTTAATCTTATTGATTCATTTTACATAGTTGTAGCCTTTATATAGGCATGTAAACATTACAATCTTATAAGGAAAAAGTATTTCTTAACATGCAAATATAGGAAAAACCTTAATTGTAGGGGATACCTTTAATTAAGGAATACAAATTTTCACTGATGTAGGAATCCTTAAAAGACTATAAAGCTAATGATAACTTGGTATAAAAGTTCAAGTAAAAACCCTAGACTTGGCCAAACCTACAAGTCCAAATAAACCTAAGAAGTAGTGTTTTATATGTATTTTCGACCTTAACTTAAAATCTAGCAACTCAATAGAAAAACAAGCTCTTTAACACAACTTAGCATGAAAATCAAGTGTTTCCTTAGCTTGGTTGATGGAAGCCATATTGTATAAGTCAAATCAACATGGGAGTTGATACTTTGCAAAACTTTGGACCACTAATGACAAAGGCAAGGCTAAAGAAAATAAATAAAGCACTTAACAACTTGTTGTACGACATTTACTTGTATGAAATTGTTATTCACGAATTAAGGATGATAGAGGATTCACTAGGGCTTGCAAATGTATCATCTATGGAGGAATATGAAAACCATGGCCATGGAAAGGAAGTTGAAGTTGGAAGCCCATGTTTGGGCATTTAAATGAGTTATTTTCATGGATTATATTGTTTTGTAGTGGATTGGACCAATTTTAGCATCTAAATAGGTTATTTTCATGGGTTTTATTATTATTTAGTGGGTTGGATGAATTTCCTTAATAAGTCCATTTTCATGGGGTAGACCCATTTTTATGAGTGTATGAGCTATTTTCTCTGGTTCTTTGAGAACTAATTCTGAACTTTTATACTTGAGTGTGTTGGTTTAATAGACTTATCTTCTTCAACATTGTTCTCGTTAAGAGTGGCATTTGAATCCTATAATTCTGGTTCTTGGTTGTTTATAATCATTGGGTCAGAATTCCAAATCCCTTAACCTTTGTTAGAACGATCCTATACCAACATTGGTGTTGGGTTCCATTGACATATAGTTGGAGTTCATATCATTTGATATTAGAGCCTTAGCTCTAACTCAAGTTAGTTATACTTTTGTCATCATTTCTTTCGTGCGTTCTTCATTGTTGGTTGAATAATAAAAAAAGAACAAAAGAAAGGAAGAAATTTGTGTGTTTATTGTGTGTGGCCACTGTTGTCATTCATTCTATAGAAATACCCATCAATTAACCAAAAAAAGACTTGTGTATAGGTTTTCTATTCTGATATTTGTTTCTTCTATAGAAATACCCATTAGTTAACGAAAAAAAATATGACTTCGTTGTACAATTGCTTATTTACTCAATTATATTCGATAATTGATTGTTGTTCGATTGTACTGCTTATATCATTGAATTCCTATTTGTTTTATGAGAGTTGAGGATTATTATAGTTAAGTGGAGAGCAAACACGCAAGGGAGTGAGTTTTGTGAGGTATATTCTTTACTTACTAATAATCTTGCATGTACAATGTCTAATGCTAAAGAAGGCAGTTTCCCACATGGTGAGGAAGAAGTAGTTGTTCCAAATTTCAAATTGCTTATCAAATCCTTAGAGTAGAAGTTTGATAGGATTGACCAAATGTTTTGGGAAGTTTGAGATAGGATGGATAAAATAGAAGGAGAATCGAGTGTGAATCTTAAGAGCCAGCTGAGAGGGTCATAAAGGAGCGATTTGAACATGATTTTGGTAAAGATGGTGATGATTATTATGATGACGGTGACAATGCTAGTAGAAACTTCACAGGTGGATTTAGAGGAGGATGTGGTAATAGGAATAGTAAAGGAGTAAGAGGCCATGGAAATGTTTATGATAGGTACAATGGAGGTTGGGATAACAGAAATAGAGTAGACAAAAATCTTAGTAGTATTAAAATGATACCATCTTTCCAAGGGAAAGGTGACCCTGATATTTATTTGGGTTGGGAACAAATGGTAGAATTACTAAATGAGTGCCATAACTTCTCTAAGGAGAAGATGTGTGAATTTTTTAGAATTTCTTATTTTGAAATTCTTATTTATATAATGTAGGATCTTTTCTTTATGCGAATACTAGCACATAAATCATAATGAAATCAACATACCATTGTCCATGATGCTAAGGTCCTGTCTCGAAGATGAGAATCCTCTTTTCAATTTGCTCCTAAAAATTTTTTTCCATTTCTCTTACTATTCCCTTTCTTTTCTTTTTGTTTTCTCTGATAGTGGAGAGGAGGAAAAGTCCATAATGATAAAGGTTTTTCACACTCTATTCCTATAACCGTTACCTTAAATAGGGAGTTACACCTCTTTTCTGTAACCATTACCTAAAATAGGGAGTTACAACTCTTTTTTGTAGCCATTACATTAGGGCCTGGCCTTTGACCTGATAGCCGGGTGTGGGTCACGCTCTTCAGTGCCATCCATTTTCGGGGCTAGTTGATTCGGTAGGTGAGTTGTTAAACACTCCTTAGCGGATTTTGATTCCATGACCATCGTCTTGTTGTCTTAATCAACCAACACCCTTTGTGGGATCTGGCTTAGCACATAGTTAGCCATCGTAACCTGACTTCCGGTTCATCCCACATCGCCAGTTCTACTTACTACCCTCTTTTATGTAACCATTACCTTAAATAAGGAGTTACTCCTCTTTTCTGTAACCGTTATTTTAAATAGGGAGTTACTCCTCTTTTCTATAACCATTATTACTCCCTTTTTCCTATAACTGTTATTTTTAAATAGGGACAGTGGAGGGATTTTAAACCCGATGACCCAAATTACTATTATGCCCAATAGACCATCACATTGAGCCTTTTATATTTGGTCATACTTTAAATAACAAGGGCCACTTATGTTAATTAATTTAACAATCTCCTACTTGGTCTATGTTATGACTTGATGAATCAATGACAAATAAATGTGTACAATACTTAAAGATCATTAAACTATAATACTTTATTGAATTAAAATGATTGGCTTATGACGGTCACATATCTTTTAGCAACATGATTCCTTCCATGTATCACATAATCATTATAATTCATAATAACCTAACCAAGGAACTTTAAATCTTTAAATTGTCATTTCCAAACATGCTACTAGTTATCTTACAAACTATAACTGTATACAACCAAATGGAGATAACAAAGCGCAAACAAAACCATAACCTTAATTGAATTCATGAGTGTCACAATGATATGAGAAGAATAAAATATTGACTTTCAAGAGAATGAGGACCTATCCAAAATGCCCATCCGATCAACATGTCTAGTAAATATTTTCGGTGGCAAACCTTTAGTTAACGGGTCCGCTATCATCAATCTAGCACCAATATGTTCAATAGACACTCTTTGGTTTTGCACTTCTTCCTTAGTAGATAGGTATTTCAAATTCATATGTTTCACACCTTTAAAATACCTATCATTCATAGAGAAGAAAATAGTTGCAGAATTATCAGAATAAATTCTTAACGGCTTTTTTATACTGTCGACCAAACCAAGCCTTAAGATAAAATTCCGAAACCACAATGTATGAACAGTAGCTCAAAGCATGCTACAAATTCAGCCTCCATAATGGAAGTAGCAATGACAGACTGCTTCCCACTTTTCCATGAAACTGCTCCTCCAGCCAACAGAAACATGTAACCAAATGGATATTTCCTCGAATCTACACATCCAGTATAATCTAAATCCGAGTAGCCTACTACTTTAAGATCTTTTATAAGTAAGCATATAATTCTTGGTGCCTTGTAAGTACCTAAGTACTTTTTGTCGGGCTTTCCAATGATTTATTCCAGGGTTACTTTGATATCGGCCAAACATTCCAACAATGACACTAATGTCTGACTGAGTGAATGTTTGATCATACATCAAAATTCCAACTAGTGATGCATAGGGAATGGATTCCATTGTTTTTTGTTCCAAATCATTCCTTGGACATTGCAATTCATTGAACTTATCCCCTTTCTGAACTGGAACTATTCTTGTAGAGCAATTTTCCATTCTAAATTTCTCTAATACTTTATTGATATAACTTTTTTGAGACAATCCTAACAATCCTTGTGATCTATTATGAAATATCTCTATTCCTATCACATAGGATGCCTCATTCATATCTTTCATTTCGAAAGTTTCAAAGAGAAATTTCTTAACATCATGTAACAAACCTATGTTATTAGCAGCCAAAAGAATGTCATCGACATATAGGACCAATATAATGAACTTGCTCCCACTGACCTTCATATAGATACACTGATCAATGGTGTTCTCTACAAAACCATATGACGTAATGGTATTATTGAACTTAATATACCATTGTCGAGAGACTTGTTTTAGTCCATATATCCATTTCTTTAATTTACATACCAAATTTTCTTGCCTTGTGGTTATGAAACCTTCAGGTTGGTCCATATACACTTCCTCTACTAAGTCACCATTTAGAAAGGTGGTTTTTACATCCATTTGGTGGAGCTCTAAGTCATTATGAGCCACAAAAGCCATAATAATTCATAAGTAGTCTTTCTTAGAGACCGGAGAGAAAGTCTCCTTATAGTCAACACCATCCTTTTGAGTGTAACTTTTGGTAACAAGTCTAGCCTTATACCTTTTGATGTTACCTTTTGAGTTTCACTTGGTCTTGAAGACCCACTTACAACCAAGTTGTTTTGATCCTTCAGGCAACTCTACTAGTTTCCAGACTTGATTTACATCCATTGATTTCATTTCTTCCTTTATGGCATTAAACCACCTTTTAGATTCATTACATTCCATGGCTTGTTTAAATGAGACTGGATCTTTATCACTACTTAATTTCAATTCATGTTCAAGTGAGTAAACCATATAATCATTCGATAAAGCTGGACTTTTTTGTCTTATAGACCTCCGTAATGCCATTTCTTGTGGTATCACTTGTTCATTTGTAACTTACACATTGTCACTTGGTTCATCTCTTATATGTTCACTTTGCGTGTTTTGAGTATCAATTTGTTGTCCTTGCATGTCACTTGACTGTGATGCAACAAAAGGAGCAACAACTTGATTAGAAATGCTAGGTGTGGGGATACCAACTTGAGTAAGAGTGCTCACTGTGGATCTTTCATGTTGTAATTCTCTAATATCCACTTTTCATGATTCCCCACTCCCACTGAACTGACCATTTCAATGAATCGAGCATTACCAAACTCAACTATTCTAATACTATGGTTAGGACAATAAAACCTATACCCTTTGGACTTTTCAGGATAGCCAATGAAGTGACCACTAATGGTTCTTGCATTAAGCTTTCCTTCATGTGGATTATATATCCTTACTTTTGTTGAACAACCCTAAACATGAAGGTGTCTTAAACAAGGTTTCCTACTTATCCATAACTGGTAAGGAGTCTTAGGGATAGGCTTACTAGGAACCCTGTTCAACAGATATACAACAATTTTTAACGCATGCATCTACAAGGATAAAGGTATAGTACTATAACTTAACATGCTCCTAACCATATCCATAATTGTGTGATTCCACCTTTCCGCTACACCATTATGTTGTGGTGTACCAGGCATTGTATACTATGCACATATGCCTTGACTTTCAAGAAATTTTGCAAATTAACCAGGACATTGTCCACTTTCATTAAATTTTTCATAATATTCACCACCCCTGTCTGACTTAATCACTTTCACTTTTCTATCTAACTACCTTTCCACTTCATTAATAATCACCTCTAGGGTGTTTACTGACTGGGACTTTTCATGCAATAGATATAAATAACAATATCATGAGTAATCATCTATAAATGTGATGAAATATTTCTCACCACCCCATGTTGGAATATCAAAGGGGCCACAAATATTAGTGTGTATCAATTCTAAAGGCTCATTACTTCTTATGGCTGGGTTCTTTGATGTGTGTCTTGTTTGTTTCCCTTTTATATAGTCAACACATACGTCTTAATCAGTAAAATCTAATTGAGACAGGACATCACCTTTCACCAACTTCAATATCCTTTCTTTGGATATATGACCTAATCTTTAATGCAACAAGAAAGCAGAACTATCATTATGTGCATTATGTTTGTTACTTATACTATGCTTAACAAGAAACAGAGAATCAACATACATAGCATCAAGATTAAAATGGCACAAAATATCAACCAAAGTACTAGATCCATAATAGTATGAATGTCTATACAATGAAAATGCACTTTTTCCAATCTTAAAGTTAAATTCTACTTCATCCAACTTTGCAATAGAAACTAAATTTCTACACATTCAGGAACACGGAGACACTTTTCTAGATCCAGGTGACACTTAGTGTCCAAGATCAATTTGTACGTCTCAATTCCTTCTATTCGTGCTTTCATTCTGTTTCCCATGTAAAGGAACTTTTCAATTCCTGTTATGGGTTGGATTGAAAGGAATCACTGCATAATATTTGACACATAAATAGTAGCTCCAGAGTTTAACCACCATGTATCATTAGGTACTTTAATTACGTTTGATTAAAAACATACTAATATACAATCATACCTTTCTTTTTGAACCAAGCCTTTCTTTTTGGACAATTTTTCTTAAAGTGACCCATCATTTTACAGAAGAAGCATTTCTGATCCTTTTGGATCTAACCTTTAGTGACTTTCATAAAGGCTTTGTCCTTCTTTTTACTCTTCTTATATGGTTTAGACTTACTACTACTAGCATCATTACGAACAACAAGATGAATAGAGTGATCCTTCATCTTCTTTAATCTCCCTTCTTCCTGAACTAACATGGCCTTAATTTCTTGAAAGTTGCATTTCTTTTTAATAGTGTTATAATTCACTTGGAACTGACCAAATTCAAGAGGCAGTGAGTTGATGATGAATTGAACCAAAAAGGATTCACTCACATCCATGCCCATTGTTTTCAATTTTGCTACTAGATTAGCCATACTAGTCACATGATCATGAATAGGCTATAACCAATCAAATTTCTTGGTCGTCAGCTCACTCATTAGGCTTCCTACAATGGATTTGTGAGCTATATTTGATTGAGAGTATTCCTTAATTCTCATCATAAATTCCCTCGCATTTTCCATCTTAGGCATTAATGGCTTGACATTTTTAGCTATCGTTATTCGCATCAAATTCAAACTCAGTCTATTAGACCATACCTAACCCTCACAAAGAGACTTATTAGATTTTGTACTGGTCTTAGTAATGGCTACAGCCTTTTCATCCGACATGACTGCTAAGTCCAAACCCAAAACACCTAAATGAAACTAAATATGCTCAGACCATTCCACATAGTTCAGCCCTTTGAATTTGATCATCACTTTGCCCAAGGTGAATACATTATTGGAAGCTACAAACATGATCCTAATTTATAGTTTAATGCTTTGTGTAAACTCAAATGGATTCAGATACATACATTATAAACTTTGATTATGTATTTAAGTCCATCTTTGGGTGATCCTCAAATACATAACTTTAATCAATGATGATGCTAATTTAGATATACTTTGATAGATCAATCAATCATACTAGAGTTGACATGAATGTTATCTTTGGATATGCAATCACATTTACCCAGTATATCAATCAATCCCCTTTAGTGTCATTAATTATAAGCAATGATCCATTTTTGGATGATCTCCTAGCTTCATAATTAATAACCACAATTGTTCATTTCAAATCTGTATAACATTTTATTATCATCCATAGACATGAACAATTAAAATTCATAATCAAATATTCAAATCCTTTCAAGCCTGGCCATTTTAGTGACTAACAAGCTTTCAACATTTGATTTATGTTGATGTGATCTCAATAAACTTTAAAATCTTCAATTATGAAGATTTTCTTCCGATGCATTTTTTTAGTAGCTAACGTATTTTTCCACTTTTCCTTTCAACACCGGCCTTTTCCCTTCATAGGCCCTAGTGTTCTAGCGCAAATAATAAAAAGAAAAACCAAATTGCAGTATTCGCAGACTTGCTCTGATACCAATTGTTGGAATTTTTTAGAATTTCTCTTTTTGAAATTCTTATTTCTATAATGTAGGATCTTTTCTTTATGCTAATACTAGCACACAAATCATAATGAAATCAACATACCGTTGTTCATGATGCTGAGGTCCTGTCTCAAAGATGAGAATCCTTTTTCGATTTGCTCCTGAAAAAAGTTTCCATTTCTCTTACTCTTCCCTATCTTTTCTTTTCATTTTCTTTGATGGTGGAAAGAAGGAAAAGTTCGTAATGGTAAAGGTTTTTCACCCTCTATTCCTGTAACTGTTACCTTAAATAGGAAGTTACACCTCTTTTCTATAACCATTACCTTAAAAAGGGAGTTACAACTCTTTTCTGTAACTGTTACCTTAAATAAGGAGTTACTTCTCTTTTTTGTAACCGTTACATTAAATAGGGAGTTCGTCCTCTTTTCTGTAACTGTTACTTTAAATAGGGAGTTACTTCTTTTTTCTGTAACTGTTACCTTAATAGGCATTACTCCACTTTTCCTGTAACTGTTGTTTTAAAATAGGGAGACTGGAGGGATTTTAAACCCAATGACACAAATTACTATTATGCCCAACTGACCATCATATTGAGCCTTTTATATTTCGTCATACTTTAAATAACAATGGCCACTTATGTTAATTAATTTAATAGAAGAAAGTAAAGTTAGTTATGGCAGAGTTCATTGATTATGTTGTAGTATGGTGGGACCAACAAGTTACCACTAGGAGAAGAAATTTTGAGAGAAATATAGAAACTTGGAATGAGTTGAAGACTATGATGAGAAGGAGATTTGTTTCCAATTCTTATTATAGGGATTTGTATAACAAGTTATAGAGCCTTACGCACAGTTCCAAGAGTGTGGAAGAGTACCATAAGGAGATAGATATTGCTATGGTTAAGGTAAATGTAATGGAAGATAGGGAGGCAACCATGGCTAGGTTCCTCCAAGGGTTGAATAGAAGCATAGCTGATGTGGTAGAACTATAACACTTTGTAGAGCTTGAAGACATGGTACACATTACCATGAAAGTTAAGAGGCAACTTAATGGATGGAGCACTTCTAGATATAATCAAAACTCTGGTTCATCTTTTTGGAATTTGAATTGAGGGAAGAAGAAGGAGAAGATGACACCTAAGCTTAAAACCAATCCACATAGACCTGAGACTAGTAGGGCAACCATGAAAAAGGAAAATTTGAAGAAAAACTTGAGGGCACCCAAGAAAAAACTAGAGACATCTAATGATTTAGATGTTTAGGTAGGGGCCATGTGGCTTCATAATGTCCTAACAAAATAACCATGTACCTTAAGGAGAATGTTGACTATGTGTCTAGCAGTGATGCTAGTGATAAAAACCAATTTCTACCACTAGAGGATGCTAATGATGTTGATAAAGGGATATAGTATCTAGAGCATGGTGTAAGGCTTTTAGTAGCAAAGCGAGCCCTTGTATACAAGTTAAAGAGGAGGAGGATGTTCAAATATGGTGAAAAAATATTTTCCATTCTCGATGTTTAGCTCAAGATAGACTCTATTGCTTGATCATAGACGGAGGTGATTGCACTAATGTAGCAAGTACAGAGTTGGGGAAAAAATTGAACTTGCTTACAACCAAACATCCTAGGCCATATAATTTGCAATGGTTAAATGATAGTGGAGTGGTGAAAGTGACTAAACAAGTTGTTGTTCCATTTTCCATTGGTAGATATAAGGACAAGTTGCTTTGTGATGTTGTACTTATGTAGGTTAGGCATTTGTTATTGGGCTGTCCTTGGCAATTTGATAGAAAAGTTTTGCATGATGGTTACAAGAATCGTTATTCTTGCACCATGCATGGAAAACCATTCAAACTAGTTCCATTGACTCCAAAGCAAGTGTATGAAGGCTAAGTGAGACTTTATGAAAGTGAGCAAAAGAGGAGGACCGAAAAGAAAGAGAGAGTAGAGAGAAAAGAAAGTGAAGGAGAGAAAAACAAAGCGATAGCGTTTGAGAGTGGTCAGGTTCACAACAGTGAAGATGAGAGAAAACAAGTGAGTGTGTTTGCAAAAGAAGTAGATGTTGAGGTTACCTTCCAAGCTAGGCAACAAATGAACTTGATCCTTTACAAGGATTCTTATTTTCCTAACACTAACCTTGATTCATCTTTGCCTAGTGCTATTTCATCTTTGTTACAAGATTATAATGATGTATTCCCTAAGGAGATCCTAGATGGTTTACCACCAAGGAGAGGCATTAAACATCACATTGATCTTATTCTTGGAGCTCCCAGTACCTCCTATCATTTCTAATTAGCAGTGCTCCACTTTTGGTTCGAAGCACATATTTGGAGATATTGATGATGAAATTAATAAATGCGACTAAACAACCTAGTATATTAATTAAATCAAACAAATTTAAACACCATTGAAACTCTAAATCTACTTACTTCCATCAGCAAAAGCAATCATTCATCTTGGTTTGCATTTCATACAAATGTGAAGTTTTTTAATTCCTAAATAATGAGACTTGCTTATCACCTCAAGCTAATTAGGCTCCGCTCATCGTTTGATGGACTATTTTTCATGCAATGACCATGAAATTATCTTTTGCCTTTATTAACGACTATATTTATTATAAAAATGATGCCCATGAACCTCATATAACATGAATTCATTCAATTCCAACAAACAATGGAGTCCTTCTTCTTGATTTGCATTTCTTATTGATGATAATTGGTTGAGTTTCACAATAAAGAGTACCTCCTATCATTTCTAATTAGCAGTGCTCCACTTTTGGTTCGAAGCACATATTTGGATATATTGATGATGAAATTAATAAATGCGACTAAACAACCTAGTATATTAATTAAATCAAACAAATTTAAACACCATTGAAACTCTAAATCTACTTACTTCCATTAGCAAAAGCAATCATTCATCTTGGTTTGCATTTCATACAAATGTGAAGTTGTTTAATTCCTCAATAATGAGACTTGCTTATCACCTCAAGCTAATTAGGCTCCGCTCATCGTTAGAAGGACTATTTTTCATGCAATGACCATGAAATTATCTTTTCTCCTTATTAACGACTATATTTATTAGAAAAACGATGACAATGAACCTCATATAACATGAATTCATTCAATTCCAACAAACAATGGAGTCCTTCTTCTTGATTTGAATTTCTTATTGATAATAATTGGTTGAGTTTCACAATAAAGAGTACCTCCTATCATTTCTAATTAGTAGTGCTCCACTTTTGGTTCGAAGCACATATTTGGATATATTGATGATGAAATTAATATATGTGGCTAAACAACCTAGTATATTAATTAAATCAAACAAATTTAAACACCATTGAAACTCTGAATCTACTTACAGCCATCAGCAAAAGCAATCATCCATCTTGGTTTGCATTTCGTACCAATGTGAAGTTATCTAATTCCTTAATAATGAGACTTTCTTATCACCTCAAGCTATTTAGGCTCCGCTCATCGTTTGATGGACTATTTTTCATGCAATGACCATGAAATTATCTTTTGTCTTTATTAACGACTATATTTATTATAAAAACGATGCCCATGAACCTCATATAACATGAATTGATTCAATTCCAACAAACAATGGAGTCCTTCTTCTTGATTTGCATTTCTTATTAATAATAATTGGTTGAGTTTCACAATAAAGAGTACCTCCTATCATTTCTAATTAGCAGTGCTGGACTTTTGGTTCGAATCACATATTTGGATATATTGATGAGGAAATGAATATATGTGGATAAACAACCTAGTATATTAATTAAATCAAACAAATTTAATCAACATTGAAACTATAAATCTACTTACTACTATCAGCAAAAGCAATTATCCATCTTGGTGTGCATTTCGTACTAATGTGAAGTTATGTAATTCCTAAATAATGAGACTTTTTTATCACCTCAAGCTAATTAGGCTCCGCACATCGTTAGATGGACTATTTTTCATGCAATGACCATGAAATTATGTTTTGACTTTATTAACGACTATATTTATTATAAAAATAATGCCCATGAACCTCATATCACATGAATTCATTCAATTCCAACAAACAATGGAGTCCTTCTTCTTGATTTGCATTTCTTATTGATAATAATTGGTTGAGTTTCACAATAAAGAGTGCCTCCTATCATTTCTAATTAGCAGTGCTCCACTTTTGGTTCGAAGCACATATTTCGATATATTGATGATGAAATTAATATATGTGGCCAAACAACCTAGTATATTAATTAAATCAAACAAATTTAAACACTATTGAAACTCTAAATCTACTTACTTCCGTTAGCAAAAGCAATCATTCGTCTTGGTTTGCATTTTGTACAAATGTGAAGTTGTTTAATTCCTAAATAATGAGACTTTCTTATCACCTCAAGCTAATTAGGCTCCGCTCATCGTTACAAGGACTATTTTTCATGAAATGGCCACAAAATTATCTTTTGTCTTTATTAACGACTATATTTATTGTAAAAACGATGCCCATGAACCTCATATAACATGAGTTCATTCAATTCCAACAAACAATGGAGTCCTTGTTCTTGATTTGCATTTCTTATTGATAATAATTGGTTGAGTTTCACAATAAAGAGTACCTCCTATCATTTCTCATTAGCAGTGCTCGACTTTTTGTTCGAAGCACATATTTGGATATATTGATGATGAAATTAATATATATGGCTAACCAACCTAGTATATTAATTAAATCAAACAAATTTAAACACCATTGAAACTCTAAATCTATTTACTGCCATCAGCATAAGCAATCATCCATCTTGGTTTGCATTTCGTACCAATGTGAAGTTATCAAATTCCTAAATAATGAGACTTTCTTATCACCTCAAGCTAATTAGGCTCCGGTCATCGTTTGATGGACTATTTTTCATACAATGACCATGAAATTATCTTTTGTCTTTATTAACGACTATATTTATTATAAAAACAATGCCCATGAACCTCATATAACATGAATTCATTCAATTCCAACAAACAATGGAGTCCTTCTTCTTGATTTGCATTTCTTATTGATAATAATTGGTTGAGTTTCACAATAAAGAGTACCTCCTATCATTTCTAATTAGCAGTGCTCCACTTTTGGTTCGAAGCACATATTTGGATATATTGATGATGAAATTAATATATGTGGCTAAACAACCTAGTATATTAATTAAATCAAACAAATTTAATCAACATTGAAACTCTAAATCTACTTACTACTATCAGCAAAAGCAATTATCCATCTTGGTTTGCATTTCGTACTAATGTGAAGTTATGTAATTCCTAAATAATGAGACTTTCCTATCACCTCAAGCTAATTAGGCTCTGCACATCGTTAGATGGACTATTTTTCATGCAATGACCATGAAATTATCTTTTGTCCTTATTAACAACTATATTTATTATAAAAACGATGACCATGAACCTCATATAACATGAATTCATTCAATTCCAACAAACAATGGAATCCTTCTTCTTGATTTGCATTTCTTATTGATAATAATTGGTTGAGTTTCACAATAAAGAGTGCCTCCTAGCATTTCTAATTAGCAGTGCTCCACTTTTATTTCGAAGCACATATTTGGATATATTGATGATGAAATTAATATATGTGGCTAAACAACCAAGTATATTAATTAAATCAAACAAATTTAAACACCATTGAAACTCTAAATCTACTTACTTCCATCAGCAAAAGCAATCGTTCATCTTGGTTTGCATTTCGTACAAATGTGAAGTTGTTTATTTCCTAAATAATGAGACTTTCTTATCACCTCAAGCTAATTAGGCTCTACTCATAATTACAAGGAATATTTTTCATGAAATGACCACAAAATTATCTTTTGTCTTTATTAACGACTATATGTATTGTAAAAATGATGCCGATGAACCTCATATAACATGAATTCATTCAATTCCAACAAACAATGGAGTCCTTCTTCTTGATTTGCATTTCTTATAGATAATAATTGGTTGAATTTCACAATAAAGAGTAACTCCTATCCTTTCTAGTTAGCAGAGCTCCTCTTTTGATTCCAAGAACACATTTTGATACATTGATGATGAAATTAACATATGTGGCAAAACCACCGAGAATATTAATTGAATCAGTCAAACCTAAACACTATTGAAACTCTAAATCTACCTACTTCCATCAGCAAAAGCAATCATCCACCTTGGTTCGCATTTCGTACAAATGTGCAGTTATTTAATTCCTAAATAATGAGTCTTTCTTATCACCTCAAGCTAATTAGGCTCCGCTAATCGTTAGATGGATTATTTTTCATGCAATGACCATGAAATTATCTTTTATCATTATTAATGACTATATTTATTATTAAAACGATGACCATGAACCTCATATAACATGAATTCATTCAATTCCAACAAACAATGGAGTCCTTCTTCTTGATTTGCATTTCTTATTGATGATAATTGGTTGAGTTTCACAATAAAGAGTACCTCCTATCATTTCTAATTAGCAGTGCTCCACTTTTGGTTCGAAGCACATATTTGGAGATATTGATGATGAAATTAATAAATGCGACTAAACAACCTAGTATATTAATTAAATCAAACAAATTTAAACACCATTGAAACTCTAAATCGACTTACTTCCATCAGCAAAAGCAATCATTCATCTTGGTTTGCATTTCATACAAATGTGAAGTTTTTTAATTCCTAAATAATTAGACTTGCTTATCACATCAAGCTAATTAGGCTCCGCTCATCGTTAGAAGGACTATTTTTCTTGCAATGACCATGAAATTATCTTTTGTCCTTATTAACGACTATATTTATTATAAAAACGATGACAATGAACCTCATATAACATAAATTCATTCAATTCCAACAAATAATGGAGTCCTTATTCTTGATTTGCATTTCTTATTGATAATAATTGGTTGAGTTTCACAATAAAGAGTACCTCCTATCATTTCTAATTAGCAGTGCTCGACTTTTGGTTCGAAGCACATATTTGGATATATTGATGATGAAATTAATATATATGGCTAACCAACCTAGTATATTAATTAAATCAAATAAATTTAAACACCATTGAAACTCTAAATCTACTTACTTCCGTCAGCAAAAGCAATCATTCGTCTTGGTTCGCATTTCGTACAAATGTGCAGTTATTTAATTCCTAAGTAATGAGACTTTCTTATCACCTCAAGCTAATTAGGCTCCGCTCATCGTTAGATGGACTATTTTTCATGCAATGACCATGAAATTATCTTTTGTCTTTATTAACGACTATATTTATTATAAAAACGATGCCCATGAACCTCATATAACATGAATTCATTCAATCCCAACAAACAATGGAGTGCTTCTTCTTGATTTGCATTTCTTATTGATAATAATTGGTTGAGTTTCACAATAAAGAGTACCTCCTATCATTTCTAATTAGCAGTGCTCCACTTTTGGTTCGAAGCACATATTTGGATATATTGATGATGAAATTAATAAATGTGACTAAACAACCTAGTATATTAATTAAATCAAACAAATTTAAACACCATTGAAACTCTAAATCTACTTCCATCAGCAAAAGCAATCATTCATCTTGGTTTGCATTTCATACAAATGTGAAGTTGTTTAATTCCTGAATAATGAGACTTGCTTATCACCTCAAGCTAATTAGGCTCCGCTCATCGTTAGAAGGACTACTTTTCATGCAATGACCATGAAATTATCTTTTCTCCTTATTAACGACTATATTTATTATAAAAACGATGACAATGAACCTCATATAACATGAATTCATTCAATTCCAACAAACAATGGAGTCCTTCTTCTTGATTTGAATTTCTTATTGATAATAATTGGTTGAGTTTCACAATAAAGAGTACCTCCTATCATTTCTAATTAGCAGTGCTCCACTTTTGGTTCGAAGCACATATTTGGATATATTGATGATGAAATTAATATATGTGGCTAAACAACCTAGTATATTAATTAAATCAAACAAATTTAAACACCATTGAAACTCTGAATCTACTTACTGCCATCAGCAAAAGCAATCATCCATCTTGGTTTGCATTTCCTACCAATGTGAAGTTATCTAATTCCTTAATAATGAGACTTTCTTATCACCTCAAGCTATTTAGGCTCCGCTCATCGTTTGATGGACTATTTTTCATGCAATGACAATGAAATTATCTTTTGTCTTTATTAACGACTATATTTATTATAAAAACGATGCCCATGAACCTCATATAACATGAATTGATTCAATTCCAACAAACAATGGAGTCCTTCTTCTTGATTTGCATTTCTTATTGATAATAATTGGTTGAGTTTCACAATAAAGAGTACCTGCTATCATTTCTAATTAGCAGTGCTGGACTTTTGGTTCGAAGCACATATTTGGATATATTGATGAGGAAATGAATATATGTGGTTAAACAACCTAGTATATTAATTAAATCAAACAAATTGAATCAACATTGAGACTCTAAATCTACTTACTACTATCAGCAAAAGCAATTATCCATCTTGGTTTGCATTTCCTACTAATGTGAAGTTATGTAAATCCTAAATAATGAGACTTTCTTATCACCTCAAGCTAATTAGGTTCCGCACATCGATAGATGGACTATTTTTCATGCAATGACCATGAAATTATGTTTTGACTTTATTAACGACTATATTTATTATAAAAATGATGCCCATGAACCTCATATCAAATGAATTCATTCAATTCCAACAAACAATGGAGTCCTTCTTCTTGATTTGCATTTCTTATTGATAATAATTGGTTGAGTTTCACAATAAAGAGTGCCTCCTATCATTTCTAATTAGCAGTGCTCCACTTTTGGTTCGAAGCACATATTTGGATATATTGATGATGAAATTAATATATGCGGCTAAACAACCTAGTATATTAATTAAATCAAACAAATTTAAGTACTATTGAAACTCTAAATCTACTTACTTCCATCAACAAAAGCAATCAACCATCTTGGTTCGCATTTCGTACAAATGTACAGTTATTTAATTCCTAAATAATGAGTCTTTCTTATCACCTCAAGCTAATTAGGCTCCGCTAATCGTTAGATGGACTATTTTTCATGCAATGACCATGAAATTATCTTTTGTCTTTATTAACGACTATATTTATTGTAAAAATGATGCCCATGAACCTCATATAACATGAGTTCATTCAATTCCAACAAACAATGGAGTCCTTCTTCTTGATTTGCATTTCTTATTCATAATAATTGGTTGAGTTTCACAATAAAGAGTACCTCCTATCATTTCTTATTAGCAGTGCTCCACTTTTGGTTCGAAGCACATATTTGGATATATTGATGATGAAATTAATATATGTGGCTAAACAACCTAGTATATTAATTAAATCAAACAAATTTAAACACCATTGAAACTCTAAATCTACTTACTTCCATCAGCAAAAGCAATCATTCGTCTTGGTTTGCATTTCGTACAAATGTGAAGTTGTTTAATTCCTAAATAATGAGACTTTCTTATCACCTCAAGCTAATTAGGCTCCGCTCATCGTTATAAGGACTATTTTTTATGAAATGGCCACAAAATTATCTTTTGTCTTTATTAACGACTATATTTATTGTAAAAATGATGCCCATGAACCTCATATAATATGAGTTCATTCAATTCCAACAAACAATGGAGTCCTTCTTCTTGATTTGCATTTCTTATTGATAATATTTGGTTGATTTTCACAATAAAGAGTACCTCCTATCATTTCTAATTAGTAGTGCTCCACTTTTGGTTCAAAGCACATATTTGGATATATTGATGATGAAATTAATATATGTGGCTAAACAACCTAGTATATTAATTAAATCAAACAAATTTAAACACCATTGAAACTCTAAATCTACTTACTTCCATCAACAAAAGAAATTATCCATCTTGGTTTGCATTTCGTACTAATGTGAAGTTATGTAATTCCTAAATAATGAGACTTTCTTCTCACCTCAAGCTAATTAGGCTCCGCACATTGTTAGATGGACTATTTTTCATGCAATGACCATGAAAGTATGTCTTGTCTTTATTAACGACTATATTTATTATAAAAATGATGCCCATGAACTTCATATAACATGAATTCATTCAATTCCAACAAACAATGGAGTCCTTCTTCTTGATTTGCATTTCTTATTGATAATAATTGGTTGAGTTTCACAATAAAGAGCACCTCCTATCATTTCTAATTAGTAGGGCTCCTCTTTTGATTCCAAGAACACATTTTGATGCATTGATGATGAAATTCACATATGTGGCAAAACCACCTAGAATATTAATTGAATCAGTCAAACCTAAACACTATTGAAACTCTAAATCTACTTACTGCCATTAGCAAAAGCAATCATCCATCTTGGTTTGCATTTCGTACAAATGTGAAGTTGTTTAATTCCTAAATAATGAGACTTTCTTATTACCTCAAGCTAATTAGACTCCGCTCATCGTTACAAGGACTATTTTTCATGAAATGGCCACAAAATTAACTTTTGTCTTTATTAACGACTATATTTATTGTAAAAAAGATGCGCATGAACCTCATATAACATGAGTTCATTCAATTCCATCAAACAATGGAGTCCTTCTTCTTGATTTGCATTTCTTATTGATAATAATTGGTTGAGGTTCACAATAAAGAGTACCTCCTATCATTTCTCATTAGCAGTGCTCCACTTTTGGTTCAAAGCACATATTTGGATATATTGATGATGAAATTAATATCTGTGGCTTAACAACCTAGTATATTAATTAAATCAAACAAATTTAAACACCATTGAAACTCTAAATCTACTTACTTCCGTCAGCAAAAGCAATCATTCATCTTGGTTTGCATTTCGTACAAATGTGAAGTTGTTTAATTCCTAAATAATGAGACTTTCTTATCAACTCAAGCTAATTAGGCGCCGTTCATCGTTACAAGGACTATTTTTCATGAAATGGCCACAAAATTATCTTTTGTCTTTATTAACGACTATATTTATTGTAAAAACAATGCCCATGAACCTCATATAACATGAGTTCATTCAATTCCAACAAACAATGGAGTCCTTCTTATTGATTTGCATTTCTTATTGATAATAATTGGTTGAGTTTCACAATAAAGAGTACCTCCTATCATTTCTTATTAGCAGTGCTCCACTTTTGGTTCAAAGCACATATTTGGATATATTGATGATGAAATTAATATATGTGGCTAAACAACCTAATATATTAATTAAATCAAACAAATTTAAACACTATTGAAACACTAAATCTACTTACTTCCATCATCAAAAGAAATTATCCATCTTGGTTTGCATTTCGTACTAATGTGAAGTTATCTAATTCCTAAATAATGAGACTTTCTTATCACCTCAAGTTAATTAGGCTCCGCACATCGTTAGATGGACTATTTTTCATGCAATGACCATGAAAGTATGTCTTGTCTTTATTAACGACTATATTTATTATAAAAATGATGACCATGAACCTCATATAACATGAATTCATTCAATTCCAACAAACAATGGAGTCTTTCTTCTTGATTTGCATTTCTTATTGATAATAATTGGTTGAGTTTCACAATAAAGAGCATCTCCTATCATTTCTAGTTAGTAGGGCTCCTCTTTCGATTCCAAGAACACATTTTGATGCAATGATGATGAAATTCACATATGTGGCAAAACCACCTAGAATATTAATTGAATCAGTCAAACCTAAACACTATTGAAACTCTAAATCTACTTACTGCCATTAGCAAAAGCAATCATCCATTTTGGTTTGCATTTCGTACAAATGTGAAGTTGTTTAATTCCTAAATAATGAGACTTTCTTATCACCTCAAGCTAAATAGGCTCCGCTCATCGTTACAAGGACTATTTTTCATGAAATGGCCACAAAATTATCTTTTGTCTTTATTAACGACTATATTTATTGTAAAAAAGATGCCCATGAACCTCATATAACATGAGTTCATTCAATTCCAACAAACAATGGAGTCCTTCTTCTTGATTTGCATTTCTTATTGATAATAATTGGTTGAGTTTGACAATAAAGAGTACCTCCTATCATTTCTAATTAGCAGTGCTCCACTTTTCGTTCAAAGCACATATTTGGATATATTGATGATCAAATTAATATATGTGGCTAAACAACCTAGTATATTAATTAAATCAAACAAATTTAAACACTATTGAAATTCTAAATCTACTTACTTCCCTCAACAAAAGCAATCATCCATCTTGGTTTGCATTTCGTACAAATGTGCAGTTATTTAATTCCTAAATAATGAGACTTTCTTATCACCTCAAGCTAATTAGTCTCCGCACATCGTTAGATGGACTATTTTTCATGCAATGACCATGAAATTATCTTTTGTCCTTATTAACGACTATATTTATTATAAAAACGATGACCATGAACCTCATATAACATGAATTCATTCAATTCCAACAAACAATGGAGTCCTTCTTCTTGATTTGCATTTCTTATTGATAATAATTGGTTGAGTTTCACAATAAAGAGTACCTCCTATCATTTCTAATTAGCAGTGCTCCACTTTTGGTTCAAAGCACATATTTGGATATATTGATGATGAAATTAATATATGTGGCGAAACAACCTAGTATATTAATTAAATCAAACAAATTTAAACACTATTGAAACTCTAAATCTACTTACTTCCATCAACAAAAGAAATTATCCATCTTGGTTTGCATTTCGTACTAATGTGAAGTTATGTAATTCCTAAATAATGAGGCTTTCTTCTCACCTCAAGCTAATTAGGCTCCGCACATCGTTAGATGGACTATTTTTCATGCAATGACCATGAAATTATGTTTTGTCTTTATTAACGATTATATTTATTATAAAAATGATGCCCATGAACCTCATATAACATGAATTCATTCAATTCCAACAAACAATGGAGTCCTTCTTCTTGATTTGCATTTCTTATTGATAATAATTGGTTGAGTTTCACAATAAAGAGTGCCTCCTATCATTTTTAATTAGCAGTGCTCCACTTTTGGTTCAAAGCACATATTTGGATAAATTGATGATGAAATTAATATATGTGGCTAAACAACCTAGTATATTAATTAAAATCAAAACAAATTTAAACACCATTGAAACTCTAAATCTACTTACTTCCGTCAGCAAAAGCAATCATTCGTCTTGGTTTGCATTTCGTACAAATGTGAAGTTGTTTAATTCCTAAATAATGAGACTTTCTTCTCACCTCAAGCTAATTAGGCACCGTTCATCATTACAAGGACTATTTTTCATGAAATGGCCACAAAATTATCTTTTGTCTTTATTAACGACTATATTTATTGTAAAAACGATGCCCATGAACCTCATATAACATGAGTTCATTCAATTCCAACAAACAATGGAGTCCTTCTTCTTGATTTGCATTTCTTATTGATAATAATTGGTTGAGTTTCACAATAAAAAGAGTACCTCCTATCATTTCTCATTAGCAGTGCTCCACTTTTGGTTCAAAGCACATATTTGGATATATTGATGATGAAATTAATATATGTGGCTAAACAACCTAGTATATTAATTAAATCAAAAAAATTTAAACACCATTGAAACTCTAAATCTACTTACTTCCATCAGCAAAAGCAATCATTCGTCTTGGTTTGCATTTCGTACAAATGTGAAGTTGTTTAATTCCTAAATAATGAGACTTTCTTCTCACCTCAAGCTAATTAGGCACCGTTCATCATTACAAGGACTATTTTTCATGAAATGGCCACAAAATTATCTTTTGTCTTTATTAACGACTATATTTATTGTAAAAGCGATGCCCATGAACCTCATATAACATGAGTTCATTCAATTCCAACAAACAATGGAGTCCTTCTTGATTTGCATTTCTTATTGATAATAATTGGTTGAGTTTCACAATAAAGAGTACCTCCTATCATTTCTCATTAGCAGTGCTCCACTTTTGGTTCAAAGCACATATTTGGATATATTGATGATGAAATTAATATATGTGGCTAAACAACCTAGTATATTAATTAAATCAAACAAATTTAAACACTATTGAAACACTAAATCTACTTACTTCCATCAACAAAACCAATCATCCATCTTGGTTTGCATTTCGTACAAATGTGCAGTTATTTAATTCCTAAATAATGAGACTTTCTTATCACCTCAAGCTAATTAGGCTCCGCACATCGTTAGATGGACTATTTTTCATGTAATGACCATGAAATTATCTTTTGACTTTATTAACGACTATATTTATTATAAAAATGATGCCCATGAACCTCATATAACATAAATTCATTCAACTCCAACAAACAATGGAGTCCTTCTTCTTGTTTTGCATTTCTTATTGATAATAATTGGTTGAGTTTCACAATAAAGAGTGCCTCCTAGCATTTCTAATTAGCAGTGCTCCACTTTTGGTTCAAAGCACATATTTGGATATATTGATGATGAAATTAATATATGTGGCGAAACAACCTAGTATATTAATTAAATCAAACAAATTTAAACACTATTGAAACTCTAAATCTACTTACTTCCATCAACAAAAGAAATTATCCATCTTGGTTTGCATTTCGTACTAATGTGAAGTTATGTAATTCCTAAATAATGAGGCTTTCTTCTCACCTCAAGCTAATTAGGCTCCGCACATCGTTAGATGGACTATTTTTCATGCAATGACCATGAAATTATGTTTTGTCTTTATTAACGATTATATTTATTATAAAAATGATGCCCATGAACCTCATATAACATGAATTCATTCAATTCCAACAAACAATGGAGTCCTTCTTCTTGATTTGCATTTCTTATTGATAATAATTGGTTGAGTTTCACAATAAAGAGTGCCTCCTATCATTTTTAATTAGCAGTGCTCCACTTTTGGTTCAAAGCACATATTTGGATAAATTGATGATGAAATTAATATATGTGGCTAAACAACCTAGTATATTAATTAAATCAAACAAATTTAAACACCATTGAAACTCTAAATCTACTTACTTCCGTCAGCAAAAGCAATCATTCGTCTTGGTTTGCATTTCGTACAAATGTGAAGTTGTTTAATTCCTAAATAATGAGACTTTCTTCTCACCTCAAGCTAATTAGGCACCGTTCATCATTACAAGGACTATTTTTCATGAAATGGCCACAAAATTATCTTTTGTCTTTATTAACGACTATATTTATTGTAAAAACGATGCCCATGAACCTCATATAACATGAGTTCATTCAATTCCAACAAACAATGGAGTCCTTCTTCTTGATTTGCATTTCTTATTGATAATAATTGGTTGAGTTTCACAATAAAGAGTACCTCCTATCATTTCTCATTAGCAGTGCTCCACTTTTGGTTCAAAGCACATATTTGGATATATTGATGATGAAATTAATATATGTGGCTAAACAACCTAGTATATTAATTAAATCAAAAAAATTTAAACACCATTGAAACTCTAAATCTACTTACTTCCATCAGCAAAAGCAATCATTCGTCTTGGTTTGCATTTCGTACAAATGTGAAGTAGTTTAATTCCTAAATAATGAGACTTTCTTCTCACCTCAAGCTAATTAGGCACCGTTCATCATTACAAGGACTATTTTTCATGAAATGGCCACAAAATTATCTTTTGTCTTTATTAACGACTATATTTATTGTAAAAGCGATGCCCATGAACCTCATATAACATGAGTTCATTCAATTCCAACAAACAATGGAGTCCTTCTTGATTTGCATTTCTTATTGATAATAATTGGTTGAGTTTCACAATAAAGAGTACCTCCTATCATTTCTCATTAGCAGTGCTCCACTTTTGGTTCAAAGCACATATTTGGATATATTGATGATGAAATTAATATATGTGGCTAAACAACCTAGTATATTAATTAAATCAAACAAATTTAAACACTATTGAAACACTAAATCTACTTACTTCCATCAACAAAACCAATCATCCATCTTGGTTTGCATTTCGTACAAATGTGCAGTTATTTAATTCCTAAATAATGAGACTTTCTTATCACCTCAAGCTAATTAGGCTCCGCACATCGTTAGATGGACTATTTTTCATGCAATGACCATGAAATTATCTTTTGACTTTATTAACGACTATATTTATTATAAAAATGATGCCCATGAACCTCATATAACATAAATTCATTCAACTCCAACAAACAATGGAGTCCTTCTTCTTGTTTTGCATTTCTTATTGATAATAATTGGTTGAGTTTCACAATAAAGAGTGCCTCCTAGCATTTCTAATTAGCAGTGCTCCACTTTTGGTTCAAAGCACATATTTGGATATATTGATGATGAAATTAATATATGTGGCGAAACAACCTAGTATATTAATTAAATCAAACAAATTTAAACACTATTGAAACTCTAAATCTACTTACTTCCATCAACAAAAGAAATTATCCATCTTGGTTTGCATTTCGTACTAATGTGAAGTTATGTAATTCCTAAATAATGAGGCTTTCTTCTCACCTCAAGCTAATTAGGCTCCGCACATCGTTAGATGGACTATTTTTCATGCAATGACCATGAAATTATCTTTTGACTTTATTAACGACTATATTTATTATAAAAATGATGCCCATGAACCTCATATAACATGAATTCATTCAACTCCAACAAACAATGGAGTCCTTCTTCTTGATTTGCATTTCTTATTGATAATAATTGGTTGAGTTTCACAATAAAGAGTACCTCCTATCATTTCTAATTAGCAGTGCTCCACTTTTGGTTCGAAGCACATATTTGGATATATTGATGATGAAATTAATATATGCGGCTAAACAACCTAGTATATTAATTAAATGAAACAAATTTAAACACAATTAAAACTCTAAATCTACTTACTTCCATCAGCAAAAGCAATAATTCATCTTGGATTGCATTTCGTACAAATGTAAAGTTGTTTAATTCCTAAATAATGAGACTTTCTTATCACCTCAAGCTAATTAGACTCCGCTCATCGTTACAAGGACTATTTTTCATGAAATGACCATAACATTATCTTTTATCTTTATTAACGACTATATTTATTATAAAAAAGATGCCCATGAACCTCATATAACATGAATTCATTCAATTCCAACAAACAACGGAGTCCTTCTTCTTGATTTGCATTTCTTATTGTTAATAATTTGTTGAGTGTCACAATAAAGAGCACATCCTATCATTTCTAGTTAGAAGGGCTCCTCCTTTGATTCCAAGAACACATTTTGATACATTGATGATGAAATTAACATATGTGGCAAAACCACCTAGAATATTAATTGAATCAGTCAAACCTAAACACTATTAAAACTCTAAATCTACTTACTTCCATCAGCGAAAGCAATCATCCATCTTGGTTCGCATTTCGTACAAATGTGCAGTTATTTAATTTATAAATAATGAGTCTTTCTTATCATCTCAAGCTAATTACGCTCCGCTAATCGTTAGATGGACTATTTTTCATGCAATGACCATGAAATTATCTTGTCTTTATTAACGACTATATTTAATATAAAAACGATGCCCATGAACCTCATATAACATGAATTCATTCAATTCCAACAAATAATGCAGTCCTTCTTCTTGATTTGCATTTCTTATTGATAATAATTGGTTGAGTTTCACAATAAATACCACCTCCTATCATTTCTAGTTAGCAGGGCTCATCTTTTGATTCCAAGAACACATTTTGATACATTGATGATGAAATTAACATATGTGGCAAAACCACCTAGAATATTAATTGAATCAGTCAAACCTAAACATTATTGAAACTCTAAATCTACTTACTTCCATCAGCAAACGCAATCATCCATCTTGGTTTGCATTTCGTACTAATGTGATGTTATTTCATTCGTAAATAATGAGACTTTCTTATCACCTCAAGCTAATTAGGCTCCGCTCATCGTTAGATGGACTATTTCTCATGCAATGACCATGAAATTATCTTTTGTCTTTATTAACGACTATTTTTAGTATAAAAACGATGCCCATGAACCTCATATAACATGAATTTATTCAATTCCAACAAACAATGGAGTCCTTCTTCTTGATTTGCATTTGTTATTGATAATAATTGGTTGAGTTTCACAATAAAGAGTACCTCCTATCATTTCTAATTAGCAGTGCTCCACTTTTGGTTCGAAGCACATATTTGGATATATTGATGATGAAATTAATATATGCGGCTAAACAACCTAGTATATTAATTAAATCAAACAAATTTAAACACAATTGAAACTCTAAATCTACTTACTTCCATCAGCAAAAGCAATCATTCATCTTGGATTGCATTTCGTACAAATGTAAAGTTGTTTAATTCCTAAATAATGAGACTTTCTTATCACCTCAAGCTAATTAGACTCCGCTCATCGTTACAAGGACTATTTTTCATGAAATGACCATAACATTATCTTTTGTCTTTATTAACGACTATATTTATTATAAAAACGATGCCCATGAACCTCATATAACATGAATTCATTCAATTCCAACAAACAACGGAGTCCTTCTTCTTGATTTGCATTTCTTATTGTTAATAATTTGTTGAGTGTCACAATAAAGAGCACATCCTATCATTTCTAGTTAGAAGGGCTCCTCCTTTGATTCCACGAACACATTTTGATACATTGATGATGAAATTAACATTTGTGGCAAAACCTCCTAGAATATTAATTGAATCAGTCAAACCTAAACACTATTAAAACTCTAAATCTACTTACTTCCATCAGCGAAAGCAATCATCCATCTTGGTTCGCATTTCGTACAAATGTGCAGTTATTTAATTTATAAATAATGACTCTTTCTTATCACCTCAAGCTAATTACGCTCCGCTAATCGTTAGATGGACTATTTTTCATGCAATGACCATGAAATTATCTTTTGTCTTTATTAACGACTATATTTAATATAAAAACGATGCCCATGAACCTCATATAACATGAATTCATTCAATTCCAACAAACAATGCAGTCCTTCTTCTTGATTTGCATTTCTTATTGATAATAATTGGTTGAGTTTCACAATAAATATCACCTCCTATCATTTCTAGTTAGCAGGGCTCATCTTTTGATTCCAAGAACACATTTTGATACATTGATGATGAAATTAACATATGTGGCAAAACCACCTAGAATATTAATTGAATCAGTCAAACCTAAACACTATTGAAACTCTAAATCTACTTACTTCCATCAGCAAACGCAATCATCCATCTTGGTTTGCATTTCGTACTAATGTGAAGTTATTTAATTCCTAAATAATGAGACTTTCTTATCACCTCAAGCTAATTAGGCTCCGCTCATCTTTAGATGGACTATTTCTCATGCAATGACCATGAAATTATCTTTTGTCTTTATT
Source organism: Ceriops zippeliana (assembly GCA_037897445.1). Taxonomy (NCBI): domain Eukaryota; kingdom Viridiplantae; phylum Streptophyta; class Magnoliopsida; order Malpighiales; family Rhizophoraceae; genus Ceriops; species Ceriops zippeliana. Next base: position 4,511,672 of record JBAPLH010000155.1, read on the forward strand.
AACGACTATATTTAGTATAAAAACGATGCCCATGAACCTCATATAACATGAATTCATTCAATTCCAACAAACAATGGAGTCCTTCTTCTTGATTTGCATTTGATATTGATAATAATTGGTTGAGTTTCACAATAAAGAGTACCTCCTATCATTTCTAATTAGCAGTGCTCCACTTTTGGTTCGAAGCATATATTTGGATATATTGATGATGAAATTAATATATGCGGCTAAACAACCTAGTATATTAATTAAATCAAACAAATTTAAACACAATTGAAACTCTAAATCTACTTACTTCCATCAGCAAAAGCAATCATTCATCTTGGATTGCATTTCGTACAAATGTAAAGTTGTTTAATTCCTAAATAATGAGACTTTCTTATCACCTCAAGCTAATTAGACTCCGCTCATCGTTACAAGGACTATTTTTCATGAAATGACCATAACATTATCTTTTGTCTTTATTAACGACTATATTTATTATAAAAACGATGCCCATGAACCTCATATAACATGAATTCATTCAATTCCAACAAACAACGGAGTCCTTCTTCTTGATTTGCATTTCTTATTGTTAATAATTTGTTGAGTGTCACAATAAAGAGCACATCCTACCATTTCTAGTTAGAAGGGCTCCTCCTTTGATTCCACAAACACATTTTGATACATTGATGATGAAATTAACATATGTGGCAAAACCTCCTAGAATATTAATTGAATCAGTCAAACCTAAACACTATTAAAACTCTAAATCTACTTACTTCCATCAGCGAAAGCAATCATCCATCTTGGTTCGCATTTCGTACAAATGTGCAGTTATTTAATTTATAAATAATGAGTCTTTCTTATCACCTCAAGCTAATTACGCTCCGCTAATCGTTAGATGGACTATTTTTCATGCAATGACCATGAAATTATCTTTTGTCTTTATTAACGACTATATTTAATATAAAAACGATGCCCATGAACCTCATATAACATGAATTCATTCAATTCCAATTCCAACAAACAATGCAGTCCTTCTTCTTGATTTGCATTTCTTATTGATAATAATTGGTTGAGTTTCACAATAAATATCACCTCCTATCATTTCTAGTTAGCAGGGCTCATCTTTTGATTCCAAGAACACATTTTGATACATTGATGATGAAATTAACATATGTGGCAAAAACCACCTAGAATATTAATTGAATCAGTCAAACCTAAACACTATTGAAACTCTAAATCTACTTACTTCCATCAGCAAACGCAATCATCCATCTTGGTTTGCATTTCGTACTAATGTGAAGTTATTTAATTCCTAAATAATGAGACTTTCTTATCACCTCAAGCTAATTAGGCTCCGCTCATCGTTAGATGGACTATTTCTCATGCAATGACCATGAAATTATCTTTTGTCTTTATTAACGACTATATTTAGTATAAATACGATGCCCATGAACCTCATATAACATGAATTCATTCAATTCCAACAAACAATGGAGTCCTTCTTCTTGATTTGCATTTCTTATTGATAATAATTGGTTGAGTTTCACAATAAAGAGTACCTCCTATCATTTATAATTAGCAGTGCTCCACTTTTGGTTCGAAGCACATATTTGGATATATTGATAATGAAATTAATATATGCGGCTAAAGAACCTAGTATATTCCTTAAATCAAACAAATTTAAACACAATTGAAACTCTAAATCTACTTACTTCCATCAGCAAAAGCAATCATTCATCTTGGTTTGCATTTCGTACAAATGTGAAGTTGTTTAATTCCTAAATAATGAGACTTTCTTATCACCTCAAGCTAATTAGGTTCCGCTCATCGTTACAAGGACTATTTTTCATGAAATGACCACAAAATTATCTGTTATGTTTATTAACAACTATATTTATTATAAAAACGATGCCCATGAACCTCATATAACATGAATTCATTCAATTCCAACAAACAATGGAGTCCTTCTTCTTGATTTGCATTTCTTATTGATAATAAGTGGTTGAGTTTCACAATAAAGAGTACCTCCTATCATTAATAATTAGTAGTGCTCCACTTTTGGTTCGAAGCACATATTTGGATATATTGATAATGAAATTAATATATGCGGCTAAACAACCTAGTATATTCCTTAAATCAAACAAATTTAAACATAATTGAACTCTAAATCTACTTACTTCCATCAGCAAAAGCAATCATTCATCTTGGTTTGCATTTTGTACAAAAGTGAAGTTGTTTAATTGCTAAATAATGAGACTTTCTTATCACCTCAAGCTAATTAGGCTCCGCTCATCTTTAGATGGACTATTTTTCATGCAATGACCATGAAATTATCTTTTGTCTTTATTAACAAAATTTAATATAAAAACGATGCCCATGAACCTCATATAACATGAATTCATTCAATTCCAACAAACAATGCAGTCCTTCTTCTTGATTTGCATTTCTTATTGATAATAATTGGTTGAGTTTCACAATAAATATCACCTCCTATCATTTCTAGTTAGCAGGGCTCATCTTTTGATTCCAAGAACACATTTTGATACATTGATGATGAAATTAACATATGTGGCAAAACCACCTAGAATATTAATTGAATCAGTCAAACCTAAACACTATTGAAACTCTAAATCTACTTACTTCCATCAGCAAACGCAATCATCCATCTTGGTTTGCATTTCGTACTAATGTGAAATTATTTAATTCCTAAATAATGAGACTTTCTTATCACCTCAAGCTAATTAGGCTCCGCTCATCGTTAGATGGACTATTTCTCATGCAATGACCATGAAATTATCTTTTGTCTTTATTAACGACTATATTTAGTATAAATACGATGCCCATGAACCTCATATAACATGAATTCATTCAATTCCAACAAACAATGGAGTCCTTCTTCTTGATTTGCATTTCTTATTGATAATAATTGGTTGAGTTTCACAATAAAGAGTACCTCCTATCATTTATAATTAGCAGTGCTCCACTTTTGGTTCGAAGCACATATTTGGATATATTGATAATGAAATTAATATATGCGGCTAAATAACCTAGTATATTCCTTAAATCAAACAAATTTAAACACAATTGAAACTCCAAATCTACTTACTTCCATCAGCAAAAGCAATCATTCATCTTGGTTTGCATTTCGTACAAATGTGAAGTTGTTTAATTCCTAAATAATGAGACTTTCTTATCACCTCAAGCTAATTAGGTTCCGCTCATCGTTACAAGGACTATTTTTGATGAAATGACCACAAAATTATCTGTTATGTTTATTAACAACTATATTTATTATAAAAATGATGCCCATGAACCTCATATAACATGAATTCATTCAATTCCAACAAACAATGGAGTCCTTCTTCTTTATTTGGATTTCTTATTGATAATAAGTGGTTGAGTTTCACAATAAAGAGTACCTCCAATCATTAATAATTAGCAGTGCTCCACTTTTGGTTCGAAGCACATATTTGGATATATTGATAATGAAATTAATATATGCGGCTAAACAACCTAGTATATTCCTTAAATCAAACAAATTTAAACATAATTGAACTCTAAATCTACTTACTTCCATCAGCAAAAGCAATCATTCATCTTGGTTTGCATTTCGTACAAAAGTGAAGTTGTTTAATTCCTAAATAATGAGACTTTCTTATCACCTCAAGCTAATTTGGTTCCGCTCATCATTACAAGGACTATTTTTCATGAAATGACCACAAAATTATCTGTTATGTTTATTAACGACTATATTTATTATAGAAATGATGCCCATCAACCTCATATAACATGAATTCATTCAATTCCAACAAACAACGGAGTCCTTCTTGATTTGCATTTCTTATTGATAATAATTGGTTGAGTTTCACAATAAAGAGCACCTCCTATCATTTCTAGTTAGCAGGGCTCCTCCTTTGATTCCAAGAACACATGTTGATACATTGATGATGAAATTAACATATGTGGCAAAACCACCTAGAATATTAATTCAATCAGCCAAACGTAAACACTATTAAAACACTAAATCTACTTACTTCCATCAGCAAAAGCAATCATCCATCTTGATTTGGATTTCGTACTAATGTGGAGTTATGTAATTCCTAAAGAATGAGAATTTCTTATCACCTCAAGCTAATTACGCTCCGCTCATCATTAGATGGACTATTTTTCATCCAATGACCATGAAATTATCTTTTGTCTTTATCAACAACTATATTTAGTATAAAAACGATGCCGATGAACCTCATATAACATGAATTCATTCAATTCCAACAAACAATGGAGTCCTTCTTCTTTATTTGCATTTCTTATTGATAATAATTGGTTGAGTTTCACAATAAAGAGTACCTCCTATCATTTCTAATTAGTAGTGCTCCACTTTTGGATATATTGATGATGAAATTAATATATACAGCTAAACAACTTAGTATATTAATTAAATCAAACAAATTTAAAGACAATTGAAACTCTAAATCTACTTACTTCCATTAGCAAAAGTAATCATTCATCTTGGTTTGCATTTCGTACAAATGTGAAGTTGTTTAATTCCTAAATAATGAGACTTTCTTATCACCTTAACCTAATTTGGCTCTGCTCATCGTTACAAGGACTATTTTTCATGAAATGACCACAAAATTATCTTTTGCCCTTATTAACGACTATATTTATTATAATAACGATGCCCATGAACCTCATATAACATGAATTCATTCAATTCCAACAAACAACAGAGTCCTTGTTCTTGATTTGCATTTCCTATTGATAATAATTGGTTGAGTTTCACAATAAAGAGCACCACC